>OX596381.1:199233489-200678489 GCA_951394425.1 Tipula unca
ACTGCTGGTTATTACATAACTAGAAAAATCAACAGGAGCATCCGCCCACTACTACTATACTATTATCGTATTCATTATTTTTATTTAGATGCGCTATATAAGTGGAATACTTCATTATGGAGCGTATTTCATAATCTTTCACTATAGCTACGAAACGGTTCAAATTCTCATCGCTTGGCAAGATATTTGGGTTTAATCGATACTTTTTCAATGAATTAAAAAAAATTGAGTGAAATTTGAAAATCATTTGAGTAGAAATAAAATTTTGATTAAAAATTATATATCTACTCGTATACGTTTTTCTGAGACAATCTTTGGAATGCAAATTAATTTATTTGAGTGAAAAATATGAATACTTGAATTAGTAAGTAGTTTAAGATATATTTGCATCATATTTCCATCAAATAATTCGAATTCATTATAATCGGTATAGTAGTTCCCATGTATTTTTTTTTCGATGAATTGTCGTTTTCATGAATGGTAGTTTTCGGTAAATTGT
Organism: Tipula unca; assembly: GCA_951394425.1. NCBI lineage: Eukaryota > Metazoa > Arthropoda > Insecta > Diptera > Tipulidae > Tipula > Tipula unca. The sequence continues at coordinate 199,233,989 of OX596381.1, forward strand.
CGTTTTCGGTGAATTGTCGTTTTCGGCGAATGGTCGTTTTCGGTGAATTGTCGTTTCCGGTGAATTGTTTTTCTGTGAATTGTCGTGGAACCAGTAGAACTAAAATAAATAAGTAATAAATAAATGAGTCTGATAAATAATATTGTGTTCTTTCAAATTTAATTTGAGTGAATAACCATTAAAAACCACTAACGAAAAACTGACGTTCCGGGGAGGGACGAGGAGCACCGTTTACGAATCACTGTTAAATCGAGGTGTCTACTGTGCCCTTATTATTATATCCTACTACCGAATATATATACAAAACCAAAAATAATATTAAAATGACCTTGGTCGCATTTTCAATTTCTTAAATATAATTCTTAAGAGATGTGAAAATATATATATTTACTTGTATTTTCGATTTTTTGTGTTTAGTATAAGTTAGTAAGTAGATAGATGAAAGTAATTCTGTTCTATAAATAAATTGGTTTTTGGTGTACACATTTACACAATATCAACGAGTAAGAAAATACACAAAAAAAATTGAATTATTGATGCAACGAGTCGAGATAATAAATTTAGGCATTACATTTTGAAGATGACATCGTTTCTCACCCAAATTCGATTTGCTGCCTACGCCATCATGCTCCACGCTTATACACAAATCATAACAGAAATTATTAATTTGGTTAAAATTAAATCGTTTTTTTTAGTGGTTAAACCCAATGATTGTTAAACCAGCGCGGTCCGTGAAAATACTATTTCTCTGATGAGCCTAGAAACGTGTTGAACTGTCACGTTAGAACAATGAGTCTCTCAAACTGCACTCAAAATGTATTGTTAAAATCATCTAAAATTCTTTGAGTTTGGCATTAGTCTCAATCAAACTAGTTTCTATATAAATTACAAAATGTACATTTAAATTGCGATTCATATTATTGGGGATAAGTACAATGTCGTTTGACGAAAAACGTTATGAAACTCTTCTACGGTATACCGGGTGTTTTTTTTAAACTGAGACGATCAAATATCTCGAAAAATAGCCACTCTACGGAAAAAATGTCCATAATCAAAATTTAATCATACCGCGGGGGAAATACATTAGTGCAAAAAAAAAAGTCCCCCCACCCCCGCTATGTAGGTGGGGCGGGGGTAACTTTTAAACTAAGATAGGAAGCCATATTTTTTATTACAGATACGGATTCTACGACTAAAAGTACGTATGATTTGAATGAAATATTTTGTTCGGTTCATGATAGATGGCGTTGTAATCGACGAAATTCAATTTTTCAATTTCTCCTTCTTAGAACACACGCATTCGATTCTGCAATACGTTTGAAATAAAAAACATCAAGTTTTCATTGGAAATACTCGAAATTCGTCATCAAAACAATTTATTCAGTTTTGTAAATCTAAAATAAGTGTTCAAAATGATGGCCTGAATTTTGTATTTTTGAAATTTAATAATAAAACTTGAAATTAATTTTGAACACTTATTTAGATTTACAAAACTGAATAAATTGTTTTGATGACGAATTTCGAGTATTTCCAATGAAAACTTGATGTTTTTTATTTCAAACGTATTGCAGAATCGAATGCGTGTGTTCTAAGAAGGAGAAATTGAAAAATTGAATTTCGTCGATTACAACGCCATCTATCATGAACCGAACAAAATATTTCATTCAAATCATACGTACTTTTAGTCGTAGAATCCGTATCTGCAATAAAAAATATGGCTTCCTATCTTAGTTTAAAAGTTACCCCCGCCCCACCTACAAAGCGGGGGTGGGGGAACTTTTTTTTTTGCACTAATGTATTTCCCCTGCGGTATGAATAAATTTTGATTATGGACATTTTTTCCGTAGAGTGGCTATTTTTCGAGATATTTGATCGTCTCAGTTTAAAAAAAACACCCGGTATACTTATACATAATAAAAAAAAACTGTTTTATCTAATATACAAGTGGTTAAGATCACTCAATTATTATCTGATTTAAGTATATGGTTTTAATATTTTTCTCGAGATTATATAGACAAATTTTTTATTTTCGTATGTACGACTATGTCGTTCTTATCTCATATCATTATCGGTTTTGGTGCTGTTAAATTTGTATTAATCATTGAATGTATCATACAAATTTTGTGACGGCGATAAGCAATTGAAAGTTTATAATAAAGTAATTTGTAATTCATATGGAAAGTATTCAATGCCTTGTATATTTATAAGCATTATGAAGAGATATATTCAAGTGGTAGACCTTGTCAAGTTGAATGGCATGAAATGTAAACAAAACGTTGCGTGGAGTACAATGATCTTTTTGTTGTGTATGAAATGTATTCTGTTTCTGTGTCTTACGGGATACATTTGCGTTATGAAAACACACCTTAATATATTGTAAATTATATAAGTAAGTTTAAGTCGAAACTACAGCCATTACCCACTTATTTCATATATAAGTATAAAAGTATATGTACATATGTATGGTATGTAAATATAGACTAAAAAGCAATTTTGTTTGTTGTCTGTTCAAACCTACTAACAATTTTTAAATTTATTTATTAAGTCTAGCAAATTCTGCGAAATCGATATCAAACGACCAAAATCAAGTTGTGGATTATATAAGCTATAACTTATGGTAATCGATTATGTAAATTCGGCGTATATATCACACGTCTAACCTTGAGCACGAAGTTATTACAAATTACCGCGATTAAGATTAGTGTATATTTGTATGCGTATATGAATGGCAATAACCAGCATAATAACTAATCTAATTTTTATCATAGCAACATTCACATTTCACACAATCATCATTCAAAGAAGGTAAATATTTGATTTGGTCGAATAAATAGTTGAGTAATTTGTATTTATTTATCATTAAATTCTGATTAAAAATGCAATGTTGATAAAACATGAAGTTTAAGAATTTCTGTTCAATAAGTATGTGTGTGTGTGTAAAATTATTAAATTTTTTAAATAAATAAATGTGAGCAGTTGTTTTTTTTAAATTTCCAAGCAATTAAGATATGATCTCATACACATTGTCGTCGTATCATTATCGCCTGTTAAATCTTTGTTTAAGTTATGAAATTTATCATATTCTGAAATTACAAATATTTCAAATTTTTTGTCAAATTGTGATGGAATATTACAATTTTATAAACTACGCACACGCCATATTTAATCATAATCTGGAATCTTTATAAATTCATAAAAGTTTGAACGCTTAAATTATACAATTGAACATAGAGATTCAAACTAAATTTAAACTTCCGATTTTTCAAAAATCGATACACTAACAAAGTTGAACGTTTAATGAACTTGTAGCGGCCTAATAATCTGCATAAATTCAATAGCATCGGTCGTTGAAAAAATATTTATATCCGCACCACTTAATTCTGAGATATTGCCCAATCGTTGAATATAAATATTTCGATATTCAAGGATGTCGATAGTAATCGATTGTCGATATACGCTTCTGTATGCAAACTTTTGCCGGACTTTCGATATTCGTAAAATAATAATTCAATTTATAATAATACTAAAATTTATAATATAATCATATAAAAATTATTATACAAATATTATTGTTTCATTAATTAAATACCTACTATAAACGGTGACCCCGACATAGCTACTCATGGTGAAGCTATTTCAAAATTTTCAAAGTCTTCGGAAAACAAATAAACTCTGCTGTTTCTACGGCAAACAGTGGGATTGGTTTATCTCGCCGTCTTTTCATCACCGATCATGAAAACCATTTACAATTTCTGATCGATTTGGGGGCTGAAGTATCTGTGATACCCGTTAAAAAAATTCACCGACAAGGAAAAGACACCGTTTGCATTGATACCGCTGCAAATGTTGCCCCAATTTCCACTTATGGTACAAAATTCTTAAAAGTCAATCTCGGTCTCAGATGTTCGTTCACTCATCGTTTTATAATCGCGGCAGTAGATAGACCTATAATAGTTGTTGACTTTTTGTCTAAATATGGCTTCGTGGTCGATTTGGAAAACAGAAGACTTTCCGATTCACGTACAACCCTTGTCGTGAACGTAACCATGGCTCAGGTTGATACGCCAAATTTAAAACATTTCAGCGTTAACAATTCTTACGACACCCTTTCAAAGAAATACTCTGCGCTCACTAAAGCTCCAAATTATAATTTGCCAGTGGGATTCGTCTTTTCTTATATCGATGACATCCTTATTGCGAGTCACTCCGAGATGGAACACAGAGAACATCTCGATACAGTATATTTATACGCATTTGGGATTAATATTAAAGCATCAAAATGCATTTCGGCGTGAATTCACACGACTTTTTCAGCCACACAATCTCGAAAGATGGCATACTTCCGTCAAAAGACCGAAATGAAGCCGTTTCAAATTATCCAGAGCCAACATCAATCCGCCAAATACTGTAGTTCGTAGGTATGGTGAACTATTACCAACGCTTTATACCACATTCAGCCGAACTGTTATCGCCTATTCACAGGCATTTGGCCATACTACTTAAGAAGGGCAAACACAGAAGAAATTTTTCTTGGCCCGAAGATAGCACTACATTTTTCACGGCGGACAAGCGCTCTCTTGCCACTGCCACTCGTTTGGCACTTCCGTTGAACGACGCCGAGTTCAACATTACTATCGATCGACGCTTCCAGTATAGCAGTTGGAGCTGTCTTACAACAATGCATTAATGGATGTTGGCAGCTGAACAGCTAAACAAGGTGACACGAATTGCAAAAATTGATTGCAGTTCGGAATTCGAAATCGAGAGTCAACATGCAACTAGTCAACCTCCCAGACAACCATCAGCAAATTTGGTGTGAAACATCGACAGGTAAGACCCCAACTGCACTCCAGCAGAGACAATTGGCATCGACAGGCTCAAACCAGCATACGGAATACTTGTGGTTAGCCCACTAAATGCCCACTATAAACTATAGTGTCAGTATTGCATTCCAGTTGATGGCGGATCCAAACGGAGCCCTTTGGTTAACTCCTATGATCACGCATTTGCAATAACATAACAATTCTACCATAAATAGATATATACATACATATGTATGTATGTAAGTCACATTCAACTAATAATTTTCACTTTCAAATGTAACCTGATTCAAACGACGACGTCAATTATTATACACACGCACAAGAAATTCTCTTATCTTTCTGGTATATTATATCGTATTTCAAGTGCGACGTTTTTCGTTTTCTTTCACAATAATTCTTGAAGAATTGAAATTCAAACATTTTTATCTTATACTTTCGTAAAATATATGTACTTACATAAATAACCGGCCTTGATTCGACTAACACACAAGAATAATTGATACATTCCATCATTAAATTTATTAGATTCGACATATTGTTTCAATATGTATGTGTATGCATGTAGATGTATATTACTTTTATGGTGAAGGCGTCGTTGATCAGGTCAGAAAACATAAAATACACGAGTTTTTAATCTCTTCATATAAAAAAAAGAAATATTTCTTAAATCTATTCTATATATTTTATATATTTCCAGTATTAGGCGACAACACTATTTGTAATACTTTCCAAACTGGTTTCAAATCATCATAAAATAATATTTAATATAGAGTGTCAGATATATTCAGTGACTTAAGAAAATGATTAAGGAAAATATCTAGACCGTTAAATCTATATAGTTCTACAAACGTTTATTGTATACTTATATAAGTACACAACGTATAAAACAATAAAATTACAAAATACACGTTTCCCTGTGCTCTATCTACATTTGGAAAATATTTTGTGTGTGCATGTATATCGTTAAGTTGTTTTAGATACAACAAAATTTCCTTCTCATCGAATATAATTTAAAAAGCTTGTACGAGTATCTGTAACAATGATCGATCGGAGAAAGTACAAAACATTCTGTATCTTGTCTTGTCTTGAATGCTGGAATTTTTGTTAAATAATTTTACAATTTTAGTTGTATTATACATTGTATATATGTACATCAAGTATGTGCTAAGAAAACAATTAATGTCTTATATGTCAGTAAGATGTTATATATAGTATTCAATCTTCTTTTGGATATATATGCGGTTTGAAACGTTTATTTAACATATATTTATGGTTATAGCTCGGTTTAATTGGTTTTGGCAGTTTTATGTACTGTCTGCGCATACTGTAAATGTACCATTGTGTGAATTCAACTATTCATTTCACATAGTTACCCACCCAGATGGATTTTATCGATTTGTTTATTCGAATTGCATTTTTTTTTATAATACATATAAGTATATTGATGATATCATGCGTATCGTGATGACTTACATAAACTAGAACAATTTTTAAAAGGTGTGCCGTCATGCAGATAAGATATTATTAAATATAATGGAATTGGTGTAATATGTTTCTAGAAATGAACACATATTTGAAATTACAAGTAGATACGTTTACTTATATTGTAAATGCAATTAATTGCACACATACTAACTATCGCACCGCTTAATTCTTCGGTCAAATTTCATCCATCGTATCTGCCATTTAATTATTTCTATTTTTATTAAATTTCTGAGAGAATAAATGTTTCTTATATAGGGGACATTCCAACTGGTAATATGGCTGAAAGCATATTCAGTTGTTTGGCAAGCTTGTCAAAAACAATAAAGCTAACCAGTTTTAATCCTGAATTTATAAACTCTCACATTAAATTCATTGGCTTTCCGCTATCATTAATTTATAAAACAGCTGGAAGCTGTATATAGCAAGTTCAGACAGACAATTTACGGATTTTGAACATTAATTGAGATGGCCGACTAATAAAAGCTTATAAATATTGAGTGTGTAACTTTTGGCTATTCAAGAACTGAACAAAACCATCACCATCAATAAATATGATCAACTCAAAATCACTGTTTTGAACTGCAACTCAATATTGAAAACTATTAGTGGTACACATACGAAAATAAAAATGTTCGCTCTATTATAGCTAGGGACTACACCCAACTTGTGCAATTAAATACTAAATAGATATTTTCATTACCAAGGGGTTATTGGAAAGCTACTACTATTTAGAAAACCATCAAAGTCTAATATCTGAGTATTTACCGGTTATTGTGACAATTAGTGAGACCGTAATCGAAAAAATATATACATCACAACCAACAAATAATAAGACAAAATGGTTACTTTTCAAGTAGCTAATGGAAACGTATTTTCAACTCAACAATTGAATCAAACATCAGTGATTATAGTTACGTTTTCTCTAAATTCATATACATATAAATCGAAGTACGTAACTAGAAATTTAGAAAAGAAAATTTTCAATTTTAGTAATGATGAATTTTATGGCTTTATGATGAAGTTTTTAAATAATATAATTAACTGATTGATAAATATTCCAAAACCAAACATATTAAGGTGAAAATAAAAAATTCTAACAATTGCCCATATGGATGAGTATAGATCTCTGGAATCTAATTAAATAAAAAAATCGTATTCTTAAACGATTCAATTAAAACACAAACAATCATGTGTTAAAGAACAGGTTGGAATTCCTTAACAAACAAATCAAATCGTTTAAATATCATGTCAAAAAAAGTTATTTCGCAAATTTATTCAACAAGTTAAACCAAAAAGAAATGCATAACTTATAAATTCTTTGTAAATGTTGGTACATCTTCGACGTCGGTGATTATGAACAATAACTTGGATAACCCCTGCAAACTAAACACTAACTTGAATTTAATTTTTTTGTCTCCAATTCAGGATACTGAAGTTCTTAATATTATTAGTAATTTAGATAATAATAAGGGTTGTGAGTATGATAGCATTCCTAACATTGTTGTGAAGCGTAATGCTAGTAGTTTTTCACTCCTATTGGCTGATATATTTAATGTAGGGTTCGTAATCGAGATTTATCCTACTTGCCTGAAAATTGCAAAATTATCACCTATTTTAAAATCTGGAAACTCAAATGCTATTAACAACTGCCGCTCGATCTCTGTCTTATCCGTCTTTGACAAAATAGTAATAGCAAATGGCATGATAGAATATTTTAATGATAGAAATTTGTTTTATTGTCATCAGTATGGTTTTAGACAGGGGTCCGGCACCTACGCTGCATTAGTTGAAATTACCAATTTAATTTATAGGTCATTTGACAATCAGGAACATAGGAGTAGTCTATTCTTGGACCTACACAAAGCATTTGACTCTATTGATCATCGATTGCTTCTAGATAAGCTAAATTGTTATGGTTTTAGGGGCATATCGTATAAACTTCTGGCTAGTTATCTTCAAAACCGCACTCAATTTGTGGTAATGAATGGTGTCGCTAGCAGTATCTTAACCATAACCTTGTGGTGTACCGCAAGGCAGTGTTCTTGGCGGTTTATTATTTTTGATTTTCATAAATGATTTAGCCCAATTATCGTTGGTTGGTCAAATCAGGATGTTTGCTAACGATATTGCAATTTTTTATAAATCCAGTGACTGTTTGAAGGCGTTAATTAATATGAAAAATGATTTTCACACACTCTTGGAGTATTTTAATTACAACAAAATAACAGTTAATCTAAGTAAAACCAAATTTATTATATTACATTTCCCATTTCTACCACATTGTGATTTACCGATTTTACAGGTTCCTAATGTTGCCATTGAACCTGTCGACGAGTTCAAGTATCTTGGAATAATATGCTTCATAAGCATATGGCTTGGGATCAACACATTTGTATATTGAGCCTGAAAATATGTCCGTTTATCGTTTTGATTAGAAAACTCGTTCCCTTTGTTTCAACGCATGTCTTAAAAAAGATTTAATTTTCGTTTATTCATTCATGTCAACCATCTCAACTTTTGGAACAATACAAAATTATTGTTTAATTATACAAAATAGAAGTTGCAAAGCTATTTTTAAACTTCCACATTTATTTCCTTCCGTCGAGTTATATACCAGTAGGACTGATGCCGTTGGTATTATATTGTACAAGTGTCTGAACGTAACATCTACACTATCTAATATGTCTATAATAAACTACTAACCGCAATAAAAACTTCCAAAAATGTTTTCAAATTTAAAAAAATTAAGGCACTCATTAAAGAGATGAAAAATAAAAGAATAAGGAAATTCCTTAATACTCTAACTGCAACTAAGGATATCGACTATTCGCTCTGGAAACCAATAAAGGGATTATAACGACCGAAAATACAGTTTCTCCCAATCAAAAAAGACGATAAGAGATAGGCCAAAGAAAAAAAAAGTGTGTTAAAGAAAAAGATTTGCTGTATACCTTGAAGAAACTTTCCAATCATTATGCAGATAAAAAGTTCTTGCAAATGTTTCCAATATAACTAGAAGAAATAATTCTCAGGATTTAAGACCTATAGTATAACACTGAATGAACTAAAAACTGAAATCAACAATTTAAAATCTAAGAAAGTCCCAGGTTACAATATGATAACATGACAAATAATTAAGGAGCTACGTAAAAATATACACCCAGGCAATGGAAAGTAGCGGAACTAATAATGATTCAGAAACTGGACAAGCCGCCGAATGATATAAAATCTTACGGACAAATTTCACTACTTCCAGGGACTTCGAAATTATTTAAAACACTATTGCTTAAACGACTGAAACCAATTTAGAGCAAAGAATTCTCATCCCAGAACATCTGTTTGGATTTAGAGAAAATCATTCATTCTGATATGATGGAGAATACATTACAGAAGAAAAAGATATGTTTTGTTTAGATGTAGCACAGGCATTTGATAAGGTTTGGTACAGAGTTTGCTCTTTATTCTTCAGAAAAATCTACCAAAACAATTTTATATGATTTTAAAATTATATTTGGAGGACCAACGCTTTCGAGTGAAATACAAAGAAGAATATTCTTACCTCATAAAATTCTCAGCGGGAGTCTGTCATACCTTGGAACCGTTATTGCGATTCTGGCAGTTAGGGACAATATTGAGGAATCCACAACTACTTAACCTACTGTGATAAAATAAACAATAAACGAAAATGTGGCGGATCTGGGTTATCAAATCAAAGCCCACACATGTAAATTTACGAAATTTACAAATCTGTTGGAGACCTGTAGTTATTAATGAACAGCAGAGTCCATTCGCAAATACATGACATTAGATACCAGGCTTAGGTGAAAACAACGTGTTAAAAATAAAGAAAGAAGGACTCAATATTAAATTCAGGAAAATGTTCTGGCTGTTGGGGAAAAATTCTAAAGTGTCAATACAAAACAAATTGTTATTTATCAGCAGGTGCTGAAGCAATTTGTATAAGGCTAGCGTACTATTCTCAAACCAACCGCAACATCATTGAATAATCAGTTATGGATTTCACTTGCAATAATTCGTGAATTTTAATTTTATAAATCGGAAAAAAATTATTCTTTGATTTCATTTAATTACCCGACGGTTTCCGGTAGTTCCGATATCAGATAGAATTAGATGTCATACAACTAATAAAACGATTGTTGCTAAAACATCACTTGTCGATTACATGAACAATCGGATCCTGTCAGGTTTACCTGCGTGTGGGGGCGAACAACAGTCATCAAGTAAAAATGCATAGACATACCTGACAGGTCTACCTGAACGTGTGTATCCGATTTGATATTTAATATTGAACAACGTGATAACTGAATGGAAATTGTTCACAAGCTACGTCAAGCCGATTGACTTTTTGTATTTTCTCCGGTTAGCAAATCTTTCTTTATCGGTTACTTCGATCGTGAGTTGAATAGCAAAAAAAAAAACGTATTAAGAACTTTTGAATTTGTAGCGCTTTTAAACAAACAACTCAGATAGAAGAAGAAACCTATTGAAACATTTTGTATTTTTAACCAGATCTTAGGGATGCACACGGGTATTCATACACACATTCGGATATAGTTTAGACCAACTTGGATTTTTGTGATCAAGAGGATTGAACTTTACTATTTGGTATACAGAATTTAGCCGCAGATTATTGAAATGTCCACGGATATTCGTCGATATTTTCGGATCAAAACATCATTGTGGTCAAAAAAATTAAATTCTGATGTATTTTACTATTTGTCATAGAACTAGTGGGTATAGTTGGATATCAATTCTGATGGATTTTTGTATAAAATTTAGTATTTCAGTGCTTTGAATGAATTTTATTAATTTTCGTACGGCCCACAAGACTGAACAAAATACTAATGTAAACTTAGTTGAAACAATTAAAATTAATTATTAATAACAAGTTTACGAGATGCCCGAGCATAATTAGTATTTAGGCTGCCAAATATTTGATATCTAAACTAAATTATAATATTTTCATAATAAATTTAATTAGATTTCACTTAATTATAGATTATATAGATATGATTTATTTAGTAATGAATAATAGATAAACCAACCGCATATCGACTTAATTGGATTAGCCTATAGCTTCATTTATTATGCTATGACAAGATTATATTTTATGACATCCGCTTTAGCCCGTTATCTATATGTACATACATTATATGAGATTAAGTTCCATTATAGGAATATAGATAATTACGATGACATATGCAGTCTTATCAATAAAAATGACAATGTCAATGAAACCATATCCAAATCTTGTTAATAACATTAATAATAAGAGATCATCGGCCTCCCATATATATAACTAATAATAAATATGTTAATAGCATTAAGAGTCCGATATATATAAATGTACATACATATAATATACACCATATGCCAATTTTATACCGCAGATAACGAGTTAATCATTAAATATTCCACACGCAATTATTTATGTGCCCGTTTTTAATTTTATAATTAACCAGATGCAGTTTACTGCAATAAAAATACAAAAAGTTACAAACAGAGACTGGTCGCGGTTTTTATTATCTTGTCTTTGTGTACATTGTTACCATAAGAATTAGCTCAAATTGATGGTACCACGATTAAGGTGATAATTATACAAGTGGCGCTGGCCGAATAAATATCAGCAAATAGCAGGTGCGTGTGCAAATCCAACAGAATAACTATGTCACTGTATATGTATATGTATGTACATATATACAGTGACATAGGTATTCTGACGGAAGACGTAGTACTTAAATTATATAAGATATCTGAAAAAAAATAGGATAAATTCAATCGCCTGAATACTCAAATCATTAAATAATTTTCTTCCAAATCATTGATTTCTGTCTTCTACTAATTTTCTTGTGTTGTCATTTGGTTCACATAGCAAGGTGAAAATATTTTCCCGAATTCCATCCAAGCATCATGCGATGACTATATACATACGAAAGAAAATCAATGCTCGTGATAAAATTTTCAACAACAACAAAATAAAACACAAATATTAGTCCAAAAACCTTATCAGCAGTGAAATGAAAATAAAAAAACAACAAACATTTTTTTTTAATCAAATTCTACAGGACGTGAAAATTGTCGTTACCGATAAAAATACGTAAAAAAAAATCATTTTCTCTTACTGAACGTAAGTGGTGGTGGGTACACATAGTAAATACATACACATCATCAGTCACCGGGAAAAGAATTCACGTCATGAATATTAATTTCATTTTCGTAGGTATAGGTATGCCCGAGATAGAATCGCACGTTAAACTCCATAACAATCTTTGCCATCATCATCATCATCATAATCGGCATCATATATAGCTGAATTGGTGTAATTGTGTATAAGTTCACAATGATAAAATATGTTGTTGATCATTTTCCATGGTGATAGAGAGGCATGATGACTTTGTATTTTGTTCACCCACCCACACACATATACCATAAAAATTTAAATAAATTATATTAAATTAATTATCAATTAAAGTTTATTTTTAATCCTTTTTTTTTGTGACGTTAATGTGGTTGTTGTTATTTTTATGCTGTGCGCTGTGCATAGATTATAAATGGGCAATTAATTCAAATTAATGATGTGTGTGTGTGTGTAGGTGGTATGTATATCACTATTGTTACGCACCCATAATTAAAATATAAATAAAAACATCAAATACTAAAAGGAAGTTGAATTGGTATAATTAGCTTTCTACTATACTCTATGTCATGTACTCTTTAGGTTTAAGAATTTTTGAATATTCGATTCATCAATACTTCATGTAGCTAAATTGGAATCGTGCAATCAAATCGTGCATCTCGAGATTTGAATGGAAAAATGGAAAAACCGAACTGCGGTCATTTCTAGCAAATATCTGTAAGTCATGTAACTTCATATCAGGTGGACAACCTTCTATATATTTATTCCAACCAATTGGAACACGGGATCAACGGACTTCTATAAACTTTTATTGAACAATGCTTTGAAAATGCATAATGGACTAAAGCTATGAGTCAGAAAATTTAAACATTATTTAGCCTTGGCTGACAACGATTTGTATTAAGATGTCAAAGTGATCAGCGAACTCTCATACATAGTTTTAAAAAAGATTGAAAAAAGAAAATTTTTAAAAATTTTTTTTGGAAATGTCAGAGACATTTATAATATGTTGAAATTTTAAATATAATCAAAACTCAGATTTTTTTAAAGCTGTAAGTTATAAGTTATTATTATACTTAACTTTATTATACATGATTACAGACAGTTTTATAAATCTCCAAATATAATTTATTCATTCCTCTCTGTGCAAATCAATAGAATAAATAACATGTAGATCGCATAGTTCAGTACCGGCGATAGATCTTTCAAACCTCTGTCCTATCAACTATTGATGGTACTATCTATGACTACCACGGTTGCAACGGGTAACGGGGAATCAGAGTTCGATTCCGAAGTGGGAACCTGAGAAACAGCTACCACATCTAAGGAAGGCAGCTGGCGCGTAAATTACCCAATCCCAGCACGAGGAGGTAGTGACGAAAAATGACCATACAGAACTCAATACGAGGCCCTGTAGTTGGAATGAGTACACTTTAAATTCTATACAAGGAACAATTGGAGAGCAACTCCGGTGCCAGCAGCCACGGTAATTCCAGCTCCAATAGCGTATATTAAAGTTGTTGCGATTAAAACGTTCGTACAGTTGAACTCGTGTCAACTGGGTTCGTACACCATCTTGATTCTATGACGTATTACTGTAGTGGTTTAAACTTAAGTCTATCCGCGTAATAAATCTAAATTAGTGCTCTTTATCGAGGGCCAGTGTCTAGAACAGTACAATTACTTTGAACAAATTAGAGTGTTTAAAGCAGGCCATTTGTGATTAAATATTCTCTGCATGGAATAATGGAATAAAATGTTTCTTCTCTTTTCAATTGGTTTTTAGATCAAGATGTAACGATTAATAGAAGCAGTTGGGGGCATTAGTTTCAGGTGAAATTCGTGGACCGTCGTAAGACTAACATAAGGGAAAACATTTGATAAAGATGTTTTCACTAATCAAGAACAAAAGTTAGAGGTTCGAAAGCTGGACTCCGGGAGAAGTATGGTTGCAAAGTTGAAACTTAAAGGAATTGACGGAAGGGCACCACTAGGAGTGGAGCCCGCGGCTTAATTTGACTCAACACGGGGATACTTACCAGGCGAAAGTCCAAAGAATGGCCTGCTTGTGTATAAGTGGAGCTCTCAGGAGCCCACCTACTCAAGCTCTGGAGATTCTCTTTCATCTCACTCCCTTGGACATTGCGGCCGGCAAACTTGCATCTTCACAACCATTCGTTTCAAATCCATATCTACGTGGACGTGTAACAATATAGGGCACTCATCCATCCTATGCAACAGGGGTATTCCGGAAACTACCAACTACACTATCCCTTCGCCATCTGTTGAGGTGAGATTCCTAACTATGAGTTTCCCACCAGATAGGACTGGGTGAATGAGATTATGGACAATGAGGCGATAATTATGCGATTATGGGCAATGAGGCGATAATTCGAGGATGGCTCAAAAAGAGATAGAGGGGTTGGCTGCGGGGTATTCTGTGAGGAACTAAGGGTCAACCTCTCTTTTCATCTTCCCGACTTTTGCAGTGTTTTGCAAGCTGAACTTATCGCGACAATGGAAGTTATGGACTGGTTGAAGTATAAGGTAATATCTACGAGGGATATTCGCATTTTTACGGACAGTTAGGCTGATATTAAAACGCTACAATCATATACTCCCTGACGTCGAAGGTAGCCCAGTACTGTCTGGCATCTTTAAATGAGATGGGTGATCTGTTCAGCATCCGCTTGACGTGGGCGCCAGGGCACTTCAATATCACAGGGAATATAAAGGCAGATGAGCTGGCCCGCAATTGCCTGCTTCGACGGCAATATATTGGTATGGTCCTGGGAGCTGTAACGGGACATTGTCTCATCGGGGTACATGTGAGCAGACTGGGTGCCTCTGTCCATAATTTCGGCCGCAGCTGCGGTGATGAGGAGGAGAAGGAAACTGTCCTCCATCGGCTCTGCACTTGTCTTAGTCGAGCGTACAGCAGAAAAGAAATGTATGGGAACTTTTCCTGTGGACGACCTGACCGATCTTACAGTAAGATCGATATCAGTGACTTGAACGCTTCTTGGTAAGCTCAATATGGTTCAACGAGTGAAGAGGAGGTACCTCGAATGTGGTACAGCTACGGACTAATTTTGAGTCTGTGCTAGTCTTTTAGGACGGCCACCCTAAACTACCCTAACCTAACCTTACCAGGTCTGAACATAAACGAGGAAGTTTAAAAAAAATGTCAAGATAGACTTTCTAGATCAGGTTTCATAAAATTATATTGTTCTCGCCAAACTATTTTTTACCACCCACGCCATGTGCTTCGGATCATTTTACTGCTGAAACATCCAGCAAAGGGCCAAGTTTTCTTTGGCAAATAGGTGCATAGTATCCTTTAGAATATCCTCCAAACAAATTTTTTTATTTAGCATTTTATGTATCCAGCATAAAGGCCCAGCATCCTTAAACGGCAAACAAACACAAAGCATTATATTTCCCTCGCCATGTTAAATGGTTTTTACTGTATAGCCAGCAATATATATTAACCAGGATTAACCAAAATATACAATTTCGAAATTATTTAAAATTAAAAAATATCAAACGTGGAATGTGATGTTCATCTTCTTCTGAAATATTTGCCAGTATTTAAAAATTCGAAATATAGAAAATCTAATTTCTAGGTTGACAATATTTTACAAACTTAGAAAATTTAATTCCATTAACATTGAAGATTTATTGATTGGAATGTTGTCTTTCCAGCTGAAATACGATATCATGTGTACTCTATTACATACTTACAATATGTACTCTTATACATACATATATACCATGTGTACTTTAATACATACATACATACACACAATAAGTAGAAAACTAAAAGAACGAGGTTTGAAGGCTTATGTAATCTCAAAACATATCACTTAAAAATACAAAGGCTCTACTAATTTATTATTAAAAATATTCCTAAAGAAAAACTAAGAAGGATGATTAGTATTCCAACGCGGCACTCAGGTGGTAGACATATAATGGGTTGGATACTACACTGGTATAGGACCTCTCATTCGGCTCAAAAGAAAAATACTCAAATTTGGAGGTGCTAATTGAACACGCATTGGCCCTAATTTCACCTTTGATACATAAGGGAAAAATTGTTTCAAAATGTCTCAAAAGAGATGTGGGTCAACGTGTATTGCCTTGGCCAGCACAGCATCTCAATTTAAATATTATTGAAAATTTGTGGGCTTATTTCAAACAAAGTCCATGCAAAGTAGGAAGTTTCGAAAATGTTACGTGGAAAACAACCGTTTGAGCCAAGTTCTTGAAGCTAATGAGACATCATATTAAAATAAAATCAGCAAGATTTTTTTTTTTTTTCTAAAATAAAATATTAAAATTAATGTTTTGTTAGCGCTTTTAAAGTACATCATCTGAAAATATGATCCAGATCTTATTTCCGAACCAATTTTATTTCCGAAACAAAAAAATCTTTACTTTGCCCAAATAATTTTGAACATCATTGTGTAGGTATGTGAAAATAAAATTCCTACGGCGCTAGATGAAATTGATTAGATTAACTTCCAAATCATCCTATATCGAGCTAATTTAATTTAATATCATTTATATACTTCTATACAAACCTATCTAGCACATATCTCAACTCGAAAAAAACAAAATTTAGCTAAACAATTTTTCCGGCTTTACAAATTTCAATAAATATAATCAAGAATTTTTCAAGCGAAAAATGAAATTCTGTTTTACTTTTCAAAGAACCCATCTCTAGTACATA
The DNA here is from genome assembly GCA_951394425.1 of Tipula unca. Lineage (NCBI taxonomy): Eukaryota > Metazoa > Arthropoda > Insecta > Diptera > Tipulidae > Tipula > Tipula unca. The sequence goes on from OX596381.1 coordinate 199,251,186, forward strand.
GACTAATATAGTAAATACCTTTCATATATACATATATGTACTATATATGTATGTATCTGTATATGCGGAATCCATTAGAAAGGAAAATGTAACAAACAAACAAAAATTTACTTACATATGAATACCGACCGAACCGACGAGTACGTAACGTATAGAGAGAAAATTTAATCGAAAAATAATGTGAATTGTTTACTAGAGTACATAAAACGCATACACACACAAACAATGAGTTTCCCATTTTCATTATGCATATTAGAGTTGATGCATTTTCCGTTTATAAAAAATAAAAATAAAAACGGGGATACAAATGGGTTGTACGGGGTATGTGTGTTTTTGAATCGAGTAAAGTAAATATTTGGATTGTGTACTACAATACACAACAAAACATTGAGTATTAAAAGTTTATTTAACCGATGATGGGATTTTTCATTTTACTTTTCTTCCATCGTTTTTTTTTTTTATTAATTTGTTTTTATACATTGAAAATATGAAAATGGAAAATTATCATTACAACGAGTATATATGTATAGTATTTCAAGTTACATTGTTCATATATGCGGCGTAGATATTCCATATAGACTGCGGTTATGTATTATGTGATGTGGTTTTATGGTTTGGAAACATTTAAAAACCTGATTATACTGAAATGATGAGGTGTAAGGTGATGCAGTATATTAATTGTCAGTTGTATTGTGTGAATCAATCAGTATTTAACGTGTCATTTACAGAGGACAACAAAAGTCATTGTCTTATTTTGTTAATATTTTCTGTCGTGTATACTCACATCCTCCGCCTACAACGGAAAAAAAAAATATTGGCAATATTTTGGCGTGTAAATTGACAACAGAAATACGACATTTAATAAACATCAACCGAATAATAAAGAATTACTATAAAAACATGACCTCACCCTAGTTTCATTCATAAATTTGTTTTTTTTTCTTTTAAAGCTGCCCTTTCATTTATTGTAAATAAAAAACTATGTATAAATTTCATTCTTGTTCTTCTTCTTAATGCTAGTAAGTATTTTTTTCTTCTTTATGTACGAGTACGAGTATAATATTCTCTAGCTTTTTATTCTTGTTAATGTTCTTCGACTTCTTCTTGTTGTTCTTAAGTCATTCAAACTGAATCTTAATTTAAAATATATCTCTATGGTTCGGGTATACATATATATAATAAATACAGAGAACAGTTGAAGAAAGAATATCATAAACAGTCATTTCTTTTATCATTGAATTTTTTATTCTGTGTTCTGCTGATTTGTAAAGTTTTCGTAATTAAATGCAGAGGTGATAAATCGTATATGATGATTATAGTGTTTTGGGGTAATTGGTATGGCAAGTTAATGGGTAATTTTATTTTTTCACGTGATACTGTTTTTTTTATGTGTAGTAAAACCGGGTGAGATACACATAATTTTATTGAGCAGCATCCGGTATCGAATAACAACAGAAAATAATTCAATTGTTTCCTTGCGCAGTTTCTACAAAATTGATTGAAAATGAATTGAATGTGGATTAAAATTAAATGAATATTGAACGAAGTTTCATTTTGACGTAGATTTAAAAAAAAATTAGAATAAAACTGCAGTACATTAAAAAAGCACTGCTAAAGATGATAAGATTGGTTGGTTATTATGTTCGAACCAATTACCAATATTGATCAAGAGCCGGGCGACTATATTCAATCAAACTGTCAATTGCGCATGTGGACTTGTTTCAGGAAATATGACTGTCCTAAAGATACTGCTAACGGAAATGTCCCAATTTCCGTCAGTGATCCAATTATCGACAATTTTTATAAAAGTCCATATAATTATGCTACCGGAAATTGGATTGAGGACAATTTAAGCTTTGTTATTACCGACACATTGCTGATAATTAGGTAAAAATTAATCAGTTTTTAAACGATATTTCTGTTAAACACAAGTAAATAAATTTTAAGTTTACAAATATTTCTTATTAACTTAAAGATAGATTCATCATTTAGCTAAACCTAAAAAATAAAATATGCCAAAAATTAGTGCATAAAAATAAGTAATTCTTTTAAAACAAATCGAATCACTAAGATCAACAATTCAAGACAAGGTGTTAGGCAAATTTCCATGCAATAAAGAGATTGGACCACCAAAAATTTTGGATGAAAAAGAAGGGGAATTAATAGTGAAATGGATTCTGCAGATGGGCAACATTGGTTTTTCGGTTACAACATCTTAATTAATTGGTAGTGTTGCGCTCTATGTCAAATAATTGAACAGGTGCAACTGTTTCACTCATGGCGTACCCCCCAGACAGCTATTGGTACGAATTGTAACACTCACAGTTCGTAACCCAAAATTTAACAGCCAGTAGGACGTCAGTAAAATAAATGTGCATACGTGAATATTTTGGCAAACGTTTTTGGCAGTTTGGCGAAACTGCCCTTCTATTTTGTGAAAAAATATCCAGCAGACTGAGGAATTGAAAAATCAGAGTGCATGGATCACTTGTCAAAATGACCATTAAAAAAACAATTTCCTGTTTATTTATTTATGGATGGTAACAAACTCACAGCCATCACTTCTCTCATCGTTTGGTAGAATTCTGAAGAGACCATAAAATAATTCTCATCGCGTTGCTCGCAAATACAACACATTTATTCCAACCAATGGATGTAGCAAGTTTTCCACCTATTAAAATGAAATGGGTGTTTTTCAGAAAGGAGTTTGCACCGATGCTTAAGTTTTGTTTACATCGCTCAATTAAAATTGATACGATTAAACACGAATTTCAAACGACAGGGTTATACATACACATTTAATGGAAATGCAATTGATTATTCAAATCTTATTTATCAAGATCGTAGAAAATAAAGAGAAAGCCAAAAATTTTCTGTAAACCTTGGAGACAAGGCTCCCGAGGAGACGCTTTTGGTGTTAAAAAAACAGATAACGTTACGGTGAGAGATCCTAACAACGAAAGTCTCTTTTATCTGTGGAAAGATTTACAAAAACGATAATGATGGACATGATATGGTAATAATAGTAACATCGCAATGGATGGGTAATTAACTATTCCTTTCAAAAAATCATTTTACTATCCCGAACCTTTTTACGATCCAACAAAAAAAGAAATCTGTGAGAAGAAAATTAACTCCAGATGCAGTTACATGCAGTATATACTGCATATTTCAAAAGGCTGCTGATAACTTGGAAAGAGCTGCTAAACGAGATGAAAAAATTATGCAAAATAAAATAGCAGCAAGCCAACAGTATAAACAGAAAATTTATAAACGGTCACCAAAATTGTATTTATTCGTTTAAATAAAAATAATAATCCGCGGTAAAAATAACAAAAAATAAACAGTTCCAGGTGATTTTGTTATAATTACGTACGAAGATGAATATTTTTCTGGAATATTTATAAAACTAATGAAGATGAGTAGCCAAAATTGGAAATTCCCAGGAAGGAGGATATTATTTTGTATTAAAATGGTGAAATTATCAATTGGAATCATAGTTAGCGAATTTGTTTTATCGAAATTTACAATCAAATATATGAAATCTGCAGAGAACATAGTTCAGAGAATTTCACAAAAAAACATAAAAAATCATCCGCCAAAATTCGAATAATGCGATAGTCAAATACGCACGAATAACTTAATCGGTTTATGATTAGTCACACTTTTGTCACATTCTTTAGATTTCATAAAATAAAAATACACGTCAAATTACCGAATTAAGAGTGACATAATTTTATTATTAATTAGAAGTCAATACTTATAGCTTTAATACAGAGAGTGGTAAGTCGTCTAGTTGCGCGGTCCGACGTACAAACATTTGTGTTGAATCAGTTAGAGCTACAGTGCCCTGAATGTGAAATTAAATTAACAAACTCACATTGAAAAGCTCAGGCTCATGGAAAATTTACTAGGGAACAAACAAATTAGATGATTTTTAACATAAATTACTAAAATAAATAAACGTTACTTACACTATTCATGCGAAAATGACGTAGGTATATGCTAACTTTACATATAAAGTTGTGAATCAGAATAGATTTAAACAGACATAATACACCCGGGCGACAAATTGAATTGGCTTAAAATCAAAAAATCACAAGTAAATTTGAAAAATAAATCTCACGGTCTTATGTGAATTATAATAAACTACTACACCGAACAGCTGTACGATTAGAAAGTCAATATATACACAACAACATTTTCCAATTATCAAAGTCAATAAACAAATAATTCTTAACCTTCGCGCGCACATGCTATATACGTACATACATAAATATAAAAAATGTCTGTATATATCATAGTACGATTATCTAACTATATCTCTATTTTCGAAATCAATCATGATTCTTTAGTTTACTGTTAATTACTTTAAATAAATTATATTTTCATTAAGTTAATTATCTTATGCATTACTTGATTGTTTTGTTGTCTATAACGCCAGTCGATGTTTTATGATACAAAAGAAAACTGTATTTAATAATATGTATAGTACTTAGTAGTTTTAATGATTGTCAATTTAACAACTAAACATACATCAGTCGTTAGTGTTTTACGTGTATAGTGAGAAACCAAAAAATGTTGATTGATGTAAGTAAATCACTCAATCTTTTAAAAGTGTTTTCCTAATGATATAATTTTTCCCCCATAAAAAATAAAATAAATAACAAAAATTTTCAATTTTCCTCCCAAACTCTCGCATTTTTCTTCTATTTATTTATATTTTTTTTTTTTGTTATTTTAGTTTTCTTAGTACGCGCAATACTGCTGGGATTCTTATTCTTCTCGACACTCGCGCGATAGATACACTCTTCGGTAGCATCCAAAAATAAATATTTATTTTTAAAATTTCAATTTTTATCTCTTAAAATTTGTATACATACTCGACTCTACATATATATATACATATACAGTAAAGTCGACGAGCAAATGATTCGCGCGATTGCTCAAAACGAATAAATATTTTGTGAAATTACAAATTGTGTGTGTGTGTGTGTGTACGATTCTTAATGGAATCATGATTCCAGAATTTTCATCATTTTTCACAAATAAATATATTTTTTTTATTTTTATAAATGAGGAGGTGCGGAATGTAGAATATTTTTTATTATTTAATAAAATTAGATTTGATCTAAAACGAAAATTATAACAAATATAAGAAAAGTTGATATATGTATTTGTTAACGAGGCGTATAGTGGCAGTTAAATAAAATGTCAAATAACATCAAACATTTTTTCTGTTGCTGGTCGCACACAAAATGGTGATACATACCTGAAACGATAAAAAAAGTAATTATTAATTAAGTACATTAAAATAATTAAGATTTATAGAATGGAATAATCAAATCAAAAAGTTCTGACACCATGAATCGTTACCGACACCCAATTATTTTAATGTTAACATAATGAGTGTGATGTTTCACGCCTATATTAGAATTAAGGAATTTCACCAGAAACAATTGTAGTTCAACAAATCGTCGAAACTGTCAATTATTACATCCAATTTTTTGTAAAAACAACTAAAACTAAATGGATAGAAGTAGCTAGGAATTGATGAAATAGTTATACGCGCACCATTGTGAAATTTCCGTTCATATTAAATTGGTAATGCTCCATTCTTTTAACCGCTACCGATCATATACATTTACTATCTATAAAAACACTGTTTTGACGAAACAAAACAAAACCAGTCTTTGAAGAGAATTAATTAAGAAATACTTACATTAATTAAAAACTTATATAATTATAATTAATAAGATTATGAAATTGCGCAATACCGCTTTAAATTTTATGAACATCAGCCTGCTATAAATAACTAAGTAAAAATTTTCTACAAAATTTCATAAATATTGAAATTTGAAACAAGAATGTTTGATTTCTTTCATTGAACCGATTTATTGGCAGAGCAGAAGAAACAAACACGGCGCTTATGGAGCCGTAGATCTACTTCAGTAGTCTAACCCGTCATAATTCTGTAGGTCATCCTGAAAAAGCTATTCGACTTAAGGAAAAGAAACAAACAAAGAAATAAGAAATATTTGAATTTTTAAAATTCAGTCGATGATTTTAAACAAAATTTGGTGTTAAATGCTGGAAGCAATCAAGGGCCCACTACTAGCAAAGCTCTAATTTATAGATACTGAGGGGAATCAGACTCTATATAATATATAATTCTTAGTGTGGATAATATGAGTGCATGTATTCTACCACCAGAATCTAAGTATAATTTATTTATCGAACTTCCAGGCTTCTACAGCCTCGGAATTTTACTTGGACTTGATCAAAATATTCAGATTAGTTCATATTATGTAAGTATGTAAGCTTTAGGGACGATCATCGACAGATTTATTAGGGATATTTATTTAGGGTAACCTGCAAAATGCTTGCAGAGCTGGCTAGTCCTACGAAACTGCTCTACATGAACTGTAACTACAATCAGAAAGATCACTTAATAAGTAGGTACCTTCCTGGACATTGCGGAATCTTTTGATAGTACTCTGTTTTCTACGATCACGAGTGCATGCACCAACTTTTGGTATTGATCAAACCATTCTTAAATTCAACAGCTCTATCTTCAAGTCTCGTGTAATTGAGATTGGGCTAGATCAGTTAAAGGCTTCCCACAAGGAGGAATACTCTCACTCTTGTTGATAGTTATTGATCAATTACTTGTTAAATTGCGGCAATGGGTTTATCGAGTAAACATATTGGATCATTAGCTGATCGTCTTGACCACGTCAAGCACCTAGATGTTATTCTATAGATGATAAATTCTCCTAGAAATTTGAAGCTACAAAAGACCATTGCTATTTTTTTGTAATGCCCACAATTCTTGGAGGCTTTTGACAATTCTTGGAGTCTGATCCCAAATCTGATGTCGTATGTAATAGTTGTATGTGGCTGGTTGTGAAACTAACTTCTTCTGTAGCAAGGTTCTACGTCTTGTATTGCTCGTTTTGCTAGAACGTTAGAATGGACTCCATACGTCCAAACTGATCAAAAGGAATTAAGTTTGTTGTGGTAAGGACACTATTAAGAAGTACGCTCTACTTGAACTGGGACTGAAGTTCTACAACTAGCTTTCGAAAGGCGCAACGGTTCATTATAGAACCCAATTTGAGGTTCAGTAAATATGTGTTATCGTTAAAAAAGAACCAGCTGAGAATTCTGGTTGCACTTATTACTGGCCATGGACGTTTCAAGGTGCATCTCTATTGCAAGAGATTAGCTCAAGATGCTGTTTATGACGATTGCCTGGAGGAAGTGGATGACTGCTTACACTTTATTTAGATCACAAGTGAAGTATTTTCTTCCGGATCTTTGAACACAGATCAGTAATCATCCATTCTTTGCTTCAAACTTTTACAGTTTGCTAAGATTGCGGTGCGCTTTTGCGACATTGGATAGAAATTAAAAAAATTATAGTATGCAACAGCTATTTTTAGCGGATGTCATACATTCAAACTTGAAATGTAAGTATGTATATAAAAGTTGTTAGGGTTAATTCAACTTATAATCGATTTTCAAATTACTCATTTATACTCTTTCCAATGTCAATTAAATAATTTGAAAGTTTAAAAAAAAATAGTAGTATATTTAAAAATTCACGATGGTCCTTCATAAGAACAATAAATAATTTGATATAAGTAAGTAGGTAAAGTAAAAATTAGAGCTTCCTAATTCTTCTCATCCATGTTTTCATCTCAAATGAACTGTAGTAAAACTGATGGGAGCTTGACCATAATTTAACTGATTCGGTAAATTTACTTTCAAATTAAATTTCATAATTTGTATCTAGTAATTTAAAAAAAAATTTCACTTAAATTAAAACCACATACCGAAACGAGAAGATAGTTTGATGATACAATATTTAACTAATATAAAGTGAATCCAACAATATATTCAAACTACTAACAACTTTCAATACTGTAAGTAATCCAGTAACATAATATATACTTTTAGTTGCCTAATGTATATTTAGAAACCATCCCGGCTTCGGATATTAAAAGGACATTTGAATTTGAGTGAAATGTTAATTTAAGTAAAATTTGAAGAAAAGTTTGATTAATCTAAAACCATTTTATTAATTAACAGTGATGCAATTTTCACTCAAACTGCTTACAGAACAATATACAATAGTAGTGGTGTCCAACATTATTTTCAGTGCCACAATAATAAATTTTGAAATTTCTATTAAGTAGCTACAAATTAAACAAACATTTGACTTCTAATTTTAGAAGTGAACATACATAGCGCTGACGATTAATGTTAGTGTTAGTAAGTTACATCTTTATCGAATTTTCGACTGTACACTCGGAGAAAAAGAAACAAAATTTGAAATTAAAATTTAGGGGTGCGGCATCTTTTGGTTCGTTTTTTAACTAGCGGTTATTTCGCTGCTCATAGCTCTAATGTTATCTACTAAGTGGCAGAAATTCAGTATTATGTTGCCGGTGAACGAAATGAGTCGATATACGCTTGATCAACGTTGGGAAATATTTAAAACTTATTTCCAAAGTAGTGAGTCGGTTGCCGAAACATGCCGAAAATTACGTACAAAATTCGCTAGAAATGTGGCGCCAACTGTGAACAGTGTGAGGAAATTTGAAGATAAAGACCGTTCGACTGGAATGTTAATAGGTAATGTTCTGCATCGCCTTCCAGTTCGTTCGATGAAAAATATTGCCACTGTATAGCTGAAAGTGTGCGTCATTATCCGTGCACCTCAAACTGCCAATATTCACAAGAATTGAACAACAACGATAGGACTTTGCGAAGATTTATACGCAAAGACGTTAGTATGAAGGCTTACGAAATTGGTTCAAGAATTGAAGAAAGTTGACCATCCATTGTGTTTTCGCTTCGCTGAATGGGCCAATTATCGGTTGGAAGAAGATGAGTATTTTACCAAGCGAAATTGCCGAATTTGGAGAACAGAAAGTCGTCACGTGACAATTGAGAAGCCAATATACCAAAAACGAGCGACTGTTTGGTTCTTCGAAAATGAGCAAAGAGCCGCATTAAGAGTCAACGGCGATCATTATCATGCCATGTGAAATGTCTTTTTATTCCCTACGATCGAAAAGGAAGTGGTTGTAAAAAGACACACTATCTTCGAAAATCGCATTATCAGCCGAAATGGCGATGTTAACTGGTCGCCTAGTAACTGCGATTTAATTCTGTTGGACTATTATTTGTGGGTATTGAGGCTTTATGTAATTTAAGTGCCTATTGGTGAAATAGAGGCTCAAACGATTGAAAATGTACTGAACAATTTACAAGCTTAACGACAGTATACATCATCTTTTTTAAAATATCGTTTTAGATAATTGTGCACTGGCAGTTTACACATGTATCAGGGAATGAAAAGATGCTAGAAGCATGTATTATGTTTAGCTATCAAGCACCGTTTGTTATTATGGAAAATAGGTAGCTTTGCATCTATAATTTATATTTGACAACAACTATTTAAAAAAATTAATGATGGCCACATGAGTCTTCATAAAGCTACAGAAACGGAAAAAGTGTAAATAATATCGAGAAAAGTGTTGATTGTCAATATTAAGAAACGGTAGCCACTGGGTTGATCAACGCGGGGATAGAACATACAAAAGTAAGTATGAACTAGGTAAAAAATAATCAAAATTTGTGTGCTTTAACATGTTAACAATCCACTGGACAGATATTCATTTGTTAAATTAAAATACTTATTGTAATAAACCGGAAATTGAAAGGGATCAAAAAAATATGTTTAACAATTTCTAAGAGACGTGTGAAAATCACGTCTATGTTTATTATTACTTTCAAATCTCTACTAAGTATACAAAACAATTTCTCAGCAAACAAAACAAATTCTTAAACATAAAACTACCAGACCAGCCTACAAAAAAATGCTTAAAACTATTAACTCTTTATTACTTTTATGTCTCTGTTATTACAATTTTTATTTTTATTTTGTTTTTTTTTTACAAAAGCCGGAAATTATTTGCTGGTCAATGCGTACCGTCATTCATAGAAACGTAATATTAATTTACATATTTCTATAAGTAATTCCATTCTCGAAACCTAAAATAATTTCATTCAATTCGCTATATTGCCTATATCCATACATATTATGTATAAGCAACGTATAATACCAACACAAAACAAAAATCTAAATTTTAGATTTCGTTTTTATCGGTTTAGGTGTATTTAGGGTGTACGTACGAATTTGAATACTTATAGAATCTTAAAGAAATTTTCTCTCTCTCGTTTATATTATAGGTATGTATTTATGTATATACTCGTATGTATTTACTTACTATGATACGATTATTGTTAGGAAAAAACTTGTTGAAGTAAAATTAAGTTTTTGATCTAATCGAAATTTGGTGTACTGTGTCTATCTAAACCGCAGAGTCAACTTTTATTTACATTTTTACTTGCCGTATATTTAGTACCCATGAGACTGAGTGTGGCAAGGATTCTTAGAAATATCTCGTCCATCAAATAAAACTATATACAAAACGATATAGTGTATCATAGATCATACTACATTTCTATATCGAGATACGTTGTATGCACATACGTTATACAGAGATAAAAACGAGTTGAAATTTTTGTTTTGAATGTGGGCGGCCATAGTTCAAAGTGCATGACATTTAAAATGTTAACAAAACAAACAAAACAAAAAAAAAACTCATAAAATTGTGTATTTTTATCGTTTTGGGTGTACACCAACAAACGTTTAGATAATTAAACTAAGTATTTTCTCACATATATTCACGTATTGATAAAACCTCACATAAAATGTGTTGACAACTTGCTATAATAACCGCGCGCATTTATTTATATTTTATTTATTAGTTTACGTGTATGACACAATATTGTCGCAATATATACACATGTACATATATGGTAACCTAATTAAAGATTTATAATCTCTATACCATCCATATCATGTAACACTCGGACATATTTCTAAAAAAAAAAAAAAAAAATTAGATCCAATCCAATTTATTTGTCACATCATATTTTATGTATATATTGCCTTTTGAGAAAGTTACACAAGATGTATACGTACAAAGATGATAAACCGCATACGCGCGCATCCAATTGTGTGATGAAATTTTTTATTTTTATGCTCGAAAATTCCACTTGAAAAAATTTATTAATTAACGCTCTAAAAATAACATCTCTTCTAATTATTTGGTAAAACATTAAGAAAATAATAAGATAATTAATTAACTTTCGTTTTTTTACTTTAATTTTTTGCCTTCATGTATAATTGTACACAGAAGAAACAACATTATAAAGATTTAGACAAATATTTTTCGGGGACTAATAAAATAAGACTTGGGTATAATATGTTCCACTGATGACTGGTTGGTTGTTTGGTTCGTTGATTATCATTATTTCGTATATACATATATATATATATATATATATATATATATATATATATATATATATATATATATATATATATATATATATATATATATATATATATATATATATATATATATATATATATATATATATCTATATATATATATATGTACTAGTTAGTTAGTATGTAATCGAAGAAACAGACAAAAAAAATTTGAAACAACCGAAATTACTAAGACCGAAATTATATGTTTTGTTAAAACTACAACAGAGATAATAAGAAACATGAGTACGCTGTTATGCGATACAACATTTTCATTCAATTCCAATAATAGATATATGTACATACATAAATACCGGGCGCGCAAAAAAAGGTGACGGAAGTGATTTTTTGTCGCTCGCTATTTAGAATTTGCTTACACAATTGAAATTAACATACACGAGTACAGTTCACACACACAAAAAAAACGAAGCCAATTAATCAATAATTACGATGATGACGGCGGTTATATGGTTGAAATTGTCCTAATTTTATGGTCTCTTGGTTTACTTCAGAATTATTTACATATGTATGTACATAGATGTAATTTCTTTATGTTTGTATGACGCCAACATCAACAGAATGTAATACATAGGCACACAATCAAAGTACCCAGGGGCACTCATACAAAGTATCTTTTTGACATAATTTAAATTTACAATTTAATTTTTCTCAGGCGAAATTTTAATTTATACAATTTATGCAAAGGCACGTTCATGATGTGCACTGAAGTAGCTGCGGTGTTGGAAAATTTTGGATTTACAAAAACAAAAAACTATTTTACTACGAAAATCCTTATCACAAAACCAATAACACATTACTTCGTTACATTTTGTTTTTGTATGTACAATTAAACTACTTTCGGATAAATTTTAAAATATTTAATATCAATGAATTACTTATGGTCGGAAAATTCCAATACCGAGCAAATAGCACAGTGGATAAAGCTGCGACAAAATGGTGATGCAAAATGGCGTGATTTTGGGATTATGTAGATGATCCGCAAATTTGATCCGCAAAACGAACAAAAAATTAAATATTAAGGGATTTTAACTTTCCTTGTGAAGATCAATTTTAACCAAACTAATGATGGCATGTTTTTCAAATAATTTTCTATGAATGTACCTATAACAAAATTCGTATATCATACCTCCAAACCGCAACAGACCTTATCATAGGACAATAACGAAAATAAAGTGTAAACTGTACGCAGTGGTATCTTGAATTTTGTGTAAATTAGGATATCTCTAAAGTAATTAGTTTTTAATTGCAAATTGTGTGTAAATCAATTACTTTCAAAAATAGATCAATAAAATGGTGATAATTACACTTCGGAGGAGACAAGAGAGACAACACTGATACAAGATGGGAAAAGTGCTTGTCTTGTAGCGCACGGGACCATAACACAGGAAATCTGAGTCGGATAGTATTTAAGCACCCCAACTTCAAATGAAGATCGACGCATAGTACTACTGGATTCTCTGAGAGAGAGTAAACGGATTCAAAATGAATTCCACAATCTACTGAAGCGCCCGATGTCACATCAATATATTGAATATTCGTAAACGCCAACAAACCAGCAAAGATAAGCTTTAGAAGTAAGTAAGACTGTAATGTTGTCAAAATATTACCAGTTGGCAATTGCAACATTGGACCGTGCTCTTCACGGAAGAATCGCGATTTAGTTTAGCACCGCAGTCACAGACGAATCAGGTCTATAGGTGCATTAGAGAGCGATTTACTGACTGCTGTATCCAAAAAAGCAATCGCTTTGATGGAGATTCAATAATGGTTTGGAGTGGCATCAGGTCGGGTGGCAAAACAGAGCTCATAGTGATTGATGGATGATCGATTCTCAGATCCCCCATCACCCCCGTCTTTGCGCATAGGTATGGCCCCAAATTTATTTTAATGCAGTATAATGCTAGGCTTCATAGTGCCAGAGTCTCTAAGAAGTTCATTAGAAATGAAATCACTGTGGAAATGAACTTGCTAGCGAATACTCCGAGCTCAACAGAGCTCAAGTTATTGATGGAGGATCGATAGGTATGTGAAGTCGAAATTTAAAAATTTTTGAATCCATTCATTTATAGATAAATCCAGAATTCTTTACAATTTAAATAAATAATCTTAACCAAATTAAATTCACAAGGATTTTAAATAATTATATTCTCTAGTCAGTAATGTCATTGGGATCGTATACCATCTGCCAGTATCAAAAAAATATAAGCATTAATGTATTAGTGGTAAACAGGATCTCAATCACTATGAGAAAATAACCGTCCATACAAAAGCATGGGCATACGTTTTTTTTGTTCGATTTTAATTTCCTTTGAAAAGTTTGTAAAATCAACACATTTATTTATATAAGTAGTAGCAATTCTATTAACCAAAAAAATCGTTTTAAGGAAATAGCCACTCCTACTAAAAATTGAAATTGCATGCGATTTGTTCTTCTATTTATTTACATTGAAAAGTTTAGGAAGACGGGCATTTATTTATGTAGTATCAATTCCAACTATCAAAAAATTTATCAGTGCTTCAATAGGAAAATACCAATCCCTTCAAAGGCTTACCAGCTGATTTTTTTTCTATAGAACTAAATTAATTTTACATATCTTTGTCAAAATAGTCTGGGATGTGTTTTTGTACAGTACGACACAATCTTATGTATATGACGAAAAGGTCTGCGATGAGCCAACTGTACAAATGTAAGAAATAACTTGTATTCAATATATATATTTTTATAAAAGTCTAGTTTTGATTGATTACGCTCGTGTTTATGGGCTGGTGGCATCATTAGGCCGTTTTTTTTTAAACGAACAGGAAAATGTCCTTACAGTGTGAATCCATTTATTGTCAGCAAAATTTGCTGATCACATAATTTCAAGAAATTGTGATGTTCTTTGGCCACCAAGAAGCCCGGATTTAACACCACTTGATTATCTTTTGTGGGGTTATTATTTATTTATTAAAATTGAGGTCATTGATCCGCTTTTATAGGAAAAAGTCATCGGAATTTTTGATGTACGGATATGCAGGCCTGTAGACGAAGCCGTGGTGGGCATATGAACGATATTGTTTTTCATATACGTAAATGGCATTGACCTTTTATTAACAATAAAAAAAATTTGACCTTTCAAAATGTGTTTTATTTACAAATAGAAAAAGCACTAAAATTCTGAAAATTTTAATAATCGTCCATTTTATTAAATTTATGTTAATTTTTGCTTAAAAGAATTAATCAAATTCTGAAAATTGGGTTGAATTTTAATAAATTTCCAAGTAATGCGTTTATTATGAAATTCAAAAATAAATCTGGTCCAAATTCGAAGAATAGATTTTTGCATTTACTTAAATTCCAATTAATCAGCCAGCATTCATTTAGCTGATAGGTAATTTTACGGTAGTTAAGTAAACGACTGAATTTGATACAGTTCAGAAGTTGGTGCTACGACTTTTAAGCTAATCTTTAAACATTTTCTTTACTCCAGAAATCGCAATTTCAGTTAGTTTATACCCATATTATGATTCTCACCTCACCTCACCTCTCACCGTGACATCTAGAGTCGCGCGAGTCAAATTTTGGTATTATGATTCTCACTTTAATTTGGGTGAGTGACATACGCAGCGCTATGCGTCATTTATGATATTTTGGTTTCTTTAAGTTAGTAGTTGATATTGTTTTGAGAATTTTTGACATTTGGTCAAATTCAAATCGGATCCTTTCACACTACCGGATGACTAGTACTTATCAATTGATATTTAAATGTACATATTTTTAAAATATTCTAAAGAATGGTGTTATAAATTATAATTTCTTGATTTACAAGCATTTTTCGTATAATTGAAGATGGACTTTCATATCTATTGGACAAGCCAGAAGGAAAATACGAGTTTTGCGAATTGTTCGCCATTAGCTATTTTTGGTTTATTTCTATGTAGTTATGAAAAATAAAAAATTGAATAATACATACAACAAAAATATTATTTATTATAATGCAACAATTAATATTTATTACATTATTGTAATACATAAACAAATAAAAAACCTTACGATTTGCCTTTCATTTTGTCTAACGTTATAAAAACTATGTATATCAATATCAAAAATTATTTTCCCGCTCAGTCTCGCCACCAAATTGTAGGTGAGGATACTTATGTGACATTAGACTCGCTCACGGCGAGAATCATAATACCAAAATTGGAATACGGTGACATCGCGTCGCTCAGTGAGTTAGATTCATAATAGGGGCATAAAATAAACAATAATTCAAAAATTTCGTAAAAATCAAAATTCGTAATATTTACAAAATTAGTAGAATAAAGTATTTCATAATTTTTAGAAATTCCCGAAACCTAAGCAACAAAATAATTTGAAATGAAATGTGCTTTAATTTTACGAGTCATACAAAAACTGAAAATTCATACGAATTACCGAATTTGGCAAACATATTTAAAAATTTTGTTGAATTATATTTAATCGTTATTCTGGAATTTCAGATTTTACAAACACATACATAATGATTTTTGGTTTTTAATTAAATCCCAAAGTTCACCATATTTAAGAAATTTAAATACATCTAAGAGAAAAATTAGAAGTTTCAAAATAAAACAAAATTTGGCTAAATCTGACATTTCTTTGTGAATTTTCAAGAAAACGTGGAATTTATAAATAAATAGCAACAGAATTGTTTAACTAAGTAGTTATATTAGAATTAATTAATTTTCTTTAAATTAAATATCATTTAAACCGATCAATAATGTCTTTTAGTTAAATATGTTGTGAACTCGTTCACTTATAAATAAATTATATCGAAATGGTAGTTAAATCTTTTAACGATCCTTTCAATGTTAACCAACAATATGAAGTAGTGGTCATTTTGGTCGAATTAAAATTAAAATTGCATTGTATCGAATTATAGTTAAACATTAATCAAATTTTGCTCTAATTATTCTTAAAAAAATTAAAATTGGGCGGATTTTACTCCAGCACTCAAGGCCCACGGTGCAATACCCACATTCACACTAGCATTCATTCAACCCATTCATCTCATTCACACAACCACAGTATACCACCTGCGCATTGCATAGCTTCATGTCACCCTGTACAGTGAATATGCTTAAGTTCTAATCAAATGTATTTCAAACCTGCTATTAATTGAAAAGTGGTGTACAAAACTTAACTACGAACATATTATTCAAAATATTGGCAATGTGACGATTTAAATGATTTTTAATATTTTGATTAAACCACATTGCGCCGAAAAAACGTATTTCGAATATCTATTATGAAAATACGTCAAACATGTAGAATTATACACAATATCGAGAGTTCTTTTTAACCGTCCTCAGTGCCACAATAAGTAGCGTGCTTGCTTTGGTAATCGAGGGTCTCAGGTTCGATTCCCGGTTGTGACCAAAAATCACGGTTGGGTGTTTTTAATGTATGTGTGTTTGTCCGGGTATTGCACCGTGGGCCCCATTTTTCTTTTTTTTTTTTTTTTAAAAGGACTTGGCATAGACACTTTTACGGTCCATAGCATTACCTTACATTCACACAACATTCATTCAATCCATTCATTCATGAATGTAATTCACACAAGTACAGTATACCACCTGCGCATTGCATAGCTCCATGTCACCCTGTACAGTGACGTAGAAGATGGGTCGGCCAATATGAGTTCTACATTCCAACAGAGGGTCATAGATGTTTTCAATTTAATCACCGATCGTAATCGGGAGATGAAAAATCCCTTTTGCATCCCACCTCTGTTGGGATTCGAACCCGGTACCTCCCGATCCAAACGCCGTAGCTTTAACCACTGCGCTATTTGCTCGGTTGATTGATTCGGTGGGCCCCATTAGTGGCATTGAGTGCTGGAGTAATTAATCCGCCCAACTTTAATTTTAATTTTTATTTGTTTTGCAAAAATGTTAAAAACTATGGAAATTGCCACCGTAAAGTGCAAAATTCCAATACTTATGCTTTATACAAATCTCAAAGTATATCGCATTATATTAAATAATTGTGTATTGAAATAGAGAATTTCCCTAACATAGTCAATTAAGTGGTCAAAAATTTAAATGAAATTTGACTGTGGAAAATATATAAAATAGTTCCACACTCATTGCAATATTCCAAATATGTACGAAGATATGTAGTGACAATAGCATATTAAAATTAATCAGCAATACCAAAACCTAAAAAACCATTTCGGTTCCATGTTTTATATATCACAATCACCCACATATTTTTCTTTTCCGTGTAGTTCTAGTTATACAACAATTTTATAGTTCGTTTTATTTTTATTTTCGACGAAAAAAACTATATATTGCAACTATTCTATTAGATAGTACATGTACATACACACTTACATAATATCTAGTTTTCTTTAGTCGTTTTGGTATTTTAAGTTGGTATCTCAAAAAAAAAGAAAACAAAAAATTGTATCCTCCTCTTATTTCCGCTTGTTTTCTTGTGTTGTTTTGTATATTTAGCCCTCAACATCACACCGCACATACATTCATTCATATACATACATACATTTCCAATAAGTATTTCCAATTTAAATTTATCAACAAAAAATAAGAAACATAACAATAATAATAAGAAGGCATTACGAGCTAAGAAGTAACAACAACACTAGCAACTAAATAACACAACTGGAAAAAAAATACAAATTCTGGTTATAACGCAATACAGTACACCATTGAAAGACGTTCAAACAAATTATTTAGGGTTGAATTGATTATTTTGTACAACGGAGCGTTGTTATATTTGGGGGGACTGAAACAAAAGGGTGACAATTATTCTAGTTGTGTAAACTATTTTTTAACTACAAATGTTCCATATGTGACGAAAAAATCATGCCTCCAGATGGTTAATATCATTTCGAGGTACATACACTAACTGATACAGGATACCATTTTTGTATGTGTGCTAGAAATAATTCACAGAGAACATTGCTCTACTTCCGGTATATCGAAATGAACGAACAGTTCCGATAGCAATTTTCAGATTTTATTTACACTATAAAACACAGATGGCCTACACTACTTACTTTACTATATATATACACAGGATATGTACTTTGTCCTTTTTGGTAAACAGGTGCCAAATATTTATATAATCGTTAGATATTCTCAAGTTTATTTAGGTCTCAATCTTAACTATATGTATATACATACGTATATACAGAAAACAAAAAAAAAATTGTTTGAACCAAATGTTTAAGTATTGTTAAGATGATATGATTTACGTGCTTGTTTGCTTATTTTTCTAAGAACTACAAAAACATTTGGACCTTAAGTATATAATACTTAAGGCATTAACCTTTGATCGGTTGGTTGTGGGTTGAAATAAATACTCGCTGTATAACAACAACAACAAAAATAAAAACATAATCCAGAAAACCATTCTTCTGAATATATGTGTGTGTGTGTAGTTTTATTTTTTGGTGGGTCAACCGTGTGTGACACAATTTAATGTGCGATTGTTATTGTATTTTCCGATCCGTTTCTTTTGAGTGATTAAATCAACAACAAAATTGATGATGGTGGATTTTTTTTTTGAGGATTCGAAATGTGCCCTAAATACTTACGTAAGTATGTATGAATTATTAATCGAATTTCGAGTAAAGAAATTCCATTTTATGTCAATTTATCATCATTTGTATTTGTGTGTCTGTAACAGCTATAGTCAAAATTAAGAAGGTCAAACGCCGAGGGCATTATATTGAAATGTGTCTATTTGAAACAAAATCCAGTTCACAATCCAGATTCATTGCAAAACAAGTTTGATGATATTGTGTTTTTGATAGAATTGTAGTAGTCCAGTAGATATTAGACGTTTGGTGTTATTTTATGCCTAACCTACACTATGCAAATTTGCTGATATTTTCTCTCATGATAATTTATGTTTGTATGTGTTTTTTTCAATGTAAGTATTGTTAAATATTTATTACAAAATTATCATAACTGGGCATTTTACTCTCATGATAATTTCTTCGAATGTCAAATAAAATTCGGTGAATACTGTCAAAAAATTAGTAGGTTTTTAAAATCGTGAATATTTTTTTTATGCAGCTATGAAAAAAATGAAAACCATAGTGACATTTCGTGAAAATTTCATGATAATTTTTTCGTGAAATAGCCTCCTGATAATTTGCTGAGAATGTCAAAATACGTATAATATACTTACACATAGATTGGTAAATTTAATTTCATGAGAGAAAATATCAGCATATTTGCATAGTGTAGACCCCGGGTAAAGTATTAATTTTGTATATCGATACAGTTCGCCAATAAGCAGCGTATCCCATTTATCGTATCGTCATCGTCTGACTCGGATTGAATTGTTTTTTTTAGATTGTCTGTTTGTTTCAAATTTATTTGATTATTTCAGAATGTTCAAAATAACTAATTCATTAAAGTATAACACTGCATTCTCATTCACAGCCTGGCGATCAACATCATTATTTGATGAGGTGTTTCGAGTTTCCTTTTCTGCAACACAAATACTGTGGAATACGTTTTATTTAAAGCCGTTTAGGGCTGTTGTACAAAACTCGTGTGTTATGTACTAACCCCGGATATCCCACAAAAATATCCATAAAAAACCAAATATTTCATATCGTATCTTTTCGGATTGAATGGAATAGTCGAGTTTTCTGTTGATACGTTACTAAAGATTAATGACCCCGCACTTCCGTCTAATACCATCAAGCTTAATTCGCAGCAGAAAACAAATTACATGTGGCATACTTAATCCGACTTGAGGTAAAATCCAGTATTTTATGTACATAAGTATATGTGGTATTTTCATCCCCCTATTTTATAGCTAATGCTACTTACTAGCTATAGTAAAAAAAGTAATTAAGTAGATCAATCTCAGGTGATCATCAGTCACATTTTCGGCTTAGTTAAACACTTATAGTTTGTATGAAAAATTTGCCTCAGAGTTGGATATAACATGGAATAGGGCCGTCCGATTATTATGGCGCGTCAACGACAAATTTCAAATTTAAACAAAAAAAAATTGACAGCCGGAAAAATATGTCATAAATTAGTATAATATTTGAGACGTTAGTAGAAGCCTATGAGACATAGTAACTAACTCTAGACTTTCAAAATCGACAATGTTACAAAAATAGCTCAAACATGAAAAATTAAATATTAAATTATCATACTAAAAATTGGCCATTAACACATTATGACACATCTGTGCTATGTATTATCCATATTAATGTTTTATTAGAATATTCTCAACTTTATGGCAATTTAAGATTTTACGAGTTGCGATGAAAATATTGCTATTTTGTTAGGAAATATTTGAACATATGGCTAATCCCATTTAAACCGAAAGATAATACACAAATCTCTAGCACCTTAAACTTATATCCCAAATAAAATCGTACCTTATTGACCCACACTCCTCACCCGGCACCTACATTTATAAACGTACTACTATGTAGTACTACAAATAAAAATGAGTCGACTACATAATTTCGATTCAATAGTTTCCAGGCCTATAAAATAATTTAAAGTTAAGTAAGTTTTTTTTTTATTTCTCAAACTCATTTATAAGTATGTATGTATGAAGGTATGTATGTATGTACATTGTTTCCGAATTCTAAAAATAAACCAAAAATTGAATGGTATAAAAAGTACAGGAAAATTTCGTTTAAAAACAAAAGAAGACCGATACAGACAACCAGACCAAAAAAGGGAGAAGATTCACCGAAGATGAAAATTAAATTATTTTCGAAAAAAAAAAATCGTAATAATAATGAGAATAAAATGGAAAACAATTTTACCTGGTTTTCCTTTTTGTTTGTGTGAATATGTGTGTGCTTTGTTTGCCCTGGTGTTGCGTCTTATGGAAATTGATGATAAGCCCAAAGTGTTGAACCGTAACTCTACCGTTCTTATACGTTTGTACAATGTACATACATATGACTACATGGAACGATATGTTTGTTTTGTTCTGCTTGTCGATCGGTTCCTATATAAACATCTACATACATAATTTTATTTAGCCTATATAATGGCTAGGTACTATTTCTATAGAAATTTTGTATTTGCTGCTTTACCCATATTGTCTATAGAGTTGTTGGAATTATTTTTTTTATGTATAACTTTATAGAAATTTAATACACTATTCTATTTGGTATTTGATTAGGCAATTTTCAATAATTGCTTCATTGTCATGAAGTTTAATGGCTTAATTTTATATATATGTACGTATAATGGTGCCTAGATTGCTGGTTTCTGGCAAAAAAAAAATATTTTATCTTCTCTTACTTACATACATCGGACGTCACAATTCATATTCATACACCGCGTGCCCATGGATCATTAACTTATAGTACGTATGATGATATACATATATACATATATATGTACATATAATAGTGTTTCTGTTTTATATATTCAATTTGAAATTTTCATAAAATTTCACCAACACCAAAACGAATTGGAGAGAAAACACAAACGAACGACGAAAAATTTTGTTTTCACATTCCATAAGGAATTTATTGATTGTTCCCATTTACACAAATGGCATTTAGTAACCAATAACCATAAATTTCTACGCTAATTCGTGTTTTATATCGCCTTAGTTACATCAAAATTAAATTAATTTTCGCTCGAAATTTATCGATCACACGACTATGGGGTTTTCTTATAATACCTGGTTTTTCCATCTAACATGTGTGGTGCCTTTTGTTATTATTAACTATGTTGTATTGGAATTGGGTGGTTACAAAAGTTTTGTCAATTATTTATTTAAATATACATACACATGTACTTATATACATATATTTAGAGACTTGACTACGAATTTATCATTTGTTTATGTTAAACAGCTGAGTTTATGGTTTAATAATTTAATTAGGCGAGTCATGCGATTTTGCACACCTTTCAAATTCAATCATAAATTTGGCGAATAATTGCTAATCGACTGTTTTGAAGGTTTGGGAAAGTCATTGAACCTTTTATCGACCAAATTAAAATAAAATTCGAAGAAAAGTATACTATGTATATACATACATAACTATAAACATATCTTACTATAGTCATTGAATAATTACATATAGAAATGACACTTAAAAAAATAAATTGTTATAACTAGCGCTGCCAGCAGTAAATTGAAATTAAAGGTTTGAGTATACACTACATATATATAAATATAAAGTAGTAAGAAATTAAAAAATATTTTTTTTTTATATGGTTTTTCGTATCACAGGAACCTAGCAATAATTAAAAAAGCAAAGACACTTTAATATAATTTAGTAAAGATTGTTGACGCCATGCTCATATGTCGCTGCTAATTTGGAAGTGTCACCTTCTATATGTAATTATTCAATGCTATAGTTTAGTTTAGCTCGCTAGCCCGACGCACTGCAAATTTCAGCTAATAAATTATTATTTTATTGCTCTTATATCTTTGATTTGTAATGCACATAGTAGTTTATGAATAAAATATAGAAAAATATTAATGTATGTGTGAGCGATATAGCTGAAAATGGCAAGGCGAAGACAACTGAGATATGTTTTTTAGTTTTCATAGTTTAAAACAAAAATGCATAGTTGGGATAGCTTAGCTCCAGTGTGCATCGACCTATTAAAACTCTTTATTTATAAACGAAAGCTATGGACATACATAGCTCACATCGCTTAGCTTAGCTGAAATGTTCAACGGGCCTATTCCTTTGAAATTATTCAAAAGCTACTTAACTACTTATACATCGAAATCGATTTAAGGTTCAAGTCGAGTTTGGTTTTCCTCTCGAAAGTTTTAGAGAAAGAAATTCTTCAAAAGCTACTTAAGTATGTACTTATACATCGAAATCGATGGATAAAAAATCAGCGATTCTCGAGACGAAAATAGTCATGTACAAGCAGGAGCATAATACGGCCGATAATAATCCGATTGACGCGTATTTAATTAGAGAGTGTGACAGACTATCGCAATATATTAAAATTCCCGACGGACGAGGATTTAAATGGTGCCGCTGTGCCCTAATGCGATTAGAAGATACATACAATTTCGAAACAACGAGTGTTGCGCGTTATGAGCTAAACGGGATACAACACGGCCATCGTATTTGAACGCTTTGATTACTATCATACTGCACGGCGCATTACGAGAAACAGATGGCTAAAATTGTTTAGGAGAAAATAGTGGATCACCAGCTACGTGGTGACAATGGATCAGATCCCGTAATCTCAAATTAATCCTAATATATTTATGTTAAATACTAAATATGTTTATTATTTTCCAGCCCGTCTGTCTTAAGGCTCTATCATACGATACACCCGAACGCCGTCTATACAAAATGATGTGTCGCAATGAAATTCGTCGCCTGAACGATGAACTAGCAACATTACATTGTCGATAAGCAACCAACAAATCGCCTTTTTTGAAAATTGCGCCACTTAAATTGAAGGAGGCTCATCTTGACATGGTTGTTTATCATGAAATTAAGTAAGATTATGTAATTTCTAATAAAAATTGAAATCTGATCTCTATTTTATATAAGTATATAGTTTAAACGCGCAACTCTACAAAATAAGACTGGCGAATTGGAAGTGGCTCGGTTGAAATATTTTAAACATCAGTATAGTCTAAATATTGCATTAAGAGTCGAGGACATGACCGGCCTAATCACGGGCACAGCAGAAAAATTACAGATGCCGCATTTCAATGTTGCCCGCAAAGATGAAACGATTGCGTTTAAGAGTTTGGGAACGGGAAATCGAATTGCTACAGTATATTCTATATGAGTGATTTGCCGCAACAGTGTTTCCAGTATTAAAAACGGCTTTGTGGCCGAAGGGTACGTCTGCATTCTGGATGAATTTGTATGAGTCTGGGGAGGGAAATTACTTAACGCGGCATGCGACTTGCCCGGTATTTACCGGCAGTAAATATGGAGTGAGTTTAAATTATGTTTTTATATGGAACGACCGAAGACATCATGCACATCATTCTCTTTTGCTGTTGCAGTTTCAAATAAATGGTTACAGGAAGCGGGTTAAGAATGGAATCGATCATGTGGCTATACAAATGAAAGGGAAGCAGATATGATTTGATCCGGATCAGATCATACGTCAAGAAACACGGCTAATCTCGAAATGAAGTTTTATACACCGGAATTTCCAACAGTAGTATTGTATCTGATATGTATATACATACATATGTCACAATTTTCTACTTTTTTGACAACAACAAATGAAACTAAAAATCATGTACCAGCTAACTTAACCCTGACCTGCAGACAATTTTTCAGCAGGCAAAAACGTATAAGTGCGCCTTCAATCAAAAGCCTAATTAATTGAATGGTTCGATTCCCGATGGTGTAAATCTTTGAAGCTATAATTATACTTATTTATATACTTACATCATTTCCATTGAAATGTTCAATTCCAGAAAGAAATTAAACTCAAACTAGGAATTCTGAATTGTATTCAAATTATCACTTGAACCTGAATTTTGGATTATGTTGTTCAGCCAAAAATTCAATATGAATTATTATATTTAAGTCGAGTTCTGGGGTAGGAGGAGAGGAGGGGGGATGGGGGCATAAGAGGCACAATGCAACTACAATATACTCCTAATTTTGAATTAAATCACTAAGCTCCTAAATTTTTCCATATGTACAGTTTTGAGTATTTGGAACTTATTGATATTTGAAAACAATTTGTGTTTGAGTAACGCATAAGTTAAGTTTCGAAGAAAGGATAGGAAATAATGTTTGAATAATTTTTTCAAAACTGAATTACAACTTAACTCAAACTCCAATCACATTGAAAATAATTCTTCTCAAATTCTAGATTTTTCAAAATTTCCCTTATAGTATTATAAACATACATATCTGCAAACGTCAATCATGTTTTATTCAAAAATAAACAAATTTGATTGGATTTAAACGAAACACAATCGAATTTAATTTTATGAAATTTGAATAGAATTGATGAAACGTTTTTTTTTGTTAATAAATTGTAAATATCTCATTCGAATTATGTTAATCAAATATTACTCAAAATCTGCACAAATGTTTAGCCTTGTTCAAAATGGATAGTGGAAAGATACAAATCTAACAAAAATTAAAATCTCGCCCAGCAATGGAATAAAATGATTTAAGTACCTAACGTGAAATTATTCTGGAAACATTTGAATTAGTAAATCAAAATTATTTACGATTTGAATTATAAAATATTAAAATTTTCATTAAGTACATTTTTTCTCAATTAACAACTCGTAAAATTTGAAATTACCATAAAGATGAGGATATTCTAATAAAACATGGTTTATGATTAAGACGTAACACAGCTATGTCATAATATGTTTTTAATGATCAATTTCCAAGTGTGAGAATTATGAAAATCCAAAAAAATTTGTAATTTTAATGTTATGTAAACAGGAAGTTGTTGATTGCCATCACCACTAAGTAATAAAATTGTCCAAATTTAAATAAAATATTTGTCTAATCTTACTTCTAGGATATTCAGACATGTTGCGCATAGGATTTTACGACTCTTCGCTCAGGGAGACTATATTGCTTTGATTAGAAGCTTATTATCCATATAGACAGTAAATTTTCTACCGTCAAAGACTGAGTATTTTATCTGTAGCTGAGTGCTTTCGCCAAAGGTTGCCAGCAATCTTTATTCTATTGATGTACGACTGCTCCTACCGCACTTCGACAAACGCATCAGTGTAGATGCTATAACGTGATACGCTATTTGGATAGGCCAATAATGTTGAGTTGACAAGTGCTCTTTTAATTTGGCCGAATTAAAGTCGGGCCAAGAAAAGCATTTTTTGTTCTTGGGCATTTTGTTCAATGTTGCCAAATGAGCTTAAATTAGGGACAGTGAACCGGCTAGCTTTGCGATAACTCGATAGTAGTAATTGGCGTTTCCGACGAATCGCTGCATTTGTTGTATTGGAGTTGGCGGGGGATAATTTTCGATAGCTTCAACTCGCCGCAGCGAGGGTGTTATGCCATCTTGGGTAATTTGGTGACTGAGAAATTCGAGAGCAGGAACGAGGCGTTCAGACAGTTGTTTGAGATGACACTTGTGCTCTTCCGCATTTTTAATTCCCATCAGTATATCGTCGATGCAGACGAATATAAAATCTAATCCTATGACCACTTTATTCATTCATAAAGCGTTGAAAAGTTTGTGCATCGTTTCGAAGACCAAAGGGCATTCGTGCCAACTCGAATAACCCAAATGGGGTAGGCATTGTAAATTTTTGAATATGTGGGATCGGATAACGATCCGGTGTGTTTACGGCGTTTAGTCGACGTTAATCTGCACAGAAGATGACGGTCGACATATGCCTAGTTGGACCATATGCTCGAACTCGGTAATCACAGTTTTATGTATAATTGGGTCTCCGTGGTCTTGAACAAGGAAGTTGACCTTCGGTGTAAATATAGTGAATCGAGTTATGTTTTACTTTCAACCAAAGAAGGAAACATCTTTAAAAGCGAGTCGTATCCATTTTTAGCAGATGGATGGATCGGTGTAGGTTTTTTGGCCATTGCTGTCATTGCATTCACAGCAAGATTCGTCGTGCGATCTAAGAGGCATCTTCTACAGAGGTCAACGAGATTACCATATTTTGTCAAGAAGTCAGCACGGATAATCGGCCTGTCAACTGACGCTACTAAGATTTCGATTTACTGAAGATAATTCAACCGTTTTGTGTGTGTGGCTAAATCTCAGTGTGTTATATTTCTGTGGTGTTAGAAAATTTCTGGTGTGATGCTAAGACAATCGAAAATATTCGTAAAAAAATCAATTCGCTAACGACTAAATGTCTGATACATACTTAGTAAAGAACAGCTAACGTCTGGCCTAACGAACGATAAATTTAACTCATAGAAAAATAAACCTGCATATCGAGAAACAATTTACACCTAGAAGTTTGATGGAATGTAACACTTATAGAAATACTCAAAAGCCACTGATTTATATAAATAAGTGAGCGAAAATAATTATTTTTAATTTCAAAATCCACGTAAAGAAAAATACTTATAACTCCCAAATCAGTTATCAATTTTATTTTAGACGATTCTAAGAATTATAACAATTTGCATATTACCAATTCCGAGTAATTTAATAATACTTAGTTAATTTGGTATCTTATCTAAATAACTGTTTTATACTCAATAAAAAATATTTACAAAGAAACGTGGTTTGCAAAAATTGTATAAAGGTAAACACAATTACCGAAAATAAGAAAAATGTGTTTTACTTACATAGTCAGCTAAGTATTAACTTGTAAAAAATTAACTTATAAGTACAAAGCTTAAGGTTAACTATTGTATATCTGCTACTGTATACTAAGTATTATATGATTATATAGAACACACAGATTAGATCATATACGCACTCATATAAATGTATCATCTATTAAATATTTTGTTTTTACGGAAGATACACATCCGGGAAATTTGATCTCTTACCGGAAAATTAGAAATATTTATTAAAAAAACATATATTTGGAAAATACAAAATACAATCATATAAACGTATGTATGTGGATATATGGTTTGAGTACATTGTTTGGATGAGATACAACATTGAAAGTTGATTAAAAGTGATCTAGAAAATTAAATATGCAGTTGGAGACGATTGATATAGGCTTGTGATAAATATTGGTACTACATATCTCAATCTCAACTTATGACTTTTATAGAATAACCGCAGAAAAGTTAGAGCAGTGCAATAATAAATCAAGAAAATTAAAAAGTTCAGAAAAGTCATACTTAAATTTTAGAAATTAACTTAGTCCTGTTATCCGTAAGATATACATTCTCAGTCTTAAACACAATACGTCTAAAATTTAATTTATTAAACTTTATATCAAAAAGATGGAAAATTACAAAACTTCTGCCAACTATAGTGCACGAGACACTCTTTTCAAACTCAATTTTTCATAAGAAGAAGGATGAATGTAGTGAGAAAATTCTGTGATTTAAAAGTGGAACTAATATTCATAATCAAGTAGTTAATTGATAGATTTTACGAAGCATCCGTTAGACTCAAAATTATTAACAGATTTGAGTAAGTACTTATAGGATATATAATGTATTAAAGAACATCGTATCGCTACCAGATCTGTGCCCTCCACGACTTCTAAAATATAACACATTACGAAAGCCGTTATGCTGAAGTTAATTAAGCAATGAGCAGGCCGATGTGTGAATGTGAAAATCGGAAGTATTTCCTCAAAACAAAATAGTTATAGTTATTGATCTTGTTTCTCTATTGTCTTATTTTTTGAAAGATTCTTATTGGAAGGCCAACAAATTGGTTTGGTTGAACTTTTAAGTAATTAAGATCTGTTACTTATTAGCAAAACATATTTCAAAGATTTGTATTCGTTAGAAGGTAGTAAAAAACCGCAAATTCATTATTTTAAAACCAATGATTCGAGTGAATCATTCTGCTTGAATACATTTTTACTAATCTACAAAAATGTAGTTTCTATCTGTGAACTACATTGCGAGTCCAACTTCCTAATCGCAAAACGAAACACTTTCATTGTTTAAAAATAATTGTAAGTATATGATCAACGAATGGGTAATTCTTTCAGTAAACTTGAAGCCCAGTTTTAAAAAGTATTTGTTAAAATTTGAATGAATACAAACTACAATGATTAAAAGCAGCATGAACAACAGAATACTTAAGATAAGATTGTTGGTGCATAGTGTATTTTGGCTTAAGTATCAATGCATAATTTAAATGAAATAGCAGTTATGACTTAATAAGGATTAAGCAATGGTATTTAATGTAAAATTCTTTAGGTGTATTTCAGATGGTTGTTAGAGTATAAATTATATAAGTTGATATAAAACCTATACATTTTAATCGATTCTAGAGAGACGAAGGAAGGAAGGTGTAAACTTTAAAAGGTTAAGTCATGTGCGATTTATTGCCTCACAAACATCCAATACAAAAGCAATATAAACGAGAATTTATATCAACATTCCTTATCACATAATTCACAGAGTACATAAAGTAATAAAGTAAAAAAAACAAATGTGTATATATGTACATATATTCCACCTGCTGCCGAATGAGTCATATCCACTATCCTACCCCATATTCCATCCAGTATTGGTAAGAGTTGGAGGGCACAAAAATTATTTCATTACAACGTATACTAGAGAGAACGCATCCAAGAAATCTCAACATAGTATCAGTTTTAATTTATCTAGTAATAACACATAGAAATATTTAAGCACTAACCCTAAATAAGCGAAGTTCTCCTACTGCAGTTCAGTTGCTGCTGGAAAATTCACTCACTCACTTTTTTCACTTCCACAATACTTATATTTTTTATTAAATTCACTTTCAATAATACAATATATATTACATAAAATAAATAACTATAAATAAATAAGATATAAAAAAAATACAATTATAAACACGATTGTATTGCTTTACAAGAATAAGAGGAATTCCTTTCTCTAGAAAATCAAACCACTTTGCACAAAACCAACAACAACACTATCATTCGATATCACTGGTAGTAGATATAATTAGAACTTATTATGTAAACAACATATTGATATAAATAATTAATTTTCGTATAATTATTCTACAATATGATTTATTTTTAGGATTCACTTTTTAATTAATAAAATTAATAAATCAAAACACAAAATTCAAGAATTTGTTAATTTTTTTTTTATTTCGTTTCCTTTCTTACATTTTTTTTTCTTGTGTTGTCTCTATTTCGGATATTCGCGTAACTTTTTTTTTATCGCATCAGACGTTTTCTGTATATACTATTACATTATATCTAAATAAATAAGTTTAGTTTTTTAATTAACATACATTTAAATTGATTAAAAATTTTCAAATATTTTATTTTGTTTAATTTTCTTCTATTCAACCAATTTTCTGATTACACTTCTAGAAACTGTCAATTGCACGGAGTTGAGAAAAATATGTTTTTTATTTTTTATTTTGTCTACCTAGGGTTGGAATAAGTTAATGTTTATGATAGTTTTTGGGAAATTATTTGTAATATTATTTCCCGGTGTATTATTTAGTGACATCTATTGTTGTTTATATACAATACGGTACTTTTTTGTAGTCCGTCTACTATTATATAGATGTAGCTTAGAAAAACAACAAGCTAATTGAAATTATCTAGTACCACCTGCATTAAAATTCAAAGTGACCACCGATAATTTTTCTGATATTATAAATTAAAACTTGAATTGTTTTCATTTCTTTACTTTATATAGAACGGCCAATAACAATCTAATTTAGAATTGGAATTTAACTAAAAAAGTTAAAAGAAGTATATTAGCAAATTTCAAATCAACTTTTGAAAATTTTCAGTTGATTATAAGATTGAGGTAAATTGTTCAAATGAAGTCTCATAATTTGAGCGTAGATACCAATTTTAATAATTAAAAATTATGTTAATTATTTATAAAATTAATATATATATATGTAATAGAATAAAATTATAATAATCAATAAATTTGTGGAACGTATTTAGCTCATCGTGCTAGACAATAGGTGTCGCAATAATTTTAGCATGTTAAAAAAAATTAGCGTCCACCTGTAAAACCGTAGTAAAACTCAAAATGGTGTTTAAAGAAGTCGATTTCTAATAATTCGCGTTTAAGTCAAATTAAAAATTCTAGTAATTTTAAATTAAATTAGTTTGAATTAAAACATATCAAAGTGAAAGTGAACTGAATAATTGAAAAAATATTCAGTACTCTTTCCGCTTTGTACCATTAAAATTGTGTGAATGTATAAATGTTTTAATTTGATACGTAGAGCTTCCACGATAAATCAAAAAATGAAATATATTTTAGTAACTGGTGGTGTTATAAGTGGTGTGGGCAAAGGTGTTATAGCCAGTTCGCTTGGGACATTGTTAAATTGTTGCGGAATTGATGTAACATCAATAAAAATCGATCCTTATATAAATATTGATGCAGGCACATTTTCACCATATGAGCATGGTAAGAATACGTAGACACATGATATAGCATGATAACCTTGTTTAATAACAAATTTTGCAAACAAAAAAAAAACAGTTTGGCACGATTTTCTAAATTTATTACGTAGTACGGAAAATTATAATACAAAATAAAAGTAAAAATTTTCCGGTTTTAGATGTTTATGGCGCAATCGCTTTTCTTATGTTATAGCGAAATTGACAGCTCAGACGGTTTCAAATCTAAAACACGTGTTTTGGGCGAATTTAACGTTATATCAATAATTTTGTTTGATTTCGGGACATTGTCAGCCTTGCTAATTAATTTGGTTTATTCGCACCCCCACACTCTCATTTTCATCTCGGATAAGTTATACATTGTTCTATACATAATTGAGGTTAAAGTCTAGTGTACTAGTATTTGTTCTAATTTTACTAGTTTTTTGTTATCACTAAGTATAAGTAAATTTGAGTATTACGTTTCTTAGATGACATGAGGTCAACGTTGGATAATATATAGGTCACCTAAATTCATGTGAGATAAACATTTACGTTATGACCTTGAGGCGTATTTAAAATTTCATTCACAAAATCGTGAAACCATTATCAGCTGTAGTGATGTTTATTGACAATAGCCGTGTGAACTATTAATTTGTTTTTTATTGATTTCGATTCACAATTCTTATTAGGATATTAACTTAAATGTAATTAAAACTTAAATGTAAGTTGAATTCAATTAATTTTAATTATTTAAAAAAAAATGGCCGAAATTACAGGTTTGATTCAATTTTAAGGATAATGAGTCATTTTTCGTTGAATAAGGAAATATTTTTGGGAAAATATCAAATCGTTTTCTAAGACATACTTTAAATGTGCTTATCTTAATCAAATCAAAAATCATTATCGAATGTTTAGTACGATCACATTACCCCTCTAATTATTATTTATAGATAAGATTTAGAGACGGTTGTAAATGTTTTATCAAATTTGATGATGAAAATTAATTTTTATTTAATAAACAAGTTTCAGATTTCAATAGAAATCTAATCATATTCGACGTGGAGTCAGTTTTATTTATGTAAGCCAAAATTTAATGGAACTTAATTAAAATAAAAATAATCTAACAACATTTAGTGAGTTAATGAGTTAATTTTGTAAAGGTGATCTCGTCAAACCTGATTCAAGTTCTAATTAAATTTTAATATTCATACCAAGGCATCGGACTGGCTAGATTTATTAAAATAATTTTGAACTTGATATATGTTTCTACTAAATTCTATAATCAAATTTTACCACAAATAATGCCGGTTAAAATTAATTGTATTCAAATACTATTCAAACTTTATTGCAATTTTGTATCTAAATAAGACGTTAAGAAAATAACTTCTGAATTTATATTCAAAATAAAAATACTCAAATTGAATTCAAATTAAAATAAACTTAAAGTCGGCAAACTTCATTCAAATTAGCTTTTAAAAATTGTTCTCAAAATGAAAATACTGATTATATTTTTAAAAGTTAAAGTCTAAATTCTGCCGGTATAAACATGCGGACTGGGATTTGGTAATGTATGGTATTCTTAGATACTACTACGTCCATAGTATTACATAATCTAGTCGTGTCCACTAAAAGGATTCAAAATTGGCTTAGTCATCCTAAATTTGGATCAAAAGCAAATTAGGACGCAAATATGAACTATTATTTATATTAGGTATTCTGTGCAATATTTTATACCCTAATTTACGTTTGTTTTTGGTTTCAGGCGAAGTCTATGTCCTTGACGATGGTGGCGAAGTTGATTTGGATCTCGGAAACTATGAACGTTTCATGGACGTTACATTACATCGTGAAAATAACATAACCACTGGTAAAATATACAAGCAGGTGATTGAACGGGAACGAGCTGGAGATTATTTAGGTAAAACGGTACAAGTTGTACCACATATTACAGATGCTATCCAAGAATGGGTTGAACGTGTGGCACAACAACCCGTCAAGGGAAATGTTAAACCACAAGTATGTATTGTCGAGCTAGGCGGTACTATCGGTGATATCGAGGGTATGCCGTTCGTTGAGGCTTTTCGACAATTTCAATTTCGTGTGAAACGTGAAAATTTCTGTGTTGCTCATGTTTCGCTAATTCCAATGCCACGAGCTACTGGCGAGCCAAAAACAAAACCAACCCAGTCGAGTGTGCGTGAATTGCGTGGACTTGGTTTGAGTCCAGATTTAATCGTTTGTCGCTCCGAGAAACCAGTAGGACATGAAGTAAAGGAAAAAATTAGTAACTTCTGTCATGTTGCACCAGCACAGGTTATTTGCATTCATGATTTGTCGTCTATATATCATGTGCCACTACTCATGGAATCTCATGGCGTGATCGATTTTTTAAATGAACGTCTACAGTTAAACGTTTTGAACCCGAAACCCAATAAATATATGAGCAGATGGCGTGACCTGGCTCGTCGTGTTGATACGCTACGTAAAGAAGTGAATATCGCTTTGGTTGGAAAGTATACGAAATTACAAGACTCATATGCTTCTGTATCGAAATCTTTGCAACATGCAGCTATTGCGGCCGGTTATAAATTGAATATCAAATATATTGAGGCGTGTAATTTAGAGAAGCAAACAAAATTCGATAGCCCAGCTTTATATCATGAGGCATGGCAGAGTTTGTGTACAAGCGAGTAAGTATAGCATATGCAACTCCATTCAACATTTTATGCAACATTACCATTTATTTATTTACAGTGGCGTAATCGTGCCCGGTGGGTTTGGCTCCCGTGGAATGGAGGGTAAGATTCGGGCTTGTGAATGGTGCCGAACCATGAACAAACCATTCTTAGGTATATGTTTAGGGTTACAAGCAGCTGTTATTGAGTTTGCTAGAAATGTATTAAAACTTAAAGAAGCCAACACTACAGAAGTAGATAAAAATACAAAACATCCATTGGTTATTGATATGCCAGAGCACCATCCAGGTGACATGGGTGGTACAATGCGATTAGGCAGGCGTACTACTCTATTCAATACAGAAAATAGTACTTTGCGGAAATTATATGGTGATGTAAAATCCGTAGATGAGCGGCATCGTCATCGGTATGAGGTGAATCCCGAGTACGTAAAACAATTAGAGGATAAAGGACTAAAATTTACCGGAACCGATTCCGAAAAAGAACGTATGGAAATATGTGAATTAGAGAATCATCCCTATTATGTTTCGGTACAATTCCATCCGGAATATTTATCGCGTCCTCTAAAACCGGCTCCAGCATTTTTAGGTTTAATTTTAGCCTCAGTTGGTAAGCTAGAAAGTTTCTTGAATCATGGTTGCCGATTTTCCCCTCGTGAATTTAGTGACGCAAGCTCCGAAGACGAGGACGAATGTCTTAAACGTCTAAGTTTGTATCCCAAGGTTACTAGTGAAGTGCCATCAAAGTATGAGAAGCTGAATGGTTCACAAATTGGTTTAACCAATGGATACGCTGTGTATATGAACGGAAACGGTTCTATTGTCGAAGAACCGGAGAAGTAAATATTCCGCGCGACACAGTTTAGTTTAAAACAAGATTTTTTTTTTTTACTTTTTAGAACATTTTTTTTTAATTATTTGATTTCTATATTTACTGTAATAAGATATAAATAAAAATACAAAATAAAAAGTTTCTGCAAATGATTAGGATATAAAAGCCATAAGGAAAATAGCGACACATTTTAACTTCTTTCATAAAAAATGAATGATTTGTGATAAAAAAAAAATTGTAATTTACAGATATTTTTGTTATATAAGAGAAAATTTTTGGGTAATTTGAGAAATTTGTATAGAAAATATTTAAAAAAATTGCCGTTTAAACAATAATAAAATTAATTTAATTAAACCGCAGTGTTTTTCTTAAATTTGTTCTATTCTAGCTTCGGTGTGAGGCGAATGTTTAACTTTTGGAAAATGAAACTTTTCCCTGGCTTTAATATAATATTGAAGTAGCCAAAGCGAGAAGTTCCGAAGGTGGGAAGTGGAGAGAATATCGTCACTATGCAAGCATCGCTATCTGGGGTGATGCGATAATACACGAGCAATCGAGTAGTTGACAACTTGGTTGCAGGGAAGTGAGTCGTCAGAATAGAATCAAGCACTTTCAAATTTAGCTACCATACTTTGCACTAGATGATGGTGCACAATAGCATTTTTGAATGCGGAGATGTTAATGTTATTTAGAAGTAAAACCTCATTGACATCAAATCATGATTACACAAACTAAAGCGAGCTGTTGAATTTTGTGTGATTAAATTCAACGATTTAATAGTAAACGAAGCTTATAAGGTATAATATAAATTAATTCTAGTTCTTAAATCTGATCTGAATTTATTGTGCATATAATTTGAGCAAAATATTTTTAAACAACTGTGCAGTTACAATTTGATGTTACAACAAAAATTATAATCCACTTTAAACCTTCGTTTTGTTCGCCGCATTGGTCACATTATTTTTGTCACCAAGGTTCAAATCTTCAGTTAAATCGAATTGTAACAAAACAATTAGATACGAGGTAGCTGCACTCACAACCTGAAAAAAAATAAAATAAAATTAAAATTGCTCTGACCATGCAATGAGGATCGGAATTTTACCGAAAATATAAACGTATAGTCCAAATGAAATAATCCCAATCCATTAAAATGAAAGGTATTCTTACGATGCAATACTTGTAACGTGAATGATTTCATTTTACTGTAGTAAATTTCATCATTCAACATGAACGCCGGTTTATTCTGTAGAATTTTATGTATGATCAAAGCGGATTCGCTTGCTTCTTCTCGAGCCGAGGTACAATATACAAGTATTAAATAAATTACAGCACCCAATAGGAATGACCACGTAATAAAAATGGTTGCGGTAAAAATGAGGTGGAAATCAACGTTCCATGCCATGAAAATTACTTTGGTTTCGAAAAAAAATCCGAATAGTGTAATTACAAAAGTGGATGTAATACAGGCTACAAGCTGTATGGCAAATGTATCGTTAATCACTTCGGATAGGTCGCATAGTTTATCGTGCAATATAAAAATATCGTTCAGCTTGAGATGCAAACTTTTATAAATTTTGTAGTCTTCGCTATCGAAAATGAATTTCTTTTTAATTTTTTTCTCTTCATCACTGTCGAGCGGTTCGGATGCTTTATTAGGCTCAGCCGAATTTTGGTTTGTACTTTGTGCAGTATTTCGCCCCATTGGATCCGTTGTTTTATCCGATAGGCCAGAATTGATTTCCTGAAGCGTAGAAGTCTGAATTAATTTTGAATACGATGGTGGACGATCCGCATCATTGATCACTGTATGTGGATTCGTTGAGACCGAAAATATATTATCCTTCTCATCTAAATTTTGACTAGCCTTGTACATTGAAACGGCCTTCGAAGTTGGTTTATTAACGTTTGAAATATTTTTTAGAAATTTATTCAGCATCTTGAATCGATGATAGATATTATACACGGCCACTATAAATTGAAACTGTACTATGGTTGAAGTCAAATTTGGAAAAACATACGACAGCATAACGTATCCAAGGGCGGGCAACGTGTTGAATATACTGTGTACAACAGTAAAGTAATTTAAATTCGATAATTACGATGCATAATTTACTCTACTATACTTACTCATACATCATTACTGCATTGTAAGCGCTGACCAATATGAATAATACAATACCTGAGGTGATCATCCATAATTGAAATTTATAGATTTCTTTGTAATTGATTTTTTCCTTTAAGTGGATTGTGTTCAGGTCATCGTCGATGCGTTGCAATTGGAACAGAATATATTCGAAATTTTTATAATTGATCAAGCAAAACGAATATATAACGATGGTGGTGAAAACACCCAAAAATATATGGATGAGATTTCCGACCACGGTAATGTATGGCAATTGAAAGAATCCTGTTACCCCATCGGTGGTTTCCGCGAGGCAAAATCCAAAACATGTAAAGTATAGAGTGAGGCAAACGATGGTATAGAATAGCCAGAACGGGTTCAATGAGAATTTATAGTATTTTTTGGTTGTGCCTAGTTTTTCACTCCGGCTGATCGAAAATGAGAACAGCCCGACAATCTGTAATAATGCAGAAAAAATGTAAATAATAAAAATCTAATTGTTACGGAAATAATTGCGGTTGCTTGTATTGTTATTCTATATAGTGCTACCGGGGCACATTTCGGTGGTTAACGAATTATTTATATTTGTTTTTGCGGTTTTAATTCATATTTAGCACACGCACCAGTTATCACATACTAAATCTTTGAAAAAAAAAACGATTATACCTTAGAACAAATGAACACAGGCAAATGAGCTGTTTTCAATGAAATTTCATCGGCCACTATTTCTATCTCCGGTGTATTCGACATGATGAGTGTCCAGTTTAATGTTTAGTACGTAACTAAAATCTAATTACATTTATAAATTTCTAAATGAGGATAAATCGATCTAGATGTACTTTAATTTAATTAAAATGCCTGTTTACTATTTTTGATGGTATCACAGAATGGGTGTCTGAATAATTAATTTTTATAATTAAATTAATTGGTTTTAATTATTTTGTACATTATATAATAAATAATACTATGTATATAGACGGGTGGACAAATTTGGGGTGGAATTTTTGTTTGGCACACCTTCTGTTAACGACTATAATAGAATAGATAACTTGCATTGACATTAATTATGTACGATGATTGGTAGATTTAGTCCAGTTAATAAAACGCCAAAGGAACAATGCAAAGTTTACGAGTACTTTACCCCCATTTACAAGTAGTTTATGTATCCAGATTTTATAGAGAATAATGACGCGAGATCCAAATAAGTCGACTATTATCATTACACTTATAATTATAGCGATTTTGAATCTCAATGGAATGTCTCGATTAGCTCGGTTAAAGCATTTGCATTTAGTACAGATATTGGGAATTTCGGTTCGAAATCGAATTCGAAAAATTAATAATTCTGGAACATTAAAATTCGATCTTTCACATGGCCAGCATTCTCAGTCCCATAACTGTTCCAAACACATTTTCCACTTGTTACGAGTATCACCCTTGAATTAATGTTACCCATTGTTAAAGAGAATCAAATCGCTAACGTGCTAAATTAGCATAGGTGGTTGTAACAATTTTCCCACTAGCGCCAAATTAAAGTTCTCTAAGATAATAACTTCAGGCATTATTGGTTAATGCAATGCGGATTAGGATATTGAAGAAGATGAGCATAAATCAATTGTCGTTTATGTTCTCTTCCAACAACAACCAACAGTCGTTGGTAGAAATAACGCTTAACATTGTAAATGTTGGAATGTTGACAACT
Source organism: Tipula unca (assembly GCA_951394425.1). Taxonomy (NCBI): domain Eukaryota; kingdom Metazoa; phylum Arthropoda; class Insecta; order Diptera; family Tipulidae; genus Tipula; species Tipula unca. The sequence continues at coordinate 199,289,940 of OX596381.1, forward strand.
TTGTAATTAAAAGCAAATATGTGATTGACAAGCGCAACTACAAATATTATCAAACACTGGCTTTGACCAGGTTTAACCTTACATCTAAATTCGAAATTCAGAAAACCTGGTAATTCAGAAAGATGAATCAAAGTATCATGAAAGTCTTTTCAAATTGTATAAAACTGTGTACAATTCTTAATTAGACAGCTGATGAGTATAGACGGAGCTCATATATTTTATATAACTAGTTTTGCATAGTTGAAATTGCATGTAATATTGATGTACATATGATTTAAATTTTTCACCTCCGCACCTGCACAAGGTTAAGTAAGAGTACAGATTTGGCGCGGTTGTAATTTCTATCCACATACAAATATAACTTTATCGCTGAACATTTTGTTAGCAAACTAACTTCCTTCACGAATTCGAAGAAATATTTTCATTGCGCAACTCAAATTTTTATCACACTTTGAACCACATATGTATATACACAATCTCGAGTCACGTGCGGATGCAGAAAATTTAAAAATATTTATTATGCAACGATGCCATAGGCTCGCAAACCCGGTTCCACACTATATTATATATTATACATTGTTGCACTATCGCACTATATATAGTATAAATGGTATACAGTAATCTAGAAATTTCATTCATGAAATTGTGTATTTTTCCAGCTCATTCATTTATAGATCTGTATATTTCGTAATATATGAGCATACTACAATTTTCCCACTTCCTACATATGTAAATGCATTTTTATGATAACGATGTTAGATGCAAATTCTATAGTGCTATAAGCTTTCTGATAAAATTTGCATATAAATAGACGAGATACATTAGAAATAATTCCAGTTGAATCGTTGAGTTAAAACTAGAAAAGTGCATAGTGGATAAACAGTGAAGTGAAATAGTATGCATTTGTACTACAAAATGCCTCCTATTAAATGGATTATTTTCAAAACAATGTTTTTGGTGACAGTGAGTGCACAATATGGTGGATATAAAATGGCTAAATACACGGCTGATAATGAAAATAATAAACAATTTGTGTAAGTTCTTGGAAAATTCGTTATCAATGGATTCCGCATTCAAGCTGCATTCATTCATAAACGATATCTAATTTTGGTTACATAATCTAATTCGGTCTAAATTAATTAATTGCAAAACTCTAAAATTTGCAAACGGATAAATTATAGAAATAAATTCAGTTATATACTATCGCGCTTTGATAATATGAATTTAAAATAACACAGACTCATAATCTGTTCGTATTTCCTTTCGTACCAACACTGATAACACGTTCAAATAAGAAATATTCGTTTGAACATAAGCTTATTTAGGTATCATAGAATTATCATAATCGCGTTGTGGCGGAAGCTGAAATTTGCGCGTGTTATGGCGTTGTAATTTTACTCTACATATATGTAGCTGGTTAAGTTGAAAAACATTTTTTTATTGAGAACTAAACTCAACTCCTTTGAATATGAATTTAAAATTTACAAATTCGACGATAAAAGGGCGATGGTCCGTTTTTGAAATTATTTACTAATTAGCTTAGTGCATTACAGCAGACATCACTTGCACTTGTAATCGTCCTTTGTTCCAATTCACAACTGCCAAAATGTCAAACTTGCTTCTCATGATGCAATCTGTCTATTCTATCTGCCCTTACTTTTGGTCATAAATTCATGTACTGTTTATAATTGGGTCGCTCCGTTATAATACCGTCTCTTTACTTTGTCCGTTTTTCTAGAATTCTTGACGGGTCTTAAAAGGGCGTTCAGTTTCATCACTATCCTTAGGGGATTGTAATTCATACATAGACCGATAGATCCTGCTCTCACCTAGTACGCTTGCTTTTGTACCGGACAGCTTTATTTTCATCTAATTCACCTGCCATATTGAATGGTTCTACCTGCTATTAGATGTAATTTTCCTTCTTCTTGATTGGACGTCTACGCTGGTCCCTTGAAATTTTTGCTGTTCGTATAATTTCAGCATGATTGGAGAGCAGTTTTCTTAAGTCATTTCATCGTAAACTCCATGATACGTAGTGTCAGGTAGTGTCGGGTTATGGGAATGTCGTCAACGATAACATCAGTAAATACAATTTGAATGCTAATCGGTAAAACATATTAAAGATATACAGGATATATGGCGCATCAAACAGCAACATGGTCAGTGCAAGTTGAGTTATCAAGAACCCAGGGTCAGTCGTCGATATGTATGGTATAATTCTATTTTGTAACATCATAAAGAAATTAAATTGAGAAAGCAAAAATTAGATTCTTAGGAATTTCGGATTAACTTTAAAAATTTAGGAATTCGGATTTAAATTTAATTTGAATTTGAATATCTCTATGAGAAATTTGAAAACTTCGGAACCAACATTAGGACTAGTAGATTTTAGAACATTACTAGAATTCTAATTTTGTTTCTTGAACATGCAAAACTTTAAGGATTTTAATATTTTGGTAATTTAGAACTTTAAATTCGTTGCTTGTGAGAATCGAAACCGGTGATGATGTGTGAAATTTGTCAATGGTCATTAAAACTTAAACGCGTTTCACGATTTCTCATCTTTCTATAGCTAAACTTTCGCTTCAATTCATCTTAGCACTTGAACACTTGGTGTATTTTAACCCTAACACATTTATTTTAATATTATTTAGAATTTGTTTTCTCAGAAGTCTTTCTCTTTTCGCAGCTCAACTGCACCCTAAGAACTTATTGTTCTAAAAATGGTATTTTGCATTCAATTATTATAATTTAATTTTAAAATTAAAATTGTGCAAAATATCGCTATTTAATCTATTGCTCAATAGATGGCAGTCTATTCGATAACCATGAGTTACAATTTTTTCGATCACTGGATTGTGAATAAAACAAACGATTTAAATTCTAGGTAACACTAATTTTATTTATTTCCGATTAATTTCTACTTATTTCCTTAATTCACTTATTTAACTTAACAATAAATTCTTTATTACACTTTAATAACACTTTATAAACACTTAAATTTCACTGTTTCCTTTTTATTACTACTAGCACAATTACGGTTAAAACACAACTAATTAACTCCTAAAATTTTATCGCGTATTTATACCAAATATTCTGACTGAAAGTGTTTAGACATATCTACTTTATTGGTAGAGGTAAGAGGTTGCAGCTTCGGTATTTCTGAGTTCGATGGACTCTCCTGATTGTTGCTCCGCTCCGACATCATCTATACGAAGTGACAACTTGAATGTATTGCAATTCAATACTGTCTTACGATCAGTACTTGGTGTTCGAACTGAGTATTGCCGATTCTTATCGTTGTAATCTTATTGCCTGATATGACGGCATCCTCGCCTGCGTTCATTCGTATTTTCAACCCTTAATTAGACCTTCTCCATCTTGTTTCCTGACAGGCTCGTGACATGTCCAACATCGTATTTTCCTAATACCTTAATTCCCTGCCCCGCCTCCTTGGCCAAAACTTGATGTTTGCTGCATAGGTGATCGCGATCTTGGTCTTCTCCATCTTACTTCACGGCAAACTCGTGAAATGTGACCCATCTTGCCACATGCCCAATCTTATTGCACTGCCAACTTCCCTGAATCTTGGTGCTGACCTCGATGTTTGTTCTCACATCCATCTCCACCTGTCGCACTGCAGATGACGGTTTAATGATGGTATACTAGTCGCTCAACTGCTACAGAATAATCCTGTAGAGTTTCTCCAAGTTTTTGATATCGATTCTTCAGCTCCATATGATACATCTCCCGTTTATGGTCACTTCCGTACTTTCGATCCAGTGCCTTCACTACTACGTTGTAATTGTATCCATCATATCCTGGAATAGTATGTAATGTTTCAGTCGCCTTACCTTTAAGAGTCACTACTAATGTGGATACACGGTTTTCCTCGTTCCAACCATTTTGTTTGTACTGGCCGTTTCGATTTGGAATTTAAAAATCACAAATGATGTTTTGTTCCATCGAATACTGGTAGCTTAATTTTCATCGAGGTTCCTGGCAGGACTACTTTTCGAATCTTGCTTCATTTCCATCATAACAGCCATCAATTGCACCAAATTGTTGTTTCCCGATTGTTCTGGACCGCCTCAACCACTGCACCCTCATTCTCTTCGTCCTCTTCTGGGTGGTCGGAAAATGTTGATTCATCAAAATTGTAACTAGCCGGATCAATACCATCCATCTCCAATGCTTGAAGTAATCCTTGCCTCAATACATTTTCTGACCGGCCGTTGACAAACCACGCCGCTCTAACTCCTCCTTTAAATCGAAAATCTTTAACTCGTCTAGAATCATCTTTTAATTCACAATCCCACTGTTGTCACCAATTGTTACGTTTTTGACCTGTCAAACAAGGTTCGATCACTGGATTGTGAATAAAACAAACGATGTAAATTCCAGATAACACTAAATTAATTTATAACACTTTAAAAGCACTGTATTTCACTTTATAAACACTTAACCTTAGACTTACTCCTTTTTATTACTACTATACCGAATATTCTAACCATCTAGAATATTCCACAATGTTCGAGAGTCTGATGTGTCTAGACTATTCTCGAATAGTCTAGACACATCTTCTTTGTAACAATTTACATTTATGATAGTGTCTCTACTCAAATAGAGATGTCGCCAAAATCGTAACATATTTGCCTAAAGAAATTAAAATATAAAATGCATATCTGGCTGGAATCGAAGTGGTTTCACGATTAATTAATTAATTAATTTTAAAAATCAAGGACATTAGTCACTACACTGCAGTTTTGTACCGCGCATGGTTTGGGTGCCGTCCGTATCAGTAGTGATTGACATCAATTATTTAAGTTATCCGGGGCAAACGAATTACAATTTTTTTATTTTATTTTTTCAGAATCAAATCTAACCAATATCGGGTATTTACATTAACCACAGGATCTCCATCACAAAGTAAGTATTTTATCTCTCGTTTTCAAAATACTATCCCATTATATAAATACATTTAAGGTGAGTTCGTATACCCAGGGATAAATTATCAGTCACAGTTATGTTACAAGCGGCCAAAATTGCCTGGAAATGCCAAAACTAAATGCTATGCTGGTCGATGTGAATCAATCTGCCATCCGAATTATCAATTTCCTAATGGTGTTACTGCAATGAATATTTTGTGTGAGGATGGTACATGGGTGGTGGAGGATTCTGAGCTAATGGAATTGCCATCATGTGAACGTAGGTGATCCCTGCACCTGATTGTTTACTCCAAATATATTTATTTATTCTATGTAACTGCAGCAATTTGTCAGCCACCATGCCTAAACAGTGGCATTTGTATATCGCCCGGAGTTTGTGAATGCCTTGATCAGTACTCGGGACCGCAGTGTGAAAATCAAAATTCGGTTTGTTTAACGCAACCACCAATGCCCAAATATTCACGCAGAATGTGCACCCAAACATTTTGTACCATACAGTGTATGAAAGGATATCAATTTTATGATGGATCAACTATGGCAAATCTACGATGTAATAATAGCGTTTGGGAACCGGCACGCAAAGATTGGCATAGTGTACCGGATTGTCAACCAAATTGTGTAGCTAAATGTCAAAATGGCGGCGTATGTATAGCGGCTAATACATGTCAATGCGCACAAGATTTTCGGGGAGCACAATGCCAATTTCGTATGTATAACATGTCATAATATATACCGGCAGTTAAATTAATTATATATTCCTGTATTCCTGTACAGATAAGGATGTGTGTTCACACAAAAAAATAAATTTCAACGGCGGCTATAGATGCGAATACAACGAAGAATTGGTAACGTGTCAATTGCAGTGTCCACACGGTACTTCTTTCGAACAACCGCCAGAGGAGAAATACACATGCAAATATGCAGATGGATTTTTCACGCCGACCAGCATCCCCAATTGTGTGTTTGGAGACCATCACGTTGTTAAAACCACCGTCACGGAAACCAAACCAAAACGTAGGCACCAGTATAAGCATCTGAATATTGCTACATACGATTTCAATGAGGATACAGATTATTCAAAAGTTGTGCTACCGGGAATGTATGTGATTCAAGATGTAGAACTTGTTGCCAATAAAAAACCGGCCGTTTGTTTGGCGTGGAACGGGAATCGAATCAAAACTTTCGATGGCCTAATTTATGAGTAGGTTCATTTCTGATTCTGTACACAGTAGCGCACATATTTCAAATTAATCTGCTAAATTTATTTTTCAGTGCCCCTTTGTCATGTTCCCACACCTTACTTCAAGATAGTAAACACGAGGTCAGTGTAATTCTACGTGCATGTAGTCAAAAATCGCAACAGCCATGTCCTCATAATTTAGACATATACATTGGGGAATTAAAGTATAGTTTTGAGGGTACCGCCAATGGTTTGATATTCCATGCAGATGGTAAAAGATACCGAATTCCGGTCCAGCTGCAAGGAATCCGAGTATCAGGATTTGGAAATGTTTTAAAAATATCTTTAGATATTCCCGAAGTCAATATCTATTGGGATCTAAAACGTCACATAATGATTGAAACAACAGCAGCGCTATGGAATCGAACGGGTGGTCTGTGTGGTACAATGGATGGAAATTTAGAAAACGATTTTACCACCAAATTGGGAGAAGTTTTAACAAAATCAAGCACTTTTATCGAATCATGGCGTGCTACCGGTTCCGATACGGACGAAAATTGTAAAAATCAAGAAATTGATATTTTTGATAAGATACCATGTGACCCGGCGTTGAAAGTAAAAGCTGGAACTATTTGTAAACAGCTATTAAATGAACAAGCGTTCGGTGAATGTTTGAGGCGTTACGATCGAAATGCAATGATTGCGGCATGTATGGGTGACTATTGTAATTGTTATAATCGGAATGCGCCTGAGAAATGTGTATGCGATGGTGTGGCAGCTTTTGCAAAAGACTGTAAATTTCACGGGATTCAATTAAGTCGTAACTGGCGAAACTTGGATATATGTCGTAAGTAGCGTTAACTTATTTTTAAAAACAAGATTCAACGATCGTTTTTTTTTAATACGCAGCCGTGAAATGCAGCAATGGCCGTGTATACAAATCGTGTGGCCCATCATATGAAGCATCGTGCGGTTCAGCAGTAGAACAATATACGGTGGATTGTCGTGAAGGATGTTTCTGCCCCGATGGCAAAATTCAGTATCACGGTGAATGTGTCGAACCACAAAATTGTCCATGTTTCCTGCGAGGCAAAACTTTCAAGCCGGGCAGTAAAATAACAAAAAATTGTAACACGTGCACGTGTCTAAACGGTTTGTGGAAATGCTCCGATGAACAATGTGGAGCCCGATGTGCCATAATTGGTGATCCTCATTACACAACATTCGATGGGAAACGGTATGATTTTATGGGGAAATGTTCTTACGCGTTGTTGAAATCAGACAATATTTCGATCGAAGTAGAGAATGTAGCATGTCCCGGTTTCATAAGTGAGTCCATGCAAATGAGTCCGTACAAATCACTACAATTGCCGTCGTGTACAAAATCCGTCACAGTTGATGTGCTGGATCAGATGAATAAAAAACAATCGATCACTTTGGGTCGAGGTAGAAAAATGACCATAAACGAGCAGGAAGTGTTCACACTACCGCAACAGCTATCGAATGGATATATTAAAGTGCTAGAGCCGAGCTCACTATACACTTTGGTTGAATTACAGCAAGGGATTAAAGTATGGTGGGATGGTGCAGCACGACTATATGTAGATGTACCTTCATCGTTCCGCGACAAAACGCAAGGATTATGTGGAACTTTTAATATGAATGCGAATGACGATTTTCTTACACCAGAAGGAGATATTGAGTCTCAAGTCGAGATATTTGCCGATAAGTGGAGAACAAAGGAGGCATGCAGCCTTAGAAATACACAACCTCGTTCATTACATCCCTGCTCAGTAAACGTTCAGAATCACGCCCTGGCCGAAAAACTATGCTCAAAAATAAAAAGTAACCTGTTTTATGAGTGCCATTGGACCGTTGACCCAAAACCATACTACGAAGATTGTATGTTTGACGTGTGCACGTGTGAAATGAACATGGAACAATGCTCATGTCCAATAATAGCCGCTTATGCATCAGAATGCGCTCGGAGAGATATTCTAATTGATTGGATACCATCGATTAAAGAGTGTACGGTAAAATGTCCAGAGGGCCAAGTGTATGATCAATGTGGTTCAGGTTGCTCAAGAACTTGTGAGGATATTCGATTGAATCTAGCTTGTGATCTACCCTGCGTTGATGGATGCCGCTGCCAATCCGACCAAGTATTAGATAATAATAAATGTGTACCGATTGCATCGTGCACTTGTAATCATCAAGGTCGATCTTATCAGGATGGCGACATACTTTCAAAAATAGTAGATGGCGTGATAAATAATTGTGTATGCGCAAAAGATAGCTGGAACTGTACCACATTTATCCCGAATACGACCACAATTAGTCCTTTGCAAAATTATGTAATGAAATGTTCGGAAAATCAAGTATTCACTTCGTGCATGCCTAAAGATATTGTAGTGTGTGGAAGCGTTAATATTTCACAATCAAATACAGGATCAGGTATGTGCATTCCAGGCTGCACGTGTAAATCCGGATATAGTTACGATACTGCGAAACAGATTTGTGTTTTACCCGACGATTGCAACTGCTATCATGGAGGAACTGCCTACACGAATGGTGATTCACTCAAACAGAGTTGTAACACTTGGTAATTTCCCAATTCAGCATAGAGTTAGCAATTAAAATTAATCAATTTTTTATTTCAGTATTTGTACAAAAGGATTGTGGCAGTGTACCAAACAGGAATGTGATTCAACGTGTACCGTATGGGGCGATTCCCATTTTGAGACATTTGATGGACGAAATTTTGATTTTAAAGGGGTTTGCAACTATATGCTCTCGACGGGTACGCAATCGAATGGTGATGGTTTTTTAGTCGAAATTCATAATTCATTGTGCGGCTCAAATGGTGTAACATGTCCAACATCAGTGAAAATTTTAACAACCGGTGCCAAACCAGAACAAATTTTCTTAAGCCCAAATTCGATGCCAACCGCTGAAAATAGCAGTTTTCAAATATTTAAATCGGGTGTATTCGTAATCGTAAATTCAACGAAATTGGGTTTGAAAGTTAGCTGGGATCAAGGGACACGAATCTATTTGAAACTCGATAAAATGTGGCAAGGAAATGTGAAAGGATTGTGTGGCAATTACAATGGAAATACGAATGATGATTTTATGACACCTGCCGGTGGCAGTGAAAATAGTGGACTTTTATTTGGCGATTCTTGGAAGCTCGATGATTCGTGTAGCGTCCCAACTGAGCAAAATGATGCTTGTGTGCTTAATCCAAAACGCAAACCATGGGCCGAATCAAAATGTGCTGTGTTAACGTCGGATACGTTTAAGGCATGCCATGCTGAGGTTTCTGTGAACAAATTTTACGAGAGATGTGTATTCGACACGTGTGCTTGTGATCAGGGTGGAGATTGTGAATGTTTGTGTACCGCTTTGTCAGCATACGCGGAAGGGTGTTCCGACAAGGGTGTACCCGTTAAATGGCGAACTCCGGAATTATGTCGTAAGTTTGAAAAAATTGGAGCTTAATTAAATCTGTTTTAAAATTTTAGTTCGTTTTCAGCTAAGAAGATTTTTTTACAAAACTTGGCGATCTTATAGATTGCTCAAATTTAAATTAGCTTTTATATCATAAAAGTGATAATCATAATGATTAACCCTTTTAAAGCATGGTCATTTTAGATAACAATAAAAATATCAAAAAATGAAATATAATTTGATGAGCTTTTAAAATGTGTGCCCGGCTCTTAGGCCCCATTCCTTTAGAAATAAAATCAAATAAAACAAAACTTCATATTTACCTTTAAACATTTTCAGCCATGCAATGTGAATCAAATTCGTTTTATACGCCGTGCGTATCACCGTGCGCACTTGAGACATGCCAAAATATACTGGAAGGAACTACACCAAATTGTAATGTAGATTCGTGCGTAGAAGGTTGTGAAATCAGAAAATGTACAAACGATTTAATCTATGTGGATATCAGTTACACCGAATGTGTTGATAAGGCCACATGTAACCAGAGTTGTGTGCGAAACGGAAAGCTTTACTCGTCCGGCGATATTGTATCCGCCGATGAATGCGAAGAATGCCGATGTAATTTAGGTGAAGTCGAATGCATAGCTAAAACTTGTCAAATCATAACGGTGCCAGATGAAATGGTATACCAAGTGACACCTCAAATTCCACAACAGTGTAATCCTGTAGTTCCTAATACCGAATATCCAGGTGACTGTTCCAAATTTAGACAATGTGCTAAAAATAATTTCAATGAATGGGACTATGTGACACAAACTTGTGGCAACGACATGATGTATAATCCACAAACTATGACTTGTGATTGGCCTAATTCGGTAATATCCATTAAACCAGAGTGTGGTTGGAACACAGATGTTCCAGTACCAGATAAGAAAATTCCAAATTCAGGTTCTCATCACAAAACGACTTGTCCACCCGGATCAACTTATCTAGTATGTGCAGTCAATTGTAACCGAGTATGTCACTTCTATCAGCAACAACTATTAAAATCTAATGAGTGCACTACCGAAAACTGTATTAGTGGATGCGTTCCAAATGATAGGATATGTAAACCCGACTATTATTATGATTCATTCGAAACTTGTGTTCCAATATCAAATTGTTCGTGTATGGCGGAGTTGGGAAAAATAAAATCAGGCGATGTGGAGACTAAAGACAAATGTACTGAGTGTCGGTGTGAGCAGAACCAATATACGTGTTCTTCTAAATCAAATTGTGATGAGAAACCTACTGAAATATGTTCTGAGCCGATGGGTTTAGAAAATGGCAAAATATCACCTGACCAAATTATAGTGAGCTCTGTTCGACCAACAGTACCACTTACACCAGTTGATCAGCTAAAATTAAGTTCGGAAGTTGGATGGCAGCCATACATGGACTCATCAAGTGAATTCATTATCGTAAGCCTAATATACGTTAGACCCGCACAGTGGCATAATAATGTTCTCTAATATTTTTGTATTTCAGTTTAATTTACTGGAACTGTACGTCGTTACCGGTATTAATACGAAAGGCGGACAGTACGGATGGGTTGAAGCCTATAACATGTTCCATTACTCAGATCAAGATGGTTGGATTTCATATGGAAATATCAGCGAACAATCAACTGAATATTTAGGGAATATGGATGGCACGTCCGTTAAATACAACCAACTAAATTACGAGAGCCCCGTACAATACGTTAAAATTGTCCCAATACGGTGGCAAAACACAATCGAGTTGAAAGTAGAGATAATCGGTTGTTTTAGGTCAGACGAGATGGATGGCGCTTCCAAAAAATGTGTAACATGTCCCGGTATAACCGAGGATGATTGCGATTGCGGTACTGATGAATATTGGAATGGCGAAGCCTGTATTAATCAATGGGCGTGTCCTTGTGTCGTTGGCGACCAAAAATATAACGTTGGTCAACTATTTATATCGACAAATTGTTCGAAATGTTTCTGCGATCTTGGTGGGAAGCCTAGGTGTTCCGAATTTGAGTGTCCAGCCTGTGAAAATAGCCAACCGCCAACAATGTCAGCGAATTGCGAGTGTGAATGTAATAAATGTCCTGAATTCTCAGTGCGGTGTCCAACTAGCGGGGAATGTATAATGGAATCCAAATGGTGTGACGGAGTACAGGACTGTCCAGATGATGAAACAAATTGTGCTACACTAAGCCCTGATACAACGATCGATGACAATAATATATTAACAACAACCATTGAATATGATGAATTATGTCCTAAACCAGTGTGTCCTGATGATTATGACGTAGATATGTTAGATAATGTTAACAAAAAATCGACTGTGTTTAAAAATGGCGGAACCCCGAAACCACCTCCACCGCCACCAAAAGATGTCAGCAAAAAGGAAAAACTCGATCCCGAGGTATTTAAAACTAATCTACCAAAACCAATCAAACTAGAAATGGCACCAGAGTTAAACTGCGCCGAATTCGAGTGCAAACCAAAATCAGCCGTTACAAATTGCTCAGCACCTTTGTGTCCCCTCGGGTATGAAGTTATAACATCGAAAAAACTTAAACAAAAAAATGCGTGTGCCAAATTCACATGCGAACTAATCCCAGAAGAAGATGCTGTGTGTGAAGTGGCCGGCTCCTCGATTAACTCGTTTGATGGCACGGATTATAATTATGATGTGTGTAGTCAGATTTTGGCACGTGACATACCCGATGAAAATTGGATCGTTATAATGCGGAAAAATTGTTCGGATGACAATGGTTGCAGTAACGTAATCGAAGTTAGAGATAAAACCGCCCAAACTGTTTTATCAATGCATCCGGATTTAACAATCGAGATTGGAGAACATCGTTATACAATCGACCAATGTCGTAAATCGCAAAAACTTCAGAACTCGTTTGAAATTTCTAAAGCAGGTGGCACATTAATTTTAATATCCGCGCATCACGGTTTCTGGATCACTATCGGCGAAAATGGTAACGTTAATCTGGGAGTAAATAATAAAAATAAATTTAAGGTTGATGGATTGTGTGGCTATTTCGATCGAAATCCAGAGAATGATAAACGTTTCCCAGATGGTGACGCAGTAGAAAATAATAAAGAATTTGGTGATAGTTGGGCGACTCTAGATGATTCGACAGATTTGGGATGTATGTCAGAAGTGTGTTCGAACGAGTACGAGATAGAAACACTTGAAATTTGTGACGAAATACAAAATGAAATTTTTATGGAGTGTGAAAACTCAGTCGACATGGAAAAATCTGTTGACAAATGCATGGAGTCGACCTGCGAATGTCTGAAAACGAATAGTGAACAGAAATGTAAATGTAGCGCACTACAAGCATTTGTGGCTGAATGCTTGGCTGACGACGAGACGATAGATCTAAATGGATGGCAAATAATCGAAGAATGTGAAGAATTATGTCCGGCACCGCTAGTATACCACGATTGCTATCGACGTCAATGTGAACCATCGTGTGACACGCTAGAAGTTGGTTCATGTCCGTATGTAAAAGGAAAATGTTTTTCGGGCTGCTACTGTCCGGATGGTACAATACGTAAAGGCGATTTATGTGTGCCACCGTCTGAGTGTAAAGACTGCACCTGTGATAGTTTTGGAAAGTCGCAGTATGTCACATTCGATCGAAATCATTTTACGTTCACCGGAAATTGTACATATCTGCTGACACGTGATTTGCGAGTTAAGAATGCACCAAAATTCGAAATGTATGTTACAACCGCGCCTTGTGAAGATAGTCCGGCGACAACTGAGCTTGTAGTACCATTTAAACAGCAACCAGCCACTTGTACCCAATCTTTACACATCGTTTACGACAATCACATAGTACACATCCAACAAAACGAGAATAAAACGAATTTAGTCATATTGGTAGATGGGATTGTGGTCAAGTCAGTACCAGTAAATCATGATTGGCTTCAAATCACCGAAGTGCTTGGTCGAGAAATTAAAATTTCGCTACCGAAGGTGCAAACTGAGATTTCGAGCATGTTCAACGATATGGCTTTCTCGATTCAGGTACCAAGCATGAAGTATGAAAATAAAATCACTGGTATTTGTGGAAATTGTAATAAAAATCGAACCGACGATCCATCCCCAGTTTCAAATAAAAACGTAACGAACAGTACAAATTTAGCTAACGATTGTGTCACAAATGAATTTGAATCATGTATCGCACTACCACCCGAGTCAGATCCGTGCTTAAAACTATTAGACGACGAAATATTTGAAAAATGTCACATGATTGTTGACCCGATTGGTTATCTATCGGCGTGTCAACAGGATTTATGTAAATTTGGTCCGCTCCAAAAAGGTGCTTGTAAATCAATCGAAGCATATGTACGAGAATGCGCACGCAACGAAATATGTTTGGATTGGCGACGACCCGATTTTTGTCCGTATGCCGAGTGTGGCGCAAATTTGGCGTACAATTTTTGTGGATGCCCCGAAACGTGCGAAAATATTGATCGAAAAGATGTCATCAAAATTCGAAATGATACGTGTGGTGTACCAAAAACGGAAGGTTGTTTCTGTGCAGCTGGAATGATTTTACGAAATGGTGAATGTATTGAAGCGCGCGAATGTAAGCCATGTGACGCGGAAGGACATTATTCGGGCGATGAATGGTACCCAGATAAATGTACCACATGCAATTGCAGTAATGATGGACATACCAAGTGTTCAACGAAAAATTGTGTGATCGATGATGTTGCGTGTGTTGAAAATTTTATAGCACAAAAAATGAAAAGTGATGATGAATGCTGTCCGAAGTATATATGCGTACCGAAGCCGTTAAGCGAACAAAGTGTTGAGTGTCCAATACCATTACTGCCAAAATGTGGATTTGGACAGGTGAGGAAGTTAGTAGTTGATCGTGAGAATTGTTCAAGCTACGTATGTGAATGTGTACCAGTACAAGAATGTGCACACCCATCAACAGTGGCACAATCACCATTAAAACCGGGAATAAAATTAGTGCCGGACACAACTGGATGTTGCCCAATTCTAAAGCCAATATGTGACATTACAATGTGTCCACCAAAACTAAAGGCATGTGCAGATAAATTCCACAAGCTAATGGAAATACCACCGGTGTCAGATAGTATTGAAGACACGTGCTGTAAAGTGGTCAAATGCGGTAAATATTATCATACTTATTAGGTTTTTTAATGAATTGCCTTTGAAATCGATTTTTAATTTCAGTTCCTCCACACGATAAATGTGTAGTGATGATAAACGGGGAAGATCGGCTAAAATCTGTTGGTGAATTATGGAAAATTCCCGGTGGCGATCCGTGTATTACCAAAAAATGTTCGCTGGATGATAATAATGTGCCAAAAGAGATCGAAATGTCGGAAACATGTGACACTGATTGTGCACCAGGATTTGTTTATAACAAGGTTAAAGGGAAATGTTGTGGAAAATGTAGTCCCGCTGGTTGCTTAATTGGCGGTGATTTTCATAAAGTCGGCGATGAATGGCATATTAATAACGATAATTGTACACAATTCGTTTGTGACCATTCTAACGGTTCGTACATCATTAAAACAATTCCATCTGAATGTCCGGACGTTAGTAAATGCCCGACCGAGAAACGTATCAAAAAAGGATGTTGCATGGAATGTACCGTGGAGATAAATACGTGCCTGGTGAAACCAATGAAACTCGAGACGACGAAAAATTTGATCAAAGAGTTTAAAAATGAGCATGGTGTTTGTACGAATAGCGAAATGATTGAAAATATGAATATGTGTTCGGGGGCATGTCCGTCCGGTACCGTATTCAATCCAGAATCTTTATTCCAAGATAAATATTGTCAATGCTGCTTAGCAAGTAAGAATACAACGTTTACGGTGAAAATGAGTTGTGACGATGGTTATAAGTATAAGTCACTAATTACGGTGCCAACGTCATGTGCTTGTCACTAAATATCGAAATATTGTTGTAATTTTTGTTAATAAATTTTTTCTATCTAAATAAAGTACATGAATACCCTGTTTTACTCGTCTCTTTGATCATTTGTCCAAATAAATGATAATTTCAGGTTGAAATGAAAGCTTTCAGGATACGGTGTGGCAATATGACTTGGTTCCTTTATTTCGAAGGGCCCAAAACATCAATGTTGTCAATTGTTAGCGAATTCATATTTTTGCCATAATGCGTCAAAAAATCTAATCCGACAGTTTCCATTCATTTGTATAATAATCCATTCCAGAACCAGCATCAATATTGAAATCCTCGCAAGCAATAAATTGTTTTTAAATTATGGCAGTCCATAAACACTCGTCTTTATTAAATACAAGACATTAATCCTTCAGACTTTCGATATGGTTCGGATCCGCCAGGCTCAATTTTGAAAATATTTTTAAAACATTGCTTCTCTTGCTTCCAAAATCTCAGCTTCGGTCGTTTTACTGATATACACATATTACGTAGGTTCGTTTGCTAGTTGGTAATATTCCTTTTGAGATCTTTTTGTGTCCATTTGATGTCACCCTCTTGATAATTTGCGTAATTATTCCTACCATTTCGACCACACTATGGACGGAGCAGTTTAGTTCCGGTTGGTTTCTGTGGTGCTCTCCAAATGAAAACTTTGCAAAGGATCTCTATATATGAAAGGATTATGTGGGCTGTCAGCTCATTTGGTCCGGGTTTTCTAAATTGATTTCACATATGGCCTACTTGACTGCCTTATGGTTATAAAATGGTATATGCACTATAGCAAAGTTGTCTTGCCTTGAGTTATGTACCCAGAGTGAGGTGGAATTTTCATTTGGTTTTCCTAAAATTGGTGCATCATTTTAAATTAATTCTAGATCATTTAGATCAATTTCACTATTATCGGGGTTTTTGAAAATTTTCGAAATAATTATCAATGCTTTTATACGAATGGAATGTTTGTTTATCGTGTTCAACAAGTAGAAATCTACGGAAAATATCCTTCATAGAGAATAGAAAATACTACTCTGGTCCATTAACTATGGCTGCCCTCAAGGAGGTGTGTTATTTCTCCACTTCTATGGTGTTTTGTCACGGATAGTATGGTAAAGTTACTAAAAAATCGTTGGAAAGACCTGTAAAACCAATCATTTACGAGTTAGGTCTGCCTAAAATACTCTCCGCCACCTCTTGATGGGTTAGTATTCTTCACGGATGCATCCGTTGGCGAAGGTAGTTTGGATGTAATAATAATAATAATAATAATTAGTTTTTAAAGACCATTACTGGCCCCTTACTGAGTCAACTATTTGGCTCCAACGCTTTCGATCCTGAGCACGGTCTTCCTACTGTCTAAGACAATCTGAAGAGACCAAGTCTTTCTCTCTGCAATGACCTCTGCGCCTACCATATGGTGGCTCTACTTTCAGAGATCACTGCACAATTCGTTCTGGATCAGCACGCAGAACATGGCCGAGCCAGCGTACTCGCTGAGAATTTATTTCATGTGCAAGATCGGGGATCTTCATCACAAGCATGATTCTTCTCTCAAATGTAAGGAGCCATCTCTCGTATACTCATCCGTCAGCGCCCAACTTTCACATCCAAAGATAACAACGGATCTATCAACGCTTTGTAAAGTTTCAGCTTCACGGCACTTGATAGGTGTGTACATTTTAGCAGTGGCCTGAGAGGATACGAAGTACGACTCCCAGCTGCAAGCCGCACTTTAATATCCTCATCGACACTGTTATCGTGAGTGATAAGAGAGCCCATGAACCTGCTCAAACGTGTATTGGCCACTACGAAAATCTGGTATGCCATTGTTTCTATGGCCAGAGATCATGTATTTTGTTTTGGGCTCATTGATCTGGATTCTAAGCTGAAAAATCTACAAGCTGAACAAGGATATCGTTCACTGCGGTACTATTCAGTCCAACGCCAACCACGCATCTGCATATATGCATGCACCTGATTGGACTAGCGATATAAGATGTTGAGCTGAGGTATTTCAGTTTTACGAAAGATTTACTCCAACATGAGATTAAAGAGTATCGGGGACGGACCATCTTCTTACCGACTACCCGAGTTAACTGTAAAAATTCTCGATAACCTGTTCAATTTTAACATAGCAGTGAGAGTGGGTCACTGTCATCCTACACAGTCGTACCAATTTTGTTGGTAGTCCATGACAGGCCATAAACTCACTCGGTGTAGTGCAAAAACCTGATCAATGACTGATCGATTCGGATGAAATCCTCCTTGATAGTCATCAACCAAGCCCTCCGCTAGAGAGGTGATTCAATCCAATATAATGTATGACATTAACTTGTGTGCTGTGCAAAGGAGGGCTCACTAATTCTCACACTTCAAGAGGTCTTTCTTGAAAATGGGGCATATCATGGCCACATTCCATTCATATGGAATAACTTCGGTTGGCCATACTAATCGAATAAGGTCGAAAAGATAGTTCCAAGTATTCCCTCTAAAGACCGAGCAAATAGCGCAGTGGTTAAAGCTTCCAAGGTTCGAATTCCAACAAAGGTGGGGATGCAAAAGGGATTTTTCATCTCCCGATTACGATCGGTGATTAAATTGAAAACATTTATGACCGTCTATTGGAATGTAGAACTCATGGGCCGACCCATCTTCCATGTCATTGTACAGGGTGACATGGAGTTATGTAATGCGCAGGTGGTTAACTGTACTTGTGTGAATGGGATGAATGGGTTGAATGAATGTTCGTGGGAATGTAAGGCAAGGCTATGGATTAAAAATGTGTCTATGCCACCTCCTTGTAAAAAAAAAAAAATTCCCTCTAAATATCAAGAGCTCCGAATTAATGCAGACCACTCCAAGTGAGCGGTTTCGTTACAATCTCTGCATGGCCTTAGTGCATTGCTCATGGGATGAGTCATCAATGCAAATCTCCGCAGTCTGTATTAGAGGTGGCCCAACAACAGTCCGTGACGCACGATGAACACCAAGTAGGCCAGTAAAGTGTCCATAGAGGTTTCTATCCTGATAGTTCGGTACAGTACATTAATTCCTTTAAAGAAATTACGCGAACTGAGTTGTTGTACTTTCAGAACCTCGGTCTTCCACCATTCCCGCTTCTTCCGTCTACAAATCCACTTAGCTGCGTTAACAGCATTTTCCTTGCGATTGTGAGATGTTGTTGCACTTCACTATGAGCTATATTCTGTTGCTCGACTGCATGACGACACTCGTCATCAAACCAATCATTCTTGGGTCTGACTATCACTATGCCTAACGTCTGTTGAGCAGCACTGACTGTTTGGATGTAATACTCGCGTATAATTCACCGATCGGAAGTATTGGGGTTTAATACTGTCCGCATGAGTTTCTAAAATATGATATCACAGGAAATACTATATCTATGTTCTTGTTTAGATGATTTACTGATCTGACAAAGTATACACGAATTCTGCTTGATTAAAGAATACACCGTCGCGTTTTTGTTAAATCTAAGCACAGGGAAGCTTTCACGGATTCAAATCATACAATATTTTTAGGAAAAAACTATCGATCCTATAATTCATCAAAAAATTTTTCATTACTTATGGCGTCGCAGTTAAGAATTTCTCGGAATTTTTCTGTAAGATGGAGGATATTATTACATAACTAAATTGTGTTTAATTAAGGTATCCCCATTGGTTTTCCTTATGTTCTATTTACTGGTGTTACTGCCTTACGCTGACTATAATGCTAACTCAAAAGGTTTTACTCTTTTCAGTCTGGTCACTGCGTCCCTGTGGTCGAGTAGTTGGTTTTTTTTTTTTTTTTTTTTTTAAATTGGGCGGATTACTCCAGCTCTCAATGCCACAATGGGCCCACGGTGCAATACCCGGACAAACACAAATACTTACACATTAAAAACACCCAACCGTTATTTTTGGTCACCACCGGGGATCGAACCCGAGACCCTCGATCCACAAGGCAAGCACGCTACTTACTGTGCTATCGAGGGTGGCGTAGTTGGTTGGCCTCAACGTTCGGGTGGTTCTGGAGCCTCACTTCATGCTTCCGTGCAGCATTGTTTGCTTCTCTGGTGACAGTTTCCATTCTAAGGTCCCTGTGGATGTTGCTATTACGGATGTACCAGGGGGCATTTAAAATGTCCCTTAGCACTCTGTTTTGGAATCTTTGAACGATATCCATGTTGCTTGGTTTAGTACAACCCCACAGCTGAATTCCATACATCCAAATGGGCTTTAATATCTGCTTATATAGCATCAATTTATTGTTTATTGATAGATTGGAGTTCCCTCCCATCAGCCAATACATCTTTCTATATTTGAGTCTGAGTTCTTCACTTTTTTTCTTGACATGGACCTTCCATCTAAGTTTGGTATCTAGATTCATCCCTAGATATTTTGCTGAGTTAGCATGTGGAAATATGGACATTATTTAATACCACAGGCAAATGATATATTTTGCTGTTGGTGTAGTCAACACGTATGGATTTTGTTTCATTTAACCTGACACGCCATTGCTTCGTCCATCGATAAATTTTGTTCATCGCAATTTGAAGCTTATTGGTAGCTCGTTCTATGGTATCATCTACTACCAAAATAGCAGTGTCGTCTGCAAACGTGCCAATTGTGGTATTCTGAGATAATGACATATCGCTTGTGAATAATAAATATAGAATGGGTCCTTATACACTTCCTTGTGGCACTCCAGCATTGATCTTTTTAATTTCTCAGTGTGATTGTTCCTGTTTAACACGAAAGTGTCGCTCTGTAATCCTGTAATGTAGGATTTTAATATTTGGCAGAATTGAATCCATCGTTTTTTGTATATCATTGTAGTTTTCAATCTTATTTACAATGACTGGTGGTGGTTTGGGTTGTTGCACCTTTTTACTCTGATTTTTTATTTCCTTTTTTTCTTGTATTTGTTCTGGAGATACAATGTTTGATTTGCTCAGTCGCCGCTTTTTTCCTTGTTTCTTTTTTTTAGCACCCAATTCACTTCAGAATTAAGTTCATCTGAGTCCGTGACATATCAGCCATTCCACGCGAAATCAGACAAAAAAAAGACATTTACGGGGGCAAGGTGTCGAATTTTTTTGAAATTTGGGGATAGGGAATTTGATAGATATAGATAAAAAAAATATAATTTGAGTAAAAACTCGGTGGGGTCAAAATACGCGGAGTTCCGTTAAAATTTGTTTTTATCGGAAACTCAAATGTTCACATCTTTAAATTCGTGTATCTTAAGTATTCCTTGTCCGATTTTCACGTATAATAGCTCGTTGAAAAGACAATTGTACATACTTTTAAGTAACCGTTTTAAACTTTGGTGTTAATGTACAATATATCGTTTAAATTTCAGTGTTAATTAGTATTTTGCTGAAAAATCGAAATGCTCACCCTTTTTTTATTTTTTAATTTTTTTATCGTAAAGCACTTGACAATACGTTTCAAATAAGTCATCTTTCACGATGAAGGCTCAACGCGTTCGAGTTTTATAGAACAAAACGTTATAACAAGTTACGGTGGAATTTAACATTTCAGTACAATTATTAATTCTAAACTACGAAATTCATGTTTTGGTTCTTCCGTTTACAGTTTTATTCAACAAAGTTAATTTATTTACAAATTATTTTAATTTAAAATTATAAAAATTATCAGAATTGGAAAATCGACACG
This sequence comes from Tipula unca, assembly GCA_951394425.1. Lineage (NCBI taxonomy): Eukaryota > Metazoa > Arthropoda > Insecta > Diptera > Tipulidae > Tipula > Tipula unca. Next base: position 199,311,185 of record OX596381.1, read on the forward strand.
CTCTGATGTGGTTGTTACCATTAAGAAGAGTTTCTCTAATGGCTTTTACTGAATCAAATTTTTTTGCTAGTGATCGTGCCACTCTTTTGTACCCTTTGTACAAAATCTAAAAGTAATGTTTGATTCATTTTTTGTAGCCCAATCGAAAAGTTGTTGTGCTGTCGTTATTTGATCAGCGTAGGCTTCCGTTGCATTTTGTTTGAAGGCACCCCCAATTCCGTCGTGTATGTATGTATTTGCATTTCATGTATTGGTAACGCCGATGTTGAATTCTGTTCTTGGTTCTGCTAAATTTAATTTTCAGGCTGCCCTGGACTGAGATCTTGTAATACGGCGTTTCTCTTAAGGCAGAGGAGCTGGTGGAATGGCTCGGATGGCAGTCATCAGACTATCTTCGGTCTGGTTAATTCTTCCAATTCCGGAGCTGAATTAGATATACCATGAATTGGATTCATTCCAGTTAATTCTGCAGCGCTCAACCAATTTTAGAATAGGCATCCATCATACCAGTCCTTTATTCGGGCCAAAATAAACGTTCTCCAGGTACACTATCCATAATTATTTTGATGGCTTTCTTAATCTCACTTACCAACACTCTTTAGCACTTTTGATTAAATAATTTTTCGTTTGTGTTATGTAAGTTATTGTTTTGGATTTAAATAAATTTTAGGTAAGAAATTAAAATAAGCAAATAAAAATAATTATAGGACTAATATAGAGTCGGTTGGTAACAATCGTGAAAAAGCTTACATTCACATTTCACGTTAAGCAACTGCATACTTTGTTTTTTGAATAATTGTGAACTTGCATTCGATTTCCTGGCAGAAATTTGTTTGAAATTTTGACCTTCTATCGAGCTTTTGTACAAGTTGTACCCAACAAAAAATTTTTTTTTATAGAACCATACTTTACGTAATTTAAAGCTTTTAACAACCGTATACATTAAGGAGTTTGTCGATCAAGTATGATTAATAATAGAAGTTTATTAGTTAACTTTTAAGATACATTAACTCAACGTATTTTGGTACGATCATACATTTTTATACATTTTTAATCATTTCTATATCAAAGGAAGTTAAAAATCGAAACAAAATGCCACGAAAGCCAGCCTTCAGTGAGCATACGCTGATCAAATAACGACAGCACAACAACTTTTCAATTGGGCTACAAAAAATGAATCAAACATTACTTTTAGATTTTGTACAAAGGGTACAGAAGCCATCAAAGAAACTAACGATTATCAATACTTTGTTACCAATGGTATCAAACATATCACAGCTCATCGATTTTCCAATTCTGATAATTTTTATAATTTTAAATTAAAATAATTTGTAAATAAATTAACTTTATTGAATAAAACTGTAAAAGGATAAGAACGAAAACATGAATTTCGTAGTTTAGAATTAATAATTGTACTGATATGTTAAATTCCACCGTAACTTGTTATAACGTTTTGTTCTATAAAACTCGAACGCGTTAAGTCTCCATCGTGAAAGATGACTTATTTGAAAGGTATTGTCAAGTGCTTTACGATAAAAAAATAAAAATAAAAAAAAAGGGTGAGCATTTCGATTTTTCAGCAAAATACTAATTAACACTGAAATTTAAACGATATATTGTACATTAACACCAAAGTTTAAAACGGTTACTTAAAAGTATGTACAATTGTCTTTTCAACGAGCTATTATACGTGAAAATCGGACAAGGAATACTTAAGATACACGAATTTAAAGATGTGAACATTTGAGTTTCCGACAAAAACAAATTATAACGGAACTCCGCGTATTTTGACCCCACCGAGTTTTTACTCAAATTATATTTTTTTTTATCTATGTCTACCATCTCCCCGAATTTCAAAAAAATTGGACACCTTGGCCCCGGATGGGTGTCTGATTTCGCGTGGAATGGCTGATATTCATTCTGGCCGATGGCTACGTTTCCGCCAAATGCTACGTTTTTAGCTACGTTCTACTCTTCTATTCTTGATTTCTCTTCTGTTACAGCAGGTGTTAGAGCTTTTCTAAGTTCCTCATTTTCTTTTTTAAGTATCATTACTTAGCTGAGTTGTGATCTTTTCAAATTTGCATAGCTTTCTGCGTAGTTTAATATTTTCCTTTTCATAATCGTTACGGTATCTTGTTGGTGACCTTGTCAATTTGGAACTCTTTCCAAAAGGGTTAGTAACGAAGTTTTCTTCGGTAAAGTTCTCCGATCGTGATCTTTCATTTAGCAATGGTTGGTTCCCCCCAGAATCCATGGAACCGGTCTTCTTTGAGAAGGGTGGAGTTTCCAAGTTGAAATTACCACCTGGGGTAATATTTCCTTTCGTTGTTTCCATTGCATTTTCCTTTATGTTTGGTCCGCGGGGAGTATTTTATTTCCTCAATACCCTTTGCTACCCGTAGATACCGATGAGCACTCCTCTATCCGCCACCTGAGGACGCGCTCTCTAGCGGTTTACATACTCCGCCGAGAGCAAAACATAACTAAAATTCCAATTACAGTTTTTAGAGTTTAAATTTTATGGTAAACGATTTAATCGAGGTATTCCGCCTGTACCACGATTATTGGCGTTTTATTTATTCTAACCTGGAAACAATAATAATAAAAATCGGTCATCGCGCGGTGTGGTTAACATAAATAATTTTAATTAACTAATTTTGCACAAATTTTTAATAATTTCGGTTGACCAGCATATCGGATAAACATGTATACAGATTAAATGATTTTGATAAAAATGCAATGTGTATCGGTCGGTACACGAAAGTACATATTCCTATATATAGTAAATTCTGCATTAACGAACTTTATATAACTTGCACAGCGAGTCGTGGTATCTAATCACAATTCGCAGAAGAATCTGTAGATATGCTTTCACCAAAATAACAAAACTAAAAAAAAAAAAATGGAAACATCCTGTACACATTTTAACGCAATTATTAATTCTAAGAATGTTGAAACCTTGACACCAATATAATGTCTAGGAAAATGCATGCAGACGCCTACACGTATACACATATTTTCCATACACGTCGGTTGGGTTGACGCCAGGGTCAAGCGTGCGATAATCACTAAAAAATAAAAAGTAGGCCAACATTATTTTTCTCGAGAAAACTGCGATTCTATGTATTACACTCGTTCATATAGAGTATATCTTTTGCGCAATTTCCTCTCGGCATATTCCGCAATATTCGCGCAAAATTTTATCGTACATTCTATGTGTGTACTCATATATGTATTTGGTGGACCTACAAATTTCATATAAACTCGTATACCAACGAGAAAAGATTATAGTGTTAAGAATATTGATAAGAAATTAGTATAAATACGGTATGGCGTCTAATCAACCGAAATAGTTTCATTTAAATTCGTGTGGCGTGTGTGCTTTTCAAATCAAATAGTGCGGTGAAAAAATTTAAATAATTAAGAAAATAAAAGTGAGGACTTCTTAGTGAAAGAATATAATTATTTTAATTAAAACTTTCAAGGCAAAATGTGTTGTTGCTGGTAGTAACTTTAGAAAATATATAGACATTTTGTGTATTACATAGTAGTGCCATGTTGCTTAAACCGCTAATAATTTGTATATTGTTTTGTACAATAAGAAATGATGTGAACAATGTGTTAGCTAATAGTGATCAAGATGAGTAAGTGGTCGGAGTGATTTATTGAGGTAGATCGCCGGGATCTAATTCGTTTTAATTTATTTTTTAATTTTTACAGTTACTATAATGACTTAGGTGCAAAACTGGATGAAATTCCAAAAGAGTAAGTTTGCATTTTAGTAATAAATTTTTTAAATTGGTATTCCGAATCATTTAATTTTAAAAGGACCTCTGTAGTTTCTACATATTAATTCTGTAATTCTGTAACAACCGAATAAGTGAATACGCAAAATAAAGTGATGTGGCAAAAGCTAAATGCGAATTGGAATGCTATACTATAATTTGTGGTCGAGCACGAGTTCTAGATATCAAATTTCGAATTCTTGTACCTCTGTGATGGTTCAAAATTATTTTTGAGGTGTTTTATGAATAGTACGATTGTTTAAGAAACTAAAGCATTTAAATAATATCTTGTATGGGTTGATGCTAGTTAATTCATATTTTCGATGATTTTGAACACATTTTATCTCGAAATAATTTAGAATATAAATAAGAAATTATTTTTACATCCTATTAGTTCAAGACAAACTCAAGTTAGACATAAACGTGCAAACTAATTTCTCTAACACATTTTTAAGAAAAGTTTTAAGTACAATTCGATAAGCTAAAACATTTATTTGTTCCCAGTAAAAATCTAATCTTAATTTTAAAAGAAATAATTTTAAATTAAATTCTATACAAATTATATTTAAGTCAAATTTTAAAGGCAAGTTGAAATTGAGGTAACGAGGTAACCAGCGAATAATTTAACGTGGTAATATGAGAATGGGATCCTGAAATGTTAAGTTTCTATCAAATCAACCGTCAATACCAATCTTCGACATTATTCTGAGTCCCAGAGAAATTCTGTTTGACAGCGTTGAAAACCGACCAAAAAGTGGGAAGGTATTGTGGATTTTTAGATTCCAACCCGTTTACGTAAATTTTTTTGAACCGAAGCCAAACATTTAAGCATTTTTATTTGGAGGTTGTCATTGCCGTATTTCCTGTTTAGTCCAAACTTCTGGAACTTCTGACTTCGCCTTTTCAAAATCAGTTATTATTCGTATTGGCTTTAAACAAATTTTATGATCATAAAATATACCTCTGTATATGCAGCTTTTGATTTAGAGCTCATGAGGCAGTACAGTAGGTCACGTCATTTGATGCATCATAGTTGGCACAACTGCAATAGTACCGTCCACCCACCAACAATTCGCTTTGCCTAACAGCTCCATACTTGCCACAGTTCCCATAATAATTATAAGATAATTTTCATTAAATTGTTTTTCCGATAAAATGAAAACTTCATTTTCTACATTTTTCAAAGTTTCGGGAATATTAATCTCATCTAGTGTTAGCAGTTCTTTCAAATTACTCTCCCTAACTCGATATATTTTGCGATTTTCAGCCTTTTCTTTAGGCAAATACACCCGGATATTACTATTGCAGGAAACAATATAGTGTGTTCGAGATGTCTCGTGTCTTTTTGTTTTATTTCATTATTTGCCATATCAATGAATTGAGCTTCAGGAGAATACGAATGCAAATTTAATTTTATCAAATACAATTTTCTGCAAGATTCGGCCATCTATTACAGTTTTAAGTCCATGTATGTATCGATCAATTTTATTTGGTTCGCATTGATTCTTAACTAGTTCTCGAAATCCATAAAAAATCCAACGAATTTATGATAATGGATACGGAAAAAGGTGGATTTTGTCAAAAGTGATTTATGACCAAAGTGGATTTTATCAAGGTGGATTTTATAGAAATGAATTATGAAGTAATGGATTTCATGGGTAACCCTTTCTAGAGCTTGGCAACGAAGAAAGTGAACCAAAACAAATTTTAGTATCATCTGGATCAACAAGAACAAATTCATTTTTGTTAGTTTTTAATAATTAATCATTAATTGTGAAGCCGGGCTGGTTCGGATGATTCTTATTTAAATGATAACATAATGAAAAATCATTTTCTCATACATTCATAAAACGGGCCAGAAAAATCCACTAAACTGTGATGCAGATGACAATCAATCATTCTTAAATTTTTTGTATTATGCGCCTTTTAAAGATTTTATAAGCAAATCAATATTTTTGAAATATTCACATTAAAAACTACTTGTTCCACTAATACCCAAATATGATTTGATTCCTCAGGGTATGAAATATTCAATCCACAAAAAATGTTAAAGCACGATTTGAATGCAGATAATATGTTGTCTGTATATATAGTTTTATCTGCCTGCAGCGAGGATATGTGGCTATCTAATAATAAAATCCTTGGTTGTTTGAATGTTCCATTTACTTCTTCAGCTTCAGCTTCTGACTGTAATAAAAAGATTAATGAAAATATTGAGCTTTAATTTCACTGATTTGGAACGTATACCTTAAAATGAAGAGGCCAATTCCTTCTCTGCATCGTGGACTCATCGTTGCCTGCAACGACCTCTGTGCCTACCATATGGTGGCTCTCCTTTCAGAGATCGCTGCACAATTCATTCCGGATCAGTACGCAGAAAATGACCGAGCCGCAGCGTACTACCTGAGATGTTACTTCCTGTACAATATCGGGGATCTTCATCAGATCTCTGTTGTCGATACTGTACACAGTTCGGTATATGTACCATCTATTTCACGTTTTCTTAAAATGTTGAATAAAGGATTTTAACTATAGGTTCTAACATATAATAAATTGTAATGTTTCACCTACTTTTATTGGTTAGTACATCTAGATACTTCTTGACAACTAAGCTCTTAAAACCTCTGGCCTTGGTAATAATTTTCTCTGTTACGGTTTTAAAGTCCGCTTCTGAAAATGGCCTTATATCCAGGTATCGTAATTTTGTGTCAATTTCAAAATAAGTAAATTCATTAATGTTATTATTATAATGACGAATTCCAGCCCCTTGGGTTCAAAAGCTGGTTTAGTGTGTGTATTTGCAATTATTTCATTTCAAGGAGTTACATTTGTTTTTAAAAATTCAATGCTTTTACATGTTTTGAGCCCATATCCGTATCAAAAGATTGAGATGTACTCGTAAACTCGTTTTCGATTACAAATTTGGATGTCAGTTTACGTCGAGTTATAACACCAGCTTCCGACAAATTATTTTTTTTATTATAATAACCATCGAAAAGCTTCCCTCTTGCCGATCTTCCTTGCTCTGCTGGAGTATAGTACACACTTTTGCACTCAGTTTGTTTTAAGGTCATTACTGGCCCCTTATTGAGTCAACAATTTGGCTCCAACGGTTTCGATCCTGAGCATGGTCTTCATACTGTGTAAAACACTCGCCAGTCCACATTTGATGGCCCACTTCGGAATGATTAGGAGGACATTTTGGATTATCTCCTTCACAGTGTTTAAATATTTTCTAGAGATAGCCATCGCTACGGTAGCTGCATAAGCAATCACTCCAATCCCTTCTCTGTGCAGCTCTAACAGCAACGTATTAATCGCTATGTTTTAGAGAAGAGAGGACATGATACCTCCCTGCGGGGTGCCTTTAGCCACCCGCCTCCTAATGGTGTATTCCCCCACCTCCGAGATAAACATCCTGCTCCCCAGCATATATGATTGATTAACCCACTTAAAGGGTAGTCCACCCCAAGGAGCGACAAATCATCCCGTTTTTATATTGTTAAAGGCGCCCTCAATGTCAAGGAACGACATCACACAAAACTCTTGCGGGAATATTAATTTAACTCGTATATCAGCCAACATCTATCAGCCTTTCCAAGGTTTTCAACAGAAAGGATAATAGAGTTATGGGTCTTAAGTCCTTTGGGTAGCCATGTGAGGTATTTCCCGCGTTCGGAATAAAGATCACCCTGACCTCTGTCCACCTCCTCGGAATACAGACTTTTAAGTCCTCCTTATGGGAGTCGCAATATTGAGTCTCTCTCGTTCTTTTGGCTCTAAAGGATGTCCTACAAGCCTTTTGTAGGTCCCCAGTTCCTTGGGCCACCTTGTTGGTTTTTACATGCCCCTAACTACTGAGGAAGCAGCATTAAAAGACTGGTTGCAGGCACTATTTATAGTGTCCACTATGCAAATCAGTTCGTCCACTGTCGCTGGCGGCTCAGAGGCTCCCGGCGCTAATAGCTCTTTTAGAACTTCCCTACTCCACTTTGTCCTTCTGGGATTCTTAAAAGTTTTCCGCGTATCAGGAGAAACATTAAGGCTGAACGTTACATATTGATGGTCAAAGAATGAATGTTCTCCCGCCACTCTCCATTCCTTGACCATAGGATAGATATTATATGAGGCGAACGTTACGTCTATAACTTCCTGCCGATTTTTAGCAATAAATGTGAGTTTATCCTATAAAAAATAACTCACCCCTTTCGTTGATGTCTGTGCTGGTCCAGATTGTTTGATGCGCATTAGCATCACATCCAATAATCATTCCAATCTTCTTTTTTTCACGTTCGAGAACCAGGTCCCCCATCCGGCGGAGCCTATTCAGAAACATGTTTAACTTATTTTTTGCAAGAATGCAGAATCTGATTTTCTCAGAATTACTTGATTATATTAGGTTAAATCCCTTCATTCTAAGGCCACCAATCCTGTTACTGTTTATCCAAGGTTCTTGAATAAGGACCACGTCCTCTTTTGATCCAGTCAGTCTGAGGAGAAAAACGGAAAGGCGGCTGCCCATCTCCTCTCCTAGTGCAGCCACCTCGGAAAGGTTCGTTGGTTGGATTGTCTCTTGTTTGGACAGGTTGCCGTCTTTTCCAGGTTCCCCTGAGTGCGTTTCATCCTTGTCTACTGTATAGACTCTGAGAGTAATTGTTTCGAACCCGAAGTCAATTACTCCCTTAGTCACGGCAAGAAGAGTTAGGGACTCCTTGTTGATTACTATAGTGGATAATCTAGAGGCCCCCTTGACGTCAATATTTGTCAGATTAGAAGATAAATTTAATAAAATCGGCTGTTATAACCACAGAAGAGTGATCAAGATCTGTTCGTTTCTATTTCTATATAGATTCATTCGATTATAACGAAATGAAGAAAAAGGGATTCGCTTGCAAATGTGTTCTAACAGGCTGAGAACGCACTAAAAACAGCGTAATTGAATAAACGAAATGGTGTACAACTTTTTTCATGAAAATATGGATAGAAACGTCAATCGTGTAGTTCAAAATAGTGGTGTTACAACATCCCAGCGCTGCCCAGAACCAAAACACACAATAATTGGATTTTGTGAGCATTTTGAATATAGTAGAACGAACGCGTTCTATGGCATTAAGAAAAAGCTCCCGAATTGTTCTGGACGCATTGTGGTCGGTTTAAATATTTCGGCATAGTTTTACGTTTTTAAAGTTTTTAAAAATTTTGTAAAATTTCATATAAATTATTACAGTTTTCTTAGTGAACTTATAGACAGTGAATAGAGCTTTGGATTGCGATGATTAGATCAACAAGTCCTGAGTTCGAATTCCAATTGCAGCTGGACGTGCTTTTCAGATATAAAAACTTTCACAAAATACTAAATTTGATAGATTCGACAGATTTTCAAATCAGCTTTTATTTTTACCTGCCAAAATTTACTATCTGAAATCCACGATTTATCCAAGTTAGAAGATTGGAGATCGACAATTCAAATTATATGGAATTAAATTCTAGACATTTTTAGTTGTTTAACTCAAATTTGCGTAACGATTTAGTAGAATTTGATTAGAGTTTGTGCAAGTTAGTGTTCCATGTTAGAAAAAGATTAAGAATTACAATCAAACATGAAAATATTATATAAATTGTATCGAGGTGAATGCTCTCCACAATTATTTTACTATATAGTATCGCAACAAAATTAATCTTTAATCACAATCACCAGTGGAAAGGAAACCATATCACAAAAAAAAAAAGTCAAATTATTAATCTTACCGTTGCGGTGTATCTAAATTAAAAAATTTGAAATTTTAGGCAAAATTCGCCTACACATAAATTAAAAAAAAAGTCGGTTTGATAAGACGCGAATTATTAAACTTGAAACTATAGTTTCAAGATAAGCGCAAACCACCACACACAAATTAATTTGCTAACCGCACCACAAATTGCTTTGTTGATAACCAATTTTTTTTTTTCTGTTTTGTGATTAATTTACACGCAGGCATTTGGAGGATGATAATGATGTAGATGATGATTCCAATTTAGAGAAACGTGCGATTTTTGGTGGTTACGGTGGATTAAATGGTAATATTGGAGGCGTACCTATTTCTGCACTCGGCCAAGGGACATCTGGCCAACCTCGTGTGAGTGCCGGAATAAATACACCGATTGGTGGATTCAACGCAGGATTAAATGCTGGCCTACCAAATATCGGCCTTTCGGCTGGTCTAAATGGTGGTATTGGTCGGGCAGGTGCTGGTTCAAACACATATGGATTAAATGGTGGTGTTAAGGGATTATCTGGAAATTTCAATGCTGGGCTTGTTCCAAATGTTGCACCAAGTTCCCTTGCCGACGAAACTGATGTTGAACTACCAGAAGCCGGTTCGGGTGGTGGAATGAGTTTAAAAATAGCGTCGGACGCACCGGCTAAACCAATTTCGGAACCTATTATGAATATAGTACCACCAGCCCCAAATGTTGGCGGTGTTAAAGGTGGCGTAAAGGGAGGAGTCAAAACAAAAACGCGCATACCGGCACCTCTAAAATTACAAAATATCGAAGGATACCAAAATGACGGAGTGGTAAAAGTTTCTCCTCAGGTACCTAGAGTATCGGAAGTTATTAAAGCCGTACCTGAAGTGGTCGCCGTTCCAGCCAAACCCGCATCGCTCGACGACGAAACTGACGTTGAACTACCGGAAGCTGGTTCAGGTGGTGGAATGAGTTTGGGAATTACTTCAGATGCCCCATCGAATCCAACCAAGGGAGGAAAAAAACCCACAGCACCAATTCAATCAGTACCAGAAACTCCTCAAAACATAATACAACCAGTTCAAAATGCTGGCGGTGTTAAGGGCGGTGTAAAGGGAGGTGTCAAAACGAAACCAAACATTCCTGCTGCTGAAAAGTTACAAGATACCGATGGTTACCAAAATGATGCAAGTTTTATGGGAGGTGTTAAGGGAGGTGTTAAGGGAGGTGTCAAGGGTGGTGTCAAAGGCGGAGTTAAAACTCATCCACATAAAGAAAAGATGATTGCTCCAGCTAAAACATGCCAGAAGAAACCAAATCAACCGATTAATGCGAGCTTACGATGTACCCTAGTCGCGTGCAAAGCCAGCTGTATACCAAATTTCCAATTCCCGAATGGTGATACGACTCTATACATCAGTTGTATTGATGGCGAATGGACCATTAAAAATGCGGAATGGGATGAAATTCCACCATGTGAACGTAAGTTATCTATATATAAACATTATACAGTAATAATCAACTAATGTATGTGTATTTCACAGCCATTTGCTTACCACGATGCCAAAACAATGGTATCTGTATTGAACCGGGTAAATGTAAATGCCCCGACAATTTCGTCGGTCCACAGTGCCAATTCGAAAATAAACAATGTTTGGAGAAACCAATCTTACCCAAAAATTCATTCAGTTCATGTAGTTCAACCACATGCTCGTTCCGTTGCGCACAAGGATATCGTTTCCCCGATGGTACCGGAATTATGAATATGATTTGTAAAAATGGGGATTGGACACCATCTCGACAAGATTTAACATCGATACCGGATTGTCAACCGACATGTACACCAGAATGTTTGAACGGTGGAAATTGCTTGTCCTATAATGTGTGTAATTGTCCAAAAGATTTTCGTGGCGCACAATGTCAATACAATGTTGATGTTTGTGCAACGACTAAACTTGGCTTCAATGGTGGTTATAGATGTAAGGGAGATGCTGTTAAATTTGAATGTTCTATATCATGCCCAGCGGGCATTCCATTCGAATTTACACCAGCTGAGAGATACGTATGTGAATATGCTACTGGACAATATCTTCCAAGTAAAGTACCACAGTGTGTCACCAGTGATAGTTTAACAATTGTATCGACTGGTTCGTCGATTGGTTCACACTATTCAATTCATTCGAATACCGAACAATACCATGGCACTAAGGGAGGCAAAAGTACAAAGCGTAGGAGTGAAATTGGTGTTACATACTACGAATTCGATGATGAAACTAACTTTTCCGAAGTTCAATTACCCGGTTTATACTCAGTTTACTCCAATAAGAACGTTAGTATCCAGCACCAATTGGCCAAACCGGCTGTGTGCATGACATGGAATGGAAATCGAATAAAAACCTTCGATGGTTTAACATACAGTGCATCATTGTATTGCTCGCATACCCTAGTACAGGACAGAGTTGATGGAAGTTTTAGTATTATATTGCGTGCATGTTCCTCAGCTGCAAAACAACCTTGTCCACATAATTTAGATATTTTCGTTCAAAATCTTCAGTACACCTTTGAAAATACCAATGGAAAAATTAAATTGTTCACATCAAAAAAACAATTACCAATCCCAGCTCAACTATCAGGACTCCGAGTCACAATGTTTGGTACATCCTTGAAAATTTCATTGGAAACGGTTCAAGTAACAGTTATTTGGGATACAAAGAAAATGATCTCGATTGAAGCAACCGCATCACTATGGAATCGTACATCAGGTCTTTGTGGCACACTCGATCACAGTATTGAGAATGATTTAACCTCAAAGACAGGAAATGTACTAAAAGTGAAGAAAACATTTATCGATAGCTGGCGTGCACCAAATTTGGACACAGACGAAAATTGCGCGATGGAACTTTATCAAGATATTGATGAGAGACAGTGTGAACCAAAAATTAAGACTAAGGCAGCAACTATTTGTATTAAATTGTTGAACAATGCCAGATTCTCAAATTGCTTGTCGCTATTCGATAAGAGTTCGCTAATTGCATCGTGTATAACCGATTATTGCAATTGTCACGATCAAGATCATCCGGAAAAATGTGTTTGCGACGGGATTACAACAGTCGCAAAGGATTGCCAATTCCAAGGTGTACGATTGGATCATGGATGGAGAGATTTGGAGATTTGTCGTAAGTAAACTAGTTTTTTCAACATTTTGAAATCTTTATACTCATTAAATATTTTCCACAGCACTTCCGTGTTCCGACGGACGGGTCTACAAAGCATGTGGCCCATCATTCGAGCCATCGTGTGGATCGGCAGTCGAATTTGAGTCCGAATCATGTCATGAAGGTTGCTTCTGTCCTGATGGAACTATTCAGTATGAGGGCAAATGTATCCAACCGGATGCGTGTCCGTGCGCGTTACGCGGAAAAGTTTTCAAACCCAATGCAAGAATAACAAAAGACTGTAATACATGTACTTGCGAAAATGGATTATGGAAATGTACTGACGTCACATGCGGATCACGATGTGCCGCTGTTGGTGATCCTCATTATGTGACTTTCGACGGAAAACGTTATGATTTCATGGGCAAATGCTCGTACTATCTTTTGAAGACCGACAATTACACGATCGAAGCTGAAAATGTCGCCTGTCCTGGAAGTATCTCGGAGGCAATGGGATTATCACCATCGGTCGCATCTGACATGCCATCGTGTACCAAATCTCTAACAATTAATTTATTCCCAGGATTCAATGGTAAATCACAATCGATCAAACTAAAGCAGGGACGACAAATTTTAGTCGATGGCTTGGAAGTAAACAAATTACCAAAAAAACTGCAACAGGGATTGATTAAAATTCGCCAACCAAGTTCTATAATTACGTCGGTTGAATTCCAAGATGGTATTAAGATTTGGTGGGATGGAATTTCGAGAGTATATATCGATGCCCCGGCATCATATCGTGGAAAGACACAGGGTTTATGTGGTACCTTCAATAGCAATTTACAAGATGATTTCTTAACACCAGAGGGTGACATTGAAGCAACTGTGGGACCGTTCGCCGATAAATGGCGCACACAAGAATCATGTCAATTTGTGGCTGATTCTCCACAAATTCCACATCCATGCCAAATGAATATTGAAAACAAAGCTAAGGCCGAGCGTGTATGCTCGAAATTGAAATCACAAATATTCGATGACTGTCATTGGTCCGTTGATCCAACATCATTCTACGAAGATTGTTTGTATGATGTGTGTGCTTGCAAAGGAGATTTGGCTGCATGTAGCTGTCCAATTTATTCAGCATACGCAGCGGAGTGTGCACGCCAAAATGTTGTCATTAATTGGCGTTACGCCGTAAGCGAGTGCGGTTAGTTTAGTTTAATTAAATACGAGTGTGGAATATAACATTAATACTCCTTTGTTACTATTTCAGCGATCAAATGTTCACCTGGTCAAGTTTACGAACAATGTGGTGATGCTTGCAGCCGAACTTGTGATGATTTACAATCCGATACACCATGTAAGACGACATGTGTTGAAGGTTGCCGTTGTCCATCTGGTCAAGTATTGGACGAAAACAACGAATGTATTCCGATCGCTGCTTGCTCCTGCACATTCAAAGGATTGGTCTTTAATCCGGGTTACAAAGAAGTTCGGCCGGGTAAAAAATTCCTCGAACTATGGTATGTTTTACATAAATTCCAAACAAATACCGTTATATATTCAAATTTTGATATAATTACAGTACATGCATGGGAGCTACATGGATCTGCAAGGAGGCATTGAACGATGATGCACAGAAATTCCCGCCAGCAGCTGATATTCGTAACAAATGTCGCACAGCCGAAAATGAGGAATTCACAACGTGCGAACCAGAAGATGTGCACACCTGCAAAAATATGCATTTACCATTCGAAGAAACAACACCTGCTGAATGTCGCCCAGGATGTGTTTGCAAGAAGGGATACGTATTTGACGTATCAGAAAAAAAATGTGTATTGCCAAAGGATTGCTCATGTCACCACGGTGGACAAAGTTACAATGATGGAGAGAAAATTTTCGAAGAATGCAATACGTGCGTATGCAAGGGTGGATCGTGGGACTGTACAACCAATCCGTGCGCATCAACATGTTCCGCATGGGGTGATTCACATTTTGAAACGTATGATGGCAAAAATTATGACTTCCAAGGTGCATGCGATTATGTTTTATCCAAAGGTGTGCTACAAGGAGGTGAAGGTTTTTCAGTCACATTACAAAACGTACTCTGCGGATCATTGGGTGTTACTTGCTCCAAATCAGTTACAATCGCTTTATTGGGACAAGATGGTGAGAGTATAACACTTGATGCAGATTTACCAATTCCTGGAGTTAAAACGTTGGATGACCCGACAAAAGCATTAAAAACTGCGAATAAGCCAAGTAAACTTTCGATTCATCGAGCCGGTATATTCATTATCGTCGAAGCACCCGGTTATGGCCTACAAGTAAAATGGGATCGTGGAACACGTGTCTATATACAATTACAAAACAAATGGAAAGGCCGTGTCGTTGGCCTGTGCGGTAACAATAATGGTGATGCAAATGACGATCTTAAAACACCATCCGGTGGTATTGAAACAAGCCCGTTAATATTCGGTCACTCATGGAAACTACAGGATTACTGTTCGGTACCAACTGAGCAAATTGATGCATGTGAATCACATCCACAGCGTAAAACGTGGGCACAACGTAAATGTGGTGTATTGAAATCAGATGTGTTCAAGGCATGCCATAGCGAGGTGCCAGTCGATAAATACTTGAAACGTTGTATTTTTGATACGTGTGCTTGTGATCAAGGTGGCGATTGTGAGTGTTTATGTACTGCTTTAGCGGCATATGCCCATGCCTGTACAATGAGAGGTGTACCAATCAAATGGAGAACACAAGAACTATGTCGTAAGTATTTTAATATTAGTCTGACCTATATAAAGCCTATAATTCTTTGGAACCATTTCAGCAATGCAATGTGATCCACAATGTTCATCATACAGCTCATGCGTACCAGCATGTCCTATCGAAACGTGTGATAACTTACTAGATCAATCCAAATCTGAGCGGATGTGTCACGAGGATGTTTGCGTCGAGGGTTGCAATATTAAACCATGCCCAGAAGGATTCAAATATTTGAACGATTCATTCCGAGAATGTGTTCCACAAGCACTATGCAAACCCGTGTGTTTGAAAATAAATGGTGTCGTGTACTATGAAGGTGATGTAATAAAATCAGATGATTGTCAAACCTGTCGATGCTCACGTGGTAAGGAAAAGTGTATTGGTGAGCCATGCAAGTTTACTCCAGGCCCAGGTGTCACACCACCGCAAGGTACGCAAGAAGTTCAATGTAACAGTGGATGGTCGAGTTGGTTTAATCAAGATAAAGGTCTTGGTGATGAACCGGTCAAAACTAAAACACCGAGTAAAGCATTGAAAGATGGAGATATCGAACCAATTCCATCGTATTTGTTGATGAAAAACACAAATGGATTTGCTCACTGTCCAGCGGATAATATTACTGCCATTGAGTGCCGTACCGTTCGGTCACATCATTCGCCCAAGTCTACTGGTGAAGATGTTGAATGCTCGTTAGAGAAAGGTTTACTGTGTGCAGGTAATTGTCATGATTATGAAGTTCGTGTATTATGCGTCTGCGAAGAAGGTACCACAACAGCCAGACCAGAAACAACACTGGTCCCTACTACAAGTCGACCGTATTTACCAAGTCCGTCAACGCCGGCGCATGTGCCATATACACCTCCAACCACAATAGTCGCCCCAACAACAATCATTACAGTGTCGCTTTGCAATGCATCGGTGCCAAGTATTGAGCACCCCAGCGATTGTGCACAATTTTTAGAGTGTGCACCAACCGGTGGCTATACTGTAGTAAAATCATGTATGAAAGGATTAATGTACCATCCAGTTACAAGAATTTGTGACTGGCCATTCTCAGTAGCCGCCATTAAGCCAGAATGTGCCGAACTCCCTGAAACTACGGAACTTGAGATTAGTAGCATTCCTACCGAATATATTTACTCGACTACACAAAAGGAAGTGGGAACAACCACATTAAAATGTAAAAATGGTCAGGTTTGGAACGATTGTGCATTGCCGTGTGGTAAAGCATGTGATCACTATTTTAAACTCATGGTAAAAGGTAAATTGTGTCAGCCAACCGGAGAAGATGAATGCAAACCGATGTGCACGAATCCTGAAAGTTTGGTATCTTGTCCACCAGGTTATTTATACAGAAATAAATTAGGATGTGTCCGACCAGGTGATTGTACTTGTATGAGTAAATTGGGTAAATTGGTTAAACCGGGCGAAGTGGTCCAGGAGGAATGTGAAATATGTCAGTGTGTAAATAATGCATATGTTTGTACATCTAGTAGTTGTGTAACAACTGTGACTCCAGGATACACAACTTCGAAGAAACTTCTTCCGCCTAGAATTTATACAACGCCATCACCTCGTGAAGGTGAAACGCCTGCAACAATTCCACCACCGGTATATACAACTGACAAAACAGTTATGGGAATAATGGTATCTTCCACGGTAACTCCACCATTGTCTTGCGACCCATCTAATTTTGTTCGCGTAATTGATGGCGATGTTAGATTGCCCGACAGCATATTTAGTGCAAGTACAACATTAGGAGCGGCTTATCTACCAAAACATGCCAGAATGACTTCAAATGATACAGATTCAAGCGGCGCCTGGCAACCAGAAGTCGATGATCAAACCCAATATTTACAAATTACGCTACCGCAAATCACAGCATTATTTGGTGTAATGCTGGGACCAAGCAAACTGGATAGTCGTGTTACCAGTTTCAAGGTTGTGTACACATTAGACGATGCTATTACAGACACTACTGTTTTCTTGCAAGTGATCGATGAAAAGAAACAAGCGCAAATATTCCCAGGACCAATTGATGATAAATCGATACCCCAGACATTGTTCAAAATACCAATTGAAGCTAAAATTGTACGAATTTATCCGTTAACCTGGGAAAATGATATCGCACTTCGGGTTGAGCTAATTGGATGTATGCGACGTAAGTTAACAACATTACCAATTACCACTACCGAGCAATTTGTTGAAACCGGAAAACCAAGTACGGAAGAAGTAACAACTGAATACGAAACAACCGAAAAACGACCAATAACCACTACTGAGTATACCACCACAGTGACCATAAAAGAGATAAAGCCGTTGTGTGCTGATCCAATGGGACTGGAAAATGGCGATATTCAACCACATCAAATTAAGGCATCGTCACTGAAACCATCAAAATTGAAATTAAAATTATTCATGGCATTAAAATTGAGCTCACCAGCTGGCTGGAAGCCGGTTCTAAACTCGCCACAACAATTTGTAACCGTAAGTACAATAAAGCACGATAACCATACCCAGATTTTAAATAATTTTTTGATAATTTCGTTCCAGTTTAATTTCCTCGAGCCGCGTAATCTAACCGGTATCACAACAAAGGGTGGTCCAGATGGATGGGTTACCGGCTATAATGTATATTTCTCGCACGATGGTAAAATTTACAATGAAATTCTTGACCATAATAATAAATTGAAAGTGTATATTGCTAATTACGATTCTAATTCGCCGGTTACCAATTTCTTTGATTTCCCAATTAATGCCCAATACTTGAAAATTGTCCCAATCAAATGGAGCAACTCGATTGAAATGAGAGTTGAGCCATTAGGTTGTTTTAAAGCGTACCCAATAAAAGTTGCTGAAACTACACCTGCCGCAACAACCGAAGTGGCACCTGGATGTGGTTTATGCCAAGGTGTCCTACCACCAATTGTACCTGTAGCCGGTATATGTAAATGTGACGAACCATCGCAATGGGATGGTCATCGTTGTGTCAACGCAACCGAGTGTCCGTGTATCGATGGCGTGCATACATATGGTGTTGGGGCCAAATACGAAACCGAAGATTGTCAAGAATGCATCTGTACCATTGGTGGTGTTCCAACATGCAGTCCAAAGGAATGTCCAAAATGTCCAACGGTAATTACAATTTTTTGGGTTTAGTCTGGTAAAATATATAAACTTACTTTTTTATTTCTCCGCACATAGAAACTACGTCAAGCCAAATCAGATTCATGTGCTTGTCTTTGCGAAGCCTGTCCTCCAAACTTCGTTATGTGTGTAACAAACGAAGTTTGTATTGAAGAAGATAAATGGTGTAATGGAATTATAGATTGTCCCAACGATGAACTCAATTGTGTCACACCTCCACCAGTGGTAATAACACCAAAACCACCTAAGCAATGCCCTGAACCGAAATGTCCACCTGAGCACACGATTAAAATACTGGAGAAAGCCGCACCAATAGTTTCGGCCATGTTCCGTAACCCGGTTACGACCCCATTAAAGGGATCGTACGGCAAAACATCCCGTCAACCGTATGTCTATCAAACCACATTGGCACGTCCAGCCAAAAAATCATCAAGTCTTCAGGAGGAGCAGTGCGCCCAATTTGTGTGTATACCATTACGACCAATTGTACCAACTGGCAAAATTACCGAATGTAAAGCGCCCGAGTGTCCAGAAGGATACGATGCGATTGTACAGCAAATACAACCAACCGTTATTAACGAATGCCCAAGATACACATGTCAACCGGAAGTTCCCACCGCCAAGGTTTGCAATGTAACTAGCCGAACATTTAATACGTTCGATGGTACTGAATTCAAATATGACATTTGTAGTCATGTTTTGGTGCGAGATATTAACAACTTCAGCTGGAATATAACATGTAAGCCCGGTTTATAATCGCGATGTCGCTGTTATCCAGAAACTAATATCTGTTATTTTTTACAGTACGACAAAATTGTTCAGCCGGAAATTATGCGTGCAAGAAGGAGATTCAAATTGAGGACAGTGAAGCTGGATATGTAATTGAACTTTTCCAAGATTTAACTGCCGAAATTGATGGCTACCGATATACAATCGGACAAATTCGTAAATCACCAAAGTTCCAAGGACTTTTCAAAATCTCACATATCGGCAAAACCATTGTGTTCATATCTCATCTACATGGATTCTATGTTAGTTTCGATGAATATGGTGATGTGAAAATTGGTGTCACCGCCAAAAATAAGTACAATGTCGATGGTTTATGCGGATACTTCAATGATGACTACAAAGATGACAAACGTTTACCAGATGGTGAATTAGCGGCAACCACAAAAGAATTTGGAGATTCATGGTATGTGAATCAAACAGAATTAGATTTGTGTGAACCACATGCGTGTGACAAAGAATTACAAAATACCGCATACGATTTATGTAAGTCGGTTCAACATGATGTATTCGCACAGTGTGGCAATAGTATTAATATAGATAGCTACATTTCAATGTGTACTGAAGCGTCATGCACATGTTTACAAGAAAGTGTCGAAGATTACCGAGACAGTAGTACACCCGAAGAATTCGCTACGTTGTTGGAGGAAGCATCACAAAATTGTAAATGTATTATGTTGCCACACTTTGTTGGTCAATGTTTGGAGGCCAACGACAAAATTGACTTATCAACATGGCGAGCATTGGAGCAGTGTGAAGAAACGTGTCCACCACCATTTGTGTACAAGGATTGTTACAGACGTAGCTGCGAAACAACATGTGAAACTGTTGACACCGATGAATGTCCATTCTTACCCGGTCACTGTTATCCCGGCTGCTATTGTCCCGATGGAACTGTTCGCAAAGGTGAACAATGCGTTGCGATATCAGAATGTCGCGATTGTTCATGTGACGGATTTGGAAAATCACAATACCTGACATATGATCGTGCCAACTTTACATTTGATGCTAACTGCACCTATTTACTATCCCGCGACATTTTAAAACCGGACGATCATAATTTCCAAGTGTATGTCACCCTAGGAGCATGCGAATCTGAAGCAAATGCACTACAAATTACTACTCAACCATCAAAATTCGTTATACCTGGTCAGGTAAAGAAACCCAATACCGGTACATGTACACAAGCGATTCACGTTCTTGTTGATTCACATGCCGTACAAATTAAACGCGGAATTGTTAAAAATGTACTCGAACTTATTGTGGATGGAGCCAAACCAAAATCACTACCATTAAAAGCGAAGTGGTTACAAGTTACCGAAGAACAAAGTTCACTTTTGAAACTATTATTCGTTGCTGAGCAAGTTGAAGTGACCGCCGACTTTAAAGACTTCTCATACACAGTGCGCGTACCAAGCTACAAATATGGATCTACTATGGAGGGTTTATGCGGTGATTGTAACAAGATTAGCACAAATGATTATACGCCAAAACCAACGGGACTCGAGAAGTTAACACCCGAAGTACTAAAAGATCCAATTAAGAAGTTCGCATATAGTTGGTTAGCCGATGAGCCAAAACTTAAACTTGCCGAGGAAAATTGTCTTGTTGTAGAAAAGGAGGAGGTTTGCAAATTACCACCGCCCAAAGAAAATCCATGTTTGACAATCTTAGATGAGGATATATTCGGATCGTGTCACAGTATCGTTAGTCCAGTTATGTATGTGACTTCTTGCCAAAAAGATTTATGCACAGATGTTAAACCAAATGCATGTGAAATTTTATCGGCATACGCAAAAGATTGTGCTCGGCATGGTATATGCTTAAACTGGCGACAATCTACACTATGTCCATTCGATTGCCCGTCAAATTTACGATACAATCCGTGCGGATGCGCAGAAACATGTGAAACAATAAAGGAGAGAGAAAAACTTATCGATACACAAGCTGTTGGAATTAAAACTACAAAACGACCAGAACTTACCGATATCTGCACACTCGAGAAAGTAGAAGGATGTTTCTGCCCGAAAGGAGAAGTATTGAGGGGCAACGTATGTATACCCGAACGAGAATGTACACCATGCGGTAATGAGGGACATTTTGCTGGCGATAAATGGTATCCTGATAAATGCACAACATGCGAATGTGACACAGCTGGCAAAACAACATGCTTGAAGAAAGACTGTATGGTTAAAGATATTGTTTGCGAAAAGGGTTATGCACCGCAAGTAACCGAAAATCGGGACGATTGCTGTCCAAAATACTTGTGCATATTAAAACCAACCGCACCTCCACCAAAGGAATGTCAACCACTTGTCTTACCAAAATGTGGCGAAGGACAACGTATTAAGATTGAAACAGATGAATTTAATTGTCAGAAATATACTTGCGAATGTGTTCCGGTGAGCGAATGCCCTGCATCGCCCGAATTTACACTACCACTCAAGCCGGGCATGAAAATTGTGTCCGAGCCAGGATGCTGTGTCGTTAATAAACTTGTATGTGACAATACCACATGTCCACCAAAACTGAAAGGATGTGCCGACGAATACTACGAAGTTGTTAAGAATAATATTATTCCACAAAATGGTGAGGAATTCTGTTGCGATGAATACATTTGTGAACCACCAAAACATAGTTGTATTGTGGAAATTAATGGCAAGAAATATTTGAAAGAATATAACGAGAAGTGGCCAGTCGATAATAATCCGTGTCTAGTCAAAGAATGTATTATTGGTATCAATGGTAAACCAACAGTCAAAGAGATCATAACGAAATGTGATAAGACATGTGGACCAGTAAGTTTTATTTTGTTTAATCGAATCATATATATATATTATGTAGATGGCTAATTTAATTTTCGATTTATTCCATATATAGGGTTTCGAATACACCGAGACACCAGGCTCATGTTGCGGAAAATGCGTACAAACTAAATGTGTCATCGAAGACAAAACCTATGAACTCGACCAAACATGGCACGAAAATAACGATAATTGTACGATATTCTCGTGTACAAAATTAGTCGATGTATTCGTCATCTCATCATCATCCCAAGTGTGTGAAGATGTAACAACATGTCCGCCCGAGCGTCAAGTCAAACGAGGTTGCTGTATTCATTGTAAACCAGCACCCGAATCACAGGTACAATGTTCTCCAAAACCATTGGTACGTAACACAACCGGATTAATAGTAGAACAACATCCGATCCATGGGGTTTGTGTTAACAAACAACCGGCGGTCGATCTTAAAATATGCGCCGGTGGATGTGCGTCTGGAACACGATTCAATGAATATACAAATAGTCAAGATCGTTTCTGTAAGTGTTGTCATGCAACCGAATTAACTACGATCACCGTTCAATTATCGTGTGACGATGGTGCTGTAGTAAACAAGCAGATACCGTCACCGCGGACATGTTCGTGTGGTGATTGCGAGGCGGCAGAAGCACCAAAAAGAGCGGCATTGGTAAACGTTAAAGGATAAAGAATTTATTTAAATGTACAAATATAAGACTTTAATAATTAATGCTACAAAAATACCTTAATTAAATATAAGTAATTTACAAATAATTTTTTTTATCGCGTGTCAAAATAAGTTTTTATTAAAAAAATTACAAAATCAAAAAAAAACATTTTTTTAACAAACTTTTTAAACCAATTTTTTTATATTTTGCTAAATTTTTAGAATGTCATTTATTAATTATTTCTATAGATTAACAATAATTTATATTAATTTCGAAATAAACTAAACTAATTAAAAAATAATCAACGTTTTACTGGATTTTGTGACGTAGCAATGTAACTCGGCCTTAATCATGTATGTGTTGGAATTGGAAAATACGTGTCCTCAAATCTTGTCACAAGCTATATATACAGTTTGCTTAAGTCATGTTAGTTTCGTTTACGCATCATACAATTTCAGCTCAAATTCGTTTAAATGAGATATTTGTACTCTACTTACACATGATTCCTGCCTGATCAGATTAACTCAGCTTAAACAATTTCTGGCCATATAAATTCTAGGACATATAATTAATATTCACTTCAATCTAAACGTGTTAATGTGTTGGTGAAATTCTTCAGTAAGGTTTTACTACATTTGCAATTGTCCTTGTTCGTTAAAACGACTACAGGTTAGTTGGTTCTTTTTCACAATATCTGTGATGATATTGTCGAGGAACGGTGGGATAGCCGAGCACCGAGCACCGAGAACTTAGCCGTTTAGGAGAAACAAGAAAAATAATACTCCTCTAAAAAGGCTGGCCAATGGATGTGGATTCTAAAAAAGAAAAGAAGACCGAACAAAAAAGGAAAGCCACAAATATCAATCAAAATTGAATGAAAGCACGAGCAATCAACAAAACGACAGTAACAAACAAAAAAATAGCGAGTAAAACCTAAAGAAATGGCACCTACGTACGCCAATCAATATTATTGGGATAACCAACTTTACATCGATGGACAGGTACAGGTTATGGCAAGGATGGTGTATGAACGAAAAGAAAAATATTGGTATATAAGTTTATCATCTCATTGTCCATAACCGTCTGATTCATCCATTCCTTTCTGGTGGGAAACTCAGTTTAGCATCTCACCTCAACAGATGGCGAAGGGATAGCGTAGTCGGTAGTTTAAGGAACACCCTTGTTGCAAAGGATGGATGGGTGCCCGATATTGTTTTAGGTCCACATAGATATGAATTTGGGCCGAATGGCAATGCTAGATGCAAGTGAAATGAAAGAAAATCTCCAGAGCTTGAGTCGATGTGCACCTGAGGGCCCCACTTATACACAAGCAGGCCGTTCTTTAAACTTTCATTAATAGTTTTAGGTTAACCATAACTTTTAACGTTGGCCACCAAACGATAACCCCATACAGCAGTATAGGTTTGATCACTGAGACGTAGAGCCCGTGTACTATGTGGGGCTCCATACCCCATCTCCTTCCAATGCCGTTTCTGCAGGAGTAGAGCGCTACAGTAGTCTTCCTTTATTCTTTCTAAGATGTTTGGCTTCCAGCTTAGCTTGCTGTCCAAAAGTAGCCCGAGGTATTTCGCTCTAGCCGTAGAGATCAAGCGAGCAACACTTAATATTGGCTGGTCACACTGCGGAAATTTTTGCTTCCTGGTAAAGAGGATCAGCTCCATTAAGTCCTGCCGACTTGTATGGCTTAAATCTGACCCAACCTTTACTACTGACCCAAGGTCCCTGAACCAGAACCATATCAATGGACTCAGATTCCATTTTGAGCAGAGCGGCCGCCGAGGCAGCTTTCCATGATAGAGGTTGATCTGAAGGATCTTAAGCATTAGATAGTGCTTACCTCCACCACTGCTGAGTCAGCCTCCACCTCACATAGCGATTCGTTCATTCGGTGCGCATAATGCATCCCCAATGATCTCGAAATCTCCGAGTCGACGGATCATGTCTCCTGAACGTCTTCCGGGATGCTCTGGACTGCTGGGTTACCAACACCAGGCGGGACTCCACAAATGGTATCCATACCTCCTGCGGATAACACATTGAGCCTAATCACCCCAAATCCGTAGCGATGAAACGGCTTAGGCCGCCTCCACCTTCCTCCAGGTAAGGGTCCTAATACTTTCATCTTCTTGAGCCCTGTCAATGACTGCTATAATCACGTGCACCTTTAGCACATCTTTGAAGGGCCTGGCGACAGTGTGCAGAAACCTTTTGTTTTTTGCCTCAGTAGGCAATTCATCCTCAGATCTCTGCCTTTTCGACTGTGAGATCTCAGCGAAACCCTCTTGCTTTGGCTCCGTGATACGTCTTGCCCACGTCTCAATCCGTTCTCTGCTTCAACGGAATGTGGTTGATCTTGGAGATCATGCGCCAGTCTCTCTTCCTGGTCGTCACTGGTGCGGGCCAGCATTCGTGCCTTTGCCCTTTGGTTTGGCAAGTCTCGTTCGTGCTTATGCCCCGTTTTGCGCTTTGGAGACCGAGCCTAAAGATCGATGTCTCAGCAGCACTAGTTTTCGGTTTTTTAAGAGTGCCGGGTCTCTTTTTTGTTTTTTATCTTGTTATTCCATAATAGGGCGCCAAGTATCCGGATACACCGTTTGAGACTGGGCTAGTTTTTAGGCTGCGCCCCGTTATGCCTGGCCGGTTATCAGCACAGTACGGTTAACACTTTAACCCGGACCAGTCGTTTAGGAGCATATTTTCGAATAGTACACCACATAACATGGTGTACTAGTTGCCCGGTGGTCACCACTCTTGTGGTGGGTTAAATGTAGGTAAAACCATTTTGCTTGATGAAAAACATATATCTGCCGTTTCATTTTTGAATTTCAGAGCGTGGCAAATTGGCAATGAGTGCATTCTTTATCTATGTCACCAATTGAAATTTTCGAATGTGCGCATTATTCGGTGTCTGGATCATATTCGAATGCGATGCGATTGAATGATGACAGTATTAGTGCTCTTGTTGCTTGCATGTGTACTCGAATATTCAATTCCACCACACTTCTGTTTGAATCCGTAACGCACGATTGAGTGATGTTTCAGTTGTAATTCTCATTTGTGCCAGTCGTTCTATTCTTTGTGCATTACTTTCCAATGCACTGGTGGTTGCTTGTGGCTGGTCAATGATTTAAACTGATAAATGAGACTTGACGACTTTGAACTTTCACTGTGAACGCACCCTTAACCAAATAACCAAAATAACGTGACTGCAACTTGAAGAGCGTTAATTTCGGGTTTTGGTCGTAATTATCGTCCCAGTAGACAAGTAATTCGTAGTCTAGTGAAAAATTTTAAGTCTAAAGATTCGCTGCAGGGTGTTCCCATGCCATTGAGACATCGGGTTGGTCGAAGTGCCGAGAATATTGCTGCCGTTCAAGCGTCCGTCGCAAACGAACCAAAACAATTGATTCCACGGCGTTCTCAAGAATTGGGCATCGCTCAGACCATACTTTGGCGATTTTTGCGAAAGGATCTTGGCTTGTACGTTCTCGGATTGCGCTCTGGACATGTTGGAAGTAGATGGCCAATTTCATCGCAAAATCGTCTTCAGTGATGAAGGACATTTTTGGCTAAACTATATTTTCAACTGTATGTGATTGGTTTTCATGCTGGTGGTGTTATTGGGCCGTTTTTTTCGTTGATGAAAATTACCGTCACATGACAGTCAATGGAGATCGCTACAGAGACATGTTGCAACGTTATCTCTTTGGTCAATTGCATGAGCTAGACATTAATGATATGTGGTTTCAACAAGACGGTGCGACATACCACACAGCGGGTCTAACCATCGATTGGCCGCCTAGATCGTGTGGTTTAACATCTCTAGACTTTTTTTTATGGGGCTACGTTAAACCATTGGTCTATGCCAACAAGCTGGCGTCGTTAGAGGAGCTCAGAGCCAATATTGAACGAGAGCTAGCGGCCGTTTCCGTCGGAATGTGTGGCCGAGTCATCGAAAATTGGGTTCAACGAATCGACACCTGCAAACGTGCCTGTGGTAGTCATATGAATGATGTCGTATTCCGTACATAAATGTTTTGATTGTACTTCAAGCTAATAATAAAATTTTCGAGACATCTCAAATGGTTTTCGTTATATTAAAAAAAAAGGTTGTCAAATCCTTATTGGAAAACCTTTTAGTTGGTCAATTAACAACAGATTGGGTCTGGTTTCACCCTTTTGATTACCTTCTTATATAACGAAAGCCTAAGCAGAGGTTTATTTCTGAGCGTTGCAAAGTAGGCTGTATCCATTCCACCCACAAGGGAAGTACCCTCACACCAAACAATTTATTTATTTATTTTTCTTTATGAGATTTTTAGCCGCTCGGACACTTAGTAATCTGGTTTCGTTTGGTGATGACTTATTCATTAGTTTATACTCCTATACAACTCGAGGTTGTTTAAACAAACTTCGAAACGGCTTTTGATCGATTTTTGGTTTTGTAGTTGGTCAATTAACAACATATTGGGTCTGAATTTTAATAAAGGAGCTTTAGCATTCATTTGGATACAACGAAAGATTTCATAACTTGCAGCGTTTTTCATCGAAAGACGAGACTATAAAATAAGACATAATCGTGCGATAGAATTGCATAAACTACAAAACTTTAATTATTGGCAAAAATGTTTTCCGAGTCGACTATGAAGATCCAAATAACAATTGAACGTTACACCAGGATTTTATACTGCGGAGTTACGCTCATATAGGGTCAGGTGAATACAATCAAAATAGAAAATTTGAGGTTACATTAAATTTAAGTTCCAATTTTAAAGTTCCATTTGGATTACAGTGCGGATTGCTCAAATTTGCTAACATTGTATTAAGCTGTTATCAAACCAATCATCTCTATATGCTGTTATCAAACCAATCATGAAATTCAACCTCGAGATATAACCACAATGAATTTGTGGTTCCAATTCCCAA
The DNA here is from genome assembly GCA_951394425.1 of Tipula unca. Lineage (NCBI taxonomy): Eukaryota > Metazoa > Arthropoda > Insecta > Diptera > Tipulidae > Tipula > Tipula unca. Next base: position 199,338,976 of record OX596381.1, read on the forward strand.
GCCAACCTTAAATAATTCACCGCTATCAATAAAATCAACATGTGTGTACCACCAACACACTATTTCTTATATTTATTTTACATTTTTTAATAATCGAACACAATTAACAAAATGTTATCAGCAAATTATGTTCTAAAACCCCCACCAATCGAAAATTATGCAAATTGGCTAATTAATGCCCGTGTGATAAGAAATCTGTATATAAATGGGTGGAACTACTAAAATAATCGAATAGTTTTCATTCAACGAGTGGCTGTAAAATAAATACAAACAAATCAAAATCATGTTGAAGCTTAAAAGTTTACTGTTTTGTATAGTTTTATGTGCATTAATCGAAAATAGTTTAAGTTCTCCGATTTCCAAACTGGATATCGATGATGATAATGATCTGACTGTTGAAGGTAGTGGGGACGATGTTAATAATAGTGGAGATGAATATGCTGCGGATGAGGCTGACGATGATGATGATGATGATGATGATGATGAAGACGTGTCTATCGAAGTAGTGGAAGATGAAGATGATGAGGATGATGATGATGATACTAGTGATGATTCAGATGACGATGATGATGATGATGATGATGACATTGAGTATTTTAATGAATATAGGTAGATATTGTAGATTACTTGAAAAACAGCAATCACTATAGTTTTGAAGACTTAATTAAAAATTAAATATTAATCATCATCTAACTATTAAATTTCAATAAATATTTTACCACAAATTCTCAGGCCCAGCAATCATGGAGGTAGGTTACGGAATTTGAATAAACCAGCAACAAGGGGCAAACAACCAATTTCAACTCGTGGTCAACATGTTCAAGCAAAACGAACTCTAAAAAAGAAATACTATTAGCACCGAAATATAAAAATGATTTATTCAGATTTTGATAAAAGTTTTAATTGAAATGTGGAATACGTTAAAATAAAAATATTACAAAATTTATGAACATTTTATATTATAGTTTTTTTAAAAAATATTTTGACTTACCTCTCTGTATTAATTAGAGATTACTTTTGTACATAAAGCAGGGTGAATTCTAAGGCCTGTTAGAGAATGATAATGCTTTAAATCTAGAGTTATGCAAATTTTTGGATGAAAAAAATTATTGTAAATTTTTGAAGCAACCAGAGCAAGGTTGTTTGGTACTGGCTCTGCTAGTCTTTAATATTTGAAAAAGTTATCACGAAATCCTCCTAATTTCAAGATCGTTTAGGGTAAGATTTAATTTGTGAAAAGGCATCCAGTATCAATTAAATCGACCAGTGCACAATGTAGACTTTAATATCACCTGTTCTAATGAGATAATTATATCAGTGTTGGACTAATGCTGGACTTGGTATAGTTATAATAAAATTACGTAACAAATTATTCCGCTGAAAGATGTTTTCATCTTTAAATTGCGAATTACAGTATAATTCTTATATTTGTGGAAGCTATACAATATACATGCATACCCGAACATATCTATTCTCATATAAAACAACATAGTATAATATTGCTAGCATTGATATACATATTTAAAATACTAATTGATTCAGCCAATGAACCAGGGATTGGAAATTAGACAAAAACCTGAACATATTAAAATAAAACAACGTGAAATGTACTGGCTGTTGTCAATTTCTTGACCTAACACAAAAACTAAGACACCTTAAAAGAATTCACGCCTCAAAGTCATATAATACCGACGATTAGTGATTACCGACGGTACAGAGATACAGGTATCAGAATCTAATGTGTCTGCGCTAAATAAATCAACGCATGGCAAAGTAACTGAGAAATCAAAATGTATTAACCTGTTGGAACTGTAAAGATGTTGGGTATACATACCAAGATTGCCCACAAGAGTTCTTATCAGTATTTTGTTTCGGTTGATAATAATCAATCGGCATCGCGAATTAATAAGAAATGACAATATCGGATTACACAATATTTTCGCCAAAGAAAATCATTACAAAAAGAAATTTGGGCAACCTCCATTTGTGATGTTAAAATGAATATGTCTGACCCACACCCTTACGTATCAGTAAACATCTGCCAATAAATCGATTACAGGACTTCTTGATTCTGGAGCTTCAATAAGTATATTGAACCAAAATTGTTCAAGCCTTTTACGAGAAAATGAAGAACTCTTTAAGAAATTTAACTCATCTGTAAAAAGGATGGCACTTGTAACCATATAGTTAGTTATATAAATTTTCCGTTAAATTTGATGGTCGTGCAAAAATGGTATGTGTTTTTTAGTTCCATCTCTTCAAAAAAATCTTTATTTGTGAATTAACTTATGGGAAACTTTCAACCTAATCCCAACAATACGCCAGAATATCGCCACCCTAACAGCTGAATCTGATCCAAAAAAAACATCTTCTGACTGTCGATCAGGAAGATACACTGGAAAAAATAAAACTCATGTTCCCGTCATCAGAGAGTCTATAGGGCTAGGTAAAACATGTCTCGAAGAACATTCAATAGATGTTGGTGAATCTACCTCAATCAAGCAACGTCATTATCCAATATCACCAACTATTCTAAAATTGTTATATGATAAACTGCGGGAAGCAATAGCATTTTAAAGTTGGGCTATGCGGCTCGGAAATTTTGTAGACTCATGCACAAAGTGACTCCTCATAGATTTCATGATCGTATATTGGTATATACCTTGACGATCTACTTACTGTTTCTAAAACTATTGAGGAACATTTCAGTTTGTTGCAATTGGTAGCTACACGATTATCCGAAGCTGGGCTAACCATTAATCTAGATGAGAGCCACCTCCTAATGAAGGAAATCAATTATTTAGGTTTCCTAGTGGGTGAAAAAGTTTACGAGTCGATCCTGATAAAGTTGAGGCAATTCAAAAGTTCCCAGCCCCTCCAACCGTGAAACAAACTCAAAGAATTCTCGGTATGGCAGGATGGTATCTCAGATTTGTCCCAAATTACTCGGAAGTAACGGCTCCAATCACAAATCTACTTAAAAGAGGCGTACAAATTGTTTGGAATAAAGAATCTGATAATGCCTTTCAGCAGCTAAAATATCTATTATCATCTGCCCCAGTTTTAATAACACCAGACTATTCCAAACATTTTTATATCAGATGTGGTGCCTCTACTGAAGGAATTAGTAGCGTGTTATTCCAAAAAGACGAAAACGATAACGAGCGGCCTATTGCATTTTTATCACAAAAACTAAATGAAGCTCAAAAGAACTACTCTATCACCGAGCTAGAATGTCTTAGTGCGGTGATAAGCGTCAAAAAATGTCAACCTTACATTGAAGGGCCTGAACTTTCAATTATAACTGATCACGCCAGTTTAAAATGGCTTATGAGTCAAAAAGATCTCAGCGGACGTCTAGCAAGATGGAGTTTAAAGTTACAGCCTTTCCACTTTAAAATCTTTCATGAGAAAGCTTCACAAAACGTCATTCCTGTCGCTTTATCGCGTGTAAATTGTGACACGGTGGGCGTGCTGAATGACGATATCTCCTTTTTCGTGAATTCACTAGACCTTTCTAGATCAATTAACGGACTTGCCAGTATGGAAATTATGAATTCCGAAGCCATTAGTTTTGCTAAAACTATCGATCGGCTAAAATGTCTCTATTTTTGGCCCAGAATGGCAAAAGAGGTTCATACGTATTCCCAAACAGAATTTTAATACCATTAATGGGTGCATATTTGAATGTGAACCGTCCGTGACAACGAATTTTCAGAGATCGTTTGGGTCATTACTCCAGATCTAATAACGGTAACCCAATTCTTCTTATTGTCCTATACCAGCTCACTAAATTTAGTCTTTTAAAACCAGTTACAAAGGGCACGACAACCAAAATCGTTGAGTATTTAAAAGAAGATGTATTTCCTCTCTTTGGTGTCCCTGAGTATATCTTTGCGACAATGGCGCACAATTCACGAGCAAAGTGTTTAAAGAAATGGAACATTATTATGGAATTAAACATAATTATACCGGTTTATACTCTCCCCAATCGAATGTGTCAGAGCGTGTTAATCGCACTATCTTGACTGCTGTACGTCCATATATTTATGATAATCACAAAATGTGGAATAAGCATATTCAAGAAATGGCGAATTCTATTAGAGATACGGTTCACAACTCAACTACATATGCCTGCAAATTTTTTGATGTACGGATATCATCGTATAAATCACGGTCGGATTTACCATTACACCACCGGCATTCGATTACGTATGAAAAACATGCTAAAACATATATTTTTTGAGAGCAAGACCAATTTCTTTTAAACTATAGGTCAAAATGTCTACGTTTGTCAACACCACTTAACTTGTGCTCCAAATGCTTTTCCGCTAAGTTAGCTCCAAGGTGGCAACCAGTGTTGTTACGTATGCTTGTTTTTTTTTTAATTTTAACTATGTAAGTAAAATAAATAAGCTAATGTTGCATATCCCTGATTCTACAATATTATTATTGGTGATGAGTACATGGATCCGTTTGCTTCTTCTCAACTCACTTTTTGACATCAGTAACGGAATGCATCAAAATAATTTCGATCCGATTACGTACAATACTATTCATTTGTAATTTTACGACCACTGTTAACAGGTGAATAATAAAATAAAATAAAACCGCCTTGAAAATCAATTACAAAGCTTGATACAATCGAAGCGGTTATCTAAAGCTATATATAACTTGAACACACCGCTTAAAGCTTAATTTTTAAAACTATTCCTTTGCTTCGCAAAAATATTGAAGAAATCATACAATCATTTGATGATTTTCTGGATAATTTATAGTTTATTTCAACTCAACATATTTCATCTGGTCATCACCCTTATTATTGTCAAGGTCGAATTAAAGAAAGTGGACATTTCTATTGGATCAAATACGATTACATTTATTTTTGTAGTTGCATAATGTATAGGTGTTTTTTATATTTCCATATAGTTATCCGGTTTCACTTGCACATCATTTTTTTTTTTTTTTAGACCCGAGATTCCCTTGAACGGTACAGGTACAAGGATGTACTGATCGCGATTATTAATTGAATCGATTATTTTTTACAAGTTGGTTAAATAATCATTGGATTTATGCTTCAGAACAACAAATACATAAATACAATTTTTTATCGCGGTGATTTGATTAATTTACTTATTTATTAATTCACCACTATCAATAAAATAATTATTGTGCGTAAAACCGCCTAACTGATAATTTTCTGAACCCAGCGACCAACATATTTTACAAATTTTCTAATCAACGTAATCCGTATATAAATGAGGACCACCATCTAATCAAATCATTAAATAGTTTTATTCAACTTCTCGTTCTGTGTGGAGATCTCAAAATTATAATAAAATTGTTATTGAACAGCATGAAAATGTTTAAGAGTTTACTATTTGGTATCATCTTATGTGCAATAATTGAAAATAGTTTAAGTTTAAACACGATTGAGAGTAATAAAATTGATTATGAAGATGGTAATGATGTGTTTGAGTGGGACCATGAGCAGGGCGATGAGTAAGTTGTATAGTGTGCTAATCAATATAAATATTAGGCAACTATAGATTTTTTAAATATAAATATTCAATCAATTTAAGAAGATAGCTATTAACTATGATAAACTACAAACTTTAATTTACCTTTGTATACAGGATTATTCTCAAATGTTATACTAGTAAAGATAACGGATTAAATTTCAAAAAACGAGCTATATACATAAGAGGCAAACAACCAATACGTCATGTTGCTAAAGAATCTTTAGGATCAGTTGTTCATTCGGGTCAACATAAAAATGCAAGGGGCGGACAACCAAGTCAACACATTCAAGAAGAAATTCAAAAGCTCAGAAGACGAGCTTGGTAGAAAAATTTTTAAAATAAAATCATGTTTGTAAACTGTTATAAACAAACATAATTTATTGGATATTTTATATAAATATTCATTAAATATGTTAATTAATAATAATAATAATATCTAATTTTATTCTCCGAGTATTTTAAGTATACTTATTTACATATTAAACATATGAAAGCTTTATCTGGCTTAACTATGCACAATCGCGATTCCTAGCTGATTTATTATTGTGCAATATTTCCCAAAGTATTAGCAGAGCCACCTATATATACAAAGCCCTAAGGTTAAAAATTGAGCTTTTTCTAGAGGAACTAAAATTGACGAAAAAATCATTTTTTTTTAACATTTTAACATTGAAATAGAATCTACAATTATCATTTTATAATTGATTAAAAAAAAGCCTGATCAAAGAAGTTGTTTAATTTTTGTTATATTTATTAATAAAATTTATAGAAATAAAAGCATTTCTCCATTGAATTGATATAAATACACACAAATACCAAATAAAATACTTAAAGGGTATTTCAATAAAAGCTGCATGATTTTGTTTGAATAAATCTCAAACTAATTTCACTTCAATTTCAACATAAATTTTGAATTTTAGATTATAAATGGAACACCATGATTACCACAGTTCCATTTTATTTTGGTAAAGTTTTGTTACGCATTTGTGCATGATTATGGTTCTAAACTAATTTTGCAGCTGATATTGGAACTCCCTATGACATGTTGTAAGTTGTCAACATCACAATTTTTTTTGTTTCGATCGATGATTGTGTTCTCTTTTTAAATTTTACGCTGTTTCGTGTATTCAATTTTGATTTATTTCTATTGCGATCTCAACGTATTAGAATAATTTTGTACTCTATCCCTTTTCCCGATTTCGCTACAAGATAAACGGAATAGAAATATGTGGTGATACATTTTCAAATGTACAAAAGGAAATAGAATAATGCTTTATTCGAGCATGCTGCGATCGCAATAGAAAAAGCGAAATTAAAACCAGAAAAATTGTGAGGTTACATTTTTAAAAAAGAGACCAAATCATCGATCGATAGGATGACAATATATTATATATTTTGTTTATTTATTTTACCTACACATTCAAATAAATTCATGTTTAATTTTGATTTAATGTTTATTAGATTAATAAAAGATTTAAGGTTCTGATTTTCAGATATGTGCTGCTTCAATATAGAATAAATTCCACAAAGTGTTTATCGAAATGAAAGATTAAACTTTTCATTGATGAAAAGTAATTCGAAAATGGTCATTTTTACATTGATTCTTATGGGATAATGCAAAAAGTAGTTCCTCTAGAAAAAGCTCGACAAAAAACATGGCTGATCCTTACGGCTCTGTATATATAGGGGGCTGTGGTATTAGTCCCATTTAGCTCAAAATAAACTGATGTTTCTAATAATACGTCATAATGGTGTTATGACACTGGCTAGTTTTGAAGTGCGATAAAGTGCTGTAAATCAATTTTAGTAAGAAAGAGAAAGGTGTTAAGACAATTTAACATATTTTGGTCAATTAACATTCTATTTATTCAATTTATATATTTATAATTCATTTTAGATTAATTTTTATTAATATGCATGTAATTCAATTTCAATTAACGTGAAATCTGTAAACACTTGTTCATCTTAACTTAACCATTGTGAATGATTGCCAAGTGGCCAAAAATTAACTTTTTATTCAACCCGTTCGCGGAGTATTATGTCTATTTAAACATAATTTGGTGACCATTTCACTACTGGCGGATATCGTGTGACTAAAATATTTGTGTAGAATCATCGCAATTTGGGAATAATACAATTCCTAAATTAATTCTTCCGAAAATCTAGAATGCTTTCTTGAATCGGCATCAGCATTAGGATTGCAGCATTATACTTTGTGCAACATCTAAGAGAGTCGTGTCCAACGTTTCCATTCTGGAGGCTTAGAAGGAGGATTACTTTAATTGTACACACATATCTACATCAGTATTGGTAACTATCAACCATTTTAATTACATATATATGAATAGTTTTGCGGCATCTTCATAATTAGAACACGTGGAAATTAAAATTTAACATTCGTTGATCATTTGTGCTATCTTATATAAATACCGTTATCCGTTACTGTTATTTTTCGCAAAAAGAATGACCGACGCTAAAATTGCGAAATATAAATCTAAATTGGAAGATATTGCAGGCCAAAGAGATCGAATAGCGGATTTTGTTAATATTGAGTTACAAATAGCATTAGATTTTGAAATGACGTGCGTTTGGATTCTTTAGAAAAATATTTCGTAAATTTTGAAACTAATCAAATGTTATTAGAAGAATTAGATATAAATGAATCTAAGGGCAATTCTCGGGCAACCTTTGAGGAGAAGTATCATAAATTGAAACCTGCTTTATTAGTTGAAATTAATCGAAGGAAATCCGAAGCTAGAGTAAATTATATGTCTGAACTCACTGATGAAAATCTCACTAATTTAGAACTACCAAAAATTCATTTTCCGGTGAATTTATCAATTGGATTCCGTTCTATGAAACACTTAAAACACTTGTGCATAAGAATAAACGATTGGATGATATTTAGCTTAAGAGGTGCAGCATTCAATAGAATCAACTGCTACAAACTATCCCGCTGCTCTTAAACTATTAACGGATAGATATGCTAATGAAAAGTTGGTAGCACAAGATCACATAGGGTCGTCAGTCAAACTTCGAGAATTAATTGACAGTCTCAACGATCACCTCAATTCTTTGAAAGGTTTCGGCCGTCCTACATCTCAATGGGACGACCTAATTGTTTATATGGTATTACAAAGGCTAGATATATTTACGAGGACCAAATGGGAGGATGAATGTCCACACAATAGATAAGCCAGGTTAGATGAACTTTCGGTCTTTTTAGACAAACGATCTCACACATTGGAAGGAATTAGTTTATTGAAAGAGGAAACTCACTAGCCAACCAATCTACCTAGCATGCCTAATTAAAAACAGAAACTTACTCATCAGAGAGCTTGTACGTCATCTCTTGTTTCTTCAGGCAACATTGCGGATCCAACTTCATCTCTCATTTTATCAACCACCGCTGTGAATCCAACCTACTTACATCAATATCCAACGTTGAGCTCTATTCAAAAAGTTAAAAGTTGGCCCACAAATTAGGAGTTTGGTGTTTTAGTATCCTTAACCCTATGTTGCAGGAATCAGCAACTGTGAAGTAAATGTCAAAGAACGACGATTCTTGCAATTACATCTCGCCTCAGCCAATTCTCCACTAAAATTGAGGCATACATATTGCCTAGAATAACTGGATATTAACCAAGCAGTCTTATTGATATCAACAGTTGGTCTTCTACACAATATAGAACTAGCGGATCCTAATTTCAATTGTCAATAGACATGTTAATCGGAGCCGAACTATACTGTTTACTAATGTCGGAAAGACAAATAAAATTTAACGATAGGATGCCAGTACTGCAAAATACAGCTTTCGGTTGGATCGTTACTGGTGGGATGATGTTGCCACAAACAAGCCTTAATTCAATATGGTCTCTACAGTGCACAACCCTTCGTTGGAGCAGCAATTTCAACAATTCTGCGATCTGGAAAAACACGACTCTCCAACGAACCCATACACGTACGAAGAACGTAGGATTATTCCATGTATAAACCAAAAATGTGTTCTATTGGGCAGACTTAGCGATAGTATTGTCTTGGCTGTCCGCACCATCACACACATGGAACACCTTTGTTTCGAACCGGATTGCCAAAATACAAGATCTAACTATCGGCCAATGGAATCATGTACCAACATTCAAAAATCCAGCCGATATTATCAGTAGAGAGCGTCGCAACCAAAAATTGGTTCTTCTCGTATGTGAAACAAACAAGACTACCAAAAATTAGGGACCACTAACAGTGGGTGGATTGAATAGCGCCTTGCTAGCTCCCGTGAAGAATATCCAATCTCTTCATTTTGGACGTGAAATTGTGGACCCGCGGAAAAACAAAGAAGTTTACCGAACGAGTCGTCTGCGTTCTGTAAGTTCGTTCCTGGACATCCAAGGACTCCTACGTGGAGGAGGTCGCTTCCACAATTCCCTTCTTCCTTTCGATTCAAAACATCAACTTCCCTTACTCAAGTCTACTCCTTTTACTAATACAGGGTGTCCGCCGGGAAGGTATACTACTTTGTTTGTTTATAATTTTTGATTAAATGAAAGAGAATGGATCTTATATTGATAAATGTTTTATTTAATGTCGGCAATTATGTATGGAATACAATATCAGATAAATGTCCGCCTCTGTTAGCCTCACAAATGCGAGCCCTTTTGAGCACATTTTTCATTACATTCTCACACATTTCACGCGGTATTTCATTAATTTCATCATGAATGTTTTGTTTGAGTTGTTCAAGCGTTTCTGGTTTGTTTGCATAAGCCTTGCTTTTCAGATATCCACACAAAAAGAAGTTCGGAGCAGTCAATTCAGGCGACCGTGGAGGCCACTCAACATCACCATTTTTTGAAATAACTTGTTGTGGAAAGAGGTCTCGCAGTAATTCCATTGTAATCCTGGCTGTATGCGATGTGGCACCGTCTTGTTGATACCACATGTTAATCAAGCCCAAAGCATGCAGTTGTGGCGTTAAAAAGTTTTCAATCATATCACGATATCGCTCCCCATTCACAGTTACCGTTACGCCATTTTCATTTTGAAAGAAGTAAGGTCCAATGATTCCTCCTGACCAAATTGCACACCAGACTGTCACTTTTAATGGATGTAAAGGTGACTGATGAATAATTTGAGGGTTTTCCATTGCCCAGAACCGACTATTCTGTTTATTCACATATCCATTCAAATGAAAATGTGCCTCGTCACTCATTATGATTTTTTCATGAAAATCGGGTTGTCATGGGCGAGCTGTAACATCCTATTGGCATATGTACGGCGGCGTAAATGGTCTTGTGGAAGAAGCTCTTGTGTCAACTGAATCTTAAATGGAAACAAATGCAAATCCTTGTGCAAAATTGTGGCCAAACTTGTTCTTTGAAGACCAAGCTCCTGAGCACGGTGTCGAATTGAGGTTGATGGATTGTTTTGAACACTTTCAAGACACTTACAGACGTTGTATAGTCTAGCACATATTACCATGTAAAATAATGCAGATGCTGCCAGTTCATTTCTTCTTGTTTCCCATCACCACAAAATCCTTCAACTCGATCTAAAAATATGTTGTAGGTCAAATCCTTTTTAATGCAAATTTCGTCGAAGCATAATGCACAAATTTTGGAAGTTTCTGATATATTATAGAAAACTATTTCAAGTTGTTGAACGAAAACTTCCTTCATTCCTGGTGGAATGAATTTGATTGGCGATCATCTATAAATTGAAGATATTGACGGAAGCTTTAAGTTTAATTGGTCCCTTAAATATTTATAAGTCGATGATGATTTAAAAAATAGAAATTGCGCAAATATTCGATCATTTTCATTATTATGTTTGTCATCTTTGATAAGTAATTTCACACGTTCTTAGTGGATTCATTTGTTGTGTGTTTTAGATGACGTTTGAAATTTTTTAAAAACTTCAATTTTCGTTGATTTGGTTGAATTTTTTTTTTTGTATAACTGAACTAGTTTGATATTTTTTGTATATTTTTCGCATGAATAGGCACTACAGTGATGACAATTTATTTTGTTTATAATTGCGAAAGCTCCGTTTCTTCGGTTTGAGTACTGACACTTATTGAAACTGGTTCATTTAAATTGTTCGAAATAACACAAGCTTCATTATCTTCACTTGTACAAAATACTTCATTGCCGTCTTCACACAAGCTTTCTTTGGGTGAATTGAAATTCCTTTGGATTTGGAACCAATGAAACAATTTTTGAAATTGTTTGATCTTTTACAAAATTTACAGATTCCCAGGAAAGTAGCTCAAAAGATTACCGTATGTTGATAAGTTGACAGTCTCCATCGCACCGTCCCGAATAATCTTGCACACCATTGTGATTACTCTTAAAACAATTTTGCAAATAACCCTAGCTGCTGTCACCGTGAATTAAAAACTAACAGTGTGATAATATCGTGTCATTTTCGTCAAGAAGATCATCGTGAAAACGAAGCATAACACTTAAGATTCACCCTCAGAACTAGCTGATGGAGAAAATTTTAAAAATTTAAATTCAGGTTGGTTCCAGATGAATAACAAAAGTTTTTATTAGCGGTTCAGAACAATCGTGATTATATAAATAATAAAATACCCAATATAGACATGTATGTACTCGTATATTACAAAAATCAAATCCAAAGAAAAATTTATAAAAAAATTCATTGAATATATGTTTTTTTTTTGTAATTAAACATTATAAAGTGAATGCATTTGTCGTAATGTTTTTGATGATTTTACTCCTGCTCGTTTTTCTCGTGGATAAAAATATCCACTATTTCCACCTCTATAATATCCACCTCTATATCCACCATTTCCACCTCTATAATATACAATTGCTCGTTTTTTTAAATCGTTGCTGAGAATTAATTAAAATAATTATTAATAAATTTTTTTTAATCAAAAATGCAAAGTATTAACGGTCGCGATTAAATTGATAAAAAATACTTACTCATCATCATCATCTTCATAATAATTATATTCATCATCATATTCATAATCATCTTCATCTTCTTCGGCAGCCGAATCGCTTAAACTATTTTGAATTATTGCACATAAGACTATACAAAATAGTAAACTTTTAATCTTCATCATGATGTTCAATATACGGTACAATGCAATGTACTTCAAAATTGTTTTGTTTTTTGTAAATACTTCGAGATTTCCACACTGAGTGAAAATTTGAGTTAAACTGTTTGATTATCGGTTAGTTCTTCGCAATTTATATACAGATTTCTTATCACACGCATTAATTAGCTAATACGCATACATAATTGTGGAGACTGGTAGTGTTAGGTTATTAACTAAAATATGTAATTAGGAAAAAATGTAAATGTTAATTTTAGTGATAGCGGTAAATTGATTGCGTTTATTAGAAACTGGCCAAATGTGTAAAGTTTATCGAATATTAAGATTATTTTTCTAACCGAAAGCCGCCTCAAAATTGTTTAAAATATCTCTGCGGTTAATATAAATGTCATGATTGAATTGATGTAAGCTATGAGAAAATTATGAGCTTCATTTTTTATATTTGAGTGCTCGATACCAACATTTTCAAAATCAGGATGAATAAATTGGATTTGATTTATATCAAACTACCTGATGCCAAAGATATTTATACTTAACTATAACATTAATTTATCTGTCATTAACTCGTCTTGGTCACCATTTATTGAAGACAAAATTTATCGTACACACAATTTTTCGTAAGAACATTTTATCGTTAACACAATTTGCTTATTGGAAATGGTATTCGAAAATAATTTTTGAGTATTGTTCTGAAATATGGCCAAACAGAATGGAGCTATAGAAACTTACCCTAATGCTACAATATATTGATGAAATTTAATTTTAAAATGATAAGAATCAAATTTTGTATTATAGATTCATCGAGAAGGCGATTTCTTATTATGCGTTAGGTTGAGTTAGTTTAGGAAAATCAAAGAGTGACGGTAAGATCGTAATTTCAAACAACTGTGCGGACCAGTGAAATGGATTTATCAACAACATCGTTCCTCTACATTCGGCACTGAATGTCAAATTACTCACATGGCCTGCCACACCCTTCTGATTTATATATTATTTAAACCGTTAGTGGAAATTTAAGGCTTTCTTGTAAAATTTATGAAGGAGATAAGTAATTGTATAATGATAAGGAGTCGCTCGTTATAGAGCTATTGGAGCTGCTAGGGACATAACATTGACACAATTTTATGTCCGTTTATAGCTACCAAAAATACCACCTACAAAAATATAACTTGAAAAATAGCTAGCAAAATATCAATTTATATTGCGGTGTCGACAATTAAAGAAATGTTATCGTAGCGTATTATATTCTGGACGCACCAATTAAAAATGGTGCGAATTAGATGATTAATGCGTGTGATAAGAAATTTGTATAAATGGAAGTGACGAACGAGTAATTAAATAGATTAATTCAACTTTTCGCCCAGCGTGGAGGGTTCGAAACATAAATTGTCGAAATTGATGAAGATGAAGATTACGATGGTGGATATAGTTATGACGATTACGATCCGTAAGTTGTTTAATCTTTTTTATCAATATAACTAATTAAAAGTGTTTTAATGACAGAAGAATTATGTTAGCATCATAACTATATACGAAATACTATTTAGTAATCGTTGATACTTATTTTATCTAATTGATGATTTCAGAAAAGCACCAGTATATTTCATGGGCAAACAACCAAATCAGTCAAGCTCAGAATCGTTATGAACAAAGAGCTGTATATTTACAAAGCGGAGAACCAGTAGCGGTTCATCAGCGCTTCATAAGGAAAAACGAGCACCAAAAAAAACAAGTAGCTGATATATAAGGAAAACACATGGTGTTAAAATACAATACCAAAGAAATAGTACATTGTGTCATTAGGATTAAAAGTGATCCTTTGTTTGACTAGCAATTATATTTGCATGCTAAGCGCTCATTGTAAAATAATTATACGAGTAAGTACATATTACGTAATTACTTCAAAACTTCAAAATTGAAACAAATTTTGTGGAAATATTTTGTGAAACTAAGGAGTCATGACTTTTGTTTGGTTTGACTATTGTACGCGTCAAACTGCAAAGCTATAATTACAATATTTTCTTTCTTGCGAACAAAATGTTTGAATCAGAAGATTTATCAAGTGTACCACCGGATTTGGTTCAAACAGCAAAAGAAATTGTGTTAAACCTATTGCCATCAAAATCACGTAAGATTTATGAGTGCGCATATTCGCGATTTTGGCAGTGATGTACTGAAACAAATGTACAACTTGGATTATATTCAGAAAGTGTTCTATTGGCATACTTTGCCAATTTGTTGACGAAAATGGAAAGTTCGACTCTTTGGGCGCAGTATTCAATGGTTTCAAGGCCACATTGAATTATAAAATGGTGCAGATATCGACAAAATATTCACAATAAGGAGTATTTTTTAAAATACGGAATATTGGTTACACAGTAAAAAAATCCAAGGTTCTCGATAAAGCACAAATCGACGGGTTTTTAAATTTTGCTCCCGATAAGACATTGAAGGTAAGCTTTAAAACTTAAAGATAATATATATACTTATATGTTGGTATTTTTCTTGTAGGTTGTTTTAATACTGGTCCATTTAATGGTAGATGACATTGAAGACGTTCAATCAGCTTTGTTGGTAGAAATGTCCAACTCTAAAACAAACAAATTGTCACTCTTTATATTTTTGGAAGAAAATTATTTGGGATTTCCAGAAAAACTCTGCTCGTCGCCCAAAAAATTTGGCGGTGACCTCACTTGCCTTAAAATACGCATGGTGATTGGAAATCCAATACTGTAGCTGAGGGATACTTAGAAGATTCTATAGCAAATAAATTGCTAGGAGACTCAAAAACAAAACCAAAAGATCTATACCCTCTAGGTTGATTGGGATAACTTTTTGGTAGATCAAAAAGAATATAAGAGAATGCTGAGATTCGCTAGTAGGACTTCTTGGATAAGCTTCTGCGAAGAAATTAATAGTATTTCTGGGATCGCCAGACTTAATAGGTTTTTGGTTAGAAATGATTCCTAATACCGACTCGATGTGCTGCGACTTCCTGAAAGCAGATTAACCTCTTCCAGGAAGGAAATTGTCGAATTACTACTTTCCGTTCATTTCCCTGCGTGCAATGTTATCAATGATTATGTTGCTGACGCTCACTTCTCACCTTATAAATCAGGTGGTCCGGATGGAGTTTTTCTTACTGAATTACAGCCTGGGTTCCTCCTATTTCAGGAACATTTACTCCAACTCTGTCAAGCGTGCGTTCATCCCGAACGCTGAGAAGACGGACTTAACCGATCCCGCAAGGCATATCGCCTATAAATCTTTCTTCAACTTTTCTCAAAACCCTGGAAAGAATTGTTGACAGATATGGTGTCCTGTCACCGCTATTGTGGCTCTTAGTTATTGACGAATTATTTGTAAAACTACAGCAATCTGGCTTCACTGCTCAGAGTTATGCTGATGACTTAGTCGTTCTGGTTCAGGGTAAATACCTAAACGTAATTTCAGACTTAACGAAACGCGCTCTTTCAGTTGTATAAATATGGTATCTAGAGAAGGGATTGTACGTTAATGCATCGAAAACTAGTCTGCTAGTCTTCACCAGACGTAGGAATACTGAAGAGCTGTCTGCTCTTTCTTTTTTTGGAGAAACAATCGATAGAACGGGTCACACTCTAATTTTGGTGCGGGTTTTGGAACCTATTGTCCTGCTCATGACCTACAATCATGTGGGAGTCTAGGCCGGAACTGCACGGTATTCCAAGCGGAGCTGATTGTACTCCCACGTTGTGCGATGGATGCTTCTAAGCTTGCTGTTTCCGGAAAGGACATTATTCTATGCAGTGATAGTAAATCTGTGCTCAAGTCTTTACGGAATCGTATGATCACTTCCAAACTGGTCAAGGACTGTAAATATTTGATTAAAGTCCTTTGCTCTAATAATCGTGTCAGGAATATGTCGGTTCCGGCTCATTGTGGTATTGAAGGTAATCAGATAGCTGATGTTTTAGCTAAAGCAGGCTCAACTATGAAATTCATTAGACCTGAACCGACAGTGCTCTTGACCTTTAATTGTGCTAAGAAAGCTATTAAGAACTACATGTTTTTGCAGGCTAATCGTAATTGGCTAGCTTCCACTACATGCCGAGTGGCTAAGTACTTCATTTGTGAACTTAAACTGAGGCTTACAAAGTTTGCTTTATCTTTGAAGAAAGGCCAACTATGAGTTTTAGTCGCTATTCCAACCGGCCATGGCCATTTTAAACTCCATTTACAAAAATGAGACTTGTCCAAGATCTTCCAGCATTCACTTTGTTTGTGGTTGTCCCGCTTTCGAGGTAGTTCGGTCCCGGTTTCTTAATCATAGATCTTACATCAAATTGATTTTATATTTTGAGAATATATATTTTGGCATATTGTATCGACAATTAATTGTTCATGTTAGTATGTATGTGTGCATATTTAATAAATAAGTTTGCCTCCTACAATGAGCTAACGATGTTTACCTATATGCTTAAGATACATGATACCATTCGGTATAATCATCGCCTCATCTCAATAGTATATTCAAAACAACCAATGTCACCATCACACGAGACAAATCACCTTCTCAGATTGGTCCAAATACTATTCCCGCACAAATTAAAAATCAATTATCTCATTAACCTCAATCGAATACTACATACTGTAATACTGCATTACCACAACAACAACAAACATACTTAAATTTGTACATGAAATAGAAAACGTGTCGACAAATATGGGGGATGCGTACCGGTTGTAAAATAATGTTCACCATTTGGGCTGTTACCAATCAAAATATAGTATTTCGGAATAGGCGGTCATTAATTACATGGTCTAAAACGAAATGTATTGCTATTTGTATTAAATAAATTCAAATTTTTAAGTAGTGAATATATTCACAACACATTTTTTTAGTATTCCCCAACAAGAATGCTATCTCCAACACTTAATGATGAAATCCGGGTTGTTGCTTTTTTGGAAATAAGATTCTAAAATTATTTTTCGGTTTAAATAGTTAAGGAACATGGTCAAATAGAATGGAACTAAACTATATCTAAAGTTTATCAAGGAGATTAGTAATTGTATAATGATAAAGAGTCGCTCATTAGAGCCATTGGAGCTGCTAGGGACATAACATTGACACTATTTCAAGTCCGACTATAGCTACCAAAAATACTACCTACAAAAATATAACTTGAAAAATAACTCTAGCAAAATGTCAATTTTAATTGCGGTTCCACAATTAAAGAAATGTTATCGTAGCTTATTATTTTCTGGACGAACCAATTAAAAATGGTGCGAATTATGTAGATGATTAATGCATGTGATAAGAAATCTGTATAAATGAGGGCGCCGAACGAGTAATCAAATAGTTTTATTCAACTTTTCACCCAGTGTGAACGGTTCGCCATAAACATAATTTGTCGAAAGTTCTACCATTAAAAGAATACATCGTTAACGTTAAAACATCATGAAGAAGTTTAAAAGTTTACTATTTTGTTTAGTCGTATGTGCAATACTAAATAATAATTATTGTACTGCGGAAATTGATGAAGATGAAGATTACGATGGTGGATACAATTATGATGATTACGATCCGTAAGTTGTTTAATTTATTTATCAATATGACTAATTAACATTGTTTTAATGAAAGAAAATGTAATTTAGCACCACAACTATATACTAATAATTATTGATTAATATTTTAACTTTATTTTCAGGGATGATTTCGGAAGAGATCCAGTATACAAGGGCAAACAACCGATTGACGAAATTTCCAGTCAAGGTCACAATCGAGCTGTATATTTACAAGGCGAATTACCAGTAGAGGTTCATCATAAAGAAAAACGAGCCCCAAAAAGAACAAGTAGCTACGGATATATAAGGAAAAAACCTGTTGTTAAAAAATCTTCTGTTAAAAAACAATACCAAAGAAGACCTAGTTATCCTAGATATTATGAATATGAAATTTGAAATGGATTAATTTTTCGTTAGATTTGACATATTTTATAAAATACTACAATTTAAAACTTTTGACACTGAAATATAAAATAAATAGGTTAAATAACAAATTAATAAAAATTTAAATTTATTTTCAAAATTACAAATCATAATTGTTTTGTCAATTCTATTATAAAATTACACAAAATTTGCTTCGGATAAATATACTGCCAACGATATTTACATCATTGGCTTTCTCATAAACTAAATTCTTGAGTAGTTAATATATGCACAACACATTTTTTTAGAGTTTCCCAACAAGGATGCTATCTCCAACGTTTTAATGATGAAATCCGGGTTGTTGTTTTTTTGGAAATAAGATTCTAAAATTATTTTTAGGCATATTAGGAATATGGCCAAACGGAATCGAACTAGGGCTTTCTGTATAAAGCTATAATTATATAATTTGGTTTGTTTGATGAAAGTGAAATTCTAAAATGTTAAGTGATTAGCCACCCGAAATCACAATTACTATTACGAACTATTTACGAGCTTCATATACAGATTACAAATATACTATACGATCTGCTCTCAAGAATTTCTTCCTAAAGAAGATAACCTCGAAATTTACTGTGTATAATTTACTATATATGCTGTTCATGAATTTCAAGTACCACAAGTACCACTACCAATTTTGAAAAATAATTAGCAATATATTAATTTTTTATTGCGGTTTACAACTTACAATTCTATCTACACTTCGATTTTTTTAATAGCCACACACGCTTCACAATTAAAAAAAGTGTTATCAGCGTGCGATTTGGACGCATATGATAAGAAATTTGTATAAATGAGGTTGACTAACGAGTAGCCAAATATAGTTTTATTCAACTTTTCACCCAGTGTGGAGGGTTTTCAATAAGCATAAAAAATTATTGGAACTTCTACTGTTCAAAGGATAAATCATTAGCGTAACAGTATATTATGATGAAGTTTAAGAGTTTACTATTTTGTTTAGTCGTATATGCAATACTAAATAATAATTATTGTACTGCGGAAATTGATGAAGATGAAGATTACGATGGTGGATACAATTATGATGATTACGATCCGTAAGTTGTTTAATTTATTTATCAATATGACTAATTAAAATTGTTTTAATGAAAGAAAATGTAATTTAGCACCACAACTATATATGTACTAATAATTATTGATTAATATTTTAACTTTATTTTCAGGGATGATTTCGGAAGAGATCCGGTATACAAGGGCAAACAACCGATTAATGAAAAACGAATTGCATATTATAGAAGCGGACAATCAATTCCAAGTCATAATCACAATCGTAATGAGCCACGAGCTGTAGAACAAGGCGTAGAACCAGATAAAATAAAACGAGCACTAAATTTAAAAATGTTCACCAAAAATTTAAAAAAAAAAAAATTTTAATTTTTTAAATAGAATACCAAAAAAATCATAATTTTCACAAAAATTATTTAATTATTGTTTAATTAAGTTTTAAATTTTTATTATTCTTATAATAGTGATTTTTGTAAAATTTATTTGAAATATTAAATATAATTTTAATAAACATTTTATTTTATTTTGAAAATTAATTGACAAGTAACAAATCATAATTGTTTTGTTCATATGTAAATATATGTATTATAAAATTACACACATTTTGCTTCGGATAAACACAATGCCAACAAGATATTCTACTTCCTGTAACTAAAGATAGTACTAAGACCAAGTGGCGTAAAAATGTAAAATGAATCCGTTCAGTCAGGTGTACCTGGAAACGTAAGTAGCGTCATTGCTTTAGTGTTCGATCTGTGGTGACCAAAAATTATGGTTGGGTGTTTTTAATGTGTAAGTATGTGTGTTTGTCCGGGTATTGTGCCGTGGGCTGGTTTGTGGCATTGAGTGCTGAAGTCATCCGCCTAACTTTAACTGTTGGATAGCTTAAAAACTAGGTATTCACTTAGGAAATTATAATTTAGACAGATTTGCGCACCTCGACGAATTTTAAAATAATTAATTTAAAAGTAAAGTAAACTATTTTTAATAAATTTTATGAATATTGAAATTTTATCATTCTAATGAAAGTTGAATCACCTTATTTGATTTTAATCGAAAATAACTAGAACTTGAATTAAATTGGGCGCACATTTTATCTTAACATAAGCCTATACTAATTTTTTTTACTCACCTTTCTTCGAAAATCGAAGCTAAATGACGTGAAGAGCATGATGCCCATGGATAGTTCATCGCATCCTCTTCCTACGCAAAAGCACTGATACTGGGAAATTTAAATATTAATATATGTAACGCTCTTGAGGATACTATCCAATGTTTTATCAATTTCGGTGATATCGACAAGCGGATTTATTTATCTAGATAATTTAAACCAGGAATTCTACCCTCGATTCTCGAAACACACCATCTGTGTTGGATCCTTTTATAACTGTTATGATAAGTTCTGAATATTTTATATGCCTATTTGATTTTGCTATACTAGGTAGTTAACAAGTCAATAAATTATTGACTTAGTTAGTACAATTGACTATAAAGAATTAATTGATGGTATATCCTTTCTCATTAAAGAAAATATTTTATTCGCTATAGAAAAAATATCCCAATAATTACTATGCTTATAAACTCAAAAAAATTTGGAAAATTCAAAAGAATGTGATCTTTAATAAAGAGGATAATGAACCAAAAAACAAATTAATGGCAATTCTCGATAAAATTCTAAAATCGTTTAGAATCCAACTGATATGACTAATACTCTAAATTATCACTTTATCAATATCGCAAATCTAGTTGAACCAAATAATCTATTTAATATTAATCCCGTTTATTATAGAGTGTATATGGATTATGTAAGCCTACCCCAATTAGACATTTCTTTAACAAATTGTAAAGAAGATTCAAACATAATTCATAGTATTCTCTAAGGCCACTGCTAAAATCTAAACACCTATCAAGTACCGTGAAGCTGAAGTTTTACAAAACGTTGATCAGACCCGTTGTTATGTATGGATGTGAAAGTTGGGCGCTGACCACATAAAATATAATACGCAAAAAATACTGCTGCAAAATGTGAATAGGTTCTAAAACATTCATATAAACTCCCCCCAGCATGGCAAACCATATACGTAAGTCCACTCAACACAAACATAATAAAAATTCAGCATTACATGAGAAATTTACGCAACAGATAAATAGTATGAAGCGCTGAGTTAAGTTGCTCTTTCAGCTTCTGTGGATGAATTCGCCAGTTTAGGTTTAAGATTTGACATAAGTTCTTATATGAACTCACAGTATCAATTTTAAGGTAATAATCAGTACAATTCACCAAAACACAATTTCGCACATGGTAGAATACAGTAGGAATATACTCCTATATGGATCACCATGTGTCTTGAAAAACATAACCTTTGTTTTTTCACTTAACAACAACTTGTGTTTATCAAACCAAGAACCAAGCAATCTCATGTATGTTAGAGCAATATCATTAGTGAAAGCCCAAGCACAGAGCCTTGAGGAACTTCATAATCAATACTAAATAAATCACTATAGGATAGCTATCTATCTTAACATTGTATGACCTATTGCTAAAATATGACTCGAACCAGTTCAGCGAGTTGCCTCTGAAACCAAGTGATATGTTGATTATTATTTAAGACGTTAAGTTTCTCCAAATATGAGACCATTCGTGATTTCGTTGTTTTTAGGGAATTGAGAATTTTTAGAATAGTATAGTAGGTTGGATAGCAATAGAGCGAAAGTTATCCATAATTATTTCTTTGCCCTTTTTATATAACGGAATAATAATTGCTAGTTTTAAAGCATCTGGAACACTACCATTAACAAAACACTGGTTAATGAACTTCACTAAAATGGGAGTTATAACATTCATGAAAGATTTTATCATATTGGAAGTAAGACCCAAAACATCAACACTACTACTACTCTTCAAATTATTAATTGCACTAATAATTTCGGTGTCGACACGATTCACAAAAACAAACTCATTGGCTATTGCATCTGTATAATAATAATGTTTATTAGAAACAATGGTATTAAAAGCCTATATTAAAATAACTCTTAAGTTTCATGTTCTAGGGATGTGTTTTAATTTTTTTTCTTAACCTTTTCCTTTTTCTGCGTTAAACATAATAATTTATTTGATATCCAGGGTTTGAGCTTTACTTTTGAATCTCGTTTATTAATTTTCACAACACAGGATGCAGCAATATTCTTGTAAATTGAACGTATCTCAGCTAAAATTAAAGCAGGATTTGTAACAAGCTAAACATAAGAGAAATGAAAAGTAGACACTTTAGAAACGAACTGAGACATCAAATTTGTTATGATCAACCGTCGTAGGTCTAGATCCTTTGAAACTAAGCAATGGCATTTTTAAATTTAGAACCACGCATAAAACAATTATCAATACAAGTGGCAGTGTTACTAGTTACCCTCGTAGATACGTTAGTTTTCGATTGGAAACCATATAGGAATATAACATAAATAAATAGTTGCCACTAAAACGGTAGTAAATGTAAAATATCTATATTTATATCACCTAGAATAATTACATTCTGCGTATAAATTTTAGCAATTCAATCATTAAATTCAGACACCAAAGTAGATACCGAACGGATGTGTAACCTGTATACACTAACAAAAACATAAGTATGTTTGCAATAAGTTGATCAACATTTTTACGTAAACCTCTAATGTGTTGCTGTAAAACAGAAAATGCAAAGTTAGAATCAGATCAAATACAATTAAAAGTGTTATTAAAAATGGATGGTGATGAAACAATGCTCACACTATTACATAAACCCTGCGAGTTAAAACAATTGAATCAATCATAAAATAATAAAAGGTCGCTGAGTGCATCAATAGTAAGAACATTGTAAAGGGATAGTAAGAACATTTTTCGCTTTTTTCAACCTCCAAGCTTCCGTGAAGATTATCCGCTTAGCAGCACAGAGACTATATAGTTCACGTAAATAAAATTACCAGGAGAAAAACCAAGCCGGTCAGTTGAAACGTCTTTCCTTCCACATTATTATAGTTATAGTTTGTAAGTTTGATGTATAATTTCAACTTTTGTTTAGCAACGAACATCAATTAATCTACTCGTGTACTCGAAGCATGTCGAAAGAGGAAAGATTTTTTCCCTGACGTTTTCGAGATATTTCCCTCGCTTTTCGAAATATTGTCCTAAAATAAAATACAAAAACAAAATTTTAAATTTTGCCAATTTTAATTCATGAAATTATTAAATTTATTG
Source organism: Tipula unca (assembly GCA_951394425.1). Lineage (NCBI taxonomy): Eukaryota > Metazoa > Arthropoda > Insecta > Diptera > Tipulidae > Tipula > Tipula unca. The sequence continues at coordinate 199,362,803 of OX596381.1, forward strand.
CGGTTTTTGGATAGAAAGTCAAACTTATAATATTTGATTAATTATTGGTACATATTTTGAGGTCGCGATAAACGCAACCAATTCTCCACTATCAATAAAATTTTATCGGCATATTATGTATGTTCTGGACCTACCAATCAAAAATTGTGCGAATTGGTTAATTAATGCGTGTGATAAGAAATCTACGTTGATTTATGGTATTGGTATATAAATGAGGGAGAATTAAAAAATAATTAAATAGTTATATTCAATTTATCGTCCAGTGTGGAAGTTTCAAAATAAATATAAAAAACACGAAAACATCATGTTGAAGTTTAAGAGTTTACTGTTTTGCATAGTCTTATGTGCATTAATCGAAAATAGTTTAAGTTATGCGATTGCCGAAGATGATGAGGATGAGGATGAATATGAATATGACGATTATGATTTGGAAAACGATAATGAGTAAGTTGTCTAGTGTTTTTATCAATTGATAAACTTAAATTAAGGAAAATTTAACTCAACTTTATTGATTAATTATTCATAAATATTTTAAATAATTCTCAGCGATTATAAAGAAAAACGAGCAGTAAATCTAAGAGGAAAAGCTATACTTCTTGAAAATTGGCCAAGAGGAAAACCAATTTCCAGTTATGGTAGGTTGGAAAAACGAGCTGTTTATAGGGGTGGCCAACATAATAATAAAAATGGAGGACAACCAATTTCCAATCATGGTCGACTAGAAAAACGAACACTAAAAATAAGACATTAACCCCAAAATTTAAAATAAAACGATCATAAAAATAGAACACCAAAATAAAACCATAATTTTCCGAAAAATTGGTTAAATTTACAATAAAAAAAACTGTTGTATCCAGAATTAATTTTTCTTGATAAAACCGTTACTTAAAACATTTATTTTTGTTAAATTGATTGGATGTTTTATTATTTATATAATCGTAATTTAAATAAAATTTAATCGAAATATTAAATAATTGATAAGTCGAAACCACTTGTTGTCTTAATTTTTGTTTTAAATAATTAAATTAATAAATAAAAGATACATTATGAAACATTATTTTATTATTTTAATTTGGCAATGCGTATCTATAAATGGTCATTAAATATTTTTAACTCGAGCTACAAATGAAAAATTTGGAACGTCTATTAAAAAATATCTGGTTAAGCGAGATATGAAATATAATAAAAATGTTTAAATTCTATAACTCAACCGTACGGGTCTTATCGAGAAGATCGAGGCGGTTCTGAATTTTTAATTAGTAAGATACGTTTTGGTGGTAATTTTTTCCGAGCCTTTTATCAAACCTCTTCAAAATCAAGGATCGGCCACGTAATTTGATCTCAAATTGAGCTATAGTTAGAAAGATATATGAAGGGAATCTGAATAAAAAATTTTTTAAACTAAAATTACAGAAGATTTTTTCAAAAATACTTATCTTAATTTTGAATTTCTTGTGTCGTAATTCGCAACTGAGGTGATTTATTTTTAATAGAAAAAATGATTGTGTAATGACACCAACAACCAAATGAAAACTTCATATTTTATATTCAAACGTCAAAAACATATACCCAAGGTTTAATCTGTAGAGGTGTAACCATTTAAAAAAAAAATTCCCAATGAATACATGACAGTGTAAAAATATTTGATTCGATCAAATTCAGAAGTACCAATTCATTTTCGTTTCGTATAGCATTTTCGTATCGAGCAACGATACGTATCGTATTCAGGAATAGGGACCCAGGTTGTCTAGGACAGTATGAAGACCAAGCCCAGGATCCCTATTTGGGAACTCGATATCGAATAATCGAACGACGTTATTGAACAATCAATAGTTGTGAATCCAATATTCGAGCAATCGGTATTTGTGAATTCGAAAACGAATAAAATGAAAACGAACAACAAGAATAAAACAAAAACGTATAAAGATAAAACGATGGAAAATTTCCCTTATTTCATAATTCGATTACGAGCAACATTTGTACGATCATTCGTATTTGTGTTCGTTATTAGTTTCGTTGACGACGCCGTATAAAGATGATAAAAAATTTTAAAATGTAAGTAATTAAAATTGGAAGCAGACTCTTTATTATTTACCTTTATTATTTAAGTTAATGTATATACACTACTATCGTCAATAGTATTTTTTTTGAATGAAACAGAATTATTACATTTTTCTGCAAGAACATCATTTTCGTGTTGCGCTTCTTCGTGGGCGATGTATTCCTCTGCATTTTGTTCAAATGGAACTCGGGAATGAAAGCAGATATTGTGTAAAGCGACGCTTACATTTATTATTTGGGAAGCTTTTCTAGTTGCACAATGCAATTCTCTTGCACCTAAAAGACACCGAAATCGTTATTTTAATATTCTAATGCACAACCTTCTACCACATTTCTAGTTTTAGAAAGCATGGTGTTAAATCTTGCTTCCCGGCTGCCTTCGCTAATGGCTCTAAATGGAGTCAATAGCCAAGGTTCCAATGGATACCCAGAGTCACTTAATAATAAAAACAATAAGTATAATAAAAAATACAATCTTGTTGATAATTTGTATTCTTACCGAGCAACCAATAATTAGAGCTACCATTATTGTGATTTGCTTGATTTGAAATTGTCGTACAATCATTGTATTGAATCAGAAATAACAAAAATATTGGATCTATCAGAATATCTAATGTTATCTTCAGATTCTCTATCACTTGATAAATAAATAGAAACTGAATCCATATTATTTATGTATAGATAATTATTTTATATATTATTATTATAATTATATATCAAGTATATTTGTTATCAGTAAACTTGGTTTACACAGTAAAAATCCTCACAGACGGAAATCTAATTTCACGGAATCCCATCAAAGACGGAAATATTTCAAAATTACCAATATTTCAGAATTAAACCAATATAATTTTGTAGTTTCTCACGTAAATCCTCGAGACACGGACGGAATGAAACTGTGTCATAGGAATATTATTTTAAAAACTCCTGAGAGGTGAAAATTTGGAGGCAAATCTATCAATTAGATATGTCACAATATTTTGCTAGAGGATAATATTTCATGAAATTTATAATTGCAATTAATTTTCTTCAAATGAAGCCAATAAATCATAATTTAAAGCAAAAATTCGAGGTCATTAATTGTAAAAAAGACGGAAAAAGCGTTCAAGAAATACAAGTGTCGTAACACACAAATATGTACATACAATTTTGAAAAATGCTCAAGATATATATCATAATAGATTTTGATGAGGAATGGCCTAGTTCTGATGAGAAATTGGAAGTAAATGATGTGTTAACATTTAAGGACTTGTATCTAGCTGTCACAACCTTAAAGAAATTTGCTATAGGCCAAGGCGATTAATATTTTCATGATGCCGCACATAAAATATACTCACGCATCCTGAGTAAATATGCAATTCCAAAAGCTACCAGACAGACACAAATTTCTGACTTTTTTCCAAGTACAGGAGATCACTGAATGGTAAAATAATCCGAAATTTACAAATATAATGATTTAAAACTGTGATTTGAAATACATATTGCGATGTGATGTATTTATTTTTATTTTTTATTTAAAATTATTTGAATGTACATAACAAATTGAAGTATGACTTATGTACAAGAAATAAATTATAATTTAAATACATGTATGTAGTAGCTAATGTTATATGTATGTAACATCTTAACATTTTATATAATATTATGAATAGTATAAATTTTCCCGCATTTAAAAAATCGCTAAATTGTTTGGAACATTTGATGAGGAACTCCTCAGGCACGGAAAAATCCTGAGACACGGAATTTTATTCGGTCCCGTGAGTTTCCGTCTTTGAGGATTTTTACATCAATTTATGTATTCTATTTACTTTTTTCACATAAACACGAAAGAAAATAATGAAAATGACATGTCAAAATTCGTCAAGGTTTCGAATATTATTACAGGTATAGCCATTAAAATAGATTACCCTCATCATAATTGAATAGGATTACATTTTTATTTTCGATCGAATTCCCAAATACCAATTCTTATACGAATCGAATTCATCGTTTGAATCGAATAAGCAAACGAGTCGAGTTCCCAAATAGGGACAGAACTTCAGTTTAAACACTTTATGTATGATATCCTTTGGCTCAGTTAACTAATCACGGAAACAAACCATTATTAAATTAGCATTAAGTTCAAGTTGAAGAAATCCATCGACATTTAATTCAAAGGCACGAACACGCTCATCTTGTTTATGGTAAACTTCAACAAGAAGTTGCGGCCCCGATTATACTCTTGCTATTTTCTTATTTGGCATAATTCTTATTTATAGTATAGGACATCCCATTAAGGTAGCCTATTTTGAATTTAGCATACAGACATACGGACGCACAACGCATAGAAATTGTAAAAATCGTGCATTTCTCGGTCACCATAACGCACCTTCTCGCCGTACAGTGGGCCGATTAATCGAAAAATTTGAGGCGATTGAGTCAGTTTCGAACCCACAAAAGACCTGTCCGTGGTGTTCGTACAGCTCGGCTTAAATAAAACATTGCAGCAGTTAGTGAGAATGTGGATCAGAATCCTTCCACCTCGATACGCCATCGTTCTCTGCAGCAATAAATAACTCCTTCTGGTCCTAAATTGCAGAATGGATCTGGAAGACATTTGGTTTCAACAGGACGGCGCAACCTGTCACATAGCGAATGAAACAATGGAATTGTTGAAGACGAAATTTGAAGGAAGAGTTATCTCACGCGGCGGCGACATTAATAGACCACCACGGTCATGCGATTTGGCGCCGTTGGATTTCTTTGTTTGGTTTTTTTTTTGAAACAAAAAGTGTATGCAAATAACCCAAGAATATACTTCCTGAACTGAAACGCGAGATTCGACGAGCCGTTCATGTAATTAAGCATTAGGCATGTTGTAACATCAGGGACGGGATGTTGTATCGTCACTTTTGTCGTATTTATGGCCTCCTCAATTATATTTCTATACATTCATTCGATAAAATATCATCAATTTTTTTATTTTCGATATTTTGCGAAATGAAGAAAAAAGGGATAGTGTGCAAATTAGAACCAACGTAATTGAATAAACGAAATGGCGTACAATTTTGTTTATGAAAAGAGAGATACAAACGTTTATCGAATATCGATAAAAGTGATGTTACAATATCCCACCTCAGAACTGTTCAACTGCGTTTTTTTTTCAAATTACAGAATAGGTGGTGTTAATGGAACACTTAATGGAAAATTAAATTAATTTTAAATTGTCTGAGTAGGGTCAGCAGAACGACGTTTTGCTAAATCAAAAACTCTATGACTCAGAATTATGTAAATAGCATAAGTAAAGCTATTTTATCTTACTAATGAAAAATTCAGAACCGCCTCGATCTTCTTGATAAGACCCGTACGGTTGAGTTATAGAATTTAAACATTTTTATTATATTTCATATTTAGCTTAACCAGATATTTTTTAATAGACGTTTCAAATTTTTCATTTGTAGCTCGAGTTAAAAATATTTAATGACCATTTATAGATACGCATTGCCAAATTAAAATAATAAAATAATGTTTCATAATGTATCTTTTATTTATTAATTTAATTATTTAAAACAAAAATTAAGACAACAAGTGGTTTCGACTTATCAATTATTTAATATTTCGATTAAATTTTATTTAAATTACGATTATATAAATAATAAAACATCCAATCAATTTAACAAAAATAAATGTTTTAAGTAACGGTTTTATCAAGAAAAATTAATTCTGGATACAACAGTTTTTTTAATTGTAAATTTAACCAATTTTTCGGAAAATTATGGTTTTATTTTGGTGTTCTATTTTAATGATCGTTTTATTTTAAATTTTGGGGTTAATGTCTTATTTTTAGTGCTCGTTTTTCTTTTAATGGAGCTCGTTTTTCTAATCTACCATGATTGGAAATTGGTTGTCCTCCATTTTTATTATTATGTTGGCCACCTCTATATGCAGATCGTTCTTTCAACCTACCATGACTGGAAATTGGTTTTCCTCTTGGCCATTTTTCAATATCTATATATTTGTCTCTTAGATTTACAGCTCGTTTTTCTTTATAATCTCTGAGAATTATTTAAAATATTTATGAATAATTAATCAATAAAGTTCAATTTTCTTTAATTCATGTTTATTCATTCACTAGACAACTTACTCATCTTCGTTATCGAAAACAGAATCGACATATTCAAATTCATAGTTATCCGGATCAAAATCGGCATAACTTAAACTATTTTCGATTAATGCACATAAGACTATACAAAACAGTAAACTCTTAAACTTCAACATGATGTTTTCGTGTTTTTTATATTTATTTTGAAACTTCCACACTGGACGATAAATTGAATATAACTTGTTGATTATAAGTCGCTCTCATTTATATACCATAAATAAACGTAGATTTCTTATCACACGCATTAATTAACCAATTCGCACACTATTTGATTGGTAGGTCCAGAACATACATAATATGCCGATAAAATTTTATTGATAGTGGTGAATTGGTTTCGTTTATAGCGACCTCAAAATTTGGACAATTAATTAATCAAATATTATAAGGTCGGCTTTCTAACCAAAAACCGCAAGAAAAATTTGTTATGAATTTATTAATCTCATGAATTGGAAAAGTTTTCAAATTTCGAGTACTGAGCCTATAACATAAAATTTAAAATTTAATTTTGTATTTTGAGCCTGTTTGTTATGCTTAGAGTAACCGAAGAGAATATTAATCATTAATTATGATAATTGGTATTATCAAAGTTAACTGACTCTCGAATCGATTGTGGATGTGAAAGTTGAAATTGAACTCCAAAGTATGAACTATAAAAATATATAAATTATTTGTGATATACAAATACACAAACCGCTGAATCTTGATTGATTTTATTTATCCTTGAGGTTTGTCCAATTTGCCTATAATAATAATAATAAACAGTATTAAAGGCCATTACTGGCCTCTTACTGAGTCAACAATTTGGCTCCAACGGTTTCGATCCTGACCATGGTCTTCATACTGTCTAAGACAATCTGAAGAGGCCAAGTCGTTCTCTACATCGTGGAGCCATCGTTGCCTGCAACGACCTCTGCGCCTACCATATGGTGGCACTCCTTTCAGAGACCGCTGCACAATTCGTTCCGGATCAGTACGCAGAACGTGACCGAGCCAGCGTGCTCGCTGAGATTTTACTTCATGTACAATATCGGGGATCTTCATCAGATCTCTGATCTCGAAATTGCACAGAGTTCGGTATGTAGCATCTATTTCGCGTTTTGAGCCGTAAATCACACGCATGATTCTTCTCTCAAATGTAAGGAGCCATCCGTCAGCGCCCAACTGTCAAATCCAAATATAACAACGGGCCTAATCAACGCTTTGTAAAGCTTCACGGCACTTGATAAGTGTTTAGATTTTAGCAGTGGCCTTAGAGGATAAAGCACGACTGCTAGCTGCCAGCCGCACTTTAATATCGTCACCCACACTGTTATCGTGAGTGAAAGAGAACCCAAATATTTGAACCTCCTCACTCCCTCAAACGTGTGGTGGCCACTACTAAAATCTGATGTGTCATTCTCCCTAAAACCAGAGATCAGGTATTTCGATTTGGACTCATTGATCTGAAGTCCAACTGAAGCTGAAAACTCTACAAGCGGATCAAGTATTTCTTTCACTCCGTTGCTATTCAGTCCAATCACGCATATGACATCTGCATATGCAAGCACCTGCTTGTACTGGCGAAAGATGTTCTTCAACATGAGATTAAATAGTATCGGGGACAGAACATCTCCCTGCCGAACACCCCAGTTACCTACAAAAATTCTCGATAGCCTGTTCTCAAGTTTAACACAGCATTGAGACTGCGTCACTGTCATTCTACACAATCGTACCAATTTTATTGACATTCCTAGGTATTTCAGGGCAGGCCAAAATGCCTGTACAAACAAGAAAATATCGCATTACCGTATCATCAACTTTTATATTATATTTTAAAAAAGATGTATGTGAAGTTTACCGAAAAAGCCTTTTCATCCCGAAAAAAGTCATTTAACAAGATTTGCTGGCTAAGCAATACAAGTATTTTCATTCGCAGCACGAAATCTATAGAAAATAAAGTAAACGAAAAGTATTATATTCGTAATAGACGCGATATATCGAGGGCACTCTCGGCAAGCCAACGTGTAATATCACTTGATATTATATCTACATATTTTTTTTTTAAATAGTTTATTTCTATAAAATATATTAGTACATAATGAAACTTCTCTAAAGTGACCACTCAAGGGACCCAGAAATGTTGGTCATTTTATGGAAGTGGACAATGTAAGGAAAAACAAAACTGAATCGAATACATAATTTAAAATCACAAAATCATACTATAAAGAATGTATATTCGTAACGTAACAATTTATAAAATAAAATAAAAATATATGTACATGTATTGATGTACATAGTTCACATTTTATAAGTCCAATGTACCAAATAATAAAATTAATCCTTCGTGAGAGATTATAAATAAATACATAATGTATTAAAAAATGGTTCTTAATTATTTTATGACGGATTTTATTTAAAAAATAAAATAAAAACAGTAACACTATTTCGATGTGCCCAAATGGTTTTTACAAAAATTGCATCAATCGTTGTTTGATGAGTTGTACGTCTGCTATCTACTAGAAACCTTTCAAAGGCCACCTAAGATGCAGTAATTGATGGAAATAAGTCTGCACATTGTTCTAACACAAAACGTTTTATGTTTTGCAACATAATTGCAACATCTTCTTCCTTTACAATTTTTTCATTGCCATCGATAATTTCGTCTTCGCTGTCTAAATCCGATTCTTCAGCTTGATGAACGTCAATGGATTTACCGTTGATTTCTTCTACTACTTCCTGATAAAAATGGTTTATATCTGGCTCTTCTCGAACACACATAACCCTGCATCAATATCTATGTAATTAATAAATTGATCATTTTGCAATTCATTAAGGACCTATCACACTTCATCGTTTGATTCAGGTATAAATTATGCGATGTTTAATAGAAAACCTGCTTTCTTAAAACAATTGACAATTGTTTCTGGTTTTACCACTTTCCACGCAGTCAATCCAATTTACGGATTGCAAAACATTTATTTTAAGAGCTGACCGTGTTACATCAATAATCAATGATTGTGATATAAGGGATGTCATTCATAAATTTCTATTATGCAATTTAAAATTTTTTATTATGCCCTGCTCCATGGGCTGGATCACAGACGTAGTATTCGGTGGCAATCATTTTAATTTGATGTTCGTAAGTTTTATATGAACAATATGAGCAGGACAATTATCAACTGCTAGTAAAATGTGCCTCTTCGATTTTTGCATTTGTTTATCAACAATGCGCCGCCAATCTTCGAATAAGGAACCAGTTATCCATGCCTTTCGGTTATTTCGCCAAATTACTGGTAGTTTTTTTATTTTCAGGTTTTTGAAAGCTCTGGGTTGAAAGCTTTTGGATTTGCCGATAACCAGTGGCGTTCGTTTTTCACCTTCACAGCTACTATATGATAGAACAATTAATCGCTCTTTTGATATTTTACCGCTTTTGCACGAATCACCTTTAAAACAAAGCTTCTATCGGCCACAGCGCTAAAAATGTCTTCTATATACCGTTCGGCAAAATCAGTAAAGCGGTCCTTAAAATTCTCAATTATTTCCTGAGATACATTATTGGCTTCATCTGACTGCATTTTATAGCTGCTACCTAGTTAAAAATACAAAAATTATGAACTACACATTAACATACGTTAATGTAAGTGAATTAAACAAATAAATAAATGACTATCCCGCTTTTTGGTGGGACAATTGAATCCTATGGCAAATTTTAGAGCCGCTTGTTGGATCATTGGTCCAGTAATTCGCGCATTAATGCTCCGATGTTTTTTAACCCAAGAGTATGTCACATTATTAACATCCTCATTCTCCGTTTTCTTTATTTTTCATTTTGACGATTCACCTTCATTTTCTAATCGCCCCATATATTCTAATTTTACTTTTTTAATTATTCACGGTCGTCTTGCTTATTTTAAAATGTTTCGCGGCTTTCCTTTCACTATGGTTTTCTAAAAATTAACTTCACGTTTTTCGTTTTATGTTAACTCGTTAACATAACTTTAACCTAAATTCCTTCGACACGAAATAGAAATTTCATTTTGACAATATGAATACGCCATACCCGTGAACGACAATCGTGAATACACCGATTGATATCCTTGCATATTTTACACCCGCAACATGAATTCAAAAAAATGAAAAACTAATGTATATGGATGTACCGTACCGTATATACACAAACACTTATATGGTGGTCTTTTTCTTCTTACATTATGTATTAAAATTTATAGAACTACTATTAACCAATAACGGTGAACATTTAAAAACGAGTAACACGAGTATAGTAATTTTTGTAAATCAATTTTAAAGTCGCATTAAAGGAGCAAATTTGGTATCATGGTTCTAAATAAAGTGGTCACTTTACAGAATAGGGAAGTGGTCAATGAAAAAAAAAACTTTTTGAATAAATTTGTATGAAAATTTCAAGGGATTAACAAAAAGTGGTCAATTTAGGGTCCTGGGAGGTCAACATAGAGAAGTGGTCACATTTGGAAGTTTTACTGTACATAAATAAATAATGATATAACAATACAAGAAATAACTATCTTAAGTTAAAGCCTTATTTAAAATAAATGTCTTGGAATCACGATCTAAAAAATAAATAGAAAAGTAATGATAGCAACAAAAAAAAATTCAAAAAATGCAGTAGTTCAATAAATATTTTTAACGAAATTAATTAAATTTATATTCAAATTTACAAAGTATTTAAATTCGAATTTAAAATACAAAACGAGCAGTACAGTCGGTTAGCGTAAAAACGTACATATATTCTATTATCTATTATATTAAACTTGATTTATTTATATTAAATTGCCGTTTTAAAGAAAGTTTCAATATCGCTGATTGTAAATAATCAGTCTCTTAATAATCGAATAAAATCATTAAATGTATTTGCATTCATAATATCATGTGGTAATTGGCTTGGGAGCGATGTATGAAATATTGTTTTAGGTTGCGGAATTCTAACTCTAAAACATTTTGGTTGCGGAATCCTAACTCTATTTTTATTGTAGAAAGCATACGGTTCACACCGATTCATTGAACGGTTCCCGCTCATTAAATAATATATTTTGAGGACTTTAAAAACATACAGATATCGCAGGGGCAATATTTTGTAATTTAAAAACAACGGGAAGGATGGCATGGTCCTAGGTAAATAATTAATTACTCTTAACACACATTTTTGGATCTTTATTAAAGATTTAATATTTGACAAGTTAATACCACGCAAACATGTTATGCCATACTGAAGATGTGAATCTATCAAACCATAATAGATACATTTTAAAAATTCGAGCTGCAGATATTTCGCAAATAAAATAATGATCTGGAAGCCTGACGAAGTTTAGAATTTAGTTGGGAATCCAAGTTCCCTCCTAAATATTTAAACGAATTTACAGTTTCAATAGGAAAGAGCATTACACCTCGGCTCATTACGAGCCAGTGAATGACAAATCAATGAATTAGGATAAGAAGCATGTCATGTAAGTACTCGTAAATCATATCATTTTTCTTGTCAAATTTTAATAAATCTTAGTCTGAGTTAGAATACAGAATTGCCATATCATCAGCAAAAGCAACTATATTTCCATGCAATTTAAGACCAAAGATTGAATTACTATAAATCAAAAAGAGTAATGGTCCTAATACAGATCGTTGAGGTACCCCAATATTTACAACTTTTACATCACTTTGAATTTGATTTATACACAGACTTTGAACTCTATTTTGCAGATACGATTTAAATAAAGAAAGTGCAACGCCTCTAATGCCGATAAACGATAACTTCTCTAATAATAATTTATGGTCACCTGTATCAGAAGCTTTAGAAATGTCAATAAATAGAACCGATACTTTTTTGTTGTTATTTAAATGGTCATGTAAGGGCGTTAAAAATGAAATAAGAGCTTTTTCAGTTATATTTCATAATTTTTTCAAAAATCTTAGTAAATGTGTTTATCGTAGAAGAAGCACATATTGAATATAAATGCTAAAATGTGAGGAATACTAAAAATAACATTTTTCGCCATTATGTTATAGTTATCCCATCAATTTCACAGGAACTATACTAATTGTTAATTCACTGACACTATTTCAGACTCACTAATATGGATAAAAAAATAATAATACTGGGGCCCTATTTCTGTATACGATACCAATCTTCATTCGATACGAAAATGATATACGATACGAATATTAATTGGTATTTCTGAATACGATCGTACCAAGCATTTTAATTTTTGAAGTGTAGGCATAGGGATTTTTTTTACGTGAAACAGCCTTGAAAAGTGACAGTGTAAACCAAATAGTTGTCAAATTTTTGACATTTAAAAAATATAAACATTGAAAATAGAAAAAATAATTTAGTTTTAATTTATTGTCTGTGTCATAACACAAACATTTTTTTCGTTTCCAACAAAGAAAAATCGCCTCAATAACGAACTGCGATACAGTAAATTCAATAATTTTGGACAACATTTTTTGTACATCTAATTTGTGGAAACAATTAAAATTAAGAAAAAATTACCACCAAAACGTATCTTACTAATGAAAAATTCAGAACCGCCTCGATCTTCTTGATAAGACCCGTACGGTTGAGTTATAGAATTTAAACATTTTTATTATATTTCATATCTCGCTTAACCAGATATTTTTTAATAGACGTTACAAATTTTTCATTTGTAGCTCGAGTTAAAAATATTTAATGACCATTTATAGATACGCATTGCCAAATTAAAATAATAAAATAATGTTTCATAATGTATCTTTTATTTATTAATTTAATTATTTAAAACAAAAATTAAGACAACAAGTGGTTTCGACTTATCAATTATTTAATATTTCGATTAAATTTTATTTAAATTACGATTATATAAATAATAAAACATCCAATCAATTTAACAAAAATAAAGGTTTTAAGTAACGGTTTTATCAAGAAAAATTAATTCTGGATACAACAGTTTTTTTTATTGTAAATTTAACCAATTTTTCGGAAAATTATGGTTTTATTTTGGTGTTCTATTTTAATGATCGTTTTATTTTAAATTTTGGGGTTAATGTCTTATTTTTAGTGTTCGTTTTTCTAGTCGACCATGATTGGAAATTGGTTGTCCTCCATTTTTATTATTATGTTGGCCACCCCTATAAACAGTTCGTTTTTCCAACCTACCATAACTGGAAATTGGTTTTCCTCTTGGCCATTTTTCAAGAAGTATAGCTTTTCCTCTTAGATTTACTGCTCGTTTTTCTTTATAATCGCTGAGAATTATTTAAAATATTTATGAATAATTAAACAATAAAATTGAGTTAAATTTTCCTTAATTTAAGTTTATCAACTTTTTAAAGATTTTTGTAAATTGAACTAAACTTTAATTATTTATATTGATAAATACACTAGACAACTTACTACTCATCATCTCCGTTTTCCAAATCATAATCGTCATATTCATATTCATCCTCATCCTCATCATCTTCGGCAATCGCATAACTTAAACTATTTTCGATTAATGCACATAAGACTACACAAAACAGTAAACTCTTAAACTTCAACATGATGTTTTCGTTTTTGTTATATTTATTTTGAAACTTCCACACAGGATGATAAATTGAATATAACTATTTAATTATTTTTTAATTCTCCCTCATTTATATACCAATACCATAAATAAACGTAGATTTCTTATCACACGCATTAATTAACCAATTCGCACAATTTTTGATTGGTAGGTCCAGAACATACATAATATGCCGATAAAATTTTATTGATAGTGGAGAATTGGTTGCGTTTATCGCGACCTCAAAATATGTACCAATAACTAATCAAATATTATAAGTTTGACTTTCTATCCAAAAACCACAATAAATTTTTTTCGTGATTTCATTAATTTCATGAATTAAAATTGGTAAAACTTAAAATTTTGTTTTTGTATTTTATTTTAGGACAATATTTCGGGAAACAAGGAAAATATTTCGTACAATGTTTGTTTTCTGTTTCGAGTGGCATGAAACCCTTTTGGCATGCTAAAAGTACACCAGAAGGCTAATTGATGTTCGTTGCAAACAAAAGTTGAAATTAAACATCAAACTATAATTGTAATAATGTGTTAATTATTTGTGATATAAGAGATTATAATATCAGAAACAGAATTTTTGGTGAGTCTACGTATGTAGTTAGTGTGCAAACTGAGTAATCGCACAACCATAGCAGCAATATACATATATTTTAAGAATAATACATGTTAAGCTGGCCCGAAAAAGACTTTCTATCTCGAAAAAGTAGTTTCGGAATATATCCTTGCTAAACATGAATTAAAATGTTTAATATTTTTCAATATTGCTATTAAAAACTGCTCAGATGCCAATAATTGTTTTTTAGTTCACAGGGAATGATAGATATATGGAACATAAATGATAGGTCCCTCACCATCAAATAACTACCACCCCTATATCTATGCGATGCCGCGAAAAGGCCATTTAAAGAACTATGTTCTATGAGCTATCAAAAATCACTAATTTGGGGTGGTAATTGTTCGATGGCAAGAGGCCTATCATGAATGTTCCATATGCCGCTATATCTATCAATCCCTGTGAACTAAGTAACAATTATAGAAAAATTAGTGTTTTTCAATAGCTAATAACGAATTGTGCAGCGATCTGTGAAAGGAGAGCCACCATATGGTAGGCGCAGAAGTCGTTGCCGGCGACGATGGCTCCACGGTGTAGAGAATGACTTGGCTTCTTCAGGTTGTCTAGGACAGTATGAAGGCCAAGTCAAGGATCGAAACCGTTGGAGCCAGATTGTTGCCGCAATAAGGGGCCAGTAATGCCATTTAAACACTGAATTATTATTTTTTTATCCATATTAGTGAGTCTGAAATAGTGTCAGCTGTCAGTGAATTAACAATTAGTATAGTTCCTGTGAAATTGATGGGATAACTAACATAATGGCGAAAAATGTTATTTTTAGTATTCCTCACATTTTAGCATTTATATTCAATATGTGCCTTACTAAGGGAGTTTTTCCAGATAAGTTAAACATCGGTGTTGTTAAGCCATTATTTAAAAAAGATTCACATCCCAAAGATTCAGTCCAGATACTAACAATTATCGTCCAACTACTCTTCTACGATAAACACATTTACTAAGATTTTTGATAAAATTATTAAATATAAATTGCTCAATTGCTTTGATAAAATAAATTTTTTAGATAAGAGACAATTTGGGTTTAGAAAAAATTCTTCGACTGAAAAAGCTCTTATTTCATTTTTAACGCCCTTACATGACCATTTAAATAACAACAAAAAAGTATCGGTTCTCTTTATTGACATTTCTAAAGCTTCTGATTCAGGTGACCATAAATTATTATTAGAGAAATTATCGATTATCGGCATTAGAGGCGTTGCACTTTCTTTATTTAAATCGTATCTGCAAAATAGAGTTCGTAGAGAGATTGGGGTATACCTCAAGGATCTGTATTAGGACCATTACTCTTTTTGATTTATATAGTAATTCAATCTTTGGTCTTAAATTGCATGGAAATATAGTTGCTTTGGCTGATGACATGGCATTTCTGTATTCTAATTCAGACTAAGATTTATTAAAACTTGACAAGAAAAATGATATGAGGTTGTTAAAAAGATGGCTTTACTTGAATCCTAATCCAGTGATTTATCATTCACGGGCTCGTAATGAGCCTCGGTGTAATGCTCTTTGCTTACCTATTGAAACTGTAAATTCGTTTAAATATTTAGGAGTGAACTTTGATTCTCAACTAAATTTTAAAATTCACATAGTCAATTTGAAGAAGAAAGTTCGTCAGGCGTTAAGATCATTATTTTATTTGCGTAATATCTGCAGCTCGGAATTTTTAAAATGTATCTATTATGCTTTGATAGATTCACATCTTCAGTATGGAATAACATGTTGGGGAGGTATTTACGTGTCAAATATAATCCATCCTTCCCGTTGTTTTTAAATTACAAAATATTGCCTCTGCGATATCTGTATGTTTTATAAAGTCCTCAAAATGTATTATTTAATGAGCGAGAACCTTTCAATAAATCGGCGTGAACCGTATATTTTCCGCATTAAAAATAGAGTAATAATTCCGCAACCAAGATATTCTTTACATTAAAAAAAAAATGCACACATTGCCCCCAAGTTATATAGACGATTACCACATGTTAATATTATGAATGCAAATAGATTTAAAGATTTGATTCGATTGTTAAGAGACTTGTTATTTGCAATTAGCGATATTGAAACTTTCTTTAAAACCGCAATTTAATATAAATTTATCAAGTTTAATATAATAGATAATAGAATATACGTTTTTACGCTAATCGACTGTACTGCTCGTTTTGTATTTTAAATTCGAATTTAAATACTTTGTAAATTTGAATAAAGATTTAATTAATTTCATTAATAATATTGCTCTACTGCATTTTTTGAATTTGTGTTTGTTACTATCATTACTTTTCTATTTATTTTTTGAATCGTGACTCACAGACGTTTACTTTAAATAAGGAGTTCACAAGGATTTTGTTTATTTACTAAAACGGTTGGAACGTACTGAGGTTCCGCACTCAATGCCACAATGGGCCCACAGTGCAAACCATAAATCGCTGGAGCGTACTGCAATCTTAGCAAACTGTAAAAGTTTGAACCAAGGAATAAATGCTGTAGTGTGTACGAGCAATTCGTCCAAATAAAAACTAATTACACAAGATTAATAATTTATTATTTTATAATTTTATGAAGTTTTATTAAATTTTATTTTAATTTTATTAACAATAGATTGATATTATTGTTTAGACATTGGAATCTTACAATCAACTGATTATATATTTTAATTTATTGTTAGTCATTACCAAAAAAAATGTACTAGTCTTATATATAGTGGGAGTGATAGGAAACAGGTACATAGATATTATTAATTAGTGTTTTCCATCACATCTCCCCCTATAAGACAAACACTATCCTATGGATTTTGTTTGAGCAAGAAAATATTATACATTTTTATTTTTAATTTCATTACAATTTCAAAAATTTATTATTATTCATATATTTAATATTTATACAATATAATTATTCAAAATAATATTAATATAATATTTATTATATATTGTCATACATTAATACTTAAGAATAATTTGATTATTTAATTAAATTTAAAAAAAAAACTTATTTATCAATTCAACTTGTTTACTTATTTTCTAATTTTACTTCGATTATTTATTTGTTTGCTAGACACGTCAGGGAGTTTTAAAATGTTTAAGGCGATTATTATGAATCGCTTTTAATGACCGTCCCATTTTTATAACAGAATTTTCATCAGATGGAGTATCTTCAACTATATATGGTCCCAACCACAGGGGTGATAATTTGTCCTTCATAGCTTCGTTTTTTAGTAAAACTTGGTCACCTTTGTTGAATTTAATTGGATTAATTGATCGGTCATAATATAATTTTGTAGCTTCTTTGGATTTAATCAAATTATTTTGAGCTGCTGTAAAGGAATTCTGAAGTCGGTATTTCAGATCTTGACAGTAATCTTCGTATGTATATATAGGTTCAGGCTCTTTAGTAATAGAAGTTGGAATGTTCGGCATAGTCCCAAAGACTAATTCATAAGGCATGAATCCGGAGCAACTGTGAGGAGTGGAATTATATGAGAACGTAAAATATGGAAGCCAAATATCCCAGTTCAATGGGTCGTTCTGTGAAAAGTTTCTGAGATATTCACCTAACGTTTTATGAAATCGCTCAAGAGATCCATTGGATTGCGGATGATACGCCGTTGTATTGAGTTTCGTAATTTTCAGTAGTTTACAAATTTCCTTAAAAAGTGAACTCATGAAATTAGAGCCTTGATCTGTTAAGATCTGTTCTGGGATACCAAATACACAAATAAATTCCTCTACAAATGTTCTAGCTACGGTTGAAGCTTCTTGATTGGGAATAGATTTTGCAACTGAATATTTCGATAAATCATCTTGAATCGTCAATATATATTTGTTATTTCTATGTGATGATATCATAGGACCAACTATGTCAAGAAATACTTTCTGAAAAGATCGTGATGATGTTGTAGTTATCTTCATTGGTTCTTTTGTATATTTTGAATGTTTATTGGATTGACAGAGTTGACAAGAAATTATGAAATCCTTTATTTTATTGTACATATTTGGAAATTTAAAGAAACTTTTGATACGATTATAAGTTCTAAAGAAGCCCTGATGACCACCAAGAGGAGATATATGAAAATCTTTTATTATTCGGTTAATTTGTTGTTCATCAGTTATATATTTCGTATTTACATTTGAATCATGATATTTGTAAGGATCATGGATGAATTCGTAATTCATAATATTATCATGAGTACAATCTATGGATTTATTAAGAGTTTCTGTGCCAAGATAATTAGAATTGATTTTGTTTTCGATAAATGATGAAGTTTCGGATGAATTCTGTATTTCTGATTCTATTTTATTTTCAAAAGATTCGGTCTGTTTAGGTTCACAAGAAGACTTAGGAATATTATTTTGATGAGATAATTCAGGAATAATAGACGAAATTAATTCATTTTCTATATCATTACTGGTAGTTGAAGGCTGATTTATTTTATCAGATTTACGGTTTAATTCATTCTTAGTTGACTGAGATCGTGTAACTATGTTGCACTCCATATTTTCTGGATCATTGGATATGCTCGTTTTTATTCTGCTTAAGGCGTCTGCATTTTTGTTTCGGGATCCTGGTTTGTGCACTATATTGTAGTCAAATTCATCTAATCTAATCTTCCAACGCATTAAACGTGAAGAAGGATTTTGTAAGTTGCTGGCCATATTAGTGGTTTGTGATCTGTCACTATTACAAATTTGTTTCCATACAGATAAGGTCTAAAGTGATTGACTGACCAAACTATGGCAAGTAGCTCTTTTTCAATGGTAGCATAATTCAGTTCCGCTTTATTAAGAATACGGCTGGCATAAGCAATTGGTAAATCAAATGACTCGATCGATTGGGAAAGCACTGAACCAATTGCAAAATCACTAGCATCGCATGTTAATGTAAATTGTTTGCTGAAATTTGGAATTTGCAGTATGGGCGGATTAATAAGTTTTGATTTAAGCTCATCGAATGCATTTTGACATAGGCAGGACCACTCGAATGGTTTGCCTTTCTTTAATAAATTAGTAAGAGGCTTGGCTGTACCTGAAAAATTGGGAATAAAACGTCGATAATAGCCGACGAACCCAAGAAATGATTTTATTTCAGTTTGGTTGTTAGGTTTAGGAAAGTTTTCGACCGCTAGAATTTTACTTTCATCTGGACGGATTCCATTCGATGTTACTATATGACCTAAATATTTTATCTCATGTTTCATAAAATGACATTTTAATGGATTTAATTTAAGTTTATGATCTTGGAATCGAGATAATACATCGCGTAATCGTTTGTTATGTTCAACCAGGGAAGAGCCAAATATTATGACATCGTCAAGATAAACCAAACACTTTAAATTATTGAGACCACAGAGCACGGTATTCATCATACGTTGAAAGGTTGCAGGTGCACCCTTAAGACCAAATGGCATTCGTATAAATTGGTAGTGCCCTTCGTCGGTACTAAATGCTGTTTTAACACGGTCAGGCTCATGAAGGTTTACCTGATGATATCCGCAGTATAAATCTAATGAACTGAAATACTGGGCGTTTCCTAGCTTATCGAGGATATCGGAAATATTAGGAAGAGGAAATACATTGTCCACAGTAATTTCATTCAATTTACGATAGTCTACTACAACTCGCCATTTCTTTTCGTTCGTAGAAGATTTTTTTGGAACAACCAGTAACGGAAAATTCCATGGGCTAACGCTGTCCTCTATTATTTGATCGTCCAACATTGTATTAACTTGACGTTGAATTTCAAGTTTCGTAGAATGGGGCTGGCGATATTGACGTCTGTTGATAGGAGAAATATTCGGTAAAGTTTCAATTTTATGGGTGCTAACGTTAGTAGAGCTGAGAGAATCACCGTCCAAATGGAATACGTCATTATATTCATGAATAATAGGTATCAACGAGTTATATTCTTCTTTATTCAAATGATCTAGTTCCATACAGGATTCTAATTTTTTGAGTCTTTGATCAAAGTTATCATGCCATGATTGGAAATGATAAACATCAAAATGATGTAATGGCTCTACGTTAAGGTTGAATTTGTGTAACGTTTGAGTTTCTTCGGAGATATTTAAAAGAGAAATTTGAATTTCATTATTTTTTACTTTATAGATACAACTAGGTATAAACACTGATGGAATTATCTATTGTGAAAAGGAAAGAAACTCTGTGTTATCAGGAAAATTTACCTTTATTGTTGATATTTTCTCGGACCGTGGTGGTAGTAACACGACATCGTTACTTTCAAGATTTAAATTTGATGTTAAGTTTAAAGACACAATGTCGTTAGTAAACGGAATATTTACTTGATGTTTTAAGAAATCGATGTTACACTTATAATGATTAAGAAAGTTTTGTCCAATAATTCCACTGTACGAGATGGGAAAAGAGTCTTCCACTACTTGGAAAACGTATTTGATTTCTTTAGAATTAGGAAGTATTATTTTGATATCACATTCGGCATAAGTTTCTAAAAGTTCTGAGGAAATTCCCTTTAATTTAAATTTAATGTCCCTGTATATCAATGTGTCGTTCTTCAAAAGATTCTTTTTTATTATACACACATCGGCACCTGTATCGACTAAGAAAGGAATATTATTGAATTTACAAACATCAATATTTAAGAATAAGTATTTACACTCATTATTTGAAGAAGTGTTCGATAAGGTGACGATATTATTAGATGTAGAATCAATTGATGAACTCGAAATAACATTTTGATTAAAAACGATTGATTTGTTTTGAGTGGTGCACTCTACTCGTTCTGGACTCTTGAAGGAGTGCCCCGATTTAACTTCAAGCGTCGATCTTCGTTTCCCGAAAACGATGTTGATTGAACTGAGGAAGAATTTTGTTGACAAGTTGTTTGTTCCCGACGAGCATCACTTCGTTTTTTATTAAAACATTCTTGAATGTGATGTCCCATTTTCTTGCAGTACGCACATCGAATAGTGCTAATAGGCTTCAATGAAGCTTGAAATGGGGAATAAACTTTGGTTGAGGATGTTGGCTGTTGCTTAAAACATTCATCTTTTAGGTGCCCAGGTTTATTGCAGATGTTACAATATTTTCCAGGTGCACGTGCACTATAAGGTCTTTCGTTAGTCGATAATGTTGAAAAATGTTTAACAACCATTTCTTCTTCATTCGCACGATTTATGGCTTCCGATAAACTAGTAAACCTACAAGCTTTGACAATAATTTTTATGGAATCATTTAAACCCTCTTGAAATGACTTTAATGCTATATGTTCATTTAAATTTTTAATCGTTTGAGCAGCATCGACACCTTCGGATGCTATACATGTTTCGTTTAAGCTGTACAAAATTGACTCCAAACGGCTTGCATATGTTCGGACATCTTCGCCCTTCTTTTGCCGTAAAGTGGCAAGTTCCATTTGTAAATTACCAACTGATCGAGTTTCCGTAAATTCAGAGTTAAGGATTTCTTTTAATTTTTTCCAGGAATCTATTTGACTGTATTTTATTATATCGTAAGCCTTACCATCCAGTTTAAATTTTACAAGTTCTAAAAATTGAGGTTTTTCTGTTTCCTTTAAAGATTTATGAATTAATTCTGAGCAAGAAATAAATTTATGTAATTCACGAGGATTGCCAGAAAAGCTGGGAACTAACTTTAAAACTAGTTTTGGATCTAATGATGCTATTTTATCACACTCTGTTATTAACGATTCAATTTCGGATTTCGGACTACTCTGATTTATATCAAGATTTGATTCCGGCGAAGCTTTTAAAATTAAATGACTATCCAGAAAGGTACCATCAGTCGTGATAATTTTTATTTCAGATTTTGGGTCAGACTTTTCAATTAATTTGTTTCGGAGATGTATGAAATTAAACGAACTATTTTGAACCTCTTTAGGATCTGATTCTCCATCTGATTCACTCATAAAATGTGTAACTTAGAAAAATATTTTAAAAAATTTGTATTTGAAGAAGAATTAGAAATTAAGCTTGGTACGTAAGTATGTACATATGTATGTCAAAGAGCCAACTAAATTCTTTTTTTTTTTTTTGACTAAACTATTTTCTTAATTTACGTTAATTGTTAAAATTTAATTTAATTTTCAGTTAATTGTTAAAATTATATTACTGGTTAATAACTTACAGTTACGTTGAATAGAGATGATGATGAAAATGCTGATGTGTATTCATGATGAATGGTACTGAATTTGTAATGATGAACTGGTAGATGACGAAAATAATGTTGCGTCTCTGATCCTAATATGGTAGATGAAATGATGATGATGTAAAAATGGTAGATGATGATTATGTAAAAATGGTAGATGAAATGATGATGATGTAAAATGGTAGATGATGATTATATGTACATGATGATTACATGTGCATGATTGTATAGAAATGATATATCGATTATGATTATGTGTATAGATGATTATACATATATAGATGAAAATGATCTTCAGTTTACGATGATAAAATGGTAGAAGATATTGATGATAACCGCATTTCCCGCTTAACATGAACAGCAACGAGGTTTTTAAGTTAATTAAGTGTACGTTATCTATTTTAGTAGTGGTTAATGGTAATTAACGGTCACTTCAAGGTTGATTGATGATTGTGATCACGCCATCCAAAACGGAGATTTTATTTGACGAATTTTATTGTGTTGCTTTTTTTTATAACTTTCGCGCCAACTCTAAATAGACGCTTAACTTCACAATTATGATTTTATTTTTTTTTTGACACTTATTACTTATATCTACATACATATTATATATATATATATATGGAATTTTCACTTATTATTATTAATATATAGTTTATAAGGTGTTTTAATTGTAATTAATTAAATTATTTAAATTGTAAATGATTTTTTTTTTTTTGTAGACAAAAATTAATCACTATATTTATGATAGTAAATATTTCTATATTTTTTTTTTGATTAGAAAAAATTATAAATTAAAAAAAAAAACTATTTTACCGCTGTCACCAATTTGTAGTGTGTACGAGCAATTCGTCCAAATAAAAACTAATTACACAAGATTAATAATTTATTATTTTATAATTTTATGAAGTTTTATTAAATTTTATTTATAGTTTTATTTAAATTTCATTTTAATTTTATTAACAATAGATTGATATTATTGTTTATACATTGGAATCTTACAATCAACTGATTATATATTTTAATTTATTGTTAGTCATTACCAAAAAAAATGTACTAGTCTTATATATAGTGGGAGTGATAGGAAACAGGTACATAGATATTATTAATTAGTGTTTTCCATCACAATGCTAACTGATCTACGTTTAAAGATCCGGAAGAGAACACTTGGGATCTATAGCTCCGACAAAGGCCGGACAGCTGCAGAGGTATTGTAAGCAGTCGTCCACTTCCTCTAGGCATCATAAAGAGCAACCGGTGGTAGTCCCATGCGTTGGAGATTAACCTTGAAAATACATATTTAGTGAACCTCAGGTTGGGTTCAATAATGAAATGTTTCGCCTTTCGACAGCTAGGAGTAGGACTTCTACTAGCCACTTCTACTCCTAGCTGTCGAAAGGCGAAACTGGGACTGCTCAGTTCAAGTAGAGCGAACTTCTTTATAGCGTATTTACCACCATTGAAGGTTAGAGGAATTGCTGGTTCAGGGCCAACAAATTTACTACGCGAACCAGCTTTCGCTAAAAAGGCAGCAACCTCATTTCCCTCAACGCCACAATGATCAGGCACCCACATGATCCTTACTCTCGTATTAGAGCAAAGGAGATTAATGTAGTGCTTGCAATCTTTGACGAGTTTGGACACAGTCAAAGGATTAATGAGGGTATTAAGCACGGCTTTACAAAAACAAACTATCACCTCAGACGACTGTCTATAATCTAAAATGAAATCCTGAGATAGCCTCCATTCTTTCTAAGGGAAAACGACGGAGAAAGAATTGGTGAAGTTAAATTCAGGCAATAGCCTGTCAATTACCATTTCCAGCTCTGGAATATGTGACTTAAACTTATTAAGAATCTATCTATGCACCGTACAAGTCCCGAAGACATTCCAGGCCCAATGCACTTTAGTCGATACGCAGCAGAACACGCTGTACCAAGAATGTAGGACTGCAATTCGGGCAGATGTAGAATAGACTCTTTAGCAAGAAGAGGAGCAGACGACATAGACCCGGTTATAGCCCTACAGGCTTTTTCATCTGCAATCTATCCAGCCTTGCTACCGAGGCGAAGACGTCAGTTTCACAACCGGCCACCAAACAACTAAAGCATACAACAGTAAGGGTAAAACCATAGTGATATAGATGAACGACATCATTTGGGGGTCATTTATAGATGAACGACATCATTTGGGGGTCAGACCCCAGGAATAATGTCGTTCATCACTAGGAAAGTTATTTTTTGTATTATTATCATTATTTATTTATGTATGTAGTAATATTTAAAAAAAAAATTAAATAAAATATAATATTTTATTAAAACTAGATGAAAATAAAAATTAGGGCTTTGTATTTAACTCATAAAAGGTCAATTTTAATTAGTGCATTTAAAGTAACAAAAAATATGTTTGGATTAAAACAATATACCTATGAAAACCGATAATTTTTAAACATTGAATGTGAAAAGCGAAAACTCATAGGGATAAGGATCACGAAAAAAGGCGACATTTAATTAACACTATTTAATGTATAATGTCCACAACTTTATTTAGTTTCATAATAGATAAACAACAATATGCCGCTTTGTTGTTATGCGTTAATTCATTACTTTTACTTACAAGTGCTCTCAACAATTTGAAATACATACGTTTGAAATTGGAGAGCTACAATCGGCGAGTCGTTTATTTGTTTGTCCACCTACTATCAAGCTAGATTTACATTGACTCGCCAAGAGTGCCCTCGATATATCGCGTCTATTAGGAATATAATACTTTTTGTTTACTTTATTTTCTATTGATTTCGTGCTGCGAATGAAAATACTTGTATTGCTTAGTTAGTAGACATTGCGAAACGATTTTTTTCGGGATTAAAAGGCTTTTTCGGTATACTTCAAATACATCTTTTTTAAATATAATAAAAAAAGGAATGCCAAAAAATTGGTACGATTGTGTAGAATGACAGTGACGCAGTCTCAATGCTGTGTTAAAGTTGAGAACAGGCTATCGAGAATTTTTGTAGGTATAACTCGGGGGTTCTGTCCCGATACTATTTACTCTCATGTTGTAGCACATCTTTCGTAAAACTGAAACCTGTCAGCGCCAACATCTTATATCGCCAGTCCAAGCGAACGTGCTTGCATATGCAGATGTTATATGCGTGATTGGGTTGAATAGCAACGGAGTGAAGGAAATACTTGATTTGCTTGTAGAGTTCTCAGTTGGACTCCAGATCAATGAGTCAAGAATAAAATACAAGATCTCTTATAGGGATAGTGGCACACTAGATTTTAACAGTGACTACTACGCTTTTGATCGAGTGAGAAGGTTCTATTATTTGGGCCATCTTTTGGCTGAGGATATTAAAGTGCAGCTGGCAATCGTGCTTTATATCCTCTTAAGCCACTTCTAAAAACTAAACATCTATCAAGTGCCGTGAAGCTGATGTTTTACAAAGGGTTGATCGGGCCTTTGAAGGAAGAAACATGTGTGAGATTTACGACCCAAAACGCGAGGTAGATGATACATACCGAGCTCAGCGATCAGAGATCCGATGAAGATCCCCGAAATTGTACATGCAGTAAGATCTGGCTCGGTCACATTCTGCGTGCTGATCCGGAACGAATTTTGCAGCGATCTCTAAAAAGAGATGCGCCATATGGTAGGCGCAGAAGTCGTTGCAGATGACGATGGCTTCGCGGTGTAGAGAACGACTTCGTTTTTCAGATTGTCTATGACAGTATGAAGAGCAAGGCCAGGATCAAAACCGTTGGAGCCAAATTGTTGACTCAGTAAGGAGCCAGTATAGTGTCCTTTATAAACTGTTTATTATTATAGGCAAATTGGGCAAACCTCAAGGATAAATAAACCAACCAAAATTCAGCGGTTTGTGCACTAACACGTATACACAAAAATTCTGTTTTTGATATATTTTCTTATATCACAAATAATTAATACATTTTTATAGTTCATACTTTGAAGTTTAATTTCAACTTTTGTATAGCAACGGACACCACTAACCTTTCACATCCACAATCGATGCGAGAGTCAGTTAAACTTGATAATACCAATTATCGTAATTAATGATTAATATTAATTTACTCTAACCATAACAAACCGGCTCCATTCCATTCGAAACAGAACACAATCAACCGTTTCATTGATTGATACTTGCCGCGTTTTCCGAGATATTCTTCCAAAATTAAATTTTAAATTTTATGTTATAGGCTCAGTACTCGAAATTTGAAAACTTTTCCAATTCATGAGATTAATAAATTCATAACAAATTTTTCTTGAGGTTTTTGGTTAGAAAGCCGACCTTATAATATTTGATTAATTAATTGTACAAATTTTGAGGTCGCTATAACGAAACCAATTCACCACTATCAATTAAATTTTATCGGCATATTTAATGCGTGTGATAATAAATCTACGTTGATTTATGGTATATAAATGAACCCGACTTATAATTATATAGTTATATTCAATTTATCGTCCAGTGTGGAAGTTTCAAAATAAATATAAAAAACACGAAAACATCATGTTGAAGTTTAAGAGTTTACTGTTTTGTATAGTCTTATGTGCATTAATCGAAAATAGTTTAAGTAATGCGATTTCCGAAGATGATGAGGATGACTATGAATATGAATATGACGATTATGATTTGGAAAACGATAATGAGTAAGTTGTCTAGTGAATGAATAAACATGAATTAAAGAAAATTGAACTTTATTGATTAATTATTCATAAATATTTTAAATAATTCTCAGAGATTATAAAGAAAAACGAGCAATATATCTAAGGGGAAAACAATTACGAATTGCAAGGGGAAAACAACCAATTTCCAGTCATGGTAGGTTGGAAGAACGATCTGCATATAGAGGTGGCCAACATAATAATAAAAATGGAGGACAACCAATTTCCAATCATGGTAGATTAGAAAAACGAGCTCCATTAAAAGAAAAACGATCACTAAAAATAAGACATTAACCCCAAAATTTAAAATAAAACGATCATTAAAATAGAACACCAAAATAATTTTGGTAAACACATTTTGTTAAATTGATAAACATCCTTTCATTATTTATATAATCGTAATATAAAAAAAATTTAATCAAATAAATAAATATGTCTAATAAAAACTATTACAATTTTATAAATTATTTACAAGCAAAATATAAATATTACGTGAAATGAAAATTCGATTCTTTTAAAAATTATAGATATCGTGGTTTTGGTTGTCTTATTTTTTGTTTTAAATAAATTATATTAATAAATAAAAATAAAGCATGCATTATGATTCATGGCAATGCGTATCTATAAATGCTCATTAAATAATCTTTCGGCTAACCCCATCCATGAAAAAGCGTTAGTTTTTTGCGTCACATTTCAGACAATTTTTAATTAAACCGAAATCACCATTAAAATGAAATTTAATATTTCCCTAAATTTTGATTATAAATAAGAATGATACTAAATAAAAAAAATATTATGCAAATATAATAATATAAAAATGGATGAAAATAAAAATTAGGGCTTTATATTTAACTGTTAATGGTCAATTTTAATTAGTGCGTATTAAAGAAACAAAAAAAAAAATTTTTTGATTAAAACGATATGAAAAGAATCACGAAAAGAAATGACAGTATTTAATCTATTGTCCACGAGATGATAAAAAAAACACGATAAAAAAACGCCCTAATTTTTCATTATAATTTCGTTTTGTGCCCTTATTCTGTGTTTCAGTGTTATTCCAGTTTGCAAAGTGTATGACTCTGATGATGATCATTTAGATGATCGTTTAGTTTTAAATAAAACAAAATTTGAGTGGTTTCAATAGGGTTTTTGTTACTTTCACAAATATAATTTAACACAATAATAATAATCAGTTTTTAAAGGCCGTTACTGGCTACTTACTGAGTCAACTATATGGCTTCAAATATTTGAACCTCCCTCAAACGTGTAGTGGCCACTATACTAAAACCTGTTGTGCCATTGTCCTTATAACCAGAAATCATGTATTTTTTTTTTTTTTTTTTTTTCAAGATCAAGTGTTTCTTTCACTCCATTGCTATTCAGTCCAATCACGCATATGTCATCTACATATGCAAGCACAGGCGATGTAAGATGTTGGCGCTGAGGTGTTTGAGCTTCATGAAAGGCGTACTATTAAAGAGTGTTGGGGACAGAGCATCTCCTTGCCGAACACCCGATTTAACTTTAATAATTGTCAAAAGGCTGTTCTGAACTTTAACACAGCAATGAGACTGCGTCACTTTCATTCTACACAGACGTACCAATTTTGTAGGTATTCCTAGGTATTTCAGCGCAGACCACAAACTCTCTCGGTTGATCGAGTCATAGGCCTGCCAAAAATCCATAAACACCTAATGTACGGGGATGGATGTCTCATAATATTTAGATAGAATCATCCGCAGCGAAAAGACCTGATCAATGACTGATCGATTCGGACGAAATCCTCCTTGCTAGTCACCAACCAAGCCCTCCGCTAAAGGGGTGATTCTAGCAAATATAATGTAGGGCAGTAACTTGTATGCTGTGCAAAGGAGAGCTATTCCGCGATAAATCTCACACTTCAAGTGGTTTCCCTTTTTAAGATGGGGCATATCGCGGCCACTTAAATACTATAATTTATTATATACAGTAGAAATCACGCGGCGGCACAAACATATTATAACTTCCATATCCTAGAAATTGGAGAGTTACTATCGGCGCGTCGATTATTGACTTGTCCACCTAAGAGTTACCTACTATCAAGCAAGATTTAAGTAGACTTGCTGAGAGTGCCTCGTTATATCGCGTCTATTAGGAATTTTACTCTCGCGAGTTAGTTTCTCGTGACCAGAGGTTTTCTCTCAGATGGACACTTAGCATTAGAGATATCACACTTTCTGATTTTTCTGAGCCTAACACTTATAAAATAAATTGTGGCAAATAATATTTTTGTGATTTTAAAGTTGTGAGCAAACAAGTTTTATAACTTTTGTCGAACGCGAAAAATTATTAAAATATTATGGAATGTATCATAAGATGACGGGTTTAATGGAAGAGAAATACCAAGAGCAGTTCAAAAAATGACTATGCATCCAGTTTGATGTATAGTTTGTAGGCCAATGGAACTCAATATCATATATCGAATGGAATTATCAACAAAACAATATTTGGAGCCGGTTTACCAGAAATAAAGGTTGTGGCAAAAGATGCTCTAGTAAACAATTTCGATTGGTTAATTTTTAGTAAAAGGCCTTAGTTCGAGATAACGAGCTGCTACCACAGAGCAAAAGCTCTCCAAATTATTAACATTCATCCAGTGTTTTAATAGTTGAGTTAATCTTCGATGGCATACCATAACAGATTTGAAGATTATACAAAAACAATAATACAATCGAGGGTACTTCGAGAGCGAAAAACGGAATATTGGAAGGGCAACTAGCACTGATTATTGGTAGGTCGAATACTGTTTCAGAATCAAGTTCAATAGGGTGGCCACGCAAAGCTGCTCATATATACGATGTTTATCTATAATACAGTGTCTGTTAATTCAATATTTTTAATTTATAGTCAATTTCAATCTTGAAAATCATGCGCCATAACAACAACAAAAATTTACTACTAAAATTGCACCAGAAAATTGCGGTTTTTGGTTAGGAGGCCGACCTAAATATTTGATTAAATTTACACATTCGCAATAAATGCAACCAATTCGCAATCAATATTATAATCTACATTGTTAAATGCGGATAATCACTTCATCTAATATACGTACATATATACAAAACAGGAAATTGTGCTTGTTTTTTTGTTGTTGTTGATAACCGAATACTCTCCACAATAATTAAAAAATGTTATCAGTGTTTTATGCTCTAGACCCACCGACAAAAAAAAAATGCACGAATTAGCTAATTAATCCGTCTGATAAGAAATCTGCATATATGAGGGCGAACTAAAAAAATAATCAAATAGTTTTATTCAACATCTCGCCCAGTGTGGAAACCTCGAAATAAATACAAACAAATAAATTAATAAGTGAAGTGATTTTAAATTAAATTAATTAGTTAAGTACTGCGGTTCAAAATGTCTTGTTGTATTTAAAATCAGTAATTTGGTTTGGATTAGCAGATAATTATTAACAACATCATGATGATGTTTAAGACTTTAATATTTTGTATAGTTTTGTGTGCAATAATCAAAAATAGTTTATGTGATGTGTTAGCCGATGTTGAGGATAATTCAGATTATGATGATGAAGAGTATGAGTAAGTTGTATAATAATATAATTACAAATTTTGGGTAATTTAAGTAAACGCACTAATAGTAATTATTCACAAAATTAAATTTTATCGGTAAATTAACCAACAATTAAAAACTTTATTTAGAAAGTTACTAAACCTAAATCTACCTAGCTAGATTAATTTTAAAACCGCGACTGATAAAATTTTGAAAGGTTTAATTAAAAATAATTATACAAAGTATCGTAACCACTAACTCCTAATAATATATATTTAAAATAATTCTCAGGTACTATGACGATGAAGATAGTCATAGAGAAGAATTAAATATAAAAAAACGAGCTCTATTTGGCGGTGGACTACCCATCTCCAATCTTGGTATCAAAAAAACATCGGGATCAATTTTACAGCCTGGTCTGCCAATTAATGGATTAAACGCAGGTGGACTTGGAAATATCGGTTTAAGCGGAAATTTGGGAGCTGGGATCAATACACCACTTGGCGGTTTAAATGCCGGATTAGGAGGTGGGCTCACTGGAGCTCAGGCGTCAGCAGGATCAAATTCATTAATTGGAGTGGGGTTAGGTGCTGGATTAAACACTCCATTAGGAGGACTTAACGCTGGATTAGGTGCTGGCCTCACTGGATCAGGCGGTCAAGCATCAGCTGGATCAAACTCTCTAATTGGAGCGGGATTAGGTGCCGGATTAAATACTCCATTAGGAGGATTAAATGTTGGATTAGGAGGTGGGCTTACTGGATCTGGAGCTCAAGCGTCAGCAGGATCAAATTCATTAATTGGAGCGGGGTTAGGTGCTGGGTTAAATACTCCATTAGGAGGACTTAACGCTGGATTAGGAGCTGGATTAAATACTCCATTAGGAGGCGTTAACGCAGGATTAGGTGCTGGCCTCACTGGATCAGGCGGTCAAGCATCAGCTGGATCAAACTCTTTAATTGGAGCGGGATTAGGTGCCGGATTAAATACTCCATTAGGAGGATTAAATGTTGGATTAGGAGGTGGTCTTACTGGATCAGGTAGCCAAGCATCAGCAGGATCAAATTCATTAATTGGAGCGGGATTAGGTGCCGGACTAAATACTCCATTAGGCGGATTAAATGCAGGATTAGGTGGTGGCCTAACTGGCTCAGGCGGCCAAGCATCAGCTGGATCAAACTCGTTAATTGGAGCGGGATTAGGTGCCGGTTTAAATACTCCATTAGGAGGATTAAATGTTGGATTAGGTGGTGGGCTTACTGGATCTGGAGCTCAAGCGTCAGCAGGATCAAATTCATTAATTGGAGCGGGGTTAGGTGCTGGGTTAAATACTCCATTAGGAGGACTTAATGCTGGATTAGGTGCTGGCCTCATTGGATCAGGCGGTCAAGCATCAGCTGGATCAAACTCGTTAGTTGGAGCGGGATTAGGTGCCGGTTTAAGTAATCCATTAGGAGGATTAAATGTTGGATTAGGAGGTGGTCTTACTGGATCGGGCAGTCAAGCGTCAGCAGGATCTAATTCATTAGGAGCGGGATTAGGTGCCGGTTTAAATACTCCATTAGGAGGATTAAATGTTGGATTAGGAGGTGGGCTTACTGGATCTGGAGCTCAAGCGTCAGCAGGATCAAATTCATTAATTGGAGCGGGGTTAGGTGCTGGGTTAAATACTCCATTAGGAGGACTTAACGCTGGATTAGGTGCTGGATTAAATACTCCATTAGGAGGCATTAACGCAGGATTAGGTGCTGGCCTCACTGGATCAGGCGGTCAAGCATCAGCTGGATCTAATTCATTAATTGGAGCAGGATTAGGTGCCGGACTAAATACTCCATTAGGAGGATTAAATGTTGGATTAGGTGGTGGCCTTACTGGCTCAGGCGGCCAAGAATCAGCAGGATCAAATTCATTAATTGGAGCGGGATTAGGTGCCGGACTAAATACTCCATTAGGCGGATTAAATGCGGGATTAGGTGGTGGCCTAACTGGCTCAGGCGGCCAAGCATCAGCTGGATCAAACTCGTTAGTTGGAGCGGAATTAGGTGCTGGGTTAAATACTCCATTAGGTGGACTCAATGCAGGATTAGGAGCTGGACTAAATACTCCATTAGGAGGCCTTAACGCAGGATTAGGTGCTGGCCTCATTGGATCAGGCGGTCAAGCATCAGCTGGATCGAATTCATTAATTGGAGCAGGATTAGGAGCTGGACTAAATAATCCATTAGGAGGATTAAATGTTGGATTTGGAGGTGGACTTACTGGATCAGGTAGCCAAGCATCAGCAGGATCAAATTCATTAATCGGAGCGGGATTAGGTGCTGGATTAAATACTCCATTAGGTGGACTCAATGCAGGATTAGGAGCTGGACTAAATACTCCATTAGGAGGCCTTAACGCAGGATTAGGTGCTGGTCTCATTGGATCAGGCGGTCAAGCCTCAGCTGGATCGAATTCATTAATTGGAGCAGGACTAGGAGCTGGTTTAAATACTCCATTAGGTGGACTCAATGCAGGATTAGGAGCTGGACTAAATACTCCATTAGGAGGCCTTAACGCAGGATTAGGTGGTGGCCTCAATGGATCAGGCGGTCAAGCATCAGCTGGATCGAATTCATTAATTGGAGCAGGACTAGATGGCAAGCTTAATACTCCACTAGGCAATCTTAATGCCGGTTTAGGTTTGGGTCTTATTGGTTCGGGTAACCAACCATCAACAGGTTCAAATGTCGTATCTGGCTTGGGCGCTGGACTTGGTGTAAATACTCCGTTAGGAAATTTAAATGCTGGTCTTGGTGTTGGTCTCACAGCATCCGGTTCAAACTCAATTCCGGAAGCAATAAAAATTACGGAACCCAGTAATATACCTGATGTAGAAGCTCAACCAAATGTACCCGTTGATAAACCAACGGGACCGATTCACGAACTATTAGAATTAAATGATCAAAGTGGAGGCGGAGTTAAAGGTGGGATTAAAACTCCACCAAAACCGGAAAAAATTGTCGAAGAATCTGCCAAACAATGTAAAAGAAGACCAATATCAATTAACGCCAAAATGAAATGTACTAAAGCAGCGTGTAAGGCTACATGTATTCCAAATTTCCAATTTCCAAACGGGGAAATAACCATTTATATTAACTGCGAAGATGGTGATTGGATAGTTAAAAATTCTGAATATGCTTCTGAAATTCCATCTTGTGAACGTAAGTTGACCTATACACCAATACAATTAAACTATTGATATTAATTATTTTGATTATTTTAAATTCACATAGCTATCTGTCTCCCTCAATGCCAGAACAAAGGTATATGTATTGAACCAGGTAAATGTCATTGTCCAGAAAATTTTGTAGGACCACAGTGTCAATATGAGAATAAACAGTGTTTACAAAAACCACCAATGCCAAAGAATTCGATTTCATCATGCTCCGCAACAACATGCACATTCCAATGCTTAAAAGGATATCGGTTCCCTGATGGTAATGCAATGATGAATATGGTTTGTAAAAATGGTGATTGGGCTCCATCACGCACAGACTTAGTATCAATTCCTGATTGCCAACCGACATGCACACCCGAATGCTTGAACGGCGGAAATTGTTTGGCATACAATTTATGTAATTGTCCAGATGAATTTAGAGGACCGCAATGTCAATATAGTATTGATGTGTGTGGTCCCAAAAAACTAATTTTCAATGGTGCCTATCACTGTGAAAGTAATTCAGTCACAATGGAGTGTAATATTAATTGTCCACAAGGTATTCAATTCGAGTTTCCACCAGCTGAAAAATATATTTGCGAATATTCGACCGGAGTTTATATGCCGAACAATATACCACAATGTGTACTAAATAGTAATGTTTCGAATAGCCATAACATAATGAATGAGCTGTCAAAACCAGAAATTCATCTTGGTATTCCAGACTACAATTTCAACGACAACACAGATTTCTCACAAGTTCAATTGCCAGGCTTATATTCGATATATTCACACAAACACCAAGACATTATAAATAAAACTCCGAAACCAGCCATGTGCATTATCTGGAATGGAAATACAGTTAAAACGTTCGATGGATTAGTTTATAACATTCCAATACATTGCTCCCATACTCTGGTACAAGATGAAATTGATGGTACGTTCAGTATTATTCTGCGCACATGTTCATCACATTCGGTACAACCATGTCCATACAGCTTGGATATCTTTATACAAAATCTTCAGTACAGTTTTGAAGATGTCGAAGGAAAAATTAAATTGTTTACGCCACAGAAGGAACTACCAATTCCCGCCCAACTATCAGGTTTGAGAGTCACAATGGTTGGTACATCTCTAAAAATTTCATTGGAAACAATACAAGCCACCCTTATATGGGACACAAAAAAAATGATATCGATCGATGCAACCGCATCGCTATGGAATCGTACAGCAGGACTGTGTGGCACAATGGACAAAACAATTGATAATGACATGACTTCGAAACAAGGAAGTGTTTTGAAAATACGCAAAACATTTATTGATAGCTGGCGTGCACCCAATTTGGATACAGATGAGAAATGTTTGATGGATCGTAATCAAGATATGCCAGAAAAGCAATGTGATCCAAAAACCAAAGTAGCGGCAGCAGGTATTTGCAAAAAATTAATAACAGGTGCAAAATTCGCAGACTGCTTACCACTTTTCGATACGAACTCATTACTTGCGTCTTGCATTACCGATTATTGTAATTGCGACGATCAATTCCATCCCGAAAAATGTATTTGCGATAGTATTTCAGTTATCGCGAAGGATTGTCAATTCCATGGTGTACGATTGGAATATGGATGGCGAGATTTAGACATTTGCCGTAAGTTGATTGAAATATCTTATAAAATGTAGATAAAATAAATTATATTTTTACAGCCCTCAATTGCACCGATGGCCGTCTTTACAAATCATGTGGTCCCTCATTCGAGCCATCATGCGGATCAGCAATTGAAGTAGAATCAACAATGTGCCATGAGGGTTGTTTCTGCCCCGAAGGAAGTCTCCAAAATGATGGTAAATGTGTTCAGCCAGAGGCTTGTCCATGCACGCTACGCGGCAAAATTTTTACCCCGGGAACAAAAATCACAAGAGACTGTAATACATGCAGTTGTGAAAATGGGTTATGGCAATGTACGGATGCCACATGCGGATCACGGTGTGCTGCGATTGGTGATCCTCATTACGTGACTTTCGACGGAAAACGTTTCGATTTTGTTGGCAAATGTTCATATTATTTGTTGAAGGCCGATAATTACTCAGTTGAAGCTGAAAATGTCGCATGCCCAGGAAGTATGTCCGATTTAATAGGTGAACCATCCAGTTCATTCGAAGGCTCATCGTGTACAAAATCAATAACGATTAACATTCCACACGGACTTAATGGCAAATCACAACAAATTCGATTAAAACAAGGACGTCAAATTTTGGTCGATGGCTTGGAGGTAAACAAATTACCAAAGAATTTGCAACAAGGCATGATCAAAATTCGCCAAGCAAGTTCTCTGATGACCACAATTGAATTCCAAGATGGGATTATAGTTTGGTGGGATGGAATTTCGCGAGTGTATATCGATGCACCAGCATCGTATCGTGGAAAGACAAAAGGTTTATGTGGTACATTCAATAACAACTTACAAGATGATTTCTTAACACCAGAGGGCGATATTGAAGCCACTGTGGGTCCTTTCGGTGATAAATGGCGCACAAAGGAATCGTGCGATTTTATGGCTGATTCACCACATACTCCACATCCATGTCAATTGAATATTGAAAACAAAGCCAAAGCCGAGAAATTATGTTCCAAATTAATATCGGAAATATTTGATGAATGCCATTGGTCTGTCGATCCGTCGCCATTCTATGAGGATTGTTTATATGATGTATGTGCCTGTAAAGGGGAATTAGGTCCATGCAGTTGCCCAATATTTTCGGCATACGCCGCAGAATGTGCTCGTCAAAACATAATCATTAATTGGCGATACACCATTAATGAGTGTGCTATCAAATGTTCGTCAGGACAGGTATATGAACAATGTGGAAATGCCTGCAGCCGAACTTGTGAAGATTTACAATCCGATGCACCATGTAAGTCATCGTGCGTTGAAGGTTGTCGATGTCCATCTGGTCAAGTTCTAGATGATCGAAATGAATGTATTCCTATCGCCGCATGCTCTTGTGCATTCAAAGGATTAATTTTTAATCCAGGTTACAAAGAAGTAAGACCGGGCAAAAATTTCCTCGAACTATGGTAATTATAAATTTATATTAGCGATCCTTTTATTATTGCTATATTGCAAATATTTTTTCATTATAGTACATGCATGGGAGCCGGTTGGGTATGCAAAGAAGCATTGAATGATGATGCACAAAAATATCCACCAGCCGCCGATATTCGTCATAAGTGCCAGGCCTCGCAGTTTGAAGAATTCACAACATGCGAACCAGAAACTATACTGACATGTAAGAATATGCATTTACCGTTCGAGGATACAACCCCAGCTGACTGCCGTCCAGGATGTGTATGCAAGAAAGGATACGTGTTTGATGTATCGGAAAAAAAATGTGTTTTACCTAAAGATTGTTCATGTCATCACGGTGGACGAAGTTATAATGATGGTGAGAAAATGTTCGAGGAATGCAATACATGGTGAGTGTATATCAATATAGAAACTATCATGAAATTTGAACGTTTAGCTTTTAATTACTCCCCCGAGAAAGCAAGTTTCAAAAAGCTCATTATAGAGCTACCTCAAAACGAAACTAATCGTTCAACTCATATTACCGCACAGAGAGCACATAGGCCCTACCTAATTCTACATTTTTAGATTAAACTTAAATTAATTTGCGATATTCAAAAATATATTCGTAAATGAAATTTACTATAAAGTTTAAATTAAAATTTTTATAAATCGTTATTAAAAGTTTACTTCATGAAAGCTTACTCACAAACTTCATATTGCCTTCAACCAATTTCTAACATTTTAAACTGATAGCACTGCCTTTAATAATTCTGTGAATGAAACAGTTTAACTGTTGAAAGCTCCGTTTGGTGAAATTTAAAATATTTTGTAATTAAGCTTAGCTATTCTAACATATACATATCTTTGTATATTTGTACAGCACTTGCAATGGTGGTTCATGGAACTGTACAACCAATCCATGCGCATCAACTTGTTCTGCATGGGGTGATTCACATTTCGAAACATTCGATGGCAAAGACTTCGACTTCCAAGGTGTATGCGATTACGTATTATCGAAAGGTGTGCTACAAGGTGGTGAAGGATTTTCTGTCACATTGCAAAATGTTCTCTGTGGATCTTTGGGTGTTACATGCTCAAAATCTGTTACAATCACTCTATTAGGAGCAAATGGCGAAAGTATTACACTTGATGCTGATTCACCAATTCCCGGCATTAAAACATATGACGAGCCCACAAAAGCATTAAAAACCGCTCATAAACCAAATAAACTTTCAATCCATCGGGCCGGTATATTCATTATCGTCGAGGCTCCAGGATACGGGATACAAGTAAAATGGGATCGTGGGACACGGGTCTATATAAAATTACAAAACAAATGGAAAGGCCGTGTCGTTGGCTTGTGCGGTAACTACAACGGTGATGCAAATGATGATCTTAAAACACCATCCGGTGGTATTGAAACTAGTCCATTGATATTCGGACACTCATGGAAACTACAAGATTTCTGTTCAGTACCAACGGAACCAATCAATGCATGTGAATCACATCCACTACGCAAAACATGGGCTCAACGGAAATGTGGTGTATTAAAATCAGATGTGTTCAAAGCGTGTCATAGTGAAGTTCCAGTTGAAAAATATTTGAAACGTTGTATTTTCGATACGTGTGCTTGCGACCAAGGAGGAGATTGTGAATGTTTATGTACTGCTTTAGCTGCATACGCTCATGCCTGTACAATGAGAGGCGTACCAATCAAATGGAGAACGCAGGATCTATGTCGTGAGTATTTTTGAAAATAATTTAAAACTCAATGGAAATAGAAATCCCAACCAAATAAAATTGAAATCCGATTTGAAATTAAGTTAAAGTTTGATAGGAATAGCAAAACAAGTAAAAAAAAATTATAAACTCTCATCAAATATTTCATAAATCTGAAATCATTTTAATTTAATTCTACCCTGCTTTATTGATTGTATTATTTTCGATTCATTTTAGCAATGCAATGCGACCCACAATGTTCGTCTTACAGTTCCTGTGTGCCAGCCTGCCCAATCGAAACTTGTGACGATATGTTAGATCAAGCCAAATCTGAGCGAATGTGTCACGAGGATGTTTGTGTCGAGGGTTGTAATATTAAACCATGCCCAGAAGGATTTAAATATTTGAACGATACATTCAGAGAATGTATTCCACAAAATTTATGCAAACCTGTGTGTCTAAGATTGAATGGCGTCGTTTATTTTGAAGGTGATGTAATTAAAACAGATGAGTGTCAAACGTGTCGCTGTTCACGGGGCAAAGAAAAGTGTATTGGTGAGCCATGCAAACCTACAACGCATCCTACAGTTATCCCACCGCTTGGAATCCAAGAGGTACAATGTATCAGTGGATGGTCCAGTTGGTTCAATCAAGATAAATCATACGATGCAGAACCAGTGAAGTCAAAAACGCCAAGCAAAGGATTAAAAGATGGTGATCTAGAACCAGTCCCATCATATTTATTGATGAAAAATACAAATGGATTTGCTCACTGTCCAGAAGATAATATTACCGCCATTGAATGTCGTACTGTAGGTACCCATCATTCCCCAAAGTCTACTGGTGAAGATGTCGAATGTTCACTAGAAAAAGGTTTACTATGTGCAGGCCGCTGTCATGACTTTGAAGTGCGTGTGCTATGTGTGTGCGAAGAAGAGGAAACGACAACAAGTCTGCCTGAAACTACTATTCCTGTGACTACAGGGCGTACACGACGACCTGTAAAGCAAGGGAGAACTACAACAACAACACCATCACCAACAACAACAATTGTTGCTCAAACAACAATCGTTACTGTATCTCTGTGCAATGCGTCAATCTCAAGCATTGAACATCCCACAGATTGCACGCACTTTTTCGAATGTGCTCCAACTGGCGGTTACACCGTATTAAAATCATGCGATCAAGGTTTGATGTATAATCCTGTCACTAGGATTTGTGATTGGCCTTTCGCAGTCATTGCTATCAAACCAAAATGCGAAGAAATTACAGAAACTCCAAAAACCACACCGTGGCAAGGAACCACTCGAAAATATATTCATCCGACAACATCGAAGCTTGAGTTAACTACGCCAGAATGCGAAGAAGGATTTATTTGGGACGACTGTGCTTTACCGTGTGGAAAAGCATGTGACTATTATGGTAAATCATTGGTGCAATCAGGACAATGCCCTGCAACAGGAGGTAACGAATGTTTAGAAGGCTGCACTGATTCTGAGAGCGTTGTAGCCTGTCCACCAGGCTATTTATATAGAAATAAAATGGGATGTGTTAAACTTTCTGATTGTCCTTGTATGAGTAAATTGGGTCACTTCGTTAAACCAGGAGATGTATTCCAAGAAGAATGTGAAAAATGTCAATGTTTAGACAATCAATACGTGTGTACAGCCAGTACTTGTATAAGTACTGCAGCTCCAAGATATACAACTTCAAAAGTCGTTACTCGACCAACCACAGTCGCCTCAACCACGAAAGTATATACAACAACGGAATATGTGCCACAATTAGAACTACATTCAACAGTTACACCACCAGCAAAATGTGATCCTAATAATTTGGTACCTTTAATAGATGGAGAAAATCCATTGTCAGATGGTATATTCAATGCTAGCTCGAATCTAGGAACTGGTTATCTTCCTAAAGATGCAAGATTACAATCAAATAATGACGAGTCATCCGGTGGATGGTCACCAACCGTGGATGACGTCACACAATACTTAGAAATTACTTTACCGCAGCTTACACCAATCTTTGGTATTATCGCCGGTCCAAATAAACTAGGCGATCGAGTTACAAGTTTTAAAATTGCCTACACTACCGAAAATATAATTAATGATGATACCATTTTCTACCAAGTGGTCGATGAAAACAAAAAACCACAAATATTCCCCGGCCCAATCGATAGTAAATCAGTGCCACAAACCTTATTCAAAATTCCAGTTGAAGCAAAAACAATTAGAGTATATCCGTTGACATGGGAAAATAGCATTGCGCTTAGTGTTGAAATTATTGGATGTTCACCTCATCGACTAACAACATTACCGGCAACAACTACGCATAAATTCACCGAAAAGGAAGGACCAACAACTACAGAATACATATCGACCACTCTTAAACTAACTACCACCGAAAAAGTAGTCACAACAGAAAAAGGAACAACCGTTCTTAATGTTACAACTGTTCAAATTGTACCAACGACGGAGCATATAACGACAGTTAAAAAAATTCCGATAACAACTGAAAAGGCTACCACCGAGAAGCCACGACCAACGACAACCGAGAAAATAACGACAATCACCGTAAAGGAAATAATACCTTTGTGTGATGATCCAATGGGAATGGAAAATGGTTATATTCAACCACATCAAATTAAAGTGTCATCCACAAAACCGTCCGAACTTCATTTAAAGCCATATGAAGCATTAAAATTAAGTTCGCCGGAAGGTTGGAAGCCGATTCTAAACTCGAATCATGAGTTTGTCAAAGTAAGTATATTTTATACATTGGTACAGCTGCCAAAAAAGTTTTCGGTTAACTTTTCTACTTTTTTCAGTTTGATTTTCTTGAGCCACGAAATCTAACTGGTGTAACCACAAAAGGTGGCCCGGAAGGATGGGTTACCGGTTATAATGTTATTTACTCACACGATGACAAGACCTACAATCAAATTCTTGATCACAATAAAGAACAAAAGGTGTACATTGCCAATTATGATTCAATTACACCGGTTACCAACTTCTTCGATTTACCGATTAATGCACAGTACTTGAAAATTGTACCAGTTAACTGGCATGATACTATCGATCTAAAAGTTGAGCCGCTAGGTTGTTATAAAGCATATCCTACTCAACGACCCGAAACTACATTGCCACCAACAACTGAATTACCACCAGGATGTGGTTTATGTGAGGGAATTGTGTTAGTCGATGACATTTGCAAATGTGCTGAACCATTACGATGGGACGGCCATAATTGTGTTAACGCAACTGAGTGTCCATGTGTCGATGGTATTCATACATACAGTGTTGGCGCAAAATACGAGACCGAAGATTGTCTAGAATGTATATGTACTATTGGAGGTGTTGCCAAATGTGATCCAAAACAATGTGAAAAATGTGCACCAGGTTTACGTACAGTAAAATCAGATTCATGTGCATGCCTCTGTGAAGAATGTCCATTGAATCAAAAAATGTGTGTATCAAATGAACTTTGTATTGATGCAAATCTATGGTGTAATGGCGTTATAGATTGTCCAGATGATGAACTCGATTGTGTCACAACAACAACACCACATTTAACAACTACAACTCCGTATAAAACTACAACACAATATGAGAGAACAGAACAACACATATCTACTACACCATATT
The DNA here is from genome assembly GCA_951394425.1 of Tipula unca. Lineage (NCBI taxonomy): Eukaryota > Metazoa > Arthropoda > Insecta > Diptera > Tipulidae > Tipula > Tipula unca. The sequence goes on from OX596381.1 coordinate 199,405,192, forward strand.
ATGTACCACCAACGACGGGAAAACTTATTGAGGCTACAACAGAACAAGAAACCACATCGCACCGTGTGACTACAGTAAAACCCAAGTTTACCACTCCATATAAAACAACCATTGAAATAACAACCATCCCTCCTATACCATGTCCTGAACCAAAATGTCCACCAGGTCAAATTCTAGAAATGAATTCAACCGATATTCCAATAAAATCGGCCATCTATGAGATAGTCACGGAATTGCCGCCTGTAAAAACGTCATATACTAAAACGTCTAAGCGTGTTGAACAAACTATATTAGCACGACCAGCGTCTCTCGTCGAAGATGTTGAATTATTATGTCCGCAGTTTAAATGTACTGAGCCAAATATTCCACAAAACTTACTGGAATGTATGCCAAATTGCCCTGACGGATATAAAGTTATTGTAGAACCAATTAAGCCGGGGGCTAAGGGGTGTCCACCGTACACGTGCGCACCACCAATAGTTGATGTTTTCTGTAACATCACTGGCAAAACATTTAATACGTTTGACGGCACCGAATACAAATATCAGATATGTAACCATGTACTAGCACGTGATCTTAAAGATTCAAAATGGAACGTGACATGTAAGTAAAATTAATTTGAATTTCACTAGGTTTGTACTCTAAAATTTCTATGTCATTTTAAATAGTGCGACAAAATTGCGCAGCCGGTAATTACGCCTGCAAAAAGGAAATCGAAATTCACGATGGAAAATACGGATACATTATCGTAATATACCAAGACTTAACTGCCGAAATTGATGGATATCGTTACACCATCGAACAAATTCACAACGCAGATAAATTTAAAGGATTATTTGGCATTGAAAAAATTGGCGAAACAGTTCTATTCACCTCAGCCATTCATGGATTCTATGTGAAATTCGACGAATTTGGTGATGTAACAGTCAGTGTATCGTCATTAAGTAAAAATTATGTAGATGGATTATGTGGGTACTATAATGGTGATTTGGCCGACGATAAACGTTTACCGAACGGTAATTTAGCGGCAAATACAGATGAATTTGGTAATTCATGGTATGTGAATCGAACTGAAAAGGACTTCTGTGAACCACATGCATGTGGCAGAGATTTGCAATTGGCCGCATACCACTTGTGCACCTCAGTTAAACATGACGTATTCAAACAGTGTGCCAGTAGTCTTAATATTGATAGATATGTTTCAACGTGTACTGAGGCGTCTTGCACTTGTTTACAAGAACAGTTAGTTGATTCCAAAGATACATTGACAACCGAACAATACGCTGAAAAATTAAAGCTATCAGCTCAAAAATGCAAATGTGACGTATTACAGCACTTTAGTAGTCAATGTTTACAAGCCAACGAACAAGTTGATTTGTCGTCATGGCGAGCACAAGAAAGCTGTGACATTTCATGCCCACCACCACTTATATACAAAGATTGCTACCGACGTAGATGCGAAACTACCTGTAAAACTATTGACACGAACGATTGTCCTTATGTACCAGGTCACTGTTTCCCAGGTTGCTACTGCCCCGAAGGAACTGTCCGAAAAGGTGACCAATGTGTTGCGATATCCGAATGCCGCGATTGCGATTGCACTGGGTACGGAAAATCACAATATCTTACATACGATCGTGCTAATTTTACATTCGATGCGAATTGTACATATTTACTATCCCGCGACATTCTTAAACCGAAGCATCATAATTTCGAAGTTTATGTTACACTGGGACCTTGCGAAGCAGAACCTAATGCACTACAAACCACCACTCAACCACCAAAGTTCGTCATACCGGGACTAGCAGGTCAAAGAAGTCCACATGGTACTTGTACACAAGCATTACGTATTCTTATTGATTCACATGCAATTGAAATTAGTCGTGGAAACATTAAAAATGTACTGGAACTAACCGTGGATGGAGCCAAACCGAAATCACTACCATTAAAAGAGAAATGGGTTCAAGTTAGCGAAGAACAAAGTACCCATTTGAAAGTATTATTGTTGGTCGAACAAGTTGAAGTGACGGCCGAATTTAAAGACTTTTCATACTCAGTGCGCGTACCAAGCTACAAGTATGGATCTAATATGGAAGGATTATGCGGCGATTGTAACAGAAACAAAACAAATGATTTTACACCGAAACCAACGGGAATTGATAAATTATCTCCAGAAATACTAGGAGATCCAGTCAAGAAATTTGCGTACAGTTGGTTAGCCGATGAGCCAAGACTTAATCTAACCGAACCAAATTGCCTTGTTGTAGAGAAAGAAGAGATTTGTAAACTACCAAAACCTAAAGATAATCCATGTTTGAAGATCTTAGATGAGGATATATTCGGATCATGTCATAGTATCGTTAGTCCAGTTTTGTATGTGGCATCGTGCCAAAAAGATTTATGCACAGATGTTAAACCAAACGCTTGTGAAGTTTTATCTGCATACGCAAAAGATTGTGCTCGACATGGTGTATGCTTAAACTGGCGACAATCTACATTATGTCCATTTGATTGCCCGTCAAGTTTACGATACAATCCGTGTGGATGCGCAGAAACATGTGAATCGGTAAAAGAAAGAGAAAAACTCATCGATGCTCAAGCTATTGGAATTAAAACTTCAAAACGACAAACACTTACAGATAGTTGTAGCGTGGAGAAAGCAGAAGGTTGTTTCTGTCCAACAGGACAAGTATTGAGAGGAAATGTATGTATACCCGAACGAGAATGTACTCCATGCGATGATGAAGAACACTTCCCAGGGGATAAATGGTATCCCGATATATGTTCAACATGTGAATGTGATAAGTCTGCCAAAACAATATGTTCGAAGAAAGATTGTATGGTTAAAGATATTGTATGTGAGAAGGGTTATGAACCACAAGTGACCGAAGATAAAGCTGAGTGTTGTCCGAAATACACGTGTGGTAAGTGGATTTTATTATTTTAAAACAGTATTTTACTAAAAGTGAATGAAGAAAGAGGGTTGTATAACCAAGAAAGTTAAACAGTTTAAAAGCTAAAATACTACAAAATTTGTCATTACCATATTTTGCCATGCTTAGTAAGTTGTTAAATAAAAATTGTGTCTGTTTGCATATAGTTTCTAGAATGGATTACACATAGATTTCTTTATTTTAGCGCCAACAAGAAGCAAATTTAGCTCATAACATATTTCCCTATAAATAAATTATTATTTTTCGTTTGTATAGTATTGAAACCAACTGAACCCCCACCAAAGGAATGCCGAATTGCTGTTTTACCAAAATGTGGCGAAGGACAACGGGCCAATACAGAAACAGATGAATTCAATTGCCCGAAATATGTATGCGAATGTGTTCCGGTGAGCGAATGTCCAGCACCACCAGAATTTAAACTCCCACTCAAACCGGGCATGAAGATTGTATCAGATGAACCAGGTTGTTGTGTAGTTAAGAAGCTAGTATGTGACAATACGACCTGTCCACCAAAACTAAAAGGTTGTGCCGACGAATACTACGAAGTTGTTAAGAAGGATGTTATTCCACAAAACGGCGAAGAATTATGTTGTGACGAATACGTTTGCGAACCACCACCGCATAGTTGTATCATTGAAAAGGATGGCAAGAAATACTTGAAAGAGTACAACGAAAAGTGGCAAGCGGAAGATAACCTATGTCTAGTCAAAGAATGTATTATAGGTATCGATGGTAAACCAACAGTCAAGGATATTGTTACAAAATGCGAAACGGCTTGTGATCCAGGATTCGAATATGTGGATGTGCATGACTCATGTTGTGGAAAATGTGTACAACATAAGTGTATTATTGAAAATGAAGTGTACGAATTAGGTGCCGAATGGCACGAAAATAACGATAACTGCACAACTTTCTCGTGTGCCAAATTGAATGATACTTATGTTATAACGAAAACCGCAACATCGTGTCCAGATATTTCAGAATGTCCAGAAGATCGTAAATTTGTACGAGGTTGTTGTACACTATGTAAACCAGCACCACCACCTACTCTAACACCAACATGTGTCCCCAAACCATTACAAATTAAAACGGTTGGATTGATCAAGGAACAACATCCAACTCATGGTCTCTGTGTCAATACACAACCAGCTAATGAACTTAAAATATGCGCTGGTGGTTGTTTATCTGGAACAAATTACAACGAGCTAACAAACACTCAAGATCAATTCTGTAAATGTTGTTATCCAGCCGAATTAATTACAGTAAGTGTGGAGTTAACATGTGAGGATGGATTTACATTGACTAAGGAAATTGGTTCGCCAAAAACATGTGCATGTAACGAGTGTGAACGGGCGAAACCTTTAACGGCTGCCCCATTCCTCAAGGCATAATCAATACAAAATATATAATTTAGATATAATATTTAATTAATTAGTATTAATTTTTTTATAAAAGTTTATTTTTATATAACATATTTATTTTATAACAAACAAAAAAAAAACCATAAATACGGCCCTAGTACAAAGCCATTTCATCGCATAAATATGTAATGCAACATTACACGAAGTTCATTTTTATATGTCATATATATACTCGTATGTATAATCGAAAGCAATAAATATATTTTTATAAATTTTTAAATTTGATTATTTCAATTATACTTAGAATCTGAACCGATTAGCACCCTTACCAGATGCTTTCATTAGAATTTTGATAAATTAGTATATAATCTCCATCAGAGGTGCGAGGAACCACTGTGGTAGTGCCGCATCCAAACAGGAGCTATACAAAACCAATATCGTTATTTATTTATTTGATAATAATAAAAATTAATATAATAAATTTAAATATAATACGCTTTAATTATTGGATTCTTTTTACGATGAAAAGATATACAACCTTCATGATATTTAAGAGTAATGAGTTTTGATCACACCAGTCATCTTGCAGTTTGTCAGCATCACACATTTCTTCAATCGTATGATAAATGTTTAAGTCATCAGCAAATACGACAACATTTGAATTTTTTATGATCTGAGTTATCCGATCATTAAAAACAATAAAGATCCAGGGTCCAATATGTGATCCTTGGAGAACACCAGATGTCACTTTGGTAACGTTGGATTTCTTATTGTCAATTATTACATATTGCAGATGGTTTGTTAAATACGACTTAAACCATTTAATGTAATCGAATGTAAATCCGAATGCATATATAGACTTTGGTGTGCTTTATGATGATATATAGAATTAAATGCTTTACTAAAGTCCGTGTAAGCCACGGCCACTTGATAATGCTTTTCAACCAAGTTAGTAGATGTTGATCTGCCAGGCATAAACCTGGGCTGATTGACAGATATATGACGTATTAGTGTGCATTGTAAACTCAAATAATTTCGGGATTGATGATGATGTGAATATTCCTCTGTAACATGTGACGTCATCACCTTTTCCGGATTTAAAGATAGTTGTTATCTTAAAGACTTTCGTTTTTTCCGGAAACACAGCAGTGGTTAAGGACTGATTAAACAGTTGGCACAACGGATTTACCAAAATACTTGCAAACTTGTATTTCCAGAACTGTTTTGGATTTGTTCTAATTTTTTCTTATACGCCATACAAATAGGCATTGTACTTAATTTGGCCCCTGTGGTCGGGGGGCACTCACATGTCTCGTAAATCTAAATTGCACGAACATGTTTCCTAAGAATACCACCACAGTATCCTTTGCTTGTCGTAGGAGGCGACTAAACGGTTGGATCGCTGGGCTGACGACCCGCATCCGTAAAAAAAATCAACTGTTTATAAAATCAACAAAAAGAAAAATGGATACCGCCAAAACAACACCGGACCCCCGCTCAAGTACCCGGATACGAGATTTAGGATCGGCACGTGGAACGTGCAATCACTTAGAAAACCAGGAGCGTTGGAGGGTCTAATCACGTGCATGAAAGAGTATCGGCTGGAACTCGTTGCTCTTCAAGAAACTCGCTGGCCTCAAAGTGGAGACCATGTGTCCCAGGACTATACGTTGTTCTACAGTGGAGATGACCTGGGAAATCTTGGAGCTGGATTTCTTCTTGGGCCGCAGGTAAAGAAGGCTGTTTTGGATTTTCAAGCAGTCAATAACCGATTGTGTATGCTTCGCCTGCGCATGAAGTTAGCCAACCTGTCGATAATTTGTGTACATGCGCCCACAGAAGTCAGCCAGCCCCAAGATAAAGACTCATTTTACAATGACTTGGACGATCTGATGGGATCTATACCCGAACACGATGTTAGAATGGTAATTGGGGACTTTAATGCTAGAGCTGGCAGAAATCAGGCCAACTTGTGTGAAAACATAGGTCCGTACTGCCGACACGAAACTGTGACCGATAATGGTGAGAGAATGATGTACTTTGCAATTGCTCATGATCTTAGAGTAGCAAGCACATTCTTCCCTCACAAACAGATACACCTAGAGACATGGACACATCCTCGCAAAACATCCCGGAGCCAAATTGACCACGTGTTAATTTCAAAAGGGCGAGCTCGGGTAGATCAGGATGTGAAAACTTATCGGTCAGCAACCAAATACGTAGGCAGCGATCATTATTTGGTCGCTGCAAAGCTACGGTGGAAGTTTTCGTACAGGTCGGGGAACACAGCGAAACGGATGGAACGTTTCGACTGTGAAGGTCTGATAAATGAAGATCAAAAGAAACGATATCAGGATCTTGTCAGCGACAACTTTGAGGGAGCTAATTACCAGTCTGACTGCGTGAACTCTGTCTGGGAGGTACTGAAAACTTCGGTTGTCAGTGCTGCTCAACAGACTTTAGGTATAGTGAAAGTCAGACCCAAGAATGATTGGTTTGATGACGAGTGTCGTCTTGCAGTTGAGCAACAAAATATAGCCCATAATGAAGTGCAACAACGTCTCACAATCGCAAGGAAAAACAAGGCAGCTCTTGCAAGAAGGGCAGCTAAGCGGATTTGTAGACAGAAGAAGCGAGAATGGTGGAAGGCCGAGGTTCTGAAAGTACAACAACTCAGCAATGAGCGTAGTTCACGTAATTTCTTTAAAGGAATTACTGGATTGCACCATACTTTCAGGCCTTCGTCAACCGCCATTCGGGACCGGGATGGAAACCTCTGTGTCAACATCGACGCAGTACTTGACGCATGGAGTGGACACTTTACTGAGCTGCTTGATGTTCATCATGCGTCACAGACTGTTGTTGAGCCACCTCTAAAACAGTCTGCGGAGATTTGCACTGAGGAGCCATCCCATGAGGAATTCACTAAGGCCATGCAGAGAATGAAACGAAACCGCTCACCTGGAGTGGACTGCATTAATTCGGAGCTCTTGATATTCGGAGGGGATACTTTGTGGAACTGTCTTTTCGACCTTATTCGATTAGTATGGCGAACCGAAGTTATGCCTGATGAATGGAAAGTGGCCGCGATATGCCCCATCTTCAAGAAGGGAGACCGCTTGAAGTGTGAGAATTATCGCGGTATAGCTCTCCTTTGCACAGCATACAAGTTACTGTCATACATTTTATTGGATAGAATCACTCCTCTGGCGGAGGGCTTGGTTGGTGACTGTCAGGGAGGATTTCGTCCGAATCGATCAGTCACTGATCAGGTCTTTTCGCTGCGGATGATTCTATCTAAATATTATGAGACATCCATCTCCGTACATCAGGTTTTCCTGGATTTCCGGCAGGCCTACGACTCGATCAATCGAGAGAGTTTGTGGTCTGCCCTGAAATACCTAGGAATGCCAACAAAATTGGTACGACTGTGTAGGATGACAGTGACGCAGTCTCAATGCTGTGTTAAAGTTGAGAACAGGCTATCGACAATTTTTGCAGTTAACTCAGGTGTTCGGCAGGGAGATGCTGTGTCCCCGATACTCCTTAATCTCATGTTGGAGTTCATCTTTCGTAAAACTGAAACACCTCAGCGCAACATCTTATATCGCCAGTCCAATCAAGTGCTTGCATATGCAGATGACATATGCGTGATTGGACTGAATAGCAACGGAGTGAAAGAAATACTTGATCCGCTTGTAGAGTTTTCAGCTTCTGTTGGACTCCAGATCAATGAGTCCAAAACGAAATACCTGATCTCTGGTTTTAGAGACAATGGCACACCAGATTTTAGTAGTGGCCACCACACGTTTGAGGGAGTGAGGAGGTTCAAATATTTGGGCTCTCTTATCACTCACGATAACAGTGTGGGTGAGAATATTAAAGTGCGGCTGGCAGCTGGCAGTCGTTCTTTATATCCTCTAAGGCCACTGCTAAAATCTAAACACTTATCAAGTGCCGTGAAGCTGAAGCTTTACAAAGCGTTGATCAGGCCCGTTGTTATGTTTGGATGTGAAAGTTGGGCGCTGACGGATGAGTACGAGAGATGGCTCCTTACATTTGAGAGAAGAATCATGCGTGTGATTTATGGCCCTAAACGCGAAATAGATGGTACATACCGAGCTCTGTACAATTTCGAGATCAGAGATCTGATGAAGATCCCCGATATTGTACATGAAGTTAGATCTCAGCGAGTACGCTGGCTCGGTCACGTTCTGCGTGCTGATCCGGAACGAATTGTGCAGCGATCTCTGAAAGGAGAGCCACCATATGGTAGGCGCAGAGGTCGTTGCAGGCGACGATGGCTCCACGATGTAGAGAACGACTTGGCCTCTTCAGATTGTCTAAGACAGTATGAAGACCAAGCTCAGGATCGAAACCGTTGGAGCCAGATTGTTGATTCAGTAAGGGGCCAGTAATGGCCTTTAACACTGTTATTATTATTATTACTTAAATTGGAAATAAACATAAATTCCTCGCTGTGTTGTAAAAAAAATCGCTTGTCTGCCTCCAGACTCGATTTCATCATTTTAGTATATACCTTACACTTACGATTTTTTAGATTTAGAAGCTGGTCATCGAACCAAGGAGGGTGTACACCTAGTGCTTTGTTTTAATTTGGTACATGGAGTTCAAGGCTTTGGTGTATGATCTCTTAAAATTTAACATTTTCATTCACATCCTTTGCATTTAGAATTTCATCCCAATTCACTGCTTCCCAATTCATAAACTTCCAGACTAAGTTGTATTTGATTTGTTGGAGATGTTTTGGTTTAGGCGTACAGTCATTAGTCTCAAATATAACAATATCCAAAGGTTTTGTGGTTGACGTCATTTACAACAAATGGGTTGGGTGATTCAGTTACTTTAAACACATCTACTCTTCATTCGTGAAGACAAGGCTCTACTTTAGTTAATTTGCGAAAACATGTGTATCTTACAATTCGTTTTATGGCCACATTGACTTAATTTTTTTTATAGCAAAGTTAAATATATTTGCAAGCGAGTAACACACGCTTTTTTTTTAAATTCGCTATAGGTTTCTCGTAATTTCGTCTCAAAGTTGAGGAATTTTTGACAAGAACCATTCACTCACAAACCAAATTTATCAATATTTTTCTACTAATCTGTAAGAGTTGTATATATGGGTATATTATCTAGCGATTAACACACATTTTTATAAAAGTTCGTTCTAATAAGCGAGAAAATTCAAAATTTAATTGAAAACTATTTTATATCGATAAGCTGACAAACCAATTTATTGAAAAAAATGTATCTTCGATGTAAAAATGGTTTAGGAATCAACTAAATATCTTGTATTTTTTAGTTCATCCCTTTTTAATTAGATGTAACTGGCAAAAAAAAACAATTTTTTCATGGAATATTTTGTAATTTTCGATAGCGGAGATTTACACCATTTCAAATTTTTTTTTAGACGCATTTTTTGGCATTTAAATATCGACATTAATTTTGTTCTAAGTAAAGTAGAGCCTCAAATTCCAAGTCAAAATTCCAGATGATATTTGGAAGATTGAAGTCACCAAGTACAAGGAGTAAATCTGATGAATTTGATATAATAATTACTTCTTCAATCGAATCGACACATGCAGCATAATAATCACTGTTTGAATTAGAAGGTATATGTACACTGTGTAGATAAATCGGCACAACTTCTGATGGGACTAATGTTCTTGCAGCAGTCATTAGTTTAGAATGCATGGCTCTGGTTACGCCAATGCCTGATTTTTTAGAGCTTGTTTCAAGATTGCGACCACATCTATAAACAATATAGACCAAAATATTCAGAACTATTCATTCCTGCATTGAAGTTGCTTCCACCGATTACAAAAATCAGGTAGTTTGTTTGTAGAACAAAGCGGTAAAATTTGGATGCTTTTGAAGCCATTTTGTTAAAAAAAAACCCTGTGACTGGTTTGCTTCCTGACTTTTCAGATGGTTTAGTTTTAGTTGTGGGCACTCCAGGTACAACATGGGTAAATGCTAAATGGTGCCCTTTCGTTACTAGCGAGTGTAGCAAACCTTCTTCAATGGGCGCGAAATATTTAAATGTACATGTGTGCCTCGATCTCGCAATGATTAAGTGTGGTAAACTGTGTTATTTATTGTATCTATATTTTTAGTGCTGATATCTGGATAATATTCTTTTAGTGCTAACGTAACATCAACAGGACATCTATATGTAACATTTAACTGCTCCGAATTTGTTATAAATTTATTAGTGTCATAAAATTGCATATTAACTTGATGTAATCTGTCAATGTATGGAATTTGATTTTTATCCCCAAGAAAATATATTTTTGAACATTTGCAGAGCATGACCACAAGTCCAATATAACCAGCATGTACCATCATATATTCATCAAAAAATACAGTATCATAATTTCGGATTCCAATAATTAGATAAGAAGCAATCGTTGTCTAGTTTAATACGTATTTGATGAAATCCGGCTTCTCCTTAACGCAACGAGCAGTAATGTTACATTTGAGATCAACTTCTTTGTGGCACATAAAACGAGATCACTGCCTAGTTTATGCGTGTTTATTATCCACGTAGATTTTCCGCTGCCTGGAACACCTTGAACGGAAATAACTGTAGGTCGCTAGATGTTGTCCTTAGTAAAAATGGTATTTAAATGGTTGTACGTTAGGTGATCGGGCATAAGTTCAGTGCCCGCCGAGAAAAAATGTATTTACGTGCTGCCGAAAAAGAATTGGTAGTATCATAAAATTTGACTAGGTTTACGCCATCAAATCCAACCTTTAATAGTAGGCTCCTCAAGGTATTTATTATTCAGATTGTCATATATGAAAATGTATTCCGATAGAAAAGACGAAGCTGCGAAGGGCATCAGGTGAATGTATTTCTAGTTTTGTAGGTGGCTCTTAAAGATACTTTCAGAATGCTTTATGTAAAACATTATTTCAATTAATGAGTTCTTGTAGCGTGAATCGGCAGATGTATCAGCATAAAATAAATGAGATTCGACTGGAGTGGACTTCAAAAATTTGGCGGGTTCACCGGTAATCCAACGATGATAAAGCTCTTTATATATATATATATATATATATATATATATATATATATATATATATATATATATATATATATATATATATATATATATATGTATATATATATATATATATATATATATATATATATATATATATATATATATATATATATATATATATATATATATATATATATATATGTGTATATATATATAATGTTTATTTTATTTTATATACAAATTTGTACATTTCATCTCGCGGTATCCCTTGATACTGAATTACACATTATAATATATATTTTAAGCAATTCTCTGTATTAAGTTGCTGTGCTCATTTGCAGAGGCGATACATGTATGTATAATTTGAAATCGAAACAATACTAAACAATTAAGATCTTAGCTAGTCTTAACACCTTGAATGGCAATGTTTATGATGACAATTAAAATTTTATGTAATTTATAGAAAAACGTAATATTGTGGAGGCAGATTTTAATTATTATCTACTTGAAAAACACACGAATCATACGCCAAAAAATCTAATTTTGGTTAATTTTACCTATGTTTCTCCCACAAATTTAAATTTCTTAGAATAACATAATAGATACACGAGATTTAAATTTTCTTAATTTATCCTAATTCAACTGGATATTATATAAGTGGGATAATTTCTGTTTTCTTTTATGTTATATAGCTGAATAATTTCTTTTATTATCTTTAAATGTTGTAATTATAAAATATTAAAGAATTATACACAAGTATATAAGTGTACGCATATAAAAATGTATAATGTAAATATGTATTCTTATATACAAAATAAATTATTGAACAGAGAGTTAGATAAAATTAACCTTGGCACTTAAAAATAATATATACATGATAGTCGAAAATAAGTTTTAATTTTATTTTTATATATTTTAATTTACATTTTAAAAACTAAAACATGTATAAATAACAAAAACAAAAAAATCTGTATAGACTCAGTGTAAACTATTAATTATTATTAGTACATTTATGTTATAGTTGATGAGTTTTGAAGTCTGAAGGAATTTTATATACTTGAAGAAAAATTTGTATAATTCGCTGTAACTCGTAATATTATCTGTAAGCCCTTTGAAAGGGTATGCTTTGTATACAATATTTAATAGCCGTTCTGTTATTTAAATTAAACAAAATGTTTTTTAAAATGTTATAATTTCAAGAAGTTATCTAAATTTGAAGTAGTTTTTGACCTCCAGTAAAATTAATTTGTTGCAACTTGTTTGAAGTGTTGAAGGTCTTAAATGCAATCTTTTTTTTTTGTTTAATAAATACCAACACATACATTCATTGATTAGAGACTGGCTAATGGAATTATTGTCCCGTGAAGGTCCGTCTTTTAATTGGCCATCTCCATACTGTATAGGTCCATGCCAGCCTGTACTAGCATAAACGATCTTTGACTTTTCGTCCATTAATTTAAAATTGTAAATTAAACTTGAATCAAACTCTGGCCCAGGAAGTTGTGATATTATGCACTTAAAAACATACACGTTCTATCAGGGTTGGGCAAATGCTGAAATGTAATTGTACTATAAAAATAATACAAATTACCACAATACAAATCTAGTTATTGCAAATAAAAGTTGTCAATTGCTTTTCTAGTTTACCAATAATAACTGAAATAAAATTGTATATATACATATATACAACTAATTTCAAAGAAGTAATCTGAAGAATATATAGCGACCAATGCCTAACAAGCATGCTATACGAATTCCTTTGAATCTTCGATAAGTGGTTTTAAACAGTTTATGTAGTAATTTGTATTTATTTTAGCACATGGCTGAACGAAAATGGGTACTGTTGTGCCAAAATTAAATATACCTAAGAATACATATAAAGCCTTTCGGATGAGACGGTTATGTGAAGTGAAATAATTCCGTCTTAGTTTGCTCGTGACTCAAATATTGCACACTTCTTTGGCCATCGGCATTTGTTAAAGGACCGTTGGTGTCTTTTGGTGATTGCTTGCGCACACATATTGTGGCGCTACGGCTTCTTCAAAAGTCTTAGTCCCAATTTTTTTTCAGAGTATATTGTATGACTCCAACCTTTGTGTTAAAATGTTTTACTAGATGTTTCTACGTCGGTGATTGTGGTTTTGTTGCCATTTTTCGCAAAGTAGAAATTTGGGGTTTTGACAAAGATGATTTTCGTGCCAAATTTTCAATTAGTTTATTGTTTCTATTATTAGTTTATTAGTGGAATTTCATTTTTGTTATAGTTGGTTAGTGTACCTTTTGAAATATTAAACCCTACGTTTTTACACTCTTTTATAATAAGTGAAAAACTAACGTTTTTCTTTAAAACATGCGTGAAACAAAGACCTGCGGTTTTTTTGTCAACACTATGATGAGATCTGACATTTAAAATAAAATTGCATTTGGAATATTCTGTTGTTTTGATGCTTCTTTTTTACATATACTTTACCTCTCTGTAAAACAACGGGGCTCTCAGTTTTTTGTATTTGAAATGTCAGATCAACATTTTTGTACGAAAGTGCTGGAACTGTAATGTTTAGAAATATCGCACATTATTAACTTTTTCATAAATAAAAAGTGAGAAGATTTTCTAGCGAAAATAAATATCGGAAGGATCATTAATTATTAGTTTAATTAAGAAGTGGAAATTCATATAATTTGTATTTTATTACTCTATCATGACACCAAATATAAATGTTCAGCCGATGTTGATATTTCTGAAATAGTCACTAATTGAGAAATCAATTCCATATTAAGGCTTATTCTGCTAAGAAATATGATAACCCTCTACTAGCCGGACCATTCTATTAATTTAGCACATTTCATTGTATAGTATATATATATATCGCTATACACGTTAAAATATGGATGAATGTCACATAAACAAAACTATATAAAAGTTCATAAAAATGTGCAAGCCAATTTTGCCAAATAGTGACCACACTTATACATAGTTTGTGACGAGGTTGGGGATATAGCTATTATGTCATAATAAATTTAAATGATGCAATGTAAATAAAGAAATGAGGGAACGAAGAGAATTTTTTCTGTATATAATTATTTAGTATCATTTCCGGTTGAAATCTTAACTAATCGTGGAACGACGAGTGCTAATTTATTGCGTATATACACGTACATGTCCGACAGACCGATATGCATATAATATTTGACTGAATCACAGCTAATCCGATTGCGCATATACGTATATACATTCATTTTAACGTACTAAAATAACTAAATTGAATTAGTCTATGTGTTTTGATGTTTGTATACACATGTATGTATATGTATATACATACATGTATGTAGTAATAAATATATATATACAAAAATAAATTTTTTTTATCTTCAACCGAACCGTCAAACACATTCACTTTTTCAGTGTTTTTTTTGTGTATATTTCATCTCTTCGCGTATTCCACAAAATACAAAATAAACTAAAAAATAATAATAAAATACTATTTAGTCGCAACATTGCGCTCTCAGTTTTTAGTTCGCGGTTTAATTTTTTTTTTTTTTTAATATACTATTTTTATTTATTTATTTTTTTTTATTTGGTCATAAAAATAAAAAGAATAATAATTTGTTTTGGTTTTCTTCTTTTATTATTAATAACAATTATATCGTTAAAAATAAATTAAATAATAATAATAAGATATAAAAATTAATTCGTTCATAATAATTAATTAATTAATATTTTTTTATACATAATATAAAAGTTGTCAGTTAGCAGCAGCTACGTTTATAATATTTGTAATTTTTTTTTGTATAAAGTTTTTTTTTTTTTATAATATTTGTTGTCGAGAAATTTTTCTTAAGATTTCAATTTTTTTTCGTTTTATTTTAGTATAGTGACGACACGATTTTAAAAATAAAAAAAAAAAAAGTAAAATAAAGTTTTAAAATATATTTGCATATATTCATTTGAAATTATAATTTTAAAAGTAAATATGAAAAAGTTATTTAAGTGAAGTGAAAAATAGTTTTTGGTGCGTTATTATTACACATAATACCTATATCTATATTATATATTACGTATGTGCATGTACTGAAAATATATAAAATTTGTACTTGTAATTGGATTACTTAAGTAAACACACACAAGACACATAATTTATTTCGTGATCATCAAAAAAATATCTCAAGTCAATACTTTATAAGGTAAATAATTAAAGATCAATTTTAGTTTTAGTTATACGAGTATAGTAAAAATAATAATCATGATCCATGATGATGATGATGATGATATGGTGAAATATAAACTATTTTGTGTATGTATACATGCATGTACAATGGTGTGCTAGTGTACGAGTGAGATCAATAAACTTCTTAATCTCATACCCAAAATCTACAAGATTTAACTCATTTTGTTCTAACTCGGCTACACAGGTTTAAAATTATTTCGTGCGCTAGTTCCTATCCACCGAAATTAAAAAATAAAATATAATGTAAAATTGATTTTCATCAACCTTTTTACGATTTTTGTATATACAAGTATGTACTGGTATATAAACGAAAAATACTAATACTTTAGAAAATCTAATTTTCGGCCATGAATAATTTAAAAAGAAAAATTAATTCTGGCAAATCATCAATTTTATGTCGAGAGGATGAAAATTTTGGGTTTTTCTGGTGATTTTTTTTGTCGCTGTAAAAATTTCTTTCTGTTTATGAATTTTCATTTTTCGCTAATTTTTATTTGAATTATGTGAACTATGTCAATGCTTTAATCTGCTACCTCCGTAAAGAGCGGGCTTTAATATATACGTATATATAAATTTAGCACATTTTGTTCCATATAAAATTTTTGGTAACAATTTTTATGATTCATATACATAATACATTTTACATAATTTATATTCATAAAAATATATACGTATATATAAATTTAGCACATTTTGTTCCATATAAAATTTTTGGTAACAATTTTTATGATTCATATACATAATACATTTTACATAATTTATATTCATCTAAAAATATTCGACACTCTATATAATAACCCGCAGATCATGATACATATATGTATATATCATACATACTCATATCTATTGGATAAAATTTTCTGCTATGTTCGCATCTCAAAAAACAACTCTCAAGGTTTGTTTGTGGGAGTTTCGTTTCGTTTTTTTTGTGGTACGTTGATTTAGTGTAAGTTATATGTGAACATTTTATTGCTAGAGACAACTGTTTTATTATGTGTGTGTATAAATAGATTTTGACAGATTTGACATGTTTATAAAGCACCTCTGGAAAATGCATGAAACATTGACAAATATTAGATTTAAACATCTTCGAAATGTTTGAATTTAGGTTACATATTAACTGACCTATATATACATATTTGAAGAAAACTGTTTGAAAACATCTGATCAAAATTTTAATATTCATGTAATATCCATGTTTATTATGTATTACTTTAATTATTTTGAATATGCGATTAAAACAATATGTTACCATAACTAAATTTATATTCAAATCCTCTTAAATTGCACTTTACTTATGAAGAAATTATAATTTTATTACACCTTTGAATCGATATAGCACGGGAAACGGGAATTTAACTTACAGCTCCAAACAACCATTGCAGAAATTTAATTAAATTTCGATATAATTTAATAATTAACAAATTAAATCTAAAGCAGTTTAAGTTTCTTATATTCTAACCAAATTCAAATCTTTAAGTATACGATTTAACTCAGTCAAAATCATTTAAACTATACTCTAAAATCAGTTTGAATAAAATATGCTTATTTGAAGTTTCAAAAGTAATAATTAGGTAACCGGTATTAGAACACTTGTAATATTCAAATGTCATATTCACTTCCCATTCTCACTAACAATTTTGCGCAAATTCATAAATAAGTATATGTACTTAATATTCAAATCAAAAGAAAAGCGCTAATCGAAATATTTTTGGCCATTTACTCCGACTGCTCAAACTTAACAATCTAAGCACAAATTTCAATGTTTTTGTTAATTGTGCGAAATTTTTATAATGGTATATTGTTTTTTTTTTACCCAACCATCTTATTCATCCACCATTTTTAAACCAACTTAACCTTGGTTTTAATTGAGAAAATTGATATACTGCGAGCCCTTCAATTAAATTCAGAATCTAGGGATATATTTTAATTTGTCTTTGCTGAATTTAACACAAGTTTTAGCCATTAAATTAAAATATTACAAATTTTTAATTAGAGATATTTCATTTTAGATCGTGCGTAATTAATTTAGTATTTTTCTAAAATTCACGATGATGTTGAAACACATCTATGAGCAGCCGTAGAAAGTGCAATGACCCAAGCCGTTGTTCTTGTTAGGATTACAGGCTAGTACGGTATGTGCAGATGGACATTTAAAAATGAATTTGTAGCTGTGTGCCATTGGTACAAGGTAAGGACGCTTAAAGTAAACAACGAAAGAGTGGAAAAAACCTTGAGCTAAAGAATATCAAACCCATGTTCTATGCATCTCTTACAAATCTAAGAAGTTTTCTATAATATAAAGAATGTTTGTTCATCCCTCGGATCGTTAAAATACTTAAAAAATTTAAAAATATTTTAAAAACGAACGAATAAGATTGCACTTTAGGTATTTACATCCTAGCTCTAAACCAATAAAATCACTCATAACAAGCAACAAAAGAAACCTCCATTTCCCTCTTATAGATGAATTATTCGAATGTAAATGGGTAAAAATCCTTCATGGTGAACCAATCTTTCGGGCAATAAAATATTAAAACTTTAAAATAATAATCTCATTTTAATTTCATAAAAGTCGTTTATATTATTTTGCAGCCTTAATTTATAACAGAAATTATTTAGCAAGGTTTCTAGTTATTTTAAGAAAAAAAATTTTTTTTTCAAAAAGCATTAGAACGGAATTTGTTTATATCGTTCATCGAAGCGATGATGCCAAATTACATATTGCATCAAATCACTAAATAGATAAAACTAGACCATAAATTTGGATGGTTATAATATTTAACTATTAGATCTATTGTAGGGTGACCAGATATACTCTTATCAAGAGTGTTAGTACTCTTTTTGGTTTGTTTTGTTAGGCAAAAATCATTAAAATATACTCTTTTTCAGTTAATGTTTTTTTTTTGTTTTTTTAAATCAACATATTACATAATACATATACGCTTTTAACAAATGTAATAACATCTAGGAATTTAAAAATTTTAAAAATATGACAAATTACAGAATTTGAATAAATGCTTGAAGTTTTTATTAAATTCCTGAAAAATTTCAAACTTGTAAAGTTTAGAATATTGTCAGCTTTTTAAATTTGAAATTAATCCAAACTGTGTTAACTGAAATATAAATTCAAATTTGATACAAATAAGTTAAACTTTAATATTTATTTAAAAAAAATTCACAGTTAAATTCAAGTTTGCAAAATTTTGTTAAAATTTAAAAATTCCGTTCGTTACTAAATTCTAAATTAAAAAATCGAATTGAATTTACAAATACTAAATTTCGTACAAAATTAAATCATTGAATTTTGAAAATTAAAATTTTTTTGAAATATTAATTATCGATATATCGAATTAAGACTTACCTTATTTTAAGTCTTTTTAAGTTTGAACATAAGCTTTAAACTGGATTAAAACATTTAAAAATTCTTTAATGAAAATTACAAAAATTACAAAATATCTTTATAATAATTAATTTCAATGTGTAAAATTTTAATTATCTAACAAAATCGTACCAATCTGAATTCGAAATTTCAAGTTTTATAATTCCAAATTTTAATTTTAATGATGTCTTCCAAATTTTAAAAGTTTAAATGTAATAATCATTTTCGCTAAAATGAATATATTGTTGCGACTTGAAATTTCGAATTCATAATTATAAAATGTGAATTCAAGTAACCTGCAATAAATTTAATTTTTAATCCAACAATATCAAAGGCAAATAATTAAAGTTTGAAATTCGTATTCAGAATTAAAAATGTACGAAATTCGATAGGTTCCAAATTTATATTGATAATTCGCTAAAATATTAAGTTCATATTTAGTTATCCAATTCCAATTCTGATATTCTAATAAAAAACTTTCAATCTTAAATATTTTTGAAATTTAGAAAATCTGAACTTATCTTTCAATTTGAATCACCGAATTTTACAAATGTTATGTGTATAACTGTATAGTACGAAAATAACAATATTCGAATTTTCCAGAGAATATGTATTTAAAATTTTTTAAATTTAATTTGTTCGTAATTCAGAAATATTAGTTTAAACTTGAGTTTTGAATCTTAAAAATAGAATCAAAATTCACTCAAAATTTAAACAAGAAACTTTTCTCGAAAATTACAGAATTTTATAAATTTTAAAAATTCAAATTTCTAAATAATTTCATTGTTCGATAATTGGGATTGATATATTTAGAAATTTGAATTTTTAAAATTTATAAAAAATTAATTACGAATTTTAAATAAAATTTTAATAAGTCCAAGTACTTCGATTGAATTGATATTGAAACCGACTTTTTAGTTATACCAATCGGTCATGAAACCAACTATTTAGTCATTTCCAGTTTGAATTATTAATTCTTGACATGTTGAATTTTTACAAATAATAATTTTCAATGTATCGAATTTATGTTGAATTTTAAATTCCAAACTAAACTTTAAACTTCCATTTTAATTACAGCACTTCAATTTTGAATGCATAGTACGTAAACAATTTCGAAAAAATGATTAATTAATTTAAACAATTAATTTTTTTGGATTTCGAAATGTTTTAATTCGAACAAATATTTAATCAAAGTCTACATTTGGAAAATGTTGGAGAATGGAAATGTTGGAAGAATTTTTGAACCTTTCTGAAAATTCTGATTTAAGGTTCGTTATAGTATCTGGAAATGAATATTCCATCCAACAATTTCATAAATCGATGATTAGAATGGAAATTTCGGATTTACATTTAAAAATATTTTTATTTCAAAATTCGTTAAATGCAGAACTGTACATTTCAATAGATTTAAAAGTAAAAATTAAATTTAAAAATTCCAAGTATCCATATTTCGAAATGTCTAGGTACACTCTGGTGGAACTGAAACTGAAATGAATTTTTTAGAATACAATTTTTTGGCTGTAATAGCACAAACGAATACAATTATGCAAGACAAGATTCCTATCACTATTAGAGGTATGGGGAACATTGAAGACATACGCATGGTTTTGAAAGAGTGTGATAGTTTCAATTAAGAGAAATACTAACTGGTCTGAGGTTCCAATTACTGAGCTTCCAACTTAATGTACTTGTGCGGAGTTGTACTAAAATATTGAGGTTTGATTTAGAAATTGAATTCTATAATCGACTTATCAAATAAAACTGGAAGTAGAATTGTTAGGAAGCAAACCTCTGAATATGAAATTCGAATCCAATTTCAAAATAAGACAGTTCCATGTATAGTTGATCAAATATTGAATTTTGAGAAAGAATTTTTTTGTATTCTCCGCGGTTCTTAAATTTAAAATTGTCAAATTTTTAAAATAAAATTTCGATGTGTAATTCGTTACATTTTAAAATGGAATTTTATTAAATTAAATTTGTCTAAATAAAATAAATTTAAATGATAAAATTTAACGAATATGAAATTTTTAAACTTTTGAAATAATTTGGATTTTTGATTTATTTTTTGTCTATTTCCATTTATGTAAATTTAGGCAAAAGAAATAAATTAACATTTAATTCGAGCTTTAAAATGTCTATTTAATTCGGTTTTCGTATAATTTCGTATAACTTCACATGTTTAACTTTAAAATTTCAATTTGTTTTAATGAATTTTGAAAGTTTTCTATGCACGATTGAATTTTGATAATTTTTCATAGCCTAAAATGCAGAATTTCAGTGTAATTTGTGTGTTAATATTTATGTATAGTCTTACTCAGTTTATAACGAATGAAAGAATTGCCTCGACTGCCTGAATTGCAAAAATGGTTTGTTGCTTAGTTAGAACATCTTCAAATATTTAAATTTTGCAAAATATACTCTTTTGCGCTTGAAAATATCTGGCCAGCCTAGTCTAGTGGCAATGGGTAAGTCATAGTCATAGTAAACCGCCCGAAATGTATAATCTAGGTAGATATGGCTATTTATGTAGACCTAAATTATCTTTCAACTTCAACTCACAAAAAAAATGTTTAATTTTCATCGGTTAATATGGATATAAACTAAACTATAACGATTTATAAATTCTAAAGTACTTTAAAGTTCCTTTTTCCAAAAAATCGAACTCTTAACTGCTTTAAATCTCCTGAATTCTTAATTTTTATGATTAAAATTGATATTTTTATTAATTTAAAAATATTCAATTATTAACATTTTACTTTATTTTACATTTTAATTCATCAATAAAATTTTCAAATAACTCTACAAATTAAATATGTACTTCAAAATTGTGAATCATTATCAAATTCCAATATTCTGAATTGTGTCAGGTTTTTCCTTTCCAAATCAAAATTCGACTTGACAACTTAGAATGAAATTT
The DNA here is from genome assembly GCA_951394425.1 of Tipula unca. Classification (NCBI taxonomy): domain Eukaryota; kingdom Metazoa; phylum Arthropoda; class Insecta; order Diptera; family Tipulidae; genus Tipula; species Tipula unca. The sequence continues at coordinate 199,427,069 of OX596381.1, forward strand.
TAGATAAACTTATAGTATTAAATTTAAACGTACATAGCCAAAGAACACCTTGATTTCAAAATTTCCAAACTCTTCAATTTTATTGTTTATAAAACTTATAATAAATTCTATGTTTAGATTATATCAATATTTTTAAGTCTAAATTATTGAACGTTTACCTCTAATTTGGCTGTTTGTTATTTTTCGTTTGGTACCGTTTTGGTGCATCTCAAGGTCGTAAAACCGACCGTTTTGATGCATCTGAAGGTCGCAAATGTTAATGCATACTTTATAAAAGAAAAGAAAATCTATCTGTGTAAATTTAAAAAAAATAATAAATTTGTGTAGATCACTCTAGCATTTAATGCCACAGATGGGCCCACAGTGCAATACCCAGACAAACACACATACTTACAGATATAAAAACAGTCAACCGTGATTTTGGTGACCATTTTTCTTAAGAACTGCTGTTTCACCAAACTACTCAGTCTTTCTAAGATTGCATTTTTGATGGTTTGGCCAAATAAATGTAAAAACTTTACTGATTAGTATGGATTAATCATTACAAATTTCTATTAGACTTTTCCTATATGAATATATACGTATGTACAATTATGTACACGAACTAATCATAAAATTATAATTAACCTAATTTTGTCGAAAATTAAATAATTCAAGCAATGAAATGTAATCTCCAACCATAAGCAGCACATGAGATCCAAATGCGATTATTCATTGATAAACATATGTTATCCAAATACATTCACATAAACACTACTTAATTAAGATATATCGAATTTAAAATGTATCCCAACAACAAAATACGGAATAACGCAAACAACCATAAATTTATCACAAACAAAAACTTAAAATTTAACTTATAAATTAAAATCTAATTTAATAAATAAATATGTAGTTTGTAATATATATTATTTATTATTAGTATTGAAATTTCTTTTATAGTTTTTTTAATTTTATATTTATGTGTACGAATTCAGATGTTATGAAGGTTATTCTAATTTTAATTCTTGGCGGGGTTTTAGTTATGATCATGACTTGACGTTAGATTAACGAAAAAAAAAATATGTGACGGATTTTTCGATAAGACTATATATATGTATATACTACATCGCTTGCACAAAGTCACTATTAATCATATTATTGTTATTATTATATTGAAGGTGTTGCTCAGATTGGCTTAAGGTGTAAAATAAAATAAAAAATCTGTTCATTTTTACAAGGTGTTGAGTAAAATATGAATATTGATTTTTGACGTCAGCATTTGATTAAAAATTGACTCATACTGTGCGAAAATGTTATTGTTAATTTTTTTTTTTGCTCTGTTTTAATTTATTCACAAGTTTTATTTTGCATTAAACGGACGCGCGTAGTCTGATTTGTGCGAATAAGATATTGAATTTCCTTATAAAGAATTGTAATTGAGTGCCAAAATTTTTTTTTTATAAATACATATAAGTATCTAGTTCAAGTTGAACCAATTAATTATTAACATTTTTGGTCAGGAACATACAAATTGTTATGCCTTTTGAGAAAAAGAAATAAATTCGCGTGTGCAAGTAAACTGCATTGTCCAGACAAACCGCAGCTAAACAAAATATATGTTTATACAAACTTTCATCAGTTACGTCAGTTTCAATGCCACCGAAAAATTTGTTCCAATTTTATTTTGTAGCCTTGTTAGTAATCTCTTTTTATTATTTTTAAGGTAATCAACAGCAATGAGCATTTTTCCAAAAAAACAAACTGAATTCATTTAAAGATAAATATATGTATATACATTTATATAAAATTATAATTTTCACAGTTTTTTCCCGAAAAAACATAAAAAAAAATCTTTTAACGATCATTAAATAACAAAAAAATACTTTAATTTGCGGTTAAAATAATAAATACCGAATTTAAGTGAAAATATTTTATTTAATCTAAAAATATATATTTTGTTATGATGGATTTCTTTACAATTTGAAAATTACAGGATTTCGAGTCGGCATAATTAAATCAAAATAATTTGCAACACTATTTCGAAACTGTATAAAATGTTCACAGTGATTCTTATATTTATTTTACTTAACCATACCGTAAAGATAATGTTTCCGGCAAACTAAAACTAAGTGCGGTGTAGACGGACAAGTATAGTTAGAATAGTTCGATGGCTTAAATTAGAATTAAAAACATTCATCATGGCGGCACAAACTCACAGCTACTACCGATTTCGAGCTACTTGCTGAGTTAACAAAATGCCTAATAGGTAGGGCCAGAAGATTCACCTACCCCTGCATCATTTTAAACCTTAAAATCACCCAAGATTCAACAGCTGATAAAACAGTCAAAATGTCACACGATCCAATTAAAATTTGAGTTAAAAGGTGCGCATTTTTGTAAAATTATTTTCAAAATTAAAATTCACTTCAGTTTCAATGCACCGGGCATTTACAGTAGCTTTCAAATAAACAAAGCAACGAATTGGTATATTCTGCATATAATTTGTATAAAAGAATAAACTTATGTTTCGTTTTACAAATGTGTCAGTAACATAAATAACCAATGTATCCAAGTGCCAACCATCTATAATAAATAGCCTCAATAATTTTTTTTAAATAACATCCTCACTCACACATGTTATCGTGAGTGATAAGAGAGCCCAAATATTTGAACTCTTTCACACGTGTAGTGGCCACTATTAAAATCTAGTATGCCACTGTCCCTATAACCAGAGATCATGTATTTCGTTTTGAAATCGATGATCTGGAGTCCAACAGAAGCTGAAAACTCAACAAGCGGATCAAGTATTTTTTTCACTCCGTTGCTATTCAGTCCAATCATGCAATTATCATCTGCATATGCAAGCATCTGATTGAACTGGCGATATAAGATGTTGCGCTGAGGTGTTTCAGTTTTACGAAAGATGTAATCCAACATCAGATTAAATAGTATCGGGGATAGTGCATCTCCTGCCGAACACCCGAGTTAACTGCAAAAATTGTTAATAGCCTTTTAACTTTAACACAGCGTTGAGACTGCGTCACTGTCATCCTACACAGTCGTACCAATTTTGTTGGCATACCTAAGTATTGCAAATCAGACCATTAACTCTCCCGGTTGATCGAGTTATAGGCTTTTCGGAAATCCAGGAACACCTGATGTATGGGGATGGATTTCTCATAATTAGATAGAATCATTCGCAGCGAAAAGACCTGATATATGACTGATCGATTCGGACGAAATCCTCCTTGATAGTCACTAACCAGGCCCTCCGCTAGAGGGATGATTCTATCCAATATAATGTTGGATAGTAACTTGTATGCTGTGCAAAGGAGAGAAGGAGATAATTCTCACACTTCAAGCGATCTCCCATCCTGAAGACGGCGCATATTGCGGCCACTATCCAATCGTCAGGCATAACTTCGGTGCGCTATACTAATCGAATAAGGTCGACAGTTCCACAAAGTATACCCCTGTATTAGAGCTGGCTCAACAACAGTCTGTGACGCATGAGGAACACCAAGCAGGTCAGTAAAGTGTATACTCTAAGCGTCATGTACTGCGTCGGTGTTAACACAGACGTTTCCATCCCGGTCCCAAATGGCGGTTGACGCAGGCCTGAAAGTATAGTGCAGTCCAGTAAGTCCTTTAAAGAAATTACGCGAACTGCGCTCATTGCTGAGTTGTTGAACTTTCAGAACCCCAGCCTTCAACAATTCTCGCTTTTTCCATCTACAAATTCGCTTCGCTGCCCCTCCTTGCAAGACCAGCCTTCATTTTCCTTGCAATTGTGAGACGTTGTTGCACTTCACTATGGGCTATATTTTGTTACTCAACTGCAAGACTACACTCGTCATCAAACCAATCAATCTTAAGTCTGACTTTCACTATTCCTAAAGTCTGTTGAGCAGCACTGACCACCGCAGTTTTCAGTACCTCCCAGACAGAGTTCACGCAGTCAGACTGGTAATTAGCTTCCTCAATGTATTCGCTGACAAGATCCTAATTTCGTTTCTTTTGATTTTATTTATCAGACCTTCACAATCGAAACGTCCCATGCGTTTCGCTGTGTTCCCAGACTTGTACGAAAACTTCCATCGTAGCTTTGCAGCGACCAAATGATGATTGCTGCATACGTATTTGGTTGCTGACCGAGAAGTTCTCACATCTTGCACAACATGCGCCCGCCCTTTAGAAACTAAGACATGGTCAATTTGGCTGCAGGACGTTCTTCAAGGAAGTGTCCATGTCTCTAGATGTATCTGTTTGTGAGGGAAGAACGTTCTTGCTACTCTAAGATAATGAGCAATTGCAAAGTACATCATTCTCTCACCATTATCGGGCGCAGTTTCGTGTCGGGAGTACGGACCTATATTTTCACAGACGTCGGTCTGATTTCTGTCAGCTCTAGCATTAATTAATTAATTAATTAATTTCCATATTCCGTCCCCAATTACCATTCTCACATCGTGTTCGGGTATAGATCCCATTAGATCGTCCAAGTCATTGTAAAATGACCCTTTATCTTGCGGCTGGCTGACTTCTGTTGGCGCATGTACACAAATTATCGACAGAAGAATAAATCCAGCTCCAAGATTTCCAAACTCATCTCCACTGTAGAGCAACGTATAGAGACACATGGTCTCCACTTTTAGGCCAGGGAGTTTCTTGACGAATAACGAGTTCCAGCCGATACTCCTTCATGCACGTGATTAGGCCCTCTAACGCTCCTGGTTTTCTAAGTGATTGCACGTTCCACGTGCCGATCCGGGTACTTGAGGGGGGGTCCGGTGTTTTTTTGGCGATATCCATTTTTCTTTTTGTTGACTTTATAAACAGTTGGTTTTTTTTAGGGATGCGAGTCGTCAGCCCACGGTGGTATTCTTGGGAGACACGTTCGCGCAATTTAGATTTACGAGACATGCAAATGGCCCCCGACCACAAGAACCTTGACAGGGACATTGACAAAATAAAATCTTAAATAATTATCTGTTTGTATACATTAAATTCAATAATGAAAATTTTCTTGATTTCCATCTGCATGCTAACTTTATATACATAATGTATGTATTATACTAAGAATAGAAAAATTACCGGAAACGATCATAATTTTCCATATTTATATTTAATAAGATAAGGAAGTAATGTAAATAATGAATTCTATTGTTATAATAAATCATCTATAAAATAAATCTTAAGAAAATTTAAGGCATTGAGCTAAAGTATATTATGTAACATGTATTATAATCATAATCACCCTATGATAATATTCTTACGTATACGTAAACGAGATTCACAAGAATATTTTACTCTTTCATAACACTAAATAATCGTTTCAATCAACACGTCATAATTAAGCGGTTCAAATTCGTTATTTCTTGCGAGATACGAGTCTATACGCCTCCAAAGTCTAATTTTAACAAGAAAAAAAAATTCTTAAACATTTTTAAAATAAACTTTTACATTTCGTTTTTTTTTAAATGTTTAATTCGCGCAAAGGTAAATGTGATGACGTAATGATTGACACGATGTTAGCTAATTGTATAACCGCTTCTGTTCAGCATAAAAGTATATAATGTATAGTTAATTTGCTTTTACTATACAAAGCATGTTTACCTGATATTTTTACTGCAGCATGACCATCACTGTATCTAAACAAATATTTAAATATTTCGCGTTTTTTTTTATATTTTAAGTTTATTTACAGTTAAACTAAACAATAAATTTATTTCATAATCGCGGATCGATTCATTAGCGCAAAAAATTCAAAATTTGATTTTAGGAGAAAGTGAGACGCGAGATTTATGAATTTAACAAATGCTTTGATGAATGTGACATTCGCAGCATTTTAGTTCGTGTTGTGCAAAGTAAACAAATTTAATTGGAACTCTATAAATAAAATCAAAATCGAAAGAAAACAGAATCTTTCAGAAATTTCGTAATTGATTTAATTTATTGAATTTTCATTATACTTATCCATGTACACGTGTTTATGTGAAAAACGGTGATATTCGTCATATATAATTAAATCAGTGACGTATTAAAATTTTAATATTATATACAACTAAGATTCCAATTAATAGATGAATAAAATACCAAAATAATAAAATAATCTTTCTAAATTTAAAATAAACAATTTTTTTGAAAAAAAAAATAAAAATTAATTTCTGGAAAAAATGTATTTAACACAATTTTTTTAGCTTATTGTCATGTTCTAAAAATACCAAAACCATTCAGCCAAACAGAGAAAATATATATACTCGTATACTTATGACCTTACTAAAATTAATTAATAAGTTAATGGTAAAGGCTTCAAAAAACATAAGTAAAATTTAATTGTTCTCTAGAGAATATTATTGCGCACATCCCAAACGTAGTAAGTAGTAAACATTGTTAGAACAGTGATATTATTTATTGCCTAGACTCATGATCATATGTTTGTTATGTGAAAGCTATGTTTAGTTACAATATGGAATAGCAATCAAACAATCTGCGATCTCCAAATAAAAAGACACATCTAAAAGTAATCTAGATTAAAACTTACTAGGATACTATTATCAAATTATAATCAAATCCAATTAAAAATTCTAATTAGGGCCAAAATATTATCAAATTTTTTTGTTCAAGAAATTCATACAATTTAATTTGGTTTGATTGTAATTAGATGAGCAAATCGTTGTGTTTAAAAAATAGACATATTGTGGTTCATATTATAGTTATATATAGGATCAATTTCGAATCAAATAAATTATTAACAAAATCGATTATCTGAAATCAGATTTCTGTTATCATTCAATGTAGATATATTATATATATACACCTCCTATAGCCACTGAACCAACAAACCGGATAAATTACCAACTAATTGTACATAAAAAAATCAATTAAACATAAAACATATATCTAATTGAAGGTTGTTAATGATTCTTTATGAATGTAATCAATCAAACAGAACCAACATAAATCGTTGTACATACATATGTATATACACAGCACCATTGTCACATAATATAATTTTAATTGTCATAAATGCGAGTTTGAGTATATAAATCAAATTCATAAATAAAGTAAAACATCTATCAGTGTATCACATCTAGAGATGATCGAACCAAATCCAATCAACTAGAAAATACACAATAATAAAAATTAAAAAAAATCCCATCATATACACGCACATTTTGTATAATTTATTGATTTTTCATATAACAATGAGATCATTTCCTATTCAGTTTTTCTTGATTGAAAATTGTTTTTTAATTTTTTTTTTATTTTTCCTCCCGATAAATAACAATGTTGTTGATTGTTTAGTTAACCATAAAAAAATTTTAACTAACAAACTCTAATGTACTGTTCTGAAAAACAAAATTTGTTTGTGCTTCAAAAGAGAAATCTATTTATGTTTTACCGTGTAGGTGTTTCAAAAAGTCATCCAAAATTATTTATTGAACCATTTTTTTGTGTTTTTTTCTCACATAAGAAACATTTTTTTATGCTATCGGTAACAATCTGATTAGATCTTGAATATTTAATCATCAATGATTTAAAAATTGTTTATACCATATTATAATTTTGCAGCAATTTTTATGAAGAATATAATGAAAACCTCTAGCTTTAGTTCCCTCTGGAATTATGTTTAGTATTTGTACACTATATGAATGTGTTCTAATGACAGTTTTCTACATTTCTACAAATTTACAATGCTTTAAATCATTAATTTAGTTTCATTAACTAGTGTTAACATTACCCGACAAAACGGCAGTTGCTCGTTGTTTCTTTAAACACCTGAGGTATCTCAAATCTTATAAAGGCTAAAACCTTGTCCAACATAATTGTAACATAACACTTTAGCTTTGAACATAATGTTTTCTCGCAATGATTCAAAATACATTAACTTTTGCTAATCTTAGCCAGAAAGAAATTAATGATACTGTATTGAAACATAATTAGTTAAGGCGATTCTAAAATAAAAAAAATTATGAAACTAAAATTTATACTTTTGCGAACGATATTGCGAGGTAATTTTTGGTACTCATTGGAATACAGGGCGTTTAAAAAATTCGGTTCGGTAAAAAATTAATTCTATTAATCTTCTTTCGTTTCTTTACATTCCTCATAACACAAATCTAATAGAGTTAGACATGGACATCTTGCAGGCTTATGAATTAGACCATTCCTTGCAATAATTTTTAACAATTATACTGTAGTGACTAGATGCACCATCATGTTGCTGTATGTTCGAGATTCAAACGAGATGTATATACCCATTTAAAATAGAGATATCATCAAGATGATCCTGCCAATCATTTTGTAAAAATTGTAAATAACAAAAACTATTTAATTATTGATGGCAACACGAACGGTCCAATTAAAGTATCGCCAATTACACTAAAGCGGTACTTCGAAAATTATATGCTTACCGCTGTACAAACATAATGAATATTTAAAATTGAAATTTATTATGGGAATTCTTAAATCCTATTTAAAAATAATTACATCCTATTTTTTTAAATATTTAATTTCAAAATTCCTAAGCTCAATAAAAAATTTAAAGTTAAAATTTGTAATACCAAAATAAACATACTTTTAAATTTGCGAATTTTTAAATTCGCAATCTCCTAATTTCAGAAATTTCTCAAATAATTAAATTTTTCTATTTTAGCAATTTTATATTCTGATTTTTGAATTTCATAGTAAATTACAATTTCAAAATTAAATTTTAAAAATTTGTTGAATTTTATATTTTTTAAAACGACCGAATTTACAAATCTGAAATTTTGGGATCTTTTGAAATTTAATTAAATATGTAATTAAAAAAATTATTAACTTAAAATAAAAATTATATGTTGAACTTTTAACACATTTCGTATACCATATTCAAATTATTGAATTCGGAAAAACCTTGATATGAATCAGGTCTTGATTGAAGTTTGAACATTTTTCATAGTTATCGGAATTCTTTTGGACAGCAAGCTAAGCTGGAAACCAAACATCTTAGAAAGAGTAAAGAAAGCTACTGTAGCGCTCTACTCTTGTGAGTCCCACATATTACACTGGCTCTACGTCTCAGTGGTCAAACCTATACTGCTGTATGGGGTTGTCGTTTGGCTAAATTGAAATTATTGATGAACGTTCAAAGAACGGCCAGCTTGTGTATAAGTGGGGCCCTCAGGAGCAGGCCTACTCAAGATCTGAATATTCTCTTTCATCTTACTCCATTGGGTGTTCCGGCCCAGCAGCTTGCACCTTGCACAGCCATTCGGCTAAAATCCATACCTACTATATACTATCCCTTCGCCATCTGTTGAGGTGGGATTCCAAACTGAATTTCTCACCAGAGAGGACTGGATGAATGAGACGGTTATGGACAATGAGGCGATAAGCTTCTTCTCGGATAGCTCGAAAAGGGATAGAGAGGTTGGCTGCGGAGTATTCTATAAGGCACTAGGGGCCAACCTCTCTTCTCGTTTTGCCGATTTTTGTTTTTCAAGCTGAAGTTATCGCGATAATGGAAGTCATGGACTGGTTGAAGTATAATGTAATATCTAAGAGAGATATTCGTATTTTTACAGACAGCCTGTAAACGGCTGCTTCAGGAAGAAGCCATAAAAGAAACGAACGCCAGATGGTCTACCACTAGTTTCTTTGTAATAACCAGGCAGATCTGGCCTATAGTTGACCGGTCCTGATCCGACCAACTGATATCTCTTCGATGGCATTATATTGGTTTGGTCGTGGGAGAAATAAAATGTATGGGAACTTCCCATTTGGATGACCTGACGGATGTTAGTAAGATCGATGTCAGGGGCCTTTAACACTTCTTGGTAAGCTCAGGATGGTTAAACGAGTGAAGAGGAGGTAACTCAAATGTGGTACAGCTACGGACCAATTTGTGTATATACTAGTCCATTAAGACGGCCACCCTAACCTAACCTAACCTAACCTAATCAATCGGAATTGAATATTTATAGAATTTATATTAGTTAAAGATTCCTATAGTAAAAGAACAATATTTGTTCAGTTTGGGGCCTTTGAAATTGATGACCCAGCCGCACATGTGATAATCTACCACTGGATGAGACGAACTATATTATGTTTATTTTATGTATATATATTATCAGTTTTTATTCAAACTGATTTAATGAATAAAAAATGTAATTTTGATTGTAAAACAAATCTATAAAAAATGCAAGGTGCGTCTTCCATTGATTCGCTAATTATCGATGGCTTGGTATATACACAGTTTATGCGTATAAGCGTGTAAGTATGTTGATTTATCGTTTTGTAATATTTAGTTTAAAAACATCTATATAATAGTGTTGATCATTTAGAACATATAAATCTTTAAGTAATCGAAATAATTTGAGTAGATTGAGAAATAATTGTTTATATACGCTTGAATTAGTGGTATTGAACTCTTTGTGATATTTAAAATTTTGTAAAATTTTAATAAAATCATAAAACGGTTGATATAATTTTATAAGATTTAGATCTTCGATAATAATTCTTAAATTGTCTACTAACTAATCTTAATCAAATTCGAATCAATTTATATTCAAGTTTTATTACTTAATATATAAATGAAGTTTTGGAGTTTAATTGAGTATAAATTGACTAAAATTTGAACGACTTCGGAAAATGTTTAATTACATATTGAGTGAATCAAACTCCACTCATTGTTTAGATTCATTTTATCATTAATATCAAATCCGATTTTTGTTAAAATCAAGTTTTGAGTGATTAGAATCTTTTGCTATGCATTATGTTGTCATTAAAATAGTCAAGGTTGGAAGTGAAAGTGTCGTTAAATTTGTTTTATTTAACTTTTTTGCAAAAATCAATAAATCAGGTTGAGCACCACATCCTATACCCAACATTCCAGTAATCACCTATCAAGGTAGTCATAATAAACTTTTGCTTTTCATTTGTATATTTAAAACGAAAAAAAATCGACCTACATATATTCCCGCCAAAATAGAAGATCAATGTTCTTATATATATAAAAAAATATTTGTATATGTACATAAGAAAATGATTCTACTTAGTCACCGCATTCCCACTAAATAACAACATTTTTTTTTATATTTAAAATAAAAATACCCACATTAGACTCGCTCATACCAATAGTACGAGTACATTTATATACATCAACCATATGTAATGCCCTTAATTAGATAATACAAAAAAAAATTAAAAATTATAATTTTAAAACAAACACAAATATAAATAAGAAGTTTTATATAAAACCAATACATAATAAAATATTCATAAAGTTTCATTTAAATTTAGTTCATTATTCATGTAATTATATACATAGAGAATTCCACCCACGACTAAAAAAATAAAAATTAAATTTATATATTTTAATTAACACTTCGATCAATTTATTATAATCTTAATTTGTAATTAAAATTATAATAATATACCATATTGTATAAAAATGAAGACACAATAATATTTTGTGTGTTTGTGTTTGTTGGCAACAAGTTTACGAAAAACGACTTTCGGTTGCGGCGTTGCTTTTTATTCTAAAAGAGTGTTTGTGCGGAAGTTGATTTTTGTTGTCGGTAAATAAAAATAAAATATTAAACAATTTATATTTAAATATCGTAATGGTAGCGACTTTTGAAATACCTATACATAAAATTGTGAAGACCCTTCAAAAAATGAACCATTTTATTTATAAAGAGTATGCCACCCACACGTAAGTTAAAATTAAAATTTAAATGGGTATGATGTGCAATTTACACAAGTCATGTATTTTATATATACATACATATATATAAACGCATTCAATTATAGATTTGTATTTGTTTTCTTAATTTAAATAACATTTACGTATTTTGATGATGCTTGTTGTTGTTTTTATGTAATTCGAGAATTTTTTATTTCTTTTCATAACAACATAAATTTGCAACCAAATAATTGATTATGCCAGTTTGTTTACAATCTTTCATAATGGCACTTGATTTGAACTAAAATATATTTGTGTGTGCAGTCTGAAATAGCTGTGAGGTCTTTCCGTCCTTCTATAATATAATGGGTGGAGTTTACTCATGAGTTGGATACCAATAATTTATGACATTCGTTTATAATTTGACCACCAACAGCGCCAATATCATTTATAGTGTCTTCATTCGAACATAAATATTTAAGAGTTACAAACAATATATACATATGTATGTATATATATATATATATATATATATATATATATATATATATATATATATATATATATATATATATATATATATATATATATATGTATATATATATATATATATATATATATATATATATATATATATATATATATATATATATATATATATATATATATTTTAGATTAGGTACAAGGATCTAATTTAATTAATTTGATCACCAAGCCTATTCATATGGTTTCAATCATTGATCAAAATCAATTTGAACAGTTGTATAAAGAAAATGTTTCGAATGGAATGAATTAAATTACCAAAGAAAATCAAGGAGTAGTTATGCTGAATAATTTTCTGCTGTAATTTTATTAACTAGCAGAAAATAATGAATTTGTGCATTTTTTTATAAGAATTTTTGTAACAACCAATTACAACGTTGACAGAAAATTTGTAAAGTTTTAATAAATTATTCGTACCAAACAAAATATTTTATATTTTGAATTACATGCCAATTATTTCTGATAAAAAAAAACCACTATGTAACCAATATACCATGTTGTTTTTCTGGTAGCTGGGATCACCTACAGTTTAAAAAGAAAAATCTATCGGGTCGGAAGAGCTCAAGAATTTTTTAAAATCTCGGCTATATTACCATCTCGTTCAAAAAACTGAAAAATATCATATGGTTGAAAATTCTGGAGCTCTGGACACGATCGATTTTTCTTAAACTGCTCCTGTAGGTGTGTTATGATCCCAGCTACCAGAAAAACAACACGCCATATTGGTTACAGGCGGGTTCCAATTCCATACATTATGGTCAAAAAACTGAAAATTTTCAAATGGCCGGGGTTTCAAAAAATGCTGGAGCTCTTCTGACCCGATCGATTTTTCTTAAACTGCTTATTTTATTTTATTCGATCATTTATTCATTACATTAACTTATCCTCAACATCTTTTTAGAATCGCAATTAATTCAAGCTCCTGAAGCAATGGCCTATCTTCTGAATTATTATTATTGGCCACAGTTTCTGAATTATTATTAGCTCTGACATGGCATTGCATCGACACCACTTTCTAGAAATTTACTGAAAAATGTTATACAAATCATAACCACTTTTGTCAAAATAATTTTTTGGCATTGTGTACATACATATATACATATATGCTTTCACCTTTAACTGATCACCGTAAATATTTTTGGTTTATACATAGGTACCTCAAGAATTTCTTTTGTTTTCAATTTGTTTTCCGTAGCTTGACAATTTGACACAGTCGAATGAATGAAAATGAATAAACAATTGTATTATAGTGTTGTAATTTGATTAGCTGCCAATTTTAATCATATCGTATACAAAAATAAAACGTTTGAGTTTTACGTCGATCCATCCAAATATTAAGCAACTAAAGAAATGTGTCTGTATATTGTGTCCTACATTTAATATAGGTACAAAGAAAATAATAAGGTAACTTAAAAAATTACTGAACTTTATAAAAGCCTATATATTATTATAATACAACCTCCCACGCTGGTGAATCACAATAACATATATATTTCAAACAATGGAAACCGCTCTCATATATTCGTCTGAATTGATTTTCAATATAAACAACAACAAAAGAATTATTCGATCGTCTGAGAATATCATCTTGACCTCAATGAAGTTAATATTCTTGTCTATCTTGAACTTGTCTACGGGTATATCTTGTATATAAACATATGTACATACATATATACAAACATATACGATGATTAACAATAGTTTTCATTATAAATAATTGTGTACAATTTACAAGTCGTGCTTTTGAGAAGAATAAAAACGTTGTTTATGGTAAATTGTGGAGCATGATAGCATCTCGTATCGTATGTATTGGTTGTAGCTATATAGCAGTGTTTCAAATCATCCAAAAATTTCTATAGTTGATGAAATTTTTCTGAATTTTTTAATCATGAATTGTAGCACTAAGTATACGTACCATATTAAAATTCGATATTTGGAATTTATTTCGGTAACTTTTATATTTTGAAATTGGGGAATTTAGTAATTATGAATTTATATAGAAGCTAAATAAAAGAATTTATGAATACAGTAGCTATGTACTTGGTTAATATAATTAGAAAAAATGTGAAATTTATTAAATATAATTTTTACTCCAGATGAAATGTATTCGAATTTTAACCCGATCTATACCTTATGCCCCATCACTGCTACATACCCAATTTCGATCATCGTTCAAATAACGGTCATTATAATATATGGTATAAATATTACAAAAGATTTAAATAATCGATATGTTACATTACGCCGCGAAGATATTTACAATAAAATTACTTATTGTCTACCTTTTCCTTGGTGGTGTGGATAAAACGTATATATATGGAAAGAAAATTGAAAACAAATTATAAATCTACTACCTTATATGAATATAAAATATAATAGTTTATATAAACTATTTAAACTATTTAAAAATTCAAAATTATAGTAATTACCTTGCAATTTATGGCCAATTCAATTTATATTGTTCGTCGTTCTGTTTGAAGTGAGAAATTGTTCATTGTTGCGGTTTAGCGTGTCAAAGATAAATAAATACTTATGTACTTTTATATAAAAAATTATGAGCACTGTCATGAACTAAATTTGTTAATACGATTTTTATTTTCCATCTCATTTTAGGTAATTGGACGTTGATTTGATTGATTATCGTAAATTTTTATAATGGGTGAGTCAATCAAAATATATTATACTTTGATAAAACAACAAACCGCCTAGTTAAAATTCGCCAACTTAATTTATTGATTAGTTTAAATATAAATATCTCTTTAAATATTTGTACATGTAAGATTTTATAGATAGATTATGCTTTTCATAGCGAGAGAATTGATTTAAAATTTCATTCACGGTGGAATTCTCTATAGAATAATATAAAATGCAAATTTTTATTGGTTAATAAAATATGAATTTTTATTCCCATCTCGAGTGTCGCTCGTAATGTTTTACGTATATTATTTAATTAAATGTGGCAAAGGCTAGAGTAGTTTTCAACGTCATCACATAACGTGATATCAATTAATGTTTGCCTCATAAAATTGAATATTAACAAGTTTGTGGCTACTATATTTATTTAATGCGATGCTTATAATAAGATTATAATAAATGGTGATATTCAGATTTTCTAATTCTGCGTGTCACATTGAATAAAAATATCTGGGTTGGACTGTTCTTCTGCAATATTGGTGATCCAACTTTCCACATCGCTAATGATTTATTTTTATCTAAAACCAAAAATATCACATTTTTAATCCATATTTACTATAGCTTTGCCAATAAAATATTTAGTGTTGTTCTAGTTGTGATTGCTGTTGCCTACATATATCTTTGAACCTAAATAAGTTTGGTTTTCTCGTGAAACAATACTCAATAAGTTATGTGAATTACACGCCATTTTATGTGAATTACACAACCTCCTGTCATGACACTTTAAGATGGCCTTGAAGAAGATTTTTAATCGCCCCATTTCCTTAACATCTGGCATTAACACTTTAACCTGGAATTGTTAACTCGCATACCAAACATACCAAACTTAACACTTGTATGTTCATCTCTCTCTCTATACAAAATTTATCATAAATGTGACGCATAAAATTATTAGGATAAGATATCAAAATAATACAAAAATAATACAAATCAACATTTATTTACATAACGTACCGTTAATAACAACACTAAAGTAACTAAATTCATTATAATTTTAATGAAAGTTAATTATTTTAACCACAAACAACTGCATTTTGTTATGCATCACAACAAGACGAAAACAAACACGTCAAAACAAGATATCAAAATTCAAATAACTGACAGTCGCATATTAAATTATATTCACATTAACGCGATTTCAATGTTGTGGCATATTAAAAAAAAACAGTAGCAAATTTGTATATGTTCATTATATTTGGACATTTGTGACGTTTTAAATTTATATTTTTTAAGGGAATTGGTACGCTTTTTTTATTAAGTAAAAAATATTAACAGTGTGTGCGATTACATTTTAATTCTATTTTGTGTCAAGGACAATTATAGCAGAAGTAACCATTTTCTATAATTACAGCCAAACTCGATTAATCGTTCAGGTTTTTAGTTCGTGGTTGTGTATAGTATAGGCACTATTTGATGTATCATATACTAATCCTTATACATGTGGACAACATCATTTGGTCGCCAACGTCTAGCTAAGATTTTCTAATTTTTCGTTCTAAAACCAATTAATGATCACATCATCCAAAGACGTCTTCCGTTTTAAATATTTAATTGATGTTCCTTTTCAGTTCATCGAAACACTTTCGGATGGTGGATATCTATAAATATGCCTGTCCATCGGTTCTTATTTAACATACATGTGCATTTAGCGATATACCTCAGCAACGGCGCAAAGTAAATCTGGCAAGTATATTGGTCAAATTTGATACAGATTATCCATAGAATGGACACAAATTGGTCCATATAGCCGTACCACATTTGAGTTACCTCCTGTTCACTCGTTGAACCATCCTGAGATAACCGGTGAGACAATGCCCGGTTATAGCTCCCACGACCATACCAATATGGTGCGGTGGAAGCGAGATCAGTTGGCCGGATCTGGACCGGTTAAGTCTAGGCCAGATCTGCCTGATCTGACACACGAATTAGCGTTAGACCATCTGTCCCCTTGCGAGCCAGGTCATCTGCCTTTACATTCCCTGCGATATTGTAGTGCCCAGGCACCCACATCAAGGAGATGTTGAAATGATCCCAGACAGTTCTGGGCTACCTTCGACGTCAAGGAGTATGATTGTCCGTAAAAATGCGATGATCCCTCGTATATATTACATTTTACATTATACTTCAACCAATTCATGACTTCCAATATCGCGATAAGTTCACAGAATACCCGCAGCCAACCCCTCTATCCCTATCTGCCTCATTGTCCATAACCGTCTCATTTACCCAGTCCTCTCTGCTGGAAAACTCAGTTTGGAATCCCACCTCAACATATGGCGAAGGGATAGCTTAGTCGGTAGCTTCAGGAATACCCCTGTTGCATAGGATGGATGGGTGCCCTAATGTTGTTACAGGCCTACATAGATAAAGATTTGACTCACGTTGTGGTGTCCCACTGCTCACGTAGCTTCCGGCAGACGTCCCATCCAGATGAGCTGTCACGATCCTGCCTCTCAATCGGGTCAATAAGGGAACGAAGTGCTGTTTCCACCGATCATACCTTACATTATGCGTATAATTAAGCTTTTTGCTAAAAGAAAATGGGTTTTTAATCTGAAATTCTATATTTCAAATTTAGACAAATTTTCATAGTTTGTTTAATGTTTTTGCAAATTTAGAATCGTATACATTAAATAAATTGAGCAATTTGGCAAAATTGTTAAACTAATTTTATAAATTACAACCACATTAATAAATTGCTATGTTGTGATGTCTTGAATGACGTACAATTTACGTTAAATCATGGAAACAAAGAATTAATTCGTAACAATGATATTTTGGCGTATATATGTATAAGAAGGCGTACACCATTTTCTTAAAATGTATATTTGTAGCAACAACATTTTACAATATTAATCAATATACTCAATACTTCATTACGATACAATAATTTTGAATGAATCCAACAACAAATAAATAAGCCAACAAAATCCTCAAGCAAAAAATTTTTGCGTTGGTTTCGTTTTTTGGCATCGTGAATATGAAGTATTTTACACTGGTGTGTTGTCTCTCGTAAAGTTATAAATGACGTTTCTATATTTATGTATTTGGGTGTAATAAATTAGCGAATCTTAATAATTGTATGGCATGTAATATAGATACGGTGAACGAAATATATATTAGTAACGATCGTTTAATATTATCCCCTTCCTATTCCTTTAAATATTAAATTAATTATTTTTATAACTAAGTATGACAGTACACATACTTAGTTATAAAAATAATTAATTTAATATTTAAAGGAATAGGAAGGGGATAATATTAAACGATCGTATTGTATAATGGTGTAATATAACCTTAATTGTGACCGTCAGGGTTAAAACAGAAACTAAATGAAAAACAAAACAACATGATCAAAAAAAAAAACCTTTGCATCTTTTAGCAAAATAAAAAATTATAAAAAAAATTTTCTTAAGATTTACTTTCAGTTATTTTTAGGATCTTTAAGAAAATTGTAACAAGACAATTTTCATTTGTGCTTCTCTCGGTTTGGTTTTTTTGCGTGTCTTCTTAAAGTGTTTGGAAATTTTAATTATTGAAATATCTATAAGTATATAAATATAAGAAAAGTGGATTTTGTTTTTATGGTCGAAGAAGAAAATTAATTTTCTCAAAGTGTTTTAATTTTAGAATTTTGTTTTGTTTTTTTTTTTTTTTGTGAAAGAAAAATTTATTTTTAACAAAAATTTAAAAAGTAAGTTTAGTATTCGGTATACGGTGTATATTTATTTATTTGAAATCTATTAATGGGGCGATTCTAATAAATTCCAGCTGGTTAACCTAAAAAAAGAAATTGGAAATTGTGAAAATTCTTTCGGAATAACTTATTGTGTAAATTATAAATAAAATAAAAAATGTAAGGTGTTAATTACCAACAAGTGCAATTAACGGAAATTTTAATGAGTGGACGCGAATTTTTATAACACGGAATGTCTGGATGAATTGTATATAAATGACATTTTGCTCAGCCTATATACAACATACCGATGTTATTGTACGAAACCACCTACTCTTTGACTAAATTTATCCGATCGTTTTTTGTTTGTTGTCTGTTTTAATTTTATTTTAAGCGAGCGCTTTATTAATAGATTTATTGGCATGATCTGCGAATTTTACTTTAAATTTCCAAAATATTTGCATTTTTTGGTATCGGTAGCATAAGTTTTCGAGAATTATTCACATTCAAATTTTTTATTTGCATGATAAATAATGATTGTTTAGATTTGAGACGATGATAGAAACTAAAATTTATTGATTATCGCAATAATATTCACACTGCTATTCTTTCACACTGACTTCGACATAGTTAATAAAGTCACAGTGGCCTTAGCATTGCATATAGTATCACAGAGCACACTTGACAGACTCATTAATTTCCTCCAGTGTAGGATTAGGTAACTAGGAAATATGTTGAGGACCTTGCGAATTACTATCAAATGGAAAATATTGATAATCAGTCTTTTTGAAGATTTTCGGAAACCATTAGTTTTAGTTTTCAGAACTGCATTCCATTTATTTTAAATCGAATTTGTCTCTTGGATTCTTGATATCTATAGGTATAAAGCCTAGATCAATATTATAAAATAGAGTCCCTGGTGCACTTTTATGCAGAGGCTTTTATTTATGTTTTACTCAATAAGTCCGTAAAGCTTTCAAATTTAAACTTCTGAATTCTTCAACAATTTAAACTTCTGAATTCTTCAATTCTTTTTAAACTTCAACTTTTTTGGTGCCAGAGTTATGAAATTTCCGAAAATAGAATTTATGAAATTTCAGAATTTTCAGACTTTTGAAAAGTAATTCAAATTTTTGAAAGATTTGAGAGTTTCAATACGGAAATCCCTATTTTCAAATGTCCAATCCAACCAATTTTTTCTAAATAGAGAAAAATTTATTCGAAAGGAATTTCAAGAACATATAAGTACTCGTATAACCTTTGGGAGTATTAGTTATGAAATCACAGCCGTTGTGTTCATATTATGAAAAAAATACTACTCAAGTGGAATTATATATATGTACTCGTATATACAAAGACGGACTGACACGCCAAGACGAAAATAACAAATTATTTTTGTGTAACAATTTTTGCAAATTTTCTGAATTAAATATTTCATTGAATAAAAGCGAAAACAATGTTTTTAATTAGAATCATCACGCACGCATATTTGTACACATACAAAAGACTACGACATCGCATATAACAACACATCACAAAATTTAGATCAGAAAGTCAAGATCATGTATTTTATTTAAAATAAAAAATTTAAACAAATTCATTTTGTCTATTATTTATATATGTGTACATACTCGAATCGAATTATTTTCTATAGGTGTAGGCGCTCCGATACGTATATATATATGTACATATACATGTAAGTTGAGGTCATCGGAAAATCTTAAATAAAAAACACATTTTGTACATCTTCTGGAAAATAAAAAGAGAGTCGCGGCTATTAATAGACCAACTATTCGACTGCAGCAATTCAATGAAATACATTCTAACATTTACTTCTTTCATATACATACATATACGTAACATATAATAATTAATTCAATTGATTGTAATAATTGTTAAAGAAATCTTTTTTAATTAAATTACATATATAAAAAGAAAACTGACAGTCGAGTCCGACAATACGCGAAGGCTATAATATATGGTCGATCAAAATTTTATACGCGATAATTCAAGACCATTAAAATATAAATTTATTTAACCCAATTTTGTATAATGACAGACGTCCCCTCGAGATATACATGTGTGCTCCCAAATCCCATTTGCTTAGAGATTTTTTAATTAGTTCAAGTTCAAATATTTAATTGGATTGTAGTTGTAAATATAAATCATAAAAGGCGCCATAATTTTTAATAAAACGTAAATAGTGTCTACACTCTACATTATAGTATTTTTATATAGCACACTATCAAGTAATTTTAGAACTGCGGGCTTTATAAGATCGAAAATTACATTAAAAAACATCGTACACAATAAATTGCGCTTGCTAAAAATACTTAGGGATACTCCATAGGTAATAGCTGATTGTTGAGGAATGTTTGCAATTGAGTTTGACAGCTCAGTTGGTGTCAGAAGAGTTTAATATAAGTACTAAGATGGACAGTTTCAAGTTACAGTGATCAATAGCCAAGGGGTCCGTGACGAAGTTACTCACATATGCAAGGAACAACATGGAGAATGCCAGTTTAAAAGAAATTTTTCTCAAACCAAGATACAGTACAGAAATTACTAAATGAATTCCAAAGTATCAAAAGAGAGATGTTCGATTTAGATCATGAAATTGATTCAGACCTGCCAAGATTCGAACACAACTACTATACTCAGTTCTCGCCGGGTTAAATGGTGTGATACGCAAACGCAGTCTTACTATAACTAATCATAGGCTAGATACCATAATGCTGAACACCTCCCAATTACCAAGCATTAAAACCAGTCTGCCCAAGAATAATATTCCAATATTTGATGGAGACTACATGGAATGGCAGTCTTTCCTCGACATTTACAGCTCCACAATTCATACTAAAGACAATTTGACGGCACCGCAAAGATTTCAATATCTGAAAGGATTGTTAAAGTGAGAAGCAGCGGCACTCATTCATCATCTGCCCGTAACATATAACGCATAAAGAGTTATTCGAAAAAACCTAGCACAGCTCGCCCCCGTTGAAACAACCACTCATGTCCAATATGCAAAGAGAATGGACACCGGATATACGCCTGCGATAAATACAAAAATATGACATTGCGTGCGATAAGGCAGACGCAATCCAAAGAAGCAATAGATGATTCAACTGTTTAAATGGAGGTCATAGAGTACACGAGTGCAGATCCAAGTCGAGATGCCAACGCTGTCATCAGAAACATCATACATCGTTTCATGGGTCATCAGATGACAAAACCGTATCCAGATGATATACGACAAAACCGTTACTTTCTCAAGGGATATTACCAACCGCGTTGATTTAAATTAAAGAGAGCAACGGTAAATGGCAAATAACCCGAGCACTATTGAATTCTGCATCACAAACAACATTTTTATCTGAGGCATGCATACAAAATTTGAATCTTAATCGAGAAAATGCAAGAATTCTGGTGAAGGGACTTGGAGAAGCTGGCATGGGAACAACCAAAGGGCTCACCGAATTGACAATTGCATCCATAGATCACATTAAAAACGCAAGCATCTATCATTCCGAATGTGTCGAATGTATCGCATGAATTTAGTTTGTCTGAGATCGATCGTCAAGTGCTGAATAATCAGGGGCTGGCGGATCCCAATTATAGCAAGCCTAGTCACATTGATATGCTGTTAGGGGTAGACATATTTTTCAAGGTCCTAGAATCTAAGAGCCGGAAGTTAGAAAGTGGATTGACAACCAATTTTTGGTTGGATAGTGGCCGGGAGTATTACGGAAGAAGATAGTGGTACGATCATGACCAGAAACTTTAACATCCTATTGGACATTGACATATCCCTACGCCAAGTCTGGGGAATACAAGAACTTCCAAAGGCTATCAGAAGAACACCGGAGGAAGATAAATGTGAGGCGCTGTTTAAAACAACGAACAAGATAGGTGAAGACAATAAATTTATCGTTATCACTAAATAATATTTTAATGGTGGGACCCACAGTTCAACCGCCACTCGTAAACATCCTCATAAGAAGTACGTGTTGTGTGTACAGGCAGGTGTGGGTAGACATCGAGGATCAACAATGCCAAAACATTTTATGGCGAGCTAATAAACACCATCAGCCAAGTATGTATAAGTTAAAAACACTAACGCATGGAACAGCAGCAGCAGCCTTTTTAGCAACCCAAAGCATACAGGAAATTGGAATACAATTGCGGTCTAGTCTGCCAAAAGCAGCAAGGGCCATATTAGAAGATATGTATGTCGATGACATGATGACCAGAGTAGATTCAGTGGCACAACGCAAGATTTTAATGTATCAGTTGACAAATGCTTTGGAGAAAAATGGATTTCATGTTAGGAAATTCTTGACGAATAATCATGACATGCAATCGTTCATTCAAAACACCAAGGAGAAGGAGACTAAATAAATCGAAAAACAAACAGATACGCCAAGGGTGTTGGGCATTCAATGAACGGTCCAGAAGACTCATTTAAATTCACCGGGCAATTACCTGAACGCGACGAACACATCAAGCAAACTCTACTATCAAATGCCAATCGCAATTTCGATCCGCTTGGCTGTTTATCACCGATAGTAATTAGAGTGAAAATTATATTTCAAAATCTCTGGATCCAAAATTTAGGCTGGGGTGTGGAGCTGCCGCCAAGCTTTCTGACACAATGGATGTCAATTAAAAGTGATATAATCGAAACGGTCCTATTCCGAATTCCAAGAGGTTACAGTTCAATAACAAAATTAGTTTGATTGAGTTGAGTGATGCAAGCGAGCATGCATATGCTGCAGTGGTATATGCTGTAGTAGAAACATGCGATGGACTTGACTGAAAAATCGCAAACGTAGGATTTCGTCCCTCAAAGTTAGATACATCTATTATATCAACGAACAATTTCCTGCACAATTTCACCAGCAGGCACTCCAGTTTTGTCAAGATGACTAAAATAGTATAAATCATTGGGCGATACTTCAACAATCTAAAGCAGAAACTAAATCACACACAAGGGTCAAAACAGTCAAATAGAGAGGAGATAGAAGATGCTGAGATAATGATTATAAGAAAAATTCAGCGATTGGAGGGTCCATGCAAAAATACATGGATTACAAAATAAGGGTAAATTGCCCAGACACAGCAAATTAATAAGCCTGAACCCCTTCACAGACGAGAGAGATATCATCCGTGTAGGAGGCCGAATACAGAAATTGTTGACACCATTCAATGTCAAACACCCGATAATATTACCGGCGAACCATCGTGCAGTTAAATGTGTGACCTGCATCGTACGGCGAAGGATTTGGATAATCCGAGGTAAAGTGCTATCCAGAGCCATATTATACACAAATGTTTAAATTGCATTAAACATAGTCCAAAAACAGAAAATCAAGTAATGGGAAATCTGCCATCTGAACGAGTTCAATACTTATATTCGTTTCACAAAGTAGGCATAGATTTTTTTGACATAGGTAGATAGATTTTTGGCCATTAAAAATGCAGCCAGTACGAAGGAGAGGTCAGGTTCCAGTGAAAGCGTACGTCTGTATATTCGTTTGTTTGAGCGCCAAAGCGGTACACATAAAGATGGTGGGCAATCTTACAACCGAAAATCATATCCAGCAAAACATTCACAAATAGTGTAAATTACTTGAGGAATGTTTGCATTTGAATTTGACAACTCAGTTGGTGTCAGAGTAGAGCTTTATTTGGGTTAAATCGATTGATTCTTTTATATGTGATGTAACCTTTTTTTATGGCTAGTTAATGGCCAATAGATGTCACTTTATTTTGCTCATAATTGATGGTTTGCTAATTGGGTTGGTGTGAGTTGCTTGACACAGATGTCAAAGTAGAAAATAGATCATTAGTAAAAAGCGAGTCATCACCAAATGAACACATAATTAAAATAAAAAAATATTATAAAATTAGTTTAATTTGGACAAGCAGCTATACCCAAAATAAAATAGCATCCATATTTATTATTTTGGCGAAGTGTCCACTACAAATTATCTATACAAACACTGGTTATTATTCAATTATCAACGTTGGCGCCTAAATACTAATTTTCCAAGAATGTTACGAACCAAAAAAATAATAATAATATAATTTTCTCTACGTGAAAATATTTAATAAATTAAAAATAGAAACAATTTGTGTATTCGGTCAATTTATTTTTCTGTTTGTAAAGACAGAAATGGTTGATCAACCGCTAGAAAATGTTAAATTTTCTTAACCAAAATGCGGTATGGTTTTCCAAAATATATAAAAAAAAATTGCACATCGTTTAAAACATTAAACAATTATGTTTGTTAAATTTGGATGACCAATTTTAAAAAAAATGGTTTTAGGTGACTGGGGAATTCAGTTTGATTCAAATTTTTAATTGACCATGAACTTCCGTGTTATCTAAAATTTGTATAATTAGAGCTGATCCGCACGTTCTGACTTACTGAATTTTTATTAATATTTTAAAATTTTTGCAAATTCTAAATGCAACATTTTTGAATCGATTCCAAAATCCACCAAACTTACAAATCTTGCCAAATTTGTAATTTATAGTTTGTGAATTTTTAAATTCCAACTACTATTTTTTATGCAATAAATTTGCGAATTTAAAAAAAATGAATTTTTCAAATTTCTTGCTAGATAAAGGAACTGTATGCTGTAACTTGATATATGTATGTTTGGTTTTCCATTTTCAGTTAATAGACCCTTAATTCGTGACAAATCTGGGTTATATGGGAATGAGCATTCATTTCAAAATATAGATTCATTTCATGGTGGCTCGAAATTTGGCGGAATTTGTATCAAAAAGTTTTTAATTTAATTTAATTTTTTTATTTATATAATATTACAACTGACTTTAATCTAAGTCTTCTAGTAACTTTCCTATCATAATTATATTAACCTTTGTTAGGATATAGCCCAACGGCTAGTCCCAGAAATTAAAATTATTTATATTATAAATATAAATATTTCCTATAATACTAGATCAATTCCTTTGGAGACGTCTTACTGCTAACGGTCTATCCCGCATAGAGCATATCTCGATGTTTTCGTACTATGGGAGGCGTGCTTGAGAGCATGATACGTAATAACTTCATCGATGTATACCATCTTTAAATCTCGGTGGAGGTCGTCATCTTGTTCGTTTTCTTGGTACAACCCCAAAGCTGTATACCATAGGTCCATACCGGTTTCATTAGTTGCCGGTATAAAAGACCAGAATGTCCTACCTAAGAGGCAATACATCTTCCTATACTTTATGTTAAGCTCTTTCTTGTTCTTTTGACATGTTCTTTCCACCTCAACTTGGCATCCTGCGTCATACCTAGATATTTCGCCGTATCTGCATATGCAACTTGTTTAGAGTTGATTATGATTGGGATTCTATTAAAAATATTTTTAATAGTAAAGTTCACATGCAGTTTTGTTCAGTTTTATTCTTCATTTCAATGGTTGACTGAATTTGTAGACTTTTGTAATTTGTTAGTAGCTTCTTCTACATTGTTCTTAACTGCCAAAATCGCTGTATCATCAGCATTTGTTGCTATAGTTGCTTCTTCCATTGGTGGTATATCCCGAGTATACAGTAGGTACAAGACACGGTCCAATACGCTAACTTGTGGTACTGCAGCTGAAATTTTATTTAGGTTCGAATACCTGAAATTTTAGGTTTCCATCTTCATATTTTAGACGGAAGTGTCTATCAGTTATGTAGGCTTACAGAGTTTCATAAAATTGTTTGGGAAGGTCGAACTGGGAAGCTTGAACTCCAATCGTTTGTACCACACTCGGTCAAATGCTTGTGCTACCTGCAGGAAAATGCTTGAACATATTTTTTTAGTTTCTAGTGTACTTTCTATACATCTGTGATTCTATGAACTTCTGTCCACCATTATGGGTTTCATTCCCTTCAGGAGCAATTTGTCAAAAATCTTCGCTTTATTTGGTAGTTGTTTAATGATTTGTCCAGTTATAAGGTCGTACCCATAGGAAATTTTTTCATGTTTAAATTTTGAATTTCTTCTTTTAGCTCTTGTAGAGATACACTTTGTATATTTCAAGCTCATCACACCGTTTCAGTAGGTTAACATTTTCATCCGTAGTTTGGCTGGGTAATGGTTGAATCGTTTCTCCTATAGGTGTCTCGCAAACAAGTCAGCTTTTTGTTTACCGCTTTGAGCCCAGCTTCCATCCTCATTTCTAATTGGTGCCGTCGAAATTGTTGGTCTCTTAAGTATTTCCGTTGCTTTCCATAAGGAATATGCGGTATCTTTTTGGTAAGTGGTGACAAATATGTACTTATTGATTCATTCTTAACTGTTCTGATCAGATATTTCAACTTGTTGCATTGATTATTAAGGATGGTTTTATTTTCTTTGGTTCGATTTATTTGCCAAGACTTTCGTGCTTTACGTTTCTTTGCCACAAGTTCTCTTAATGCAAGTTTTGGATAGTTTTTACAGTTGATGTTATTTGCGTATTTGAAAGAGTTACTTTGCCACGCAGCTTGTTGAATGTTTTCTATTAGCCTTTCTACTACCTCTTCGACTTATATGATGTTCCTTATTGGTACTTGAAGATTGATGTTTTATTCTAATAATTCTCGAAAGAAGAATGGCAGATTCGCCTCTTGCTCTCTCTGATGGATGAATGGCATTGTAAAATCTGTACCCGCTCGTATTCTAGCATATGAGGAGTTAGTGAAATGGTTTTCAGAGATTAGACATATATCAATTTTTTGTTTAAATAGAAATATTTCCAGCTCGGGGATGTGTTGGTTCAGCCCATTCGCATTCCAAATTACTATTCTGAACGTTTGTAAATGTATTTTTATTTTTATTTTCTAGTCGCGTTGGGTAACGATGATGACAAGTTTTTCGAATGTTCAAATATGAGTTTATTCGTCTCAGCCTGCTCATCAAGTTTTTTATTTAGAGCATTTCACGACATCGCGGGGCTTCACTATAGCAGGGTTTCTACGGTTTAGATCAGACTTTTTAGCGCGATTTCTTATATTTTATAATTCTTTAGCTACCTCACAGTCACGGTAATTAGTTGGATGTTGGCCCTTGCAATTATTACATTTTTCAGCTGAGTTCCTATCTAATGTGCACGTACTCGTAAGGTCGCTCCAGCTTATTTAACGCATCCTGCCATACGACCACAGTATTTCTGAGTATGATTAAAGCCATGACATTTTTTGCATTGGACTATCAGCAGTGACTTTTTCTTCACTGGTTCAATTCTGACTTTCATATTCTCCTTGCCAAACGTTAGCATGAAAAGCGGTAGCCCGCATTTTGTGACGACACTGTTGCCTTTATCATCTACATTTCTCTCTTTTTTAATGATGTTTGCAGCATCTTTAATGTCGAATCCTTTACTCTGCAGCTCAGCAATTATATCTTCACTCTCGCATATTTGATGTAGTCCTTTAGCCATAACCTTAATTGGTCTTTCTTGCTTGTCCTCATATGTATTCCACTCTCTAAGCTTATATTAATATCTGTAGTAATCACTGTTGATACTTTGTGGTCGTTTGATTTAGACGACTGGGAGCCCACTTGCTCACTCCCGAATGTTGCTGGTACTGGGTTTCCGAGTTCCTGCACCGTACATTTTCCTATATTCAGGCTCATCGTTGGTTTTTGTTCCAGGTGTTCTTCCTCTAGCATTTTATACCTCCTGCCAGGTAAAATCAGCCGCCTCTTACATGAGAAACACGCTGTTTGAATCCTCACCCCTGATGACCAGACGCTTCTTCCAAGTTTTGGGCCGCGAGTGGTATTTTATTTCCCACTTACCCGCCGGTGTTCCGGTGTGGGCATCCCTCTATCCGCCACCTGGGGAAGTTTATCCACTTATTATCAAAATGCCGATGTATGGTATATGTAACCTCAAAGGCGGATTGGATAATGTAATTCATTGGATAATGTTAAGGGAGGTGCTCGGCTAAGATGGTTGTAATATGAATAGTCAGCATTTCCACAGAATCCTGTTTGTTTCCATTCCTATCATGTGAACGATTAATCGCTTCACAGTTCTATACTTGATTCTGAATTCTTAACACAATTTCACTAAATACTTAAACGTAAGTAAAGATTTAATAATTTAATTCACAATTTGAAGCCATTGACAGTCAAATTTTGCGCCCCAAGATGCATAGCATAATAAGCGGTACATTATAGTGCACGTAAATCGAAAGATGCATATACCTGAGCCTATATGTATACATACATTTATAAATGCCCTTAATAATTTTTATCGTATTCATATATATTTACAGTGAAAATGGGAAAGGACTATTACAAAACATTGGGTATACAAAAAGGAGCCTCGGACGAAGACATAAAAAAAGCTTACAGAAAACTAGCATTAAAATTTCATCCGGATAAAAATAAAAATCCCGGCGCTGAAGATAAATTCAAAGAGATTGCCGAAGCTTATGAAGTGTTATCAGATAAAAAGAAACGTGACGTATACGATCGCTACGGCGAAGAAGGATTGAAAGGGGGTGAGTACATTTTCTTACAAAAAACATATACATAAACATATATTTATTTACAAATTACAACGTACAGTACTTAAAATATCATAAATATGTTCTGGCGTTTTATTGAGGATATATTTGTTAACATTTTTTGGATACGGTGCACCCAATTCACAGTGCGCCTTAGTTACATTAGTCCATTGCTCGTTAATATTCAAACTAATCACGATGTTATCGTTCTGCAAAAATTCGTTTCCGCACAATTTTATATCGTGTATAATCAGCGGAGCTTTCTTCTTGAGTCGTATGCTCATGATTTCGTTGTCCGTGAAATCGAATGTTGACAACACCTTAAGCACATCATCATGCTGATTATCAAAATTTATTGTATTCAAGAAATTTTTACTCATATCCAAATTAATCGAATCGATCGTTCTAAATTGTGTCGGATATGGTATTTTTGGTATCGCCTCCAAACCTCGATCACTACAATTAATATAAACTTTATCGAGTAGCGGATTAAACTTGCACTCACAATTTGGTGGGCAATTGTATTTAAACGGATAGGCGTAAAGCTTCTCCAAATCTGTGCATCGGATCAACATTTTAATCAACACTTTCGAATCGCGCAAATAAATATCAACATCTTCGGGCAAGCCATCCAAATAGTACAAAAATATATCCCGAATAAAATCACATTCACGACATAAATTCGTGTCATCCGCTGAAATATATACAATGGCATTCAATTCCTCAATTTGTTGTGTCATCAAATACGGAAATATTTCGTAATTTATACGCTGGGCTCGCAGCTGGCCAATCGAAAATTTCATTTCAGCATCATTCATCGTAATATGGATTGGCCTCGAACGATCATGAATTTGATCGAAATCACTGAGTTCGAAATTTTTTAAGTTCGATTCATGGAGATTCATAAATCGAATGTTTGAGTTTGCAATTAACTGTGATAGCGAATCAAATCCGCTGAATTGGGATCTTAGTATGTCGATGGTGATTTTTTCGTTACGAAGCACAAGATATACGTTTCTGGAAAATAAACGTTCGCATTACTAGTTAAATATATATAGTTACGATTTGTAATACTAATAGAACTTACTGTGAGAGGAATATTTTATTTCCACCCAATTGTAGTCGACTTAACGCCGGATTATTAACGAATGTCCCATGGTCCAAATTTATCAAATTATTATTTTCCAAATTTACACTATCTAACTCCGGTAAATCACTGAACAAATTAGTGGGGATCGTTTCAAGATTTATACCTTTCAAGTCTAGATACGTTAGGCGATGTAACCCATTAAAAACAGCTTCATCTAAAATGAGTACTCCATCACCGGTTAAATTTTCAAATCCAAGAGTTTCGAGATAGATGTTTCGTTCAAACAAATTTGGAACGTTTAGCACCTCGTAATCATCAATCGTGAACTCACTAATTTTTAAAATTTTTATCATTGTAAATTTTGCCAAATTTAATTTTGTAAAATTCATGATTGGATTCGCTTCAGAATAAAAATCGGTGATTGTGTTAATCGAAAAATCATTAAAATTCGCATGATTCGTTTGCCGCAAAAAAAATCGCCCACTTTGCACATGCTTCAAAAACGGATTATCCATAAAACCGATCGAATAAATTTCCACATTTTTATATCGGGCTAAATCGATTTCCGCAAAAAATGTACCACCATCGACCAGCCCATAATCATTGAAATTAATTTCAAAATTTTCACAATTCACATAACTTTGTACATCACCGATTGCGTTATGCAATTTAAATTGCTGATAATTTTTGTGATGCGTTTCATTATTAAAACAATCGACAAAATTTAGATGAATTCCGAGGGCCGTGCCAAATTCCAATTCTTCAAAATTCGCTAAATTTAAATTGTCCAACGATTCGTGATCAAAACATGTTACGGTAATGTGAGGTGTTTCGTAACGCAGATCAATTTGTATGTTGAGTAATAAACGATCGGTGATATCCTCTTTAATTGCGTAGGGGTCTGGAATCGCTTGTGGTGTGCAATGGATAATTATAACTGGCGTGCTTACTATTAGTACACGTAGTATAAACTTTAAAGCCATTGGTATTATGCGTTGTTCACAACTTTATTCTGATTTAGGACTAACGATTTAATATATTTTGAGAAAGTATATTGTAGACAAAAAATTATCATTATCACAACTCAATATTATGCAATGGTTCAAATTATTCATATACGCACACTGATAGACAGTTGAATGTATTTGGTTATGTTTGCATATTGTCAGTGAACCGTGCTACGAAAGGCAGCTCATATCTTGCAGTTCGTTCAACAACAACAAATTGTTGCATTTTTCAACGCTGATAAGACAAAATTAGCGTAATGTCGGATAACACCAGAAACTATCAAGGTCATTTAATCAACGCAAAAATGTAGTTTCTATTTATTTATCATCTTACTAATTCGGATGTCCAAAATTAAATAATCTCTGACATTTCTAAAAAGAACAGAATATTATATTTAGCTTTCGACATGGCGCGATGGGACCTTAAAATCTTAAACGGAAATTGAAAGGTGGTCGGTTGATTTTTTTCAGTCTGTTTATAGAGGAAGCTTATTTCCAGTTACCACACGTTTTATGCTTAAGGTGAGTCACATTATCCAGTGAAGTTTTCGATATTTATCAACTGTCTGTTACACTGAACAATATTGTATCATATTTCAAACTGATTTGGATACATTTTGCTCTTAGTTGATTAGCAACAATTTATTTTATTTCAAAAAAATTGAAAGCGTTCAAGCGAGCTTTACTTCCGGGAAGACGCATATATACGAATATCTTCCTAGCTTGATCGTAATATCTTAAAATGGCACTGGTATCCACGTGATGTGGCTTCAATAATGGTCCACTTTCGATAATCTCGACATAGCACTACTTTTAAGACGTCCA
Organism: Tipula unca; assembly: GCA_951394425.1. Classification (NCBI taxonomy): domain Eukaryota; kingdom Metazoa; phylum Arthropoda; class Insecta; order Diptera; family Tipulidae; genus Tipula; species Tipula unca. The sequence goes on from OX596381.1 coordinate 199,459,067, forward strand.
TATCATTTTTGTTAGTAACTTTCATACTTGTTATATAGTATAAAACAATGGTTATATATAGTAGTTACAATCAAAACACTAACAGAGGATAGAAAGATTGAAATTAGAGGATTATGAAGAAAATATCTGATGGATATATTAATCCGAGTAATTTCGGAATATATGACTAAGTTTTATATGAACACGACTGCCGTTGCTGCTCCATGAAATAGAATATATAAACTGCAACTGGATTAACTCAATTAATTCGGTTGCCTTTCTAAATGGGCTCTAAACAGGGTTTCCAAGAAGGTATCTATTCGGAAAACATTTTTTGTTGGTACTCGGGATTAAATCGTAGCTTGTAAAGATTTCACACCCCTGCCACAATTGGATCTATGAAAACCAACCACAAAGCCTTAATAAATGACGCTGGCCAAAAATTAACCGCTCCATAATTCGATTTACAGCCCAAAACGCGAAGTAGATGGCACATATCGAGCTCTGTACAATATCGAGATCAGAGATCTGATGAAGATCCTTGACATTGTACATGAAATAAGATTTCATCGAGTACTCTGACCATATGGTAGTTGTCTTTGTTGTCTTTGGTTTTAATATATTCCTTCAGTTTCAAGTATCTATGTAATACAATTTTAGCGAGAGTTAGACTACACGTGTCGAATCCGGATGTGGGTTTATATTTTAGCTGGATATAGGCTAATATCTTTCAGGCAGAAAGTATTTTTATATTTGGAATAGCTCTCTAGGCGATCGAAACAATCTGCATCTTTTCAAATAGTACTATACTTTACCATCGCCAATACCACACCAATTGAGTGTTTTTTATCGCCGTATTTGGTAGCGTTACTATAAATAGTTTTTACTGAATTTAATAAAAACCAAAAAATTGGTTAAATTTATAACCAAAGATTTATCTTTTTATTTCCAGGAGCATCAAATGGTACCAGTAATTCACACAACTTCACATATCAATTTCATGGAGATCCTCGTGCAACATTTGCCCAATTCTTTGGCTCGAGTAATCCATTTGCCTCGTTTTTTGACAATTCTGACTCAATATTTGGTAAAAGTGTATTTGATACACTAGACACAGATACAGATTTCTTTGCACCATTTGGTCTAGGTAATCGACACCATGGACTTGGCGGCGCATTTAGGTTAGTATTTAATGTGAATTTTGTGTGGATATACAAATTATATTGATTAGCTTTTCCTCCCCTAGGTCACATTCGTTTAATGTACATACCCCATTGAAAAAAGAAAAAGTTCAAGATCCACCGATCGAGCATGATCTATATGTCACGCTAGAGGAAATAAATAATGGGTGTACGAAAAAAATGAAAATTTCACGACGGGTAATACAAGCGGACGGGTCACCAAAAAAAGAGGACAAATATGTTACAATATCAATAAAACCGGGATGGAAATCGGGTACAAAAGTAACATTTCAAAAGGAGGGTGATCAGAGTCGGGATCCTAATAAAGTGCCAGCCGATATTGTATTTATAATTAGAGATAAGCCACATCCACTATATAAAAGAGAAGGCAGTGACTTGAGATACACAGCACGATTAACATTAAAACAGGTAAGAATTTAATTTTGCAAATGCTAAAGATGAAAATAAATTCAATATTATGCGCAACTTTGAAACTAAATAATAATAATAACAGTTTTTAAAGGCCATTACTGGCCTCTTACTGTATCAACAATTTGGCCCCAACGGTTTCGATTCTGAGCATGGTCTTCTTACTGTCTTAGTAGACAATCTGAAGAAGCCAAATCATTCTCCACACTCATGGCGGTTGACGCAAGAAAATATAGTACAATCAAGTAATACTGCGCTCATGGCTGACTTGTTTTACCTCGGACTTTCAGAACCTCGGACTTCCACCATTCATGCTTCTTCCGTCTACAAATCCACTTAGCTGCCCTGCGAGCAAGAGCCACTTTGTTTTTCTTAGCGATTGTTAGACTTTGTTGCACTTCACTATGGGCTATATTTTGTTGCTCGACTGCAAGACGACACTCGTCATCAAACCAATCATTCTTTTGTCTGAATTTGATTATATACGTAAAGTCTGTTGAGCAGCACTGACAACTGATGTTTTTTTCAGTACCTCCCAAACAGAGTTCACACAGTCAGATTGCAGTTAGCTCCCACAATATTGTCGCTGACAAGTATCGTTTCTTTTGATCTTCATTTATCACAGACCTCCACAGTCGAAACGTTCTATGCGTTTCGCTGTGTTCCCAGTATGTGTTTTGTACGAAAACTTCCGTTGTATTGCTGCCTGCGTATTTGGTTGCTGATCGATAAGCTCTCACATCCTGCACAACCCGAGCCCTCTCTTTTGAAATTAACTCGTGGTCAATTTGGCTGCGTCAAATTTTGCGAGGATGGTTCCATATATCTAAATGTATTTGTTTGTGTGGGAAAAATATGCTTGCTATTCTTAGGTCGTGAGCAGTTGCAAAGTACATTATTCTCTCACCATTATCGGTCGCAGTTTGGTGTCGGGAGTAGGGACCTATGTTTTCACACAAGTCGGCCTGATTATACACAAGTCGGCCTCCAATTACCATTCTAACATCGTGCTCGCGTATAGACCCCATCAAATTGTCCAAGTCTGGGACACATGATGTCCAATTTTAGGCCAGCGAGTTTCTTGAAGAGCAACGATCTCTTGTCGGGGTACTTGAGCGGGGGTTCGGTTTTGGTTTGGCGGTATCCAGTTTTTCTTTTGTTGATAGTTTGCAATCAGTTAAGTTTTTTACGGATGCGGGTCGTCAGCCCAGCGATCCACCCGTTTAATCGCCTCCTACGACAAGCAAAGAATAATGTGGTGGTATTCTAGGAAAACATGTTCGAGCAATTTAGATTCGCGAGACATGTGAGTGCTCCCCGACCATAGGAGCCAAATAATTAAATAGAATTTTTAAATTCCGATTTTTTTTTATAATTTGCATCATTCTTAAATCGAAATTCCAAATGTTTCGAAATTGTTGTGCATTCTCAAATTTTATGAATTAATGGAAATTAAAAATATTTTGAATTAAAATTGTTTTTGTTCAACAAATTTGTTGGAAACCTACATTCAGAGATCAATAGTAAATTAGCAAAATAATGCAAATGTATATGATACTGGCATGGTAAACATCCTTCACACAACTCTATGGGTGGTATAGAAATGTTTTTTATAAGCCGTATGAATTAAAATGATGAATTAAAATATCAAAAATAATCAAAATTTCGATGCTTTCGCACCAAATTAAGAATTCAATCAATACTCGATCGACCTTCACTTAAATAAAATATTACACAAGTCCATTCAGTATTTGCAAACACAAACAGTCAAATCATCGCACAAACATCTCCATACAGCAAAGAATATAAAAATACTTGTCGCGTATACTAAGACGTTTATTTATAACCTATGTGCCATTATCCGGTTTATGACATATTAACCACCCATATCAAAAACTTCGCTAATCTAATCTCAAGAAATGTTTATAAGATATCTTATATATGTACGAGTATAAGAGAAAAAACCCTTGAACATAAAAACTTGTTGAACTTGAAAATATGAAACCGAAAAATGAAATATGAGAATGGAATGGGTACAAATGTACAATACACGCCGCTCAAGCTTTAATACTAAATAATCTTATATAACGAATATAAGGTTAAAAAATACAAGATATACAAAAATAATAATTTGTATATATTGTATATGTATGTATATGTATATATGTAAATGTAAATAAACATTATCGACCTCGCCAAATACGGTTAATTTCTTAGGTCATCAGACACATTTAAATAAAATCCGTGCGTGTGTCGCTAAATTACATTTACATACATACATTCAAAATAATTAACAATAATATTATTGTTAAATAAAATTCCCATATGGTCGAGCGCGCTACACTTAATGTAAAACTTTCACTTATCATATTTTTAATTATGTACATTTTAGTATAGTTTTACGTGAAATCAGCAACCTTCGACGTATTATTGATGCGGTTCCTCATATAATTTTAACGATACATGAGTCACTCGCCCAATGTAGCACATTTAAACGTATACACGCACGCAGTATGGTTTAAAATTACCTATCGAGCACCCACACTAAAAATTCTTTCAAATATTTTTATAGTTCTAACATGTTACGCTCAATTAGTAATATATTTGCTAATAAATATAATATGGAAGAGACATCCCAGCCTTCTGTCGACCACATATATACACACACACACATACATACATAATTTACAAATCGAGTTATTATAAATTTGTTATAGCCTTAATACCGTAATCCCATTTGAGCGAATTGCATAAATTTCCATAATTTTCTGAAGCTGTCAAACGTATCAGAAATTATTAAATTTAATTAGATTATAATTAGATGCCATGGGAGATTTGTAAACATTAATTGAGCATTTGTAATATTTTGTATTTTGAAATGACTACCACATTCTAATACCATATCAAGCGCTGTTAGAATAATGCTTTTTTGAATGACTGTGTTTATATTATGTACGACGCCAATAAAAACGGACAAATTTGATTTTAAATTTGTAGTGTTGTTGCTATAGCGACGATGTTTTTTTGTTTTTTGATTTTTAATGCGGGTCTTATCAAAATCATGTTATGGGGAAAGAAACAAAGGATTGATTTAGTATTAAACATGACGTTGACGCAAGCAAGCCAGGTGATTTTTTAATCTCCGTACCCGTAGTTCGAAAGTGTTTAAAAATGCAAGGTAGTATAGTTTAGAAATCTCAGTTAGCTCACTATGGTAAAAATAGATTGCCTTTGCTGAGAAGTATCAGTAAGGCGAATAGCCGAAATTCATCACTAAGAAATCAACAAACCGGTTAACAAATTTTAATTTAGCCTGCAAAAGGAAACGCTCATAATATAAGGAAGGCTTGAAAATTAAACATGTTAGGTTTGTTACTTCCACTAAGCACAAAAACCTGTTATAATATGAAGAAATATAAAAACAATAAAAGCATTGAAACATCTTTAGAAAATAACCATGTTCTACTGAAGTGTGCCGGACAAATGGTTTCCTCGGGTAGCAGTTTTGTTTAAATAAAACTGACCCTAAATTCCTTACAGTACTTGAAAGCGAAATTAAGGAACCTTGGAGAAAAAGGCAGGACAGAAGGAAGTTACTATATAAATAAATTATTATAAACAGTATTTAAAGGCCATTACTGTCAACAATCTGGCTCTAACAGTTTCGATCCTGGGCTTGGTCTTCATACTATCATAGACAACCTGAATAAACCAAGTTGTTCTCTACACCATCGTCAGGGATGGGCGAGGTAGATTACCCCATGTAATCTACGCAATTGTCGACACGTAGAGTATTACATAGATTACTTGGCAGTTTTTTTTAACAACGTCGACAAACGACAATTAACACAACGCCAACAACCTACAATATTTTGGCATATTGATATCATAAATAAAAGACTGCTGCTTCAATATCTAAATTTAACCGATCACACTGCGGTTACTGATAATGGATGAAAAGTGTTGGCTAAAAATTGTACAGAATTGTCTGTGCGTATCTGTGATTGTTCGAATATAAAGGATTTTGGAATTTATATGACTAACTAAGATGCTTTCAAGTAATTTATCGGTCACCAAATGCGATAAAATAACGGGTGCTGACTTTAAAGTTATTGCTAGAAGATGCTTGAAGTTTCGTTATATAAAGAGAGGATGCGAAGCTGTTAGTGACGAGTTGGTGAGCGATTCAGTTAAACATAACAAATAATAATTTGAAACGTATGTGAAATTTGTTATAAACCTGTCCTTAAAGCAACAAAAAATGTTTCTCATATATTCGTTAGTGTAAAAGCACAATGTCTCAATGTAACGTATTGTTCAGTACTGGAAAAGATAGGGGAGTCGGACGTTTAGGACAACCATGTTTGATATCAACGCATATAATAACGGCGTATACATATTATATACATGAAGTAAGATCTCAGCGAGTACGCTGGCTCGGGCACGTCCTGCGTGCTGATCCGGAACGAATTGTGCAGCGATCTCTGAAAGGAGAGCCACCATATGGTAGGCGGAGAGGTCGTTGCAGGCGACGATGGCTCCACGGTGTAGAGAACGACTTGGTCTCTTCAGATTGCCTTAGACAGTATGAAGACCAAGCTCGGGATCGAAACCGGTGGAGCCAAATTGTTGATTCAGTAAGGGGCCAGTAATGGCCTTTAAAACTGTTTTAAAAAAAATACATATTATATGATTTTTCGAACTTTCTTGAGAAAATCCTATGAAACTTACACCATAATGACGTACATACTGCGATGTCATTGTATCAAAGTTATCCGAAAATTATTTCAGTTTTCACAAAAATAGAGGATTAGCAGGTTTAGGGTAACAATTTGGAAAAATCATATAATCGAAATATATGGGGTCCATATCAAACGTAGCTCTTATAAACTTCTCAATTTCGTGTTTTTCCAAAATTAAAATATTTTTTCAAATTGCTTACCCAATAACATCTTGGAATATTCGGCATTATAGTGTTAGCTTCCTAGGATTATCCCAAGAAAATCCGGAAAAATCATTTAATCGACATATATATGATGTCCTAAACCAACTAATACTGTACTGTTTCCAAAACAATTTTTTTACGGATAGCTGAGATTTAAAGACGTCTTGGTATCTACATCATTATGGTGTTAGCTTCGTAGGATTTTCCAACAATTCCGAAAAAATCATACCTTTGACATATATGAGATCATACCAAACTTGGTTGTCTCCTTTACCTAATCCCCTAGATTTCCAAAATTGAAATATTTTTCGAATTGCTTAGAATGACATCTTAGTTCATTCAGGGTTTTCCCAAGAACATTTCGAAATTTTTTTGTTTGGTAGACCAGTGCCAAAAGAAATAGCCTGTCAACAAATAGTCATATAATCGATTAAATTTTTAAATTTATAAATCTTGATATTCTCACTAACTCATATAAAAAATGTAAGGATTTAGGACAAAATTCAACCTATTCTAACATAACCTATTTTGAAAACAGATCAAAACGCATTGAAAGAGATTCTAAGACTGTTATAATACAATTAACAAAGAAATCTAGCCACTGTAGTTTAGAACTAGTTCACTATATCACTCTATCAATCGTCTACACTATCGACGTTTTCTACGGATAGTCTACGTTGCCTAGGGTATTTACGTTGTCTACGTTGTCAAAGAGTTATCGTATATAAAACATGAATTTTTTAGTTTGGAATTAATAATTGTACTGAAATGTACACGAATTTGCCATGTCAAGATGTCAACGTTCGAGTTTCCTACAAAAACAAATTATAACGGAAATCCGCGTATATTCACCCCACCGAGTTTTTACTCAAATTATATATTTTTTTATCGAGACTAACCATCTCCCCGAATTTCAAAATAATTGGACTCCTCGCCCTCGAATTTTCCTCCGATGTTATGAACGCTACTTTAATCTTTTTTTGGCTATGGTAATTTTTGTGTATGCAAGCATTAAAGATAACGCGAGTGTTAAATATATCATTCGAAACGAATTGCAATTCGAAACGGATTCACAAATAGGGGTGCAGGTCTTGAATCGATTGTGGAGCATTGGCATAGACCTTATCTTTCACGTGGCTCCAATGAAAAAAGTCTAAAGGTGTTAAATCACAAAAAATCAGGAAACTTTTCTTGCAAAATTGCGATTGTTTCGTTGCTTGTGTGGCACGTAGCGCTTTCTTACTGAAAACAACCCTTCGTCCACATCAACATCTTCCAATTCCGGCCATAAAAATCATTAATCATAGCTCGGTAGCGCAATCCATTCACCGTAACAGTTGCACCAGCCTCATTTTCGACAAAGTAAGGCCCAATCACACCGCCAGCCCAAATACAGCATTAGTCATTTAAGCAGATATCTGAGATTATGATTAATTCAAGCGCCCGATAATAGATTCCGGTTGAAATCGGTTTAAAACATCTCTCATTTTTACCTCCAATTTCTTTTGATTTCGGTTCAAACTATAATCAAGTTTTATTCAAACTCTACTCATCGTCAATTTTCATTTAGATTTAAATTTGAATTCTCATTCTGAATGAAGTTTTAATTTTTAGCGAAGTAATGTAAATAAAATATACTTCTCGAAGTCAAAATATTCGATATACTCGTATATAGTTAAGTCCTCAACCATCTGTCAAGATATCGATAAAACATATTTATAAGTTATTTTGCAATTAAATGTTCAATTGTCTCGCTTATTAGAAACAATTTTCAAACAGCAAATTTTAAAAAATTGTAGACACGGGTATTTTGTCTCGCTTTCTTCATAATAATTTTATTCACGCTAGCCTGCTTTAAGGTAAACTTCATCTGTCGAATTCGTGGAATATCTTAAACATCGTCTTAATCTTAATCTCCATTAACCTAGATACCTGGAAGTAGGGACCAAAATTTTCATTTATGGCATGAAACCCGATTAACCGGTAAATTCCCGGTAAATCGAAATCTTATTACAAATTGTTAGAATCTTCTATAACTTCATAGTTAGTCTCAATTGAATTGCAGCTTTGATAGTTCAGCTGTCTAAAGTACGCGTATACGCGTCAGTGTTGTTATTTGGTTGTTCATCACTTCGCGCAACTTCTCTTATCATACTATTATTCGATTAACGGAATTGCAAACGTTCATTCATATATGTAATACCAGAAAGTGTGGTGTTAGTTCTGCTAGTGCCCGTCACCTGAATCTGTAGTATTCGTAAACCGTAATATTCATCGCAATTATAGCAAGAGTTAGAATGAATTTTGTTATTAAGGGCCGGTTATATACAAAATGTAGAGGTTCAGAATAACCAGAATGCCGTCCTTATATTTATATGCTGAACTGCATACATATTTTAAGGAACAGTTCATTTGCGATTGCCGAAACATTGTCACTGTTTATCGACTTCTTAAGTAGGTAATATTTGAATCAATGTTATCACGTCATGAGAATGAAATATTTTGTTGGTCAATGGGTTGATTGATAATTTAAACATTTAACGTGTACCCTGTACAACAATTTTCAAGCAATTTCGAGCCGAATTTACCGGTAAATTTTAATTTTTTTTACCGGTAATTCTGTAAGCCAATTTGGACGGTTTAAACGGTTAATCGATTAATCGTTTACCGGTAATGCGGTCTCTACCTGGAAGGCTTGCCCCATCATTGTGTCAGAATTAAACAATTCCGGGACAAGAATTAAAGTTATGTTTTACTTGTTTCTCATAATAGGAGTTGTCTTCCATTCTTTAATTGAAACCACTGCTTCCTGGGGCCCTACTATGACTTTCGCCTAACATGAAGAAAAAGGTAAACAATAGTAAATTTATAATATTGCTTTCTTTTTCGTCCTTTGCCTACTATAGGAAAACGATAGCCGTCGAAAATGGTAGGCGAAAGTCATAGTAGGGCCTCTCATTTCTGTGTATAGCTCAGTTGTAGCAGCGTATCTCATTATAAGGAATATTTTCTGTTGATTTTCAGCTGATTCCGCTTACCTATAGTAAAAAATTTTTAAAAATTGCTCCTCTTTTAATTTCAGGCACTTTGCGGTGTAATCTTTGAAGTTCCAACATTAACTGGTGAAAAATTACGTATAAGCACAAAACAGGAAGTAATAAAACCAAACACAGTCAAAAGAATACAAGGCTATGGTCTACCATTTCCAAAAGATATATCGCGAAAAGGTGATTTACTTGTGGCCTTCGACATAAAATTCCCGGACAAATTATCAACAGAAGAAAAAGAAATTCTAGCTGACGTTCTACCGACATCGTAAATCTCGCGGAGGGTTCAAATGGGAACCCTATTTGGAATAACAATATTTAAATAATAATAAATTTAAATAAATAATTTAAAAGAAACGCTTTTTGAATATATACATAAAAAAGAAAAATGAAAAAATTTCGAGATAATTTTTTAACTTTTAAGATTTTTAATTTTAATTTAATTACTTTTTTTTTGAGAATTTTTAATTAATAATTTTTAAAAGAATAAACTATTTATTTAACAATATATACGGAATCTGATATATAAATTAAATACACATAATATATTTTCATAGAACCGCGAACTTTTTCGCGATATTTTTTTTTTTTTTTTGATTTTTAGGAAAGATGTTTTATTTTTTTGACAAAGCCATGAACAAAACAAAAAATTGATATTAATAATTAAGATTATAAAATAAATTTTTAATAATACAACACCAGATGAGAGATATTAAGGGAAATTTTTTAAAAGTTTTTTCTTTGTTTTGTTGGAAATTTTTGTAAATTTACTACACATAAAATGAAGAAAGAGAAAAAAGAAAATATGATGAAAAACTAACAAATTAAAAAATGTTGGGTGTTTTATTTGGAAAAGCTTAAAAGCGCAATTAGCATATCAATCAATAAGTATGTTAGTAATTAATAATTGTTAACGACCGTTACGATATATTGGGTGAGTATGTATCACAAGATTGGGTAGCTCGATTCAATATTTATTCGTAAAATCGATTAATGCAATATGAAACATTTTATGAATGAAATATGTCTATCAATCGATTCGAGTGCTATATCGAATCGAATTATAAACAAGGGACGAGAAATAATTTATACAAACATTGCATTTTGAATTAGCCCGCCAATGCAAAATAAACTATTAAACGTGTGCCATTGTCAGTTGCGCGGTATTGCATGCAACATACATAATAAAATAACAAATTTCATATATTATTCAGATTTTGATTTTGCTAAATTTAATTATGTAATGATGACACTTTACAACGGACATTATGTGAGTGATGTTTGGAGTTTATAAAATTGCTTGAGATTAAAAATAAATATCCAAAACTTAACTTTTCACATAATTATCAATTCTTACATTATGCATCTATTTAAATTTTCTAACTGTGGGCTCTAAAGTTCGATAATTGTCTGTTATAGACTAATATAATACTGTCGCTCGTCCAATGTAACGTTGGAAATTTTGAACTGATTACTAAAATATATCAAAACAAATTAACTATTTATCGATTTGAAAATCTATCGCTCTTCTCGATTCGAGGCAATTAACGAACACGACCAAAATTCAATAGTAAAATCATTTAGGAAAGTGTACAGGCCGAAAAATACTACTTGGGCTATTCACCACCAGGACAATACCAAAATAATGTATTTGTCATCGCAAAACGTCAAAGTGGCAAGAGAAAATTTGTTTTGATTATATTCTTTTGTAACAATTATTTTTATTTTATTAAAATCTAATAAAAACCAATCAAACTATAATTTAATTTAAACTTTATTTAAGAGTTCTTTTATTTTATTTATTTATTATTATTTAAAAATAAAACTGCACGCATTATGGACGGTGAAAAATTAAATTTGTGTGAAAGTTTAATGCAATGGCTGGAGATATTGAATTTGAGTGGGCCCCACAAGAATGCCAAGGAGCTAAGCGATGGTGTTGCTTTGGCCGAGGCACTAAACCAAATTGCACCCGAAACATTTACTGATGCATGGTTAAGTAAAATAAAAACAGATGTGGGCGATAATTGGCGTTTAAAAATAAGTAATCTAAAGAAAGTTATCGAAATGGTTTATGATTACTATACGGAAGTGTTGAATCTAAATTTGAGTGATTTCGAAAGGCCGGATGTGCAAAAAATTGCCGAAAAATGGGACGAAAATGAACTAGGACGATTGTTACAGTTGATATTGGGATGTGCGGTCAACTGTTTGCAAAAACAAAATTACATTACACAACTGATGCATGTCGAGGAGTCCCTGCAGAGGAATATAATGCGGGCGTTACAGGATTTAGAAGTTATATGGCAAGGGACAGCAGCGTCGCGTAGTTCGATAAGTATTGCGAATTTTGATAACAAGGTGGTATTACTAGATGATCGCGATGCATTGGCCCAGCGATGCCATGAATCGGAGCAACGGATCGCATTTCTACTCGAAGAGAAAGTATCAATGCAACAGGAAATGCACAAGCTGCAAGTTGAATTGGATCGGTACGAAAATCAATCGGCTATCGATGAACAAGGAAAATCTATCGGACCAATACAACCGGGTTCGGCACGCCACAACGAACACCGAAAGCAGCTCGATAACCTAAAGGACGAATTGTTACAGGCGGAGACAGCACGAGATGATTATAAAATGAAATCCATCCAGCAGGAAAAAGAAATCATGGCACTCCAGGCCAAATTAGATAAACATCATCAAATGTCTTCCGAATTATCGAATTTAAAAGATGAAATGGATGTACTCCGTGAGGCGAGTGAGAAGCTAAAAGTGTGCGAGACACAATTGGGCACGTATAAAAAAAAGCTCGAGGACCATAATGATCTCAAGAAGCAGGTTAAAATGTTGGAAGAGCGTAGTGCTGAATATTTACAACAGAACTTACATTTTGAGGATGATTTGAAAAAATTCACCGAACTGAAAGGCCAAGTTGATTTGTACAAGAAGGAGATACTAGATTTGCATGAAAAGTTGGACACAGAAATGAGTAAAACGGTTAAAATTGAGTTCGAAATGAGCAATATGGAGGCAAAATTGACTGCAGTGCAGCGTGAACGAGACAATATGTTAAGCGAGCGGGATGCTTTGCGTGAAACTTGTGACGAGTTGCGATGTCACCCAATGTCCGGCGAATTGGATAATACAATGTCACGAGAACTATTGTCACCCGGATTAAAAGAGAAATTGGAACGCCTTGAAGCCGAAAATAAAGCATTACGTGAGGGTCAAGGTGGCCAAACTGCATTGGCGGTAAGCTAACATTTTATATATTAGTAGCGCCGTTCACGATTTGATGCTGAATTATATAATTCCTTTTTCCAGCAACTTTTGGATGATTCTAACCAGCGGATGGAGAAATTACGCGAACAACTTAAAACATCCAATCAAAAAATTTTGGCACTTTCACAACAAAATCAAAGCGATGATTCAAAGGGAAATGATTTAGTTGTGCAATTGCGACAGGCGCTCGAATTGAACGACCAAAAAACCGCTCAAATTGATGAATCGCAAAGCCAAATGACGCAATTCCAAAGTAAAGTAAATCAATTGGAAACCATATTAGCGACCAGAGAGCAAGAATTGTCGGCGGCCTATGTTCGATACAAGAAATGCGTTGATAAAACAAAGGAAATTATTAAGAATTTAGATCCTCGAGCGGCCAATGGTAATGTAGCACAATTATGAGATTTAGTAAAATTGAATTAATTGTTGTATAATAAAATTTTAGAAGTCGCTCTTCTCGAAAAACCAACCGATCAAGCTGATCCGGTTGAGATTCGTCCGCCAATGGGTCAAATGGAAGAGCATCTGATAACCAGCGCTTTTTATCGACTGGGATTATCGTGTCAACGAGAAGCGGCAGATGCACGTCTCGCGCTTTTAGGCGGTGGTACAAGTTTTCTCGGTCGACAACGACAACCGCCACCACGAAAACCAATAAATCAAACCAATTCCAAACCTAAACAATAATCCCACTTTATAAGATAATAATCTAGGCATTCACCACATAAAGTGTCTAATATCCCCCAATCCCTTTATACAAGTTTGTTTAGTTTTTCTTCTACTATAATTGTATCACAATTATTTATTTATAAATATTTTTCATTAAGATTTTCCTAACAAAAATATTATGTTATTTTAACAAAAAGAAAATGTTTTATTATGTAAAAGACACTTAAATCCTAAATATACTATTTTACAAAATTGAATTGTGATTCAGGTTATCAGGTACTTTTAAATGTTCCATAGCCATGTCCATATGGCGTCCCGTGTTGTTCACTATTATGTTCTCTTGTTCCTAAGAAAACATCTGCTTGTATCATCTATAGAAGTAGGCCTCTAAAGGATCTCGATCTTTCTGGCTCAAATAGTAAATGAGTCGTAGCTTTTCGTTTGATTTTACCGAGCATGGAAAATCTTTGGACTGCTTCGTTTTCGGTTGTAATTTATCCAAGTACGGATCCCAAAATGCAGAAGGTACGGCAATCTAGAAACGAACATAAACTAAAGTTTCGAACTGGAAAATATATAAAAGATAAACGGCCAAACCATATCCTGAAAACAAATGCACAATCCCTCCATTAGTCGATCTAATTTCGGTTGAAAATTAGGATATTTCGATTTAACGGTCTCGTAAAAATTCGGTACAATCGAAATAAATGGTTCGCAAGTCTCTTTCGGTTTCGCATCCAACAACAATTTTCGTTCCTCTTCATTTTCATCGTCCGTGCCATCATTCTCATCGTTTTTTATGCTTCGTTTCGAGCACGCAATTTTTGATTCCTCCTGAATCGTTAGATTAAAGCATAACTTTCGCAGGATATAAATTGAATCTCGAATTATAAAATTCGCCATTTTTGAATTAAAATCCTTGTGATTCATCTCGACTAAAATATAAAACGACGGAAATTAATGGATTGGATACTAATCCCGCAATATGTATTACAAAATTGTCGATCTTCATATCCCCAAAATTCGTATGACTCCGCCCCGTTTCTAAACTACTACCTAAATCATTTCCTGCGAAATACTTACTGTTCAATATTTTGATCCACTCGAAAAGTTTATAACCGTCGATCGGATCAATCGCTTCGAGTATAAAATTATATAAATCGTATGTCCTCTCGTTATTATCGGGCCATCGATACCAATCAATCGTGCGTCGAATTTCGCCCGGACCGACAAATGTAAATTGCGTAAAATCCACATACCGATAGATTATCACCACGTTATCGAGAAAACAATCGCGCAACATCGAATTATTTCGATGCTCGATGTACGAGAGGATCAAGTTTTTGGCTAAATTCGAAATTTTCTTATCATAATCGGTAACCGCTAAAAATATATGGAAAAGCAGGTATTCGGTCATTTTTGTTAGATCCTTCATTATGATTTCGGCTAGAAATGTTAATGCTTGATGACGGATTTTTTTGTGCCGCGAAAGCATTTGACGTGCCAACGATTTTAGAGTGCATTCCATAAGGATACCAAATTTAACAAAAAGATCACGAAATGCGTGCGCCAAATTTGACGAAATATTGCAGCTATCGAATGCGATCGATGCTATGGCATTGAATTGTTGCACGATCGATAGAGCGAGCATAGAGTCGCGAATCATTAATCGGGTGAGTACGATTATTACGATACAGATTTTCTCCTCATAATTGGGATCCCTCACATCTGTAATAAAAAATTTGGTAATATTCTGTTTTGTACAATAGCAATTTGCATAATACCAATTTCCTTTGATTCGACGCGTCGCAGTATGGTGATCAACAGATCCACTACTTCGGAATTTGGACGAAGCAGCAAATCACTGCTACTCTCTGAAAATATATACAATTTCTGAGCGAATTTCGGATCCATTTTCTCGGGTCCAAGAAATTCGTCTTTGTTGAGAATTAAATAGATGGTCGCCTCCTACAAAAAATTAATCAATGTGTTTGGTGTTGGCCCCAACTTTTAATAATTAAGCTACAATTACCTCATAAATCTCGTTTATCCAATTAATATCGATCGATTCGTTGCACAATGCATGCGCCTTATTGGCAAAATTATACAGATTCGACATCATATGCGCCTCCGAGCTACAACTGTGAATAATATCACGAATCATTTCCTGTAGTTTCTGCAATGTAGATCTCTGAAAATTCTCAACCCACGTATTCATCACTTGGAATATGAAATCGTATGACTCGGAACGGACGATCTATAATATAATTTCTGTTATTACAAGTTGCTTCCTGGTGGTGAACGTCAAAACCTACTTCGGGATTTATGATAACATCTTTGAATGCGGCTATGATATACTCAGGATTTTTACTTTTAATTTTTTTCGAAAGAAAGTACGTAATGGTCCAGGCTTCGGTCGCATTACTCGTCGATAAATGCGTCTCCACAATGCTGAGTGTTTTCTGTGTGACAACATTTTGTTTGATCAACGAATCCATAAGTTCGTAGAAAGCGGTGCGTAGATCTAAAGCGAATACCATACGAAAAAACAACCACGGCCGTTTATGTTTAGCCGACTGAGATAGTTCGTACGTATTGAGACAATTAAAAATGCGTTTATTGATCGAGTCGATCGCTAGACTAAAGATTTGTTTATCCCGATCCTTCAAAAAATCTATTATACACTCGGTATAAACTTTAACGATCGCCTCATGCGTCGGATGGTTCTCCACGAGACGATCTATCGCGATTATTTGCTGGCGACGAACTTTAGGAGACGAGTCTGTCGACAACATCGTGTAATAATTATAAAATTGAGAATTATCGACCAAATTTAGATTTTTACTTAGCAGGTACTCCAAAATCTCAATAACCGATTGTCGCACACTATAAAACGTGCTATTCAATAAATGGAGTAAATTACGGAGCAATTCGGAAATTTCAGTTTTTATAAAGTTTATATTCTCGGATGATTTCGTGTATTTCTTAATCGGGAATATTTGTAGAATGGACGCGTTATTCGGATCATCATTCTGACTGGGACCGCTCGAATCTAACGCGCTTATATCGGCCGCCGATGATGGGATATCATTTTCGCTGAGATATGCATCATCAAGGTGTGATTCGTTCGGTTTATCAAATGCAATTTCAAAAATTTTCCGACAATTACTATTCCCCTGCTTGATCACACTTACAATCGCAAGTAGACTACTCACTTTAACATTCGTGTCGATATCAATGATCGAGTTTAAAATTATTTTAAGGATTTGTAATTCGCGAGTTAAATTCGACCCTTCGCTCTTGGCCAACAAAATTCGATATAACAATTCGATCGTATTTTGACGAACGTGCGGATCAATTGAGAGCACCGATTTTTCGAGAAATGGGACACACGACGTATTATACTCATTGTACATAGCGCACTCGTATACAACACAAGCGTCTAGGAATTTTCCATAATTTTCTTCGTTTAATTTTTCATCCCGTTTTGTGATCACAACTTTGATAAAATTTTGCAAAAGGTTCATAACGTTATTCGGTTGTTTATTCAAAAGGCTCAGCAGAAATTGGATAATGCTACAATCGAATACTGTGGCAGAATTAACCGATACGTTTGGCGCGAGTTTTGGTGGAGTTGTAAACAAATGCAAGCAACATGTTGCGCTCATTAGGGTCGATAATATTGTCTCAGATTTTTCACGATTCGATGTACCGATCAGTTCAAGCACTTGATATGCCTCGATGGTCATGTAGTAAGCATCTGAAATGCGACAATTTGTTATAGACAAAAACATAAATAAAAAGTGTTTGGTACTTACAGATTGAATCATAGCCAGAATAGTAATGACTTCGAACGATTATGGTCATCGTGCACAGCACGGATTTAAGAACATCTTCATGATCGTCCAGAGAAACGTGACCAAACACTATTTTGAGTTCTAGCAGGAAATTGTATACGTCTATTAGATACTCATTAAACTCCTCCTCTTTTATTTTATTTTCATTTCTATTCTGCCTGAGTTTTTCAAGTGCTTCAAATGGCTCCATAGCCTTTACGCACACTTTTTCATTAAACACGTTTTCCGGTTTAGCTCCAGGCGTCGTTAACAGCACCATATAACACCGTGCAGCCAACACACTCAATTTGCGATTCATTTTATCCAAACAATTATGTTTGACTAAGCGCACCAAACAATACACAAACGCCAAATATTCTTTAATCTTGATATGCTTGGCCAGAAATTCCCAACTGTCATTGTGACAAAAAAATATCCCAGGCGTTTCACGATTTTGAACTGCGGCCGATATTAATTCATTTAATACATCCACACACTTATTGTCGTACTTAATTTTAGCTAATAACTTTAAACTTTCAACACTATCCGTATCAATATCCGAACCACCATTTAGATCATTTTCATTCCCGCCTCCATCGTCACTGTTCTCGAACGCTTCATCGATATCGTCAAACGTCACACCGGGATCAAAAAATTCTGATAAATTTTTTAGTATTACATGTATTGAATGAAATGTCATGCTAATTAAATAAAACTAAACTATTTAATACTGGTTGTTTATATAAAAATTATAAAATTGTTAACTGCCGCCCGCCAAAGCGAGTGGATATTTTAGCGGATGACAGTAGACAAACTTTTCGATAAAAATACGTCAACTGTTATACAACTCGTATAACAGTATTTGAATTTATATGACGGTTATTTTTGAAATAATAAAAATATTAACTTTTTATCAAACTATTTAAATAGTTTATGATTTACTTAATTATTTTACAATCGTTTCATATAAATTTTGCACCTATTTACAGCATTAATTTGAATGTTATCAAAATGAGCAATTTATTTAAAATGGTCTACTTTACTGTTCCACTCCGTCTAATAATTTGACATTTTATCTTTCATTCAACTTTTTTGCAATTTTGTGTTGATAAGATTTATTGATACAAAAATGTTGTTCTTAAAAGATTCCGATATAAGTTCAACAATAAAGAGTGAATATAAACGTTTAAATGTTGATTATAAGAACAGATCCGATCGATTTATATGTAAAAAACGTGATTTTACCAAACAATTTGCCCACATCTATGCGTCCAGGTTGCAAACTATGAAATCGTTATTGGCGCCAAAAATATCGCAGAAATGGGGTAAGTATGTTGAGTTTCTCATGGTTCTATCCTATCAACTTCGAGGTGGAAATATATTTGTGGAAATTGCTAGATATTTAATTTCTTGCTTTGTCTGGGATCATAGGTTGTGTGTTGTTCGTATCTAAAGCACTCAGCTCAGGTGTATTGGTGTTACTTGAATTTTATCAAATATATTCCACTACACAGTATTCATATTAAGATTTGTTGAAATTCGTTTCCGTTAGAGTGATTTTGAATTTCGAATTTGTTAGAGTGATTCATATATTTAACTAATTTGATTGTGATTTGAATTTTCTTTCAAATAATCTAATCCCTTGCGAGGCATGCAAAATTTGGTATACAATTTCTACCAAATCCAAAAATCTTAATTAGATTTTAGATTAGGAAATGTTGAAGCCTTGCGCAGCTATACATTTGGCTCAAAGGGCCATGTGTTTATTAGTAGAAATAAAGGAAAATAGGATCGATTTCATGTCAATTAAATTTAAGGAAGTACTCCTAAGATACTAAATCTGTCAATAGATCCCAAATTAAAATCCAAATTTTAATTTAATTCAAATAGTACCGGCAGATTTTTATTATTTACAATATATTTACAAAAATTATTTACAAAATTTACTATAAGTCGTGTTCATAATGGTGCAACTTTATTCTTATTAAATTTAGTGACCATACTCTTCCATTTTGATGGCCAATGTATTTCCTGAATATCTAATATCCGGTTCAGCTCATTTTTATAAAAGCTCATTGGTGATATTTTCTTTTTGGCTGGTTCCTTTTTTGTTGCAACATATACACGTTGTCCATTCGCAATATTTAATTGATTATCAGCGGTGTGCCGGGCCTCGAAATGCTGTGTTGTCTTAAGGTTTTTCGTTGAACTTTTCCCCAAACCATTTAACATAATAAATTTGGTGGCAACTTTTGACGGTGACTCGACGACTTCCTCCTTGACCATTTTCTCACAAAATTTTTTCACTAATTTCTTTGCTTTTGATTTTACCGATTTTTTATTGGTTTCATATTTATTTGTTGGTACATCAGTTTCTGGTTTGGTTCCTTCAAACTCAACACTTTTATGTTGATCGTACGCAAGATTTAGGTTATCGTTATTGTAATGGAGCACGACTTGAGCGTTATTTTGGGTTAAATCCATTTTTTTACGAACTGTTTTATTTACTTGTTTAGGAAATTTTTATTAAACTGAACTAGAATTACTAAATGGAAAGGTATATATATATACCCGAAATTTTCGAGATTTTTAATGGGAGGTTATATATGTACTTATATTGGTAAACCGTTAAGATAATTAGGGGATGAATCTTATTTCGCACCCAGGTATAAAACACTGTTAACCCTTTTTTATTTATGGCTACTAATCTATGACTCATTTATTTACTGAAAAAAAGAATTTATAGTCAATATTGTGTTTGTATTTATTATAGGCAGCAAATATCCGATAAAACAATTATTTGAATTAAACGAAGACAATCCCCAAAAATGTATAATTATTGGATTTCTTTTTAAACATCAGGTAAGTGGAAACCAACTACGGGCACGTAATTAAGCAATAAATGATTTTTTTGGATACCACAGCAACTTAAACCAAGTGTTCTGCGTGACATATCTGAGGAAAATCAACTGGCACCACAACCTCGCGCCAAGAATTTTGCCGACGACTCGGACGAAGTAATACTTGAGGATGAATTACAGAGAATACGTTTAATTGGGGCCATGGCTGTTCATCATGTGGTTACTGGAATTTGTACAGCGGTGCTAGGTAATCTTTGATACGAGCTAATTAAATTCTACTAATTAAATTAATAATTAAAATTCTATATGTTTTTTTGAGAAAATTGACTTCTATGAAGCCTTAATGATAATTATTCAATATTTATTATTGTTGTAAGGGTGCGATCGTAAGTTTTTCAAAGTTAAAAATTTGCTTTTTTGTTATTCGTTAAGTCTTAAAGTTTAAGCAAATTTTGGTATTTTGATTTGGCACATATTACACATTATACTTACATTATCACAGTCACACGAAACGCAGTGTATTCATAATTTTTTTAATTTAGCAGCTTGGTATGCATACTCGAAATCTTGCTAAAATATGTTTCTTAATCTAGGATACGAGGGTTGTGACGGTAAATTTGAGGTGGATGACTACATATACTATGAAGGTGGTCCACAGAAATCACTTAAACTGCTGTCTGATTCTCCACTACTGGTCATCGTGTCCGGCCTTGATTTTGAACATGATCAAAATGAATTGGACATTTCGTTGAATCTACTAAAATATTGGGTTTTTGGTAATCTTGAATCGAACAGCGATGACAAAAAAGATTGGGAAGCTGCGTGCATAGTTCGTATCATATTCGCTGGTAATTCGATTAATGGATCGGACGCGGAAAAAAATAATCTCTTCTTATCGAATAAAGTGCTAGAGCATTGTGAAACACTGGACGCGATCAAAAAGATTGATAGTCACCTAAGTAGTTTATCGCATTCGGTATGCGTTGATTTAATGCCCGGCGAATATGATCCCGCAAATAATATGCTGCCACAACAACCATTCCATCCGTGTCTGTTTCCAAATAGTCGTACGTTAAAAAGTTTTCAGAGCGTGCCAAATCCGTACGCATTTGAAATCGCGGGACGTTATGTGATTGGTACGTCGGGACAAAATGTCGAGGATGTTATTCGATATTCAAAAATTGATGATCCGCTGGGGGCATTACGCGCGACTTTACAGTGGAGTCATATATTTCCAACAGGGTAATAATCTTATTAATATGTACCTCGAGACATTTTTTTTATCTAAACAAAAATATTTTTTATTTCAGACCTGATACTCTACCATGTTATCCATACTACGAGACGGATCCATTCATTATTGATGAAACGCCACACATTTACTTCGCCGGAAATTGTGATGAATTCCAAACTAGTGTGCATAAAGGTTCAGATGGGCAAGTGACTCGACTCGTGTGCGTGCCATCGTATGCAAAAACGCAAACAGCGGCCGTTATTAATTTGCGTACGCTTGATGCACACAAAATTTCGTTCAAAGTTAATGATTTCTCGAGTATGGAAGATTAATAAAATTACAAATTTATAACTTATTTATTTAATTGTTTTATTTATTTATTAAATCTATAATTTTCAATGTTTAAAACTAATATTTTGGTTCACATACTAATTGGCATTTAATTTAAATATTTAATTTGTTTTTTTTTTTTTTTGGTTTAAAATTCGAAGCTGACCTACAAGTCCAAATTTGCACATGCATACATACACCGTATTCAATAAAATTATTTATTTAGGCTATTAATTAATTATGGATTTCTTAATTATAATTATATATTTTATATTTTTAGTCTTTAGGTTTTTGGTTTCTTAACATTTTAATTTACATTACTATTGACCTTTTGGTTTAATTGTTTTTAATATATTTGTATGTTTTGTGTATAAATTAATTAAAATTAACATCAATAATTTTCTTGTCTTATTAATTAATTGAGCAGTCCAAGCTCTTAATCACTTTGGAAGTAACATTATGTATATACTATATATTGATTAAAATTATGTTGTATGTGTGGTTCATAAGCGATAGGATATATTGGGCCTTATTTTGATAACAGTTAATACATTAAGAATAGTTCAGATCGGAACTAGCAATTTTGTGCAGTATGTGGCAATCTAAGGTGAATAAGTAACGTTTTAACAGCAAATCAAAGAAACGATAAGTTAAATTTCCGACAATCAAAACTCCGGCAAATCAATATTCCGACAAATCAAAATACCGTCAATCAAAATCCCGACCAATTAATATCCCGACAAATGACCCAGGCGCAAAAGCAACAGATTTATTTATTTTATTTATCTGCTTCTATCGAGTTTTAAAGTTTTTTAAACCCTTAAAGTTAATAATAGAGAATGATAGGTTTTAAGGGCGGCAACCTCCGTTAAGGTATATTTAGGGTAGTAACATTTACATTTTAATTTATGTGATATTTTGAAATTTTGTATCCCGGGATTTTGTCGATTCAAAAATTGGCTTTATAAATATTCTTATAATCAAACTGGTTTTCTTGAAATCGGCTTATTTATAGGAATATAACATAAAATTTCAACATAAGTAGGCTTTTACTATGTAGGACCTCAATTGATTTTGAAAAATAATTGTTTAGGGCGGTAACACAACTATCTAGTATCTAATTTTCACTACTAATTTAGTATCTAATTTCGTAAAATGAGTCATCGTTTTAGTTCTCTTCATGAAATGCATAGAGCGATGACCACGCAGCTAAAAGCCCTACCACACAAATAATAGTTTTTCAGCGCATAAATAAGTTATCATGGATCCACCTCCAAATGTGTGACTCATTAATATATACATGAAATTTCACATACGTGATAGCCATCAGGTTAACATAAATTAAAATTTGTCATCGCTCATCACTCAGTATCCCGATTCTATTAGACCGACTAGTTTTTTAAACTCAATCCAAGCCGTGTCTCTTATATCTATAAATGAACTTATCTTAGTGACAAAGTTAATACAAAATGTTTTTAATTTACCCAATGTTAGATCGATCTTGAGATCTTCACATTTATGATCAACGATAATAATGCAATGCATCGAAAAAGTAGAAAAAAATTTGAGATCATTTAAATCAAAAATCATTAGAATGTTACCCAACTCAACACTCAATAGACTCAATAGATTAAATTCGATCAATTTTAATCAACACTAACGCAAGAGATTTCTATTTTGGCTTGGAATTCATCACGATCTTGTGTTTTCTTCGTCTCGATCCAATAATCACGAATGTTATACTGCCATCGACGATTTGGCGAAAGTATAGAGCTTCGTGTAATGTATACATCACACGATTTGTGCAAAAAGCATTGTATCTCACCAACACTTTCGATAAAATGACTCTCGATAAAATCCCAAGTCGCTTAATAATTGCAACAATTTTGTTGGGACATTACAGATGATAATATATCAGTTAACCTGTTAGTTCATTAATGACAATTAAAAATTATATTCGCTGTCGAAAACTGGTAAATCCACAACAAATAATATTTCCCAACTTATGATGTTTCAGATAATCTATAGACTCAAGTGCTTGCTCCAGTCTGTCAAACCTAGTCAAGAAAAATAGTGACTTAAGAGCCTGGGGCAATTAAATTGTACTAGATCTGTGTGTCACTTTGAATAAGGTTCATCGTTCTTTTATTAGATTTCTAAGAGATTCCTAACACAATGCCACTAAATACGAATGGTACAAACAAGTAATTCTAATGCGCATTGCAGCCGTACTAAACTTGATGAATTTGAACTAATATGAGAGGGATAAATGAAATACATTAATATAGCTTGAATTGAGCTCGGAAAACTAAGCTCCATCAAAAGCAGAACTGCTGAACACAAATGAGTACAGTTAACCTATTTGAGACAATATCTGCGTAAAGCATTTTGAGTTAGTCCATTGGCCTTAATTTATTGAAAGTGATGTTTTTACCATTGTTAAATGATAAAGTATTTAAGTAGCAGAGAGAATAATTTATACATGATCTTTGGTGAAAGAATCAGTAATATCAAAATTAGTTGGAATCTACAAAACCATACGTCTATTATTGGCAAAGAACGTTAACCAGGGATGGGCGAGGTATGTTACAGCATGAAATTTACGCGGTTGTCGACACGTAAAATATAACGTAGATTACTTGGCAGTGTTTTTGTCAACATCGACAATTAAAATAATGTCAACAACCTACGATATTTTAGCGATTTGAAATCGAATGTACCAGTTCGTGTTCACCTAGAGGTGATTTTATCATATGTTTCTTTTTGACAAATGACGCATGAATAGTTTCAAACTGTCATCGTGTTTTATTAAGTCAGTATTGTTTGCCATTTCATCATGGAAAAACTGAGCGTGGCATAGCGTCTACAAATTGTTCAGCTTTATTACGAAAATCAGCGTTCTGCGAGGAATGTGTTTCGTGCGCTTAGACCAAGTTACGGTTGACATAATCGGCCTGTCGAGACCACTATTTGGAATACCATTTTGAATCCCAGTTTACAGTATTGAATGATACGCGACTAAATAGACGGTTTGGTGTGGTTTATGCACTTCTGAAAGCATTAGTTCATATTTCTTCAAAAAAGAAGACGGCCGGGACGTATCTGTGAATAGTGCTCGTAATTGCGCGATGATAACGGAATATTTGCTGCCTGAAATTGAAGCCCGACCTCGACGACATTTGGTTCCAAGAAGTCGGCATTATTTGCCATATAGCGCGCGAAGCAATGTATACTTATTGAAAAATCATGTTGGCGAGCAATTAATTTCACGGTTTGTATCGTTGAATTAGCTATTTAGATCGAGTGATACATTTACTCTTTTCTTTGGGGCTACGCAAAGTCCATAGTCTATGTGAGCAAACCAGCTAGATTTGAGGCATCAATGGAAGCCAACATTACTCGTGTCATTCGCCAAATACCATTCGATATTCTCGAACGCGTCATCAAAAATTGGAATTTGAGAAAGGACCATTGCAGTTGCGGCCATCATTTGAAAGAAGTAATTTTTAAAAAATAAATGGCAAGAAATGTTCTTTCGAATGATAATAAAGTTTCCCTACGATTAAATTGAATTTTTTGAGTTTTTTTAATTTTTGCACAAATCACCTCTATAGATTTCGTTATTACGGATAAAATCACACAGATGTTGTTTGATGTTCCCTATTTCTGGCATAACTACCGGTATGACTTTTGCACTTCAGCACTCTTTCCACTATACCCCCAAAAATTTCGATACATCGAAAACCTGTGGTCTCTTTGAGATAACATTGATTTGATTAGTCACGTGCAAATTTATTGCTTCTGTTGGAATTAGAGTCGTGTAAACGAGCTGTATAGCCAAAACTTTACTGCTGAATCGTGTTGAAGAATTAGCGGCAAAATACGTCGTTATGAAAAATGCGACAAAACCCTGGCTCCACAACTGCAAATTGCTGGCCAAATCTTACATTTTTTGCAAATGTATCTAACTTGAAGTGTTTCAAAATCAATTTCATGTATACGTTTGGTCATCCATCAAAACACATCCACTAAATTTTGTAAAAATTTTACATCAGTCTGGCACATATTTTATCGAACAAGTGTTGGTTATCTCAACGATTTGGCTTTTTAATAACTCGGTAGCACTCATAGTCTTCCTGAAGTCGAATTCGTTTTACCATGGAGTGGGGTGTGTTAAATTTTATGGCACGGCCATAGTTAAAGTTCCCCGGATTATTTCTAATGAAAATTATAAGTTTTTTGTCTAATTTTTTGTGAGTTGTTTTTTCCGAGTTTTCTGCGAGCTGTTCTATACCTTTCCACCGTTATAAAATGGGCCCCACTCTATATAATGCTATATATCGTTGTTTTGGGTCAATTTAATAATTTTGTAATGGATAAACATGACGCTGAAGTATAGACTCATGTTATTTGAGCACGATTATAGTTTTAAATTCCGCTCTTTTTGAAAAGAGATTTAAATGCATTGACGGATATTCTATAAAACTATCACCAATAACGCATTGTTCCTAAAGAAATTTGGTCACCCTTTAGTTTAGAACTAATTGATAAAACCACTCTAGGAATTGTCTACATTACCGACGTTTTCTACGTTGTTGACGTTATCTACGGGTTGTCGAGAAATAGAAAATATAGATGACGCGTAAACGTCCATCCCTGTCAGGGATGGGCGAGGTAGATTGCGCCAAGTAATCTGTCAACATCGACAATTAAAACGACGTCAATAACTAACGATTTTATAGCGTTTTTGAAATCGAATGCACCAGTTCACGTTGTATTTTGAAAAGGGAAGATTTAGCTATTTATAATATCCCTGGAAATTGTTAGCAACACTGATAGAAATTGATAAATAATAATTTCACAGTTTTAGTTTTAACTTTATCTCCCCTTTAGTTTGTGAAATAATATCAGAGCTGAGAAAAACAGTATGTAACAGATTATAAACTAAGCTTGCGAACATTCAGATTAAATTAATTTTGTTTAAATATTTCTAACCCAACTTATTTTTCTGTGATGGTAAGTTAGAAAAAATGTTTTGAAAATTGATTCAGGAGGACGAATATATTTACCCTAGCTATTTAAATCCGAGCTCTAAACCAAAACAAATTATCCGTTTCCAATTTTATAAAGTTAAAATATTTTGATCTTATGGTCGGATGGAAATAGTTCTGGTTTATGAAACGTAACTTCGTAAAACATCAGATCTTTGTTTTCAATACTTGAGCCAAAATTAAGAATGCCAGAGGATCCCCTCGCAACTGCAGAGCCTCGAACTCCAAATAATTTTAAAGCAGTGTTCATATTGGAAACCTAGAAAATGGAAATTTTTTGGATTAAGATAAACTTTTATTAAAGTTTACGCTCATTCAGAGAACATAATTTTATTATTTGAAGCAATTCCCCGTTGGCAACCGAGAGAAGAATGGCAACCGAGAGAAGAATTTGGCTGCGGAGCAGTTCACGGTTAAAAGTCTACTTTTACTTTAATTTTCGGTAAATTCATTTACTATCAAAAAGTAGGGTAAGCGGAGTATACAAAAGTAAATGTTTAACCTTAAGGTTTTACATTTTTTTATAATCTAAGGATTGAGTAAGCTGAGAATAAACAATAGCACCTATTTTAATAAATTAAAAATACTAAAAACCTATTTTTATATTAATAATTGATTTACCCGACATTTAGTGTGCAGCCTCCTTCGTAATTTTAGGATCCTCAAAATTCTATTTTTTTATAATAAAATTATTGGAAACCCAGTAAATGAAGTTTTTCTGAATTTCGTTGAAATTAAATTTGAATTGAATTTAAAATCAAGTTTGTAAAGGTTTAAGTAGATCTTTTTGAGCTGTTTTTGCTTGTCCTTGACAATGTGAAAAGGGAGTTTCATTGTTGATTCTTAAACTGTCACCCACAACTCGTATCGCATTGATCGGAAAGACACCTGGCTGCACCAGATAAATCAGCCCGCCACAACGAAACCTAGCCCATAATCTATCACAATTTTATTAAAATTTATTACACCAGGTCCTGATTTTATTACACTTGCCATTCGCGAGAAAACCGTGGGCCGTGTAACTTAAAATTGAACCTACACCGCCACTTTGTAACTTTTGATGTTATTGTGATATCGAGATAAAACTTGGGCCAACATTTATTACAAATTAGTTACAATTCACTGGTAAGACGCCGAAAAAAAATGTAATTATTTTGTGAAAATATCAACTTATTTTAATAGAAACCTACTGAAATTTAAAGAAAAACTCCAACATATCGATTAAATCACCTTTAATAATTTATTACAACAGACCGCCACCATATTTTGAATAGAACGGTCAAAATTTACTTGTAAAGTGGAGTAACTTAATTATTTTGGGTAAAATCTATTTCAAGTCAACGAAGAATACCGAAAAAGTCGATTTTACCACCTGTAATAATTTATTACACCAGACACAAAATAAAAAATGTACACAAAATAATTACATTTTATTTTTCGGCGTCTTACCACTGTTATTAATTTGTAATAAATTCTGGCCCAAGTTTTATCTCGATATCACAATTACACCAAAAGTTACAAAGTGGTGGTATAGGTTCAATTTGAAGTTACACCACACCGCCCACGATTTTCTCGGGAACGGCAAGTGTAATAAAATCGGGACCTGGTGTAATATATTGTAAAAAAATTGTAATAAATTATGGGCTAGGTTTCGTTGAGGCGGGCTGATTTGGCTAGTTCAGCTCCAAGGGAGTCGGAACGGAAATCGATCGTACAGTACAAAAAGAACTGAAAAAAATTGTTTTGTGAATTGATTAACTAAAAATGGATGACTAGATGTAAATGAGTTTGTTTATTTGCATCAGAATCGACCCCCTGACCACCATAATGTTATTTTGTTTAAAGGCCGTGTGTCAATTAACCAAAAAATTGTTAAACAAATTTTGAAAAAACTCAAATTTTGTTTGTTCACCACAAAACGAGCAAATAAATCGAAAAATTCGATTTTGCTGTTACAATTTGGTTACACGTCTTCCAACGATTCAAATTAAAAAAAACACAAAAAAGCCATCTTATGTTGCCTTCAAAATCCAGTTCCAGTGGTGTGCATCCCATTGAATCTCGATTCGCTCGAGCAGCGCCATATTTACCAAAGCGATCAAAAATCACATATAAAACGGCGCTAACTATATTATAATTTATTTAGAATTAATTATTTATTGTTGTTATGTATTTTAATTAAAACTTTAGGTCATATACGAAATTATAATTTGATCAGAACAAAATTAAATTTAAATCACTAATATATATTTTTACCTCATTATTAAGTAATGTAATATAATTAATTAAATATTCTTAAACCTAAAACATTTAATATAACATTTGTGTTGGCTTAAAAATTATAATTAACAGTATAATTTAATAACGTTTATTAATTAATAATAATTTAATATATTATATATTCATAATTATTTAATTTAATTAATTTTTAACAGTCAGTTCATTGTTGTTTTGATTAATTTTTTTTTTGTTTAATTTATTTAATTATTTTTATTACTAAATTTTTAACTTTTTTTTTTTTTTTTTGGGTGTATTTTTAATATTTTTCCAAAAATATATATTTATGTATAGAAATTATTATTATAACTGTAATAATATACATATATATGTAATAATAAATTGTATACTATAATACTATTAATTAAATTTTATTTTAAAATTTATCTACTTAACCTGTAATTCGTTTCAATTTGAATTGTACTTACATTTTATTTATAATTTTTTGAATATTACAAATAATTTATAAAATTTAAATAAAAAAAAATGTTTTACGAAATTATTTGGCACATATAATGGATAAAAGAGGAAGGTTGGGAAGGTTTTGGAGGGTATGGGGTTTTATATAAAATAAAATTAAATTACGTGATTTTAAAATGTCTGGAATAAAGTAAAAATAAAATAATTTTAATTGAAATTATTTTCCATACAACAGATACATAAGTTAATTTAATTCTTTTTATATTTTTTTTTGTAATTATGTAATTATTTTTATTAGATTGTATGTATATACTATATAGTGTTTGTTTATAGTTAGTAAGTACAGTAGATTTTTATTACATATATTTTAATTAGTTTAAAAATAGCGTATATAGCTTATATGTTTTATAATGCAATTTTAATTTAGTATTTATAGTAGTAGTGGTAGTAGTAGTAATAGTAGTAGTAGTACTAGTACAGCATATAATAGTTAATTAATAATTATAATTTTATTATGTATAAATATATGTATTATAATTAAAATGCTTTTAGACTCGTTTTATTATTTACACTCAAGACATTTATAATATATTTAATGACAGTGGAATTCCTACTAAAAAAATAACACTGTTAAATTTGGCAATTTTCCAATTGGAATTTTATTTATATGAAAATTTGAATTTAAGGTGTTTTGTAAATTGTATGCAGCCAATTCTAGAAATAATTACTTACTCTCGAGTCTCGAGTATATATTCGGATAGCTTAGAGCAACTGCCACCTTTGTGTCCAGAAGAATTAAATTAGATTTTCACAGAATTTTGAAGTTTTGTGATTTTAAACCAGTTTTAATTTTTACTGCCTATCCTAGAGATGCTCACGGTTACTCATGTTTATTTCCGGATAGTTTAGACCACCGAGGATTTTGGTGGCCAATCAGATTAAATTCTAATGAACTTTTCTATTTGTTTATGGAAAGTTCTTGATTTTGATTGATTTTTAAAATTTTGTACCACCG
This sequence comes from Tipula unca, assembly GCA_951394425.1. Lineage (NCBI taxonomy): Eukaryota > Metazoa > Arthropoda > Insecta > Diptera > Tipulidae > Tipula > Tipula unca. The sequence continues at coordinate 199,489,629 of OX596381.1, forward strand.
ATCCCAGAGATGTCTCCAGATACTGGTCTATCTTTTCAAATAGTTTAGGCTATTTTAAATCTGTGTGATCAAGAAAATTAAATTCTGATGAACTTTACTATTTTTCATAGTAAATAAACTTTTCCCATTGTAAACGATTTTTTAAAATTTGTACCACCGATTTTAGAGATTTCCACGGGTACTGACCTAACTCGGTGGGGTCAAAATGCGCGGAGTTCCGTTATAATTCGTTTTTGTCGGAAACTCAAAGTTGACATCTTGCAATTCGTGTATCTTAAGTTCGATTTAAGTAGATTTTTACGTGTAATAGCTCGTTGGAAAGACAATTCTACATACTTTCAGATAAGCGTATTAAACTTTGGTGTTAATGTACAATATATCCTTTAAGTTTCAGTTTTAAATAGTCTTTTGCTGAAAAATCGTACTACTCCCCCTTTTATTTTTTTATTTTTTCATCGTAAAGCACTTGAAAACACTTTCCAATAAGCCATCTTACACGATGGAGACTCGTTCGAGTTTTATAGAACAAAACGTCATAACAAATTAGGGCGATATTCAACATTTCAGTATAGTTACCAATTACAAATTAAAATTTTCCTTTAGTCATTGAGTTTTTATGGCTTCGGTCAATATGATGTTGACCATGTAACACATAAAACCGGCAGAAGGTTGACTAAAATCCACAACAGATGTGCTTAAAAATTTTCTATCGGCGCTGCGCAAACAACACAGTCAAATATCATCCTCACCATCGTCAATATCAGTAGCATCAACAATATCATTTGTTTTATTTGGAAAAAATGAATTTTATAAATGAATTAAATAAAATTCTTCCACTAATTGGAGTTACACCGATTATCATTCACAAAATTAAGATGTCAAAGTCGTACTGCCGCAGTGTAATTGACCAAATATCAAAGAAACTGGCAAGCAACATTTTTGAACTATCCTTGGATTCCACTGCATCTCAGAGTGAAACAACTAGTAGTGAAAACGAGATGATAAACCAGTTAAATACATTCTGTTTGTGTTTGCTGTTATCGTCAGAATGTTAAACTGATATTTGAACCAATGAAGAGGATATCCGGTGTCGATACATATCGTGATCTTTTCAAGATGATGTTGTGTGAATTCCCAAACACGGATTGTTTTATAAATATTTGCAAAAATTGTCCTGGAATATTAAAAATAAAGAAATGAACATCTACTAAAAACTTCTATTAACTGTGTCAATACAAGGTACTCGTAAGTCATGGTTTTGACACTGAATGGCACTTCTTTTGCAACATCTCATGGAAAAGGTCGTTGCGACGGAGAGCGAGCCTTCAGAGACCATACGCTGATCAAATAACGACAGCACAACCATTTTTCAATTGGGCTACAAAAAATGAATCAAACATTACTTTTAAATTTTGTACAAATCAAGAGTACAGAAGGGTATAGCACGATCACTAGCAAAAAAATTTGATTCAGTAAAAGCCATCAGAGGAACTCACGATTATCATTGCTTTGTTCCCAATGGTAACAACCACATCACAGCGCGCCGATTAAAATAAAAATAATTTGTAAATAAATTAACTTTATTGAATAAAACTGTATAAGTATAAGAACCTAAACATGAATTTCGTAGTTTAGAAATAATAATTGTACTGAAATGTTAAATTCCACCCTAACTTGTTATGATGTTTTGTTCTATAAAACTCGAACGCGTTGAGTCTCCATCGTGTAAGATGTTTTTATCTAGATATATTTGTTTTTATCTAGACTTACCATCTCCCCGAATTTCAAAATAATTGGACACCTTGCCTCAATATATTTAATTTCTTGATCATACAGATTCAAAATAGCCTAAACCAGTGGTTTCCAACCCAGTACACGTTAGTGAATTTAAAAATAATTTGAATTACATTAATGTGATTGTTGTTGTTCTTTTTCCTTTACTAATTTGGTAATTCTAGGATTTATGTTGGTACCAGTAACACGCAAGGTTTGATTGATAAGCAAACGATTGCATTGCTTGTTATTATGACAGTCATAGCAGAAAATGCCGATTCTCATAAATATGTCGTTGCAAATGGTAACATTAATTTTGCAACCTTTTGGAATAATGCTGGGTATTCTTTAATTGTATTCAAAAAACTGAGCTAAACTCCTTTTTGCGAGTAACGATTTTAAAATTAAAACTGAACTAAGTTCAATGAGCTGTAATTCTTCTTCATAAGTCATATTTTATTGGCTTGGTGTTTCACGAATGGATTAGCAATCCACAAATTCCCTGAACGTTTATCTTCTTCGGCAATCGTCCGCGGACCGGCGGTTGTGGACATCTCTAGGATCGGTGGTACAAATATTAATAATCGTTTACGTAACTTCTAAATATGGTGTAAAATAAATAGTAAAGTCCATCAGTCCTTAATTTTCTTGATCATACAGATTTAAAATAGCCTAAAATATTTGAAAAGATAGACTGATATGAAATGATATCTGGAGACATCTCTGGGATCGGCGGTACAAAATTTTAAAAATCTATCAAAATCAGGAACTTTCAAATTCCATAAAGAAATAGAAAAGTTCATCAGAATTTAATCTGATTGGCCACAAAAATCCTCCGTGATTTAAACTATCCGGAAATATACATGAGTGCACGTGGGCGTCTCTAAGACAGGTAGTAGAAATGATTAAAATTGGTTTAAAAGAACGAAACTTCAAAATTCTGTGAAAACCTAACCGCTCAATCTTATTTAATTCCTATGGACGAAAAGGTGGCAGTTGCTCTAAGCTATCCGAATATGTGCTCGAGAGTATGTAATTATTTCTAGAATCAGCAGCATACAATTTACAAAACATCTCAAATTCAAATTTTCGTATAAATAAAATAATTTAACAGTGTACATTTTTGCCATTTTTTTTTTAGTATGATTTTCACTGTCATTATATTTATGTATAGCTGCGAAAATATGTATATAAGTATGTACTTAGTTAGGCCTACCAAGCTATTTATTTTATATTTGGCTTAAAATTTATTTACAAATTTCTTAATTAATATTGAGCAAATTTAACTTATTGTTTTGGGCCATACCACCAACTGCCGCATATATTTGTTGTTGCGACGAAAAAACGCCATGTTTTTTAAGAAGGGCCTCAATGTATGCGCGGGGGTGTATATTTATAAAATAAAGTCAAACATAAAATTCATAACAATAATCTCTTCTCATATAAATACATATAAGTATATATATAGACGTTCAAAAATATCCAAATATTGTGATGACCTTTAAATATATATATTATATGTATGTATGTATATGAGATGTAAGAAAATTTGCTCCCCGCATACAAAAAATAAAATAAAATATAAATAAAACAAATACTTATAGCACATTTATTTTAAGGGGAGATGAAAAACTTAGAGCTTTAATTTTATTTTAAATTATGTGTGTGTGTGTAAATGATAAAAATAAAAAATCCTTCCGGCAGGTTCATAAAATTTAATTTAAATGAAATACATATTTTTCATTAAATTTTTTAATCTATGTAGGTATATATGTATGTATGTCGTTGTGGCACAGGGCTGGAAAAATCTCTTAGAAAACCAAATTAATCTGTAGACCAATGCTTCACAGAATTCTTAGTGCTGCACGACCTAAAATTTTTAGAATGACACTAAGAAATAATTCGTCGACCATCTTATTGATTCCATCAAAGCCAAATTTGTGGTATATGAATGAAATTTGTCCATAGATTTATTCGTTTAAATCGGGAAAAACAAAATTCTTGAAAATTCGCTTAATTGGTTTTCGGTAATTATATATTTTTTAAAAATTACGATTCTTGGCAATTTACCGGCAAATTTAGTGGCAACGCAACATACTATACAATATAAAATTATAATTTTATTATACAATAAGGCAATTACGGTCACTCACATCGAGTGCTGGGCTTCACAAATAACTGATGCTACACCTTGAACAATTTATTTGAAACCAGGTTTCTAAATTGGAGTAGTTTGATGATGAAGTACTTTGATTTAAAGGAAATATTTATACAACAGAAGCACATTAAGCAAAGACATCATTGAAGGTCGTATGAAATTGCCAGAAGAACACATCAAAAAGTTTGATGATCTCCACTAAACTGGCCACCCTTTGAAGATTCATATACGTCATCGATTCACAACAATGATTCTCTGTCATATGTAACCAAACTGAAGCTTTTAAAACGATTATTAGCAGAGGGTCCTGTGTCTTTAATTAAAAACTTACTCGAAACAGATGCTAATTACATACAGGCCTGGAAGCAGCTAGTTGCTAGGTACAACAAGCCCAAATTATATATTAAATTCATATATATATAGGTATATAGCATCGTTTCTAGATCAACCTTACGCTCTAAGTGGGCTCGCAACTGATATACGTTCTCTCAGGGACAAGGCAGATGAACTATTAATAGGCATTCGACACTTGGTTGGTTGATAAAGATTTTGCTATGCAAGGACACTGAGGCAAGGCAAGCATGGGCGAAGGAGATCGTCGATATTTACGTTTAAATACCCGATACGATGGCCTAGACGATTAGAGAAACTGCTGCTACAGCCAAAAATAAATCATCACAACACCAAATATCCAAATGGAAAGCGGCTGTCAGAGTGATGGCGGTAACTTCGAATTCGGAGAATTGTCTCTTATAAAACCGAAGGCATTCCCTCTATAGATGTTTCAAATTTTATGATTTGGACGTTAATGGTCGTCTAGCACTTGTAACGCCATTGTCTGTTTGTCAAAACTGTCTCAAGTACAGCCATAATGAGGCCTGCTTATGCCAATCAAATAACAGATGTAGACGGTGCAACCATCTTCATCATATTATGTTGCACACTGATAAATTAGAAGATGTTCAACCACATTCGTCCGTACCATCGACCCCAATGATATCTGCAGCGACCATCAATCAACAAGCTGCCACGAAAGACTATCAATTGCTTTCGCAACAACCGGATTTACAATCCAAAATGTCACCGCAAGGAAGCGTTTTAGTCACCACCGCTAACTCATGCGACACGAATTATAAAATGACTAGAACACGCAGTTTGCACATGCATTGCACGTTTCTGGATCACAATGCTCTCTTATTACAGACAAGTTAGTTCAACCTTTAGGACTTGTTCTTCAGTCACTATCATTGGGAAATTTACAGTGAAACAAGATGCCACAATTAATACCATCTTTATATTCAATACATGAATTTATTATGCATCGTGTCATTTGGCCAGTGTGCAATCTGCACTGACAGTACCAATTCCATAATTGTGCTATGTCATTATGCGGAAGATCAACCAGAATTTATTTTATTTGACACCGTTTCAATTGTTATACTTTGTATTTTCGTTGTGGTCATCCTAACATTTCTCTCTCCCACTGGTTTACTGTTTAATCATCGTTCAACTTTCGAATTTCACAAGAGTTGTAACTTGTGTTTCTAGAAATATTTTCAAAAATGACAGTTTTTTAAGTATTTGACCATCAAATGGTTGACAGTTTGAATTTTATTATTTCTAAAAAATATTAGACGAGTCATAGTTTATGTTCCAACAATATACGCTACGGTCATGTGGATGCTACCACAATATGATATCGAAGGCAATTATGAGATCATGAAAGTGGTGTTTACAAATTAAAATAGAATGCTCCGTTTGCACGATGAGCCTTTGTGACATTGCGTGCGGATTCCTCATGGGTTCCAACCAATTTTAGTAAATAATAATAATTAGTTCAAAATTCAAAATGATGTAATTTTAAAAAATAAAAGAAACATTTACTAAAACAATAATTAACCCAAACGGTACGATTGGATTTTGACCCCCGTATGATGATATTACGTTTATACATTTCCCCCCGTTGTTGTTATTCGAATTTTTCTAAAAGCTGACAACATAATGCAATTTATACTACGAGCATTCAAACCATTTTCCATTTTCTTTTTATTTTGTAGAATTTTATTTTTCCCCGCTGTTGTTGTTATTGTTATTGTTGTGTACACGTATATTGTTTGGTTCGTTGAATTTTCAAATACTATATCAATGTACGTATACATATATTGTTTTGTGAAAATAATGAAAATGAAAGAAAATTTTTGTTGCTTTTGTTTAGATTTTATTGTTAGGATACATATGTATGTCTTTACCGAATAGAGTTACAGAGAAAATAATTCTCAAGTACATTTATATAGATGATATTAAGTTTGGTCTCGCTCCTCATACATAAGTACATAGCTAATATGTGTAGATTATGCTTTAACAGTTGACTGTTGTGTATATATCATGTGTGTGTGTGTATCGTATTATGTACATAATGTTAATTGTACATGTCGTATTCGTTTAACTTGTTTTATACTCGAGTATATTGATATACGTATAATCATTTTATAATGTGATATTTTATATTCTATCAGGCACGAAACTATTTATATACTCCAACTATTTATTTAATGGAATTTTTTGATTTGATTTATAAGCATTAATCATAATTTCGAGTGTTAAACATAAATCTGTTGTTGGTTTCGTCGCGATTTTTCATGATTTGTTTTCATGGAACCACTAAATGCTGACCAGCAAATAACTGTATTGTCTAGACACTAGTGCATTTTCAGGCTTGGCACGATTGTGGTGATTTTTTTAATTCTAACAAAATTAGAACGTCTTTAAATAAAATTGGGCTTAAATTATGGCATTAATTCGTTAGTTATCGATAGTTGTAAAATCTTAGGCCACTAAACTTAATTTGTAAAATTAAATTGAGGGACCGACAAAGTCAGGGATCTCGGGCGTGGATGAGGTCGTTGTGCCGGTTTTTTCCTCTGTATAAATACATAAATACACCACACCAAGAATTATTGCGATCACTACAAGTATATAAATTGATATTTAGTAGTGAAGATGATGATCATTGCAGGATGATTCTATAGATTCCGGTAAAGCCTCTTCATTTGATTTCTGCAGGGTAATTGCCATTTGCAAGTTCATAATATCTTGAGCCATTATGTCATCTCTAGGTTTATATTGTGGGATATGGATTGTTAGAAGTTCTGACCGATTTGATGATTCTGCGTTGGAAAGCCTCACTGATGCCATATATGACGAGCTGATTTTGTATATCTTTTCTTAGTACATCTTGGATCTAGCGTTAGACTCCTGACTGCTGCAATGTCATCGCCGTGATTTGATGATCACATATTAATCGATATCCATTGGTTCGTTTTTAACAGAACGCTGTGGTCTGTTTTATTTGTTGTAATTGTCGTACATGGTCGAGGGGCACTTACATGTCGCGTAAATCTAAATTGCACGAACATGGTTTCCAAGAATACCACCACAGTATCCTTTGATTGTCGTAGGAGGCGACTAAACGGTTGGATCGCTGGACTGACTGAAAATGAAAAATGGATACCGCCAAACCAACACCGGACTCCAGCTCACGTACGCAGGCACGAGATTAAGGATCAGCATACCGGGAACGTGCAGTCACTTAGAAACCAGAAGCGTTGGAGGGCCTAATCACTTGCATGAAGGAGTATCGGCTGGAACTCGTTGCTCTTCAAGAAACTCGCTGGCCTAAAAGTGGAGACCACGTGTCCTAGGGCTATACGTTGTTATACAGTGGAGATGACCTTAGAAATCTTGGAGCGGAATTCCTTCTTGGGCCGCAAGAATGAAGGCTGTTTTGGATTTTCGATTGTATAAGCTTCGCTTGCGCATAAAGTTAGCCTACAGAAGTCAGCTAGCCCGAAGATAAAGACTCATTTTACAATATCTTGGATGATCTGATGGGATCAATACCCGGACACGATGTTAGAATGGTAATTGGGGTCTTTAATGCTAGACCCGCAGAAATCAGACCGACTTGTGTGAAAAAATAGATCCGTACTCCCGACACGAAACTGTGAACGATAATGGTGAGAGAATGATGTACTTTGCAATTGATCACGATCTTAGAGTAGCAGGCATATTTACCCCTCACATACAGATACATTTTGAAACAAAGACACACCCTTGCAAGATTTCCCACAGCCAAATTGACCACAGACCCTCAGACTTTAGGTATAGTGAAATTCAGACCCAAGAATGATTCGTTTGATGACGAGTGTCGTCTTGCAGTTGAGCAACAAAATATAGCCCATAATGAAGTGCAACAACATCTCATATTTGCGAGGAAAAACAAGACTACTCTTTTAAGGAGGGCAGCTAATCGGATTTATAGACAGAAAAAGTGGGAATGGCAGAAGGCCGAGGTTTGGAAGTTCAACGCGTAATTTCTTTAAGGGAATTACTGGATTGCACTGTACTTTCAGGCCTGCGTCAACTGCCAGTCGGGACTGGGATGGAAACTTCTGTGTCAACATCACTGCTGTACTCGACGCATGGAATTGACACTTTTGAACCAGCTTGGTGTTCATCATGCGTCACAAACTGTAGTTGAGTCATCTTAAATACAGACTGCGGAGATTTGCATTTAGGATCGATCCCATGAGGAATGCAGGAACTAGGCCATGCAGAGACTAAAACGTGACGCTTATCTGGAGTGGACTGCATTAATTCAGAGCTCTTGATATTCGCAGGAGAACTTTGTGGAACTGTCTTTCCGACCTTATTCGATTATTATGGTTCAATACCGAAGTAATGCCTGACGAATGGAGAGTGGCCGCGATGTTCCCTATCTACAAGAATAAGGAGATCGCTTGAAGTGTGAGAATTATCGCGGTAAAGCTCTCATTTGCACAGCATACAAATTACTATCCTACACTATATTGAATAGAATCACCCCTCTAGCGGAGGGCCTAGTTGGTGACTTTCATGGAAGATTTCGTCCGAATCTATCAGTGTTAATACTGTGTCATAGTTGAGAACAGGCTCTCCAGAATTTTTGCAGTTAACTGGGATGTTCGGCAGAGGAATGGTCTGTCATCGATACTCTTTAATCTCATGTTGGAGTACATCTTTCGTAAAACTTAAACACCCCAGCGCAATATCTTATATCGGCAGTCCAATCAGGTGCTTGCATATGCAGATGACATATGCGTGATTGAACTGAATAGCAGCGGAGTGAAGGAAATACTTGATCCGCTTGTAGAGTTTTCAAAACGAAATACATGGTCTCTGGTTATAGGGACCATTATTATGGTTATAGGGACCATTTTTATTATTTTAAGTCCCGAGCCAGCAATTCCTTTATCCTTCAACGGTGGTAAGGATGCTATTAAGAAGTTTACTTTACTTGAACTAGCGCAGAAGTGGCGTTCTTCGCCTAGCTGTCGAAATACAAAACGGTTCATAATCGAACCCAACGTGAGGGTCACTAAATATGTGTTGTCCTTGAAAAAGAGCCAACTCAGAAGTCTGGTTGCACTTATTACGGGCCATGGACGTTTTAAGGTTCATCTTCAACGCATGGGACTACCTCAGGATGATCTTTGTGACGATTGTCTGGAGGAAGTGGACGACTGTCTACACTACCTTTGCAGCTGTCCCTTTGTCAAAGCTAATAGCAAATAGCGCAGTGGTTAAAGCTGCGACGTTTGGATCGGCAGGTACCGGGTTCGAATCACAACAGAAGCGGGATGCAAAAATAGATTTATCATCTCCCGATTACGATCGGTGATTAAATTGAAAACATCTATGTCCCTCAGTTGGAATGTAGAACTCATGGGCCGACCCATCTTCCATGTCACTGTATAGGGTGACATGGAGCTATGCAATGCGCAGGTGGTATACTGTACTTGTTCGAATGAATGGGATGAATGGGTTGAAAGAATGCAAGTGTGAATGTGGGTATTGCACCGTGGGCCCATTAGTGGCATTGGTTGCTGGAGTAAATAAAATCCGCCCAATTTTAATTTTTTTTAAATTTTTAGATTCCATCCAGGTCTTCTTACATTTGAAAGAAGAGTCATGCGTGTGATTTACGGCCCAAAACGCGGAGTAGATGGTACATACTGAGCTCTGTACAATATCGAGATCAGAGCTCCCAGAACTTAGATTTCAAAAATATTTCCACTCCACCGAAACCCATAATACGAATTTGAAAGTGGCGTTTAATTCATATTTTAAACTCGGAATTAATCATCAATTTATAGGAGAAGGGAACGAATAAAATAAAAATTAAGCCGAATTTCCTTTCCTGAATTTGGCAGAAATTCTTATAGGTGGAAAATCTATAGGGTTTTCCAATGAAAACACTATACAACAGGTATTAGTAAAGTAAATTGAATAATAATGATCTATCGTACCCGCCTGCTCCCTATTCATTATATGACAAGATGAGAAATTATTATATCGGTTAACCTTCGCAATATATATAGTACAAATACATAAGATATACATAATGAATTTGCTCCAGATATCGGTATACCAAAAATATTTATTATTCTCTTAATTATCTATGTACATACTTAAATATTTTTGTATACGTAATTGTAAATATGTATATAGTAATTTTTGATGACTTGTAAAAATAAAAAAATGTAAAAAATTATTATGTATCGAGACGCCGAATAGGCTTATTGCAATCAATTTTTGGAAGTTGTAATTATTATAAATAAAATTCTAAAAAATAATCGTTATAAAATAAAATTAAATATTGAAATTAAAAATACATTATTGGAGTCATTATTTATTATAAGTAGTGAAGTGGAATTAGTGCCAAGTGGTTTTAACGGCACCTCCAAAAACCCACTACAATTGGTGACCATAATCGTGAGCGAACAACAGCCACATAGCTTTGACGCTATACATATGTACATATCTATACGGAAGAATAAACCGCAAATATAATACGAGTGCTATAAATTACGCAACAGTATCCAGATACATATATCAGTGTTTCTTGAATACAAAACGATTATCCTAATAATACTCATCGAAGTGCTGCAATTACTACGATACACAAACTTTAAAAATAAAGGGAACCAGTAATACAGTATTTAGTTTCGCTGCTAGATTTTCGAAATCAACAAAAATCAACAAGTATCACCTATATACAATACAGCATAGTGCAAATTTACCATCAAGAAAGTGATCCGAAATTAAGCAAGGTTATTGGAATACCGTGATATATAAAAAAACTACATCATACAACCAAAGCCCGAGTTCAAGGTCATTAAAATAAAATACCGCATCCACCACATTATCAACACAACATCTTAATATAAAAAAAAGTTATGAGAATATCGTTCTTCTGTACCAAATAGTGAAAACATAATTAATTTTTTTTAATTTTTTTATTTGATTTTAGTTGTTAATTGTAAAGGAGAGCAATAGAAATTGAGGTGGACCAAAAGTATTTGGAGCAAGTAATCCTGTAGAAACAAAGCAACTTTAAGAAATACGTCTATATCAAAACGTGGTAAGTGCTATATATTTGTATTGGTCACAAGATATAATATATTTCTCAGTCCATCGTCTCCCCGATTTCTCAATACCGCGAAACAATTTTACAATATTACTCAATAATACTTGAACCTTTCGTATAATTCGATTACCCGGTTATTTTTATTTTTATTTTTTTTTATTTTTTCTTCAATATTTGCTAATAAAATTAAGTACAAATGTCGGATAACGAGGGTAACAATGTGAATGAAACGCTTCCAGAGAACAAGTTTAAAGTGAATATTGCTGAAGTACCTATACCACAATTTTGGCATGATTTACCTGAACTCTGGTTTAAACAACTCGAGGCATTATTTAAGGTTAGACGAATAACTAATGACGAAAACAAGTTTAATTTCGCGATAGCTCAGCTACCGGTAAACGTGATAGCTTCAGTAGCCGGTATAGTCCGTAAACCCCCTGAGTTCAACAAATTTGAAACTCTTCGAGATGAGGTTATTAAGAGGCGATCAGTTTCAGAACAAGGTAAAATCGAAAATCTTCTTAAATCCACCGACATGGGGGATTTCACTCCTTCTGACTTCTACCGCCACCTCGAAGAGAAAGCAGGATCTTCTACAGCAGTGAACTATCAATTATTGAAAACTCTCTGGTTGGGTAGACTACCTGATTCAATTAGGTCGATTGTAGCAATAAGGGAGCACGATGATATCAACGATTTAATTAAATTCGCAGATCGTATATTTGAAATTAATCGTCCCAATTACGTCTGTAATACCGTTGAACCGAAACCATCTTGTGCCCCCAAATCAGAGTCGAGTTCACCAGAAATTTCACTAGCGAGCCTACAAAGAGCTATAGACCAACTTAATGCTAAATTCAATCGTGAATTTAGTGGTCGACATCGTTCAAGACAACGATCTAACACACGATTCCAACAGCGCTCTGGATCACGTAGTAATTCACGTCAACGCAGTGGATACTGGCTATGCTGGTACCACCGCAAATTTAGAGAGAACGCTAAAAAATGTCATGGTTGTTCTTTTGGACATAAACCTTCCACGCATAACAATGGATCATCGGAAAACTAAATCGTCCCAAAGAGAATGCGACGACCGATGGGACGAGTCACAATCGTCGCTTAACAATTAAATGTCGCATTACCAAACTCAGTTTCCTCATCGACACGGGTGCAGACGTTTCCGTCGTACCAAAAGTTTATTTCAGAAACTTAGTAAATGATTCGGAGAGTCGCTTAGTAGCAGCTAACGGCTCTACCATAAATACATTTGGGAAACGCCTATTACATGTAGACTTAGGCTTGCGTCGAGATTTTCGACATCCTTTTGTTATCGCATCAGTCACCAGGCCAATAATTGGTGCTGATTTTTTAGTGAAATTTGGATTGGTAGTAGACCTAAAATATAAACGTTTAATAGATACAAGTACATCTCTATCAGTAAAGACAGTAGATGTTAACGTTCCTACGAATTTGGTACCTCGCCTATTTTCTATTGAAGGCCCATATGGTGAACTTTTAAGCCGGTTTCCAAGCCTCACACAGGAAGCTCGGTATGACCTCCCGGTAAAACACAATATAGTGCACCGAATAATTACAGAAGGCCACTTACCATTTTCACGACCCAGACGGTTGGATACCGAAAAACATAAAGTCGCACGAAATGAGTTTGAACATATGATGCAACTCGGCTTATGCAGGCAAAGTTCTTCCAGCGCTGCTTCACCTTTGCACCTTGTACCAAAGCGTGACAGTAACGACTGGCGACCTTGCGGGGACTATCGCCGACTGAACGCGATTACTGTACCAGACAGGTATCCTCTCCCGCATATCCATAACTTTTCCCTTAACCTACAAGGTTGCACCATTTTCTCCAAAATAGATCTCGTACGTGCTTATCATCAAATACCAGTCGCTCCAGAGGACATACATAAGACTGCAATCACCGTTCCTTTTGGACTTTACGAGTTCACTAGGATGCCGTATGGTTTACGAAACGGTGCGCAGACATTCCAGCGTCTAATGGATGAAGTTACAAAAGGCTTGGATTTCGTCTATGTGTATATTGATGACATATTAATATCCAGTAAAAACTACGTGGAGCACCACGAACATCTAAACATTCTGTTCTCTCGTTTGGCAGAATACGGTTTAACAATTAAGCCTTCTAAGTGTGAATTTGGTGCAGCTTCCATCAATTTCCTCAGCCACGAAATCACCAAAGACGGTATTAAACCATCTGCGGATCGAATCGTGGCCATCCAAACTTTTCCTCAACCCACTTCTATCAGGCAAGTGCAGCGTTTCGTGGGCATGGTTAACTATTACCATCGCTTCATCCCACATTTAGCCGAACATCTTGCTCCAATACATAGCCATCTTAGTAATCTTGGTAAAATGAGTAAGAAGAGCCCATTTTCATGGCCAACGGAGTGTGAAACCGCTTTTAATTCAACTAAAGTTGCTCTCACTCAAACTACTCTTCTTGCTCATCCGATAGAGAATGGAACACTTCGCATCAGTACGGATGCCTCCGGTGTTGCTATCGGTGCTGTATTGGAGCAATTACATGATAGAAACTGGGAACCTCTAGCTTTCTTTTCTAAAAAGTTATCCCCTCCTGAACAAAAATATTCTGCTTTCGATAGAGAACTCCTCGCCATTTATTGTTCAATCAAGAATTTCAGGTGTTTTGTCGAAGGTAGAATATTTTATGTTAATACTGATCATAAGCCTTTGACTACCGCGATCGCGTCAAAGTCGGAGCGTAGCCCACGTCAGAGTCGTCAGCTCGACTACATTTCCCAATTTACAACCGATTTAAGGTACGTAAAAGGTGAAAGCAACGTAGTGGCAGATACATTGTCTAGGCCAGAAGAATCACAAGTAGCTACTATTTGTAATACAGGAATAGACTGCGACAAGTTGGTCAAATTGCAAGAATCGGATGACGAGTTAAAAACCCTGGTCAGAGACTATGCAAAAGCTCCAAATTCAAAACGCAAACTGGAACAAGTACCCGATTTTGCGTCAAAACTTTCCATTTGGTGCGAAACATCAACAAATACCAAGCGCCCGTATATACCTATGGAAATGAGGCGAGCTATTTTTGAGAAGCTTCACGGACTTTCTCATCCAGGGGTACGTGCAACACGTAAGTTAATTACGTCAAAATATTTCTGGCCTAGTATGAACGTGGATACGGGGTACTGGTCCAAAACATGTGTTCCCTGCCAAAAGGCAAAAGTCAACCGACATACACGTTCGGAGCCCGGTCATTTTAATATTCCTACGGGCCGGTTTGAACACATTCACATAGATCTCGTAGGACCATTACCCCCATCTAACGGGAATTTGTACATACTAACGATAATAGATCGATTCACACGATGGCCAGAAGCCGTACCACTGACGGATATAAGAGCAAGTACTGTAGTGAGAGCTTTCGTAGACCAGTACATTTCGAGATTTGGTGTCCCACTCGAAATCACGACTGATCAAGGCAGTCAATTCGAAAGCAACCTTTTCAAAGAATTTACGCAATTGTTAGGTTCTCACAGAATACGAACGACGACTTATCACCCGCAGTCAAATGGCATGGTAGAGAGACTACATCGTCATTTGAAAGCTTCACTTTATGCTAGATCGAATACCCTAAACTGGAGTGATGAACTCCCATTTATTCTCCTTGGAATAAGAACTTCGATCAAGACTGATCTCGGATGCACTCCTACCGATCTTGTCTACGGACAACCGCTGAAGGTCCCAGGAGAATTAATAATGCATCCCAATCCCGCGTTATCGACAGACCCGGCTTCACTGGTCGAGAAATTACGAGAGTCGATGCGTAACGTCGTTCCCAAAGATACTCGGAAAGGCCCTCAGGACAAAATATATATCCCAGAAGACCTAACGAACTGTGACCAAGTTTTCGTCCGGGTGGATAAAGTAAAAACAGGATTAACACCACCATATGAAGGGCCATTTAAAGTTCAGCGAAGATTCCGAAAATATTTTGTAGTTGATTATAAAGGTAAAAATTTATCAATTGCCATCGACAGACTAAAACCTGCGTACGTGACGGACGAACTTAAATTAATCCCTCCGTTTCGGCGATCACTAAATACCCGACTTGTCCAATTTGAAGAATCAATATAACTAAATAGTTTCAAAATCGATGGAACTACATCTACGGGGTGAGTAATATAGGGTTTTCCAATGAAAACACTATACAACAGGTATTAGTAAAGTAAATTGAATAATAATGATCTATCGTACCCGCCTGCTCCCTATTCATTATATGACAAGATGAGAAATTATTATATCGGTTAACCTTCGCAATATATATAGTACAAATACATAAGATATACATAATGAATTTGCTCCGGATATCGGTATACCAAAAATATTTATTATTCTCTTAATTATCTATGTACATACTTAAATATTTTTGTATACGTAATTGTAAATATGTATATAGTAATTTTTGATGACTTGTAAAAATAAAAAAATGTAAAAAATTATTATGTATCAAGACGCCGATTATGTATCAAATAGGCTTATTGCAATCAATTTTTGGAAGTTGTAATTATTATAAATAAAATTCTAAAAAATAATCGTTATAAAATAAAATTAAATATTGAAATTAAAAATACATTATTGGAGTCATTATTTATTATAAGTAGTGAAGTGGAATTAGTGCCAAGTGGTTTTAACGGCACCTCCAAAAACCCACTACAAATCCTGGCAGTATTTTACAAAAATTGGTGTCTTTGGAGAACTTTAATTTTTATCGAATTAATTTACAAGAGGATACCGTAATAGTTTTGTAATATTGCGAATTAACGAACAATGACAACAATTAAACAGGTCGAATGAATTTGCATTATGATTGGGGATTTGGTTACGACTTGACTATATGCGATTTCATTGCACGGAATCAAGTCGGAAATTTTGTTCATCCTCTTAAAATGAGTCCATCAAAATTTTTATGGTTTTAGATTCGCCAATCTAATTTTAGATTATAATATATTTTATTTATATAGTACAGTACATGGTAATTCAATTAGTCCCCAAAAATATTTTCGGTGCAAAATTGACCGCAACAAAAAAAAAAAAAAATTCTATTAAATCGCAAAAGCTTCTCCATATATAACTTAATCCAATCCGACATATCTTATTAGCACATATTATATTTTCTAAAAACCTAATAAATTAAATAATAATTGCATTATAATTCCTTTGATGCGTTATTTCTAATTTTTTTCCAAAACTAATTCATTTTCTTGATAGATCTTCCTTACATACGAGTATGAATACAGTGTGTTCTCTCTGTGTGGAAATTTGATTTTTAATGTACATAATATGGTATTTGATATATACATATGTATATATAAATCTTCTATTACCAATTCATATACAGTATATTCCGTTATTAAATTTTCTTATATACATACATACATATTTTTCCAGTAGTAGGTCTTTTGGGATAAAAATAATTTGGTTTCATTTAATAATAATCATAATAATAAACTAAGACGAGAAGAAATATCGTTTTTATTTTTTGTTATAAGGAATTAAGAAATCTGGAGAAGAAAATGAAAATCTCGTATTTCTTTCGATTTAAATGAATTCATTCCTTAAGGGTGAATTTTGAGAAGAAAAATTATATCCATCCTTCAATTCTAGGATAATTGTATTTTCCCGGTATTTTGTTGCTAATTTCTAAATTTTATAAATACATGTATGTATTGTTTGAATGGACTTCGTTTCATTTCAATTTAACTTTCAATGTAACCGAATAGTATTTCTACTTGGTCTGTTGGTTGGCCAGAATATAATAGATTAAAAAATTGTTCTTACTATATGTATATATTAACGGTGCCCCTAAGTTCAGATGTTTCACATGAATTGAAATTGATCTGGCATAAAATTATCAGGTAATACTATTTCTGTGGTTGCCGTGGTATTATTGGCATTTTGTATAATGTCATGGCCGGGAAAATTATTATTACTATTACTACTACTACTACTACTATTCCGGGTATTTGTTTGAACCATAACACCGTTCGTTTTATTTTCATCGCGCATTTTTATTATCATGCTGGTCAATGATGCTATATAATATTTGGCTAGGGTTAGTGTTTCGATTTTAGAGAGACGTCCTTCTTTTTTCACGTGCGGTATTACCTCACGCAGGGACTATAAAATTATAAAAACCGATTAGTAACCAATATATATACATGTCGCTATGTTCTAATATTATATAGTTCTTGAACTTACCTGAAATGCATCGTTTAAACTGTGCATTCTCATTCGTTCACGTTCATTCGATTCTAATCGTCTTAAATTACGTTCCTTTGCGTTTAGTACACCTTTTCGCCGGCGTGCCGCATTATTCGGATGCAATAGGTTTTTATTAATTCGTACACTTCGGCTGCTGCCACAACCACCGCTCGTATCATCACTTTGTGAACTCGAATCGGTCACATCATCTACCGGTTCAAATGTATGTATCTGAAATAAAAAATTTAAAATTATAATTAGTCTAATTTAATAGATCTCCCGAGTTTGAATCGTGCCACCTATTGAACAATTGATTAACTATTATTTTTATTATTATTATTAAATTTGGCTGATATTTAAGGTTCCGCACTCGATGCCACAGAGGGCCCATGGGTCAAACCGTGGAATCTATCAAATCACGCACACGCGTTCTGCATCCTTAGCAAATTGGAGAAGTTTAAACCAAGGCAGAGAGGATAGTAGATGCACAGGAATTGTCCTGGGCAGGGTAGCTGCCAATGAAATGTATGCTATCATCATCATTTTCAAGGCTAGTCTTATGCGATGGAGATGATCCTTGAAACGGCCATGGCCAGATACTAATATTTTTAAGTTATCCTTTTTTTAATGAGCTTTGGGCAGCAGATACCGATACCGCCAGCACCCTGTTCAGAAAGCGAGCCATCTGAAACAACTACTAGCGATTCAGATATCGGCTTGAGAATGCTTGGTGAGAGCCACAAATCTCTCGATGGCTAAACAACCTCGAATGTTTTGTAAAAGATAAATTCAGGCAAGAACGTACCCTAACTAGATGAAATTTGGCAATAAATTTAGAATAATTCAGAGATACATATTTACAGGTGACCTATAGTTTCGTTCCAGCTTGCCATATTCCAGAACTTTATGCAAACATTATTTTATAATCTCACTTACATCCAGCATTCGGAGTTTCAACAAAGTCGGTAAAATATTTCAGAAACAATGAATGTTTTGTAAATTTATTTTATGCTTATCACTTACTTTTAACGTGCTCCATTATTTCCAGATAAATGTAAATGTCTCGCACTGGCATATCATCCAGTGTATATTTCTCGAAACTGTGCAAACAATTTTATCGGGCGAGTAAAAAACGGTGTGCGTGCGAGTTAAAATTTAATCCGGCTTACTATAAAACACAGTGTACAGATGTGTAAATATTCACCAGTTGAATAATAAAAAAGCAGTGTAAAACTTTGACAGATAGTGCGAATTATCAAACAGACTCTAAATCGCAAATATACATTCATAAAGTCAGAATGTCTTATTCGTTGTTTTGTGATAAAAATTATTTATTTAGTTTTTAGTGAATTTCATCCCAGTAAAATTGAAAACTACTTTTATTAACACGAGCATAAAAAATCCATCCTTAACTTCTTAAAGATATATAATTTATACCGTTGGTTCAACCCAGAATTTTATCCATTTGATTAATTTCAGTTGGTATAAAAAACTCATGCTAAACTTTTTTTGCCAGTTTGTTCCACATAACAATGGCAATAATCGTTATGAGAAAATCTTGTTTCCTGTAAAACCACGGATATGGAATTTAATCATCAATCATCCCTTCCATAGGAATTTTTGTGAGCACGAGACATTTATTTATGTAGCGGCTATTCCCATAATCAGCAAATTATCACCTAGTAGCGATTGGCTACCCATGGAATATAGAGTCTCAAACTAAATTGCTATAGGAGGAAATAGCAGTCTATGTAACACATTAATCAAATTAGATTTTTTGTATAAAACAAAATGAAATATAGGATGGCTTAAAAAGTTTAGGATGAATGAACTTATAAAATGCTGGGATGAACCAACTGTATAAATGATATAATTTTAAAGTCTGAAATGGATGTTTTACGTCGATCACCATAAACGCCATATCTTCGCTGATTGGGTCCTTCAAATGCATCAAAATGATCCGCATTTTCATTGAAAAATCATCTTCAGTGATGAGGCCCATTTTCACCTCGGAGGCTACGTTAATAAGCAGAATTGTCGCATTTGGGGCTCACAAAATCCAAGAATGATTGTTGAAAAACCTCTCCATCCTCAACATGTCACTGTTTGGTGCGGTTTTAGGCGGTGTGATTGGACCTTACTTTTTCAAAAATGAAGCTGGTGCAACTGTTACGGTGAATGAATTGTGCTACCGAGCTATGATTAATGATTTTTTATGGCCGGAATTAGAAGATATTGATGTGGATGACGTTTATTTTCAGCAAGACGGTGCTACGTGCCACACAAGTAACGAAACAATCGCAATTTTGCAAGAAAAGTTTCCTGACCGTGTTATTCCTCGAAAAGGTGATCACAATTGGCCACCGAAATTTCTTGTGATTTAACACCTGAAAGCCACGTGAAAGATAAGGTCTATTTCAATGCTCCACAATCGATTCAAGACCTTAAAGATGTTCAGTTATCGAGGACATACAGCCGGAAATGTGCGAATTGGTCATGGAATATTTCATGAAAAGGATATGGTGCTGCAAGCGGAGCCATGTCCGTAATTTGTCTAATATCGTCTTACTCTTTACAATGAAATGAACATTCATTGATTTCTCTTACGAAATACTCGTTTTTTTTAAATATCAAAATGAAACCTCTTATTGGAAAACCCTTTTGTTTTAAACCCAAAATTAAACTGCTAAAACCACTCTTCTTTAAATTGCGACCACCAATTAAACGGGTGTGAAGTTTGTCCTAAAACTTTCCTAATTTTTTGATATGAGAATGTATTAGTAACAATTATAAATCTCTCGTTATTATGAATTTTTTCGCAAACTATAATAATTAATTTTGCAAGAAGAATAATTGAAAATATAATATTGCTGAACTTAAAAAACCCGTAAGTCCACACAAAAAAATTGAGTAGAAAGGTATCACATCTGCCTAATAAATATCAGAAAAATTTAAAACCTTATAGTTAGGTGACCTTGTATGTATGCTGAACCAAGAATCGTACCCAAATAGCGATATACATTTTTGGGTAGCTGAGCACTAGTGTCGTATCTTCTTGATTTAAGAAAGCTTTAATATTTTTTAGTTATGTATAGTTCTCAGCTACCTAAAAATGTGTATTGCTATCTGGGTACGATCCTTGTTTTAGCAGGAGAATTTTTATAAAAATTCAATTTGGTTCTTACATTTAAAAACGCTGTAATGTTTTTTAGTTAAATATAGTCTTCAGCTACCCAAAAATGTATATACAATCTTTTCCGGAGTCAAACACTCTTTTCCGGAGTCATTTTTAAACAGACGCGTCTGTCGTCGAATTTGTCCTAATTGTTGTTTTTATAATATAGGACAAATTTTGGACAAACTTCATGCGAATCCAATTAAAGCGGGCTAATATCTCCCTCGCTGCTCTACCCTTAATCAAATATTTCAATATCACACAAATAGCTAAACGTTCAATAAAAATTATTCTAGTTTTTCCGTATTTTCTCAAATTGAAGAATTGTCGTATACAATGATATTTACTATACATACCACCCATAAAACAGGTCACTGCATTTCTTAAATCTAGGTATCTTAATTTCATCTTAATCATTTCAGTTATTTATGTACCATCAGTACTATATTTCCCTTTTTTCTCATGTATATACATATATACTACAGCATAGTCTGTATATATATATATATATATAATACTCCCCATAACCATTATACCACCCAGTTTTGGTTAGGATTACACTTAAACCTAACCTACCCTTAAATTTTTTTTTGCCGCCCCTCTTTCTTTACAAAGCAGTCGTTAAATCTACCACAGTCGTTGTGTACATTTACTTTTAAAAAAAAAACACAATTGTAATACCAAAAAAAATGTTTTCCACAAGAAAAGCATTAAATTTCCCAACCGAAGAATGAGAAAAACGGTGAGAAGAAAATATGGCAAAAAAATTCAGATGAAAATTCATTGAGATAATTAATTGTGGGTTGTTAGGTGTCTTGTGACTTTTTTCTTTACTTTTTGGGTTTATTTACCGCGCTCATCATCGCATCAATGACGGATTTTCCTACATTTCGTTATTTTCGTCAAAAAATATTGTTTTGCGAAATTGTTTGCTAAATTTTTTCAATTTTCTTTTGTGATTTATTTAGATAGAGTAAGCCATCATCCATATACTCGTATATATACACTGGTGAAAAAACTAAATTGTAAATACGAGTATATAGGTTAGGTACATCTGAAAATTTTATTAAATATTTTGGTTCGATGATATACTGATTGGACGACGATGTTTGGTAAATAATAAATCCGTCGTTAGATTTTTGGTTATAAATATATGTATCAAGTGTCTAGAATGAGTTATCGTATGTTGTATTTATATACATATATGTAAATGGATAGTATAAAAACAACAAGCGGGGCTATAAATAGATTTATATACGTATATAAAACTCGTCAACACAACGAGAACATTTTTATATATGTATCCACTTAAGATTTTTGAATTAAGACACGGCTCTTCGCAAACAAAACAGCATGAAGCCAATCCAATGTTGTATGCATATATACGAGTATGAACATATAAAAGGGTAAAATAGTTATTTGTGTCATCATGACATATTAAAACGAGCAGCGCATATCTTATGTAAGTTTTCATTATTTCGACTCGATTAAATGTCAATTACAGAACGATTATTTCAAATTTATATACATAAATAAACGCGGTACATGGAGATTTAATTTTGAATTTTTATTGTATTATGGGAAAAGGGGAAGTGCATAACAAACAGGCGGGCGCTCCAGCCATAGAAGGAGGATAAGCGGAAAATTGTAATTACATAAATGTCAGTCTCATAATTCTTTTTCATATTTCGATATTATATATATATGTACATATATATATGTTCAATTATAACGTATAAATTCGATCGATCAAGTAGTAAGAACGTCCTAGATGCATAACGGAAGTATCACAAGTTCCATAAAACAAGGAAATACCACAATTTACCGAAAACGGCAAAAATAACAATTCGTTTTGATTGGAGTAAAAATGATTGCTTCGATCGTATAGAAATCACTTCTTCTGAAGTAGAGTCACAAATGTCAAAATTGCCATTTTCGGTAAATGGTTTGTCAGGATTGCAATGTTTAGCGACTGACATTCTGAGATCTGACTATAATTTTATATTGTTATATTTTATTGAGATAAGTCTACAAATATACAACTTGAGATTAAGAGATTAATTTTTTAACGGCTACAGGTCCGAGTTGTAATTGACCATCTACACATTGTATAGCTCAATGTCAGCCTGTACTGACATGAACGATGATTCGGCCCAGGGACTCTGTACTCCAACAGAAGGTCATAGATGTGTTCTTAATCATCCTGATCGAAATCATTGATGAAGAATCACTTTTACATCCTGCCTCTATTCGGATTCGAACGCGGTACCTCCCCCTTCAAGCGTCACAGCTTTAACCACTGTATTATTGGCTCGGTAAAGGTCACATTAGGTCATATACAAAGTATCCGCGTTTTATTCCACTAGATGGTGTTGCTGTCTAAATAAATCGGGCAACCCTCACCCGATGGTCTGAAATGTACACATTCTTAAAAGATGACATTTCAACTTCCATTGTTTGTGAAGATTGTTTTATAATTCCATGCGTGTGTAAAAAGTTATATTGATTTGAAAATGAGTGAAATATCTGAAGAAATACGCTATGTGATCCGTTTTTACAATAAAAAAGGTAAAAACGCTGCAAAAACATGGCGAAATTTTTTTAAAGTGTACGGTGAAAATGCTGTGAGTAAACAACGAAGAACCTACAAGAGTGGTTTGCTCGATTCGGTTCCGGAAATTTGAATGTCAAAGATACACATCGCTCTGGTCGGCCAATCACTGAATAAGTCAATGAAATTTTACAACTGGAGGAGCAAGATTGGCACGCAAGCTGTCAGGAAATAGCGGAGGTATTAAACATCAACCGCACATGATAGTTTGGACTCATTTGAAAAGTTCAGGCTACAAAAAGAAGCTCGATGTTTGGGTGCCACATGAATTAATGCAAAGAAATTTGATGAACCGAATTGATATCAGTGAAATGCTGCTGAAACATAACGAAATCGAACTATTTTTGAAGCAATTCATTACAGGCGATGGAAAATAGGTGAAATACGAGAATATACAAACGTAAGCGCTCATGATCAAAGGCTGGTGACGGCAAACACGGTTACGTTGAGTGTTTGGTGGGATTGACAGGGATTTGTCCATTATGAGCTACTGCAACGTGGCGAAAACATCAATTTCCAGTACTGTGCACAACTCGACCGTTTGAACGAAGCAATCCAAAAAGATCGACCAGAATTGGCCAACAGAAACGGAGTTGTGTTCCATCATGACAAAGCGCGGCCACACACATCTTTGATGACTCGGTACAAATTGACAGAACTTACACCGTCTGACTACCATTTGTTTCGGTCTCTGCAAAACTCTCTTGATAGTAAAAAATTGGCAGACTGAAGGGCCGCTGAAAATCACTTGGCCAAGTTTTTCGACGATAAACGATACTAAAATTTATTTTCAATATAAAGAAATTGTTGTTCTATAATGTACCACAAAAATTGTGGAGACTTTTTATATGACATTATGTTTCATTCTATACTCGTCTTTCGAAGTGTCAAGTGTTAAATCAGAGAATAAATAAATAAACTCGACCGTTTATAACTCCGAAAATCGGATACCGCCAAACTAATACCGCTCAAGTACCCGGACACGAGATTTAGGATCGGCACGTGGAACGTGTAGTCAGTTGCTTGATTTCTTCTTAGGCCGCAGATAAAGGAAGCTGTTTTGAATTTCCAAGCAGTCAATAACCGATTGTGTAAGCTTCACTGTCGCATGAAGTTAGCCAACCTGTCGATAATTTGTGTACATGCGCCCACAGAAGTCAGCCAGCCCCAACCAAGACTCATTAAACAATGCCTTAGATGATCTGATGGGAATTATACCCGAACACGATGAATGGTAGGCTTTAATGCTAGCTGGCAGAAATCAGGCCGACTTGTGTGAGAACATAGATCCCGACGTGAAACTTCGACGATAATGGTGAGAGGATTATGTACTTTGCAATTGCTCACGATCTTAGAGTAGCAAGCACGTTCTTCCCAAACAGATATATCTAGACTCTAGAGACATGGACACATCCTCGCGGAACTTCCCGCAACCAATGTGGTAGTTCTAAAGGGTGGGCTCGGGTTGTGCAGGATGTGAGAACTTATCAGTCAAATACGTAGGCATTGATCATTATTTCGTTATTGCAAAGCTACGATGGAAGTTTTCGTACAAGTGTGCGAATACAGCAAAACTCATGGAACGTTTCGACTGTGAAGATCAAAATATGATAAATGAAGATCAAAAGAAACGATATCAGGATCTTGTCAGCAATCACATTGAGGAAGCTGAATTGCCAGTCAGACTTTAGATTTAGTGAAAGTCAGACCCAAGATTGATTGGTTTGATGACGAGTGTCGTCATGCAGTCGAGCAACAAAATATAGGCCATAGTGAAATGCAACAACGTCTCACAATCGCGAGGAAAAATAAGGCTGCTCTTTCTAGGAGGGCAGCTAAGCGGATTTGTAGACGGAAGAAGCGAAAGTGGAAAGTCGAGGTTCTCAAAGTAAAACAACTCAGCAATGAGCGCAGTTCGTGTAACTTCTTTAAAGGGATTATCTGCGTCAACCGCCATTCGGAACCGAGATGGAAACCTATGTGTCAACATCGACCCAGTACTTGACGCCTGGAGTGGACACTTTACCGACCTGCTTGGTGTTCATCATGCGTCACAGACTGTTGTTAAACCACCTCTATTACAGACTGCGGAGATGTGCACTGAGAATACATCCCATGGGTTTTTCACTAAACCTATGCAAAGATTGAAACGAAACCGCTCACCTGGAGTGGCCTACATTAATTCGGAGCTCTTGATATTCGGAGGGGATACTTTGTGGAACTGTCTTTTCGACCTTATTCGATTCATATGGCGAACCGAAGTTATGCCTGACGAATGGAAAGTGGCCGCGATATGCCCCATCTTCAAGATGACAGGCCGGTTGGAGTGTGAGAAATATCGCGGTATAGTACTCCTTTGCACAGCATACAAGTTACTGTCCTACATTATATTGGATAGAATCATTCCTCTAGCGGAGGGCTTGGTTGGTGACTATCATGGTGGATTTCGTCCGAATCGATCAGTCACTGATCAGATTTTTATTGCTATACAGATAAATATTACGAGACATCTATCTCCGTACATCAGGTGTACCTCTCTATCAATCGAGAGAGTTTGTGGTCTTCTCTAGAATATCTAAGAATGCCAACAAAATTGGTATGACTGTGTAGGATGACAGTGACGCAGTCAAAATGGTGTGTTAAAGTTGAGAACAGGCTATCAAGAATTTTTGCAGTTAACTTGTGTGTTCGGCTAGGATGACCTGTCCCCGATCCTCTTCAATCTCATGTTGGAGTGCATGTTTCGTAAAACTGAAACACCTCAGCGCAATATCTTATATCGCCAGTCCAAACAGGTGCTTGCATTTGTATCGGCTCGTTGTTATGTTTGGATGTGAAGGTTGGGCGCTGACGGATGAGTACGAAAGATGGCTCCTTACATTGGAGAGAAGAATCATGCGTGTGATTTATGGCCCAAACCACGAGGTAGATTGTACATACCAAGCTCTGTTTAATTTCGAGATCCGATATCTCGATATTGTATTTGAAATAAGATCTCAACGAGTACACTGGCTCGGTCACGTTTTGCGGGCTGATCCAGAACGAATTGTGCAGTGATCTCAGGAAGGAGAGCTACCATATGGTAGGCGCGGAAGTCGTTGCAGGCGACGATAGCTCCATGGTGTAGAGAACGACTTGGCCTCTTCAGATTGTTTAAGACCAAGTGTAGACCAAGCCCTGGATCGAAACTGTTGGAGCCAAATTGTTGACACAGTAAGGAGACAGTAATGGCCTTTAAACACTGATTATTATTAGAGAAGTGACAAATCACATTCGGACCTTTCGGACAGGTCATTGAATTGCCACTATGTGCGGTGAATCAGTTTTATTACCGAAAGATTTGTAATTAACCGCTCCAATATTTTAACCTTAACGGTAGCTGAGAAAAATCGCTAGAAACCAAAAGATAAAGTCAAAATTACAATTACTGGCAGAACTTGTGTCAGGAAACTAATAATATTGTAAGCAATAATTTGTAAACTAAAAAGTTACGGTTAGGAAAATCAGAATAATATATATTTTTAAAAAAAATCATCTTACCGGTTGAGTCCGTCTCGCTGTCCTCCTGGGCCGGCCACAACTGCTTCCGCTCCCACTAATTTTTCCAACACTCCCATCCGACGACAATAATTGACCGTCATTATTATTATTATTATTATTATTACTACAATGATTATTACTATTACTATCGTTCAGTCCACTTAAATCGCGATGATTAAAATCTCCATCATTCAAACTATTATACACTTGCAGGTGTCGATTAAAATCCAATTCGCCGGCCGCATTTGTTTGGAAATTTTTCAAAAATTCATTTAATTCAGTCTGTGAATCGATTTTGGTGGGAAAGTCTGCCAGACTTGTGCTGTTTGTTTGCTGTTCAGATCTCATTATACCGTGTAGCTACTTTTTGCCTTAAATCTATTTTCTGCTAATTCGTATATATGTATATATAATTATATATATATATATATGTTACAAAACTACACCAACACTTTTTATTTATTTTATTTGTCGTTAAAAAGCAAAAAAGGATTATTATATATATGTTTTCGTTTGTTTTATTCCTTAATTGGTCTTAAATTAATTACTTGAGTTTCTATTTTCCAAATAAGATTTCCATTACGAAAATTGGCCTAAAACTTTCGAACATTCTCTTTTAAGTTTATTATTTATTTTTTATGTATGTATATACAACAATAAAAATTGTTTACAATTTTATTTATATAGGGATTCTTGTGTATTGTTATTATACTTCCGGTGCCCCACTCCAAGAAACAAACAAATAAACGAAGGAGCTAACTCCAAAAATATTGTTGAATTGAATCCAATGCTGAAAATAAAAAAAAAAAATTTAGTCAGAAAATGGGATATCAATGTAAATAAATAATGTAAATAAATACTTTATTGAATGTAATTTTGCGTATTATTTGATGTCATGGTAATACTCGTCTGATGATATACGGATAAGCGAATTTTAGGGGATCTATCATTTTTAAACGCAACCACTATTTGATGATGATATAACCTTTAACCGAAAAACCAAAAATCACATAAAAGCTTAACTACAGGTGTTAAGCTTTTATAACTATATATTTATGTACAATAAAATAGCAATACTAAAAATAAATTCCTTAAACTTTTCCTTATTTATATCATTTTAGTCTGCACACTCACACAAGAATAGCATAGCAACAGCAATAACAACAGCACCACCGCATCCATGTATAGAAGAAAACCAATAAAATAAATACTTAAAACTTTTTTCTTAAACACAAACAAACACAAAAGAAGTAAAGCTTTTGTTAAACTTTTCTGTTATACATATATGTACATATATACCATTTTAAAAGTTTATCGACAACAACAAAATAATGAACATAATAATGTTGTATATATACATGAATATATGTATATTCCTCGTAGCTGCTTGGCAAAAAATACTCAAAAAAAAAAAATTTCTTTTCATTCATGGAAAATTTCTATGATGTTTATTTGGTGACGTCAGCCTTTTCATTTATGTACTTGTACGCTTTTCATTTAAATATACACATAATTTATATGATTTTGACATTTAATTTTGAATTACATATTCGTTTATTGTCTTATATATGGCAGGCGTGTTAAACACGTCTTCTATTTGGAGCCAATTTAAAAATTCTTGGAAAATATTATAATCGCATTTGATACCATTGTTTCTAGTGTGCCAGCTCCTTTTGATTAATGGGCTAACAACATCTACATAGCTGTACCAGGATTTGGTTTATCTGCATGCAGCAATTCTAGTCAAATCTTAACAGGATTTACACCAAACAAATATGGTGCACTCTAATAGGGCTGAAGTTGAACGTCTATAGCCATGACTTTCGTGAACTATATTCCACGAGAGACCACCAAATGTGTATATAGTATATCTCCACGTCGCAACACCCGGGCAACGTTTTTAAACAGCGGTTAAATACTAGAGGCCAATCGATTACACTATAAATATACAACATGCAATGAGTAAAACACAAGGAACAAATACCCCAGGTGGTACACCAATGGAAACATTGGGCAATCCATTCTCCGATGAAACTGGTTCTAAGGATTCTGAAGAGGGTCGATCCTTCCAAACACAAAACAACAAGAATATGGAAATAATAAGCAGCCCGTTCCAAGGGCGAGGAAGGGTTACTAACAGGGATGGGCGACGTAGACTACGCCAAGTCATCTACGGGATTGTCGACACGTAAAGTATTACGTAGATTACCTGGACATATTTATCGTCATGTCGACAATGTCAGCGTAATGTAGTTAACATCAATAAGTTTAGCATTTTCAAATCCAACGCCCTATAGTGTTTGTGTTTAGTAAAAGACGGCTTAAATTAACCTTTATGAAAAAATTCTGATATGTGCATCAAATGACTTCAAATAACACAAACGTGTCTACAAAAAGGTTAAAATTAAAAATAAAGTTGGGCGGATCACTCCAGCACTTAATATACTAAAAACGGGCCCACGGTGCAATACCCGAACAAACACATATACTACTAGAATCCATCACCGCATCGAACTCGAAACCCTCGAATACCACAGCATGCACGCTACTAACTGTGCCAACGATGGCGGCAAAGATGGTTAAGTTTTCGTTCCTCACCAGATATCTTAGGAATATCAGGAGACAATACTACTCACTGACAAATGCGAATTTATTAGAGCCGTTAAAACTAAAAATTGAGAATTATTTAAATTTCTAAAACAAACACCTGTTCGTAATTTAGATAAAGCCATTTTGTATTATCTCTATTAACGCTATGCACATTTTTAATATTTATTTAATAATTTTCATAATTGATCAACAAATGTATACCACCAGATTGCTTATAAAAATACGTTTCATTTGATATATCACATCATATCATATAAACATATTCCAAATTAAAAATTTTAAACCATCATCCAGCATTTGTGGTCCAGGTAATCCAATTTACAAAACTCCACGAAGTGGAGTTCCAAGTAACAAATTTTTTTTTGAAGAATTAGCTACAAAATTAATTTGAAACAAAAAATTCGTATAGTTTTGTTGAAATAGATTAGAGGAAAGAAACTTCTGGATAAAATCGCTTGGACCATAGATGCTGGATGATGGGTCAACATTTTGATTATGCCATGTGATATATCAAATGAAACGTATTTGTATAAACAATATAGCGGTACACATTTTTCGATCAATTATAAAAATTATTAATTAAATATTATTAAATCTGAGAAATCGGTGTAGATTCTGGCAAATCAAAAAATTCAATCTAATCAATCTGATAACTAGCGAGAACTGAACAAACTGACTTTTATTTGTTGTAAATATATTTTTCGCCACTAAAAATACCTGTTCGTTGGCTGTTGATGTATAGGATCTTTTATAAGGAGCTCTTCTAAATTATCCAATATTTGATTTCATGCATTATTTTTCAACCATTATTTTGTTTTGATAAATTTAAATTCACTAACAAATATACGGACTGGGAAAGTTTCAAAGTACACCGTTCACAGTACAGATTGAATAAAGAATACTTTTGAAAGTTCTTTTAAAAACTATGGATCAACTGGACATAGAAGTAGAAAAGTTGCATGGGAAAGTACTCCAGAAATCAAATCAAGGCTAAAAGGTATATATAAAAAATTACAGTTGGGCGGATAACTCCAGCACAAAATGCCTCAAATGGGCCCACAGTGCAATACCCGGACAAATACACATACTTACACATAAAAAACTCCCAGCGGTGATTTTTGGTCACCCACCGGGAATCGAACCCGAGACCCTCGATTACCAAAACAAGGACGCTACTTACTGTGCCAATGAGGGTGACAATAAAAGGGAATAACGATCCAATAGAAATTAGAAATCTCCCTAGGGATAAACGCAAATTCAGATAAAAGTGCCACCAAACTAGAGTTCTACAGACAAAAAAAGACTAAACAATCTTACTCAACAATTAACAAGACAAAATTCAGAAATTAAAAATGAGTCAGTTAATTTCTACTTAAGTAAGTTGATAAATGATAGTAATACGGATTATTCGCTCTGGAAAGCAACCAAAACTCTGAAAAGGCCAATAATGCCGATTCATCCTATCAGGAAAATGGATGCTGGAAACTCATGGAACTCATAATACAAATTCTCGAAGATGTCACACCTACATCGCCTACTGAAATAGAAAACGTAATTAAAACAATTCAAACTTAAAGAAAGCACCAGGGTTTGACCTGATTACCGGAGAAATAATAAAGCGCAGCTACCGAGAAAAGCTACGGTAAAGTTAACTAATATCAAAAACGATGCATTTAGGTTAAAATATGTGCCGAAACTATTCAAAGCGACTGAGGTTTTCATGATTCCCAAACCAGGTATAACCAGTATATTTAAATGATCAAGATATGCAAACATTGCCAAATATCTTATTATGCCATTAGACGCTAGGCTTCGCTGAAAAACTCATGTAAAAACAAAAGAGAAGAGTTAGGATTAAAATACAATAAAATGTATTGGTTACTATGAAGAAACTATCATCTACATATCAATCCCTAATAAGCTTGGATTCCAAAATAAAGTGCTAAGTATTGTCAGAAATAGCCACATCCACAAAGATCTGGGCATAGAACCCTTCAAAACTGATATTATGTAATTTGTTAGAAGTCATGAACAACGGCTACTTCACCGTATTAACATAGAGACCATATCCAGCTACTAAGTAAAACTCCCACAATTTACTGAAAAAAAAACAGTGTTAGTCGAATTTAGTTAAACCAAATTAAACTAAAGTCTAATTTTTGAATTGAATCAGATTATATAGATTGAATAATTTAACAAAAAATGTTCTTTGAAACATTTCACTTCTAAATTTTAATAGAAAGCGTTGCAGCCCAAGCTAAGTAACTGGGCTCACCTATTTTTGTTGGTGAAACAGGCAAACAACGCACGTCATCGTTCTCCATAGTATTTAATTCCACTCAAATTTCTAAATTATTATTTATTCAGTCAACTACAACAACATCAACATCCTAACACAGGAAGTGCCAATATTATAGGTTATATACAAAAAACTCAAAATAATATAGAGAATGAAAATAGAAACGAAAATCAAAAACAAGCTGAACCAGTGATATAATCTACGGACGAAGAGGAAGTTATTGAAGAGATAAAGGACGAAGGACTTTTTGATATATTAACAACATGGATTCCAGTCGAACTTAGCGTTAAAGACGGGGACAAATATAGAAAAGAAACTAGAATGTTAGGTGAGGGGTCCTTTGTATGGCACACATTTGAAGATAAGCAAACAATACCTACAATGAAAGTAATGGTCACTAATCTGCATCAAACTTGCAAGCCAGAAAGTGTTACGAATTACTTAAAACATAGAGGATTCAAAATCACTGGAGCAGTTAATAAACTGAACTAGAAAACAAAAATGCCATAAACAACCTAGATGCATAAAAGATGCTGGAAAGCACTTAACATAGGAATGTTTGAAAACAGACAATGAAACACTTAAATGTGCACTTAACGAAGAAGCTCACCCACCAAATTACAGAGGATGCATGGTAGTCAAAGAATTGCACATATCAAAGATAAAAATTATAAATCAACGAACAATCAACAAGGTTCATAATATTAATATAGTAAGGAAACTGCTAATCAAGGATCAGGCAGCAAAAAGACATTTGCACAAGTGGTAGCAAGCACAAATCATAAAATTATAAATTCAAAAATGATGATTAATAATTCAACCTTAAAGTGTGTATTGACAGAAATGACAAATACAAAAGAATCATTACTATCTATTAACAAAAGAGTAGAAAAATTCGAGGACAGTAATAAAAACCCTGTCTCCAAATTAAAGTTAAATGTTAAATAGCCTAAAGATTATGTTATGGAATGCAAATGGACTGCACCAACACCAACAAGAATTTCAAGTAGTCTTACATATCAATAAAATTAATGTCTGTCTCATCGCAAAAACTCATTTCACAAACAAATCCTACATTAAGTTCAGAGGCTACAGAGAGTACCACACTATGCACCCAAACTCGGCTAAAATCTTAAGAACAATCAATAGATTGAATTACTGAAATATGTTGGAAGGAGATTCATTATAGGTGGGGAATTCATTCATTATAGAATGCTTAAAGCAATGGAGGAATACAAATGAACAAATCTCTGCAGGAAAACCAATCTATTGGCCTATTGATCCTGAGAAGATTTCCTCAAATTGAAAAATATTTTGATATGAACTCTGATCACTTCTCCGATCGTATTAACCCTAAGAGAAAACATCACCCAAAAAATTAATAATTCATTCTTATTTAATTCGGGTGAGATTTAAAGTAATTTTGGAAGAGAAAATACCAGTAGACGTCCCTTAAAAAATTTCGGGGCAACTAGAAAATGAACCGGAAAGATTTGTTAATAATATTCAGCACGCTGCATGGGAAAATATTCCTGACATTACAACCAAGGTAAAGGGATATTTACCCTAGAAAAATCAGAGAGTTGCACTTACTGAAAAAGGAAGAGCAAAAAGGAAGTGGCACTAAACTAGAGCTCCACAAGGCAAAACTAGACTAAATAATCTCACGTAAGTGTGGATATTCTCTTTGGAAGGTAAATAAAAAACAGAAAATGCCTATTACATACTTTTTAAACATAATCCACCCCACATATAAAAAGCGAATGGAGGTTGAGCCAGAACAGTGAACAAAAAGCGATCAGATTGCAGAGCAGCTAGAAAGTTTATTTCAACCGAATACGAGACAAGAGGGAAAAGCGTACCAGGATGAGCCTATTCAATTTCATGAAGAAATTGTATTAACCTTAGTTTCATGAAGAAATTGTAATAACCTAAATCATATCTAACCAATAAAAGCTCGTGAGTACGATCTACTAACATGAAAAGTCTGCTCGACGATTTTCTTGGATGTGGCGCATGCCTTTGACAAAGTCTGGTATGAGGGATTGATACACAAACTTAAAATGCTCCTACCCATACAATATACAGAAATAGTACATTCAAATATATTAGACAGTTACTTCAGAGTCAAAGAGGGTGATGATTATTCTGAACTGAAGGAAATTAAAGCAGGAGTTCCTCAAGAAAGTGTATTCGGAGCGGTCCTTTATCTATAGTACACTTGTGATCTACCTTTAATAGAACATAGCACTGTGCCTACATTTTCGAATAACGTTGCAATAATGTCTGTTGGAAACAGCAATGATGACTCAAAAGAAAAACTACTAACAGCCATATCACAAATACATAGCTGGACTGAGAGATGGCGTATAAAATTCAACGAGTGCAAATTTATGCATATCGATTTTACTAACAGGAGTTTATATCAATGGCCAAATTATTCCGTATTCGAATACTGCGAAGTACTTAGGCATGACACTTGATGCTAAACTAAGGTGGAAGGCCGATATAAAACAGAAAAAAACAAGAGATGCAACTTCAATACAGAAAGATGTACAGATTAATGGAAAGAAACTCCTCCCTATCCACGTATAATAAGCTTCTACTTTATAAACAATTCCTGAAACCTGTCTGGACTTGTGGTGTAACTCCATTAGTATAAATGGATAAAAAAGCCCGAATTTATTAAACTAAGCAAACATTAAGGTAAAAAAAAGGTTTCACCTAATCTGAAAATGGGGCTTTTTCACTTTGTTTTTTTGGTTATATATAATATTTACTCAAAATTTTGGTAAATTTAAATGAAAAAGCTTTAAAATGTGTATGCTTTTTAAAAATAAAGCTTTTAAAACGACAATATATGAATGTTTATAGTTTTGGTACAAGAATATTAAAAGTAAGTAAGAATATTAAAAGTAAGTAAGCTGTAAATGTGATATAAGATAAACAATTGCCCAGCTTTTCTTTTATCAACTGAGCTTCCAAAAACTATTTTGAATGAATTAAACGTGGTAATTTCTCAATATAGTTTTAATAATATTTTTTGATGCTTTTCTATAATTTAATAATTCTAGTTTAGTTTACAATATGCCTCTGAAAACTTTTACTTTGTGCCTGTTTTTAATTTTGTGGAATTTAACCTATTCTTTAGCGGCTTACTTTTATCATCATTCCAGATAGTTCTTAAGTCATTGTTCATTGAAAATCATCCCAGAAACTGATATGATCATTCTAAAATTTGTAAACAACGATTATGAATTTATTATGTTGTCGAACGTTGTAATTTGGTCCTATAGGCTCACATAGGTACGGTCAAACAGGCCCAATGTTAAATTACGGATTTTAAACGACAATAATATAATCCGAAAGCCTTTTATTAAAATTTTATGAGAGCAGTTCTTAACTGCTAAAGACAATTCCATACTTCAATTTTATCCAATCCCTTACTATTCATAAATCTATTATACAAAATTAAAATTACAACAGATACGATTAAGATTTACCCTGTGTTTATACATACCTGTACATAAATATATTAAATTTCTATAAAAGTATAAATACAAGACGCAATTGAAATGTGAAACTATTCGTATTCGTCCAGATTTCTTATAACTGAAGATATACATCATACATACATAGGGCAATAGACGAATTAAAAATTAATTATTTATCGAAATTAAATATAAAAAAAACTTTTTTAATAAAGAAAGAATTCTTGTTCTTTAGTTGTTCGTTTCAACTTTGGTTTTGGCGTTTGTCAAGTTTTTTGTTATTGTAAACGGATCAATTGTACAAAAGAGTAATATTTATTATTGACCATCTAATAGACTTGGAGGATAATTTGATAGAAATGTATACGTATATACGTACAATGTAAGTACATCCAATGTAGGATTTATATTCGACTATATAGCCAAATTAATTCGATATTGCCAATTTTCCATCATAAATAAACACATAATCTTACCATCATAAATAAACACCTTTCAATAGAAGGGAAAAATTTGCAGATTGACAAACTACATCTTCCATTCACAAGACACAAATTTGCTATGTTGCTAGTTAATCTCGCCCCATAGTTAATTCCAGTGCAATTAAATTATCATGGTTAGGCATTTAAATTATTGAATGAAACTGGAACATGAAATGTTCAATCCAAATAACCAGCATGAGCTCATCAAATGACATTTGGACATTCATTACTTTTTATCCTCTAATCGTTTTGCTGTATAGTTTATGTCGTTGAAACATTAGTGTACTATTGGACATTGGTAAGTTGATTCTCTTCGCTTTTGTAATTATCACCGTTGGCTCTAAGTAGATCGTTGTGGCACAGGCTTCCCGGTAACCAAAAAAACTTCGGAATAAAACGAAACAACTAAAATTAATACATAGTTCACTTACTTATTAAAAATTATGAATAAAATCAACTTAACTGTTGCCACATATTGTGATTTCAAGATATTTAAGATAAAAATCAACTCCAAACTTTTATAATTCTCATTCCTGTTCATCGTATTCGAATTGATTATGTTCATAGTTTGCGTAATATTATCTTGAGATGGATGGCTATCATAACTCGAAATTGATTGTTCTCCTTATATACACAGAATAACAATTCAAAAATTAAACAAAAATGCTTGATTATATTGAAAGCTTTCTATTTTCAATTTCAATTATTATTATTATTTGAATGCTTATTTTGTAGTTTATACATTTTTTTTATTATTAAAAATGGAATCAACATAATGAAAATTGTAAATAAATATGGAAAACCATTTAATTTTTTTTTGTTCTGTTTTAATCCAAAAAAATAATAATAATAATAAACAAATAAAATAAAATAAATAATACACGAGTTGTGCAAAAGTTCAATGAAAGCACATCAAATCATAATTTGTTGTTGCATGTTGGCATATTCTTATGCTCTGTATATATACGATTGAACCGTACACAGAAATTCCATATATAGAAATTAGAGAGAAAAATTCAGCCAACAAACTACCGTCTAGCTATGTCTATAATACGCCATATATACATATTAAAAATCACCACAAAAAATGCTTATATGTTCAAGGATTGTGATTGCTCGCAGTGTATTGTGTATACATCGTATTGTGTACGTACATTGTACAATTGGGAAGTATTTTGTGTACCTACATACATGTTTCTTTCAAATTTGTGTTGCTTACACTTTTGTT
Source organism: Tipula unca (assembly GCA_951394425.1). Lineage (NCBI taxonomy): Eukaryota > Metazoa > Arthropoda > Insecta > Diptera > Tipulidae > Tipula > Tipula unca. The sequence goes on from OX596381.1 coordinate 199,526,746, forward strand.
TGTTTGGTTGATTGGAATTTTTATTATTTTTTATTATTATAAAACAAAATAATAATCATTTATTGTTTGCTGGATTAAAATTGATTTTTTTTTCTACCTTGTCTTCGATTTTTTATATATTTATTTATTTATTGGTATGGTATACACTTATGATGAAGTGTACAGGATGTTCCAAAATATTTTGAAATGTGTTCGTATAAAAATTGAATGCCAAATTATTGTGATTGTAGTATCGCCTCGATTTTTAGAAAACAGATACTTTTTTTAATCTTCACTAAAAATTCACTATATAGCTATTTTATACCCATTGGGTAAATCCCAAACGAATACTCAACCCAGCAGAACACCAAATTTTTATGGTTATGTATGCCAATCACATTTTCTAGTGTTGTGCTAATCGAACGAAATCTTTGATTTTCAACCGCACAGCGAAATCACTGTATAAACGTATAAGTTATTAAATTAATAAATGAATTAACCGATTATAATTGAATTATATAATTAATCAACTTACAAAATAGTGCAACGTCAATAATTTATTACGATGCAAACGAAACGTAGACAATAAACAAACGAACGAAATGAAATGAGTTAAATTTGAAATGAGGCCAGTTTTACATGATGCAGCCACATTACTATTAAACTTCTGTAGATGGCGATCGTTACATTTAAGCGAATTTTATATTATTAGGTTTAAATATGTGACTTGTACGTGAATTTTCTTTTGTAATTTAATTAATTTTATAAATGTAAATGTAACTATACAGTTAAATTATTTTCTAACTACAAACAAATTGGACTGTAAACTGTCGAACGATTTGATATAGAATTTGAAAAAGCATATTAAGGGTATTAATTTGTTGTACCTAAAAAATGGCGTACTGGTGTCAAAAACCAGTAGGCAAAGATCACATGCAAAAAGTTTAAAATTATTAATTGCTGGCTTAATAACATATTAAGAATAAAGAGAAATTGAGTCATCTACCTTTGCTTAAAAACTCATGAGAAGCTATTTAAATTGACAATGGGATTATGATAGGGTCAAATACTTTAAATTTGCATGCAACACTCAAAAGTAATGAAAAACACGAATAGAACCGCATGCGAGAAGATAGTGAATTTTTTAAATTAAAATGCAAGCAGAGAAGTGAAATTATTTAAAACTAGATTAGATACGCATGAATTTACCTAAAATTTTACCCACGGATATGACTACGAATATGACTACGATGAAATTTTGCTCGTTAAACTCACTATACTTGCCGGTTGAAAAAAACGGAAAAATTATGGGAAATTTAACTCAAGGCAGACTTGAACTCGAGTTTCTTGAAAAGTATAAAGCAACACAACCAATAGCAATATCTTGGATTCAAGATGTCCGATTTCCTTGAAGTTATCCCAGGATTACATCCCATAATTTTTTTTAAATACCTCTGACAAAACAAGCTTAAATAATCCATCCCAAACTTTTTAAAAATACATATATATATATATATATATATATAGCTCTGTCCCCGATACTCTTTAATCTCATGTTGGAGTACATCTTTCGTAAAACTGAAACACCTCAGCGCAACATCTTATATCGCCAGTCCAATCAAGTGCTTGCATATGCAGATGACATATGCATGATTGGACTGAATAGCAACGGAGTGAAAGAAATACTTGATCCGCTTGTAGAGTTTTCAGCTTCAGTTGGACTCCAGATCAATGAGTCCAAAACGAAATACCTGATCTCTGGTTTTAGAGACAATGGCACTCCAGATTTTAGTAGTGGCCACCACACGTTTGAGGGAGTGAGGAGGTTCAAATATTTGGGCTCTCTTATCACTCACGATAACAGTGTGGGTGAGGATATTAAAGTGCGGCTGGCAGCTGGCAGTCGTTCTTTATATCCTCTAAGGCCACTGCTAAAATCTAAACACTTATCAAGTGCCGTGAAGCTGAAGCTTTACAAAGCGTTGATCAGGCCCGTTGTTATGTTTGGATGTGAAAGTTGGGCGCTGACGGATGAGTACGAGAGATGGCTCCTTACATTTGAGAGAAGAATCATGCGTGTGATTTACGGCCCTAAACGCGAAATAGATGGTACATACCGAGCTCTGTACAATTTCGAGATCAGAGATCTGATGAAGATCCCCGATATTGTACATGAAGTTAGATCCCAGCGAGTGCGCTGGCTCGGTCACGTTCTGCGTGCTGATCCGGAACGAATTGTGCAGCGATCACTGAAAGGAGAGGCACCATATGGTAGGCGCAGAGGTCGTTGCAGGCGACGATGGCTCCACGATGTAGAGAACGACTTGGCCTCTTCAGATTGTCTAAGACAGTATGAAGACCAAGCTCAGGATCGAAACCGTTGGAGCCAGATTGTTGATTCAGTAAGGGGCCAGTAATGGTCTTTAACACTGTTATTATTATATATATATATATATATATATATATATATATATATATATATATATATATATATATATATATATATATATATATATATATATAAGTGGGCACAATTGATGAGCTTATCTATGCTATTTTACATTATCTATAACGGTGTATATGAAACGCATTGTTTATTTTAAATAACAGTAATGTATTGTCTCTTTACTCAATTGTCATCTTTTGTAAAATATTTTAAAAATCAAATAAATATTTCGAGTAGTTGGTACCGAGCAGTCGTGTGTTTCGCTTGTGTAGTTCATCAATGTTCCTACATGGGGGCTCAACCGTTTTAATCCGGAATTGAAAATAAAGGCGTGCGTTTTCAATGTTGTATAAAGTTTAAAATATCGTGGCGAAATATATTTTAATTATCGTGTTGTATTATAAATTGAATATTGGTGAAGCGAAAGTAAAACGCGGCACCGGTACTTATTGGAAGAAATTGTTAATCACGTGGCGCGTGCATTAAAAGTTGTTTAATTATAAATTAACGCGTGTAGTTGAATTAAATTCGAGTAAAATTTTCCAAAGCATTAACGGTACGTCAAACAGTTTGGTGTTTTATTACCTTATTGGAAGTGACGTCATCATGGGCAAAGGCAAAAGACACAGGAAACCAGAAGAACAAAAGGCGGCCGATTCTTTACGTGATAATTTCTACGAAATGATGAACGAAAGCTTTCAACGCAAAATTGATGAATGTACCTTATCAGGAAATCAACTTATCACTTCACAACCAATAACAAGCGGTAGCAGGTCGAGTATGGATAATGAAACACTACGAATTAAGGAAATTGAACTGAAGAACAAAGAAATTGAACTGCTGAAGAAAGAAAACGAATTGATTAAAGCCCAATCAGCAACATATGCTCATCCAAGCCCCGCGATGCCACAATTCAGTTTCAAAGATGTAGAAGACTCTCTAACGAAATTCAATGGTACAGATAGTTACACTGTCGAGAAATGGATATCAGACGTTGATGAAGCAAGTAATTGTTTAAAATGGACTGACGAGCAAAAAGTTGTTTATGCTAAGAGGTTGTTAGTCGGTAGTGCTAAAACGAGTCTACGCTTCGCATCAAAGGTTGACACATGGGATAGTCTCAAAGCCTTTTTGTCATCAGAGTTCGAAAAAACCTACAACAGCGCTGAAATTCATAAGAAACTTGCAGATCGAAGAAAAACGCAGAACGAAACATTTGATGACTACTTAATTTGTTTACGAGAAATGGCGAAACTGGGTAACGTTGAAGATGCTGCAGTTATACTCCACTGCATTAACGGTATAAACGACATAGAAGTAAACAAAAGTATTTTGTACGGTGCATCAACAATAGCAGAATTTAAAATCAAGTTGTCTCATTATTCTGAAATGCGCGACAAGATGGGACGGTCAAAATCAGTTGTTAATTCCGTTTCCGATTCTACAAGTAAGCAAGAACGTGGTGCCAAGACTGTATGTTTTAATTGCGGCGGTAAAGGGCACATCAGTAAACATTGTCGATCAAGGGATAAAGGCCCAAAGTGTTATAAATGCCAGAATTTTGGACATGTATACACAAATTGTGGAAAATCTAAACCAAATAGTGACCACGACCAGCAACATGAACCTAAAAAAGCACTTGTTACAAAAACTGAAGGTTATGTCAACTATGGCGACTTGAAACAAATCGAAATAAATGGATGTCAACTGTATGCTCTCGTGGACAGCGGAAGCGATTTAAACATAATTACAAAATCAAAATTTTATTCATTGGGTCACGACATCGAAATTCATTCCTTCAAAGATACTTTTAAAGGTGTCGGTAAAGAGAAGCAAACCACCATGGGATTTTTTGTTGCGCATGTCACCATTGACGGCGAGTCATATCAAACAAACATACATGTCGTTGATGATGAACTACTACCTGTGGAATGTATTATTGGAAAAGAGTTGATGAAACAAACCATCACAGTTATTACACCGGAAGAGACGAGAATGTTGAAATACGGGCCAGTCGAAATGTTATGCCTTACAGTTGAGCGTGGAACTGTGGATTTGAAAATCGGAGTTGTAGACAAACCCAAAACTTTTGCAATTAAGAAGATGGTTGCAAATTATAAACCGAATAAAGTAATTCATAACGGTGAAATAAAAATGAAAATTCTCCTGGTAGATGATATTCCAATATTCCAGCGGCCTAGAAGATTGGCACCTCTGGAAAGCGAAATCGTGCGAAAACAAACTGATGATTGGTTAAAGGAAGGTGTGATTCGTCAGAGTAAATCAAATTATGCAAGCCCAATTGTCTTAACCAGGAAGAAAGACGGATCGAGAAGGTTATGTGTTGATTATCGGTTGTTAAATAAGAAGATAATTAAAGATCGATACCCAATGCCGTTAATTGACGACCAAATAGATCAATTGCAGGACGCCAAACTATTCTCGACGCTCGACCTAAAGAACGGATTTTTTCACATACCTATCGATGACGACTGGATAAAATACACCTCGTTCGTCACACCGTTTGGTCAATTTGAATTTCTCAAAGTACCATTTGGACTGTGCAATTCACCAGCCGTTTTTCAGCGCTACATCAACAATGTTTTCAAAGACTTAGTTGATGAGAAAATAGTGTGTGTTTATATGGACGATGTCATTATCCCTGCAGGTGATGATGAAGAAGCATTGGCAAGATTATCGCGAGTTATAAAATTAGCCGAAGTAAATGGATTAGTAATCAAATGGGAGAAGTGCCAATTTTTGTCTCCTCAAGTAGAGTATCTTGGCTACGAAATCGCGAATGGTGAAATAAAACCATCAAAAGCCAAAATTGAAGCGGTGAAGTCGTTTCCAGAGCCCAACTCATACAAAGCAGTTCAACGTTTTCTGGGGTTAACTGGCTACTTCCGGAAATTCATCGCGGGCTACTCCATAATCGCCAAACCACTATCAGACCTGCTACGGAAAGATACGCCTTTTAAGTTTGGTGAACTCCAACGATCTGTAGTCGCAGAGTTGAAAGAACAAATGACGACAAAACCGGTTCTAAAGATTTACTCTCAAACGGCCGAAACACAACTGCACATAGACGCCAGTAAAATTGGATTGGGTGCTGTCCTATTGCAACGTGACAGTGAAGACCAAAAATTGCATCCAGTCTATTATTACAGCAAAAAAACATCACCAGCTGAAGAAAGATATTCGAGTTACGAGTTAGAAGTACTCGCAGTTGTAACAGCACTGAAGAAATTGCGTGTGTACTTGCTTGGACTGAAATTTTGCATTGTAAACGATTGCTCGGCGTTCAAGTCAACTATGGAGAAACGTGATTTAATTCCAAGAATATCGGGATGGGCGCTATATCTACAAGAGTTCGATTATCAGTTGGAGCATCGGTCAAGCACAAGGATGAAACACGTCGATGCACTAAGCCGAGGTCCAATAGTTCTAACAATCGAAGACGATCTCATCAAGAAAGTTAAAGCAGCGCAGAAAACTGATGAGCAAATTAAAACAATTTTAAAATTGCTCGAGTCAGGTTCGTAACTGAATTATATTACTAATCATGGTATTTTGTTTAAAGAATGTGGAGGCCAACAACTGCTGGTAGTCCCAAGAGCTATGCAACCCGAAGTTATTAAAATGTGCCACGATCAAGGGCATTTTGCAGTAAAGAAGACAAACGAACTGATTCAACGACAATTTTTTCTACCAGACGCCGAAGAAAAAATCAAAAAAATTGTGAGAAATTGTATTTCATGCATCTTAGCTGAACGTAAGATGGGTAAACAAGATGGGCTCCTCAACCCTATACCAAAAGGAGATGCACCATTAATCACTTTGTACGTCGATCATTTAGGACATCTAACGCCTACAAAGAAGCTGTACAAGTATATACTCAGCGTGATTGATGGGTTCACAAAATTCGTGTGGTTGTATCCAGTGAAAACAACGAACGCAAAAGAAGTTGTCCAAAAATTAAAATTGCAGAGCGCTGTGTTTGGAAACCCGAAATACATACAATACAGGACGCTATCGTTAAACTATCCGTAATTCAGGAAGAAAATAAACGAACATACAACAAGCGACGGAAACCAGCGCCGAAATACAACGTCGGAGAACACGTCTTGATAAAACGAACGCAATTCAATCCTTCAGCCAAACTAAAGGATAAGTTTTTGGGACCATACGAAATTGTTCGAGTTAAGGATCATGATCGATACGACGTCAAAAAAGTTGGAGATTCAGAAGGTCCGAATATAACATCAACATCAGCCGAAAACATAAAAAGGGGATACTGTGGATGGTCAGATGACGAACCAGATGACAGCGATCAAGATTCCAGTGTTCAGCAGATATCATCCGGGCCGGATGATGATCCAGGAGGGCCGAGTGAGCACAATTGATGAGCTTAATCTATGCTATTTTACATTATCTATAACGGTGTATATGAAACGCATTGTTTATTTTAAATAACAGTAATGTATTGTCTCTTTACTCAATTGTCATCTTTTGTAAAATATTTTAAAAAATCAAATAAATATATTTCGAGTAGTTGGTAGTTTGGTACCGAGCAGTCGTGTGTTTCGCTTGTGTAGTTCATCAATGTTCCTACATATATATATATAATTTATACAGTAGTCAAGTTGGTTTAGCCCAGGATTTTTTTACAGTTATACTATCCCAGACTTTTTCGTCAGCAAACAAATATGCAGTTGGTACCAAAAACATTTATTTGGTGGAAAATAAATTCTTCTGGGCACGGCCCAAAAAGGACGGCTATTTTCTCTTTGCGATTAAGCTATAAGGACCTTGTTAGCAACCATTACGCCAGCTATGATAATTTTGTGACCGTTGGAATTACCGCAATATAAATATATGTGGCGCCTTTGCCAATTTTTCAAAGAAAGCTGAACTGAAATAAAAATTATTTGGCCAAGGTTTTGTAGGGTTGGCTATTTTCTCATATCGATTGAGTTTGAGATCTTCTTGGCCACTACTGTGCTAGCGTTACTATCTTTTTGCTTGTTGGAATTTCCACAATATAAATAAATGTGGCAGTTGGTAAAGGCGACATATTTATTAATTTATTTCTATTACGAAAATTCCAACTAGCAAAGAATTATCAACGCACAGTGGTAGCCAATAAGGGAATAAACTCAATCGCATAAACTCAAACCCTACAAAAGCTTGACCATACGATTGTTCCTTCATTGTGATTTTGGTTTTCATTGAAAATTTTTTTGGTACCAACGAAAAAATCCTAGGATGAACCAAAGCCATCTTAATATTTATTAAATGGCTTTAGATGAACCAACTTGGCTACTGTATAAATTATATATGTACATATTTTTAAAAAGTCGGGGATGGATTATTTAAGCTTGTAGTGTCAGAGGTATTTTTAAAAAAATCCTTTGATGTAATCTTGGATATCGCTCGCTCGGTATAGGTAATTTGAAATTTATCGATATTCAAGCCCATTAAAAAATATGTGTGTACCTATAGACGAAATGATGTACCTCAATAAAATTCAAGCAGGTTCGAAAAAAAAATCGGATTCACTTAATTTTTTTTAAGCATCAATGAATCTTTGTGCCTCCACCTTACATATCTGCAATGCCAAACTAAGGCGTGAATCATTTATGAGGGTGACACGAATCTCTGTTGTAATTCACTTAGCATAAACGATAAGACGACACGTTTGGGCCCCTTGACAATGACTGTGAAAGTTAGCCGATAGTTTCCAGCCGAAAAAATTCAATAATGAACATAGTTTTTTATTTTGAATTGAACATTAGAGTTGAATTATATATTTTCTCTTTCTATCATACTACCAAAATTACCGATAATTTCCAGCATATGTCGATAAAGAAGATCTTTAATTCTTGAATAAAAGAGATACGATTTATTTCAATACATTTCTGAAATATATTTTATACATACCGGTAGGCAAAATATCTTGTGGGGATCCAGGGAAATTTAGATTATCCAAAATCATATATGTAAATAATTGAAAATGTATAAAAATTCAGCCTCTAGAGTGTTAAGTCTGGAGACTTGATTTGAAGTGTTATATATGATTTTGGAAAAACTAAATTACTCAGGATCCCCAAATGAAACTTGGACTAAAATAACTTTCTAGTCATAACTGTTGGAAAACACTTCAAATCAAGCCATCTCCAGACAACACTTTAGAGGCGGAATTTTTATAAATTTTCAATTATTTACATATGATTTTGGACAATTTAAATTTCCAAGGATTTTTAGCATTATTATAAATTGGCTTACAATTGTACCAAAATCCAATTTATCGTATTATTTTTATCCAAAAATTAAAAATCTTCTTTATCGACATATCGGCTGAGAACTTTCGGCTATATACATTTTTTATCGGCTGTAATATCAATATTACAATCTGCATTACCAATTTTTATAACTTTCGGCTGGAAGTTATCGGTTAACTTTAACAGTATGGAAATTTTGAATGTAGTTCTTTTCTCGCAATTTGTTCAAATCCTAATTTCGAAATATATTGAATTATTTAATTTAATCAAAATTCGTGTTTAAAACGCTAAAAACTCGTTTAAAATGACCCAAGCATCAGCGTAGAATTTAGATGATTTCCACAACTTTTAACCTCATTGTAAACGTTTAGTTATTGATATTTTCCAAACAAAATTTGAAGAAAAAATCAACAATTTACTTACGTAAAGAAAATATTTTTCATGCTAAGTGGCAAAATAATACACAAGATCCGATTATGCCGTTTCGTTAATATTATATATGTATATATATATATATATATATATATATATATATATATATATATATATATATATATATATATATATATATATATATATATATATATATATATATATATATATATATATATATATATATATATATATATATATATAAGTGTGTGTGTGCGTGTATTGTTAAACGCCAGCGAAAATATTATATTTTATTTCATTTTCAAAAGATAAACGATAAAATCGCATTTTCCATTTGTATACCATTTTGCCAGTTTTGTTTATTTACCAAAGTACATAAAAATAAACCATCGTATTATATAATGTTGGCAGGAGATGGGAACTTTACATACGTATATACATTCTTAATCTCATGTTTAAATTTTTCATTTTTGTTTAATCACAAATGTCAATGCAGTAACTTTTAAGCTTTTATATAATACTGTACAGTTAATTTTATAATTTGATTAACGAATAAAAGCGAATAAATTCTTATTAAAATTTTATAATTACTATGCACATACATACACACACTCAAACACACATTAAATAGTTTAATAATGTGCAAACAATTATATGAACGCATATATATACACGTAAAGGAAAATGTTTTCTTTTGTTTCGAAAACTTTAAGCTTTTTATTGTTGCAAGTACAAGGATAACTTTTGTGTATACAAAGTACATACATATATAGGATATATTTACTAGATTATATAAAATTAGTTTGATGATTTGATTTTGTTGCTATTATACTTCAGACGGTTTAGTATATTATGTACAAATGTATCTATCTCAGAAAAACCTACACTCACCAACTATACAATTAATTTTGGTTATCCATTTAGACGAGTATTTAATTTAAATTTGAGCAGCAGCGGTATCCCAGCAGACACTTTTCAATAAATAAATGCCATCCTTGTGATTTCCACCTAAAATAGAATAAAATAAATTTAATTATTTCCAATTTTCCATATACAATGTATACATACATGTACTATAAATAGCCCCCACTCACATTCACACACACAGGCATATATAATACAACAGTACAAAAAAAAAAATAGATTAAGGGATGCTGTAGATACATAAAAATTCAATTGGTGATATATCCAATAATAATTGACAGATAGGACCCAGCGTGTAGTTAATCAATTTATTCGTTTTTATTTTTAGAGATATAGATTTTCCTTTTAATTTTCTTTTTTTTTCCTAATTACATATATATAATTGAAAGTTGCCTTAATTAATATTGAGCCCATTTTTTTATATATGTACATATGTATATACATAATCGGGAGTGTATGGGGCAGGGGCACTGAATTTATACATATATACGCGATCGTATCGCACAATATTATATTAATCATATCAGGTCAATGACGCAATCATAAATTTTAGATTATTGCCGTAAACTGATATAAAACAAAAAAATTGTTTGCTTTCGTGATAAAAAATTTGCGTCAAAAGCTTCGATTAGACATTGTTTGTATAGTGATTTAATTTTTACTTTTCATTTTAATTTGGGGCTACAATTTTATCGGTTTTGGATTGTTGGCTTTGTCTGCGGTGTTATTAGTTTATCTTGAACAACGATGGTTGAAGTATGTTAATGTCGCTACTGTATGTGTAAGATAATAGCTATATATAGGTTAGATCAAAGCCAATGAATACTGATCATTTTAAATTTAATGTACTAGAAAATCTCACCTGCAACGTTTGCTCGATGTATCAAATCTTGAAAATTCAATTATTAAATATTCTGAAAAGTTTATCGGATTGTAACTCAAATCTTAAAAAACCGGATTCTAGTGCTGCGGAGTCATCGGCTTTTAGGCCCGGTCTCCATAGCACAAAACGGGGCATAAGTACGAAAGAGGCTGGCCCCTCAAAACCCAAGGGCAAAGGCTCGAATGTTGGCCCAGAAGTATCGAACTAAAGCGCGATGAAGCCGATAGATCTGGGGCATCTGCAGCAGGTGTGGACACCACTTGTGGAGTCCCGCCTGGTGTTGGTGACCCAGAAGTTCAGAGCATCCTGGAAGACCTCAGGAGACATTATTCGTTGACTCGGAGTGTCGAGATCGTTGGGGCTGCATTATCACAGGCGGAGTTTGACTCAACAGTGGTGGAGGTAAGCACTATCTAATGCTTAAGATGCTTCAGATTAATTTCCATCACTGTAAAGCTGCCTTGGCAGCCGTTCTGCTCAAAATGGAATCTGAGTCCATTGATGGTTCTTCTCCAGGAACCTTTGGTCAGTGGTGACCGAATACTGGGGCTCAAAACTCCCAACTACAAAATATTATATGCGAAAAATGAAGGTAACATACGTTCCTGCATTCTCGCTAGGAATAATTTGAACATTTTTATACCACTAAATTACAGCAACGCTTATGTAGTGGTGGCTAGCATCGAGATGGATGGGAAAAATCTCTGGCTTATATCGGCCTACCTACCATACGAGGAGGAAAATATACCACCAGGTAGGTTAGGGAGTGCAATAACGGAGGCTCAAAGACGAAAAGTAAGAGTCATCATGGGCAGTAATTCTAATGCGCATCACTCAATTTGGGGAAGTTTACTGCTAAAGACCATTGCTTTTCTGGACATTGTTATATACAGTATAAATTGGATACAATAAAACCCACTAGTAAACCATCCTTCAGGAATAGGAGGAAAACTGAATGGGATTGCTTTAGAACCATTCTTGGTAACTCAGTACCGGTATCGTTTCCAAACCCAATTGCATCTACACAGGATCTTGATGTTCTAGTAACCTAACTATATGATGCTTTTAACAAAGGTATGTTAGGTGCATGTCCGATCAGTAGGCCTTTGGGTAAGTCTCAACCACCCTGGTGGTCGAGAGAACTCCATTATACTCGTACGAAATGCAGGAGACTGTTCAAGAAAGCGAGGAAGATAGATGCTGCTGCAGATTGGGTTTGCTATAAGGAAGTCCTCAAAACTTAGAAGTACGAGCTAAGAGCAGCTAAAACAAGGGCCTGGAGGCTCTACTCTGGTAATATCCAGGAACCCTCGGAGCAGCCAGGCGACGCAAAGTACTATGTTCTATTCCTTCCATCTCGAGTTATCTTCAACGACCGGATGGTTTATGGAGTACGTGTAGTGAGGAAGAGCTACTACTAGAAAGGCATTTCCCGGAGTGCTAGGTACTACTCCCGGAGAGACCCGTTATAAATTGGGGTGCAGGCCCCGTAAGTCATATAATAAATATAAGCGAAAAATCCTATTGGCACTGAACAGTTTTAAGTCAGCTTAGAACTTTGTGACATTCCTAGAAAATGGACTGAAGGAAAAGTAATATTAAAAATGTCTATCTTTTCTATTAAAATCACTGGAAAGACAAATAGAGGCTTACATCAGAGGCTCGGCACCGATCGTAATCGGCAGATGAAAATTTTTTTTTGCATCCCGCCTCGGTTGGGATTCGAACCCGGTACCTCCCGATCCAAACGTTGCAGATTTAACCACTGCGCTATTTGCTCGGCAAGGTTGTTACCGATCAAATAGCGCAGTGGTTAAAGCTGCGAGTAAGGTTACTCTTGCTAGGAGGGCAGTTAAGCGGATTAATAGACGGAAAAAGCTAGAATGGTTGAAGGGCGAGATTCTGAAAATACAGCAATGAGTGCAGTTCACGTAATTTTTTTAAAGGAATTACTGCGGATTGCAACGTACATACTTTCAGGCCTGCGTCAACTGCCATTCGTGACAGGAATGAAAACCTCTGTGTCAACATCGACGCAGTACTAGACGCATGGAACGGACACTTGGGGTGGACTGCATTAATTCGGAGCTCTTGATATTTGGAGGGGATACTTTGGGGAACTGTATCTTCGGCCTTGTTCGATTGGTATGGTGCACCGAAGTTATGCCTGTCGAATGGAAAGCCCAGGCTGCGATATCATGGCGGTTTTCATCAGAATCGGTCAGTCATTGATCAGGTCTATTCGCTGCGGATGATTATAGCTAAATATAATGAGACATCCATCCCTGTACATCAGGTGTTCCTAGATTTCCAGCAGGCCTATGATTCGATCAACCGAGAGAGTTTGTGGTCTTCCCTGGAATACGTAAAAACGCCAACAAAATTGGTACGACTGTGAAGAATGACAGTGACGCAGTCTCAATGCTGTCTTAAAGTTGAAAACAGGCGATCGACCATTTTTGCAGTTAACTCGGGTGTTCAGCAGGGAGATGCTCTGTTCCCGATACTCTTTAATCTCATGTTGGAGTACATATTTCGTAAAACTGAAACACCTCAGCGCAACATCTTATATCGCCAGCCGAATCAGGTGGTTGCATATATGCAGATGACATGAAGGAAACACTTGATCCGCTTGCAGAATTTTCAGTTTCTGTTCGACTCCAGATCGATGAGTTCAAAACCAAATATATAATATCTGGTTATAGGGACAATGGCACACCAGATTTTAGTAGTGGCCACTAAACGTGTGAAGCAGTGAGAAGGTTCAAATGTTTGGAATCTCTTATCACTCACGATAACAGTGTCGGTAAGGATATTAAAGTGCGGCTGACATTAGGCTCTAAGGCCATCTGCTAAAATCTAACCACCTGTCAAGTGCCCTGAAGCTGAAATTTTACAAAGCGTTGATCAGATCCGTTGTTATATTTGAATGTGAATGTTGGGCGCTGACGGGTGAGTTCGACAGATGGCTCCTTACATTTGAGAGGAGAATTATGCGTGTGATGGTACATATCGGGCTCTGTACAATCTCGAGATCAGATATCTGATGAAGATCCCCGATATTCTACATGAAATAAGTTCACAGCGGGTACGCCGGCTCAGTCTAGTTCTGCGTGCTGATCCAGAACGGATTGTGCAGCGATCTTTGAAAGGAAGTCCATCATATGGTAGGCCCAGAGGTCGTTGTAGACAACGATGTTTCTCTTCAGATTATCGTAGACAAGTATGAAGATCATGCTCAGGCTCGGAACCGTTGGAGCCAAATAGTTGACTCAGTAAGGGGCCAGTAATAGCCTTTAAAAACGTTATGATTAGAGTTTCTATAATTAATTGCTTCAAAATTATTATTCTCACTATTTGAAAGCCTCCCGAAAAGGATATTTTCATCACCCTACCGAGTATTGTTGCATAAAACGCTATTCAAAGTTTGTTTTATTAACTGAGCTTTTGTTATGTATACGCTATTTACGATACTGAACAATTTTGTTGCAAAAAAATTGAAAAATTTCACAAGTCTTACTTTTTGAAAACTTCATCAGTCACAAATAAAGCTAATCCCAAATTCTCATACCACATTCAAACTATGTATGTATGTATATGTATTCAAAATACAAAACAAAACTCTCGCGTGTTGCTCATTTGGTTTTCCAAAGCCAAGTTGATTTGTTTTCACTATATAAAAAAAAATTTATTTGTTTTTTTTTTTTGTTTAACAAAAATTATCAACCGCGCTGTGTGATTGAGAAAAATCTTTTCGCATTCAAATCTTATACACATGTATAATAGTTAAATCCGGAAAATATGGCGCAAAAAAACCGGAAAAAAAATTCTCATTATATTTTCACAATTTTCCATCATATCACTTTGACTAAACACATTTTCCTTTTATTTTTCCCCGATTTTATTGTTGGGTGTTTGTTTGCGGGTATGTGTATGTATATATCTATACGTGTATGTACAATCTATATGTATAGTATATATGTTGACAAAATCAACATTAATCGTCGTTTAAAAATTTTTTTTTTTTTTGGTGAAAATGAGGAAAAATAACATTTTTTGTGTATATTATGGTTTTGGTGTTTGATGGAAAAATAATAAAAAGAAGAAAATCAATAATAAAAATAATAGACGAGAAAACCCTATGCGCCTACACACAAACATATTATTTATATAGAGGTATGTGTTAAAAAAGAAAATTTATTAAAATAAATAAATAAAAGAAAATTTCATCGGTAAAATTGTTGTTAGGTTAGGTGTAACGTGTTTATATATATGTATATATATATATATATATATATATATATATATATATATATATATATATATATATATATATATATATATATATATATATATATATATACATATGTGTGTGTGTGTGTGTGTGTGTGTGTGTGACCACCATTCCAATGTAAATCATTTTAATGATAATGTATGAGGATGAAAGTCTATTGTATGTATGTTTATACTAGTATACCTACACATTTGTAAGGAAAACTTAAAATCTTTATTTTTATTTCGAAGTCTTAATTACCTTACAAGACAATCAGAATAATAATCAGCTGTTTGTGTATATGTATGTATGTAGGTAAAAATATTTGTGTACGTGTATCGATATTTGTAATAGGGGATGGGAAATATGTTGATTTGTTTTTCATGAATTGTGGCGCTCATATGGGTTAAGAGACGTAAACCACACACACACAGACACACAATTTATATATTCGGATATTTTGTTGATTTTAATAATGATATGATTATATCGTTTGAGCAGATTTGTGTGTGTTTGTGTGTGCGCGCATTGTATAGCTAGCTATAGGTAAATGGTACGAGGGTTGCATGTTTTATGCCACAAATTAAATTTTCGTATTCGGTTGTTAATATAATTGTTTGAATAAACCATTTGGTATATAATTTGACCTAAAATTAGAATTAACGATAATGAATGCCAAAGCTGGATGTTACCTTAAGGTTCATTAATTCAAGCCTTACAATTTAGAATATTTATAAATGGATGCGACCTAGTTTAAATCATAAATGGCTAGTTAAAGAATTTATGGATGACAAATTATCAAGAATTTTTTTTTTGTAAATTGACGAGGACATGTTGTCAGACCACAGATTTAGAAGGGTCTCAAAAATGATTAGGCCACGTGACTATCTTACCTAAGGTAAAATTTATTCCTGACCACTATTATGTGTATTCGACTCATCCCCTATTTCGAAATCATATTATTGGCGCCAATATGTCACACACCAAAGAATCAACATGTAGATGTTCTTCTATTGTTTCAAATCCTTAAGCATTTTAATTTTCTAATTTTATATTTAGTTTGGATAAATTGATGAGTATCATATTTGTTTATATTTAAGATTAACAAGAAAACAAAGATGTTTGTATACACATCAGTGTCTAGGTCAAGTTTATAATTTATATGGGAAAAAATTATGATTTTCCACAATGTTGAAAAAAAATAAAAAAATAAAAATATTGGATAATTAATCGGAAAACTATAAACAATTAACTACGTTTTTCTTATTAATTTCAATTTTAAACTTGGTATGACGAACGATACGAAACGAATATATAGGAAGAATAATTTTTCATTTCATAAGAAATTTCCTGTCTCGCTCGTTCGATCAAGAAAAATATATGTATATTATGGAAAATTGGTCACGATTTTTCATTTGAAGATTATTCTTCTTTATTGCATTTTGTCATTTTCATTCACCAGAAAAAAAAGTTTCCTGTTGACAATTAAATTATTTTTTACGTATGAACACAAAATATATGTGGGAAAGTGAAAATGAACGTCAGAGTGCGGGGATAAAAGTCATTTTTTTTTATTACGGGTCTCTTGCAATTTGTAATTTACTCAATTTTTTCATCTTTGATAGATAATCATGATGATAATGAAGTAAAATTATTTTCGTGTATTCTCTGCAGTATCTGCCGAAGCTCTTTTGAAGTTTACTGCAGTAAGCGTTCACACTTTATGCCATCCCCAGCCAAATCGGCAAGTAATTCGGTTTTTACCAATGACGTTATTGTATTTAAATTTACCGATTATAACGGGCGCTGTCCTAGATTTTATAGAGATTTTTGTTGCATATACGATATTTAAAGCAAGATTCAAGCAGTATCACAATTCATAATCTTGAAAGAATATTTCTTTGTTAGTTTCGTTGACGAAGTCTATATAAAGTGAAGGGAATACAAAATTTGAAACAAATCTTTATATTACAAAACGAGATACAGTACAAAACAGGATGGTTACGGAACAGTATATTTCAAAACTATATATATGTATCTCATTGGAATGGAATTAGGCTATTTCTTAACCAATTATGAGATAATCAAAGTAAATGGGATTGTAAAATTCGTTCTAAATTGATCAAATTTATGAAATTCTGAAAACATTAAAAAAAATTAATATTCTTAAAATTCTCGAAATTTTTAAAATTCTTGATTTTATATTACATTTTTGTAAATTTTGTATTACTTAAAATTGTTGAAATTTTCAAATGAATTTGTAAAATTATTCAATTTGTCAACTTCTTGTTTTTTAAAAATTGCTAAAAATTATAAAATTCTTAAATTCATAGAAATTTCTAAAAAAAATAAAAATAAAAACATTTGATGTGAAAAATATGTGAAGCCGTGATGTTCGAATATTCTCCACCTCAAGTAAGAAAGGCTAGGCCAAATCTGCATAAAGCTATGTCCACAAGCGATTTGTCGTCAAACGCCACGACCGCAATAGTTACTAATAAAAATGTGCAACTGACGCTTACAGGCGCTTAACATTTCGGCGAAGTTGATAAACATTACTATATTTACCAACTGAAAAGCCAAAAAGGATTGGTCGTCATGTTAAAAGATATAGAGGGCTATGTAGATGTAATCGATATCTGTGGTGAACTCCATAACTCAAATGCATGCAACAAAGAAAAAAACGGAAGCATCAGTGAGAAAATGCAGCAACTGTCGCGGAAATCACACTGCAAATTATAAAGTGGTCAATTTACGTATAATTGAAAAGAAAAATCAATCCATGCAGCCAGCAGAGCAACGAATGCTTAATCTTCATTCTTTCACTAAATCAAAAGTACGACCAGAAGTATCATATCATAATGCAAAAAATAACCAACCAAAATCAACTGTAAACAGTAGCGTACATCAAGGAGTTTGATATGCAAGTCTCCTTAAAGGTACCGCTACTAAAGTGCAAGCAAGCGATGAAGGAAACATCGCAGCAGCTTTAAGCAAGTTAACTAACATGATGCAAAGCTTCGTGGCGATGATATGAAGAGAACCATGAATCTGATGATGCAGAATATGAACCCGTTGATGCAGATAATCGTTAAAAATCAAAAATGACCGTCCTCAAAATAGCCATATGGAATGCAAACGGCCTAGCAAAACATAAAGCGTATGTTCAAGCATTCCTCACCGAACACAATATTGACTTAATGTTAATATCCTAAACACACGTCATCAAAAATAACTATTTCAAAATTAATGGGTTCTCTGTCTATGACACTAAACACCCAGATAAAAACATTATTTATGAAATATGAGAAACCGGGTCATATCAGCAGTGTACTGTCCTCCAAAAAAACTTCACTTCGTGGATTATTATTTCAGCCAGCTATGTAATACATTTTTTGCGGGTGGTGATTTCAACTCCAAACAAACTCAACGAGGTTCCAGATTAACATCGCCGAAAGGCAAACAACTTTATGAACCTATAGAAGTACAGTCCCTGGATTAGCTATCTGCCGGTCACCCAACGTACTGACCCACAGTTAAAAACGAAGTTCCTGATTTAATTGACTTTTGTGTAACTAACGGCATTCTACGTACATTTGCTAAGGCCACCGATTGCTGTGATCTGTCCTCTGATCACTCACCTGTAATTGTAAGAGTGGGCACCGATGTCCTAAAAAAAGAAACGACAAAACAGCTTACAAACAAACTTACTGAAAATCTATCTTACCACACCAGCAGATATTGATGAGGCAGCAGAAAATCATAAATAGGTCCTGGCATTATTAACTAAAATGGCTACACCTGCCATAAGTAGTTCTGAAAAAGTTAATAAACTGTCACATTCAGCAAGTAATCTTGGAAAAGTGGAAAATTCGCCACCGATGGCCAGAAACAGAATCACCGTTAGTTATTAAAATGGAAATTAAATCGAGCTATTAACATTTTAAGATTTGCATTTTGCGAAGAAGAAAACCAGTGCGTCCAGAATTATTTAAGTGGACTCTCGGCAACCGAGAGGACGGATTATTCTTTGTGGAAGGCAACAAAACAGTTAAAAAGGCCAACAAACTCGGATCACCCGATTAGACTACCAACTGAAAATTGGGCGAGAAGCGAGGAAGAAAAAGCCATAGCTTTTGCTGCCTAACAACAGTATTCGCACCACACGAAGAAACTAATAACTTCGTGCTACCCGACCAAATAGATGATGGTTTGACATTCAAACCAATAAAATATAATTGGAAGAAAGTTAAGAATATAATTAAAAATTGTATAAGCCCAAAAAAAGCACCAAGGCATGATAAGGGAATTGCCAGACAAATGCATAAAACTAATAATATTCATATTCAACGAAATCATGCGGACTATAGTTATATTCCTCAAAAATGAAAGATATCATTGATCACAATGATACATAAAGCTGGAAAAAATGAAACACAGATTTCATCATATCTTCCAATAATCATGCTGCCTTCAATCTCAAAGTTATTTGAAAAAATGCTACTAACCAAATTGAAACCCAAAGAGCATATTATTCCAGGCCATCAATTTGGGTTCCGAAACCAACATGGTACCACAGAACAAGTACACAGAATTGTAAATGCAATCAAAAACACCTTCGAGGGAAAGAAATATTGTTCAGCTGCTTTCTTCGATATTGCACAAGCCTTTGATAAAGTTTGATACGATGGGATAATATACAAAATTAAAGGATGTCTATACTGAAGAAATTGTACAAAGTGATACGACTGAGAAGATCAGATCCACTTGGACTGATAAACCTGTAAATGAAATAAATGTTTAGGTTTTACATATAAATGTAATCTAAATTAATTAAATAGTGAACACTAATAACAAGGATTAACATTGGTTAAGACTTAAAATATGTAATAATTAAGATTTGAATACTTCTTGTTAGCTTCTTTTGCAGAAAGATTGAAGAATAAAGCCATTGGCAGCACTTAAAAAAATAAAAAATAAATTCCTGAAGTTCTTAATTTTCTTAAAAAGTTCATAATATTTAAAAATTGTAAAATTCTAATAAGTACTAGCTTCGTAAAATTCTTTGTATTTAAAAATTCGTAAATTCTTAATACTGTTATTGTCTTAAAATTCTTAAGTTTTTAAGATTTTGTGAAATTCTGACTATTCTAAAAAAAATGTACCTAAATTAATTAAAAAAACTGGCTGAAATTTTTAAAATTTATAAATTCTTTAAATTTCTAAAATTATTCAATTCCTACATTTTCATATGAGTTTTAGGAAATTGTTAAATGTTTAAAATTCTTAGAACTTAAAATTCCTTTTTTTAATTTTCTAAATACTTAGTAGAGATCAAAGGTCCTCCTAATTAATGTTCCTAAAATTTCCAACAAAAATTTAAATTTCTAAAAATTATCATTATTTCGTTGTTTTACAATTCTACTACATTTTACATTTCTTAAAATATCGATATTCTAGTACACTTGAATCAGACATTTTCTTCATCTTGTAAACCTTTAGTAAAATTATGTAAAAAATATGTTCCTACTAAATTTCTTAAACATTTTCTTAAAATCCTAAAATAATTTAAATAAACATTTATAATGCTTACATTTTTTTCATTTTTTTACAATGTTTAAAAATATTAAAGTTCCTAATTTTTAAAATTTCTAAATTTATTATTATTTTTGAATTTCTTAAACCTTATTATTCCTAAAATGCTTATATTTCGTAAAATTCTCACAGTAAACAATACTTAAACTATATAAATTTCTTCTTAAATTTTACGAATTATAAAAGTTCCAAAATATTCTTAAAATTTCTAAAATTGTTAAATTTCTTAAAATTAATAAATTACCAAATCTGAAAATCTTAATGTTCTTACTAATGTTTTTACAATTCTTAAAATTGCTAAAATTCTATAATTTTTTTAATTTCTTTAAAAAAAATTTAAGCAAAATTCTTAAATCTTAATACATACTCGTATTCCTAAAATTCTAATGTTTCAAATTCTTAATATTTTGAACTTAAATTGAAATTTCCATAAATTCTTATGATTCTTAAAAATTCTTAAAATAGAAGATCTCAAATTAAAAAATTTCTTAAATTATTCAAAATTCTTGACATTTCTAAATTATTAACTTGAACTTTTCGAATTTTGAAAAATGATTGAAAATATTTTTAAAACCTCGTATAAACAATTTTAAATTCCTCATTAAATTCTATATAGTCTTACTTCTTAAAATTTCTAAAATTCTTGATTTTCTAGAACTTTATCCAATTAAATAGTTAATATAATAATTAGATAAGAAATAGATATATGTAGATCCATTCCAGCTGACCATATTTCAGAACTGTATCGACAAATCCCTTAAGTATAAAATTTCCATCGAGCACATAAAATTCGTTGGCGTTTCCATATAGTAAACATATAGTAAAACTCACGAAAAATTGTCATACATCAGTACTACAGACAATTTTTCGTGTGTTTCATTATGCGAGAGCATGCAAGGCCGACTAAAATTTTGAATCGAAATTTAATTTTTTTATAAAACTCCATTTACTACAACTTATCGATAATAGTAAAATAAAAAATAAATATTATCGATGCCAAATGATATTTATTTATAGCGGTTGTCAAAAGTTGATTACGATAGTTTGAGGAAATGACAAATTTATCACTAATATAAGTATAGATGTTTTACGAATTTAAAAACGTATAAATATACCTGAAACTCGTAGAACTACGCAAGAGTACAACCAACCATTGAACTATCGTAGAATAAGAAATGTGATCATATTTTATATCTCCGTAAAGAGAATGTGGAAGGAAATACACATGATGACACATGATGAAAAAGCACCAACAGATTTTAAATTTTTCCGGAACACTTTAGCAGGTAGATGGATTTAAAATAACACAAAAATATTTTATCTTGTAATGTTGCTGGATAATATTGCGGTAGTTCTGTTTCTAGGGGCTATATATTCCTGGTATAAAACCATATTTTTTGTGTGTTTCCAACCACCGAAAAATAAAATTTCTGATATTATTCATCCCCCGAATTTCGTCATGTTTTGGCGGATGTTTTGATTTGATTGGTACCGTTCTGATTGGAACAAATTCCTCGAATAAATTTTTCATTAATTGAGTAAGGTAGTCAACTTTATCAGTGGGGTTATTAAGGGAATAAATCATATTCCAATTTAGATGATTACATTTACCAAACATTTCTGATAATTTAATACTGTTGCAGTCCCGAAATGAAAAAGTCGGATTAGTTCTCTTATATTTAATATCATACGAAAATCGTGAGCACTAAATCCAACCGAGGCCTGATTGAGAAAAATAATTTTGTCAGTATTTAATATAACCCAATCTAATAAAGAAAATGAATGTGTTGGCTCGTTATTAAGCGGTTTGAGATAAAACTTAATTAGTAAGCTTTTCAATTTTTTATATTTAAATTAAGTACACTGATGTCATTATAGTTAACAGTATAATTCTCCAACATAATCTTAAGATCATCGCAGAACTGTTTGTTGGGTGGTTTATAGACAACAACCAATAAAACTTTAGCAGAATCGAATAACAGCTCAACGAGAGCTCCTTCTAAATTTGGAACGCAGTATTGGTGTAACAGCTTGTATACTTCCTATCAGCTCTTAGGAAAACAAACAAACGCCTTCATTCTTTCGAACATCGATTTTACGGTCAGATCATATTACGCTGTATCCTGGAAGACTAATTGATACTTCAGGAATGCCATCATGAAGCCATTTATCAACGAAGCAGAGTATCAATCAATCTTGTGAAGAATGCTTCTAGTATTGGAAAATGTTATATTTAAACTGTCGTAATTAATTCCCAATTGAATGTCATCATCATGCTACGAATCTTAACATAAAATGTGAACATTTACTGATTAGTGATCAACTTAGACTAATATTTATTTGATGTTGATGGATTAATGTTTTTATAAATAAACATAAAACTAAAATTGCTTACTATGGCCCCAACTAATAATGATTCTGGAAGCCACTCATCTATTGTAATTTTTTATTAATTGGTTATCGCTTCTTATTCCAAAATTTGATATTTTGATAGTATGTATACTCTAAGTTAATTAGGAATCTACAGAATCTAATCAGAGACAATTTTTTATTACTTATAACTTTCTTGTGAAATTTTCGTGTCGATCAAGTCCATCCGCCTAGCCACGGTAGCAAAAAGATTAAATTTCCTAAGCCTGTATACATAAATCAGCTGATCCTAAATTGAAAATCAAAATAACTTGATTGATTTACATAAAGAATATAAAACAAATTTTGGGAATCTTTAAAAATCCACTTATCACACACAATTTTTTTTTTTTTTTGTAACTTTTCTTTTTTATTTATAACTTTTTTCCATGAATTTCTAAAGTAGCATAAACAATAGGTTTTCCCAACAAGAATACCCCAAATAAAAAGTTATATTTTATGGATTTTCATTTTTTTTTGTATCGAATAAATAAAAATAAAAATTTGTATATACATATACATACATATGTATACGGGGATGCTGTGAAAATTATTGAGATGATGAAAATATTGTGAAAATTTGTTGCCTCAAAAAGTTTGTTAATAAGTTCAGTCGATTTGGGATCTTTGTGCGAATCCTTTGGAGATTAAAAATTTATTCGTTTTTTTCTTGTTTGTAATGCGGGGTTGAAATTTATTTCATTTCCTTTCAAGATTTACTCCGGTATCCCACAATATATGTACACCCGAACCATGTACATAAATTGTTTGTTGTAATTATTGGTTTCGACATATGAAATTTATTATACATAAATCATAAACACTATTATATATATGTAGAGAAGAACATTGAAAACCAATTACATATCGTTGCTATATACTGTGTTATCGCAGTTAACACTATAATCACAACACCAACCATACAGTAACAACAAAATCGAATAGTGGATCATAAATCAATCAATATACACACACACACACACTATACACACTGTATGTGTATGATTTCGTTGCAAATTCATAAATTTGTCACTGCGATAACGCAGCTATAGCAAATACAATTTGCCGCATATAAAGTTGATAATTTTATGGTATTAGATTTAGCCAAGGATTTTTTTTATCCTCCTGCACACCATGTATTTCAGAAGTGCTTCTGTATACATATATACGGTATTTCTTTGTTACAAATCGATTATCATTTTAAAGTGGCATTTTGCGGTGATATAGTAAAAACGAAAAGCAACATATTTTATGTCTTTCGTATATATACACCCACCACCATATATAAACGATAAATTCATTCACAAGACTTGCGAGGAATATAAGAAAATGATAACAGTGTTTGTGTTATGATAAATACACTCACACATATTTACACACACATGTATATATGTATACCAGAAAGACTTTTCTATTTTTAGCAAGGATATCGCAAGCAAATGAAAAATTACGGATAAATGGGTTGTAGATTTAATTTTTTGTGCGGAGGTGTTTTTTCGAATTTGGAATTGTTTATGGTAATGCTATATTGTCTGGAAAATTTAATATTTTTTCTTATTTTCGTGGTATATAGATATTGGTATACTTCTATGAAATTGGATTGTGACTGTTCATAATATAAATAGAACTGATATGTCAAATGTGTAATTTAAATCTTCAAGTTGTATAACAAGTCTCTTGAATAATTCGGAAGCTCAAAAGCCAGAAGATTTAATTAGTAGACCATATAAAAAATGGATTTCCGAAAACATTATAAAAGACTTAAAAAAGTGAAACTATTCCTAAATGAAATGATCTAAGAACTGAATAATAATACTTTACGGAGGTATAATGTTGGAATCAGCTATTGGCTGTGGGATATTTTCCTGCTATCGAACAAAAATGTGACCGTTGAATGGACAGAAACTATAATCAATATTATAGCACTACTTAGAATCGATTGGTTGAAATTTCTAAAAAGAATTCAAAATTTTAATAAAATTTGTGATTTGAGAACAAAACTAAACCAGAAACCATCCTAATTAGATTCAAAATCAGGAAACTGATACGAGTTTAATCAAGGTTCGAGTATTGTAAAGCATAAAAGTCTCACATTCTAGTTTCAAACAAATTGTGTTTGAATTTGGTATAATTCTCAATTAACACACTTAAATTAAGTTCAAAATCATCTGAACTTGACGATCAACTCGAATCATACTGCATGTATTTGTATGTTACCTTCAATAAATACACCTTCAAATTCAATTATTTATTTTTTTATTTATTTATTATTATTATTACCTACAGTACAAATTGTATCTACAATCGGTAATAAAAAAAACATTAAACTAAACCACCATATTAAAGTCACAGATAAGGCTTAAAACCATCAAATATTCTCGCCAAATATTTAAGCTTACGAAATATCACAGACATCATATCCATGCAAAGAATATTTGACTAGAAGGGTGGTCCGGACACTTTGTAATATCAGCAGTATAATGCCATCCAATATACGCAGTAAAAAAGCAGCTGTTCACAGATTATTTTACCCACCTAGAACAAAAGTTGCTCGCAGGGGGTGATTACAGCGCAAAACATCCGCAATGGGGTTCAAGATTAACGACGCCGAAGAGTAAACAACTCTATGACGCTATGGTTAAACAGTCATTGGATTATACATCACCCGGATACATACTGGCCTACGGATAAAAAAAAAATGTTTGTTTAATAGACTTCAAGGGAGTTGAAGAATACAATCCAAAACTGCATAAGCACAAGAAAGGATTCAGGACCCAACCTTATATTGCCAGTAACTAATAACATATATGTTCAACGCTATCATGCGAATTATTACATGATATGTCAAATTATGTTGACTCATTAGACTGGAAAAGATGAAACATCAATTTCGACATATCGCCCAATAAGCATGCTTCCCAATATCTTAAAGTCCATCAAGACCATCAATTTGGTTTCCTAAACCATAGAGCAAGTGCACAGCATTGTAAATGCTATCAAGCTCATCTTGGAGGAAAAGGTGGGTATTGCACAAGCCTTTGATAATGTTGGGCACCATGGACTAATTTACAAGATTAAAAAGCTACTGAAGAAGAATTTTCATACAGTCCTCGAATACCATCTACATCAAAGACAATATCTGGTTAAGAAATATTAGGCAACATTCTAGGTTCAAAATATTTAAATAATTTTAGTTGGTAAGAACTGCATACTTCTTGTTAGCTTCATTTATAGACAAAATCAAGACCTAAGCCATTGGCTTAATTGGTGCTAATTTTACTAAGCCATTAAAATTTGTAATATTTTAGAACATTTTCCAAGTTGTTAATCTAGAAATTCTTACTCGAAAAGTATATAGAAATTTCACGGCAATCCAAAATAATTAAGTAAATTTCGACATTGCTTCGACATATACATACACGCGTACCCAATACACATTCAATCAAAATCAATTTAAATTATAACGAAGTGGATTTGGTGGGTTCGAGTGTTGGGTAAATATTTTGTGGTTTTTAATTATTATTATTTTTTACACGAAAACCTCAAGCACTTTTCAATTAAACAATTGACCAAAAGATTTCCCTCCACTCAAAAAACAGAGAAAACAAAACAAAATTCAACTTTCCCAACTCGTTTACGTATACCTAATTTAGGGTTATTTGATACCAAAAATTATCCTTTAAAAAAAGGACCATCATATAGAAGATACCCTTTTTTGTAAACGAAGTGGGACATAACATTTTCGATCCATGATAGTGGTATAGTTGTTTTGTAGGTTAGACACTCGAATTACGAAACATTTGGGTATACGCACATACGTATGTATGTATACAGAGTACTCTAATTTTTTGGCTTGCAGAATTCGTACATACCTTTACTCCGCACCACCCATTACTTTTGTCGTATGTACACACATATACATTATGTAGCAGGGGAAACATAATTTTTTATGTAATTTGAGTTAAGTGTTTTTGTGTTCTTAGCATTCTCAAATAAGAAGCAAACACAAAACACAAAAAGAAAAAATTTGATATCTTTTTATAGGCCTAACACAATTTTTTATTTTAATTTTTTTTTTTTTTTTTGGCTTCTAAAATCTGTTTTCTCAGAATTCAATTTTCGTGTCTTTTCCGTCACATTTCACATCCCGCCACATGTAACGCACACATAATTTCAATACATATACATATACATATAATATTGATTGAATGTCTTAAAACAGAGATAAGAAGTGATTTAACTGAAATTGACACCGTGCGCTAAATAAACATCAAAACCCTCCTGTGAATTTTCAGTTTATCACCAGCAACACCACCACCCACCAAATTTTACATTTTCATTTACATATTTAGATGAGAATATTAAATAAAATAATTTTGGTTTGCAAATTACTGAAAGGTACGTTCGTACTCTTGGACATTTAGATTTTGGTCTTTGTTTCTCGTGTGGAGGGATGTTAGATCTCACATTGATTTTCCTATACATTACCCGATTTTTTATTTTTTATTTTTGGTTTTTATAATGTTTTGAATGAATGAATTTGTAATCGATAAACTTTTATTTTATGTTTTTGCTTGAAATGTAAATAGACCTGGCGAAATGATAATGTTATCAGTGAAAAACTGTGGAAAATATCTGTTTTGAATATATACACATACATACTATTCAGTTAGTAAGTATAAAGTGTTTGGTTTTTAGTTTTTATTTTTATTTTTTTTTTGTTGTGTCGAGGTTGGATTAATAATCAATAATAGAAAATGACTATCATGTTTTGTTGTGTGTACAGATTTATCGAAATATTCGATGTGACGATGAATAACACCCACAGCGGTGGCCGAGTTTTGTTATTATTATTATTATCTTGATGACACAGACCCAGATATAGCAACAAAAATATTCGGCAACTACGAATTTTCAATATTAAAATATAATTCTAAATTTTGTTTAAAATTATTGAGTTCAATTTTATTTCAAATAAAACTTCCGAAATTAAATTTGTGAACTGGATCAAAAGTTTGTGGTGATGCATAAATGGAAGCAACAAATTTTTAGAACCAGTCTGGTCAATCGCATACTTTATACCTTGAAATATAAAAATTTGGATTTCCGAAACCGTGGAGCAGCAAGGTGATACACTTAGAATACCAGTTCTTTTTGTTGGACTTAAAGATTTTACATTTTATAAATCACCAAATCAATATTCTGTAAATTCCAGATTTTAATATTTAAGAAACTAAAATCCTGAACCTGAAATAATCAGAACTAGAAACTTAAATTGAAGAATTATCCGAATTTGAGGAACTATAATTCTAGAATTCCGAATTTAGAGTTTAATCCTAAAATTCAAAATTCAAAATTTTTGAATTCTCTAGCAAGCACGTGAGTTCTCTGCGTTTTCAACAATTTTTAAACGCTTTAGAAAAATATATTAGTCAAAATTCTCGAAATTTATAGAATTTCAATATAAATAAAAATAAAAATTCGAGCTCTGAAATTTTTAAATAGTTAATGTTAAATTTTAAAGTTCGTAGAATCTTCGTATTCCAAATGAACCTGGAATTTTGAAAACTATATTTTTAAATATTAATTCATAAATTCTCTGAATTAGAAGAAATTTTCCAAATTTCAAAATTGATTTGAAAGTTTCAGAATTTAATATTTTTATTTAATGGCATCTGATTTCTGAAAGTTTAGAAATTTGAACTAAAACATATAAAAATTTTAATTTAGATTTTTAAATTAGGAATTCTTAATTCAGATTTGCGACAAAAATTTTAAAATTTCAAATAGAAAAGTAATTTTTGGGTTTGAGATTTACGAGTTTCGCGTCATAAAAACTAAAAATGATGTCGGGAATTAACAATTTGGAATCGAAAATTACTGGGACGTTGAATTTCAATTTAAAATTTTTGAATATAATTTGTAAGTTAGGTTCCAAAACTTTATAATATACAATTTAATCGATCTCTAAAATTTAAGAATTTCAATTTTATTTCTGGTTTTATCTGTTACCGATTTTGTTATTAAATTCCAATCATTTTTATTTATGAGTCTAAATTTCAATTTTATGAATTAATAATTTTCAAATCTAAACTCTACCGGCTCTCGATAGGTTTTTCAAGTGTTAGGAATTAAAATATAATCTATGAATTTAAAACGATTGTGTAGACGACAGTTTTTGACAGTGACACAATTTCAATGCTGTGTTAAAGTTGAGAATAGGCTCTTAATAATTTTTGCAGTTAACTCGGTTGTTCGGCAGGGAGATGCTCTGTCTCCGATACTATTTAATCTTATGTTGGAGTACAACTTTCATAAAACTGAAACACCTCGTATGAAGGAAAGAAAAAAATACTTGACCCTCTTGTAGAGTTTTCAGCTTCTGTTGGACTCCAGATCAATGGCACACCAGATTAGTGGCCACTACACGTTTGAGGGAGTGAGGAAGTTCAAATATTTGGGCTCTCTTATCACTTACGATAACAGTGTGGGTGAGGATATTAAAGTGCGCCTGGCACCCGGCAGTCGTGCTTTGTATCCTCTAAGGCCACTACTAAAATCTAAATACCTATCAAGTGCCGCGAAACTTAAGCTTTACAAAGTGTCGATCGGCCCGTTGTTATGTTTGGATGTGAATTGGGCGAAAGATCCCCGATATTGTACATGAAATAAGTTCTCAGCGAGTACGCTGGCTCGGTCACGTTCTGCGTGCTGATTCGGTACGAATTGTGCAGCGATCGGTGAAAGAAGAGCCACCATATGGTAGGCGCAGAAGTTGTTGCAGACGACGATGGCTCCACAGTGTAGAAAACGACTTGGCTTCTTCAGGTTGTCTAAGAAAGTTGAAGACCAACCCCTGGATCGAAACCGTTGGAGCCTGATTGTTGAGACAGTAAGGAGCCAGTAATGGCCTTTAAACACTGTTTTATTATTATGAATTTAAAATGTTAAATCTTTTAAAAATTTACTTCTATCTTAGTTATTCGATTTTGACATGACTTCCTTACATAATCTGGAATGAATAAAATATTTAGGCAGGCACAACTCCAAATGTGAACTTGATTGCAGAGCCCAATGTATTTGAGAGCCGAGATTAACGAATATCTATATATAATACGTACATATATGTGAAACTTGTCCTAAAAGCCACCATTACAATTTATTATGCATGTGTGTTTGCGTAAATGTAAAATAAAAGTTTCGTTATAACGAATTTTTATATTTTTATTATGAATTATTAAATTAAGAGAAATTAATTGTTTTACTAACTTACCGGTTTCATTTTTAAATTAAATTTAATGTTTATTAGAGATCTACTGATATCTAAACAAACTAAGCAGTATTCTTCGCAGCTTGGTAACAAATAAGGAATTCTATAATCGTCGGTAGTATTTGAATTGAAAAATATTCGATTAAAACACAGTTAAAAAAAGGAGAAAGTTTTATTAAGACTTTAGCGCTTTTTAATCCTAAGTACGTGAAAGCCTATATTTTGGACAATCTGAGTTGTTTTCAATTAGGAAATGTCGGCTATTATAATGCCGCGTATTAGAAACACTCGCAATAATTCGGACATTTCGATATATGTATTTCAGTTTTTTTTTTTTTTTTTTTTTTAAGCCTAGAAGGCCACTTTATTATGTCAAAATAATCCATATTAAAGAATATGAATATATATAAGTTAAAATATTAAAATACAAGTTTTTTAAAATATACATTAAAATAAAATAATGAAATTAATAATAACTTAAAAAATACTTTCTTTAATTTAAGTAATTTTGTCAAATATCTTATTTTTAAAATTGATTTTAGTCATATTATTTTCAAAATGTTTTGAATTTTTGTTAAAAGTAATAACCGCTCTATTAATTGGTTCGTTTTTACCATAATCCGTACGATGTTGAATTTCTTTTAAAAAATTTGTATGGCGAGTTTGTCTTACGTCATTGTTTAATACAACACGTTCATTAAAAAAGCGAATGTTAATATTACGTTTTAAGATATCAAAAATGAAACATGAATCAAGAAGAACGCGTCTTCCTTCAAGAGTCTTCATATTAAGGAGATTTAATCTATATGAATAGCTTGGAAGGTTAACGAAATCGCGAGGAGAAAATAAATAATTTAAAGCGAATAATATAAATTTTTTTTGAATTGATTCAATTTTTTTACTGTGAACTTCATGATAAGGGTTCCATACAACGCTACCATACTCAAGTATAGAGCGTACGAGTGAGCAATATAAGGTTTTAGTAACCGAAACGTTATAAATTCAGATGCTCGACGTTTTATGAACCCTAACATGGCGTGAGATTTTGAAATAATTGAGTCATAATGAAGATTAAAATTAAGTTTGGTATCCAATAAAATACCGAGGTCTTTGATATTATCAACTCTTTGTAGAGGCTCGTTGTTTATGAAATAATCAAAACTACTATATTCCTTTTTACGAATGTAAGTGATGACAGAACATTTTTTTGTATTCAAGTTTAGCTTGTTGAGTTTACACCATTCATCCAGACGATTGAGAAAGGATTGTAGAAATGAGGCATCATTAACTGTTTGAATTGTGTGAAAAATTTTGAGATCGTCAGCAAAAAATAGATGATTAATTCCAGATAATTTAATGGATAAGTCAGAAATAAAAATATTGAAGAGTAGTGGTCCAAGATGGCTACCTTGAGGAACTCCAGAAGAAACTGATACTTCATCAGAAAGCACATCTAGGAATTTAACTCTTTGTATCCTATTGGTGAGATAAC
Source organism: Tipula unca (assembly GCA_951394425.1). Taxonomy (NCBI): domain Eukaryota; kingdom Metazoa; phylum Arthropoda; class Insecta; order Diptera; family Tipulidae; genus Tipula; species Tipula unca. Next base: position 199,558,694 of record OX596381.1, read on the forward strand.
ATTTAATCCAATTTAGTAACGAGCCCCTAATGCCAAAATAATTTAATTTTAAAATAAGTGTATTGTGACAGACTCTGTCAAAAGCTTTACTAAAATCAGTATATATAGCATCAGTTTGGACACCGTTTTCCATATTTGCAAATATTGAAGAGGTAAAAATAGACAAATTAGTTATTGTGGACCTATTTCTAAGAAATCCATGTTGTTCATTATTAAGAGATGGAGATATAATGTCAGAAAGTTTATTGCAAACTATTTTTTCTAGTAATTTAGGAATAGCTGACAAAATTGCAATATCTCTATAATTTTGTATATTATTCCTATTTCCACTTTTAAAAATTGGCGATAAGAATGAATATTTCCAATTTTGTGGAAATTTACCTGAATTGAGTGATAAATTGAAAATATGCAAAAGTGGTGTAGAAATTTCATAAGCACAATTGATTAAAAATGATGGATGAATTTTATCAGGACCAGGTCCTTTGTTCGAGTTGAGTTTTAAAATAGCTGTTAAAATTTCATCCTGAGTTAGATACATTCTTGATATAAGTTCTGTTTTATATTCCAGAATAGTAAAGTCATTGGGGTTGAATGGAATGCTTTTCTCAACACTGTAAGAATTTTGAAAATGAATAGCAAACAGATTGCTAATGTCTTGTGGAATATAGGATGAAGAGTCATCAAGTTTCATTGTAGATGGAAAACCTCTACATAGTATAGAGCGTACGAGTGAGCAATATAAGGTTTTAGTAACCGAAACGTTATAAATTCAGATGCTCGACGTTTTATGAACCCTAACATGGCGTGAGATTTTGAAATAATTGAGTCATAATGAAGATTAAAATTAAGTTTGGTATCCAATAAAATACCGAGGTCTTTGATATTATCAACTCTTTGTAGAGGCTCGTTGTTTATGAAATAATCAAAACTACTATATTCCTTTTTACGAGTGTAAGTGATGACAGAACATTTTTTTGTATTCAAGTTTAGCTTGTTGAGTTTACACCATTCATCCAGACGATTGAGAAAGGATTGTAGAAATGAGGCATCATTAACTGTTTGAATTGTGTGAAAAATTTTGAGATCGTCAGCAAAAAATAGATGATTAATTCCAGATAATTTAATGGATAAGTCAGAAATAAAAATATTGAAGAGTAGTGGTCCAAGATGGCTGCCTTGAGGAACTCCAGAAGAAACTGATACTTCATCAGAAAGCACATCTAGGAATTTAACTCTTTGTATCCTATTGGTGAGATAACATTTAATCCAATTTAGTAACGAGCCCCTAATGCCAAAATAATTTAATTTTAAAATAAGTGTATTGTGACAGACTCTGTCAAAAGCTTTACTAAAATCAGTATATATAGCATCAGTTTGGACACCGTTTTCCATATTTGCAAATATTGAAGAGGTAAAAATAGACAAATTAGTTATTGTGGACCTATTTCTAAGAAATCCATGTTGTTCATTATTAAGAGATGGAGATATAATGTCAGAAAGTTTATTGCAAACTATTTTTTCTAGTAATTTAGGAATAGCTGACAAAATTGCAATATCTCTATAATTTTGTATATTATTCCTATTTCCACTTTTAAAAATTGGCGATAAGAATGAATATTTGCAATTTTGTGGAAATTTACCTGAATTGAGTGATAAATTGAAAATATGGAAAAGTGGTGTAGAAATTTCATAAGCACAATTGATTAAAAATGATGGATGAATTTTATCAGGACCAGGTCATTTGTTCGAGTTGAGTTTTAAAATAGCTGTTAAAATTTCATCCTGAGTTAGATACATTCTTGATATAAGTTCTGTTTTATATTCCAGAATAGTAAAGTCATTGGGGTTGAATGGAATGCTTTTCTCAACACTGTAAGAATTTTGAAAATGAATAGCAAACAGATTGCTAATGTCTTGTGGAATATAGGATGAAGAGTCATCAAGTTTCATTGTAGATGGAAAACCTCTACATTTACGCTTAATATCTACAAATTTAAAAAACTTCTTGGGGTTGTATAAAATGCTTTCCCCTGTTGATTTACAATAATTGTTGTAAGCTAAAATAGATTCAGAGTCAAAATTTTTTGACAACGATTCAAAAGTATTTTTAGATCTTGTGTCTTTATGTTTGTTAAAAAGTTTGTAGGCTCGATTTCTTTTGTTCCTTAGATTTTTTAAATGGTAATTGAGCCAAGGTTCGTTATTTTCCTTAATAATTTTTTTAGGAACAAATTTTTCCAAACAATTAGTAATAATTGATTCGAAATGCCTGATACAAGTTTCTAAGTCAGAATTATTGAATAAACTATTCCAATCAATAGATGATAGTTTTTCATTAATTTTAAAATAATCAGCTTTAAAAAAATTATAACTTAGTTTAAAATTGTTATTGTTAAACATAGAACATTTATGTTCCATGCAGTCAAAATTTACAACTATACCCTTGTGGTGGATTGTGTCAGAAAATAAATGAAAATTATCGCCAGCCTCGCGAACGTCAAAGTTATGGTCTAAATTGGTAAAACATAAGTCTAAAAATTTATTGTTATTGTTTTTAATATTAAAAATTTGATACATATTATTTCCATAAAATGTTTCTACCAATTTTGTATCGACGTCAGAAGTAATATTAATTGGAATTAAAAGTTTAAGATTATCTTCGTCAGAAATAAAATTTAAATTTGGTTTATTGAAATCCCCGAATATTAAAATATTGTCATTTTCGTTCTGCATTTCAGAAACCTGCAGAACTGCATTAAAAATATTATGATATGCATCGTCAACAGATGACGGGGGAATATATAAAGAACAAAGAAAGATTACTTTGGAAAAGAAACTGAGCTTAGCAAAAACAATTTCGGTTGAAGAGGTGGTATCATCATCAACTGCTTCACTAGAAATAGAAATATGAACCGCAATTAGAACACCCCCACCTCTTGATGTTTTGGTTGCATTATAATCGCGGTCTTTTCTATAGATAATCCAATTTGAATCTAAAATTTCACTATTTAGGAAACTGGAATTTAACCAGGTTTCTGTTAAAATTATAACATTATAATTAGATGATTTAACTTTTATATAAAATTCTTTTACTTTCCCACGCATACCACCACAATTAAAGTAAAAAATATTTAAATTAAAATTTTCATTATTTTGTAAAATTTGGATTCTACTTAACCTACTATCACAGTTATTCAATTTAGTGTCATCATTTGAGTGACTTGTCGAACTAAATAAAAAATTTTCTTTTTATTGCCAATAGAACTGCCCAGATAGAATTTGTTGAAATTCTCCTTGTCGCGTTGAATATTATTAATTTTGATTGATTGGCAATGTGTGCGAACAGCATCCAAGTCAACTTGAGTTTCTTTTGATGAGAGGTCGAACCGCAAATTGTATTCATCTAGAAGTTTTCTTAATGACTTTACGTCGGTTGGAAGTCTTTCCGAACCGAGATGAACTTTAGAGCTGATGCAGTTAAATCCTTCGTGGAAAACTGATGCAGGTTGATCATGGAGAAACCCAATGTAGTTCCTTAATATGGTGTATAATTTGTGATCGTTCAGTCTGGCGAGAACGTACTGCCCATTTTGTAAGACATTTCTGTTAATTTGACTATGGGCGATTTTAAAGGATCTATAAAGCTGGATGTTGATTGACTTGGGTACAAAGTTTCACCTTTTTGAAAGTTAATGGAATTGGAGGTTGAAGGTTGTGATGTTAATATTATTGACTCCGATTGTGTTTCATTGGAAATGGAAGATTCTAAAGGATCTATAAAGCAGGATGTTGATTGACTTGGGTACAAAGTTTCACCTTTTTGAAAGTTAATGGAATTGGAGGTTGAAGGTTGAGATGTTAATATTATTAACTCCGATTGTGTTTCATTGGAAATGGAAGATTCAGGTACATTTGATGAAATTTTTGTTTCAGCCTTTTTTCTAGCAGTGCGCCTATGTGAACTATGGCGGCTGAAGGTTGATGAGTTGTGCCTATCAGAAGCTATATTTGGGTGGTTACTGACTGTTAATTTTGAATTATTTTTCTTTTTTTGTTTGCGTTGCGTTATTGATTTATTATTTTTATTGCAATTATGTGAAAGTTCTTCTAATTTATCATAACCACTTATGCACTTTTGTTCAATTGCATCAAATTTACTCAAAGTTTTATATACCTCTTCGCTTAATTGCTCAAGAGTGATAAAACTATTTATTAAAGATTTAACTGAAATGGCCACATATTCGATAGTTTTTTCTAAATTTATGAGTCGAGATTCGACTTTGTCAAAATTGTTTTTAGTTAAATAATTAAAAATATGCGCCGGAGTAATGTCATTGCACTTCGAACATAGTGATTTATATATTTGTTCATTTGAATTGCGTAATTCTCTTTTTTATTATTAATTGTGTCAATCACAAAACCACAAACACTACACAAACTCATTATTATTTTATTTTTTTTTTTTATTTTAAGTTTATATATATGCACAAACCAAGCACTTTGTTACAAATTTTAGTGACACACTTCTTATTATTGATGACAAATTGGAAATAAAAACTAAAATTGATGACTAAATTGAAATTACAAGTAGGTTAAACTAAAACAATATTTAATATTTTGCAGAGAACAATTAAAAACACGTCCGACTAGAATGAAAGTCAAAAAATGAATCTTGGTACTATGAACCAAAAATGTCCTGTCCTAAGTACCTGAAAGCCGATATTTCGAAAAATCTGAGTGGTACTTCCAGGCTTCTAATAGGCTTTCGGGTACTTAGGACTGGACACTTTTGATTCTAAGTAACAAAGCTGAAATACATCAATAAAAGTGTCCGAATTTTTTCGTGTAGGGGCCATATTAGCTGAAAAATATTTGCATAGGTGTTGGTCTAGTCTAATGGAAAACCACTCAAATTTTCCGAAATATAGGCTTTCAAGTACTTAGGACAGGACATTTTTTGTTCATAATACCAAAACTGTAATATGTACATATATTGAAGTATCCGAATTTTTCCGTGTGTTTCTAATAAGCGGCCATCTTAACCTAAAATGTTCGTGTAGGTCTAAAAAAATAAAATTTAAAAATAAAATTGGGCGGATTACTCCAGCACTCAATGCCACTAACGGGCCCACGGTGCAATACCCGGACAAACACATATACTTACAGATTAAAAACACCCAACCGTGATTTTTGGCCACCACCGGGAATCGACCCCGAGACCCTCGAATAACAAAGCAAGCATTCTACTTACTGTGCTAATGAGGACGGTTAGATCTGGTTCCAGTGTAACAGGAAATCAAATTGATTTCTGAAATATACGTTTTCAGGTACTTAGGACTGGACATTTTTGTCTCTAAGTAACCGAACATATCGATTTCGTTAAATTTCATGTGTTTCTTATAAAATGCCAATTGGATCGGGGACAAGAAGCGCTCAAGTCTTAATAAAAACTACTACATTTATAATCTGTTCTTTAAATAAATATTGCTTAATCCAAATACAAAAACAAATGTATGTATGTTTATATAGAATTCGTTACTTGGTTACCTTCATTTTTGTAAGTTTTGAGGAATGCTGCTTATTGTACTTATAACGAAACTTTTATTATATATTTACACTCAAACATATACATTTTTATTTGCTGTTGCTTTTAGGACTTTTTAATTATAGATAATAAAGTATTCTGCTTACATAAAACGCTTATAGTACAATTTGCAACGGTTTTTCTAATTAAACATCACTCGTATATAAAAAAAGAGAACTTTTGAAATACTTAGATCGAGTGTATAGAATGTACTTCGAAAGTTTGGTGAAACTTCTAAATATACTCGTAACCAGTCATTTTAGGCTAAAATATTTAGCCGTTAATTGAAATTCACCAGCTAAGGTAGCTGTGAGCAGATGACTATTGATGGATATTGAGAAAAAAAAAGTTTGCTTTCGGCTAAATCAAGCTAGGCTCTAGCTATAACTACTGTTGTGCATCCAAGAATCAGACATTCATTCAGTATTTTACTTATGTTCTGAAAATAAATTTTATGATCAATTTTACAACATAACCCCTATTGGAGCGCTTTGTGATCTACCCTTATTCGATGCCAGTACTGTAATACCCAAATAAATCATATTCAATTTTTATATTTTTGCTTTTTGGTTTTTCGTGTACATGTTTTTGAGACATCACGCGTTAATTTCATGTTATTGAACATCAAATCACCAAATCCAGTGTTGATGAAGTCCACGAAATGCCCATCCGCCGCAGGACACAGCATTTAAGATTGTGTTCTTCGACTTCGTGAAAGAGTTTACGCAAGGATCTTGGTCTGAAGGCATATAAAAGACAGCTCGTACAACAACTGAAGTCGAACGACTTGCACAGCGTGTAAGTTTCATTTTTTATTAATAAGCAAAATTGCCGCATTTAATGTGATCTACCCTTCTTTCAGGCCAGTATTGTAACATTCAGACAAATCATACAATTTTAATCGAATTAGTTTTCAACATTAGGTTTGTTTTCGCCACAGTTTTAAAAAAATAAAATCCGTTTCCATACATGATTCCGGAAGCAAAATTTTCCATTTATCGAGAGGATACTAGTTTTTAATTTCAAATATTCAATCTAATGTTCTAATTGAAACAGTGAAGCCTCTCGATAAGTTTTTAGTACTTGGAGACCTTTCAGATCTATAGCTAATTCTAAGTGTTCTATAAAATATTGACTGGAGTTCATTATCATCGCCTATTGTATAAGTCCCTGATACACTATACAAATTAACGATAATATCAGAGATTGGCTCATATAGTGACTCTGTGGAATAAAAGCAAGGTACATTAAGCTATCCATATATCGGTACTTTAAATTCAAATCTTTTTTGACTTTTTTTGCTATCATGACAGTACTTTTTTGTGGTTGACTTTGTAAATAGTGTCGTGATAGATGTTTTTTGGGTTGACAATTAAATATGATGAAAATATTTATTTTAGTGTTCCCATAGCGTTTTTTTGGGTTAGAATTTAGGCCATCTTCATATACATCTATTAGAGCAACAGGGAGTGATGATGGATAAAATTTTAAAGTACTGTGCATTTCAAACAAATCAGTCTATCGCAGTGTGTCTGAAAGGATTAATACAAAGAGTAAATTAGTAAACGGAAACACATATAGATTGGGTCTAAATTCTATATTAACTGTTGTCCTTTACTCGAAAATGTATGAGTGTCATGTATTGAACCTAAAAAAGAATTAACAAATTCTTTCTTTTTAAATCTTCTTATCCCATTTATTTTTCAACTTAGAAAGGAGTTGTACATGTATGTCTACGGAATAAGTTGAGCTCACAAATTAGGTGAGCGAGCATAAATTGCCTTAAAATAATGAGTGAGTTTATACATTTTTTTGGTGTTCCATAGTTATGATGTAATTCTTTGCGGCTATATCGATAAATTTTGAATTTGAAATAATTTACTGAAGTACCGATTTGACTCACCAATTACGAAAAGATTTTGTAAATTTTGATTCTTTGTTACTGTTTCAAATTTGGCTTTTGGTCGTTGAAAAAGTCCTGTAAAAATATGAAGGGCTAACCACTGGATAGAACCTATAAGACCTGGCCATCCTTTGTCAATGAGTAAAACTCTACTAAAATTTAGTATCCAGTCTTTTTATTTTAATATGATTTATAAATCATCGAGGTTATTGTAAATACATGTGATTAATTGTATAGGAACTATCCTTTTATACAAAATAACCATTAGAATTAAAAACCATCAAGAAGTTCTTCATGAAATCGAATGATTAAGCACCAGCTGTGACTCAATACACTATTGTGATAACAAAATAACCATTAGAATTAAAAACCTTCAAAAAGTTCTTCATGAAATCGAATGATTAAGCACCAGCTGTGACTCAATACACTATTGTGATAACTCCACCAGAAGACGGAAACGAAACCGAAGAAGATTCGGTGGCTGAAGATTGTGCTAATTAAAATAATGTAGGGCCGAAATTGTTGTAGGTTGAAGCATTTTTAGATGAACGGAATCACAACGAACTAGACAACAAAATCTAAGAAAATTCATCTACCGCCGAGCTTCAACCTAAGCCTACTCAAAAGAAATGGATTACGGGAGACATTCAAGACATTACCAGTTAGAATGTAATATATGGGAAAGTAGGCCGCCACCGCTAGCTTTATTCAACGAATCGCATCCCCTTGACTTTTTTATGCTGTATGGAGAACTTATATGGAGGACTTTTTGTTCCTCTATCGATGAATGTTACGCATTTGTAGGGATATTGATAATAAGTTGGTCAAATGAATTATATAATAAAAATGCCTTGGTTTCCAACACAATGAGAAAGAACAGATTCGATGAAATTATGAGTAAGCAACTTGCCCCAAAATGTCAAAATGGGAAAAATTGGACCATTGGTTAACCGTATGAATCAAGTTTTCTCAAAATACTGTCCTATTGAACGTAATGTCTCAATAGACGAAACAATGATACCATATTTTGGGAGACACGGATGTAAAATGTTTATCAAAGGCAAACCAATTAGATTTGGGTTTAAGGCGTGGGTATTAGCAACAAAATCTGGATACTGTATTAATTTCGATATTTACCAAGGGAAATCGATTGAAGCAACCTAGAGAATCTCAATTTCAGCCAATTTTGCAGCATAAATTCCCGAGCTTTCCATTTATTTCGATAATTATTTTACCTCGCCGCGCCTAATTAACTACCTCGGAAAACATAATTTTGGCGGCACCGGTACAGTTCGACCAAATCGACTTGGAAAAACAAGCACTTTGAAGGATGCCAAACAATGAAAAAGCTAAAGCGCGGAATGTATGATTCCATGGTCGATAAAAATGAAAATATTGTTGGAGTTCGATGATATGACAATAGTGTAGTAACAGTGTTGTCCAACCAATATGGCATCGTACCCTTAAAAAAGGCCAAAAGGTATTCGGCCAGTGAGAAAAATAATTGAGGACAAAACAAAAGGTGGACACCAATGGGTTAAAATACACGCCGTTGGAATATTTAGAAAAAATGAAAATCTGATCAATAAATTACATTATTAACCCGTTTTTAACCCGTTCGAGGGAAGCTTGATCGGTATCAAACGTAAATCGAAATGAATTTGAACAATTCTATTAAATCATAATTCAACGGTTGATTAAACCATTTACTAATTAAATTGAATGAAATTTGAACTGAAAAATATTTTAATGATGAGTGATTTGAGTTGAGTTACAATTGGGGCTGCGCTTTAATGTATGTGGATGAAGATAGTATTTGAATTATTTGAATGAATTTAATCCGAAATCTTTAAAATTTTTTGGTAAATAATCTTACTTTATTTAAAGCTCCAAAATAATATGGAAAATTCGAAAATATCTCATAATGAAAATGAAGCTTCGAACACAAATTATGAATTTAAAGTTTGTCATGTTTATTGACTGTTCTAAAGCTCTATAAACATTTTGAAAACTCCTTGAAATTTTTGGAAACCATAAATATCTGTTACTTGCTAAACGTAGCAAGTTAAAATTTTACAATTTTTCCAAAATATTCCAATTTCCAAATATTCCAAAATTTGCAAAATACCTAAGGATTTTGTCACTCTTTCACTTACATAATTGGTCGGAAATTGGAAAGCTAGTCGTATGACCGAATGAAACTTTAATCAGTTCATACCAAAATTATTTTGCAATTCAAAAGAAATTTGATTAAAATTTTAAAAAAGATTTGAGTTCAGTTTAAATTTTGAAATATTTATGAACTTAAATGTAAACTTGATTGAAATGTTAATGAGATTTAAGGCTAGTTTGATACTATTTAAATTATCTAAATGTTCATATATGTTGAACCAATTGTTTTTTTTCATTACCAACTTTATTTAAAAACAATACAAAATGTACATGAATCTTCACAAAAGTGGTAAGATAATTGCACCCCTAGTTCTTTAGAACATGTGACAGGTGCAACGATTCGAACATCATGGCGAGATAATGAAAGAAAACACACCATTCAGTATTCAGCACTTGTCTTGAGAAAGAGTTGCTCTATATCCTTAGTCTGTTCCAACCAATGTTTAAGGCTCTTGGAGAACAGAGAAGCTGCCACACATTCTAATATCAACCGGTAAATTGTTAAACATAATAGGCGAAATTACGTTGAAAAAACGTGTACGAAACTCCAGTTTGAAATTTAGAATATATTTTTTATACTGAGTGTTTAGACGAATATGACGATCTGGATAATGGACAAAGTTATTTCCGCTGATTAGGTAGAAAATTCTTGTAAACATATATGTGTCTCAATGGTAGTATATGCAGTTCCCGGAAGATGGACCAGGATGGAGAAATCATATCTTTAAAGGTTATTAGTCTGGGAATATGTTTCTGGCTAATGTGGAGGGAAGTGATGCTAGTTTTACAAGAAGCACCCCAACATGAAAGGCCATTCAAAAGAATCGTGTCGACCAGTGCAAAATACACCAACCTTAGAAGGTATGGCGGGCAATACAGTCGTCAAGCATACATTTTTCTTGATACCAACACTAATTTATATAATCTCACTAACTACTTTTACCTCAAAACAGCCGTTTAGAGCGCAAGATGGTCTTAGAGTGCAACCAAACACATGGATACATAACAGCATAAGGAGTTATCTGACTGTCCCTAAAATATACCACTTTAGTTTTATCCCTCGAGCGTAAGTTATGGGCTTTCAGCCATATAACTGGAATATTTAAATCATGATCAATCGCAGTTATTGAGGACCCAAAACCAAACCTTGACGAACTCCAGCCTTAATAGTGCGTTCCCTACGACAATTGGCACGCACTATCTGTGTTCATTCACAAAGGTAAGAACAAAACCATTTGTATATAGGTCCACGAAAACCACAACAATAAAGTTTCCTCAAGAGAGTAGAATGATCAACTCTGTCAAACGCTTTGGTTAAGTCTATGAATCAGGTAGAAATTTTTAATTCTTGGTCAATTCCCGCACTAATCTGTTCGAGAAATGAAGAAATGGCATGCTCCGTATTTTTAACTTTTCTAAATCTAAACTGCAGTGGAGATAGAAAATAGTGTTTATCCAGGAAGTTCAGCATTCTAAATACTTTCAATAGCTTTTTCAAATATCTTCGAGAAGATTGATAAATGTGATATTGGTCTATAATTATCCAAACATGTTCTATCATTTTTTTTATGTATTGGGATAACAACTGCTCATTTTAAGACTACCGGAAAGATCCCTACTGCCACACTTAAATTCGTAATATAGGAAAATACATCCACAATAAAACAAGCCATTTGCTTGACAGAACCATTGGATACAGCATCGATTCCCGGAGAAGATATATATTTAAGAGCGTTTATAATCGCATATAGCTCTCCAGGAAAAATTAACGAATAATAAAAACTGTTCGTAACTCTGTAGTGCTCAGTGACTGTCCGATTTTTATTTCGCGCACCCAAGAAATCGTTTAGTTCATTGGCAATTGCACCAGGCTCAGAGCTAATCTTCTATTGTTTGGATGTTTTTTCGCAATCTTGCACATTTTATTTCTTTTGTGTTTTGCTTCAATAATTGATTGGACTTCCATGGTTTGAGTTTAAGAGAATTCCTGTCTATATAGCGTAATATATTTAGTACATCTACTAAGATGAACTTGTAAAAATTTTATAAAGTAGTTAAATGCTAGAGATGCACTATAGTTTGGTTATACACATCAGTCCAAACTTCGCTCATTCAAAAGCCATTCTTTTAATTTGACATAGTCAATTCGGCCTACTTCAGTTCTTTTTGTATACGAACGACATAATATATACGTGGTCTACAGAATTATACTTCAATTAAACAATAGTCTGAGATACCCAAATTTAACACTGAGCACGAAATATTCTGAAAGAACCTTTAATCAAGTCTATAAAGAATTTATCAATACAGCTTGCAGAAGTGTTAGTAATTATGATTCATCAAGCCCATTATTTGACAGCGTAACCAAAAGACTGTCTAGACGTAAGAACTTTTTTGTAGAAAATCTATATTGAAATCACCCATAACTACCAGGTTAGAGTGTAGAAAATTACTCAATTGCATTGTGAATTTAAAATGTAACTTTTCAAATTTGGGAAATTTCAAATGTATATCTTTCATCTAAATTTGTTTGATATTTTAATTATTTTTGCAGAGTTTGATTAGTATCAAAAATAATTCGCATCGTTTGAACACTTTCGACACTTTCGTTTAAAATGGTTGTTACCACATATTTATGAAAAAATTTGAACGATAATATTTGTCATTTAGTTTGAAAGAGTTGGTAAAGAATTAGAAATGCCCATAAGTATATAACGGGCTAAATTCATCGTATTTCGATAAACTTGTTGCCGATTTGTCTGATATGCGTATACATGAATCAAATAACAACAATTTATATTCAACCAACCACCTGTTACTTTATCGAAAGCAACAAATAATATACAAAACTCACCTGTGTTACAAAGCATAAACTAAACATACACACCAACACAAACACACATACTATTAGTGACAAATGTATTTTTTTATTTGTTTAGTAAACTATCACAATTTTTATTAAATTTATTATTTTTGGTTTACACTTTTATAAACACAAAAAGAAAACCCGCACTTTACACTTCAATGCACACTTGAAGGATACATATAGTTATATGTATATACACTTTAGCACCAAACTATATTTTTACCAAACAATTTTTTATATTTCATTTTAAAAACTACAAAACTATATATAGATTTGTACACAAAAGCTAAATAAATGTATTTTGTCCTTTAAACTTTTTTTTTTTTATGTTAAAAGCACACAAAACTTTATCTATTTCTATATAGACCGACTATTCGGAAATAAATTGTGTATTATACGTGCTTAGCAAACGAAAGCTCGGAAAAGACTAAAATGTAAAAATTTGAGAAAAAACAAAAAAAAACAACAACAACAACTAGTGCACTACTACCAACATCATAATCACTGATACATATACATATACATAACCATTATGTGTATACGGAAAATAAAACAACTTGTAGAGCTTTTTGTTGTTTTTGTTGCTGCTTTTGGTATAGAATGGTTGCGAGTGGTGTGGAATGGAAAATGTTGGCACAAAAACGGAAAAATTCACTTGTTGTTATTTAGAATGTCGTAACTGTGTGTATTGTAGATGGTTTTTTTTTGTTAGTTCTGTTTTCCCCATTGGTATTTTTGTATACATTTTTCCAGTTTTTCCGTTATACAATTTATTATGATTTTTTCTTTTTCTTTTATTTTTTTGTGTTTTAACGATAAAAATAATAAGAGTTAATTCATAAAATGGTTAACACTTTGTTTATGCAAATATAAAGAGTGTTGTGTGAATTTGCCCGCGCGCTGGTCATTTTTGGGATTCAAATATATCGTTAATTATACGCTATATGATGTCTTGATTATATGTATATATTTATAAATAATTTTAAGGCTTCATTGTGTGATTAAATTAATCGACCAAGGTTATATATAAATGTGGCACGAGTGTCGAATTCAAATTTATATAAATTATATTACATATTATAACGAAAAGTCAAAACAATTTTCTAAATTTGGCACACAACAACAAACCACATTCAAAATCAATCAATGTTATTTATTAATATGCTTTCCCTATGCTTTATATTTATAAGTGAATTTTCTTAAATTTTATTATGTTTATTACATACATTGGAATAATACCAGCATACACATATAGAAATATTCCCGACAAAATACTAAACAATGACATGAAAACACCATCGCGCACCATTAAAATCGATTCACGTTTTCCTAATTACTTTTTATCGTCAACATTCAACAATTGACACACAAAAAATAGGAATGTGTATAGCGCGCGCTTAAAATGGGAAAAACAACGCGATGGTGAATGGAAAATCTTAATCCATTTTATCTGTAAAATAACAAAACAAAAATACGGGAAAACAGAGGCCAATAATGTGTGCGTGTGTGTCGGCATATTTAACGATTTATATAACGTATTTTCCGATATTTAAAAATAATACAATGAAACATCAATTTTCAATAATATTTATATAAATGAAGGGAGGATGAAGGAGGAACACTCGCCTCACACATTGCTCAATTTTGTAAAATGTAGCTCAATTATAAAATTTCGTTGCTCAAAATTAATTAAATGTTATAATTTTATGGATCTTCTCAAAATTATGTTGCTCAATAATTGCACAGTAATCGAATTTCAAACAAAGCTATGTATATTAAGCGCTTTAAAATTTATGTTGCTCAATATATATCTTGCATCGAAATTGTTGTAAAAACATAGTCTTCGGTGGGCCAATAAAATGTTGTTGATCTGCTCAATAATAGATTTGTTGCTTCTGAAAATTGATGTTGCTCATTTATGTGTAACTGCTGTAAAGTTTTATTGTTCAATGTCAATTAAAAATATCAAAAGGATTAGTACGATAATTATGTTGCTCAAATATGCATATAAAATAAATAAAGCTACATTATTTATTTGGCTTGGTTGGTGACTATCAAGGAGGATTTCGTCCGAATCGATCAGTCACTGATCAGGTCTTTTCTCTGCGGATGATTCTATCTAAATATTATGAGACATCCATCCCCGTACATCAGGTCTTCCTGGATTTCCGGCAGGCCTATGACTCGATCAATCGAGAGAGTTTATGGTCTGCCCTGGAATACCTAGGAATGCCACCAAAACTGGTACGACTATGTAGGATGACAGTGACGCAGTCCCAATGCTGTGTTAAAGTTGAGAACAGGCTATCGACAAGTTTTGTAGTTAACTCGGGTGTTCGGCAGGGAGATGCTCTGTCCCCGATACTCTTTAATCTCATGTTGGAGTACATCTTTCGTAAAACTGAAACACCGCAGCGTAACATCTTATATCGCCAGTCCAGGTGCTTGCATATGCAGATGACATATGCGTGATTGGACTGAATAGCAACGGAGTGAAAAAAATACTTGATCCGCTTGTAGAGTTTTCAGCTTCAGTTGGACTTCAGATCAATGAGTCCAAAACGAAATACATGATCTCTGGTTTTAGGGACAATGGCACACCAGATTTTAGTAGTGGCCACCACACGTTTGAGGGAGTGAGGAGGTTCAAATATTTGGGTTCTCTTATCACTCACGATAACAGTGTGGGTGAGGATATTAAAGTGCGTCTGGCAGCTGGCAGTCGTTCTTTGTATCCTCTAAGGCCACTGCTAAAATCTAAACACTTATCAAGTGCCGTGAAGCTGAAGCTTTACAAAGCGTTGATCAGGCCCGTTGTTATGTTTGGATGTGAAAGTTGGGTGCTGACGGATGAGTACGAGAGATGGCTCCTAACATTTGAGAGAAGAGTCATGCGTGTGATTTACGGCCCAAAACGCTAAATAGATGGTACCTACCGAGCTCTGTACAATATCGAGATCAGAGATCTGATGAAGATCCCCGATATTGTACATGAAATAAGTTCTGCGTGCTGATCCGGAACGAATTGTGCAGCGATCTCTGAAAGGAGAGACACCATATGGTAGGCGCAGAGGTCGTTGCAGGCGACGATGGCTCCACGGTGTAGAGAACGACTTGGCCTCTTCAGATTGTCTTAGACAGTATGAAGACCATGCTCGGGATCGAAACCGCTGGAGCCGGATTGTTGACTCAGTAAGGGGCCAGTAATGGTCTTTAAAACTGTTTTTAATTTTTAATTAATTTATTTGGCTGTTAATAAACATTTTGCTCACTCACATGTCTCGTATATCTAAATTGCACGTACATATTTTTCAAGAATACCATCACAGTATCCTTTGCTTGTCGTAGGAGGCGACTAAACGGTTGGATCGCTGTCAACAAAAGGAAAAACGGATACCGCCAAAAAAACATCGGATCCCTGGTGAAATACCCGGACACGAAATTTAGACTTGGCACTTGGAACGTGTCAAGAAACTCGCTGGCCTAAGAGTGGGGACCATGTGTCCCAGGGCTATACGTTGCTTAACAGTGGTGATGACCTCGGGAATCTTCAAGCTGGATTTCTTCTTTACAGGTAAATAGGGCTGTTTTAGATTTTGAAGCAGTCAATAACTGATTGTGTAAGCTTCGCTTGAGCATGAAGTTAGCCAACCTGTGAATAATTTCTGTACATGCGACCACGGAATTTATACCCGAATATGATGTTAGAAAGGTAATTGGGGACTTTAATGCTAAAGCTGGCAGAAATCACTGCGGCCGATTGTGGTGAGAGAATGGTGTGCTTAAAAATTGCTCACGATCTTAGAGTCGCCAGCACATTTTCCCATCACAAACAGTTACATTTGAAAACATGGACTCATCCTCGCAAAATTTCCCGCAACCAAATTGACTACGTGTTAATTTCTAAAGGGCGAGCTCGGGTTCTCAGAACTTATCGGTCAGTAACCAAATACGTAGGCAGCGATCATCATTTAGTCGCTGCAAAGCTATACGATGGAAATTTTAGTACAGGCCCGAGAATACAGCGAAACACAAAAATCGTTTCAACTGTGATGTTCTGATAAATGAAAATCAAAAGAAACGATATCAGAATCTTGTCAGCGACAGCGTTGAGAAAGCTAATTACCAGTCTGACTGTGTGAATTCTGTATGGGAGGAACTGAAAACTTTGGTTGTCAGTGCTGCTCAAAAGACTTTAGGTATAGTGAAAGTCGGACCCAACAATGATTGGTTTGATGACGAGTGTTGTCTTGCAATTGAGCAACCAAATAGTGAAACAAAGTCCCACAATCGCAAGGAAGAACAAGGCTGCTCTTACTAGGAAAGAAGGCAACGAAGTAAATTTGTAGGCGGAAGAAGCGAGAATGGTGGAAGGCCGAGGTTCTGAAAGTACAACAACTCAGCAATGAGCGCAGTTCGCGTAATTTCTTTAAAGAAATTACCGGAATTTGCGCCGGGATGGAAACCTCTGTGTCAACATCGTCGCAGTACTCGACGCATGGAATGGAAACTTTACTCATCTGTTTGGTATTGATCATGCGTCACTGACTGTTGTTGAGACACCTCAAATACAGACTGCGGAGATTTGAATTGAGGATCCATCCCATTAGGAATTCACTAGGGCCATGCAGAGACTAAAAAGAAACCGCTCATCTGGTGTGGACTGCATTAATTCGGAGCTCTTGATTTTTGAAGAGGTACTTTTTGGAATTGTCTTTTCGATTTTATTCGATTAGTATGGAGAACTGAAGTGGCCGCAATGTGCCCTATCTTCAAGAAGAGAGACCGCTTGAAGTGTGAGAATTATCACGGTATAGCTCTCATTTGCACAGCATATACAAGTTACTGCCCTACATTATATTGGATATAGAATCACCACTCTAGCTTAGGGCCTAGTTGGTGACTATCAAGGAGCATTTAGTCCGAATCGATCAGGTGTTTTCGCTGCCGATGATTCTGTCTAAATATTACGAGACTTCCATCCCTGTACATCAAGTGTTCTTGGATTTCTTGCAGGCCTATCACTCGATGTATCGAGAGAGTTTGTGGTCTGCTTTGGAATATCTAGGAATGCCAACAAAATTTGTACTATTGTGTAGAATGACAGTGACACAGTCTCAATGCTGTGTTAAAGTTGAGAATATGCTATTAAAAATGTTTACATTTAACTCGGGTGTGGCAGGGGGATGCTCTGTTCGCGATACTCTTCAATCTTATGTTGGAGTACATCTTTCGTAAAACTGAAACACCTCAGCGCAACATCTTATATCGCCACTCCAATCAGGTAGATAACATGTGCCTGATTGGACTGAATAGCAACGGAGTGAAGGAAATACTTAACCCGTTTGTAGAGTTTTCAGCTTCTGTTGATTCAATGTACATACCGAGCTCTGTATAATGTCGAGACCAGAGATCTGATGAAGATCCGGAACGAATTGTGCAGCGATCTTGGAAAGGAGAGCCACCATATGGTAGGCGCAGAGGTCGTTGCTGGCGACGAAGGCTCCACGGTGTCGATAACGGATTGGCTTCTTCATATTGTCTAAGACAGTATGAAGACCAAGCGCAGGATCGAAACCGTTGGAGCCGGATTAATGACTCATTAAGAAGCCAGTAATTTCCTTAATATACTATTTATTATTATTGTTGCTCAATTATTTTACAATGCACTATTATTGTTTAAAATTGTTGAATGGGATGTTCTTATTTCACCGGTAAAATTTCGTTGCCCAGGTTATTATACAGACAAACGAGAATATTACTGTGACCCAAACCGAACTTTCTGCAATCTCAACTTGGCGATATTTCGCTTTTCCCTAGGCCTGAACTTTGCGACAAATAAAATTAATTTAAAATTTAATATTACGTCTCGCATATTCTATTCGAAAATTATCATCAACTTCCACTGCCGCCAATAATAATTTCCTTAAAAATATAATTCATATAACGTATACATATATACGTATGTATATATACCAAAACGATATGTGGTTTTGTACAATGACGTCGGCAAATTCATCGAATCCACTAAATAACAATTGTGTATTATTAAATAAAATCAATGAGTTAAAAAAAATTGTCTGCATTGAAAAGATAAAAAAAAATTGGAAAATTAAATTTCAACGACAAAATGTAGTGCTTTTCAGTAAACGCTTTTTTTTTATGTGTGTGAGACTATAATACAAGAAAACCGATTAATCTCACATTTATCTTCTTTTTAATGTTTGGGTGTCTCTTCAGCTCGACACACACATGTGCACACTATATGCATATACAAACTAATTACACCAGAATAAAATGTATATGTCATGTTAAAGGATATATATGTATACCCTTCATTAGGATAATTCGATGGAGCAAAATATTATTGAAATTTATTAACCCCTGACATTTCATTACACTTCCTTAATGCAAAAAAAAAAAAACAACAACAACAAAATTCATCGCATCATATCGTACAAGGAAGCAATATAAGAAGGAAAAATATATTACACATTGTCAAGCACGATATGATTTAGCTGCTGCCATAAATATTATTTTTCAGTTCCTTTTATGTACATTTGTGTATACGTGCAAATGGTTCAAAAATATTATCAAAATGTAAGTGACCGGATATTGGGATATTCGGGGGCCGAACCATCAATTTTGGTGGAGAAACAATTTGATCGGAACAGTTTTCGGTCATTGGTATAATCTTAACATAAGAGCAGACCTAAACTGTATCTCAATATCAATTTATCTAAAAATGGTTTGGCGGAGATTTCCAGATCTAATAGCCAGATTATTTCAAAAACAGGAATGAACGAAAATAATAAATATTAGGAAGAATTTCAATCGATTTTCAAATTTTGCAAAATTTAAAGAAGTTTAAATCTTGAAATGCGATTCCAGTTAATCCGCAATGTTGTTTTAAATATTATAAGATTCTTACCAAGTTATTTGTATCAATTTCTGATTTACATGATCACATCATAGACAACATTTGTGATTTTAAATCGGTAGCAATGAATTTAAGCTCGGAAAAAGCACAAAGAAATTGATTGACTGAATAGCATTTTAAAAAAGAATTGTTGATTTTTGTAGAATTTAACTCACAGTGAAATAATCACTTGCGGTTTCAAACTTGATTTAACAATAAAATATAATTTTTTACTATTTTCAACAATTTAACTATGAACAACCGAGCTTTTTTTCAAATTTATCTCAAGAACTTAATTTTTAAAAATTATTTAAAGATCCACCATAGAGCTTGAAACGAATCAAAATTTTTTATTAAACCTTTTGTGCCGCTCTCGTTGACACAGCAAGTAGCGTACTTGCCTTGTTACTCGAGGGTCTCGGGTTCGATTCCCGGTGGTGACCAAAAATCACGGTTGGGTGTTTTAATGTGTATGTATATGTGTTTGTCCGAGTAGTGCACCGTGGACCCATTTGTGGCATTGAGTGCTGGAGTGATCCGCCCAATTTAAAAAAAAAAAAAAAACCTTTTGTGGTTAACAAATAATTTAAGGGAAAAATATTCAAAAATATTTTGAAAATGCTCAAAATGAGCATGTTTTGCTCAAAACACTTGATGACCGAAAAAATTCGCAAGTTTGATTTTTTTAGGAGTATTTTGTTGAGAACAATTTAACTCTAATCCGTTCGGAGTTAATTTTTCTCAACAAAATAACTTTTTTTTGAGTTAATTTTTTTTTATGAGTTGGTAGTAGTTTTGAAAATTAGTTTTAAAAACAAATTAAAATAAATATTTAGCGATTGTTAATTGAAAAAATTGGTTGTCATAAAATAATGGAAAATACAAGAAAAATTTGATGAAACAAAAATAATTAAAACTTTATATAAATTGACGCTTACGAAATGTCATTTAACTACCAAAATGACAACCTTCGAAAGTAAAATTGAAAAAAAATTTTAAAAATGTACATCTAGTGTCAAGTACCATAGTTAAAATCGAAATAGAGTTAAATAACTCAAGAAATATTTTCGAGTTATTTAACTCATGTCAGAATTTGATCAGTGCAATTGTTGTTGTAACAACCTCAACAAAATTCACCTAAAAGTATTATTATTAATTCAAAACTTCCATATTATATTAATCCTTTCGCGGACACAACTTAAAACATGCTACTCCCAAAAAGTCAAGCGCCATATCTTCCATATTTTTAGAGATAACGAAATTCTGCAGGTGGTGTCTACTTCGATGGTTTTAATTGTTTTGCTATTTAACTCAGTTAAATTAGTTGAAGTAGACCTTCCTTGTAGAAAGCCGTGTTGGGCTTCTGATAAATGACGTTGCATATGACTAATTCAAGTAGTTTGGGAATTGATGACGACGATGATATTCCTCTGTATGACAGCTTTTTTTCCAGCCTTAAAAATAGGCGTTATTTTAGTTAGCTTCCAATGGATTGAAATCTTACCACTTCGGAGCAATTGATTGAAGAGCAGACATAATGGTTCAACTAGTTTCGGTCCTAATGTTTTCAAAATTGCTGATGGTATTTTATCAGGACCACATCCGTCACCAAATGAATTAAGCGCTTGTAGAATATCTACCTTTGTGATAAACGATATAAGTTGAGGTAGAGTTGTTTTTGTGATAAACGGATTGAAAAAAATTAGCAAACATGTTAACGATACACTGCTGGTCACTTGACTGTTTATTATTGTATTACATTAAGGCGGGATAGCTTTTTGTCTGACGTTTTGTATTAAGAAACTTCCAAAAATACGTTGGATCGTTCTTCATATTGTCTTGTATAGTGGTGAGAAATACCTTCTGTATTTTAGTTCAAAGTACTCCTCGTATAAGATGTTGTTTCCTTGAAATGACTTTCTGTTATCTTCAGTATCGCTAATTTTCATTCGTTTGTATGATTTATTTTTCTTATTTTTCAGGTTGATAAGCACGTGGTCATGCCATGGTGGATGATTGATTTTCGATTCTCTGGACAAAGGAACATAATTCTTGAACAAATCAGGTGATAAAAATTGTCTACGTTCACGTCTAGGTTATGTTTAGATAGTTCATCCTGCCATATGGTATTATTGAGGGAGGTTTTCAATTCTGGTAGGTTAGCTTTCTTGAAATTAAAGCGGGTTTCCACGTCTGCATGATCTATACATGATGAGAGTACTGCTGAATTCAATGGTATTTCCATTGCTTTATGATGGTCGTCATTTACAACGAATGGTACCAGGAATTGTTTTACAGTAAAAATATCAGGATCATTGGAGAGGATAAGGTCCAGATATCTGCCGTGCATGTTGGGAATATTGTTAATTTGATTATGATCAGATTTTACATCGAAAGGAATATTACAGTTGATTTCGGGATCTAAACACCAGGAAGTGTTAGGAACGTTAAAATCTGCTGCAATGAGGGATATATCAGGTGGATTATTAAGGTTGATTAGCTCGTATATGGTATCACAGAAGGTTATATATTTTTCCTGAGTGGAATGAGGGAGATGTAAGCTGTCACTATATAGTGATGTTTATTTTAGACAAGCACAATCTTACACATACACACTCCAATGATGATTGTGAAACAGTAGCAATTTAATTCGAATAAATTGAATAACAAATCCTCCACCTGAAGTTTTTGTGCTGGTATATATGGATCTGTTACATCTATATAAAGGATGTTGTTATTATGTGATGTTTCACAGATGATATACTCATCAAACGTGTTTTTTTTTCTGAAGTGCACAATTCATAGAATATAATGGCATACTTGGCCTTCTTGCACTTTATGTACTGCCGGAAAGAGAAATATCCTTTAAATAAAAGCAGTGATTCATCCAAAGACAAAGGTTCTGGATAATATATTTCACAATCATTTTTTATTAATGTATCCAGAAGTTCTCTATAACTTTAGATAGTCGATCCGCTTTATGTTCGTATCTTTCGTAGTTTTGGCAACAAATTTGCTCAAATTGTCACTCAGACATTATTGTAGAACAAATAGGGTGAAAGTATTATGGCGATTTACTAAACATATGTCGACACGAGGAAATTTTATTTGTGCTTGGTGTAGGCAGAGGCGAAAGAATTTTTTGATTTCCTCCAAATTGGTTTCCTTAATAATTTTGAACCATCTCTTTTTAGTGGCTTTCACTTCACTCAGTATTTATAATTGAACTTACAGTAAGATCAATGCTCTATTGACGATATTATGTAACTCAAATAAGTGTGCCTGATATCAAGTAAGGTTATATTGCAAGCTTTAATTAAGTAGGTAAAATTGCTTATAGAGAAGTTTTATGAACAAATAGAAGTCAACAATTAAGATACCGGGATGGATCTGTCGACGTTTGGAGCGCGAGGTACCGAGTTCGAATCCCAACAGAGGCGGGATGCAAAAGTGATTTTTCATCTCCCATCTCTTTTTCATTACGATCGGTAATTAAATTGAACGTTGGAATGTAAAAGTCATGGGCCGACCCATCTTCCATGTCAGTACAGGGTGACATGGAGCTATGCAATGCGCAGGTGGTATACTGTACTTGTGTGAATGGGATGAATGGGTTGAATGAATGTTAGTGAGAATGTGGGTATTGCACCGTGGGCCCATTAGTGGCATTGAGTGCTGGAGTAAAATCCGCCCAATTTTAAAATAAAATATAAGGTATCGTTGGTATACTACGATAAAGAAAGATGTGATTAATGAGCTTTTTTAATAACTTAACTGACTGAGAGTATTATCAGTTTTTTTTTACATTAGTAGAGAAGTGCTTTTTAAATTTAGTTAAAAATTTCAATATAAAATAATTTTTACATAATTCTAAAATTTCAATTTAATCCTAATTTTCTTTGCAAAGCTTGTGTTATAGTAAAGTTTTAAACAGTTCACAGCGATATCAAGCATTTTGATTAATCAGCACTCGAAATAGTATATTCCGAAAATATATAATTTCCGTAAGCCGGTATTGCAACAGTTGAGCGCTCTATAAAAGTTCTAAATCGAAAATAAACTGGCATTGTACATTTGCGCAAAAAGCATGACATATTTCATGAAACCACTATCGAAGCTTAATATCCATGATGAACTTTTATTCAAGCCTCATTTCTAAACTGTAAATAATGAATAATAAAAGCTTACTTGTAAAGATAAAGCTTTTTGTTTTAATGTAGTAAATCTTGATCTGATTGTGAGATGTAACAAACTGTAAATGCTTATATAAAACGGTTGAAAGCTCTTATTTACTAGAGCCTTATCAATAAAGCTTAACTTAGAGGAAATCGTATGGTATACAAGGGGCCTGCATCCTACCTGTACCATAAAAGATATTATGGATGATCTCCAACGACATAAGGGCTGCAAATAGAAAATCCAAATATAATAAAAAGAGAGAAGGTCAAAGAAGGGTCCGAATTTAAAGTTACTAAAAGGGGTTTCGCGTTATTTATGTTGACTTTTAATAATAAAGAAAAGAGAGAAGCCATCTTTAATATAAGATCTATTTTAAAGATGAAGGTTAAAATGGAAGCACTACGGAAAACCACTGAGCTTATAGTGCAATGCAAGAAGAGCCAACATTTTAACCCTACGCAAAAATACTGCAGATAACCAAGATGTGTAAAGTGCCTTGGAAGGCACCCTGCTCACACTTGTCCACTAAATAGAAACTCCCCTCCAACTGCAAAGAGAAACATCCTACAAACTACAGAGGCTGTATATAGTAGCTAAAGAACTACAAAAAATTAGAGGCAAATCACGGCAAGGTCCATATTATACAACGCCTGTAGCCAATAGCGTTAACACCAACCTAGGAAATTTTACCACAGATTAGGGTCTAAGATTACCTCTATATCGAGTAAAGTAACTGATCACCGTTTTCGCAAGTGGTGGCATCCGAGCTGCAAAATACCCCACACAAATCAGTAAATTTCAAAGACTCCAAAGATTTTGAAAAAATATTTAAAGCATCGAAGCGCTAAATACACGGCTTATAAAATAAGTGAGATCCATAGTTGCTTGAAGATAGTACACAAGTAGATACTATCAGCATTCGACTTAACAACAACAAATTATTCGATGTCTGTTCAATTTATTAACCAGCTAGGATTTAATTTTATCATTGGAGGTGAGTTTAATGCAAAAATACTTTCTGGAGATCAAGATTAACAACTCCAAAGGGTAGAAAACTATACACCGCAGGTCTAGCTTACAATTGTGAATTTCTTTCAGGAGGGAAATCAACGTACTGGCCTACTGACACAAGGAAAACTCCGGATCTAATTAATTTCTACATTACAACAGGTATATCCGAAAACCACATTTTTCTAGAAAATAGTGAAAGTCTCTTATCAGACTACTCGTCCGTCATTATGACTGTTAGTTCCACGATAAGAAGGAAAATCCACCTAGACTAACAATAACAAAACCAATTGGGAATTATTTAGGAAATTGGTTAAAGACAACACCAATCTTCTTCAATACCAATCGAGCATCTGGCTCAATTAGAAAATGAACTGGACCTACATATATTAATCAATAAGAAGCTGAGTATTCTCTATATGAAAAGCTATAAAAGCATTAAAAGACCAAATTATCAAATACCGCCAGTAAAAAAATGATGAGGGAAATTGGGTAACAAGTGCCAAACAGAAAGCAGCACTTTTCGCATCTCATCTTGAAGAATCGTTCCAACCATATGCTAGACAATCAGCGGAAGAAAATATAATACCAGTGCACAAGGAGGATTGTAGGGATACCAACTGTAACTCTACGAGAATTGAAAGATGAAATTTTCCATAACATAAATACGAAAAAATCTCCTGGCTATGATTTAATTACAGGGGAAATAGTGAAGGCACTTCCTGAGTAAGGGGTGCCAAAATATTTTCATATATTCAACGCTTCATTTCGCCTGAAATATGTAATGGAAAGCCGAACAAACCATCTAATCAAAAAGTCAATTTCTCTACTTCCAGTACTTTCGAAAATTTTTGAGAAAACTAACACCACCACATCAGTTCGGATTTCAAGAAAGCCACTCCATCATAGAGCAAGTTAACAGGATTACTATAGTATTATTGAAGATGCACTTGAAAATAAGAAAATATGCTGAACAATATTTCTGGAAGTAGCACAGGCCTTTGATAAAGTATAGCACCCTGAATTATGGAATATAGAAGAAAACATTCCGATATTGAAATTTTATATTGGTATTTGTGAAGAAGAATTTTCCGAGCTAAAGAGGGTATCTGCAGGTGTTCCCCAAGGTACCGTACTGGGGCCAGTCTTATATTTACTTTACACAAGTGACTTATCAAACACAAGCGGGACTGGTTATAAAGTAGACGAAGCAACCCAGAAAACTGCAACGAGGTACGAACCAACTAAGTAACTGGACCAAAAAATGGCGCATTAAGCTAAATGAAGAAAAATCAAAGCACGTTTACTTTACCAATCAAATAGTTAACTGAATACCAATAGAACAAAATTTCATACCAGTTCCTTATGCTAACACAGCCATATATTTTCATTCATGACTCTCGATGCCAAGTTAAAGTGGAAAGATCACATTAAAAAGAAAAAGGAGGAACTTAACATTAAATGTAGGGATTTGTATTGGCTAATTGGAAGATATTCAGAGCTGTCAATACCTAATAAGTTGGTACTATACCAACAAGTTTTAATACCTATATGGACTTATAGTATTCATCTTTGGGGCTGTACTAAGAAATGCAATATTAAAATAATACAAGTTTTTCAAAATAAAGTGTTACTTGGAACAGTGAACGGTCCTTGGTACATAAGAAACGATTACCTACATAGGACCTCCGGATGGAATGCGTCAGTCAAGAGGTTGATCAACATCAAAATGTTGAGTTACGTGGTATGCTGAGTAACACAAATGGATCACGAAGGCTCCAAAGAAAGAAACTGCCGGAATTGGGAAGACCAAATTTTTAGAGACTGACTAATGGGTTATATCTCTGCAAAATGAACATGAGAAAGATAACAAATTACTAGATGCTATATGTAATCAGTTGTAGTATTTAAAAAAAAAAAGAAGCTTTTCACATTATAAAGTTTTTAATAATCGAACCATTTGAGCTTTTCTATCACTTTCAATATTTTAAACATCCGATTAATTTATTAGAACTCTGATTGAGCTTTTTAGTGTATGTATTCATTATGAAACTATTCTATATTTACTTTAAATTTGTAAAACTCAGAGTTTTCAACTATTAAAGCTTTCTTTATTTAATGGTGATGTTAGTTGAATAAATATGAGATTTTAATTAATAAAACATTTTTAATTTTGTGAATAAATTTACAGTACGCTGTTACCAAAGCCCTACTTTTCGACCAAACAGAATTTCTCGAATTAAGCTTTTACCAGTATTTGTGTGCCAGATATGTTACAGCTTTTACCAATCAAATGTCGAAACGTGAATTAAAAGGTGCGAGCTTATTTTGATTTATGGTCCCACAGAACACTGGTTAAAAACCACTGATGTATAAGGCTACACTTTTAAACGTGTATAGTTGGGTTGACTATCCCCCAAAAAATAACAAATCATTAATTTAAATTTAAAATAGAACACAAAATACGGAAAAATGGATTTTCCGCTAAACCAAGTCGTATACATATATATACATATGTATGTATGTGTATATGGCTCAAATAAAAACTCTGGAAAATTCTATTAGATCCGTAAACACGTTTTTTATCAATTTTTTGTAATCATCGCGCTCCTCTGCATTGTTGTTATTATTTTTAAACCATTGTTGTTGTTATTGTTGCTGTCTTGATAAGGATATTTTTTAGATTAACTTTCTATTATTTTGTTATATTGCTTGTTGTTGGTGTATTATTGTTGTTTACTGCAAGAAATATAAAAAAAAAAAATTGTAATGATGATAATCTCATCTGAAATAAATTTTATTGTGAATTTCATTTGAAATTCGCAACCTTCTTCTCTATATATGCACAAAACGAAATACAATTCAATTTCAATTTCAATAATAATAAAAAATAGATTTTCTCTGGTTTTGATTGATTATCAGAAACTAATTTTATTTTAATTTTTTTTATTTTTTATCCTGGATACATTTTCAATTTTAGTGTGACACTGTGTGGTGATGGTATTGTATAGACGTACGTACATAATATATACGACATTAGACCACTATGTCAAGTTTATAAAATTTATGATTCTTGTTATAATCTCGTAACACTATATATGTATATCCTCTTGTGTGAGCCGTATTTTATATTAATTTTTGAGGTCAATGATTATACACAAATCGTTTAACACATCGTATCCATCATCGTCCGTCCACGCAGAAGGCTATATACATCGTCATAAAATTATATAATCAAAGGAGCAATTTGTTTATTGCAACCTATCATCAAATAAAACAAATGGGAATGTATCTTATACTGGAATCACATTAACATTATTACTATAGTACACCGTAAAACCTACACAAAATTTTCCGCCAGATACATACTTCCTATACTGTTTTTATATGATAATAGTAGGTAAACTGCGAATTTAATGTCTTGAGAATTTTTTACTGAGCCACAACGGCCAAAAATGCTATCACGACATTTAGATCAGAGTGTATATATACTGTATATGCCATTTTCATTTAAATTCCCTATGTATAGGAAAATGTTTAAATGGAATAATAATAAATAAAATAAAAACTTACCAGCAACTCACAACAACAACACACTCCATGATCTTTAGACTTTCTTATACAAAGTATAAAGAAAGTATTGCTATACGATTGAACCTTTTCAAAGAAGGTTCGATCACTGCAGATTAAGAATGAAACACCCAATTTCATTCCAGATACTAAATCTATTTATTTTCGAATTATTTTACAAAACACTAATATACTTAATTCACTTATTTCACTTCATCATTAACAATTTTGCTACCGCCGAGTAAACATTAAAAATAATTTACTTATTACTTGTGTGAAAAGTTGAATCAGCAGTTACTAATTTTTTATAAAAAAAAACATTTTGATGTGCGAAAATATGTGAAAGGCTGGGCCAAATCTGTAGAAAGCGATGTCCGCATGCGATTTATCGTTAAACGCCACAACCACAGTAGTGACTAACAAAAATGTGCAACATAGTCTAAAACGACAACAAATCGCAAATGCATCAAAAATTACTTAACAGTTAATTTAATACCAAGTGAATTAAAAATTAACGTAAATGAGCTTAGTGCGTTGAACAATAAAAGTGCATTGACGATAAAAAAAACAATGAAAGTGCATCGACAACCAGATGACAATAAAATAAACAGTGATGTAGGTCAGTGTTTAGTGCAAACAGGGCTGGACAGGTATATTGCAGTCAGCTCAAAGCGAAGGAGTAGCCCTAGATCAGTGGCTAATGGAAACGTGAATAAATTCACCAAGCTAGCTAGCGTTGAAATTACTGAAAGCAAGCGGTATTCTTGTTTGGTTGTTGTGGACCCGCCGACCGAAAAAGTAATAAATTGTTTGCGGGGGGTGATTTCAACGCCAAACACACTCAATGCGGGGTTCCCGATTAACATTGCCAAAAGACAAACAACTTTATGAAGCTATCATCAAGCTATGTCACCCAACGTACTGGCCCATAGATAAAAACAAAGTTCCTGATTTAATTGACTTTTGTGTAACTAAATACATTCCATGTACACATGCTAAGGCCACCGATTGCTATGATCTGTCTAAAAAATTAAGATTGGGCGGATTTTACTCCAGCACTCAATGCCACTAATGGGCCCACGGTGCAATACCCATATGATCTGTCTAAAGATGTCGTGGCATTATCAGCTGAAAAGGCTACACTTGCCTTTAATAGTACTGAAAAAGTTAATAAACTACCACATAATATACAGGAACTAATCCAGGAAAAGCGAAAAATTTGCCGCCGATGGCAAGAAACAAACTTACCGTTGTTGAAATGGAAATTAAATAGAGCTATTAAAACTCTAAGATCTGCATTGCGGGAAGAAGAAAACCAGAGTGTCCAGAATTATTTAAATGAACTCTGGGCAACCGAGACGACAAATTAGAGGAATTGGGCGAGAAGCGACGAAGAGAAAGCCAATTTGCGCTCATAAACACGCTCACAATGATACAT
This sequence comes from Tipula unca, assembly GCA_951394425.1. Classification (NCBI taxonomy): domain Eukaryota; kingdom Metazoa; phylum Arthropoda; class Insecta; order Diptera; family Tipulidae; genus Tipula; species Tipula unca. Next base: position 199,588,333 of record OX596381.1, read on the forward strand.
AAAGCTGGAAAAAATGAAACACAGATTTGATCATATCGTCCAATAAGCATGATGCCTACAATTTCAAGTTATTTGAAAAAATGCTACAAACGAAATTGAAACCAGTATTAGAAGAACGGGATATTATTCCAGACCATCAATTTGGGTTCCCAACCCAACATGGTACCACAGAACAAGAACACAGAATTGTAAATGCAATCAAAAACACCTATACGAACGAAAACAAATCAACTCACGTCACATTCACGATAAACAAACGCACTTGCCCGCACCAGTGGAGTTAAACGATAAAAATATTCCTCAACAAACCAAGGTCAAATACTTAGGCATGAATCTGGGTAGAAGTCTAACGTAGAAGAATCATATTGAAGCAAAGCGCAAACAAATAAAAACAAAATTTTCCAAAATGTATTGGTTTATGAGAAGAAAATCTCGGCTATCATTAGCCGATAAGGTTTTATTGTACAAAGTGATAATCTACCAGCGCGTCAAACAGAGAACTCCTGCAACGAACCCAAGGGAAAATACTTCTTAATATTACCAATGCTCCGTGGGACATTCAAAATAGTAATATACACGATGATATTGTAATTAAAACTATTAAAGAAACCACTAGAGAATTAAATTCGAAACATTACGCAAAACTAGAGACATCTTCCAATGAATTGGCCAGGGATATATTAAAACAGCCGCGATTTAGGCGACTGAGAAGAGCAGATCCACTTAGACTGATGAACCTGTAAATATAGCAAATTCGATTCGCTTAAGTAGCATAGGAAGAAATTAGAGAATTATTCAAATTAAACCGGGAATCACATAACATACTATAAGTTATACATAACATACTAAGAAGTTAATTTATCTGAAAAACATTAAAAGTTGGGCGGATCACCACACCACTTAATGCCACAAACGGGCCCCACGGTGCAATACTCGGACAAACATATACTTACACATTAAAAACCAACACCCAACCGTGATATTTTTGGTCACCATCGGTAATCGAACCCTAGACCCTCCATTGCTTGCACGATGGGCCTAGAGTGACATTGAAATTTGGTTACAATTTGGTAGTCTAGAATTAATTTACAAAATCATACTACATTCTACTACATATATTACTACTCCCCTGGCTGTTGCTCCGGCATCATCTATACGAAATTGTAACTCGAGCCTATTGCAGTTCAATAATAATCGTCGTTGGGCGAACATCCATCACGAAGCTATTCGCCCTCATGAATTGGCTCCATCCACTATATTTGCGACCAGTATGTTCTTCGTATTAGAACTCAGTATTGCCAATCCTTATCGTTGCAATCTTCTTGCCCGTTATGACTTCACTATCTCCTGTTGTCGTTCGTAACTTCAATTAACCCTCTGGTTGTACTTCAATCCATCCACTGGTTGTGTATATTAAACCGCCTCGTTCCAACCTCTAAACAGCAATGAATAAGCTCCCTGTAGTCCAACTACTCCCCTATTACTTGGAACTGCCACCATTGTTTCTTGGTCCTCTTTGTTTAACAGCCACTATCAACGTGATTGCTCGATTTTCCTGGTTCCAACTATACCTTACATGGTGTTCGTTTCAAAATGAGACCCTAAATTTCCGAGAGATGATGCCTCGAATACTGATGGCTGAAATTTAATTACGTACATTGACTGCGGGTTATCTGTGACACTGTTCCATTTAATTTAATGTATAAAAACACTATTTCAAAACCTAGAACTTTCCCCTCCAGCCCCTGAAACTACGCTTACAAACCTCCGTTACTGTCGAAAATATTCTGCTTCAACTCTAGATGTCCGTTTATAATATCTGTGCAATTTGTTGAACCACTAATTGAATTTTAACCACCTCTTCATGTAGAAGCTCCTTCTCGAAGTTTTTCAATATTCTCCTCCAAATGTTACACATTTCATTATATTTATTGAGAACTTTCTGCTCCAAATTTCGAATTTATTTTCTTCGAGAGCTCTCTGCTACAATTCTTATAAATCTGCCTGTGATTTGTGTTCAACCTGTAAAACAGAAATCACTCGCTCTGTACAGCATTACACATCTCCTAATATTTATCGTAGATAGTTTGATTGATCTGTTTTCCGTCCTGATTAAACTGATTCATCATTTCCTAACTGTACCGGTACAGTCTCAACCACTTCACAAAATTATAATAGTCGGATCAATTTCAATACCATACTTCGCCAAGGCTTGAAGTAATCGCTGGTTTATTCAATACATTTTTCTGACCGGCCGTTAACAAGCCCCACCACACCAACTAATCCTTTAATTCGGGTATCTTTAACTCGTCTAGAACAAACTTTTTTTCACAATCCCACCGCTGTCACCAATTGTTACGTTTAAGCTTTGCCAGGTAAGGTAAATACTAGCTTATTTCCCGATTCATTACAATAATTTATTTCCATTAATTCACAATAATCACTTTATTTATTACTAGATCTATCACTGTTAAAACCCACCCACCCAACTCCTATCATTTCATCTCTTATTTACAGCAAATATTTAACTTACTAGAATATTCCATAATATTCGTGAAGTGTCTGGACTATTCCTGAATAGTCTAGACACATCTATACTACAATTTACATTTACGGTAGTTTACGTAACAACTTTAATACGAATACGAACATACTGTTACGATCGTGGTGACATCTCTATTTGAATAGAAATACTACCGTAAATGTATTGTAAACTGTAATAAATAAGATGTGTCTAGACTATTCAAGAATCTAGACACATTTTATTTATTACTTATTAAATATGAGATAAAATTTTAGCAGTTAGTTGAATTTTAAATGCGATAGAGTTAGTAGGAAGTAAAAAGTAAAAGAGTTAGTTGAATTTTAACAGTGATAAAATTAGTAGTAAAAAAAAGGAAACAGTGAAAGTTAAGAGTAATCAAAGTGTAATAAAGTGGTTATTGTTAAATTAAGTTAATTAGTGAATAAAGTAAATTAGTGTTTATTGTAATAATTCGGAAATAAATAAATTAGTGTCACAATTCAGTGATCGAACCTTGTTTGACAAGGCAAAAACGTAACAATACTTTTTGTATAGAATATAGTCGGGTGTTGGCAACAACAGAACCCCCGTATATTTTTATTTAAAGAACAAAAAAGCAAGAACAAAACGCTATACACTAACTGTTAAGAGTGGGCACAATAAATACACAAACGAAAAGAAAATTCTTAAAAAATTTCTTTCATGTCGAAGCGATAAAGCTAATAATGTCAATCTCCTATATACTCGTATATGTATACACATTTTGATCTGTGACATTTTAGATTATCCACGAAGCTTTTATATATGTATACATAATATTTACAAAATATTTGTGCGCGCTAATTATTATAAAATGAGCTCGTAAGAGTGAAATGGGCATACAATTTAAATTTCAATCCGAACACACACGAATGATTTCGTAAAAAAAATGTTGTTATATGTACGTGGATAATGACATTCAAATCATAATTTTATTTTTGAACTAATTTATACAATTAATAGCGCGCCACATATATTTTTATGTACGAGTATGTATGTATATTATACATAATGATTTGAAGTTATGTATTTCGATTCTAGGCACATTTCAAATCAGTGTGAAACAATTTTAATATTTTTTATATCTGCGAATGCTAAGGGGAGTATATTAAAAATAGGAAACGGATTACGCGGGCCTATGTTGCAATAGATGTAATGTTTTATTTATTTTGATCATCATCAAAATAATTTGACCTATAGCAATTTATGTTGAATTAAAGCTATGATGGGTTCTGTATAGAATAAGTGATGTTTTGTTTTGGTATTTGAACATGAGTATTACATACGTCAGTATTAATTGTAAAACGCTTTTTGTTTTAGCTAAAATTGAAAGGACTAAAGGCAGTAATATAGCTTTCGTCGCTACAACCCTCTCTCCTCTCCAAAGAATTAAAGTTTTTAGAAATACATTTTTTTCACTCTAGACTGGAGCGGAAAATTAGCTAAGACACAAACCTATAAATATAACGTATTTTTAAAATTGTTTAAATGTCGCAATACATACGGAGTTTGACCGCACGTTCAACAATTTAGTAATTACTCACTTCTAAATTTAAAATTTTTTCAATGATTTCAATAAAATTTGAAATTTTTTAGCGATTGGAGTGCTAAATTGGAATCTATGTAATCGTTTAACTATTGAATTTTGTAAAATTTGGAAAATTATAAAAAATTCACAAATACTTCTTGAAATTATATTTTTGTTTTAAATTTGAAGAATCCCTTCAAATTGTAGCTTTCTAATTTTCACTAATCATCCAAAAACTTGAAAATATTCTTCAATTTGATGAATTTTCAAGACCACCAGTTTATTAAAGTTAGGTACTCGTGCAACTTTACAACTAAACTATTTAAATGTTCTAAATTTTTTTTAATGGCGTTTTCCTCGTGTAAGCTTCGTGACCCTGCAGGGTCCGATTACTTTAAAATTATAATAAAAAGTATTTCCAGCACCGAAAATATTAAAATTGTCGGAATCTTATAGCTTTAGTCAATTAGTTAGTTTCATGCCTAAATTAACAAAACAAAAATAATAACTCTTAACCCCTTTATCATAAGAATACCACCATATTTGAAGGTCTACATATTCACATAATATAGAACTATTTAATAGTATTTATTTTTGGGGTTCATATTCACATAATAGAACTATTAGAATAGAAGTATTTATTTTTGGGGTTCAAAACATACAGACATGCGTACGTGCGCTTATACAGTTTTTTTTTTCAGAAATGCTCAGTTTGAATTGATAGTCTCGAGTTGTAAAACTTGCTTGATTTACTTCGCAAAAAAAGATAAGAACTAGGTAGGTTGCGCCTGTTTTTTTTCTTAACACATCTGATGACCTAGTTCGTACAATTGGGTTTTTCTCTTATTTTAAACCATACGTTTAATTGGCTTGTTACATCAAAAACCTACTGTGTGCCCTATACCTGTATTAGTTTGTATTGCAGATTCTTGGGTGCTGTCTTTCGGATGCGGTCTCTTCATTTGCATGTGCAATGATGAAACCTTCACGTGGTTTTGTGAGGAAGTCTCCAAAATGAAAGACATTTAGAGCGGCTGTCATCTATCGGTTCGTGACTCTTCAAAGCTTTTTCTATGACTTTAAGAGAATAACTGGTTAACCTATTATGCCCGATTTTATAATGTCGTCCAGTAATCCATAAAGATATTTGTTCAATTCAGGAACCGTAACTTTTTGATGGTGCTGTCTCTAGATGCATGCATTTTTATAAGTGCATGTACTTTTATAGGTAATAATATTAACGCACCTCTTATCCACGAGTGTAGCTCGACTGTATTTACTGCTGTGCTCATTACTTTGATATCCGAACTGATTATCGCTTCCATTTATTTGCTGTATGACTCTTCTTCAGCTCCTCCCTTTGAATAACCCAGTTATTTTGTGACGTGGATTAAGCATAAGCATATATCACTTTGGTGATTGAGCAGCTAATCACTCGATCTAGGATAGTACCTACATTAACCACAGGGACCCTTTTGTGTTTAACTACATAAGCTCTTTTGTGGCCTTGAGTCTCTCAATACTGCATGCGAGCCTACTTTTGTTAACGAAGTCCGGCATGAGGTGATTTACATTAGTTTATGTTCCATGTCCATAATTGTGTTAATTTTAGGCTGGAGGGTGACGGATGATATTCTCACCTATGATCACCGGCCGGCGATCTCGTTTTATATTAACCTTCAACTACCGCCTCTAAAATAATACCGCAATATAGGGAATTAACCGATTGGGGGCTTTTCTATGTTCATGTTTGATTGGGATAATTTCTTAATAACACAAAAGGAGTATAAAAGAAGTTTAAGATTCGCCCAAAGAGCTTAGTGATTAGTATGCTGTCGTTGGACTCAATAAGGCTTTGGCTAAGAATAGTGTGTCCGTAGAGTTGATTCTCTTCGTCTACTGGACGGACAACTTTGCTGTTCCATCAAGGAAATTGGTGAGCTGCTTCTTCCTGCTCATTTTCCGGATTGTGATATCGTCAACTGGTATGACGTTGCTGCCAAACTCACTTGGGCCTCTTCTCGACTCCCGTATGGAATTTGGCTCACAAGCTGATCAACCGTGACGTTTCCCGCTGAAGCCTATTTTCCTTTGCATATAATATGACTGGCGACCCTGAGTGTATATTTTCTCTGTTGAATTATAGCATGGGTTTCCCTCACACTCAGTGCTTTTAGCACTGATCTTAAACAGTTGGCCTATTAGGACAAACTATTAACTTTTCTTAAAGCTCTGGAAACAATCGTCGACAGATTCATTAGAGCCCATTTACGCTCAGTAACAGGCAACCTGCTGACAGTGTTGGTAAGTCCTGTGAATACATAATCAAGTCTCGCATTGTGGAGGCGGACCTGAATGTAGTGGAGTGTTATTGTACAGAGTTACGCTGATGATCTTGTTTTGAGAATTTCAGGCAAACATTTTAGTGTCTTATCCAACTAAACTCAACATGCTTTAACTAATGTGGAGGCATGGTGTGTTGTGAATTGTTGGCACGTCAATCCGTCTAAAACTGATTTAATTATCTTTATTAGGCGTAGGAATACAATTGTCACTTCAAAATGCGGCTGTCATAATTTGGTAATGTAGAAAAATTTTAAGGAAACCTTGATGTTTAAGCCCCAAGACGTTGTCTGTCACTGGGGCTGTGTCATCGACTCTCTTTCTTGCTATGGAATCCATTCCATCCTCAGTTATACTTTATTTTAGGCACCGCCTGTGGTGCACCATTTCGCCTGAGATGCATTAGGGCGTAGAAAGTTCTCGCTTTAATCGTGGGACATAGAAAAATACTTAAAAAATGATTCTTCATATTTACCAGAAATCGATTTTCCTTCGAGAGATTTATGGATTTCACAGGATTAATTAGATGAATCCACACAGTTTGATTTTCAGATAGCTCTAACTCTGACCTCAGTGTTGGTTTGGGAGTCTACTGTCCTTTGTCTGATCTGAGACTTTTCGGTAGTCTCGGTTCGCATTGCACTGTTTTTCAGGCGGAATTAAAAGCGCTGAAATATAGGATTATTGAAACTTTGAATTTCGTTGTTAAAAGCAAAAATATTTTTTTGTGTACAGATAGTAAAGCTGTACTTTAATTCTTTAAGAAACCCCTTGATAATCTCCAAACTCGTAAAGGACAGCAAACATTTCATGAGCCTTCTTTGTTCCAACTATATAAAGTTACGGTCCTGTGTGTCATTGTGACATCGAAGACAATGAGATCACAGATTGTTTAGCTAAAATCGGTTCCTAATTTAATTTAATTGGTTTAATTTAAACCAGCGGCTCCTTTATCTTTCAAGTAAAAGACCTAAAGTTTCAATTCCTTGAGACTTCTAGCTGTCGTAAAGCGAAGTATATCATTAAGAAGCCCTTTGAGGTCTGCTAAGTATGCTGTATCTTTGAAAAAGAACCAGTTCTATTGGGATAAACTCCTCTGTTTTCACCATGGACTTTTGTGGCATTGAGTGTGGAATTTTCATGGGTTTCAACCGATTTTAATAATAACTTAATCTGGTGAGCAGATTCCAGGAGGTTTATTGATTTTACCTGTTTAAATCCTCCTTTATTTCAGTAAAAGCCTCTGCAGGAGAAGAATGTCCATCAACTCCCTAGCATTAATAAAATTAATGTGCGGGTAAGGTCATGTCGTACCAGATTACATTTTACAAATATTCTATTCCCAAAATATATTTAAAATAAAACTTAATCAAAATGTTGATATTAATATACACAGGACCTAGTTGGACTATATCTACGTACTATACTATTATGTTAATGCAGCACATTTTTGATATTTGAATGAATGATACTCTTGTGTATTGTTCTGGATTTTTTATATTTTTTCGGATATCACAGTCCTCATGTTACGCGCATTGATATTTTATAAGTGAACGTTATGTATATATACACACATACGTTATACATAGTATAGAGCATGATATATGAATCGAATCCAATATTTCTATAAACACATACATTTATTTGTAGAAGAGGTTGATTTAAAATTAGAATTCTTGGCAACACACAGCATCCCCAAAAAAAATATATAATATGTAAACATATCTATGTATATTTTAATTATCAAGCAGAAAACAAGTACTATACATGAATATCATTTAAAAACTCATTAATTTGATATATTTCCTCCCCAAAAACATTTGATAATACGTATTATATACATACTCGAAATTTATGGAGGTGCGCGTATACGGAGTTCTGCGATTCCATGGCTTATTCTCTCCTTCCATATATATTGTTCACATCAACAATCTTTCGCGGATGGTCCTATATATATATATATATATATATATATATATATATATATATATATATATATATATATATATATATATATATATATATACAGGGTGTCCGCCTGGAAGGTATACTACTTTATTTTGCCGCCATTTTGGTAAACGTTAGTCTTGACAGTTCATATTTAGCAGTCGTGAAGTAGACACGTGGCAAATTTATTATGAAAAAATATTCGATAAACCAACGTGTTTTAATCGTTAAAACATTTTATCAAAATCAATCATCGATTACTGTGACGATGAGAAAGTTACGTGAAATTTTTGGGAGAAACAACGTGCCAACAGAACGCACTATTGATCGTGTAGTGAATGATTTCGAAGAAAGTGGGTCTGTAGGTAATAGGCCCAAGCATGGGCCACAACGTACTGCAAGATCGGCTGAAAACATTACTGCTGCTCAAGAAAGTGTTCAAAACAATCCATCAACCTCAATTCGACGCCGTGCTCAGGAGCTTGGTCTTCAAAAACCAAGTGTGGCCACAATTTTGCGCAAGGATTTGCATTTGTTTCCATTTAAGATTCAGTTGACACAAGAGCTTCTTCCACAAGACCATTTACGCCGCCGTACACATACCAATAGGATGTTACAGCTCGCCCATGACAACCCCGATTTTCATGAAAAAATCATAATGAGTGACGAGGCACATTTTCATTTGAATGGATATGTGAATAAACAGAATAGTCGGTTCTGGGCAATGGAAAACCCTCAAATTATTCATCAGTCACCTTTACATCCATTAAAAGTGACAGTCTGGTGTGCAATTTAGTCAGGAGGAATCATTGGACCTTACTTCTTTCAAAATGAAAACAGCGTAACGGTAACTGTGAATGGGGAGCGATATCGTGATATGATTGAAAACTTTTTAATACCACAACTGCATGCTTCGAGCTTGATTAACATGTGGTATCAACAAGACGGTGCCACATCGCATACAGCCAGGATTACAATGGAATTACTGCGAGACCTCTTTCCACAACAAGTTATTTCAAAAAATGGTGATGTTGATGGGGCCTCCACGGTCGCCTGATTTGACTGCTTTTTGTGGGGATATCTAAAAAGCAACGCTTATGCAAACAAACCAGAAACGCTTGAGCAACTCAAACAAAATATTCGTGATGAAATTAATGAAATACCGCGTGAAATGTGTGAGACGCGTGAAATGTGTGAGAATGTAATGAAAAATGTGCTCAAAAGAGCTCGCATTGGTGAGGCTAACAGAGGCGGACATTTATCTGATATTGTATTCCATACATAATTGCCGACATTAAATAAAACATTTATCAATATAAGATCCATTCTCTTTCATTTAATCAAAAATTATAAACAAACAAAGTAGTATACCTTCCCGGCGGACACCCTGTATATATATATATATATATATATATATATATATATATATATATATATATATATATATATATATATATATATATATATATATATATATATATATATATATATATATATATATATATATATATATATATATATATATATATATATATATATATATATTTATATATATATATATATATATATATATATATATATATATATATATATATATATATATATATATATATATTATAATCTCAATTTACAGAAGCAACAACCAAAAATTAATTATCAGTTCAAAATCTGTACACAATTTAAATATATATTCAAGCAATACCAAAAAAAAAAAAGTCTATATTTATTTTAATTTTTGTCACCATTACTTCATTTACAATTTATCCTACGCTCTGTCATCAAAATTTATCAAAAATATAAAAAAACCTATCCTCATACCCGAATCATCCCCATCGTACACACGTACATACCACACCATCTGACATCTCATCCTATATACATATATATATATATTATTCCCATCATCTACATCATCATATATGTTTTCCTTATAATTTTCAATGAAAAACGGAAAATATAATTTTCCCATTCTCTCTGGTGCACCAGAGCACACACAGTAAAAAAAATTGTTAATTTGTCAAAAAAAAAACAAAAAAAAATCACAGACTTACTTACAAACACATTTTGCCGTTTATATAGATTGGTGGCGCCGTGACGCCAATTTTCCAACAAGTGGGTGTTTTTTTTGTTTTTTGTTGTTACATTTTCTTCTCATTTAGATTTTCTCCAATTTTTGTTATATTTGGTGTTACATTCAAAATAGACTAAAAGGCAGTCAACAACATGTTGCTCGTTGCCTTTTTTTGTTTTATAATTTTCCGATTTAGTTTTTTTTTGTGTTTGTGTGTGTGTGTGTCTATTGTGTACTTGTGTACGGCATGCGAATACTTGTTGATTTTAGAGTTAACCCTGTGATGGACTAGAATTTTTTTTTTCTCCAAAGTTGGTCAATAATCCAATTGAACTCAGTTTTATTTAATCACCCTTTTTTGTCACATTGCTGTAAGCTGGAAGAGTTCGACATTCCAGAGTTTTGTCCCATGGAAAAATTTGCCCCATAAACTGTCCGACGAAACTATTTGTCATGAATTGTTGCTTGTTCAACATAATTCAAATGTTATCATCTACTATTCGGTTTATCGATATTACATTTTGGTTTATTTTTTAAATTTAGTAACCAACATGCCGTTGACCAAAGAGCAACAGACTGCAATTTTTAAGCTTTTGGAAGAAAAATATAGTTTTTCTGTGATATAAAAAAAGTGTAAAGGAAAAATGTTTTGTGCTTAGTAAATCCAGCATACAAATCTGAAAACCAGAAGACTCTGTCAACACATCAATATTTAACAAAATAAGAAAGAAACCAAGATGACATCACATTTCAGAAGCAAATATTACGAAAAAGCTCGCTCTATAAGGTATATCATTTTTTAAATCATTTATCTGATAAATAGAAATAACACATTATTATAGTCTAAACGATCAGTAATATTATCAGATGCGCGAAATCGTTAAAGGAATTGGACTATTGAATTTTCTTCTGGAACAAATTTTTCGTTTAATGATTTTTCTTCTGGAACAAAAGTCAAACTACCTATCCCATTATCCAGTTTTATAACATTGAGGAAGCTAATTGCCAGTCTGACTCCATGAACTCTGTTTGGGAGATACTTAAAACTTCTGTTGTCAGTGCTGCTCAACAGACTTTAGGTTAGTGAAAGTTAGACACAAGAATGAAGAAGAAGATCTTATTTCATGTACATTAGCCGTGTTTCTTGACGTATGATCTGATCCGGATCAGATCATATCTGCTTCCCTTTCATTTGTATAGCCGCGTTTCATGAAATCAACACAAAAATTGTACTATTTTTTACGTCAAGAAACACGGCTAATGTACATGAAATAAGATCTCAGCTAGTACACTGGCTCGGTCCCGTTCTACGTGCTGATCCGGAACGAATTATGCAGCGAAAGAAGAGCTATCATATTTCGGCACAGAGGTCGTTCTGAGTGACGTTGGCTCCACGATGTAGAGAGCCACTTGGCCTCTTCAGATTGTCTTATACAGTATGAAGACCATGCTCGGGATCGAAACCGTTTTACCCAAATAGTTGACTCTGTGACGATCCAGTAATGGCCTTTAGAAACTGATTATTATTATCCAGTTTCAAATACTTTTTAATATTTGTATATACGCAATGATCATTTATAAATTCAGACTGAAATTATTCAGGTTGATATTTTATGCGCTTTGTATAAGTAAGTTGTTTGTAATAGCATGTTAGAAGTAGTATTACATTTTCTGGAATGTTATTGAACTGATGAAAGGTTCCAGAGCATTAAATTGAAGTAAAGGCCCGTTGTTATGGATGGTTGTGAAAATTGAACGCTGACGAACGAGTACGGTACGCTGGGTCGGTCACGTTTTGCGTGCGGATTCAGAACAAATTGTGAAAGAAGAGCCACCATATGTATATGGTAAGCGCATCGTTGTTTTTTTCTAATTTTAATTTAAGTAAGCATCGAACTATCTATGTATTGGCTTTCATATTATTTTGTCTATGTATTCTTTAAATTTTAATAATGTCCTGTTTTTTATATGACTACATCTTTGAAATGCCCGTCAGTGATGAGATACCTCATTAATAGCTTAGGGAATATTACATTAGGATCCGAGTCACCATATTTAATAGTCTTTCTATGTCTAAAACCTTCTACGACTTCTTGGGATTCCTCTTAAAATTAAATCACTGTGTTAAACGCGTAGTACGCCAGCACATCAGACAAAAACACATTTGTTCGAAGCATGTTAAACGACGATTAAAAATTGCCTTACCGCAATGAGTCTATTACAAAAAGTTGCCGGAAATCAAATTGCAATAAAGCAGGTATAGGCACCTACATTTATAAATATTATAAAATGATAAATGGATGGAATATTTATTCATAAAAATGCGAATTAATCTCGAATGATAAAAAACCATAAAACTTTTGTAATAAACTTATAACTTTTTTTTTGTGATTTTGTTTTAAATCAAATTATCCAAAGTAATTTATTTTTGTGTCAAAATAGGTAATAAAAAATTAAAAATTAAACGATTTTTTTTTTTAAGGTTAAGTTCGTTATGTGTACAAAGCCGTATAATGATGAGGGAAACCATCACCGACAACTTATTGTTTGATTAATTAAGATTACGGAAATTAGTTTTCGTTTCTATAAAAATGTATAAAATTTTTTCTTTTGGTGCGAGCGTGCGAGGTTAAATCCATGCGTACCTCAAACATAATTTAAATGATAATAAATTCAGTGGCGCCTATATGGATTAGAAGATATGTATATGCGTACATATATCTCACTTTATCGCCCCACACAAAATTGTTATCAATTAAAATTACAGCAACAACCCTAGTATATCAATAATATTATACAAATACATATATTTTGATCGAAGTCATTAATTTTCGTTTCTCGATTACTGTGTGACATAATTCAAATCTATAAGTCGATAACAAACATATTAACACACATAAAAACACATATATAAAGTATTAAATGACTGTCGATTTATTTTTAGGTGGCGGAGCGATTAAGTATAATAATCCCGCAAATAATATAGAAGAGCTCTCCACAACCCATGTAATTCACCTGAAAACTATACATATATGTAAAAAAAAATTGGCAATACAATCGTTTTATGGGACGTATATAGAGTTGAGTACCCCCCATATTCTCGAATCAACTGTTGATTCTGTTTTATCATCCATAAAATATTCTCGCACCACATCAACAAGTGTTACAATCTTGGATATAAAAATACGTAATATATGTATGTATATAAAAAAAGCTACTTGAAATTTATTACACACTCACACTAGTATATTTTTCATCGCATTTCCCATTTCCAAATCATTCATTTCATTAATTTTTCTATTTTCATATATGTATACATACAATACATAAATTTGTTATAACAGAAATATGTATTATTATTAGTTATAAGAGATCTAATATTAGAGAAATAGAAATGCGAGAAAAAGCGTTGACTACAAAAATACCAACAAACACACACACACACACACACATACATAATAAGAAGATGAAGAATAAAAATCGAACAACAGACAATTGTCTGGAGACAAATTAATTAAATATTTACGTCTGATTAATTTAATTTATTATTGTTATTATTATTATTACTTTTGGGTTCGTTTGCGAGAATTTTTTTATTTTTATTTAAATAATAATTATTAATGTTCGCTGGGTTGTGTTACAGGCTCTATTTGATTGATTTTTAATTAATGTCTTCGTTTTAATTTGTTGACGGCCTTGTCGAGCTCACTGAATTTGAAAATTTCTGTCAACTATTGCCATAACGCTATAATCATAGTCCCACGGTTTAGAATTGAAATTTTCCAATTATAACTGTTGATATGCTTCTCGAAATGTTGCACACACCGTACCAATGACTCCAATGAAGTTGAACCGGCCACATTAACTAAAAGCAACCGAAGGTAGAAGCAATCGTCGCGTTCTTTGGATGGATTGTGTAAATTCGTCCCAATGCATCAGTTGAAAACACACCTGGTTATCCATCTACTGGTTGGTCTTGCTTTCTGCGTAACCATTTCTTCGACGATACATTCCATGTGTAATATCGAGAAATATCCGAGTAAAGCAATGTTCTCGCAAACGGATCACTGGCGCAATTTGAAAAGAAACTCGGTTATGTTGTTGCTGGTGGTCTTCCCTTTCGCTATATTCTTTGGCCATTCTCCAAATGAACTGCCAGATGCACAACAGGTGACGTTCATGAATATATGTTCATAAAAAAATTCTCCAGAGAGCTTCGTTATAGTTCATATCGGCTCATTTGGAACTTGCTGATTTTGTCTCATTCAACGCCAATAACCACCATATTGCTTCCTTTGGTGACGTATTTGCAAACATACTTAATCGATTTTACCGAACTGCAATACTCAACATTGATATGTGTTTTAAATACCTTAGACAATATTGGCAAATATGGCTCCATGTATTCAACATCCATGTATTGCCAACCACGATATCCGCTCCTTTCAATTGAGGGATGAATGTTCTGCCATTGTCATCTGGTGAGCGACGCCGATAGAAGGGAAATCCATCGTTTCCAGTTTGTGCAACTCTGGATCTATGTCAGGAAATAATGTCATTTAGTTGGTCTAGTGTAATTTTGTCCACCATCCAAAGAAGAATGTCTCCCTGCGACAAACATCTTTTCTCCCACTCAACTAGGCTTGCCACCTTTGGAAAAAGCCGGAGGAGGACAGTACAATAAATAATTTTCATTTGAGATTTAGAAAATCTAAATGAAAGAATTACTTTAATCAAGGAGCTTTTTAGCACTAAAATGCATTTTAATGCATTATTTAATCTTAGAGCTTTTGTAAGATTTTTTATTATTGGTTCGAATAATTTTCCTTATAGCACGTGCTCCAAATGGTCTCCTCTAAGTCAGGAAAATATTAATGAAAGTATTACATATCAAACTACTTTTCTTTAACGACTGTAACTCAGTAAATATTGAAATGATTTGAACGTCCTCCTCAAGAAGGATCTTTTGCTCAAAATTAATCACCCCCTAAAATACTTACACAGTAGAATGATAATAACCTTATATAACTTATGTGTACATAAAATAAACAAATGATTTCACAGTGTAAATGCGAAATACGCTCTCTGAAAAGTGACATATTTAGGTACCGTCGGAAAAATTCAAAAAAATAAATCGATAAAACGAATAATTAATAAATACGAGGGCGGAGCGGAGTGAGAAGTCTGGTATGAAACAAGGAATAATATTTTCGGCCAAATTAAATTTATTTTTCAACGTAGCCGTCTTCTAGCTCGATACACTAATTGTGCGATTTTGACGAATAGTCACAGAGGTATTAACAATAAAATATCTCTTAGTTAAGAGATTTCTCTTAGGTAAGACAATTTTGCGATTCTGCATGTACTCATAGTTGTGACATTCTCTTAAAAAATCTCTTAGCTAATAGGTACTCAAATAGGTGGTAATAGTGTGTTTGTGTTTAGATTTATAGTGAAATATATTTGCAAATAAATAAATAATTTAATAAATAGTATGTAGTTTTATCTGAATAAATAAATAATCTGGTTAGTTTTACTTTTATATGTACATATAATAATAATAAAATTGAAAATTATGTATGTATATTTTGTTGATATAAAATAAAACATTTTGTTGTTTAAAAGAATACTCCGGAAAACATTTTCCGGCGTATTCCTTCCGGCATTGAATTGGCTGTTTTCATCTAGAAAACATAAATACGTCTCAAGCTGCTCCATAGTTGTTCGTGAGGAACGTATTTGACGTATATTTTCCATCTAATTATCAAATTACTGATCTGTTATCAAATTACTTACTCTATAAAAATGATATCCAATTCATATTAATCTTTTAAAAAACAAAAACACCTAACTGACAAGTTTCCATTTTTTTTAAATTATATTTGGAGAGTTTATAAGAGAAATTTTAAAAGTACTACCAACAGAATACAAATTAAGGGATTCTCTTAAAAAAAATCTTTACCAAAAAGTCTCATACCTGTGATACTCTTAATAGTTTTAACGTCAGAATCGGTGTATTAGTCTAACGTTTTTCCGATTTTTCGATCCCCTCCGAATAATACGATTTCACCAACCCTTCAAAATAGGCGTTTGTTGCATCGATGATCTACTCATTAGAGCCGAATCTCTTTCCGCAGAGTCATTTCTTCAAGTTCGGAAACAGGAAATAGTCGCAGGGGGTTAAGTCTGGGGAGTATGGCGGATGTGGAAGCAATTCGAAGCCTAAGTCATGGATTTTGACCATGGCAACTACACACGAGTGCACCCGTGCATTGTCTTGATGGAAAAGAACTTTTTTGTCGTTGAAACGGTTCAATAAGTGGCAGTAATATTCGCCGTTGACTCTTCTTCCCTTCTGAAGGTAATTGATGTGGATTATACCGCGTGCATCCCAAAAAACTGTGGCCATGACCTTGTTGGCCGATAAAACCGCCTTAGCCTTCTTCGGCGGAGATTCGCCAATAGAAACCCACTGTTTAGACTGTTCTTTATCCATGTTTCATCCACAGTTATGAAACCACGCAAAAACTCCTTTTTATTTCGCTTGAACATCGCCATACCTGCTTCTGAAGTTGTCACACGTGTGCGTTTTTAGTCAATTATACGCAAACGCGGCACCCAACGCACGGATAGCTTTTTCATAGCCAAATGTTCGTGTAATATATAGCGCACACATTCTATCTCAGCTATGTAATATCTTTGCAAAAAAACAAAGGGTGGTCTGTTTTCAATTGCTGTCAAAACTGAACTAAATGCGATAGATCTGTCTGAAAATTTTAATTTGGTCTATAGTGACAAATGATATTGACACATGATATCTGGGATTTGCGATTGTGGCACTCTTTGTTGCAATTTTACCAGACTTCTCCCAGCGATTTATAAATATTTTTGGAAACATAATTTATTTTCCTGGTGGAGGACATTTTTGTCCTGGTGGAGGATGGAGGCAATTTCTTACGAAAGGAGGACTGTCCTCCACAAAGGAGGACGGATGTCAAGCCTACACTCAACTGAATACATCCAGCATCGAACAGTACCGTATACACGTTGTTTGGCAATAAAGTCTATTAAACATATGAGTTTTGATTTGAATACATATGCTGTGACGTCGTGACGATCGCTTGGTGATTGGCCGGGATGCAATAACTGTTTAATTTCTGGCCATTTTGGATTGCAAATAAATGTCACAAACAAATCGCGTCCTGGGAGTATTTGTGCATGAGTCTCGGACTGCCAATGTATATCTCGGACTGCCAATAGATAAGTGTTAGTTTGTGTTATATCGTGTATTGCGTGTGTGGTGTGTTAGTGTATTTTGTGGTGTTAGTGTTTGTGTATTAGCATTCATTGCTGATTATGGTGGAATTACCTTGAATGTTGGATTGTAATTTCGTTCATTTGCAATTTTACTACCAAACTACGTCATTTGAAAACAATCGTTTTACATCTTGATGTATTACAAGAAATGGTTCGAATTAGAAGATTCAGCGAAGCAACTCTGGCAATTTTATCTTGCCGCTCGTGCAACACAATCCAGGCGGTTTTTTCTCAAATTTAACTGCATTGCAATGCTGACAAACGTCAGACATCTGACCGATTTGAATTGATGCGTGCACTGTATTGAATGTTTGGCTCATATCAAAAGGCTGCACGTTCAATGTTCTCCTGAATTTATTGTTGTCGACGTTGTCGTTCAATAGTCGAAACTACAATTCTTCAGAAACTCAATTTTTTGTGATCGAAATATCATTAATATCACTCAGAAATTGATAATCCACAGATTCGCAATGATATATTTCGTAAATGTAAACTATTCCACTCGAAAAATCAATGAAAATTGGTATAAATATCGGAAAGTGTGAACCGTGACCGCTCAAATTATCAAATCAGAAAGAACAAACAATATGCTGAGCTGTCAAACGATTGAATTGAACTGAAAAACGAAACGCGCCCCTACAGCGCCATCTGGTGAAACTTTTCTTTTTCTTAAAGCTTCGCGTATCATTTACGAACTAACCCGTAGAAGCAAGTATTCAATTTGGTCCAGTTGTTTTCAAGTTTTAAGCATCCGAACAAACCACGAACCATTTCTATATGTATATGTATTATATATATATATATATATATATATATATATATATATATATATATATATATATATATATATATATATATATATATATATATATATATATATATATATATATATATAAGTAGAAATTAGACGAATGCCGGGATTGAGAAATATCGGAAAAATAAAACTCTTATATCAATAAACACGTCAATTATATTTAGCCACAACAACCTGACTGACTGTCGCTACTCTTTTTCTAATAATTTACAGCTTCAATCACAAACACATACACGAGCACCGACCGTATTGCTACACATTCGGGCTCTCATTGTGTTCAACATTAGTGCTTTCCACTCGGCCCTCCTGCTGTGCCGGCTGACCCAGACGGCTGGATTTCTTCTTCACTCGAACTCGTTTCGTCGCTCTCGTATTCATATGCTGTCTCCATGTCCGGATTAACATTCAACCATCGCTTCATATTCTCTGCACCCGTTGAAGTGGTGCGTGGGCCCACCGAACCACCAAATTTTTCCACCTCGTAACGATCACCTCTCTTCACTTTAGTTACGCGATATAGACCCAAAAATTTTGGTTGTAATTTCGAACCGGGTACGAACTGTGTTCGCTTTATGGCGACCATATCGCCCACATCATAAGTCGTCGCTTTTTTACGTCGTTTGTTGAATGTTCGTCGATTCTCTTCTTGCACCTCATCGATCTGTCGCTTTGCTAACTTACGGTCATCAATTCGCTCTTCGCAAAAATTCTGCGCCATTTCCTGTTCCAGTGCGTCCTTCACACACAACTCTTCAGGTGTTCTCATCTTTACTCCTATTAATAGCTCAAAAAGAGCCATTCCGATCGATCTTTGGAACGAATTATTAAGGTAACGTTTCAGGCGAGGTACATGTTTATACCATTCATCCGGATCGTCTCGACTTAGCTTTGTTAGGGCGGGTATAATAATTCGATTAAGTCGCTCGACTTGGCCGTTACCGGACGGCATACCCGCTGTAATCAATGAATGTTCGATCCCTTCATCCTCGCAGTAACGTGCGAAGTCCGCCGATGTAAAACATGTCGCTCGGTCAGATACTATGTGGGCCGGATTTCCGAACACCGACTTTTGCAGCTCTAGTTTTTGCAACACTTCTTTCGTAGTTGATGTCTTCGTTGGGTAAAGCCAAACAAACTTTGAGAAACTGTCAATTACCGTAAAAAGATATTGATACTGCTTTTTCGTTTTTGTTAAGTGACCCATATGGTCAACATGGTATGTTGCCAACGGAGTGTCGCCTTTCGGGATTGGATTTAGCAGGCCCTCCTTCTTTCCCAGCTTTCGATCGCTAAGTATACAGATAACGCAGTTTTTGATACACGATTTAACTTTCGCCTCCAATTCGGGGATATAGAAATTCCGCCTCACCAACTCACTTACTTATCGAACCCCGAAATGCCCTTGTTCATGATAATTTCGTATCACCTCTTTCTGCATTCCTCTAGGAACTACTAAAACTTGTGCCCCTTGGTCTATCTTAAATAAAAGATTGTGGTTAGTTACATAATCAAGATACGTGCCTGACTCCAGTAGCTTGAAAATAGGTCGAAGATCCCCGTCCTCTCTCTGTGCGGCTCCGACTCTAGCCGCTAACTCGTCTTCGATGACCATAACTACTGGATTGCGACTCAAAGAGTCGACATGTCGCATGCGATTTCCCGGCCGATGTTCCAGTTTGAAGTCGAACTCTTGTAACTGTAGCGCCCACCCCGAAATTCTGGAAGTCAATTCTCTTTTTTCCATAGTAGCTTTGAAGGCAGCGCAGTCGGTCACGATCGTAAATTTCAGACCTAGGAGATAAACGCGGAATTTTCGCAGAGCTCGCACTATCGCGAGAACTTCCAACTCATAACTGCAGTATCGTTCCTCGCATTTCGTAGTTTTTTTACTATAGTAAAATACAGGATGCAATTTAGAATCTTCGCTCGACCTCTGTAACAATATTGCACCAAGTTCAATTTTGCATGCGTCTGTATGCAGCTCAGTCTCTGCTACCTCCGAATAAATTATTAGCACTGGCCTACTAATTAACGCTTGTTTCAACCGTTCAAATGCGTCCTTATGAGTTGGGTGAAATCCAAATGTAACCTCTTAGCGCAGAAGATCACTTAAGGGTTTCGCCATGATCGCATAATTCTCTACAAATCGCCGGAAATATCCGGTTAAACCTAGAAAACTCTGTACTTGTTTCAATGTTTTTGGTTCAGGAAATCTGGTAATAGCCAAAGTTTTCCTCATTGATGGTTTCACACATCCTCGCTCAATCTCATATCCAAGATATTCTATGTTGTCGCATATGAATTGGCATTTGCTCCATTTGGAGACCGTTCTCCTCCGCAACCGCTAATGTCTCCTTTAATCGCAGCAAAGCCTCTATCTCGTCCTTGGCTGGTATAACCAGATCGTCCATATACACGCAAACGATTTTGCGTTGTACCAAGTCTTTAAACACATCGTTTATGAATCGCTGAAATGCCGCGGGAGAGTTGCACAAACCAAATGGTGTCTTTAGGAACTCATAGTGACCAAAAGGAGTCACAAAAGCCGTGTATTTAATTGAGTCCGCAGCGACTGGTATATGAAAAAACCCATTTCTTAAATCTAGGGTCGTGAATATAGTCGCACCCTGTAACTGATCAATTTGATCGTCTATTAGTGGCATAGGAAACTTGTCTTTCACAATAACTCGGTTTAGTCGTCGATAATCAACGCAAAGTATTTTCCTTCCGTCCCTTTTGCTTGCCAAGACAATTGGGCTAGCGAATGGGGAATTACTCTCTTGTATAACTGCTCCGCTCAACCATTCCTTGATTTGTTGACGCACTATGTCCGTTTCCAGTGGCGAAAGCCTTCTTGGTGATTGGGCGATTGGTTTTTCATCTGTCAGAATGATCCTCATCTCAATTCCGCTGGCCTTGCTCTTATATTTCTTCGGGGAATACCGAACCACCATCTTCTGTATCTCTTCTTTGATTTCTGAGTCTTTAATGTAAGAAATATCAAAAGATTCACCCTTGTCAATGGCCAACACTGTATTTTCTGGCACGAATTTCCTCATTATCACATCATCTGGTGTTAAAATTGTGATTGTTTGTCGTATTAATTCACGTCCTAGAATGACGTCATATGGTAGTAAATAATCATCAACAACATGGAACACCGTCTCGTACTCATCGCTTTCAATTCCGATTGTTGTTGAAAAACATCCCTTTGATTTTAACCTTGAGCCAATACCTCTAAAACTGATCACTTTTTCATCCAAATGCGAAATATCTAATATTTTGTATTTGTGCTCCGATATTAAATTGATGTCGCTTCCGCTGTCTATCATCGCCACAATTTCCTTGCTCCCGAATCTTATAACTTTAAGGTCTTTATTGAATACGGATGCGTTACTTCTTACTTTGAATGGCCGAACAATCTTTAGGGCTAGCTTTCTTTGGACATTTTGAAGACACGTGACCAAATTCCCTACAGTTGTAGCACATCGGACCATTTCCCTTGTTTGGGCAGCTTTTGCCGACATGCCCGTTTGCACCGCATTCAAAACAACGTGTTTTGAAATTTCGTTGTCCTTGCAGTTTATTTATACTAGAATGGTTTAATATATCTGGTTTAGTCGAGGGGCTTGGATTTTTCAATTTTGAACAAATTTCCTCGTAGCACTTAAGTTTCGCCTTGAAATCGTCCATATTAATGGCTCCGTACAAAATCTGTTTATTGGTTTCCCTGTCTTGTATCCCGTCTATACAGTATTGTATGATTGCACTTTCCTCTTAGACTACCAGTTGCACCGATTTCTCGCAATTCTATTAAATATCTCTGCAGCGTCTCGTTGTGCTTTTTCTTGCGTTCGGCCATTTTTTTATGGATAACGGCACTATTTGACTTGACTCCAAATTCCTTTTGCAAAAATTCCTTCAGTTTATCCCAAGAATCAATTCCGAATTCGGCGCGTATAAGAAGCTTAGCGTCTCCTTCCAGTAATCTTTTCGCATAGAAAAACTGATCCCGTTGCTTCCATCCAAATGTTTTCGCAGTTTCTTCGACATCGTGGATCCATTTTGCAATCGGAAAGTTGTCCTCACCGTTGAATGTACACAAAGAATTCTTTACATCATCGATTGAATATCGCGGGCCGTTATCGTAAACTGTATGCATATTCGACTGGTTGGAACCATCGACTAACGTTTCATTACCCGAAGCACGATCAGCTAATAATTTGTTTTCTCGTTCGATAAGTTGAAGTTCCTTTTCTTTCAATTCGAGTTCCTTTTGCTTTAGCTCAAGGTCTTTTTCCTTTGCATCTAAAGTGGTGATGTTTCCGTGCTCACGTATCGACGACCTTCGCTCCGTTAACGTCGCATTATTTAGATCCCTATGGAGACGGTCCACCATCCGCTGGTAAAAGTCGTCATTGAACCATTCACTATCATCAAATTTACTTTTTCGACTTCGATTCTTTGACGGCATTTTGATTATGCTGGTTTGCTAATTATAATAACAAGCACAAAAACTATAATTATCTATGCAAAAATGAATCGACCTTGAAAGCGCATGTAAAATCGAACCACACTAACCCAAAAATTATCTGTTCCCGTTCAATCGATTTTAACTGTTGATTGTGTCTGTTATGACGCTGATAATTTTAGCTTTCACTCGCACTATTATTTTACAATACGCTGATAATTTTAGCTTTCACTTAATCGCTCGCACCGATTTTTCTCTTTTCTCGCTCGTATACACGTCGCATATACACCATATAGATTTACGTAGTCAGAAAACCAAGAAACTTGTCCACTTGGATCCCGGTTGAGCCCCCAAGTAGAAATTAGACGAATGCCGGGATTTAGAAATATCGAAAAAATAAAACTCTTATATCAATAAACACGTCAATTATATTTAGCCACAACAACCTGACTGACTGTCGCTACTCTTTTTCTAATAATTTACAGCTTCAATCACTATCACATACACGAGCACCGACCGTATTGCTACACATTCGGGCTCTCATTGTGTTCAACATTAGTGCTTTCCACTTATATATATATTTTATATTATAAGATATTCCTTCTTGGGTAAATCGTACTTCGTTTAGTAAGACATAGGAACTATTTTTGTTTCTGTCTTCTTAATGAAATTATTGAAATGCGTAGGCCTTCATGAATCTCACAAATTTCGTCTTGGGATACAGTAGAGTTGTTAGAATTATTATTCGAAGAATTGATGAGATTTTTATAAAATTCCAGCTCCTCCCTTAGTTCTACAAGAGCTGGAGTCATCTGAGCTAATTATTTCCCCCGTCTGTTTATTGGTTTAGCCGCTCCAAGATCGGATTTGTAAGCTACTTTTCCAGGAACTAATAAATTTCTAATTCCTTTGGTAAGTCTGAATCATTTAGCTTCACTAAACTTAAATTGCTAGCTTGTGGTGGGTTTTATAATTTTAGCAGCCTCGGGTTTCCAATCGTTGACGGGGAAATCTATATTTCCAAGGTTTATAACAGTGGCATCACTCACGATAACAGTGTGGATGAGGATATTAAAGTGCGGCTGGCAGCTGGCAGTCGTTACAATATCGAGATCAGAAATCTGATGAAGATCCCCGATATTGTACATGAAGTTAGATCTCAGCGAGTACGCTGGCTCGGGCACGTTCTGCGTGCTGATCCGGAACGAATTGTGCAGCGATCTCTGAAAGGAGAGACACCATATGGTAGGCGCAGAGGTCGTTGCAGGCGACGATGGCTCCACAGTGTAGAGAACGACTTGGCCTCTTCAGATTGTCTTAGACAGTATGAAGACCATGCTCGGGATCGAAACCGTTGGAGCCAAATTGTTGATTTAGTAAGGGGCCAGTAATGGCCTTTAAAACTGTTTTTAAAAAAATAACAGTGGCATGATCCTTATAAATTGACATGTACTCCTCGGGTTGTACATTGTTTTATCGAATCTTAAAGAAAAACCTTGTTAAAACCACTTAAAATTCTAATTTCGATAAAAATGGTTGATAAGTTGTAGATTATTATTACCTCTTTCTCCAATTTCGCAAATACTCGATCTGGTGGTAAAAGCGAGTGTGCCGATAGCCGGAATAGGAAAAATTAATTCTTAATATTTCCCAGATCCAGATGGTTAAATCGGTGATATACCGCAGATACTATTTGTATCGATCCCTTTTGAAACAAGTCTTCGATCCAAGTGCACAAGAAGACATTTTCCTTTACCGAAATTATAAAAGTAAATTTCGCGGCTGTAATAAGCAGCCTGGTCAGCTACTTTTGGTAGCACCATGTTCTTTTTGGCAGTCGATGATATCGTAATCAAATCATCGGCTTCCTGCTGCAATAAGTTGAAGAACGCTTTTGCGCGCTTTTTGTGAACTAATCTGTTCACCATCAAATCCTGCTTTATCTTTGCGTCTGTTTCGAATTTAATTCGTTCGTTTAGCATGATGCACATTTCAGCTTTAAACATTCCATACATTTTATTAATGTTTAATTCACTCGGCAGATATTGCCTCCTGATGTTTATATTTCTATGCAGTAATGCAGTTCGACTGTTTTTAATTTTTTGACAAAATTCATTCCACAATCCTTTTTGGTCTGTTTTTTCAACCTATAAATCGTATCACCTCCTTGCTGTTCAACAGGCCCTAAACCGGTCTCGTAATGTTCCTTCGCAAGTATCACGACTCTGTCCTTTCTGACACGTATAGTATGCTGAAAAAATGCTACCTGGCAAACACGTACGGTATTTTTTTCCTTACGGAGTAAACTATCGAAACCGTTCTCGTTAATGAAGAATGTACCTCTTCTCGCAGGATTTATTGCACTCGGAAATTTAGTGTGAATGCCAATTTATTTGAGGTAACGTAAAACGAATTAGCGAAACTCATCGCATCTTCAGCGTTAGATATTTCATAAGAAATTCTTGAACTTCCAAATTCATATATAATTGATAATTTTTAGACATTTTATCATATTTGAATATCAAATCTCCAAGGTAGACAAACTATGGCATGTTAAAAAAATGTAGAAATGTATGGCCTAAATAAAATAATTATTCCAACTGCCATAATGGACCAGATTTTTCATAAGACATTCCTAAACTTTTAAATTCATATAAAATTGATAATTTTTTCTACAAAATGATTTTTTCAACAAATCTATAGCTAACTGGATTATATAAAAATCTACCACCACGATTATTCGTCAACCAATTTAGTTCGTCAACTGATGTTGATTACAGTGCTACAGTGCTAGCAATGATTTCAAAAGTAACTAATAACCGTGCTGCTATAAAACTATTCTAAAATCAGATCTAGAGTTATTTAAAGATGAACCATGTAACACTCTGTATTAGCACAAACCATAATTAAAGGTATACTGTTAAGTTATCGAATTAATTAAGGTGCAATCCCGACTTCGTACTGCGCCTAATGTATAATTAAATGCAAATAGGGACTTTTGAAACCCGACCGAATTCGAATCAGTTTCAGAATTACTGCGGTCCTAGGTAAACTTTATACGACATCATTTTTGAGTGAAGTAAAAAATGTTGGATAACTTGATCCATAAATTTATTGTGTTTAGCCGTAATAAAAATCAAATTAAAATCGAACTATATATGAATACACAAATAAACGTAAATTAATTATCAATTCATAATTAAAATATTTACATTTTCATGGGAAATTAATCCACTTAACCATTTTCAAAAAAAAAATTATTTGTAGAAAATTTAAATCCACACACACACACACACACATTTGCCCCATATAATCTTGCTAATTGATTTTAAATTATATATTTAATTGTAATAAATAAACTCTATGCGTATTTTTGAATTAATTAAATGTGATAAAATTGGTAGAACGTGTGTAGGTGCGAGATTATATAATACACACGGGAGAAGATTAGATTAGAATTTAGAATATATTTACATATATACATATATCAGAGGTAAACATTTCTAAATTTTAATGTGTGTTAATTGGATTTATACGAAATTAATTTATGTATTTATGGGTTAAGGAATACTGTGCGGTATTGTGTATATATAATTTATAGAGGCGGGACCGATACCATAAAATGCTCATTACAAATTAATAATCCACAATGCAGTAATAATCTTGAAACTAAATAAATTTGTTCACGAGAAAATATAATAATCTACAGGCTAATAACTAAGTCAAATATAAAATTTATAGTCATTTTATCATTTTATTTTTGCCTTCAAGTACGTATCAAATGGCAATTAAAGATGATTTATGCAAAAAAAAAAAAATCAACCCTCGTTCTTTATAATTTCTAGAGATTTCCATACAAAACATAAAAAATAAAAACCCACGACGATGAAGAAGAATTAATCTAAGTTAGTTTTTTTTTTATCTCAACATCACTTCTATGTATTCATGAGACTTAATAATTCCAATAATAAAGAATAATATCCAACCAATAATTTAACATATTATTTTTTTATAAATAAAAAACTACTGCCCTAGCCACTTTCCGAAGCTTAGTGGAATTTTTTCTGCTGTTTTGTTTTAAGTACAGTTTTATTCTATAACAATCCAGACGACATAGTATTACATGTATATACGGGATTTTAATTGATTCCAAAAAAATGTTAAATAGATTCATTATATCAGCTAGTGTTCCCTTAAACAAAGAGTGTTAGAGCGACTTCATACATCTAAATAATTCCGTGTAAACGAATTTTATTTATTTATTTTGTTGGACCCCCGGGGAAGTGAAAAATATTTATTACCATATTTTAAGCACAACATGAGATTTGAAACTCGTATATACATATGTATATATACATATATACATACATATACGAAACTG
Source organism: Tipula unca (assembly GCA_951394425.1). Taxonomy (NCBI): domain Eukaryota; kingdom Metazoa; phylum Arthropoda; class Insecta; order Diptera; family Tipulidae; genus Tipula; species Tipula unca. The sequence continues at coordinate 199,615,768 of OX596381.1, forward strand.
TTAAAATTGATGTGCAATTTTTGTTTCTAGTCATCATCACACCCCAACATTGTTTCCTTCATCGGGTGTATTTATATAAGCAGAGTGAGAACATTTTAGGAAAATAGAAAATGTGTTTATAGCAATAGCATTGGAAATTATTTTTGTCATTATTAGAATATTATTATCGCTTGTGATTAATTTTAATTACAGACATGCCTCGTACACCGCCGTATATACTGGTACGAAACGTCTCTCTTTCTTTCTCTCTCTATATATGTATATATATATATATATATATATATATATATATATATATATATATATATATATATATATATATATATATATATATATATATATATATGTGGGATCACCCTGTAAATTATCATAAACATGTTTGGGTTCCACTAAATGTTTATTATAGTTATTCCGTATTTGTATATTTGTGTTGGTGTATGTATTGATCTCATCCGAACGATAATAAATAAAAAACATCGATTTAATATAAATCAGTCGAGATTCCGAGTTTGAATAAAAATTAACCATAATACTTTTTGTGTTTTAATAAATATTCGAGATCACCAGTGTTGTGTTAAATATCCCACAAATTGGGGGCTCAACCGGGATAGTTCTACAGTTTTATAGACAAGATAAAGTTTATAAAAATTTCTACTGGAACTTGCGAATCGTAAGGCGTACGTTCGTGAATATTGTATAGACAAGGCGTTCAAACGGCGTATACAATACGGTATCCTATTTGTTGTGGCGTCATAACCAAGTGTGTGAAAGAAAAGTGAATCTTCTTAATTAAGGCGAGATATTCTGATACAACTTTATACAGTGATCGTAGACTTATAATCTTGGAAAGTGAAGCAAAGAAGCTGTCTAAAATCTGAAAAATATTTATGGAAATTAACCGTGTGTCCTTGACCATATTGTATGCGTAGCGTGGTTTCATTGATAGCAATCTTACTGTATTTATTAACACAGTTAAACTAAACAAATAAATTAAATTGTGTTTGTGTCGATTTTGTATTAATCAACCTAAACCAATTTTGATATATTCTGCTGTGATTGATACTATCACTTTTATCATAAAATGGATGTCGACAGTAATTTAATTAATAATAATTCAACGAATATGAATATTGAAACGAGTACTAATCATGATGACTTAGAACTAAATAATCAAAGTAGTAACCATAATAATAAAGAGAAACTTGAGCATGGACGAATTAACAGTGCGATGGATGATGATTTTTACCGTGATGTGGTTGCTAAATTTCGGCGTCAATTAGACAACGAAAATTTATTGGATCGGCATCATTCTCCAACACTCAACAGAGCAGAGACACTACAGAAATTAAATATTCGAGATCACCAGTGTTGTGTTAAATAGGATCCCACAAATTGGGGGCTCAACCGGGATAAAATAGGCAAGAGTATAACCGACGACAAAAGCAGGCGTACCAATACAAGTTGGGAGATATTGTAGCAATAAAGAGAACACAATTTGGAAGTTGTTCTAAAATACAAGCAAAATATTTAGGGCCATATGAGGTTGTGAAGGTGAAAAACAACGATCGCTACGACGTACATAAAATTGGGAGTTCTGAGGGTCCTATCGACACGTCGACTAAGGCAGAATTTATGAAACTGTACTACGATGGAGCTACAGATGATAACGAAGACGTGGAGGATCTAGATTCTTACTCATCCGGGCCGGATGAGACTGCAGGAGGGCCGTGTGGGATCACCCTGTAAATTATCATAAACATGTTTGGGTTCCACTAAATGTTTATTATAGTTATTCCAATACCAATATATAACAGGCCGATTTTTTACAAAAAAAATGGCCGGTCCTATGTATGTGTAATGGAATAGAAAACCAACAATTCATATGAAAAAGTCGATTTTTACGTGATTTTACGTGATTTTTTTCTTATATCTTAAAAAATAGGGCTAAACATAATTTTTCATATACTAGGATTTAAATAATGATTATTTATCATAAGATCTGTTCAATTACTTTTCAGTTTTATTAATCTTTTAATTCATTTTTTTGAAGATTTAGACAGCTAGAATTTTATTTTTTGAATCGGGAATAAAAATTATGAATGAAATTGTATGTATAAGTTCCTTTGTCTTTCTCATAGAATTTAAATATGATTTTATTCTATATCTCACTCTCAGTTTTTTTGTTGTTGTTTTTTTCGCTTCTCGTTAGTACATTCCGGTTGATTTTGGCTTTATTTTTGATTTTTTTTTCTTTTGTAGTTAGTTCATTAAAAATAGTAGGAGGAGGAGATTGTTCGTCAGTCGCGGAATTATATTTTTGCGTATTATTTTTTTTAGGTTTACTGAAATTATGCATTTATCAGAGTTGTAGATTTATTTTTATAATTAATAATTTAAACACACGATAATTATTCAAACATTAATTAAATCTATTTGAAGTATAAAATTATACATTTTCATAAAATATTTGACAACGTTTTTTTAAATAAAATTTTGAATTCAAAATCATACAATTTAATTTTGATTAACATACAGAATATTAAATTAATTGATATTGTACTAGTATGTAATTATATTTCTACATATATATTATATTTAAATAAACTATTTTAATATATGCATAATCATAAAACTAATCTATAATCATCTATCCCCGCAAAAAAATTTAATTCATAATAACTGACAAAAAATAATACAATATACAAAAACAAATGCAAAACACCTAAAAAAGAAATGTACCATCAAGAACAAAAATTTAAAAAAATTGAAAACGACGAAAGCAAAACAAATCGAATACTTTTTTATCAATGAGAGAGAAGAGTTAAGTTATACCATCACTATTTATGAATTTTATGGAATTATTGACTAACGAAACAACACCGAACGTAGAAATCACACGAACGTAAAAATAAAAATCTTGTTGATTAAAAATTAAAAATTTAGATAAAATATATCCAATAATTGGAAAAATTATCTTACAGGACTCTTGGTAAATAATCATAATTAAAACCCTCATCATTGAAAAATTAATTTTAGGCCTGTATATTTAGATATAAGAATGTTAAGCGCAAAAAAACCCGTAAAATCTACTTTTTCCATATGATTTTGTTCAATTTTGCTGTTTTCTATTCCATTACTCATACTAATGCTCAAATGTTATGAAACGGCCTATTATATATTGGTATTGGTTATTCCGTATTTGTATATTTGTGTTGGTGTATGTATTGATCCAAAACCAACACAAATGTATTTGTGTTGGTTTTGATTGATCTCATCCGAACGATAATAAATAAAAAACATCGATTTAATATAAATCAGTCGAGATTCCGAGTTTGAATAAAAATTAACCATAATACTTTTTGTGTTTTAATAAATATTCGAGATCACCAGTGTTGTGTTAAATAGGATCCCACATATATATATATATATATATATATATATATATATATATATATATATATATATATATATATATATATATATATATATATATATATATATATATATATATATATATATATATATATATATATATAAATATATATATATATGTATATATATATATATATATATATATATATATATATATATATATATATATATATATATATATATATATATATATATATGTATATATATATATATATATATATATATATATATATATATATATATATATATAAATATATATATATATATAGATATATAAATATATATATGTATATATATATATATATATATATATATATATATATATATATATATATATATATATATATATATATATATATATATATATAGTTATAGGTTCGTATCTCAGTTGAATTAAACACTTTAAACTTATTTATTTTTACGTAGTTTATTCAAAAATAGCGTGTTAATACTACAAAAATAACATAATAAATGACAATGATTTTATGATTAGTATGCTTTATATAGAAATTGTTTATATTCGGTGAAGCCGATAAATGAGAAAACATAGGGTTAGTATAAAAACATTGGGCTATGGTAAGTTGATACATAGTATAATAAAAAGAATAATAATGTTTACATTATATTTTAAAATAAGAGATTGATAATTAAAATTTGAAACTCTTATAATCTACGTTTTCATATAACAAGCAAAATGCGATTTATGCTGTATCGACGCTATTTAGCGTTGGAAACAAACGAGCGGATGTTGGTTGTTGACGTAACTATATATATATATATATATGTATATATATATAGCCTGGATGATTCGTCTACTAATAATAATAAAAATCAGTTTTTAAAGACCATTATACTGGCCCCTTACTGAGTCAATTATTTGGGTACAACGGCTTCGATCCCGAGCATGGTCTTCATACTGTCTAAGGCAATCTGAAGAGGTCAAGACGTTCTCTACATTGGAGCCAATGTCGCCTGCAACGACCTCTGCGCCTACCATATAAATCTTTTCAGAGATCGCTGCTCAGTCCGTTCTGGATCAATCAGCATGCAGAACGTGACCGAGCCAGCTTATTCGCCGAGATCTTATTTCATGTACAATATCGGAAATCTTTATTAGATCTCTGATCTCGATATTGTACAGAGCTCGATAAGTACCATCTACCGTGAATCACACGCATGACTATTCGGGAGACATCTCTCGTACTCATCCGTCAGCTGCCAACTTTCAAATCCAAACATAACAACGGGCCTGATTAACGACGCATTGTAAAGCTGCAGCTCCACGGCACTTGATAGGTGTTTAGATTTTACCAATGGCTTTAGATTCAAAGCACAACTGCTTGTTGTCAGCCGCACCACTCACACTGTTATTGTGAGTGATAAAAGCGCCCAAATATTTCAACCTCCTCACTCCCTCAAACGTGTAGTGGCCACTACTGAAATCTGGTGTACTATTGTCCCTATAACCAGAGATTATGTATTTCGTTTTGGACTCATTGATCTGGAGTCCAACAGAAGCTTAAAACTCTATAAGCAGATCAACTATTTCTTTCACTCCATTGCAATTCAGTCCAATCACGCATATGTCATCTGGATACGCAAGCACCTGACTCGACTGGCTATATGTTTCGGTGAGGTGTTTCAGTTTTACGAAAGATGTAGAATTAACTGCAAAAATTGTCGATAGCCTGTTCTCTACTTTAACACAACATTAAGACTGCGTCACTTTCATCCTACAAAGTCATACTAATTTAGTTGGCATTCCTAGGTATTCCAGGGCAGCCTTAATTACTATGGGCTATATTTTGTTGCTCGACAGCATTACGACACTCATCATCAAACCAATCATTCTTCGGTTTGACTTTCACTATACCTAAAGTCTGTTGAGCAGCACTGACGACCGACGTTTTCAGTACCTCCCAGACAGAGTTCACGCAGTCAGACTGGCAATTAGCTTCCTCAATGTTGTCGCTGACAAGATCCTGTTATCGTTTCTTTTGATCTTCATTTATCAAAGTTTCACAGTTGAAACGTCCCACGCTCTTCGCTGTATTCCCAAACTTGTATACGAACATTTCCAACGTAGCTTTACAGCGACCAAATGATGATCGCTGCTAACGTATTTTTTTGCTGACCTTTAAGTTCCCACATCATGCACAACCCGAGCCCGCCCTTTAGTAACTAACACATGGTCAATTTGCCTGAGGGAAGTTCCGCGAGGATATGTCCATGTATCTAGATGGATCTGTTTGTGAGGGAAGAACGTGCTTGCTACTCTAAGATTGTGAGCAATTGCAAAGTACATCATTCTCTCACCATTATCGGTTGCAATTTCGTGTCGGGGAGCGGAGCTATGTTCTCACACAAGTCGGCCTGATTTCTGCCAGCTCTAGCATTAAACTCCCCAATTACTATTCTAACATCGTGTTTGGGCATAGGTCCAGGTATAGTAAAATAAGTCTTTATCTTGGGGCTGGCTGACTTCTGTCGGCGCAAGTACACAAACTATCGACAGGTTGGCTAACTTCATGCGCAAGCGGAGCTTACAGAATCGGTTATTGACTACTACGTTTCTCCCCACTTTTGGACCAGCGAGTTTCTTGAAGAGCAACGAGTTCCAGCCGATACTCCTTCATGCACATGATTAGGCCCTCCAACGCTCCTAGTTTTCTAAGTGACTGCACGTTCCACGTGCCGACCCTAAATCTCGTGTCCGGGTACTTGAGCGGAGGTCCGGTATTTGTTTGAAGGTATTCATTTTTTCTTTTGTTGACATTACAAACAATCGTTTTTTTACGGATACAGGTCGTCAGCCCAGCGATCCAACCGTCTTGTCGCCTTCTGCGATAAGCAAAGGATACTGTGGTAGTGGTGTTCTTGGGAAACATGTTGGTGCAATTTAGACTTACGAGACATGTCAGTACCCCCAACCACAGGGGCCAAGATTCAAGTGGATTCGCCTATTCCAAACATTAATTATAAAATTGTGGTATTCTCATAATTTCTATTGCCGCTGGGTATAGCTAAATTATTCGTATGTAAGAACCAACTTAGCGTTCTAACTACAATATAAATTTATAGTGATATAGACACGTCTTGTTCACAAACACCTGGAGTTTTCCAGATATTTCCTTTGTGTATCACCGCATGTTTCACAACTCTATAGCTGTACTGATTTTACACATAGGAATTGAGTATTCCAGATTTTGCACAACATGGTGAATGAGCCTCTGACAAGAAGTGGAGTCCCCTATAGATCACTTTTTAGATAGATAGATCCCATCAGATCGTCCAAGTCATTGTAAAATGAGTCTTTAACTTGACGTTGGCTGACTTCTGTGTGCACATGTACACAAATTATAGACAGGTTGGCTAACTTCATGCGCAAGCGAGGCTTACACAATCGGTTATTGACTGCTTGGAAATCTAAGCCTTCTTTACCTGCGGCCCAAGAAGAAATTCAGCTCCAAGATTTCCGAGATCTCCATTGTAGAGCAACGTATAGCCCTGGAACACATGGTTTCCACTATTAGGCCAGCGAGTTTCTTGAAGAGCAACGAGTCCTAGCCGATACTCCTTCATGCACATGATTAGGCTCTCCAACGCTCTTAGTTATCTAAGTGACTGCCGATCCAAACCTCGTGTCCGGCTACTTGAGCGGGGGTCCGGTGTATTTTAAGCGGTATCCGATTTTCTTTTTGTTGACTTTATAAACAAGAAACTCGCTATGCTTAAAGTGGAGTTCCAGCGTGTTCCGTTCAACCGAATTATAATCCGAACTAAAGCTGCTTGATTTCTTGATCAGATTTAATGCATCTCATAAATTATCGCTCGACATAACATTGCTGTCGATCAAATTATAATTACGCTTTTCAGATTGATAATAATAATCAATTCACCTACTAGAGTCTATTGAATAAGTGCCCAAACAGTATTCAATTGTAAAGTGAATCTAAAAACTTGCCAAGTTATAAAATTGTTCTGTTCGTTAAATTAATTTTTGTTCCGTTTAATAAACAAGGTTTTCCTGTATTTAAAAGCCATACAATCGAAAACTGTTTAACAAAATTTCTTGAAAATCCACTTCATATTCCATACAATTTCTCACCAAATTACCATTTAGATATCAAAGGCAAACTATTTTAAGTGCAAATGATTAATACAACAAAACTTACAAAGCTAGAAATCTTAAAGTTTTCTTATTATCCATATTATTTGTGTACGTAATGCGCTGAATATATAGTTAATTTTATTGACATTATTTATTAGGTGCGATCAGTTATGTATTTTCTTATGAATTTATTAGCTTTTATTGGACATTTCTGAATATAATTTTTATATAATGCGATACAAGAACAAGAATACATTGCCTTATAAAAAAAACATCCAGGCTAATAAATTTCAAAATAACTTTATTATGTACGTATGTACAAATTTTCTTGTGTACATACTTGATGCAATTCATATTAATGGGACGTGCCGCGATGGTAATCACCATTGGATTATTACCTTTATATTTGCTGAATTCTCTGAATGGTAGAGAAATTCAAAATATTTTTTTAGTTTTTTTTTTTAAATATCAAAATTTTGCCGCTCGTCTGAATACGATATCTCTAAATAATTATCGAATTTTATAAATGCACTTGGGTCTTCTAAAATATTATAAAAAATATAATTCTATAAAATACCAAAATGTATTAGAATTGTTTAGACTAGATATAGCTGAGGGCTAAGCAATTATTTATAGCAACGAGTTACCACTATCCATTTTTGGAAATTGCCAACTCTTTGTCTGGTTTAATTGTCACTTATGGCATGATAAAATTCTTGGGCTAAAACTATATACCTAAACATATTTGTCATTGCATCATTGCGCCAATATGTTCAATTGTCCTTAACTTTAGCTTCGCGATTCAAATTACCAAGATATTAAATTTGCACTACTCTTAGCTAATGTACTTTCATATTTGTTTATAATGGTATTATCTTAACTATGTAAAGCTTACCAACAAACGACTTGAAGAAAAAAATCGATATTTTGATACTAACTTCAAATCCTAGATTAAAAGTGCCAAGTACCAAGAACCAAGTACTAAGTACCAAATATTTTTTGATTTTTGCAACTTTTAAAGTATATGTAATGATTTTTGGTCACAAAATTAAAGCTGAAAGCTGAGTCGTTGGAAAGTTAAATTAAATTCAAGTTTTTTACGATTATGATAATGAAAATTCTAAATGTTGACATTCGTATACGTATTCCAGGATCTCAGAATTTGTCAAAACCATTTTCTATAGAAACCAAAATGTATGCCATCCGAACATTACTTTCAACTGACTTTTATACAAATTCAAATCAAAACACGCATTATTCGATAAGCCACCAGAATAGATAAGCCACCAGAATAGATAAGCCACCAAAAGTATGTTCGACCAGTTTTACTGGAATGCAATAAAATAATATAACAACAGCACGGATAGGATTGTATAATAACCAAAAGTAATTTTATTATTTAGCTCACAAAACAAAAAAACGACAATGTACAAGAGAAAAATCGAATTTTCAGTTTTCAAACCACATAAAAAATTGCACCATCTGCGGCCCAGAAATGTGAATGAATGAACGAAACAAATCAATAAAAAGATTATTTATAAAATGATAATTTAATTTTATTTGAAACACACAACTAAAATAAAATTACAGTTTTTTTTTCAAATTAAATATGTAGTGAGACACATGTACATCACTCAGCCCGTTAACGCCCGTTCCAGTAGGCTAGTGATTGAGATTGGTGCCCAATTACTAAAACTACCATCGCTCACCATAATCACCGATCGATCGATGTACCCAAATAATTTACCAATGCGATAAACTTGTTTGCCCATCTCACGACGTCCGGGCATTGGAACAAATATAATGCCTTGGTCTGAACACCGCTGCGAAACTAAATCTTTAAACTCGATAGATGGTGGTGGAATTTGTAAGTCCATTAGTTTTGGTGGCGGTGGAGCTACTGGCACGTGTTGTGTTTCAACTGCTGTTTGTGTTGTACCGGTAGCACGATGCATTAATTCAAGCGCTCTCCTTAATTGTTCCTTAACATTCGTCTGTTGCAACACTTCATCGGTGAAGAAATTCTTCCATCCCGTATACCATCGCGATACTTGATCCAAATTCGGATTTTGATTGAGCCAAATAACCAGCGTTTGAATCCATTTAGGGAAAAAGAATTTTTCCAATATTTGTGCCATAAGCACGGCTGGAACAAGCTCATGCCATTCCCATACCTGATTCCAAAGCTCGAGATCTTGTTGTAATGGATTTATCACAAGATCGGAAAGACATAGCTGAAGTTTTGGAATTATATGCTTAATTAAAAAGCTTTGCATGTCGCCATCATCAAACACATCTTTCCACGGGAACAGCATTGCACGTGCTGATCGATCTGATGGTAACCACGCTTTTAGAGCATTGCCAAATTTTTCGCGGACAATCGTATAAGCGTTATCCATTTTGTGTGCGAGTAGTTTATTCCACGGCAGAATCCAAACATGTATAGGAATCGTATCCGTCAATGGATCCCAATTGACAACATACACGGTTAGTTTCGGCAGAATTATCTGTTCTAAAATATTATCGAGAATCCAGGATGGAAATAAAGGTGCCCATGCGTCTAATAGTGCAATCATTTGTTGATAATTTCGCGGATCCCATGTATTTGTCGCATTTCGAATGCTGGGAATTATTCCGGACCACACTAGAGCCGAATACGGGTCGAACAGATTTGACTGATGGCTTACAACATTTTGATTTAGTACGGTGTTCCAACGTTTTACTAATGGTACGTACTTAGCTGGTTCTTCTAGCGGTTTCCAATCCTTTAGTCGACTAATAAACATAGGTGCTACAATCCCGGGTGCCAAATCGCCTAGTCCAAACTCTTTATATTCTTCAGGAAAATCGATTAACAGATTTATAAAAATTTTCTCCGCATCTGAGAGAGTTAAAAAGGTTTTGGGATTTACCAGATTTTCGACCAATTCTAACGCATTTTCCAGCGTATTAATGTGATTTTGTTCCAAAGCAACGATCTGTTTCAGTTTCTCCTTCTCCTGTGTACAACTGGTTTTTCTCTCTTTTGTTGATTTCCGACTCTTTTCGATTGCGATTATGTCTTGCTCGCATAGATCTACAATCAGGTTCAGATTGTACATTAGCTCAGGCAGCTTAAAATTTGAACTCTTCTTAGTGGTTGAATGATCGTATAACGTTTCTTCGCCTATTTTACTCTGACCGAGTGCATGATATCCGCTCAGTACTCGTTTCTCGGGTCCAGTCATATCTATTACAGTCACATTACCTAGTTTACTGCTGCCAGACTCGAAAAATAATGAGTCTTTCTTGCCACCTTTTTCGATAATTTCTTCCACACTTCGATAAAAATATCGAAGTTTTTTACGTTTGTGATTTTTTTCAGAGTTTTTCAACCATTTTTTAGATTTTTCAGCGGCGATTGCAGATTTCTCACTAACGAGTTCACCTGGTTGTTCAACCTTTGCCAGTTTTTCTGGACCGTATGCACCAATCGCCCCTCTTCCTTTGCGCACGGACGCTTCAACTGGAGTGGCAATACCTTGTAAACTTTTACCCAAGCCCTTACCAGGCTCGTAACCCATTTGAAGCAACAATTTTGCACCAATCCCTTTTGTATAGCTTTCCCATTGTCCGATACCTTTGGCGACCGGTTTTGATTGTGGTTGTTGTGAAAATGAAGGACGTGCACGATAAGCTTCCTCTTCAGATTCAGACGATTGGCTTTCTTCTTGGGGATTATTTGAATCATCGTCTTCGTCCTCATCTTTGATATCATTGTCCTGCTTCTTGTCTTTTTTTTTACCGTATTGTTGTACTCCACCGGCTACAAAGCTAACAGGTGTTGTATAATCTTTTGGCTTTTTGGAGTCACGTTTTAGGCGGCCTCGCTTGTCGTATTCTTCAACATCTTCGTTATCGCTGTCTGAAGCCCAAATACCTGAAATATACAAAAATAAGTTGAATAAATGTGGGTAAGACAAGTAACAACCAGCTGTCCCCCGACAGGTTGTTACGAGAAAGCAATGAACTAAAAGCTAATGGAGATTTCTAATGCATATGTATAAGTAAACATTATAAATATAATGAGGGCTCACACGATAACTTACCATAGATTTGTTGATTTTTTGTCAAATTACGTCGATAGCGTGTCGGATTAAATTCATATTCCAAATCGCGATTTGTTATTTCAAATCGTTCGTATTCTGTATCAGACATATTTGCATTTTATGTAATACAAAAATTCATTTTATTACAACCAATTCTCACTATCGCAAACGTTTATTATATTTGTTTAGATTTTCTTGACATAATTATGTATGTCAATATATTGACATTTCATTTGTGACCATTTCGTTAGGTTTTTTCATCATTCGTTATATTTAGAGATGCACACTAGGCGGTATTCAACCGGAAACGATAATTAAATTTTCTGATAAAATTCTAGTTTATTAATTCGAAAATTTAAAATAAATAATTTAATCAATTACATTTTGATTAAGTTAATCTTTGGTGCATATCGTTATTATATATCATATAAGCATAGACGAAAATCATCAAATCAGTTGTTTCATTCTATTGTATACAGTGTAATTAACACAGTGTACGCCAATGCCTATTTTACGCAATGGAATATCAACAATAATACCGGGTTTCCATCGTGATAGTATAATAGTTTAATAGTATTATACTATTATTTAATATTAATATTTCAGTATACTATCTATCAAAAATAAAGTAGAAAATTATATTTTTAACAATATATTTCATGACAGTGTACTTTTTTATTACAATTTCGATTCGTTCGAAGTTTTTTTGGTGGTATTTTGATATAACTATACGTTTTTGATTTACATACATAGTTATTGTGATTTGATTATTGTAATGAAATTTGTATAAAACATTAAAAGACAAATTTCAATATTCAAACATAATTATACAGCTTACTTCACACTATATGATGGAAACGCGACTATGAATGATATTATAATACTATTATAATTATACTAATGACGATGGAAACCCGGTATAAAACGAAGACAGTGAAAATATTTGTTCCGGCTCATACGCAGTTCAAATGAGAAATCTGTTTAGTCTATGGTATAAATAAGTGCCAATATAATAGGCTGGACCGCTAGCCAGTAGAATAATTTATTGTACCCAAGATTTTCCGAGTTTTCATGTTGCATAGTCGCTTTGCAATCATTTCAATTACCAAGCTGTCAAATTAATTCGTCTGTTCATGAAATGTTACGTCGAGTTAAACCCATTTTATCTTTGGTATAAATCATATAATTAGTGATAATGCTCTTCCTTAGACGTCGATCCAAGCAGAGTCAATTTGGTTTGTTTACATTTTTTTTATCGGTACCCACTGGTAATTACCAGTATTTTAAATTTCCTCCTTTTCCAGCAAACGACCTCATTCAACCAAATTCGGGAATCATTTGGCATTTTTGTTAAGTTTTCAAACATGGCCGTTATATTAAGAGATGCACAATAGGCGGAACTCAAATAGAAACTATAATTGATTCTTGAACATACATATATTTTTGGTAAATTTTATTTTATTAATTCAAATTTAAATTAATTTAAATTATAAATTTTATTTCTGTATGTACATTTTTATTATCTTTAATATAATATGCGTATGATGTTTAAATAAAAGTACATAATATAACCGGTCCGATTGGTCAAATATTATATTTTTTGCTACCCTGTGTAAAAAGAAAAACATGACGACACATAAACATTCTCCATCTGTCATAATGGCACAGTTCACAGTATATTTTTTGCTAAAAGGGTAAACAACCCAACATTTATTTTCTTTAAATTTAGAAAATTTAAGTAATACATAATTATATACATAGTGATTGAAAGATTATCTTCAATATATATTATTTATTAGTTAATTAATTTTATTTTATATCATTGTTGTAATATCAATATATGGTATGTACACAGCACAAAATTGTGTTTTTTTATTTTTATCTAATCGATACGTAGTGAAGAAAACTATCCTAACTTGATAAGTTTTTTTTGCATTTCATAATCTTTTGATGATTCATTGGATTTGGTGTCAAGAAAGCTGATTCAATTCCTAAAATCATGAGTAGAAAAGGTGATGATGAACGACACGAAGGTAAAGATCGCGGTGAAAAGCATGAGCAGTACCGTAAAGAATCAAATCAAAATGGATCAATTAGCAGTGACAGCAGTAAGAACAGTGGTAGTTCCATCCGATTCAAATCATCAAATGTACCAGAACATATTGGTCCGAAGTATAAACATAGTACCAGAAACCGCTCGGGTACTAACTATGAATCAAGTAAGTGACACTTAGTTTTGTAACGACTCCCAGATTGAATCGAATTCAAATTCCATAATATCACCATAAATCTATATTTTATAGCACAAACGCTCATCGTTGTACTTTTAATTAATTTTCGCAAAATAATCGTTCGATCAGACACCAAACTACAAAATACGGAAAATGAATTTATTTTTAGATTTTTTGTTAAAAATAAAATCTTTTTGTGTAAATTTTTTAGTTTCATTACACGTTTCAAGTCGATTTGGTGCATAACCCGCTTTACGCTGGTTAGAAAATGGATGAATATTGGAGGGACCGATTTATACCAATAACTGTGGTAGAATTATTTAATCATCCTTATCCGAACAGTAACATTAGTGATAAAAAGATTAGTAAAAATCAGAACAATGGGGCACTGGAGGTGTCCAACAAGGTTGAATTTATGTGTAGTAATTATGAAAATTTGTATAGTCTTAAAGCGGTCCAGGACGAAGTAACAGTTGAAACAGTCGACGAAGGTGCGTATATTTTACAAGGCGTATTTAATGTGCAACCTGTAAGAATTATGTCGATTTGCGATCTTGTGTATTATGTCATGGCATATTAAGGTGTGCGCCTCTCCAGATAAAAAAAAACTTATTACGTTTCTTTTTAATGGATGTTCAACCTAAAGGCTATGTTCCAGTTGAGTTAACTTGGAGTTAACTGAGATTTGTTAATTCGGGACATTCCTACTGTTATTTTGAGGTTATAGTTATAACAAATAACGATAACTCTTTAGCCTTTAGGGGGACAACAATTATACATTCTTATTAAAATTAAAATGTAGGAACAACAAACTATTGTCGTTGGGTTAACCGCAATTGTAGTTTCCGATAACACACGCATCAAATTAAGATGATAGGCTCATATTTTTAGGAATCAATCATGCCTAATAATCAAAATATAAAGGCAACAATGTTGATGTTTCAAATTATATAATTTTACTATTACAGTACAAAATATTAGTTCGTTTATATTTGAGATCGAGTCATATCTTGTTCTTAGTTAACTTTAGGTTAAGTTTGAATTAATTTGTTCAGTTTATTTATCTATACTGCAGAGTTTGCAGAGTTGAGGCTAAAGTTAAAAGCACATCATCATATTACGCATATATTCGTGTACATACGTCATCGATCAAACAATTTTGTATTACTAATTTTGCACCCTTAACTGTAATCTCTATTAAGACACTATAGATATATAGTGGCTTTTCTATATTACGAGAAAAATGTTCCATTCAAAAATCGACATAAATGGACATATCAGATATGTATATCGGAAAAAGCCATTTGTATTCGATTATTATATCAATCATTATTCGAGTACAAATTTTCTACTGTTGAATACGAATTGATTTTTCAGATAAAAAGAAAATTGTCATCAAATCAAAATGGAAATAATAATTTCGAAGAAGACACATACATAATTTATTATTTAATTATATCATTTTAAATAAATTTAAATAGAATCATGAAATTACGTTACAAAACAAAATTCTACAAATGTTCCAAAACCGTTACTCTATTTTGTAAAATATTTACATTCATTAAACAATAATGCCAGTTTGCTAAAATATTAATTTTATAAGACCTAACTCATGAGCATTGAGCATAGATCAAAATCTTATGTTATCTATGCTCATAGTACGAAATACGAATTTTTAATCCTATCTACTCTCTCTGATCTAATATATGAACGCACGTTATAATTTGCCTAATACATATTAAAGTGTTCAACCCTATAACAGAAAACAAAATATCGGAAAACAGTTGAGAATTGAACGATAAAGGTGTTGTGCAAATCAAATGTTTTAGATAACGTTAACCAAAAAATCGTGAATATTATAGTCTTCGGGAATCCCCCTCCACCATATCATATTTGGTTGCCACCATATACAATCAATTATTCTAGTTTGTAGCACATATTACCTAACGAAAATGATTTATTACATATTTCGGTTACTTTTCTATGCGGCGAAAAATTATCTAATACGCTTTTTTGGTACTTCAAACTCCCAAATTGAAGATGAATCAACATACGAGAATACCTCAACGTCGACCGGCGCGGAACAGCAAAGGCCAGAATCGGTAAATGAAATACCAGGTACAAATCTGGGCCTGGGTTCGTGTGTCATGATCAAAGCTAACGGATTAAAAGGTGTTATCAAATGGATTGGACGTTTGCCAAGTGGACCACATGCATATTTGGTTGGAATCGAGGTCGATGAAAAAATTGAAACCGATAATAGCGCCAACTACGATATACATAATGATTTTAAGTATGTGAGTAAGTGGGCTTGGAAAATTATCTAATTATTTATTTTATTCCGTTTCTAGACAACCATTCCAGGTGGAAAACGATAAAGTGATCTACGTGGATTCTAATGAAATCGTGAATGACCCACGCTATAATGATTCAATGTTGTTACATCATTCGGCAATCGAATTTGATGAGCCACCCACTTTGAAAGAGTTTCCCGCAGTACCCGGAAAACCAGCATTACCTGCTCGAGGTTATTATTGTTGCTTTTTTTATATATAAAAATCTAGTTATAATATAACTATTCGTCTTTGAACTTTCTAGAAATATGTAAATTAGAAGAATTAAGACAAATTTGCGGAAAATTCAAAGGTATCCAAGGACATCATAATTCCTGCTATTTAGACGCCACTGTATTTTCAATGTTTGCATTTACGAATATATTGGATTCGGTGTTGCTCAATAAAGAGTTCACAGATAAGGATTTTCCGACATATGATTTTCAGCGAATTCTACGCGATGAAATAGTGAATCCACTGCGTTTACATGGTTACGTACCTTGGGGCCAAGTAATGAAATTGCGAGAAATACTAAATAGAGAAGAGAGTGGATACACGAGAGAAGAAAAGGATCCAGAAGAATTCTTAAATATGCTGTTTGTGAATATTTTTAAAGCTGAACCGCTGTTAAAGTTAAATTCGAACCAGGGATCATTCTTTTATCAGTTATTCGTGGAAAAAGATGATCGCTTAACATTTCCAACGGTGCAACAGCTATTCGATCAAAGTTTTTCGTCCAGTGATGTGAAACTGACTGAAATACCATCTTGCCTGATTATCCAGATGCCCCGATTCGGGAATAAGTATAAAATGTATCCACAAATTTTGCCATCACACGTACTTGATATAACTGATATACTGGAAGATTCGCCACGCCAATGTACTCTTTGTGGTAAATTAGCGGAACAGGAGTGCGTCGATTGTTTTAAAACCGCAAATGAGGTAAGTTTAGAGACATCAACGTTTTGCCAGAATTGCTTTACTGTTTACCACAAACATGCGAAACGAGCGGCCCATTTAGAAATAAAGAAAATCAACAACAAATCCAAATCGATTGATACATTTAAGAAAATGCATTGTAACGTTGAACGAATATTTATGGAGCTGTTTGCGGTTGTTTGCATTGAAACATCGCATTATGTATCGTTCGTAAAGACTGGCCGAGGACAAAATGCACCTTGGTGCTTCTTTGATTCAATGGCCGATCGTAAAGGCGGAGCAAATGGGTATAATATACCAGAATTGACACCCGAAGAGGAGATATCCCAATTTTTATCCGATGACAACACAAATTTACAGAAACTTACGAAACATGCAAAGCGATTGCTTGGCGATGCATACATGTGTATGTACCAAAATGACGATCTGCGGAAATATAAATAAATCGTGCAGTTATTCTTATTAAACAGGCTGTACTAATGAATTAATAACATAAATTCAAATAAAATTATTTAAAATATTTTTATTCGGAAATACGTATGGAAACATCGTATAGCCATGACACAAGAGAAATATATATTTACAGCTAAAATTATATCTTTAGATATCGCAATGTTTGTATGCTGGCTCCCTAATAATGTCATAAAGCTTCTATCTTGACCGGATCACCCCTGTTTATATGATGCTGAGTATGTCGCACTAGCGGGGTCGATTGGTTAAACCTCGAATCACAGTAGTTACACTCGTACGGTTTTTCACCCGTGTGTATTCGGAAATGAGATGCTAAATTGCCGGAATTTGAAAATGTTTTTCCACACACGGTACACGCGTGTCGCTTAATTGATAAATGCACGGTACGATAGTGTCGATTTAAATAACGTCGCGATATAAAACCTTTATCACAATCGTTACACTTGTACGGTTTTTTACCTTCGTGTATCGCTTTATGTCCTTTGAGATGATGTTCAACGTGAAATGCCCTAGGGCATTGGTCACATTTAAAACGTTTTTCCGATTCGGGTAGATGTGTGGTCAGGTGTTGCTTTAAATGAAGCTTGGTCTTAAACTGTTTGCTGCATACTTCGCATATGAAGGCCTTTTCGTCGGAATGAGTTTTAAGATGAGCGAATACGCTCGATTTTTGGGCAAATTTTTTATTACATATATTACATTCGAATGGTTTTTCACCTGCCAATTAAAATAACACCGATTTAATTAAGAGATGTTTAATCATGTTTTCTAGATGGCCACATACCTGTGTGCACCCGTTGATGAATTTTGAGAGTTTCAGTTCGTGTAAATCCTTTACCACATATTTCACATGTTTTATTTGTCTTACTTCTAATTTTACTCCGTTTTTCATCACTCGTCCTATCTTCATCCTCATCTTTTATATCCTTTACATCGCTCGAGCTATCATCATAATTCCCATCTTCCTCCTTCACATATACTCGATCAAAATCCGAAACATTGGCAAATTCTAAACTGGGCCCCTCCTCAATTTTAATCGGTTCCACGCTATCGTCTACCACGTTCGCGATTACTGCATTAAGGTCAATTTCGGATGGTGGAGGCTCTACAGGGGGTGGTTCAAATATTTCCTTTGTTGTCAAATTGCTACAGATTTTTTTCAGCCTATCGTCCGTCTCTTCCACTTGTAATTTCATTAAATATACATTTTCAAGTCGATTTGCACAGTTATTACACAAAAATTGTGGAAGCTCGACATTCTCATATATCTGAAAACAGAAATTTTCATTAAATGTTCATTCAAAAATGATGAAAAATATTGTTTCTCTCTGGAGGTTTTATTTACATTCACTTTGGTGAAGAGCATAATTATATTACAGTAGGTTATATCTAGGGTTTTTCCATTAATTGAAATTAGACCCGGATTTATTAAACATGTTCGACATGAATTTATACTTATATCACTCATCATTAACATAAAATTAATTTTGTAAATAAATAAAATAATAAAATTTGCTTCCTAATTAATTTGACATTTCCCGTTTATAAACACAAACTAGTATAGGGTGGTTTTGTAATCAGCAACAACGCTGAATTGTCTGGTTGTGTTTTAGGGTTATGATTTCCATAAGGGATACACACCTAAGAAAATAAACCAAATGTATTAAAATTTTTCATTTAATCATAAAATCTCAGATTAGTAATTATATTATACTCTAAATCTACTTATATAAGAATTTATAACGTAAGTATTTTGCGTTTTAGTACGTAGCAACGGTTCTAACATATATACAATCTCACTTAAAATAAAATTGAAAAATAAACCGTTAGTTTGACTTAATAACGTTCTATTTTAATCACATCCCCTCGATCAATATGCTGCTGCGTGTGGCGCACCAGTGGGGTCGATTGGTTAAATTTGGCATCACAGTATTTACATTCGTAGGGTTTCTCGCCAGTGTGTATTCGAAAATGGGCACGTAAGTTACCCGAATTCGAAAATGCTTTGCCACAGACAGTGCAAACATGTCGTTTTATCGATAGATGAACCGTTCGGATATGTTTGTTTAGGTAACATCGTGTTATGAAGCCTTTTTGGCAGTGCGTGCATTTGAAGCTTTTTTTACCCTCGTGAATAGCATGATGCCGTTTCAGTGTGCGTTTGTCATGAAAAGCTTTCGGGCATGTATCACATTTGAACTGTTTCGCCGATTCGGGCAGATGCGTAACCATATGCTGTTTTAGCTGCAGATTTGTGGTAAATTGCTTGCTACATATTTCGCAGATAAACGACTTTTCCTGTGAATGAATTTTGAGGTGCAAGAACAGATTAGATTTTTGGGTAAATTTCTTATCACACAAATGGCATTCGAACGGCTTTTCCCCTGTATGGATCCTTTCGTGGATCACCAGATTTTGATAGCGGGCAAATACCTTGCCGCACTGCTTACACGTTCGATTCTCCTCGGCATTTATAGTTACCTTAGCAGCTTTCATTCGAACCTCTTTTAAAATTTTGTGTCTAGCTCCGCTTTTAATACGCGTTTTTTTCTTAACCTTTGGCTTAGTATCCTCTGCAATGTACGAAATCCCCGATTCATGGCCATCTTCACCACCAGCAAATGAATTTCCATCCTCATCATTCTCTTTCCCTTCGCCAGATTCCTCCTCTTCTTTGATCAACTCATCTTGTACATGGATATCGACCTGTACTGGTATTTCTTCAGCTACCACCTCCTCACTTTTAATTTCATCCACAACCTCCTCCTTTTTCTGGGATTCCTCATATGGAAACAATTCGCGTAATTTACTTTCAGAGTATTCAATCTCCTTACGAAATATATACGCATTTTCGAGCCGCAGTTTACAGTTATCACATAAATATTGTGGTAAATTTGCATCAAAAAAAATCTAAAAATACGTAGAAAAATCAAATTAGTCCGAGATTAATTCAAATGTTCAATCGACAACCGCGATCCATACATTGAGATTTGAAAATATTTTCATCTTATCCATTAGAGTTGTATCACTCCGATTATCGCATAGTGATGTAGTGCCGGGTTTAAATAGGCATATACGACATGAATTTATTGATATTGTATTCATTATATTGTTTAATTAGGAATTTTTTGTGAATAATTCCAATTTTTGAAATTTATTTTTTCGAGATTTTTTTAAATGTCAAATAAGCAAAACAAAAATATTTTTGTACGTCAGGACAGAATTGGATTTACACAAAATAAAATGGGTTTATGGGTTTTTATAGCATGAGCGCGTTCGGAAGTACTAACGGTATGCAGGATCTGTGTGTCCTTATGCGGCATAAAAAATCACAAAAATATATTCTAGCTAAAATTACAAATTATTTATTTGCCTAATGTTTAATTGAAGGTTAATATTAGATTGCTATATGTTCTGAGATTATCTAAATTATTTCAAGGTAATATACTTACTGGTTTCATTTTCGTTCTTTTCTGTGCATCAATAAAATCTATAATTCTATTGGTAATTTCTGATATATATTTCATAAAAAGTATTAATTATTGTGCTCAGAGTGTGTTCGTGTATCTAAAAAAAATATTTTGTTGAATCTTTTATATTTTGGTGATTTTTAAATGAAATTGACCCTTTTTAACTGGCTTCATCTAGTCTGTTTTGTACTGAAAAACTAGTTTCGTCAAAACTGTATATTTCGGGGATATTTTAATTGACCAGTCAATTTTTAAGTGAATACATAGATAACATTTTAATTCATACTTTCAACGGCATCCGTAAACAGAATTATTTATTAGATTTAGATTTTTATTAGATTTTATAGAAAAGAAAACCAACAAAATACGAAAAATTTACAGAATATTGCTTCTTCACGACAAACAAATACAAACATCATTAAAACATAATAAGATAATTAAAATATTGCTTACAACACAATCTAATTTGAATAAATAATCACCGAAATCTAAGTTTTAGGCAGATAATTTGTTCACTTCAAACATACTGAATTTAAACGTCAATGTTATTATTTAAAAAGCCTATATATTACTTGCTATTCGGTATATCGCGACGATAAGTAGCACCGGCCAATGTCTTTTAAAACTCCATTTAAAAAAATACAAGGATACTATTCAATCCCATTCCTTTTATAATTAATCTCATGAAAAATTTTTAATTAGTTCAAATCAAGAAGCTTTCCCGGATTAAGTCGTGCTAGAAGTCGGGTACACGAGTATGGATCCATATTCTAGGATTCAAAATTCGAAAAAATACTATTAAAACGCATTCAAATGACATAAAATCGCCATATTTTACTTTTCTTGAGTTAAACTATTTTAAACTTAGAGTTGAGCTGAAATTGTCAAGAAGTGTGAATAAATTGTACACGTAGGTGGCGCTAGTTTATAAATTTGCAATAATATTTTAAATTTGCTATAATTTATGTTCAGTGGTTGTATTTTAATGGCCGATCACATATTGCCATCCTTTTCGTGCGTCCACTTAAAAACCGAAACAGCCAAATCGAAGAATTATTAAAAATAAAATAAAAATTATAGTTTTTTATATGTCAAATGACTTGCTGAGTGCAGAGAGCGATTTTTAAGTTTGTAACTTTATAATCGAATTAACAGAAAAAAAGAAGAAACAATTTTTACTGTGCAAAAATTAATCTTTTTTTATCTTTATTAAATCTTAAAAATTTTAATTTAATTGTGATCGTAGAATTAATGATTTAAAATTATTTACAAAATGAATTCGAATGGAATGTATTTTTATTATTTGGTGACTGCTTTGGCATACATAACAGGTAAATAACAATTTTGTTTAAATTTCCTTTGTGTACAAAATAATTTTGAGGAAAAATAATTTTCGAAATGCGTCGTATCTAGCTTACATATTTTTAAATAGATTTTGTGGAAAAATAAATCTAATGTCGATTAGCATGACTAATTTATATTGAGCCTTATCGGTTGTGTATTATTATAGACATATTATTGAAAATAAGTTACAAAGAACATCATATTTTTTTCATATGGCGGTCGATATACAGTATATACACCGATGGGGCACAGGGGTCATATTGAAAACTAAACATTACCATATAATATAGAAAATTTATTATCAATAAAATAGTATATAGTTAAGTACATTTATTTACATATTATACACAATTTAGATTATTTAGTTTGTTGTAATGCGGGATTATATTAATGATAAAATGCATTCATTTTGTACCACCCTGTCCCTTAATTATTATCAGTATGGTTGTGTTTTACCTCCGAAAAAATGCAAGCTGCAAATGACTAATTTGATTAAATAAATAAAATGAGGAAGTCACAGGGTTTAAAAATCAACAATTCTTTTACTACAATAGGTACCGTATGGGCCTTATCGTGTATGTATAATGTATATATAAAAATGCTATCTTTACATCGATTTATCGGAAAAAAAATGTGCGATTGAGCAATATTGCTGTGTACATATTTCTAATTACATGTGTAGCAAGATTTAGTTAACTTCTTGGTAGGGGGTAGATAAAATTTCATAATTCGATGATGATATTATTTATTGCGTGAATGAGTCAATATCGTTGGATTTATCTGGTTTAGTATAAAGAATTTTTTGTGATTGGATTATCTCTAAGATATGGGATTTCCTCCGCCACTAGCAATATGGTAGGGTTTTAAACGGTTTTATTTATCAATTCAAGTCTTCTCACACATTGAGCATAGTATTGTATAATATCACTATGTATTAGAAAACTGGTTGCCCTTCTCATGATTTAGTGCAATTACATTGATACATAATAAGAGATTGCTTCAGGTGACACACTAATTCTTTGTACTTATTTCATTCATAGGCTTAGTCATAATTTATCTGAATAGTATCTAAATTGTTATGTTTTGTCTGACATTATTGTTTGTCTTGCCCTTTTTCGGTGACTTCTTAATAAAATACTAATACATATTTGCTAACCTGGTACAGCGATCTACCAGCTGCTTATTACGTTCGTGAAAATTATCACATCTAGCAGAGTGCCGAATTCATTTATGTATGTTGTTTTCAAATGGAATGGTAGTAAAGATGTATAGAATAGGAAGTCACAAATTAATTTTAAATTAAGGTTAAGTTCTTATGTGACTGGTAACTGCAGCCAAGTAGTATTATTTTTGTATAGTGAATTTGTGAATTGTTGGTGTTCTTATAAATTCGAAAATGAAATTTTGTTGAATTGCTTTAAGGTTGTTTAAGTTACATCTGATCCTGGCCATAATCTACCAATTTGGAGAAATTTGTTTAGCCACTCCTTTATAATTATGTACTTGCGTTGATTTATATGTACATATGTATGTAATAGTATCTCAGTAAATCGGATTATGTATTAAATTGAAAACAAACCTGATGATGTTGATACAATACAGCTAAACTCGAAAATTCACTAAATTTATCTAATCAAAGCCAATGCTCAATTTTTTGCAAAGTTATAAATGTGATCATTTCTTGTTTTACTACGTAATTTACGTACGTAATGAACCAACCAATCACGATTAGTTTAGCTAGCTTCTGGCTCGTACACGTGTTTAGTTTAACATTTTTCTGCTTGGATCTTATTTATTTAGGCATTTCATCGAATTTCAATCTGATTCACTTGAAAAATCAATACCCATTTTTGAAATAATTATGCCCATTATCAGTAATGGTCATTATGCGTAAATATTTACATATTTTGGCTTTGAGTAGTCACACAGTGATTTAGTTATATTGTTGTATAATTCCTAGTTGCACATACACACACGCAAATATACACACGGCAAATAGATAAGAATATATCGATACTGTGTACATACAAAATAATTATTTAGCTGGAAATTTATCAAAATGCAAATATAAAATAATAACACCACTTATCTCCATCTTTTTGTTCACAGTTTGCTATGCAACCGGCATGGAAGTCTTTCCCGTGCGATTAGGTGATGACAGTAAAACAGCAGATGCTTTCTTCGTTGGCACTGGTCCAACAACTGATTTACCAAAATTTGGAACATGGTCATATCCAAAATCAGATACACCATGTATTATGGTGCAATTTGCAATCCAAATGAACATTTCATATTTTAATACGGACAATAATTCCACGTTTGTTTTGTATAATATTCCTCCGGAACAAGCTACAGCACCAAGTGGAATGTGCTCAAACGTTACGAATAGCATACAAATCCAATGGAATGAAAATAATCAATCAAATACGATATCGATTGAGTTTGAAAAGAATTCCACCACTTCTCAATTTAGTTTATCCAACATTAAATTTGATATGATGTTAGACAATAAAACGTACCCAGGGATTAATATATCAGGTTTGTTGATATAATTTGTTTAATCGGAGGAGATAGATCGAAATTGATACATTTTTTTTCAGGATCAGTCACCTTTGAACATAGAAAGACTGAATTTACAACACCAATTGATATGTCGTATCACTGTACTAAACCACAACGGTTCAATTTAACAACTATTGCACCAACACCCGACGATAATAATAAAATAAACGCAACTTTTGTTATTTCGCACGTGCAATTAGAGGCCTTTAATCAAAAGAAAACCACTCAATTTTCAACAGCAAAAGATTGTGATGCCATTGATACCCCGGACATAGTTCCAATTGCTGTGGGATGTGCATTAGCCGGATTAATTGTTATAGTTTTAATAGCTTATTTGGTAGGACGTCGTCGTGCTCAAGCAAGAGGCTACTTAAGCATGTAATTTGTCTGATTTCGGTACCGTATCCAGAAGAAAAAAAACATGAAATTTGTTTAAAAGTCAAAATACAATAATTTACAATGTTTTTTTTTGCTTTTTCTCTAAAAAAAGCTTTTTTTGTAATGTTTTTTAATGATCCCCAAAAAGGAACCCTAGAGCTCTATTATTATGTTTTTAGTTGAAGTGGATTACCTACATTTTTATTTTATAAAATATAAGTAAAATTGAAATAAGAAAGAAATAGATAGTTTTTAATCGGTATTATATTATTAATTATATATTATATTAATCTAAACAAAACAAACACTAAATTGTCAATAAATTTTAATATATAAATAAAAACAAATTCTGAATAAAAAAGCCAAGTACTTTATGGTTTTATTTACAAAATTTTAGTTACTACTAATGTATTTTAATGTGCCACATTCATATTATGCTTCTGTTGCTTTTGACCTAACTTCCTTCTCTAGCTCGGTACCTTCGTACATCACATGTTGCTGTAAAGCTCTTTGGAGTTGGGCATATTCAAATTTGGTTTTTGAAAAATGATATCTGTAAGTCAAAAAATTTTAAAAGTAAATTCAAAATGTATGAAATAGAATTTTACTGAAAATTGGAATTTGATCTTGAGAGAACTTGACTTCTGAATTTTATCTAGAGTAGGTGAGATATGAAGCTTGTGTATGAGTTTTAATTTCTATTTGGTCAATTGATTAGCATAAAAATTCTTTTAACTGGAAATTATACGCCAACTATAAAACGTTGTGGGCTTACCCATTATTTGGCATTACTCACCTACAATAAAACCAATAGCCGACAGTTACCGCGAAAAATGTGCCAAATCCGATATGTGTAGATCGCTGCGGTCTTGAATTTGTCAAGAATGCTAAGAAACCAGTGCCCACCCCTGAACTAATCCCATACAAAAAACTATTACGAAAGCATGGAATCTGGGTGACATCCTTGCCAAATAAATGTAACCCTTCCTATACGAAATA
This sequence comes from Tipula unca, assembly GCA_951394425.1. Classification (NCBI taxonomy): domain Eukaryota; kingdom Metazoa; phylum Arthropoda; class Insecta; order Diptera; family Tipulidae; genus Tipula; species Tipula unca. The sequence goes on from OX596381.1 coordinate 199,642,126, forward strand.
AGTCTTTATTAATAAAACTAACCAAAAATGACCATAACTAATAATATAATTACATTATCGGGAATATCACTCATTACAGTGTCTGTCTCAGTCATTTTATTATATTTAAAACAAACAGCTATTGGCACCAAAAATCAAAATATTTTGTCGGAAAACGTCAAACTGACATTCACAACAATACAAAAAAGTAGTACTAAAATGTACTATAAAACCAATAAAACCATTGTCAATAATATAATACCCAACAAGCCAAAAAAACAAATAGAATCGAGTCGAACGAGCGGACATCATTTTATCAGTACATAACGTAATATACACACCAATTAGATGTCACAAAAATAATTTAATTTTGCGTTTCGTATTGTATAAATATTATCGATAGTGCGAATTATGATTAGATATTTAAATAAATTTTGTTATTTTGTATTCTATATTGTTTAAATTATTATTAAATTGTTATCAAAATTACGTTAAAATATAATAAAGTGTTTTGTGTGTCGAATGAAAAAATAAAAATTTTTTTTGTACCAAAACAAAAGAAAACAGAAAAAAGTGGTAAGATGTCTAATTATTAAATATGTCCATATTTGTTTTGTATTATAAGTCTATTATAATCTATCTATATAATAGACGCAGCACCTAAGAAATTGTAAAATAAGGTTGGGCCTCTAATTATTATTTTGTCTTACGAAAAATATTGTGTAGATTACTTTTATTTTTCATACATTTGAAATTTGTATGGAATGTAGAGGTTAAATATTATTATGGATATCCCGTCCATCGTCCCCCTATCTGCATGTGATGTCACACAGCTTACGATACACGATTGTCGTCAAACATTCGAATGTGATGAAATTAATTAGAAGAGAATATCGGGTTTTCCTGTCATCCTACTAAATTAAATACTAAATATTGTTAACGGGAATTTCGGTTAGTTAATATAGAATAACAATTGTATGTGTTTTTGTTTTGTTATTGAAAATTTCGATGAAAATATTTTCTAAATTAAATTGAGTTAAAATTAGCATGTCGCGATCGTATATCTATATAGTACATACGCTTTTGTGCGATGGTATGCAGTTTCTACTTTTGAAATTTATTTTTCGTTACCTCTTAAAAAATTTTGTTGTTAAACTATAGATTTTGTTTGTTGATTGATTTAGCTGTAAATTACGTATTTACATTTGAAATTGTGTAGGATCCATCTGTATATGGGCTATCTGCATAATTATTGAGATGAAAGGGCAAATGAGCAGCCTATATAGAAGTGTCACAATATAGAGCATGAGACAGTTTGCATATTGTGAAAAAATCGCAATCTGTTGAAAAATCTATTTACAGTTAATTTGCTGAACAGAAAACCGTAGTTCGTTTGTCTATTAAAAAGGTCTTATTTGGACTTCAAATTACTCCTCTGAAACGTCCAAGTTTCTCTCAACTGCAAATCTACTTATATTTAAGATTTTGTTTTCTGAATGGTATGTACGTATTCAAAAAAGAATAGTGCATTCGGCTTCCCTAATAAATCAAACTTCAGTTCAAAAAAATCGTAGCTTTAAAATTGTAACCCAGGCAATAACACTGATTAAAAAGTTAAGTTCTTTATCGAGTAGTGACTAAATTTTAAAACTTTCTGGAATTAAAATATCATGTATCTTCACACAAATATTCACTAATCTGCTGATCGAATTATATTACCTTTCCAAAATTGCTTGTTTGAGAGTCGTTTGTGCTTGTAAAAATTCAATTTTTTTAAGTGTACAATTAATTATTCATTAGAATTTTGGCCAAATTCCAAATATTGTGACTTTTATTTTTTGTTGATTTACGGTTAGTGAGTGTGTTTTGTGTACGATTGTTGTAAATATCTGAAGAATTTGCGTAAACTTATATAGGAAAGTTACCAAGATTTTAATAGGATGATGGTATTATAGTAGATATTTAAATATTTTTGAATCCATCGTTGCTTCAGTCGCATATGGATTTTTATTGCCATTGACATTGTTTTAAATAATAAGATAATAAAATGTTGCCAAATTTATTATGATACTGTTACTATCACCTACGATTATGAATTATTCTAACTTATTCTTACTTAGCAGTCGTTTTTAATTAATAAACTAGCGGGTGACGGGTCTAATATAATGGACTATTATTATTTAATAATGAGAATGAAAGTGCTTGAAAATGTGTATTGTGACTGGTTTGAAATTTGAATTATGTTTTAATTAATGTTAGTTAATAATAATTAATGAATAATTATGAATTAAATGTCATGGAAATGAGATTAGCTTTTGTTTTTTCAATAAGCTGGGGTAAAGCCATATTAGGAATGCAAAAAAATATTGATACTATCGAGGTTTATTAGTCTCGTCACATTTTTCTTTTTCTTGTACGGTTGAAATTTTATTGGTATATGTTCCAAAATAATTCTTGAAATTGTATATCAAATTTTCAATAAAATTAGGATTTATTTCTTAAATTGCGAAGCATTATTTTATAAAATTTCTTTGAAATATAAAAAATACATTCATCGAATTTTGAAGTGTTCATCAATTTATGTAACAATTTATTCAAATAATAATAATAACAGTGTTAAAGGCCATTACTGGCCCCTTACTGAATCAACAATCTGGCTCCAACGGTTTCGATCCTGAGCTTGGTCTTCATACTGTCTTAGACAATCTGAAGAGGCCAAGTCGTTCTCTACATCGTGGAGCCATCGTCGCCTGCAACGACCTCTGCGCCTACCATATGGTGGCTCTCCTTTCAGAGATCGCTGCACAATTCGTTCCGGATCAGCACGCAGAACGTGACCGAGCCAGCGTACTCGCTGAGATCTAACTTCATGTACAATATCGGGGATCTTCATCAGATCTCTGATCTCGAAATTGTACAGAGCTCGGTATGTACCATCTATTTCGCGTTTAGGGCCGTAAATCACACGCATGATTCTTCTCTCAAACGTAAGGAGCCATCTCTCGTACTCATCCGTCAGCGCCCAACTTTCACATCCAAACATAACAACGGGCCTGATCAACGCTTTGTAAAGCTTCAGCTTCACGGCACTTGATAAGTGTTTAGATTTTAGCAGTGGCCTTAGAGGATACAAAGAACGACTGCCAGCTGCCAGCCGCACTTTAATATCCTCACCCACACTGTTATCGTGAGTGATAAGAGAGCCCAAATATTTGAACCTCCTCACTCCCTCAAACGTGTGGTGGCCACTACTAAAATCTGGTGTGCCATTGTCTCTAAAACCAGAGATCAGGTATTTCGTTTTGGACTCATTGATCTGGAGTCCAACAGAAGCTGAAAACTCTACAAGCGGATCAAGTATTTCTTTCACTCCGTTGTTATTCAGTCCAATCACGCATATGTCATCTGCATATGCAAGCACTTGATTGGACTGGCGATATAAGATGTTACGCTGAGGTGTTTCAGTTTTACGAAAGATGTACTCCAACATGAGATTAAAGAGTATCGGGGACAGAGCATCTCCCTGCCGAACACCCGAGTTAACTGCAAAAATTGTCGATAGCCTGTTCTCAACTTTAACACAGCATTGAGACTGCGTCACTGTCATCCTACACAGTCGTACCAATTTTGTTGGCATTCCTAGGTATTCCAGGGCAGACCACAAACTCTCTCGATTGATCGAGTCGTAGGCCTGCCGGAAATCCAGGAAAACCTGATGTACGGAGATGGATGTCTCATAATATTTAGATAGAATCATCCGCAGCGAAAAGACCTGATCAGTGACTGATCGATTCGGACGAAATCCTCCCTGATAGTCACCAACCAAGCCCTCCGCCAGAGGAGTGATTCTATCCAATAAAATGTATGACAGTAACTTGTATGCTGTGCAAAGGAGAGCTATACCGCGATAATTCTCACACTTCAAGCGGTCTCCCTTCTTGAAGATGGGGCACATCGCGGCCACTTTCCATTCATCAGGCATAACTTCGGTTCGCCATACTAATCGAATAAGGTCGAAAAGACAGTTCCACAAAGTATCCCCTCCGAATATCAAGAGCTCCGAATTAATGCAGTCCACTCCAGGTGAGCGGTTTCGTTTCATTCTCTGCATGGCCTTAGTGAATTCCTCATGGGATGGCTCCTCAGTGCAAATCTCCGCAGACTGTTCTAGAGGTGGCTCAACAACAGTCTGTGATGCATGATGAACATCAAGCAGCTCAGTAAAGTGTCCACTCCATGCGTCAAGTACTGCGTCGATGTTGACACAGAGGTTTCCATCCCGGTCCCGAATGGCGGTTGACGAAGGCCTGAAAGTATGGTGCAATCCAGTAATTCCTTTAAAGAAATTACGTGAACTACGCTCATTGCTGAGTTGTTGTACTTTCAGAACCTCGGCCTTCCACCATTCTCGCTTCTTCCGTCTACAAATCCGCTTAGCTGCCCTTCTTGCAAGAGCTGCCTTGTTTTTCCTTGCGATTGTGAGACGTTGTTGCACTTCATTATGGGCTATATTTTGTTGCTCAACTGCAAGACGACACTCGTCATCAAACCAATCATTCTTGGGTCTGACTTTCACTATACCTAAAGTCTGTTGAGCAGCACTGACAACCGAAGTTTTCAGTACCTCCCAGACAGAGTTCACGCAGTCAGACTGGTAATTAGCTCCTTCAATGTTGTCGCTGACAAGATCCTGGTATCGTTTCTTTTGATCTTCATTTATCAGACCTTCACAGTCGAAACGTTCCATCCGTTTCGCTGTGTTCCCCGACCTGTACGAAAACTTCCACCGTAGCTTTGCAGCGACCAAATAATGATCGCTGCCTACGTATTTGGTTGCTGACCGATAAGTTCTCACATCCTGCACAACCCGAGCTCGCCCTTTTGAAATTAACACGTGGTCAATTTGGCTCCGGGATGTTTTGCGAGGATGTGTCCATGTCTCTAGGTGTATCTGTTTGTGAGGGAAGAATGTGCTTGCTACTCTAAGATCATGAGCAATTGCAAAGTACATCATTCTCTCACCATTATCGGTCGCAGTTTCGTGTCGGGAGTACGGACCTATGTTTTCACACAAGTCGGCCTGATTTCTGCCAGCTCTAGCATTAAAGTCCCCAATTACCATTCTAACATCGTGTTCGGGTATAGATCCCATCAGATCGTCCAAGTCATTGTAAAATGAGTCTTTATCTTGGGGCTGGCTTACTTCTGTGGGCGCATGTACACAAATTATCGACAGGTTGGCTAACTTCATGCGCAGGCGAAGCATACACAATCGGTTATTGACTGCTTGAAAATCCAAAACAGCCTTCTTTACCTGCGGCCCAAGAAGAAATCCAGCTCCAAGATTTCCGAGGTCATCTCCACTGTAGAACAACGTATAGCCCTGGGACACATGGTCTCCACTTTGAGGCCAGCGAGTTTCTTGAAGAGCAACGAGTTCCAGCCGATACTCTTTCATGCACGTGATTAGACCCTCCAACGCTCCTGGTTTTCTAAGTGATTGCACGTTCCACGTGCCGATCCTAAATCTCGTATCCGGGTACTTGAGCGGGGGTCCGGTGTTGTTTTGGCGGTATCCATTTTTCTTTTTGTTGATTTTATAAACAGTTGATTTTTTTACGGATGCGGGTCGTCAGCCCAGCGATCCAACCGTTTAGTCGCCTCCTACGACAAGCAAAGGATACTGTGGTGGTATTCTTAGGAAACATGTTCGTGCAATTTAGATTTACGAGACATGTGAGTGCCCCCCGACCACAGGGGCCAAATACAATCTCTTTAAATTTTAAAAGATTATTCGTTTCAAATTAGAAGTTTCATACAATGGAGAAATTTGGACAGATGCATTGAATTTTTAAAAGAGTAATCATTGAAGTTCGGAAGATTTCTCGCGGGATTTTTGAGAAAATATTCTCGTAATCCAGAAAACTCGTCGAATTTTAAAGTTTGAGAAGAACCTTAATTTTTTCAAAAGTTGATAAGTTTTCAATCAAAGATTAGTTTACTCTGAAAATACTCTAAATCTTCCATTTTCCGAACATGATTTTAATTTTGTAAATAGAGGATCTATTATAAATCGCAGGAGTGCCCTGCAAACTTTAACATTAAATCGCAGGAGTGCCCAGCAAGTAACATTATCGTTACTCAAGTATTGGAGCAAAGGAGATTAATGTGGCGCTTGCAATCCTTGAACAGTTTTCACACAGTCAAACGATTATTATTATTTACGATCCCTGCAGAGAATAACATCGTTCCCTAAATCACTAAACTGAAAGGCCTCAATCGCACTATGAGTAAGTGACAGATTTCATAGGAATAATTATGATCCTCTCTAAAGCTTTAAGAAAAGTAGAGGTCAGAATGAGCCTAAAAATCATGCGTCAGTATAATCCGAACTGCCAGGGTTAGGTATGAAAACTACTCTATTCCTGCCCCAGGCGCGTGATACAGTGCTATAAGTAGCGCACGCCTGGAACAGATTGAGCAGTTGTGTACTGATGGGTAGAAAACCATATTGCAATTCAGCGGGAAAACGCCATCAGGACAGGACCACTTGATTTGAAAGGTGCAAACGTAGTATTTTTTCTCCAGTGTAGAACATCAGTAGTGATCAGCCGACAAAAATATCAGGAAGCTCGGAGGCAACAATATCCGAATCAACAATGTCACACCCAGGAAAGTGGACAGACAACAATAACTCACCGAATCTCGCACGGAGCTTAGTCCAATTTAAAAGATTATTAAAATTTGTAATATTTTATGGCAAACTCATTGAATTTTGAAATATTCTTCATGTTGTAGAATTGGAATTTTCAAAGATCTTTCGAAGCTAAGAGAAATTATCGTCATTTTACAATATTTAACAAAATTTTTCGGAAATTTTGAAAAATATATTCTTTGAATTATGGAATACATTTCAGAATTTGATGTTTTTTTTATAATTTTAGAAATTTCTCCAATTTTATTCTATAATTTTATGAAATTCATTTAATTTGAAGAAAATTCTTAAATTTAAGGAGTTAATTTAAAAAAAAATTTATCATAGAATTTTTCAGGTCATTAAATATTCCAAATTTCATATGATTTCATCGAATTTTAAAAATCTTTTAAAAATATATTTTTTCTAACTATAGATGCTCCATAAAGAACGGAAGGGAAGATTAATTGAACTTGCCTGAATTTAAGATAATTATTTAAGATGTAGTGCAAGCACTACATTAATCTCCTTTGCTCTAACACGAGAGTAAGGATCATGTGGGTGCCTGCTCATTGTGGCGTTGAGGGAAATGAGGTTGCTGACTTGCTAGCGAAAGCTGGCTCGCGAAGTAATTTTGTTGGCCCCGAACCAGCAATTCCTCTATCCTTCAACTGTGGTAAAGACGCTATTAAGAAGTTCGCTCTACTTGAGCTGGGACGGAAGTGGCGTTCTACTCCTAGTTGTCGTAAGGCAAAACATTTCATTACTGAACCGATTCCGAGGTTCACTAATTACGCATTATCCCTAAAAAAGAACCAACTCAGAACTCTGGTCGCACTTATCACTGGCCATGGACGTTTTAAGGTTCATCTTCAACGCATGGGACTAGCACAGGACGCTCTTTGTGACGACTGCCTAGAGGATGTGGACGACTGCATACACTACCTCTGCAGCTGTACCGCCTTTGTCGGAGCTAGATCCCAAGTGTTCTCTTCCGGATCTTTGAACGTAGATCAGTTAGTTTCCATTCCTTGGTTCAAACTTCTACAGTTTGCTAAGATTGCAGTACGCTCTTGCGAATTAGGATAGATCCTCTTGGTTTGCACCATGGGCCCATTGTGGCATTGAGTGCGGGACCTCAGCAGGTTCCAACCGTTTTAATAAAAAAAAAAGAAAAAGATAATTATTTTACAGGATTCTTTGAGTTTTAAAGATATTTTAAAATTTTCTGAAATTTTTCGAAAGTTCGAGGAAGGAATTAGAAGATCCTCGATTTTTAAAATATTCCTCAATTTCACGAAGATTCTTGAATTTTATGGAGTTTTATTAAGATTAAATCGAAGGCTTTCCTTTGGAAGCATAAACAATCATCAATACTCAGACTTCAGAAAAAATCATTCACAATTGTATAAAGGTTTTTCGATTGAAAGCCAACAATTATTTTTGATTTTGCTAATCCTGCTTGTCACGTCACTTACTTAAATTAAATTTCTATATTTTTAAAAATGCTTTAAAATCTGTTGATGAATGATGGATAACATACATATAGCTAATAATTAAGAGATTAATTTCAGACATTCCAATTAACCGTCGCAACCTAATCGTAAATAATATTCATCCACGTATGCCACATTTCATTCGCAGAGATATTTTAAAAATATCAAAAGTTAGCTGTGTTAACAATTTTCCTAATACATATTTAAAATTTATTTTAAGAATAATAAATTTTATTTGTTAGATACCTTTGAGAAATTCTCTAAACTATTTTAAGAAAATAGTTTTTCAATGATATTTTCCAACCGTCGTTGTCTCATTAATCATCGCGAACTAAAAAAATAAAATCTTTTTGTTATTAAGTTTCGTCAACGACATATAATTTTAACGTACATACATACATAATATGTTTATATTAACATGGGGCTTCTCAATCACCTGACATGATGTTGTACGTATACTCAACAATAATTGTAAAACTCGTGTTCATACCTATAGATTATTTGTGTTGTTTTTTATTTTAATTTTTATTTTTAGTTTAAAAAAAACTTTGCACAAATAATGAAAAACTAAAAAGTTTTTTTGAATCTAAAGTAAAAGCTTGAGGATAATCGTGTGTACTCAAATTAGTACAAAATAATAAATTTTTATTGATTTTGTCATATTTTTATGGTTATTACTATTTTCTGCTGCTACTACTCTACTACTACTACTACTATTATTTTCTTAAATACTAAAATATGTAGTAACATTTTGATTTTGATTTTCTTCGTTTTTGTTTAAGCCATCCTATTATTACGTTACGAGAGTATGAATCATAGTCATGTTGTGCACATTTTGTTTTTAATCAGGGCAGTGTGTAGTTACTAAATGTGTAATTTACTAGGTCTATAATTAAATTTTACGTCTGTACAGGAATAGGTGCCAAGTGCAATGCGTAAAGTTCGTTACCCAGATTTATTTATATAAATTTTACAATATGCTTACATACCAGTACTTATAAAATAACAAAACTATTTTTTATTTTCTTATATCTTTTCAGTTCAGACACAGTGTAAAGTAATTTAAAATAGTGTGATTAATGTTTGATAGTGTGGTGAATTAAAGACAAACTAGTAAAAAAAAACGTGTAATAAAAAATAATAAAATTCAAAATAAATAAAAAATGGAAATTCTTACAGATCCTTATGAGCAAAAGCTGTACAGCATGTTTAAAAGCTGTGATGCCAATGCAAATGGTAGTCTTGATGAATCTGCACTACAAAAATTGTGTAAAACACTTGAACTGAGAGATAAAACGGATATATTGGTTAAGTGTTTGTTGGCCGATAAGAAAAAGGATATGGTGACGTTTCGGGAATTCAAAGATGGTTTACTGAAATTGCTTGGAAACGAAATGGTGGAACAACATAATTGTGGTGAGTAGATAATTTTATCAGTTTTTATTACGTCTATGCTTTGGTTAGATACACTTATTCGACTGTAGTAGATAGATAATTCTTATAAAGCCCGGTTTGAAGGATGCCAATTATTAAACTCAATAGAAGAAGTAGTATCATTAGCAACAGCAAGTTCATATGTCATAGTCAGAAAAAGATAATTGATGTACATAAACCAAGACAAGGGTAGGCATCAATTGTTAACAAAAACTAGATCTTTTGTCATACTCTTTATGATTTTGACTTTATTGTTTCAAACTATGTACTAACATTATAAAAATGTTTATATTTAGTTGTTATTTTAATGCAAATAATAATAATAACAGTGTTAAAGGCCATTACTGGCCCCTTACTGAATCAACAATCTGGCTCCAACGGTTTCGATCCTGAGCTTGGTCTTCATACTGTCTAAGACAATCAGAAGAGGCCAAGTCGTTCTCTACATCGTGGAGCCATCGTCGCCTGCAACGACCTCTGCGCCTACCATATGGTGGCTCTCCTTTCAGAGATCGCTGCACAATTCGTTCCGGATCAGCACGCAGAACGTGACCGAGCCAGCGTACTCGCTGAGATCTAACTTCATGTACAATATCGGGGATCTTCATCAGATCTCTGATCTCGAAATTGTACAGAGCTCGGTATGTACCATCTATTTCGCGTTTAGGGCCGTAAATCACACGCATGATTCTTCTCTCAAATGTAAGGAGCCATCTCTCGTACTCATCCGTCAGCGCCCAACTTTGACATCCAAACATAACAACGGGCCTGATCAACGCTTTGTAAAGCTTCAGCTTCACGGCACTTGATAAGTGTTTAGATTTTAGCAGTGGCCTTAGAGGATATAAAGAACGACTGCCAGCTGCCAGCCGCACTTTAACATCCTCACCCACACTGTTATCGTGAGTGATAAGAGAGCCCAAATATTTGAACCTCCTCACTCCCTCAAACGTGTGGTGGCCACTACTAAAATCTGGTGTGCCATTGTCTCTAAAACCAGAGATCAGGTATTTCGTTTTGGACTCATTGATCTGAAGTCCAACAGAAGCTGAAAACTCTACAAGCGGATCAAGTATTTCTTTCACTCCGTTGCTATTCAGTCCAATCACGCATATGTCATCTGCATATGCAAGCACCTGATTGGACTGGCGATATAAGATGTTGCGCTGAGGTGTTTCAGTTTTACGAAAGATGTACTCCAACATGAGATTAAAGAGTATCGGGGACAGAGCATCTCCCTGCCGAACACCCGAGTTAACTACAAAACTTGTCGATAGCCTGTTCTCAACTTTAACACAGCATTGAGACTGCGTCACTGTCATCCTACACAGTCGTACCAATTTTGTTGGCATTCCTAGGTATTCCAGGGCAGACCACAAACTCTCTCGATTGATCGAGTCATAGGCCTGCCGGAAATCCAGGAAAACCTGATGTACCGAGATGGATGTCTCATAATATTTAGATAGAATCATCCGCAGCGAAAAGACCTGATCAGTGACTGATCGATTCGGACGAAATCCTCCCTGATAGTCACCAACCAAGCCCTCCGCCAGAGGAGTGATTCTATCCAATAAAATGTATGACAGTAACTTGTTTAATGCAAATACATACTTGAATTAAATTCGAATCGGTCAACTCATGATCGTGAGGTACAAGCTTTATTTAATCTATTCTATTAACTTGAGACGCATTTGTGTATATTTTTCATAAATATATGGCTTGAATTTAAAACATGGATTTGACCGACATTTAATTAGAATTTAATTTGACAAGCTTACACATCCAATTTATGCTCAAGATAGCAGACCATTTGCAGCGTGATAACTTATGTAATTATGTGCAAAGAATCAAATAGATGATCCTGATTTATCTAAACGGATATGGAAATAATTTTGGAATCAAAGCTCATGCATTGAAAATTAATAGATAGTTTCAAGAGGATGGCATCGATCGAATGAAACATCTAGGATCACTCGTTATATTATCTTGATTCGAGAGCAGAAAGAGTGTTAATTTCGCTAAAAGAATGATGAGTTACGTGTTTGCTATTTACAATAAATTGTAGTTTGCGTTTTATTGTAAGCACTATGTGTTATGTTGTCGCCTTATAAGGATTATTTATTACGGTTTACGCTTGTCAAAACATTGAAAGTATTTTAAAATCAAAATATCAAGTATCAATTGTGGAAAATTATATTTAAATTTCGATAAACTTAGAATAAAATTTATAAGTGTTGTCAGCTATATTTACTGGTTGCGTTCTTATGTTTGTCCCCAGGGAAATAGCTAAAAGTTTGATAGAAGTAAATTTGAAGCTAAGTTTCATCATCAATTAGTAAAATATTTTAAGTAACTACATTTTATTGCTGTTTAAAATTTGATTTATTATATATTGAGGAATTTAAATATGCTGGTGTAAACTGGAGGTTCCTGCCGCTATATAGTTAGTCCAGTTGTGGTTTATATTGTAGCTGGTGGTGTTACAGGCGGCCATGTGGTTGCCACAGTGGTTGTGTCAGTAGTTGGATCAGTTGTCGAGTTCCATTCGGTTGTTGTTGTCCATTCTGTCGTCGTGGTCGTTGTCGGCGGGGCCGATTCAGCTGTTGTTGTGGTCTCCGTCAACCCAGGAGTTGATGGAAAAGTAGGTCCAGTCCCACTGGTTGGTGTGGTCCATTCAGCTGTTGTTGTGGTCTCTGTCATCCCAGGAGTTGATGGAAAAGTAGGTCCAGTAGTTGGTGTAGTAGTTGTACTCACTGGTGAAGAAGTCGGCCAAGTCTGTGTGGCCCAAGTACTCGTAGTTGGTGTGGTGGTGGTACTCGATGTGATGGTGGATGTCGGTGTGGTGGTGACCCAAGTAGTGGGTGTGGTGGTGGTGTACCCAGTAGTCGGTGTGGTGGTGTCCCAAGTAGTTGGTGTGGTGGTGTCCCAAGTAGTTGGTGTGGTAGTGCCCCAAGTAGTCGGCGTGGTGGTGCCCCAAGTAGTCGGTGTGGTGGTGTCCCAAGTAGTCGGTGTGGTGGTGCCCCAAGTAGTCGGTGTGGTGGTGTCCCAGGGAGTAGTCGGCGTGGTGGTGCCCCAAGTAGTCGGTGTGGTCCTGGTAGTCCTGGTTGTCGGTGTAGTCCAAGTAGTCGGTGTAGTAGGTGTGGGCCAAGAAACAGTAGTCTCCGGTGATGGTGGTGGTCGACGAATAGGTTCCCATCTCCAATTCCATGGCCATACGCAACGTTCCAATGAAGGTTGGTATATTCTTGGAACTGTACATGTACGTAAATCAGTTCTCCATCTTTTACATTCCCAAAATTTTGTTATATGCCAATTATGCCTAAATCGTCGTCCCCAATTATTTCGGTTTAGACAATTTGGTCGCCCCGTACGTATTATGGATAATGCCGCTTGAGATATAGCCTCTTCATCATTTTCATTTATTTCGTCATCGCCTAGTAATCCTTCAAAATCATCTTCTACACTAAGATTTTCTAAGTCACTGTCATTTGCGGCAAAATCGTCAACTTGAGCCACAACGGCGGTAAATCCCACAATTAACAGAACTAGTACGACTGTAAATTAAGTTTGAAAACAATTATTACTTAATAGAATATAATATTTACTACAAATTTCACTTACCTCTCATGTTTGCAATCGATTAATTACGAATGTTCTATGTAAAGTCTATGTTTAGTCCCTTTATATACATTCATTTTTGGTGGTTTTACTATCACATAATATTTTATGATAAGAATGTAAGAATTTTAAGCATGGTCAAAGAAGATTTTTAGCTGGAATTAGATAATGTAATCCATTAATTAAATTTCACAGGATGATTTAAAAAAAAATATATTTTTGTCTACTAAATAATAAGTAAAAATATTAAAATTGGTTTTCATTAGTAAATATAAATTGCTTAAAACAATTTTTAATTAAAATTAAATTATGTATATAACGTATTTTTTTAACTACCCTATTATAGATCAAGCATATTTATAGCGATATATTTGATATTTATTGCGCAAAAAAAATGTTCAAAAGGGATTAATTTTACTGATTGTAATTTGTGTCTAATCTATTTATGGCTTTTATAAATAATGATACCACCTGATAAATTATAGAATTAACAAAAATGATGCCACTGTATTTGGCAATTTTCAATATGTTGGAAGAATCATAAGAATTTAAATTTCACTTCACAGTATAAGATGTGCCCGGTAGCACTATTACAATTTACCTAGTTTAGTTAGCTCACCTTCAAATCTCAATAGAAAAAATTGTCAACATTTTATTTCTAATGAACAACTTTAAATTATGTATAGTTAAATTAATAAACGTAAGTATTTTGTGATTATGGAATATTTTCAAATTAGACAATTCAGTAAAATTAAAATTGTAATATAATTCTATATTGAATAAAATTAATCTGAAGTTTGGGAGAAATCAGATGAAACAAATTTACTTTACTTAAATAACAGTCAATTTATCTATTTTCAAATTATTTTAAACTGTTCACGAAGAATTTTATATTGGATCCAAGTATAGAATGTCAAAATCGTATTGATTAAAAAACTGAATCCTATTTACTTATTTTCTCGATGACTGCTATTTTGTTTGAACAGAGCTCGTCGTTATCATTATAGTCATTGAACCCCGTCAAAACGCGTGATGTCTATGCATCACCCAACGTATTTGATGTTTCGACTAAATCGTCCTTTCCTCCCTGCTCATCCATAATAGGGGCTAGCTAAGGAATCTAAACCTTTTTTTCAATTCAGCTTTGAGTTGTCGGACATCCATTCTCACGAACAACAAAATTCACACGTGCACGATTAAAACTATTATTTTATTAAATAATCAACTTCGTTTAATCGTTCCTTGTACATTTCTAAATCGTTTAGAAAACGTGCATTTTCCTATTGCAGGAAATTTATATGCGTTTGATAATCGATATTTAACTAAGATATTTAATTTTCCAAATGGTTTACGGGTGGCCGCCTAAATCTGTGCTTTTAATATAATCGTTTGATCGGGAAACTGGGACGTAATTAAACTCGTGTAATTCATCTGTGTTTTGACCAGTTCATTTTCGTTCTGATAAAATTTTAAACTCTCGTCGTATGGTTTTAGTTTTGTGTCCTGCTCCCGAATTATGCTATTGTACTGTTCGACCACTAAACTACTAGCTTCGTGTTGGCAAGTTGGATTTCCATCATCGTTTCCAAAATGTTGAACTGATTTTACAAGAATCGATTCAACTGCTTTGAAAAGTTTGCAAAATTCATAGTCGAGCATTAATTCATTAATTTGTGGAATTTACCCGAATTTGAGGTTGTTTAGTAGCTTTACTGTAGCACTCGTGCTTTGATAATTCAACTTATACTGGTTTTACACCGTAGATAGTATAATAGCAAAATAGTATAATACTACATACTAGCCGGTGTAAAACCGAAGTTCGATAGTATAATAAAATAGGTATTATATTTTTTTTTTTTTATGTAAACTAAGACAGTGTACTTTTGACATTTTAAAAAGATATTACCGTAAAATTCCAAATTCGTTATTATTTAATACAAAATAAAATAATTTGTTTATTATTTTCGTGTTATTTAATTATTAGCTAACTTCTAGTCGAGTGGTGTAAAACCGAATATGGTGGATAGTAAAATAGTATTATACGTTTTTGCTAATATACTATCTACGGTGTAAAACCAGTATTATTTAGTACTGTATGTTTCTTCGAGTCCAATACGCTTGACTAGTAGTTGGCACAAATCTTCAAGGCGAGATGTTTCAATGAAAGTATCATTGAACTAGATACCCAATCCCATCACGAATGCACAAAGCCTTTGGATTAAATACTCATTTTCATTGTGCTTTACGTTACATCATGTTTTACGTCATTCAACGTTGTTGAATTTTTAAAAGATCGTAATGTTAAGCAAGTATTTACGGCTGCTTATTCGCCACAGAGCAATGGGCAGGCTGAACGACTTAATCGTGAGGTGAACATTGTTATGTCGAAATTAGTAGCTAATTCAAAACATGGTCAGTGGGACAAAGTCTTAAACGAAACCGAATTGGCTACAATAATAACCGTTCAATTAACGTTACTCCATTGAACGAGATCTAAAAGATTTGAAATCTTCAATTATCGAACAGCAACGTAATGCATCGCTGAAGAATAAGGTGAATTTCGATGAACGACGAGTTCGCACATCAATATCACACGGGTGATTTAGTGTATATTAAAAATGTCGTAACTACGGTTGGCGTTAATCAGAAACTGCTTGCCGGTGAAAGGGTATTAATCTCGCTAAAAGAATGATGAGTTACCATAAGTGCCGTGTAGGCTATTTAAAAATATTGTATTATGCGTTTTATTGTAAACACAAATTGTTTAATCCCATTACTAGGTTTATTTATTATCGTTTACGCTTAAACGATAAAAAGCATGTTAAATTGGAAATCATAATTGGAATACAATTTTTAAATATTGATCAGCGAAATTAAGTTGTTGTGTTCTTATGTTTGCACACAGGGAAATAGCTAAAGGTTTGGTAGAAATAAATTGGTAGGTAAGTTTCATCGATTAGAAAAATATTTTAAGTAATAAATTAAATTTTATTGCCGTTTTAAATTTAATTTATTATATATTGATTAATTTAAATATGCTGGTGTCAAACTATATAGTTGGCCCAGTTGGGTATATTTGGTCCAGTTGGGAATGTTCATGTTGCAGGTTGTGAAATGGTAGTGGTTGGATCCTAAGATGTGCTATCTTTTATATAATG
The DNA here is from genome assembly GCA_951394425.1 of Tipula unca. Lineage (NCBI taxonomy): Eukaryota > Metazoa > Arthropoda > Insecta > Diptera > Tipulidae > Tipula > Tipula unca. Next base: position 199,658,505 of record OX596381.1, read on the forward strand.
GGGGGAGGTTGGTGGTCGTCGTGGTAGTATCCCAATTCAGTGTGGTGGTGTCAATCGGTGTGTTCGAAGGATTCGGTGTGGTGGGGGTAGTCTGTGGTGAGGTGTCACACAAAATGGGTGTGGTGTTGGTAATCGTTGGGTCGGTCCAAGTAACAGTCGTCTCCGGTGATGGTGGTGGTCGACGAATAGGTTCCCATCTCCAATTCCATGGCCATACGCAACGTTCCAATGACGGTTGGTATATTCTTGGAACTGTACATGCCCGTAAATCAGTTCTCCATCTTTTACATTCCCAATATTTTGTTATATGCCAATTATGCCTAAATCGTCGTCCCCAATTATTTCGGTTTAGACAAATTGGTCGCCCCGTACGTATTATGGATAATGCCGCTTGAGATATAGCTTCTTCGTCATTTTCATTAATTTCGTCATCGCCTAGTAATCCTTCAAAATCATCTTCTACACTAAGATTTTCTAAGTCACTGTCATTTGCGGCAAAATTATCAACTTGAGCCAAAACGGCGGTAAATCCCACAATTAATAGGACTAGTACGACTGCAAATTAAGTTTGAAATCGATTATTACTTAATAGAATATAATATTTACTACAAATTTCACTTACCTCTCATGTTTGCAATCGATTAATTACGAATGTTCTATGTAAAGTCTATGTTTAGTCCCTTTATATACATTCATTTTTGGTGGTTTTATTATCACATAATATTTTATGATAAGAATGTAAGAATTTTAAACATGGTCAATGATGATTTTTAGCTGGAATTAGATGTAATTCATTAATTTAATTTCACAGGATGATTTAAAAGAAAACATTTGTGTCTACTAAATAGTAAGTACAAATATTAAAATTGGTTTTTAGTAGTAAGAAGAAATTGCTTAAAACAATTTTTAATTCAAAATAAATTATGTATATAACGTATTTTTTGAACTACCCTATTATAGATCAAGCATATTTATAGCGATATATTTGATATTTATTGCGTAAAAGAAATATTGAAAAGGGATTAATTTTACTGAGAATAATTGTTATTTGTGCTTGATCTATTTATTGCGTTTATAAATAATGATACCACCTGAGAAATTATTGGATTAACAAAAATGATCCCACTGTGTTCGGCATCCTTCAATTTGTTGGACGAATCATTACAATGTACATGTTACTCATAGTATCCGATAGCACTATTACAATTTAATTTTGAACGCCTTTGAATTATATATATACACACAAATAATCAAATTAATTTCGCTAAGCCAATTGGATATTATAAAAACAGTTGGATATGATGCGAATTCATTAATTTGATTCAAAATTGAATAAAATTGAATTGAATCAAATAACACTCAATTTATCTATTTTCAAATTAATTTAAACTATTCACGAATAATTTTATATTGAATACAAGTAGAATTTCAAAACCGTATTTTATTTGGTTATTCTCAAATTTTGTACCAATTGTTGGTTAAAAAAACTGAATTCTATTTTTTTGTAATTGCGCTAAACTTTGCCAAATATAATTTTACAAACGAAACTCAGTCATTCAAATTATAATCTATAAATATTGTATTTAAATATGATTTCAGGTACGTAATTTAACGTACATACATATATGAATATGTACAATAAATTTTGCGTTCTAAATTTTTAGAGATCAGACCTGATCAATTGGAATAAAAAATTAATCTATGTCCTATTTCAAATTAAATTATAATTTAACAGCAATCATATTAGATTCGATTTGCAAATCATTATTGAGTTATTAAATAGAATATAATCGTAAAAGTGCCTTCATTTTAGAAGATGCTGTATTCAAGTAAATTTCTCGAATTTCAAATTTGAAAACCTTTTTGTATAGATTTTATTTGAAACTTCAGTTTTCGACCTCATCAAGCCTTTATTTTGAACCATTGATTGGAAGATCGAATTTAGAATTAATTCTAGATTTCGTTTTCAGATTGGTTTTGTTAAAGGTTAGTTTTAAGGTTATACTTTATTTTAAACTAGATCTAAATTTTTATTCTCAAGTAGTAATCAGTCGGTGGTGCTTAGGATTAAATTATATTAAAGCAGTACAAAATATTTATTACAAGTTTCACTTATATTTCATGTTTTCCATCGATCGATCATCACTGTGCGCTTTGTAAAGCCGATAAACTTTGTTTTTTGATTGAATTTGGTCGGTTTTAGCATGATTTTATATTTTATGATAACATAATATTAATGCATAATATTAAATTTTAAAGCCTCTTTAATCAGAGTTAATTAATCATCGTTTAAAGTACACAGGATAGTCTAAAAGATGTTTTATTTACCCATAGAGAATTGAACTTTTGTTTATTATAGGTCAAGCAAAAAGAGGGAGAAGATGGAGTACTGCCTATTCCTCTTTTTCACAGTTGCGACAGTAGACATTTCATTTCATTTGAGGAACATGTTCGACAGTAGGCATATTAGAAGAATCCAAATCTACTTACATGATGTTTTATGAGACTGTACCCTTGTAATATGTCCGCCAAACATCCTGATCTGACACCGCTGAACGCAAATGGAACTATGACCTGCTATGGGCTTTTAAACATCGGTTACTATTTGACTATCTGTCGTTCGCCAACTTACTGGCCAACTTCCTGAAACAAGAACTTACATAATGCACGATCCAGATTCCAGTTCAATATTCCTCTATCAGCTTCAAGAGTTCTAAGGGAGTCAGAAGTAGCACAGTCTACAACGCCTAAGTGGATGTGCTCTTCAGTGCATCGCTTATCCACGAGGAAGCTGCTCTTTGAAGTGTCATCAACAGATTTTGGTTGATAATTTTGGTCTGAGCATGCCACTAGATTGTAACCCCATACAACAGAATGGGTCTGACTTTTTTTTGGGTGGATCTCTATTAAAAAGTTGGTTTTTCTTAAAGAATAGGATCAATTTAGTGTAGTTATGGATAATATCCATGTTTTTGTGCACTGACATATATCACTGAATATTGATTTTATTTGAAAAATATAAACGAGAATTTTCTTTTTTTTTTGATATTTTTATTTTAAAAACTAGTTTCGAGCTTCGCTCTTCGTCAACTTTTGAAACTTTTCCCAAATCTGTTTTGAATATAGAGTTGATAGATTGAACTTTGAAGTCAACAAATTATACCGCTAAAATAGTTTGCATAACTAAGCTTTTGCAACAGTTGGTACCTCAAAATGTGGGTATTCTTTCATTAACGTTATCTGTATGCAACATTGAAGCTACAAGCTTCGAATCGTTCAATTAAATTGCATTCACTGAATTTGGCTAAGGAAAACATTGGTTGTCATACTCCATACACCAACAAAATGCTAGACAATGTGACTTCACTTATTATCAATCTACTTGGTATCTATATTGACATGATAGATAATTTTTTTCAAATATTTATAGAACCATAGACTTTACCGTTGAATGTATTTTATCAATTACAAACAACACGTATCTTATCTCGAGCTATACTATAATATTCTTATGATTCAATTAACTATTTTTTCCCCACAATATACTAATTGCAAGAGATGCCATTAACCACTCAACAGCGAAAGTCCGTATATGCGGTTAGTGAAGCCAGAAAACTGTGTATACTCGATACTATCGTATTTAAATTTATAGTCTTAGCACAAAAATAGATATTTTGTTCTCTGTCTTGTTTCTAAAATCCCAATAAATAAAGAATTAAACTTTACGCTAGGTAAACGATAAAAATTGCATTCCATTTTTTAATTTTTTATTTTATAGTTTAAAAGAAAATATATTAACTAAATGTGCAACTCAATCAAGGCTACATGTTATAATAAATTGTATAATCAATAAATACTATTATTTGTTGTATAAGTTAGTCCGTATGCATGATCGAAAAATCAAAATGTAATTAAAATTTATCTGGTTTGGAGTTATCTGTGCTTCAGTAATGGAGAAGTTTTGGCAACATGTTTATGATTATGAACAATTAAACTGCAAATGTAAATTACTACGTCTAATCGATTAATCTTGTTCTTGTTTTGTTTCATAATTGCTTCAATTTTTGAAAATAGCAAACATAGGTCCGTACTTCCACGAAACTGCGACCAATAATGATGTACTTTGGAAGTTTTCGTACGTAAGTTTCGTACAAGATTGGGAACAAAGCGAAACGCATGTGACGTTTCGACTATGAAGGTCGAATAAATGAAGATCAAAAGAAACAATATCATCTTGTCAACTACAACATTGAGAAAGCTAATTGCCAGTCTGACTGCGTGAGCTCCGTCTGGGAGGTACGGAAAACTTCGGCTGTCAGTGCTGCTCAACAGACTTTAGGTATAGTGAAAGTCAGGCCCAAGAATGATTGGTTTGATCACGAGTGTCGTCATGCAGTCGAGCAATAAAATACAGCCCATAGTGAAGTGCAACAACGTCTCACAATAGCGAGGAACAACAAGGCTGCTCTTGCCAGAAGGGCAGCTAAGCGGATTTGTAGACGTAAGAAGCGAGAATGGTGGAAGGTCGAGGTTTTGACAGTACAACAACTCAGCAATGAGCGCAGTTCGCGTAATATCTTTAAAGGAATTACTGGATTGCACCATACTTTCAGGCCTGCGTCAACCGCCATTCGGGACCGGGACGGAAACCTCTGTTTCAACATCGAATCACCCCTAGTTGGTGACTATCAAGGAGGATTTCGTCCAAATCAATCACTTATCAGGTCTTTTCGCTGCGGATGATTCTATCTAAATATTATGAGACGTCCATCCCCGTCCATCAGCTGTTCCTGTGTCACGTTCTACGTGCTGATCCAGAACGAATTGTGCAGTGATCTCGGGAAGCAGGATCAGTTTAAATGTATAGTATAGAATTTACATCTACATATTCTATAATAATAAATAAACAGTATTAAAGGCCATTACTGGCCCCTTACTGAGTCAACAACCCGGCTCCAACGGTTTCGATCCTGAGCATGGTCTTCATACTGTCTAAGACAATCTGAAGAGGCCAAGTCGTTCTCTACATCGTGGAGCCATCGTCGCCGGCAACGACCTCTGCGCCTACCATATGGTGGCTCTCCTTTCAGAGATCGCTGCACAATTCGTTCCGGATCAGCACGCAGAACGTGACCGAGCCAGCGTACTCGCTGAGATCTTATTTCATGTACAATATCGGGGATCTTCATCAGATCTCTGATCTCGATATTGTACAGAGCTCGGTAGGTACCATCTATTTCGCGTTTTGGGCCGTAGATCACACGCATGACTCTTCTCTCAAATGTTAGGAGCCATCTCTCGTATTCATCCGTCAGCGCCCAACTTTCACATCCAAACATAACAACGGGCCTGATCAACGCTTTGTAAAGCTTCAGCTTCACGGCACTTGATAAGTGTTTAGATTTTAGCAGTGGCCTTAGAGGATACAGAGAACGACTGCCAGCTGCCAGCCGCACTTTAATATCCTCACCCACACTATTATCGTGAGTGATAAGAGAACCCAAATATTTGAACCTCCTCACTCCCTCAAACGTGTGGTGGCCACTACTAAAATCTGGTGTCACCACATATTCTATACTATACATTTAAACTGATCCTCCTTCCCGATAGGAACAGTCCAAAAAGACCAATTAAAACTAATAAATAGAAGAGATTTTGAAATTATGTAAAGTTTTTTATTGAGATGTACATTAAAACATGCTTTAGGATTAAAATTAAGGAACCGCGTGACTCTGGTTGCAGATATCTATCTCTTAGGACTAAGACTTCGCTGTTTATTCTGTGGGGTAAATAGATAATTTAAAATAAATTTCGGTGGGAATTTCGAAACTATATAAAAAAAATTAAAACAAGTTCTATAAATCAGAGTGTCATAGAAAAATCGTATTGATTTTCACTTACTTCATTGAAAATTTATCTTTTGAAATCCGTAGTAAAATATTCGCATTTGTACGGGGAATGATTAATAACGAGTCGAGTGAAAATCATGAGTTTTCTATGGTTACTTTGATTTAGAGAGTTTGTTTTAAGTTTTTTCTATAAGCAGTTTCGAGATTCCCGCCGCATTCGCGTCGCGAGTTCTATAATCGACGTGATTAATTTCGTAATTTTTGCTAAGCTTGAAAATTTAAAATTTTGTAGATTTTTACAAATTATTGGATTTGTGTTATAAATTTGAAAAATATCTTTCATTTCTATCACGATAATGATGCGCAGATCTTCTGTTGGATTTCAGAATCTATGAATCCCATAGTTGGGATTGTATCGAAATTTCGGTTTTCAAAAGCCCGTTTTACTAACAATTCCGCATAGAAAACAGATTCCTGCTTTTTATTAATCTGCTTTTTGAACATAATGCTTTTACAAAAAAATAAAATCTCGCTTTTTATAAACAAATAGTACTGTGGTGCGAAATGAGGAAATATATTGCCCTACATAATATTTAAGTTACAATGGCTTCAGTAATTGTTTATTTTATACAATTAGTCTTTTTTGAATTATTAGTGAATGTATACCTTCATTACATTTTCATTAATTTTTTGGTTTAGGAGGACCTTGTTTTTAGGACAAAAATGAGAAAAAACACCAATTTATTTTACTGCCTTTCAACGACTTTTATACAGTTTACGATAATTTTGTTTTGTTTAAATAAGAACGGCAGCTGCTCAGAATTAAGATGATTAAAGTTCTAATTTTAAAAATCGTGGGATATTGAAGTTTCGTATCCAGCCTAATCGGATCACCGTTCACGGCAGTATATTCGCCTGGTGAGGGGCTATTTAATTGAAATTATTGAAATTTGAATTTAAAAGCCAACTGCGAAAGAGTTGAGCACGAGAGTTTTGAGCACTAGAATAGGTTGCATAGTCACACAACAACACACAAACAAACGTATTGTCCGATGATATGCTGGCGTTTATCACAGTTCAAATACTGATCCAGACTAATGTTTAATATGAATTAAACCTTAAAACTATTATTTTAAGTTATTTTTTAGAACCCTCTGAATCGATCAAATCAGCTAGTGTGTTCATTATGGTAGATCAGCACTCTAAAATTAGAAATCAGAGAACGACCAGAAAGTTTTTTTAGTCAAATTAGCCGATAATCATATTCAATTCATATTTAACCCTACAATTAAAATTACGGTTAAATAACATATAAATAGAGATTTAAGTCTACAAATAATGTGTAAATATTCCACAAAATATAAATGTTAAGAATTTGGATGTTCTATAATTATCTTACTGATAGTTTTGATTATAATTGTTTACAGCTTACCATTGATTAAAAAACGACGGTTTTGACATTCTAAAAGATTAAAATAATTTACAATTAAAATTTCAAAGTCAAGAATGAAACGTATACGAAATTTATGCTTCTAAAATTCAGGTGTTCGCTTCATAAAAATTCAAAGATTTAACATAATTGGGAATTTGGTAATTGGTAATTTAGGAAATCAAAATCTAAGGTTCTGGAAATTAGAGATCAAATTGATTTGAACACCTCCAGGTCGATCTGGGAAATCGTGTTTATTTAAAGTGTTTCCTTTTTGGCCAAAGTAATCCCCTCACTTTATCGGAAATTTGATTACTCTGTATGAAAAATTAAACCAGTTATTAGTCATGGTCATCACTGCAATTGCTAGTTAACACCTCATTAATTTTGTTTACATACAAGTGTAGTGATAGTAAAGTAGAAGAATATTGGTCTGTGATAATGATGGAGAGATCCGCTCGAAAAACTATTTTTATCACAAACACACATAAACGACAAATATAGTCTTACAGTTGTAAATAACGCATCGTAATCAGTCAGGTAGAAAAGTAGATCAAATGAAATTGAAATTTGAAAAATAAATTTAGTATCAAATCAGTCTTGAAAGTGAAACGTTCAATAAAAATATATAGAGTGTTAGCAGAATACTAATTAGTGTCAGAAATGACTAAATTTCATATAAATAGATATGATTTAAAAAAAAGTAAATGCTTAGTAATCAAATTAGTGAACTTAATTAATTTAATTTAATTCTGTTTTGTTTGTGTTTTCAATTTTTTAGAACAAATAGCAACTACTCAAACTGTGATAGATGGTGAATCTTCAATAATACTAAATAGTAATGGTGAATTATCACCAAATCGTGAAATATCACCAAAATTAATGATTGGTACCAAAAAATATGGTCGTCGATCAAAACCAAAATATTCAGATTCGGAAGAGCATTTTTCTCAATCTGATTCGGATAATGAGAATTTAACAATTCAGCCATCACTCACCACGGCCGCAACCGCGGCTGATAAAATAATAAAAGTACAACGATCATCGTCACAAAGTGATATACAAGGATCGAAACGGCGTCGACCGATGACCGGATCAAAATTGAAACGATGCGCATCATTGCCATCGCAAAAACCTCGTAAAGATGTTAATCTCAAGGAATCACAAATACAAAAGTTAAATAGTAGTATAGATTCGTTGGGTAAGTGGAATCTGATTTGTTTACTATTCATTTTAGTACATTTTCGTATTTGTTTTTGTAATAGTTGTGTGTTGTGTGGACACGGTAATTGGAGGGGGTACTTATATTTTGTGTTTTTGTAGTTGTTGTTTGTTTATTTACCTGGGTTTCGTTATGTATTCTGTAGTTGGTTTAGTGCGTGTTTTCATGTTACCAAGTCATAAAGAAGGAGTTCATTATGTACTCCTTAAAATCTATATTTTATGCCTGTGTAATAAAATGTAGTTATATTTTAATTGCTGTTGTTTTGTTTAATTTAGACAAAGGATTTTTGTTTTGTTTAAATTTCACCAGTCATGTAACTGAAAAAGGTGTTAAACTAATAAATCAGAAACTTTAATTTTGGGTATCATTTTTAACACTAACACTGATATTTTGTTTACTATCAGAATTCATGTATGTACATATTTCTATTTTAGTTTAAAAACATTTTATTGGGCGAATTTACAGGTAATACCTGAAAATATTTTCATAACTGTATTCGAATTAGTTTTAATATAATACAAATCTTCAAAGATAATTAGTCAAATGTTAATCAATCAATAAATTCTGGTATGAAGCCAGATTCTTTTATTAAGTTGAATCCTAATTTGGTGCGGAATTTTAAAATTTTAGTTCTAGTGTAATCCGTCACATTAGATTCTAAACTCGAATTCGACTTAGTTTCTGAGGCTCACTTAAATTTTCTAGAACCATGGCTAAAGTAAGTGGTATGTCTTCGATTGTAAAATATTGTTACATATTTCAAAATCTATGTATGTTCTTAATTACTTACAACTCGTAATTCATATATTTTAAATCCTAAAACCATTCCCAAAATTCTAATAAATTTATTCTTTCTTATATTCTAATAATTTTATAATTTTAAAGAATTTTAACTTTGAATTACTGAACTTTAAATTCTTTGCAGCATTTTAAAAATGTTAAGAATTCAAAAATTCGAATAAAACTTATAAACTTTATTATCCTTAAGTTAGAGAAACTTAAATTTATTAGAATTTCTAAATCTCTTGAACCTTGAAATTTTTGTTAAAAATATATTATCGAATTTCTAATTGTCTGCAAAAAATGTCGGCCCATAAATTTGAAGAAGCTGAGGACTTTAATAATTAAGGAGTTTAAAATTTATTTTTCTAAAATAATTTCTGTTACAATTTTAAAAGACTTAAATGATTGTTATTGTGTTCAAGGCAATTTTTGCTTTGTGATCAAAAGCATTAAGCCGCTCTCATGCAAATGAGTCTAAAGCAGCGTACATAACACCGAGAAAATTTACCATAGTATAATTCCCGGTCTCTCGATCAATCAAATCGCTTAAAATGATATAAGCCCCTCCTACTTTTGCCATACTCGAGTTAAAAAAATTCTATCTTTGAGCAAAATGGGCCGCAGGGTTACCAACTAAAACATAATTATTTTTTAAATTATGAGCAATTTTTTGAATATTGACAAAAGAAAAAACTGTAATACGCAGTGTAACATAAATGAACTGCATATTATAGTTTGCTCTTTTTGAAATTTGACGTCTTATTTGATTTGATTTTTCTATTCCGTGTCACCGATAATTTTTGTGTATATTGTTTTAATTATATTTCGTGTAGATATTTAAGTTTATTATAAAATTATGAATATTATAATAAAATTAGATTTTTATCTAATATAATTATTACATATTATGAATTAAAAAATGATTTTCAGTAGGTATTGTGAATTTGTGAATATGCAAAATAAAGCGTAGTAAAGATAATAATCCGTCATAGAGATAAGAATCGTTTTGTTCGACGGTATACCGATCTAATCTTAATTATTATATTGATTGTGGTTAGTAAAAAGTGCAATACAGTTCCAAAATGTCTCCGTATAATCAGTAAATCAGTTTAGTAAATCAGTCCCAATAAGGCAATATCCATATTTTGCTCCATTTCGTTGAATTTATTTGTTATTTAAATTCACCGCTAGAACCAATAAATTAAAAAATCTAAAATTAGACATGTTATCTTAAAACGCACAATAATAAACTATATAGTAGTATATAACCACTTTGGTAGTAAAAGTGGTATTGACACAGCCAATCTCAAAATAATATTGAAAAATTGAGCAAGTTTAACAAAACGGTCTAAATTTTGAGCGAAAACATCAGCGTCTAACTTCAACTCAATACTATGGTAAATTCTCCCGATGTTATGTACGCTGCTTAAGGTTTATATGAGACGAAGTCAACATGACGGAGTTAAATTTTGTCCATCTCGTTATAAACATTTCGCAGTCGTACCAATTTATAGAGCAAATAGAGCAATAGCAAACAGAAAACATAAGGAAATCGGTACGATTTCTTTATTTTTTTGTTTGCTATTGCTCTATTTGCTCTATAAATTGGTACGACTGCGAAATGTTTATAACGAGATGGACAAAATTTAACTCCGTCATGTTGACTTCGTCTCATATAAGCCTTAGACTCATTTGCATGAGAGCGGCTTGAAAAGATATTTTTTAATTCAAATTGGTCTTCCAGACATAATGAATGCACATCCATTTTTGATTCAATTAAGGGTTGGTGGGTACTGCGGCAATTTTTTCCCCCCAAAAATGACAAATACAAATTACACTGAAGGCTTTGTACTCTACAAAATTTAATGTTAGCAGCTCCATTACGAAAAGCCAAAGATACACTTAACCTAGATTCGTAGTGGTAATTTTTGATTTTAGTTTATGATAGGAAAGTCGAACCTCTACCCAAAATGCCTACTATTGCATGGTATCTAGGTTTATACAATTTTGGTCGACTTTATTTCTATTTCTGTCTAAAATGGAAGCCGTTTCCTTGCTATTGTTGTTTTTAGCTTTAGGTCAATTTAATATATGTAGTTGAAAATAGGTAATTGTTCATTGTAAATAAAAAGGTTGCGAGAATCATTGGCATGTTTTACCTAATATTGTCTTCTATGCTTGTTTGTCTTCTATGTTCGGTTCTGCCTTAACGTATATTTTCTATATAATACAAGAAGTGTCCTAGATTTTCAATTATGTTTGTGTACACAGTCGATTCGAATATGAAAAGTTTGCAGAGTATTTGTTCCAAATTTCATTTATACAATCATTCACAAAATTATAAACAGTTTTGCGAATTTCATTTGGATCATGCATGAGATAATTAAGCTTGTTCCTTATTATTTATATAAATAAATATGAAGAAACGCGAATGGTGGGCACAACCATCATATGGATAAAATATTTACCTAATTCTATGTGTGTTGAACACAAAGTTTTGAAATTGGCTACGGCTAAGCTGGACTAAGCTAAAATTCATCAATTTCTGACTTATTTCTGGCCATTTGTGGTCTACTTAGTTCTTAGTACTTTCAATTCAAAAACCAATTGAAATTCGCAATTATATTGTTTTCAGTTTCAATAATGCTCTGGCCATGATTTACTTCGAAGTCAACGTAGAGTTATAACAGGTGTACTCTGTTGATAAGTTCTGGAAATTAATTTATATTTATGTATGTTGTATTTGTCTCGTATGTTTTATGTTATTTGCCTAAATATACTAATAGTTTACAATGAAATGGAAATTTTAACGATATTAATCCAATGGGGGGCTATTCTGTCTATATATTCTAGACCCTTTCAATATTATATATAAATTGTAATTGTTAATTGTTTTTGTTTAAAAATTTGTCTTGTTCTAAAACATACGTATGTATTTTCAAATATTTCCAGGCGATTTAGATTATGCAAATTTATATGATATATTCCATTCCGTATGGATAAAAATTGGTGCTGTAGAAAAAAATTATAATTTAAATCGTACCGAATTAGAGAATGTATGTAAATTAGTCGGGCTTAAACAGGTAGCCGCGAAAATGGTTGAAGAAGTCTATGATAAATTAGAATTGAAACAAGATGCTGATGTTAGTTTTGATAATTTTATTGCGCTCATAAAAAATGATTCAGACATAATGAATTCTGATTTGCTCAGTAATTACGATGCATCATCATCATCGTCGTCTTCTTCTGAATCCGAATCCGACGAGGAAGAGGAGGAGGAAGATACCTGTACAGTTGTACATAATAGTAGTAATAATAATGATTCAGGTTAGTTGAATTTGATTACATTATTTTGGTGGTGGTGGGTTAATTACTTAAGGTTGTTCGGTTTGTCCGCTATTTTCCTGTATATCCAGTATACTACACAAATTCGTATTTTTATTTATCATGTATTTACCTACAAAAATTGCATGTACATGTTGTAATTGTCGCTTTTATATTATTTAGGAAACGAATCGACCGTCGTCCCGGCAGAAGTCATCGTTGATATGTGGGAATCCGCTGGTATTTCGAATGCTAATAATTTGCTGTTAAGTTTGGGCTTTTCTAACGAACACGTTCAAATCTCCGAGCTTTCAAATACTCTAGATGATGAACTATATAGTTCGATCACCGAGGAATTTGAAGCCTCGCCTATATTAAGAGCATCGTCAGCACTACACAAAGCGGAAGTAAGTGCGCTGCGACAAGCGATACGACAATTAGGCGCAGAAAATCGTAAACTATCAGCCGATAATAAAAACGCAAATAATCGTATCGCTATGTTGGCTCAAGAGATTGACGATAATCATGCCACAATTGAGAAGTCCACAAAATCTGAAATCAAAATATTAGATCAAAAATATGGCGAACAAATTCGTGAATTTACCGAGCAGCTGGCGGTCGAACGCGAAACCATTGTAAATTTAACAAAACGCTTCGAACATCGAACAAAACATTTAGAAAGCGAGGAGACGCGATTAAAAACCGAACTTGTTGTGGTGAGCGAAGATAAATGTGCCTTAGAAAATGAACAAATTTCATTACAAAAACAATTAACCGAGCTTTTAGAGCAAAATATTAATTTAAATAATGAGCTGTGCGAACTCGAAGAGAAATACAAGAGCGACGAGAAAATGAAGAGCGAGAAGGATAACGAGGAAGTGTTGGAATTAATCGAAAAAATCAGTATACTACAAGTGGAAAATTCAAATTTACGTGATAAAAATGATGAGCTTACGGCCGAAATTGAAGGTCTAAATTTCGAGTTGATTCGTTGCAAATCGAAAAAATCAGCAAAGCAAACAATCACCGATATTGATGATAATGGGAATGTGGTCGAAATTGAGCCGAATCAGAGCGGCACGGCGACGAAGCGTCGTGGTGATTCGCCGAGTAAAATTCGGGTGACAGAAGAAAGCCCACGACTTGGAAAATTACGTAAATGCAACGGGGATGATAATACGGGTACTGAGTCGGAAACTAGTGGTGATTGGATGGCATTGAATTCTGAATTAGGCCAAACTATATCCACGGCAAATACAACATCAGGAATTTCACAAGATTTTTCAAGTCTAAATAAGGATGATGAGGCGCAAGCTCTTAAAGATAAAATTAAGGCCCTAGAAAAACAGTGTGAGGAGCTTAAGGTAAATAATAAAGGAGCCGAGAAAATTTCGATCGACGTTGAAAAATTAAAATCTGAAAAAGCGACGCTCGTGGGACGGTGTAACGAGCTTGATCAGAGTTTGGAACAAATGCGTAAAGAGTATGAAGACTGTGAGGATTATTGGCAGACTAAATTAAATGAGGAACGGATTTTGTTCGAAGAGGAGCAGAGATCTAGTGATGAAAAGTTCAATGAACTTTTGCGGAAAATGTCCGAATATGAGGAACAATTCGCAAATCTGGATAAAGATGGCCGTCTCTCCCCAATCGAAGAAAATAGTAAACTAGAACAACAGTATGTTGAACTAGAAACGGAGCTTGAGGAGGTAAAAATGGAAGCGCAAAAAATTGTAGACCAAAGAAATGATGAGGTTGAAAGCTTACGGGTAAAATTAGCAACGCTAGAAAAGAAACTTCAAGATCAATCGAATTTAAATCGCGAAACACTTGTAAGTACAACGCCTCCACCACATATCAAAACACCAAATGAAAGTCCGGCCAGTTCGCCAATTAGCTACCTCTGGTCACAAAGTACAATTCACAAACCGGCGCGTGACTATCAAAATCCGAATTGGAGAAATAGCACTACAAATGGCCCTGAACAGGCAACACTTCGAGTCGGTGGTGAAGGATTTGAGGAACAGTTATCGGGAAGTATTACACGAACAGTTAGCCCAATACAAAAACCTAATTCACCGAAAAATTACGACAACAATCAGAATGATGGTAGTAGCGACTCAGCTTCAGTATCTTCAAATAAGAGTTTTGAAACACATAGTGCCTCATCGACATATAATGTGTACGTATGCCATACAATGATGGATATAGTTTAAGCCACAATTTTACTAGAATTTCTTTATTTGCAGACCTTCACAACTAGATTGCGTACGCCCTGCTATTAATACAGGGGATGGCGAAACTCAGCAGATTAGAATGGAGAAATTAAAACTAACCGAAGCTATAAAAGATTTATATCATCAGCGCAATAGTCTTGTTATGGAACTGCAGCAACTAAAAGAGGCAAAACCGGTGCTAGAAAAAGATTATGCGGTAAGTGTACGCTAATTTCTCTAAATGCAGAATAAATTATTAAAAATATATATATTTTATTTAAATAGCAGAGATCAAACTACCAAATGACCGCACTTCGAATGCAACAACTGGAGCAAAAAAATCGACATTTACAAAACTCATTAAAGCAACAGAGTCAATATGTCGAAACAATAATTCATCGTAGGTTTAATAACATAATTTTATAGTTTTAATTAATTAAAATATAACTCTTATTCCATCTAAACAGAATCATGGCAACAGCAACGGGCTGAAATCAATGAGCTTCGGAATCGTCTTGAAACCCAGAATATCATATTAACCGAACAGGCACAGCGGCTAACGAATGCTGATCTGTTGGTAAAAGATTTATATGTTGAAAATTCTCATCTTCAGGCAACGATACAAAGGTTGGAGCAAAGATCACGCGGATTAATGCAAATCCATCAACAGGGCATGAATACAATGAGTGGTATTCCTTGATTTAATAATTAGTGAATTTAATTTATATATTTTTTTACATAAATAAGAAACACATTCCAAATTACTCTATTTTTCAATTATATTGTTTTATGGTCAAGACGATTTTCTCTCCTCCAAAATAAATTATTTCTTATTTTCAATTGTTTTATACAAAGAGTAAAGGGTACCTAACATCAACCTTAAATTGTAATGTGTTACCTTGACGATTTAATTCCAATATATTCAGATTCTAAACCGCCTTATATCTAGTTTATAGGAATCGAGTTTGTTTTAAGTATTTTTTTTTAGTCATAATTGTTTATTTATTAATTATGTGGAAAATATGGGTGGTTGATTAGGATTGGAAAATTTTGAAGTACGTGTCATAAAACGCAATAGTTACTAAACAAATCACATTTGCCTTCAACATTTAATTTATTTATTTTTATTGACAATAACACTAAATTTTATAAAAATAATTTTATAAGTTCTTAAATTCAATTTGTTTAAACTTACTATGTGGCTTATTTAATTATAATAAACTAAAAATTCAATCAAAGCACAAAAAAATAAAATACCTAGTCCCAAATATAATTATAAATAATTTAAAACTAAATATTGTGTATAATAAAAATAATTTAAATGTGTACAAATTATTAAAGTATCCATCCTTTATATTAAAATAGAATTGTTTTTTTTGTAAATAAATTAATTATTTAATAAACTACTTAGTTAAAATTATATATACGTACATATTATATTAATTATTGTCACAAAACAAATTATAGATATTAACTATTAAAAAAAATATATATATTCAATGTTGATTTTATCACAAACAAAAAAATAATTACAGAAATCATAAATGTGTTGTAAATTGAAAATAAATTTAATTAAAAAATTATTGTAAAAAATATTATTTAAAAGATATATAAATTAATTTAAAAAAAACCAACTAAATAAAATTAATAATGGTTATTTAGTATTGTATCTAATCGATTTGAAGTTTTATTGCAAATATATAAAAAAAAAATTCAATTTTGATTTTGAATATAACGCGTTTTAATAATATTTGGAAATATATTTAAAGGTAACAAATGGAGTTCAGTAATGGTTCAACAATATTCAATTTAGATTCATCGTATCTCAACCCTTTTCGTTATACGTATGGAGCTAAATATCCATCTAATTTAGGTTCAAAATTCCAATGGGAAACAGTGAAATTTCAAAATTGCTACGGAGATAGGTATTATTCTAGTTATAGGTTTCCATCCCAATTGATTTGGTAGAAATTTTGATGATCATGTTTATACTTAAAAGATAAACTGGCCGAAATCATTAGTAAAAATGATAAAAAATGGTGGTCCAAGACCTTGTAGAAGAACATAAAATTACATTCGATCTACTTACTGCTTACGTGCGCAAAGATGAGTTGTGAATATGAGTTCTGCTGTGATAAGGTCATAACCAGGCGCTTTTGTCGGATTCATATTTGTTTTTATGTCATACATGACTTCTCCAGTTATTATTTCAGCTTCCAATGATTGGTCACCATGTGGTACAAATATTTTTTCCAGCTGTTCAGCAAAACTTCTTACTTTATCTTCGTTATTTCTGCCCCAGTTTTTATCTTCTGTTCTGATTGTAGGAATCTGCATTATTGGCCTTTTAATTCTTTTGGTTGCCCTCCAGAGAGAATAATCAGTACTAGTATCATTAGATAATTTTCGGAGGTAGTTACTGATAGATCCGTCTTTCAGATCTTTTATTTCCCTTTTAAGTAGCCGAGTAAGATTGTTTAGTTTAGTTTTATCTTGAGGGGCTCTAGTTTGTTGCCATATTCTCCATGCCTTTCTTTTTTCTACCAAGAGCTCTAATTTCTCTAGGGTAGTTGTTTCCCTTAATTTTCTTTTTAACTTCAGGGGTGTTTTCCCAAGGTGACTGCTGTACGATTGTCTAAAGCATTCCCAATTTGTCTGCTTATTTACTAAACTAGGATAGCTGCCTTTTTGAATGATCGTTTCACTTAAAGTCAAAAGTATTGGGGAGTGATCAGAGCTTAAGCCAAGACTTTTATCTATATGTATGTAATTTACAGATATATTCTTCACTATAAAGAAATCAATTAGATCTGGTATTTTATTTGGATCAGTTGGCCAGTAGGTCGGTTTACCATTTGATAAGGCTTCGCAACCGTATTTTCTGATAGCATTATGAGGAGTTTTTTACCTTTAGTTATTGTTAGTCTAGAACCCCAGTGGATATTTTTTGCATTAAAATCTCCTCCAATTACAAGTCTTTTCCCTAGTTTACTGAAAAATTCAAGATAATCTTTTTTTTAAGAGAGTATTTCGGTGGGCAGTAAATTCCAATAACACTCATAGAGTTATTTTTGTGAGTTTCAGAGATGAGGCACACATCGATTTTCTTTGCGTCCAGAACCATTTGCAATTCCTGTTGGTATTGCTGGAGTCCTATTGTTCTCTGGCAAAGCATTTTTCGGAAATTCCACATTTCTTGTAGGTATTATTTTATTAGTCTTCTTGGTGAACGTGCTATAGACTCTCGTAGGAGATCTCGGTAGAACCTGACTCTTTTATGGATATATACAGTCAACGCCTACCCTATTGAAACAAACCCAACTTTTCTTAATACAGTTTTTAATGAGAGACGTTATGGAACCTGTCCAATTCATCCTTTAATTATTAGTCTTTCCCGTTTTCCCATCGTTCATAACAATGTTACAAAATCTTCCCTTCAGATAATCCTGTTTTGCTTGTCGTTCTACTCCACCGCCTTACTCGTTGGATGAAGATGAAAAGTATTAATTGCACTTTTCCCAGAACAGGCTAGTTGTCGTGTGGAACTTATTTCCCTTATTTCGACATTCTCATTTGTTTAAAAAAATAGTAGAGAATTGGCAGAATAACAACTAAAATCAGTATCCATGGCTAGCTATAGGTAACAATTTAGTGGAATTTGTTTATTTGTCTTGGATCGAATGTGCGGCGTTATACGAAGTATTCCTGTACTCAATAAAATACGAGGACTTAAACTTAAAATAATAATTTTTATTCTAAAAATTGTTTTTTTTTATTAACATTTTTTTTGATTAAATTTAATAATTTGTTAAAATTAATTATTTTATTTCACTTATTTGATATAGTTTTATCATATTTTATAGTTTTTGATTACAACATACAACATATTATTATGTTCATGGATTAAATTAAAAAAAAAAATCGTTTTACCGCAATAAAAAAAATAATCAAATTTTGCTTTGAATTGAATGAAATGAATCAAAATTAGATCTATTATTGGGGATAACATAAACTATGGATTTCTGAGCTTCGGCGCGTGCTTTGTGGTACGGATTCGATATGTGGTTTAACACACACAACACATTCGATTTTTACATCAATATTTTTCTTAGAAGTTTGAAGGCACAAACAATATTTTTTTTCAAATTTTTAAAAATTATGTTTTTTGATTTGCATGCAAGTTCAAGTATTTTTTCGTCTGGTGCTCAGTGTACCCAAATATTGTTTTATTTAATCCAAGTACAAAAATTTATTAATTAATAAATTAAAATTTATAATACACAGCCCTGCTTGAAATGTTCTTCAATAATTTATTCTTATTCTTAGTAAATCGATTATTTCTACTTGTGGTGATAAAATATTTATTCCACCGATATTGATGATGATCTCGTGTAAATCAAGTGCCATGGACAGAATATTGGCACGTGATGATAAAATCAACTCATATATGATGATATTATTTATAGGTACATTCCGTTCACTAGAAAATCAGCTTCGTGTGCATATGAACTTTTACCGGTGCGCCTGATACGCCGACCGACCGCACGCATTCGACACCCGACCAATACGGCTAAAGTGGCTGTTATAATGACGCCTAACGTTAATGATAGGACAGCGCCACCAGGCCGTTCCGCCGGTCCATCGTGATCGGCAAACTCAATTTCTAAATCAGTTTTAATTAGTTTAAGTTGTTCGTGTACCGGATGATCTACTCGCTCGCTCGATTTCGCTTTATGCGGTTTGATTTCTTTCACCGAAATAGTTGCTATCTCGCTATCGTCTTGATCTTTCGATTTTGCTTTTGTCTTATGTTTTTTTGGTTTCTTTTTTGGGGTTTCGGTCGTTTTAACTTCATCCAATTCATAATCACTATCGTCATCAGATTCTTCACCACTTGAGCTTTGTTGATCTGGTTTACTGGCTGCATTACTAATAGGCTTATCGATTATTTCGGGCGCCGGGAATTGTGGTATCACATCATGAGATTTAAGCGGTGGGTTTGGACGAATTTGCCAATCTGGTTTCAGCATTGTGGGTTGCTGCATCATTTGTTGTTTCAGCGGTAGTTCAGGCGGCAATAAACCAATCACAGATTGTTGTTGCTGTTGATTTGCTGGCATTGTATTGTCGTATATTTGTTGTGGCAATAGTTGCTGCGGTGGCCAATCCATATTCTGTTGAATGCGTCGATCGGGTAACCAGCCCTGTTGATTTGCTAGCATGTTGCGATATGTGTCTTGAACGGACAATGAATTCTCACGTGATAATGGTATATAATTTGGACTATCGTACATTGAGTTGGGACCATACTGCGACGGTAAATTATTTGTTGACACTTGTAGTCCACCTTTGTGGTTAAATATATGACTGTCGGGTTCTGCAAAAAAATAAAATAAAATCGGAGTTGGATGTAATTTGTGATGCAAGAAAAATTGCCTTACCAAAGTATTGTCCATTAGTTTGCTGATGAATTCCCGGCCACTGTGGCGCAGTTATTGGATCTTCCCGATTTCGTGATAGTTTCTCGTGATAAACCAAACCTGATTGTTGGCCGTTTTGAAGCTCAACCGGCTTATGATCCGAAATCTGAGTATTTGCACTTACGATCATTGGCGGCAATAAATTTCGTGACAACAGTTGCCCATTCTGTATTTGTGCATCAATGTGTTGCATACGATCGACTTCATTGTTAAGATTTTTGTACGCATTTTGCAGATTGCTGTTTGTATTTTTGTCATAGCCGCTCATATCGTTACCATTACTACTACTACTACTACTATTATTACTACTACTATTAATATTACTACTAAATGTGTCTAAATGTGTTGCTGCTTGATTACTATTTGCTGGTGGTTTTGTATTCGCTACACTAGCCGTTGGACACTCGGGTCCCTCATCACTTCCATCGTCGCATTGTGGAATGCCATCACAGACATTGTACACAGCTATACATTCGCCCGAGTGACAAGGGAATTCAAATCGACCACATTTCGATGATGTGGCAGCCGCAATTGGTAGCTTCGTTGTTACTTTTTCCGATGGCATCACACGCACCCCCAACGGTGGTATCAACGTAGTGGTTTTTTCTCTGTGTACATATCAATGAAAAATTTATACGCAAAAATATAGGTTGTTCGTATAATGGTAACTTATTTCCGCTTACCTTCCAATTTGTTTGCCATCACGTAAATTCTTCAATTCCATCTCGTGCTGTGATAGTCCAACGCTAATGACATGGATTTGCGTTGGTTGCGTTGGTGGTGGTACAACTTGTCGCAATGGTGTTAACACAGCACTCGAATAATTTGTGTGCTTGGTAAATTTACATCGAAAATTTTCTGGTGGTCCGCATTTGAATAGGAAGCAGGTACCTTGACTTTTCTCTTCGAATACAAAGACATCACATTCGTTAGTTTCACAGCACAACCGAAGACATTCCTCGCGTGATCCAAGATCAGCATAATCAAGAAATTTCGCTCCAATTGCTCGCGATTCTTCGGTTCGGATTATTGTGTCCTCGTGTACATCAAATCGGACTGAAATTGTACAAAATTGTTCAAAAGTATAGCTTTTATTTAGATTTCTGAATCCAAAAAATAAAAATCGATTTTAGTATTGTGTCTGTGATAGTCAAGTTACATATTGATCATAAACATGCTTAAAAGAAACCTAACAATTCCAAGTTTAGTTAAAAAAACAATTTAATTATTACAGTGCGTTTCTGTAATCTATAGTACACATTTCTGTGACGTTTATAGTTTGAATTTAAAAGATGGTCGGTGAACATATACAGCAAAATCTTAGATCGTATTTTCTGAGTTTCTAATGAATTTTTTATCGTTTGATTAATAATAATTCCAAAAATATAATTTTACTAGAAACTATGTGAATAGCTAATTAGTTTCGGCGATTTTGAGTGAATTTTATATATATCAACTAATAGATGTCAGCATGGTCGGTAAGTGTCAAATTTTAAAGTTTATTAGAATTTGTTTTATGGTAATTCGTGCTTGCTTGAGATGTCGATTAGTTTATTACCATACTTTTAAAGAAAACAAGAGGCTGCAATAAATCTAATTTTTTGTAAACAAGTTTAATGAAGAGCCTATTGTTTACGTAACAGTTGTTCAACCCAACGAGCGAATAATTATGACATTAGTTTAGTAATTGCACGCTTTCATATAACTAGATTTAATATCACTAATTAGAGGCTTTAGACTGCTTCGAACGAATGCTTAATATTTCGTAATTTCGTAATTTTAATTTGATTAGATCTTTTAACTTTTTTAACAAGGTATTTATAGAGTTCTTAGCTAAACGCTTTTTTAGTTGATAATAATAGAAAACGTTTTACTCATTAAAAATAAGCTTTCAAGTTATTACGATTAGTTGTGGAAATAACGTTTAGTCTAAACTTACAAACACTTTTGATGGAAATTGTAAGACAAATATTGAATTACATTTGTACAAATATTTACAGTAGACTATAGAGAAAGATTTTTGGAATATTGAACAACACTGGAAAGCGCATTGTTACTATCTACCAGGTTAGACTATCTGCCACGTTACTAAATACAATAGAATTTCACACACAACAATTAACAGCAGCCCATTTCAAATTCAATGAAGTTTTTATGAAAAAAGACATCAAATTTCAATCAAATCTTTTTCAAGACCTCTTCAAATTTTGATAACTAATAACTTAATTATGATTTAATTTATTTTTAATTTTACAAATTCTTTTATTCCATAGGGCCTACGAAAATGGTTTTGGCATCCGCGGAAAAATTTTTGGTCAATTAAGCGAGACGTAAATACCAAATAGTTAATCGTTCTTGAGTTCATTCTGTTTAATTTATTTATGGTCAAACTGATAGTTTCAAATTAGACTAATTCGCATAACACAGAACTAATTAGAAAACCACAAAAGCAAAATTTGTTTATAACAAAGCGCACCGAAAAAAAACAAATTATTTACAACAAAAACAAACGCAAAAAAATCGATTTTTCCACCAACTTGCCCATCAATCTATTATGTACACTATTCAACATACCAATACATGATTCAAGTTCCATACGTTTCTGGATTAAATGGGTATCCTCGTGTACTCCAAAACTTTGATTACTTTTGATGAAAATCACTAAAACTAACACTAAATAATTCATTTTGTTGGTGAACATATTTGTTCACCACTCTACGACGTTATTTTAATTTTAATTTAATTAATTCGACAAAAAGGTACACAATTTTTTTTTTCTATTTGGCCGTAACGCACAGTGTTTATCCCATTCATTTATTTTCACTTTTCACGTACTATCACGCACACACACACACACACACATACAAACATATACCAAAATACGGGTACCAATGTGTGTTCACGTTAACACTTTGCTTGTTAAATTTATAAAAATTTTCAATAATTTTTCATGGCTGGATTTAAAGAAATGAAATTATTTATTGAATTTTCACTCACGCATACACAGTATACACACACTACGTATCGGTAACTGAAATGAAATCGAGAATGGCGAAAAAAACAAAGAAAAACGAGAAAATTGTATGTACGAGTATGTATGGATAGTTAAAAAAATTGTGTCAGAATATTTTTTTGTTAACAACAATACATAAATGTGAGAGAGACACAAAGAAACGATAAACTGTGCTGGGATGTTCTAACATCACTTTGATTCGCTTCGATAGACATTTGTGTCTCCTTTTTTATGAACAAAATTGTGC
The DNA here is from genome assembly GCA_951394425.1 of Tipula unca. Classification (NCBI taxonomy): domain Eukaryota; kingdom Metazoa; phylum Arthropoda; class Insecta; order Diptera; family Tipulidae; genus Tipula; species Tipula unca. Next base: position 199,682,071 of record OX596381.1, read on the forward strand.
TCCATTGCATTTTTTGAATTACGTTTTGTCTATTGCGATCTCAGCCTGTTAGAATAAATTTGCAAACTATCTCTTTTTCCTCTTTTCACTTGCCATCGAAAATAAAAATATTGGTGATATTTTATCGAATGAATTGATAGAAATAGAATCGAGTAAGCTATATGATCACAATATAAATTGCGAAATAGAATACAATTTTGTTCGTGAAAAAAGAGACACAAGTGTCTATCGAAGCGAATAGAAGTGATGTTAGAACATCCCAGCACTGAATTCAATGTGGAAAAGCGGAATGTTGGAAAATCGATAAGTCGTGTGGTTGTTGTTGGTCTTGGAAACGCGCCGAGCGAATAAAAAAATCGATGAAGGAAGAGGGAAATGGGTGGTTGGGACTATACAGGGTGGGGCATGAATATATTGCTACAAAAACCAATTTTGAATATGTAATTTATTTTTAATTTTTGTTATTTCTGTTTTTATTATTTGCAGAATAATGAATGATATTTAAATAATGTTTCGATTTAGCTGGTATCTCACGTTTGCTGGATGTATTGATGATTCTCCATGACCTATAGATGCCACAGTTGTGAGTCCAGATTCGACCATCACCAAGTGGGTCAGCTCATTGGCTAAAATTATTAGAGAATTTCGAAAATCTTTTAAATTCAATTCAGAAATATTCTTTCCTTTTCCTATATCAACTTAAATTTTAAAATTGTACTTAAATCTAAAACTAACTAAAATGTTGTTATTCTCTGTCTCGTTGTTAGAGATAATTCGACAACTTCCAACTAACCTTTTTCAATTCCATGGTCTGGTTTTATGGGATCAGTTGAAAATGCACGGCTGCATGTATATTCCTTTCCTAAATCCATATGCACATTACATTGCTTGCAAATCCAGTAGTAGTGCTCGATCAAATCAAGAATGAAGAATTCGTTTTTCATTTCGCTCGTTCTATTGAATGATTGAGATTCAAACCCAGTACCTCAAACGAGGTTTAACCACTTTGCTATTTGCTCTCGGTATATCTTCTATTAATTTGGGAACGCCAATATATAGTCTTGTTGAAATCCTTGGTTAGTATTACTCCAAGATATATTATTACTGGTTCAATCTTCTTTAATAATCTAGCTATTAGATATTAATTGATTTATTAAAACCACAATTCGTCCCCGTTGTGGGTATACGTACCTATGCGGTCGATCCAATTTAGGTATACGATATCGGGAATATTAGGTAAACGATTCAGCGCGAAATTATCTGATGATATAATTTAATTTGGTCCAAAAAAAGAGAAGATTAAACTTATATAGGTATCTACAGTTGTTATGGTTTGTCTCGATAGTGAACTTATTAACTTTTCTGCAAGTTGTTGCCGAAAACATTTTATGTGGATTTTTGCGGCAACACTCTATTTTGTCAGCGACAAGAATACAGAAGTTGAAATTTCATTTGTCTGCAGTATAATTGTGACGCTCGGTACTGTATACAGTGTCAATTAACAGTTACGTACCGTTATTTTCTATACAAAGAAAAATAAATGTGGCACTACAGAGATTCCGCTGTTCGAAGTAATGGCATCGCCTGATATATCCTTGAAAATTTTCCTTCAAAATAGACTCACCATTCCATCTTCAGTTAACACGTCAATACATCAGCAAGTATACAGATAACATGCATCCCATCGTATATAGTTATATATATTTGAATCTACTTGGATTTCCACTATATTTTAATTTAATCTTTTGAATCCTGTAAAAATTAATTTCCACAAACTTCTGGAACCTCCACGAACCACTATGAGGTCCACCCAGTTATTTAACACCGACCAGAAGCCGCTGTGAATATATTTATTCCAATTCCCATAGTCGTCACGTCGACGTTAGTATATCGGCCTGCATTTAACATGATTAATTAGAGCATACAAAAGACCTGACCTGGAGTTCGAATATTGCCACATAATATTACTTACTACAAGCAACGCATTACCGACTTAGAAATTATTATTGCTGAGGCACAGGCCGCTAGAGCGCTTCAGATTGCGTCCCAGATGCTGCATGTTCTCTAACTTAACAAGAACAAGCCCGTAGAGTATTAAAGTATTGACAAGATTTGCTAGTTTTGCTCGATATATACTTGGGAAATCAAGACAGATTGAATGATTCGATGAAGCTGCTAAACCACTCAGAAAAAAGATAATCGCTGGAACCAAGTCAATAGAAAGTCCTGGTCAAACCCGGACCTTTATCAGATATTGGGCATAACCCAAATTTATCGCACCCAGTCCAAGCAGGGATGGGCGAGGTAGATTACGCCATGTAATTTACGCGGTTGTCGACACGTAAAATATAACGTAGTGTTTTTTGTCAACGTCGACAATTAAAATAATGTCAAGAACCTACGATGTTTTAGCGATTTGAAATCGAATGCACCAGTTCGCGAGAGTATTTTGTAAAAGCGTTCATCTAGGGGTGATTTTTTCATTTGTTTCTTTTTGACAAAATATGACTCATGAATAGTTTCAAACTGTCATCGTGTTTTTATTTATTCAGTATTGTTTGCCATTTCATTATGGAAAAACTGAGTCCGGCATAGGGTCTGCTCAGCTTTATTACGAAAATCAGCGTTCTGTGAGGAATGTTTTTCGTGCGTTTAGACCAAGTTACGATTGACATAATCGGCCTGTCTAGACCACTATTTGGAATACCATCGAAAAGTTTGAATCCCAGTTTACAGTTTGGATGATAAGCGACTAAATAGACGGGTTGGTGTAGTTTATGCGCCTTATTATTGGTTCCAAGAAAACGGCGCTATTTGCCATATAGTGCGCGAAGCAATGTACTTAGTGAAAAATCATGTTGGCGAGCACTTAATTTCACAGTTCGGATCGTTAAATTGGCTATTTAGATCTTGGGATATACCTCTAGACTCTTTTCTTTGGGGTTACGCAACGTCCAAAGTCTATGTGAATAAACCATCTGAATTGGAAGCCAACATTACTCGTATCATTTGCCAAATACCATTCGATATTCTCCAACGCGTCATCAAGAATTGGACTTTGAGAAAGGACCATCGCAGTTGCGGCCATCATTTGAAAGAAGTAATCTTTAAAAAAATAAATTTAACCGTTTTTTAATACGCCGATGGACGAGTAAGCAGCGTCAATGCTCTTGAATTCGTGGACTCGAGTTCAAAACTCGTCAGCGCCAACGCTTTTTTAATTTTATTTTTGGTGAAAATTTTTTTCAACACAGCTTCTGTTGAAATCTACATTAAATTTCTGCAAGTATAATAGCCATCTCTTGTGTATCACCGTAATGAAAATATACGGTGATGGGCAATTAAGCATAGTCCATTCCTGTTGCCAAAATTTTCAATTTTCTCTATTGAATTGGTAAACATAAAAGATTTGTATATAGCAGCAATTTTATATACGCCGGTGGTCCAGTAAGCAGAGCCGTCGCATTTGGATTTGTGAACTTGGGTTCAAGCCTCGGTGTCGCATTAAATAATTTTTTAATTTAATTTATTTAATTTCTCCCTTCATTGGCAAATATAAACGATGAGTATAGTGGCAAATCAATATATGGTATTAGTGAGGTGGTGACTCGTGGAATCGTGGATGATGTGCAGTGTTCGAACGTCGATTAAGGGTAAAAAATTTGATTTAAAAATGACCAATTTGCAATTAAATTAAAAAAATATATTGAGGATTTGAACTAGTTCATGATTCATAACCAATCACATAGCTTCTTTTACCACCGAGCCACCGCCATACATATATAAATTGTGATATTCTTATCATTTATAGCTGCTATTTGAATAAAAAAATTGAAAATTTTAGCAAGGGCAATGGACTCTGCTTATTTGACCATCGCCGTACAATTTCACTACCGCTCTATACCCCATCATACCCATCTTTTATACTTGCCACTTTTACATGGAGAATATTGAAGTTTTGAACAGAAGCTGAGTTGGATTTGAGTAATTTTATTTCACCATCACCAATTTGACAGGAGATATTAAATCAAAAAACGTTTGGCTCGATTGAGAATCGAGCTTAGATTCATAAATCCCAAGTCACTGACTTTCCTTACTGGACCACCGTCGCATATAAATTTCATGGTATACAATTATTATAGAAAATGTTGAAAATCACGCTACTACCTCGCCCACCACCGTATATATATATATATATATATATATATATATATATATATATATATATATATATATATATATATATATATATATATATATATATATATATATATATATATATATATATATATATATATATATATATATATATATATATATATATATATATATATATATATTTATATATTTGATGTTATGCAAATCTTTTTTACTTTCCAATTGAATTGAGAAACTTAGGGGAAATTTTTTAACAAAAGTCCCAATATTAATGTCGTTTGAAACTTAACTGAACTGCATAGTGTCAGGTGCAACATTTAATGCGGTGACATTCCAAGCAGTGTATTTTGAAGAAGTTAAAAATTTGATAAACTATTCCTTCTTATATGTTCTTAAAAATTATAAAACTTCCGTTCCAGTCAATGATGCTTGATGTGATTTTCTAGGCGAGCCACAATATTGACCACTGACAATACAAGTTTTAAGTTTAAGTCAGTACATGAATTAATTAAAAACAGTTTTAAAGGCCATTACTGGCCTCTTACTGAGTCAACAATTCGGCTCCAGCGGTTTCGATCCCGAGCATGGTCTTCATACTGTCTAAGACAATCTGAAGAGGCCAAGTCGTTCTCTACACCGTGGAGCCATCGTCGCCTGCAACGACCTCTGCGCCTACCATATGGTGGCTCTCCTTTCAGAGATCGCTGCACAATTCGTTCCGGATCAGCACGCAGAACGTGCCCGAGCCAGCGCACTCGCTGAGATCTTATTTCATGTACAATATCGGGGATCTTAATTAGATCTCTGATCTCGATATTGTACAGAGCTCGGTAGGTACCATCTATTTCGCGTTTTGGACCGTAAATCACACGCATGACTCTTCTCTCAAATGTTAGGAGCCATCTCTCGAACTCATCCGTCAGCGCCCAACTTTCACATCCAAACATAACAACGGGCCTGATCAACGCTTTGTAAAGCTTCAGCTTCACGGCACTTGATAAGTGTTTAGATTTTAGCAGTGGCCTTAGAGGATACAAAGAACGACTGCCAGCTGCCAGCCGCACTTTAATATCCTCACCCACACTGTTATCGTGTGTGATAAGAGAACCCAAATATTTGAACCTCCTCACTCCCTCAAACGTGTGGTGGCCACTACTAAAATCTGGTGTGCCATTGTCCCTAAAACCAGAGATCAGGTATTTCGTTTTGGACTCATTGATCTGAAGTCCAACTGAAGCTGAAAACTCTACAAGCGGATCAAGTATTTCTTTCACTCCGTTGCTATTCAGTCCAATCACGCATATGTCATCTGCAGATGCAAGCACCTGATTGGACTGGCGATATAAGATGTTACGCTGCGGTGTTTCAGTTTTACGAAAGATGTACTCCAACATGAGATTAAAGAGTATCGGGGACAGAGCATCTCCCTGCCGAACACCCGAGTTAACTACAAAATTTGTCGATAGCCTGTTCTCAACTTTAACACAGCATTGGGACTGCGTCACTGTCATCCTACATAGTCGTACCAGTTTTGGTGGGATTCCTAGGTATTCCAGGGCAGACCATAAACTCTCTCGATTGATCGAGTCATAGGCCTGCCGGAAATCCAGGAACACCTGATGTACGGGGATGGATGTCTCATAATATTTAGATAGGATCATCCGCAGCGAAAAGACCTGATCGGTGACTGATCGATTCGGACGAAATCCTCCTTGATAGTCACCAACCAAGCCCTCCGCTAGAGGAGTGATTCTATCCAATACAATGTATGACAGTAACTTGTACGCTGTGCAAAGGAGAGCTATACCGCGATAATTCTCACACTTCAAGCGGTCTCCCTTCTTGAAGATGGGGCATATCGCGGCCCCTTTCCATTCGTCAGGCATAACTTCGGTTCGCCATACTAATCGAATAAGGTCGAAAAGACAGTTCAACAAAGTATCCCCTCCGAATATCAAGAGCTCGGAATTAATGCAGTCCACTCCAGGTGCACGGTTTCGTTTCAATCTCTGCATGGCTTTAGTGAATTCCTCATGGGATGGCTCCTCAGTGCAAATCTCCGCAGTCTGTATTAGAGGTGGCTCAACAACAGTCTGTGACGCATGATGGACATCAAGCAGGTCAGTAAAGTGTCCACTCCATGCGTCAAGTACTGCGTCGATGTTGACACAGAGGTTTCCATCCCGGTCCCGAATGGCGGTTGACGTAGGCCTGAAAGTATGGTGCAGTCCAGTAATTCCTTTAAAGAAATTACGCGAACTGCGCTCATTGCTGAGTTGTTGTACTTTCAGAACCTCGGCCTTCCACCATTCTCACTTCTTTCGTCTACAAATCCGCTTAGCTGCCCTTCTTGCAAGAGCAGCCTTGTTTTTCTACAAATCCGCTTAGCTGCCCTTCTTGCAAGAGCAGCCTTGTTTTTCCTCGCGATTGTGAGACGTTGTTGCACTTCATTATGGGCTATATTTTGTTGCTCAACTGCAAGACGACACTCGTCATCAAACCAATCATTCTTGGGTCTGACTTTCACTATACCTAAAGTCTGTTGAGCAGCACTGACAACCGAAGTTATCAGTACCTCCCAGACAGAGTTCACGCAGTCAGACTGGTAATTAGCTTCATTAATGTTGTCGCTGACAAGATCCTGATATCGTTTCTTTTGATCTTCATTTATCAGACCTTCACAATCGAAACGTACCATGCGTTTCGCTGTGTTCCCAGACTTGTACGAAAACTTCCATCGTAGCTTTGCAGCGACCAAATGATGATCGCTGCCTACGTATTTGGTTGCTGACCGATAAGTTCTCACATCCTGCACAACCTGAGCCCGTCCTTTAGAAACTAAAACATGGTCAATTTGGCTGCGGGAAGTTCCGCGAGGATGTGTCCATGTCTCAAGATGTATGTGTTTGTGAGGGAAGAATGTGCTTGCTACTCTAAGATCATTCTCTCACCATTATCGGTCGCAGTTTCGTGTCGGGAGTACGGACCTATGTTTTCACACAAGTTGGTCTGATTTCTGCCAGCTCTAGCATTAAAGTCCCCAATTACCATTCTAACATCGTGTTCGGGTATAGATCCCATCAGATCGTCCAAGTCATTGTAAAATGAGTCTTTATCTTGGGGCTGGCTGACTTCTGTGGGCGCATGTACATGAATAACGTACAAATAAAATATTTCGCTATACAAATTGAAAGTAAAACAAATAGGTAGAGCTAAGTTTTGTAATGGATAAACATGACGCTGAAGTAGATTCATGGTATTTGAGCACGATTAGTTTTAAATTCCGCTCTTTTTGAACAGAGATTTCAAAACACATAGTTCCTAAAGAAATTTGGTCGCCCTTTAGTTTAGAACTTATTGACAAAACCGCTCTAGGAATTGTCTACGAATCGAGACGAAAACAAGTTGATCCGGATACCACCAAGTCTAAATCTAATGTACCTAAGCCCTGTAAGATGGTAGCAATGATGGCTGAACTTAACCGTCCAGACCCGTTGTTATTAGTTACTTACCTACATTAGTTCCTAGTAACAAGTACTTCAGTTCCGTTTCCATTCCCCTGGTAACCTAGGACCATTAATATCTAAGGACCATTAATAATAATCACAAGGGCATTGGCACAAAAGCATAATAGAACACTAAATTGACCAATTCCTGAAATCCAAAACCATATTGCGACATTCTCCCCACGACTCCCGCATTCTACTTCTATAACGGGAATAATCTGTCTGGGCGTCGACTAGTCTGTTAAGGGGCATATCGTATAACAGATCGCTTGTCTCCTGAGGCATTGATGATAGAGATGTGGATATAATTCATCGAACGATTTAAAGACCGACGGATGGATTATGAAATTGAACATCAGTGCGGAATCCCGAAAAGTTTAAAATTCCAGTTCCTTAATAAAATTAGAATTTTATATAAATTCTAAAAATCTAAATTCTAAAGTATATTCTGTTGAAATTCGGGACTCAATCTTCTATGTCAGTATACTCTACAGGCTTCTATAAAGCTATATGCGTTCTACAGGTGGTAAACATGTTCTTTTGGTTTGGATTGAATAAAGCTGCGCAGAGAAAGAAAGCAAATACAAATCCGTAATTGAGTAATAAGATATTTTGTTGGTGGGGTTTTTTGGGATAGTATGAAGCTGAGATGCTGAAGCCAAGCAGACCTGCCAAGTGGTTTAAGGATTGTTAACAGCTGTGCTTTTTGTAAGTTTTGAAAATATTTCATCAAACACGTGTTCATGTCCAATATTTTCTATTTGTTCCAATTATTAGGGCCCAAACCTTGATCAATTTTCGTTACATGCATATTAAATTTCAAACCAATAATCTAGAATTGTCAATACCAATTGACACCGACAATTAAGAATAAAATGAAATCGCAGAATACAGCCCCATATATTTCTGTCTTCGATGAATTAATTCGCCTGAATTTATGTTACAAATTATAAATGTTCAATTGGAATTTTGCCGCTTAATCAATATGCAAATGTGTCATCTGTAGTTTTTATTTTAATGTTGAACTATACCATAGAAAATTCGTATTATACTATACTATACAGTGTAAATCGAATTTAGTCATCAAGGAGCAATTAATGTATATAGATTAAGTGATTTTATCAAATAAAGAAAGAATAAATTCTTTGATTTTACAGTTATGCTGTATACAATAAGAGATTATATCCGCACCATATCGAACTAATTTGTCAGTTCATCATTTCTTCGGGTTATGCATCAATAGTTGTTCACTTTATATATATGTACAGTCAATTGTTGAGATCATTAATCAAGCGTATGGCGCCAACAAGTATTTTTCGGAACCAGTTTGTTTTACCGAAAATATTATTAATTAATGGATAGTGAGGCGCGTGTAATAAGTGGTTCTACTGGGATGGATCGAAAACAAAATTTGAATACGGAAAATTATCTAAATGGCATAGTAAGTATATATATATGTATATACGTTCATGTTGCGATCATGTATAGTTAAATGCGGATTAAGTATGATTTATTCGGTATTATAGCTGACATAATTATTTCATAGTCGGTCAATTCAAGATTTTTGATAAATAAAATAAAGTTCACAACATTTCTCTAATTTAAATCGTAAAATTCAATGTCATCTCACAATTTGATAAATTACATATTTAGATGCTGCCTATACGAATTGCCTTGAAGAAGAGTTAAAGTTATTCAACTTAGCGGAAATGTTTTAAATCTGCATTTCTATAAAACATTTACAATTTTGAAATTTATTTGAATTATACCAAGAAACCCAAATATATATATACATATATATATATTTTGAATAAAATGACGAGTCTCCGCTGCATTGAAACGAACATTTTATCTATGTACATATAAGTGAACCACCGAATCGATGTGGCCCAAATAAATTCACAAATATCTTATGTGATAGCTGTTAATGGCGCACTGAAGTATTTTTAAAATGAAAAATTAAATTAAATTTTAAAATTTATTAACCAACTCCAAATTTCCAGAACACAGGTTCTGAAATGCCCGCAAGTATATATGTCAAAATTGAGTATAAATTTAATGCTGTCATGGACCTTGAATATTCTCTTAAGATTTTACAAGAAATACAATTGAACACAATTTCTGTATTTTGTGTATCATGTTAAATGACAAACGACAAATTACAAATAAAACAAAGAACCGTGCTGCACCCAAAATAGCGCATCAAATAGTATATACATATGTGCGTGGAAATGTCAAAGATCGTGCGGAGTAAATTCTTTAAGTAAAGAGCGCGCATGATTCATTTCCATCACGTGTTTATCTGTGTATGTACACATGTTATCTTGATATGAGAATATGTTTAAGAAATTCGATACACGTTGAGGTAAGTGGGAATTTAAAGCTGAATGAATTGCATATAGTTAAGCTTTTGCTGTTCCCATATATAATTTGCATATTTGGTATAGAATAAATGTACGAGGGGAGTTCAATAAGTTCGGTAAATATATATGAAATAAAGCGGTACAAACCATCCAAAAAAAATGATTTCTCTTGTTCTTCAAAATATTCTTCTTCAATTTTGTAAAAAGGAAATAACCACTTGGGGCCAGTTCTGAACTGTAAGGTGGTTATATATTTCATTGAACTTGCAAGCTGGTTGTGCAACATTTACCTAATGAACTGTTGCATTGTTTTGGAAAAGCAATATTTTTTGTATATTTTTTTATTGTGGTCTTATGAGGTCAATCATCAAAATTCCATTAGCATCCCAAAAAATGGTTGCCTTTATTTTACCCGCAGATGGTTGAACCTTAAACTTTTTCGGTGGTGGGTTTCCCTGAGCCATCCATTGCATGGATTCCTGTAGTGACGAATTCACGTTTCATCACCGATGACTATTTGGTTTATAAATTTAACCAGATCGTCTTTATTCATTGCTAAAATTACCTTAAAACTTTCCACATTCTGAGAACCCATCTTGCACTAACTTTTGACAGATGATTGTGTAAAATTTTACTAACACTGCCAATAGATATATTTAATTTTATACTTAATGTTGAAATGGTGATCCGCCTGTCCCCCAATATAAGATCATCGGTTAAAATAACCATTTCGTGAGTAACAGCGTCTGCCGATCTTCCGCTGCGCGGGTAATCTTCCAGCGACTATCTACTTTTTATGAATAGACGGACCCACTTCGTTATTGTTTTATAAGTTTGTTTTATATCACAGCACGATGTTCAATATTTTCCATATTTTGAAATTTTCAAAACAAGTGTTCATTAAATCACTCACATAAACTAAATGAAACAATTGATTTGCATGAGTGTTTTTTTTTGTCGAACTTATTGAACTCCCCTCGTATATGGTGCGTATAGATGAAATTAATTTTTCAACGTTCAGTGATAAATTACTGTGGCGATGTTTAACAAAAACAAATGCTAATGAACGTATATGAATGAATGAACACCAGCAAGTTCATTCATTCGTATACGCATATGATTAATTTTTTCTTTTAACATCGCCGGTAGTTTATCACTGTACGTTGAGGGGTGGTAAAGTGTAGCGGTTCAATCAGTCACATATACTAGCCCAATGACAACTTTATCTCCTCGTGGTGCATTCTACTAGTAAACTAACGGCTCTGGTGACCAAGAAACGGCGGGATAACCGCCCACCGAGATCTTAGCAGGGTTAGACCTTAAGGGTAGGTGTAATATTACCATTAACAGCTAGTAATCTAGCAAACAATGAGTGCAACGAAAAATGAAAATAATACCAAAAGTGGTATACCTGCTGAAACGCTGGAAAAATCACCATCTATCACCCAATGTATTCTGGGGTGGACCAATTATTATTGTATAACTCTTTTGGACGAAGTTCCAAGGTTCCAAGTTAACCAAAATTATCTCTTACATCTCTTATATTTCTTATATTTCCAGTTGGAAAAGGAAATCTTTGAACTCCGCATTAAGCTAAGCGAAATTGAGAAGTTTTGTACTGCTCATCTATGTAATGAAGTTATAATGCACGAAAAAATCGAAAGCAGAACACTGTCCAGAAATGCAGAACAACAGGAAAAAGAATTTGTCAAACCTAAAGAGATAGCACCTCCGCTAATCAATATTATTGGGATAACCGAATATGCCAAGTTATAGAGTGTATGGAAAATCAATACACCAGACTCTGAAAAGCTATAGAGCTTGGGGTACGCTATTAAATACAGAAGAGTCCGAATGGTACACATTTGAAGATAAAAATAACCGCCCAATTAAAGTTATGGCTAGACGTCTATTAGCTTTAATAATAAAGAAAGTAAAGGCTATCCTTAACATTATATAGTTAAAATAGAGTCATTGAGAACAACTACTGGTCCATGGGATTACCATGAGGCAAAAAATGCCAAGGCTTCAATCATACGCAGAAATATTAGCGGCCGCCAGCCTAGACTCGTAAAATTTGCTGTGAAGCATACTGCGAAAGCATGTCCGATAAGTAAAAATGTATCAACTGTAAAGAACAACAGCCTGTGTATTACCGAGAATGTGACGTAGCGAAGGAACTACAAAACTAAAGAAACAGAACGGGAATACCACAAAATCTTAGAATACTGCTAGAAATGAAACCATCTAGAACCAAAACTGCTGGCAAACAAAATACAACAGGTTGGTATACCTATTTATAATTTTAAAGGACAATAATGAAAATCAAGTTAAGCAAGTAGGAAGTCTAGAAGCCTTAAATGAGTAACTATAGCTAATCAAGAAACAGTGAATCAAATCACGTCCCTACTCCCTTCTATATGAAATATAATGCACAAAACACTAAGAATTCCACAATAATTGTAAAACAAATCATTTATTTAAATAACTGTAAGGAACACAGCATCTCCTCAATTTATTCCCTCCACGTTATAATTTACGTTATTGAAATCACTGGAACCCAACTTTATTATTGGTGGCAATGTTCACGCGAAAATTTCCTACTGGGGATCAAGACTTACAACTGCGAAAGGGAAATAGTTATTTTAAAGTTGTTGTGAATTTCATTCCGGAAGTATACCAACATACACGGTTAGAAATTAGACGTGATTTTTAACGTCTATTGACTTACGCCAGCACGAACTTAACTTCTATACGTTAAAAATATAGCACAGTAAGACTCTTTTTATGGCGAGTTATACAAGGCGGTGTTTGGGACGTGAAAATATATTAATATAATAAATAGAGTATAATGTAATATTCAAAATTACCTAATAAGTAAAATGAAATCAAATGAATAATAACCTCCAAATAAAGTAAATCTGAACGACTTTGAAGTATGAAAAAAACATTATTTAGAGATTATTAATGATGAACTATGTTTTTCTAAATTTATTACTTTTGGAGACGTTTATTTTGAACCTCGGGAAAATGTCTTTAATGACACCATAAAATCAATAATAACTAACTTAATTAACTTTAAAAAGAAACCAATTTTCAGATGGAATTAACCTTAAATATTTTGTTAGATTGGATTTTATATATATATATATATATATATATATATATATATATATATATATATATATATATATATATATATATATATATATATATATATATATATATATATATATATATATATATATATATAAGTGGGCACAATTGATGAGCTTAATCTATGCTATTTTACATTATCTATAACGGTGTATATGAAACGCATTGTTTATTTTAAATAACAGTAATGTATTGTCTCTTTACTCAATTGTCATCTTTTGTAAAATATTTTAAAAAATCAAATAAATATATTTCGAGTAGTTGGTAGTTTGGTACCGAGCAGTCGTGTGTTTCGCTTGTGTAGTTCATCAATGTTCCTACATGGGGGCTCAACCGTTTTAATCCGGAATTGAAAATAAAGGCGTGCGTTTTCAATGTTGTATAAAGTTTAAAATATCGTGGCGAAATATATTTTAATTATCGTGTTGTATTATAAATTGAATATTGGTGAAGCGACAGTAAAACGCGGCACCGGTACTTATTGGAAGAAATTGTTAATCACGTGGCGCGTGCATTAAAAGTTGTTTAATTATAAATTAACGGGTGTAGTTGAATTCAATTCGAGTAAAATTTTCCAAAGCATTAACGGTACGTCAAACAGTTTGGTGTTTTATTACCTTAGTGGAAGTGACGTCATCATGGGCAAAGGCAAAAGACACAGGAAACCAGAAGAACAAAAGGCGGCCGATTCTTTACGTGACAATTTCTACGAAATGATGAAAGAAAGCTTTCAACGCAAAATTGATGAATGTACCTTATCAGGAAATCAACTTATCACTTCACAACCAATAACAAGCGGTACCAGGTCGAGTATGGATAATGAAACACTACGAATTAAGGAAATTGAACTGAAGAACAAAGAAATTGAACTGCTGAAGAAAGAAAACGAATTGATTAAAGCCCAATCAGCAACATATGCTCATCCAAGCCCCGCGATGCCACAATTTAGTTTCAAAGATGTAGAAGACTCTCTAACGAAATTCAATGGTACAGATAGTTACACTGTCGAGAAATGGATATCAGACGTTGATGAAGCAAGTAATTGTTTAAAATGGACTGACGAGCAAAAAGTTGTTTATGCTAAGAAGTTGTTAGTCGGTAGTGCTAAAACGAGTCTACGCTTCGCATCAAAGGTTGACACATGGGATATAGTCTCAAAGCCTTTTTGTCATCAGAGTTCGAAAAAACCTACAACAGCGCTGAAATTCATAAGAAACTTGCAGATCGAAGAAAAACGCAGAACGAAACATTTGATGACTACTTAATTTGTTTACGAGAAATGGCGAAACTGGGTAACGTTGAAGATGCTGCAGTTATACTCCACTGCATTAACGGTATAAACGACATAGAAGTAAACAAAAGTATTTTGTACGGTGCATCAACAATAGCAGAATTTAAAATCAAGTTGTCTCATTATTCTGAAATGCGCGACAAGATGGGACGGTCAAAATCAGTTGTTAATTCCGTTTCCGATTCTACAAGTAAACAAGAACGTGGTGCCAAGACTGTATGTTTTAATTGCGGCGGTAAAGGGCACATCAGTAAACATTGTCGATCAAGGGATAAAGGCCCAAAGTGTTATAAATGCCAGAATTTTGGACATGTATCCACAAATTGTGGAAAATCTAAACCAAATAGTGACCACGACCAGCAACATGAACCTAAAAAAGCACTTGTTACAAAAACTGAAGGTTATGTCAACTATGGCGACTTGAAACAAATCGAAATAAATGGATGTCAACTGTATGCTCTCGTGGACAGCGGAAGCGATTTAAACATAATTACAAAATCAAAATTTTATTCATTGGGTCACGACATCGAAATCCATTCCTTCAAAGATACTTTTAAAGGTGTCGGTAAAGAGAAGCAAACCACCATGGGATTTTTTGTTGCGCATGTCACCATTGACGGCGAGTCATATCAAACAAACATACATGTCGTTGATGATGAACTACTACCTGTGGAATGTATTATTGGAAAAGAGTTGATGAAACAAACCATCACAGTTATTACACCGGAAGAGACGAGAATGTTGAAATACGGGCCAGTCGAAATGTTATGCCTTACAGTTGAGCGTGGAACTGTGGATTTGAAAATCGGAGTTGTAGACAAACCCAAAACTTTTGCAATTAAGAAGATGGTTGCAAATTATAAACCGAATAAAGTAATTCATAACGATGAAATAAAAATGAAAATTCTCCTGGTAGATGATATTCCAATATTCCAGCGGCCTAGAAGATTGGCACCTCTGGAAAGCGAAATCGTGCGAAAACAAACTGATGATTGGTTAAAGGAAGGTGTGATTCGTCAGAGTAAATCAAATTATGCAAGCCCAATTGTCTTAACCAGGAAGAAAGACGGATCGAGAAGGTTATGTGTTGATTATCGGTTGTTAAATAAGAAGATAATTAAAGATCGATACCCAATGCCGTTAATTGACGACCAAATAGATCAATTGAAGGACGCCAAACTATTCTCGACGCTCGACCTAAAGAACGGATTTTTTCACATACCTATATCGATGAGGACTCGATAAAATACACCTCGTTCGTCACACCGTTTGGTCAATTTGAATTTCTCAAAGTACCATTTGGACTGTGCAATTCACCAGCCGTTTTTCAGCGCTACATCAACAATGTTTTCAAAGACTTAGTCGATGAGAAAATAGTGTGTGTTTACATGGACGATGTCATTATCCCTGCAGGTGATGATGAAGAAGCATTGCCAAGATTATCGCGAGTTATAAAATTAGCCGAAGTAAATGGATTAGTAATCAAATGGGAGAAGTGCCAATTTTTGTCTCCTCAAGTAGAGTATCTTGGCTACGAAATCGCGAATGGTGAAATAAAACCATCAAAAGCCAAAATTGAAGCGGTGAAGTCGTTTCCAGAGCCCAACTCATACAAAGCAGTTCAACGTTTTCTGGGGTTAACTGGCTACTTCCGGAAATTCATCGCGGGCTACTCCATAATCGCCAAACCACTATCAGACCTGCTACGGAAAGATACGCCTTTTAAGTTTGGTGAACTCCAACGATCTGTAGTCGCAGAGTTGAAAGAACAAATGACGACAAAACCGGTTCTAAAGATTTACTCTCAAACGGCCGAAACACAACTGCACACAGACGCCAGTAAAATTGGATTGGGTGCTGTCCTATTGCAACGTGACAGTGAAGACCAAAAATTGCATCCAGTCTATTATTACAGCAAAAAAACATCACCAGCTGACGAAAGATATTCGAGTTACGAGTTAGAAGTACTCGCAGTTGTAACAGCACTGAAGAAATTGCGTGTGTACTTGCTTGGACTGAAATTTTGCATTGTAACCGATTGCTCGGCGTTCAAGTCAACTATGGAGAAACGTGATTTAATTCCAAGAATATCGGGATGGGCGCTATATCTACAAGAGTTCGATTATCAGTTGGAGCATCGGTCAAGCACAAGGATGAAACACGTCGATGCACTAAGCCGAGGTCCAATAGTTCTAACAATCGAAGACGATCTCATCAAGAAAGTTAAAGCAGCGCAGAAAACTGATGAGCAAATTAAAACAATTTTAAAATTGCTCGAGTCAGGTGCGTATCTGAATTATATTACTAATCATGGTATTTTGTTTAAAGAATGCGGAGGCCAACAACTGCTGGTAGTCCCAAGAGCTATGCAACCCGAAGTTATTAAAATGTGCCACGATCAAGGGCATTTTGCAGTAAAGAAGACAAACGAACTGATTGAACGACAATTTTTTCTACCAGACGCCGAAGAAAAAATCAAAAAAATTGTGAGAAATTGTATTCCATGCATCTTAGCTGACCGTAAGATGGGTAAACAAGATGGGCTCCTCAACCCTATACCAAAAGGAGATGCACCATTAATCACTTTGTACGTCGATCATTTAGGACATCTAACGCCTACAAAGAAGCTGTACAAGTATATACTCAGCGTGATTGATGGGTTCACAAAATTCGTGTGGTTGTATCCAGTGAAAACAACGAACGCAAAAGAAGTTGTCCAAAAATAAAAATTGCAGAGCGCTGTGTTTGGAAACCCGAAATACATCGTATCAGATAAAGGCGCTGCTTTTATATCAAATGAATTTAAAGAATACTGTCAAGATGAGGATATAGTATCCTTCACATCCACTCTAGGGGTATCCACTGGAACGGGACAAGTAGAACGTCTCAATCGTATCATAATACCAGCACTTGCAAAGCTTAGCCGTGATGAACCTGAGAATTGGTTCAAATATGTTGAAAAAGTACAGAGGTTTCTTAACAATTCATACCAACGAAGTATTGGACGGTCTCCGTTTGAACTGTTGACGGGTATCAAAATGAGATGTCCTGAAGAACTTAAAGTGAGAGAAGCAATTGATGAAGAGGTTGCGCAATTGTTCGAAGAAGACAGATGGCAGATGAGACAGGACGCTATCGTTAAACTATCCGCAATTCAGGAAGAAAATAAACGAACATACAACAAGCGACGGAAACCAGCGCCGAAATACAACGTCGGAGAACACGTCTTGATAAAACGAACGCAATTCAATCCTTCAGCCAAACTAAAGGATAAGTTTTTGGGACCATACGAAATTGTTCGAGTTAAGGATCATGATCGATAGGACGTCAAAAAAATTGGAGATTCAGAAGGTCCGAATATAACATCAACATCAGCCGAAAACATAAAAAGGGGATACTGTGGATGGTCAGATGACGAACCAGATGACAGCGATCAAGATTCCAGTGTTCAGCAGATATCATCCGGGCCGGATGATGATCCAGGAGGGCCGAGTGGGCACAATTGATGAGCTTAATCTATGCTATTTTACATTATCTATAACGGTGTATATGAAACGCATTGTTTATTTTAAATAACAGTAATGTATTGTCTCTTTACTCAATTGTCATCTTTTGTAAAATATTTTAAAAAATCAAATAAATATATTTCGAGTAGTTGGTACCGAGCAGTCGTGTGTTTCGCTTGTGTAGTTCATCAATGTTCCTACATATATATATATATATATATATATATATATATATATATATATATATATATATATATATATATATATATATATATATATATATATATATATATATATATATATATATATATATATATATATATATATATATATATATATATATATATATATATATATATATATATATATATTTATATATATATATTTATATGTATATATATTTATACATATATACGTATATATGGGTGTAGGTACGTATATGTGTTTGTTTATACACAGTAAATTTGATCAAAATAAAAATTCTTTATTAATTTATAATGATACATTTATTAAATATTACTAGTTTTTGTATAAGTAAGATACATACTATATATACAACGAAAATTTTTACTGATTTATTCTTATTTTAGACATAATGTACAGTTTATTATTACCTATTACCTATTTAAAGTAAAAGTTTTTTGATATTTCAAATTTTTAATGTTTATTATTAATTTTTAATGTTTATGATTTCATAATTATCACATTCAAGTGAGCTAACTTCATAAGTTAATTGATGAAGGTATAAAATCGCAAAGAAAAAAATTCATTTTTAGACAATATTTTAACTATATCTCATGTAAAATATAAAAAAAATTATATTTTAATGTAATTCAAAAAATTATTCAGTTTATATTCAGATCTCAATGCATTTTTTAAAAATAATAAATTTAAAAACAGATAACAGTTTTTTACTCATAAATTCGTAGATATAAGCAAATCTTAAATTATTTTTTTAACAAAAAATGAATTTCATATAGCTTAAAGGAAACAGTTTATATTCATATTTAAGAATCTGGATTTAATAGGGTGTTACAATATTTTACTGTGGTTGGTAATTTTTGGCTAGGTATATGAAATATGTAATGCTGGATATATTTAAAAAAGTTGTCTAAATTATCAGCATATTGTTACGATCGTGTCGACATCTATGTTTGAATAGCGACACTATCGTTAATGTAAAATTGTTATAAAGTAGAACAGTATAGAAGTGTCTAGACTTATCTAGACTAAGCGAATATTCTGGACATTTCTAGAATGGTTAGAATATTTGGTATAAATACGCAACAAACATTTGGGAGAAAATCAGTTTTGTTTTAACCGTGAGAGTGCTAATAGTAATTAAAGTGTTTATAAAGTAAAATAAAGTGTTATTAAAGTGTAATATAGTGTTGTTAAAGTGTAGAAAATAATTATTGTGAAGTTAAATAATTAAGTTAAATAAGTGAAATAATTAAATTAGTGTTTAATTGGAAATAAATAAATTTAGTGTGTTCTAGAATTTACATCGTTTGTTTTATTCACAATCCAGTGATCGAACCTTGAATTTGACAAGGCAAAAACGTAACAATTGGTGACAGCGGTGGGATTGTGAATTAAAAGATGATTCTAGACGAATTGAAGATTTCCGATTTAAAGGAAGAGTTGGAGCGACGTGGTTTGTCAACGGTCGGCCAGAAAAATGTATTGAGGCAACGATTACTTCAAGCATTAGAGCTGGAGGGTAATGATCCGACTAGTTATAATTTTGATGAGTCGACATTTTCCGACCACGCAGAAGGGGACGAAGAGAATGGAGAAAGTAAAGAGGCGGTAGTGGAGGTAGCGTCGGTATCTTCTGGAAATTTCGATATGGCGCAGTTAATGGCAGTTATGATGAGAATGGAACAATCTAGTAATCAATTAAATCAGAAAATTGATCAATCAAATCAGGAAATGAAAGAAATTAAGCAGTCGGTGGGCGAGATCAATAACAAAATGGATGAAAAATTCAATGAAATGTATATCAATTTACATGAAGAAGTAGAGCAAATTGAACAAAAATTACAAAAGGACATCCAAGGGTTGGAGCAGAAAGTTATGAATGGGAGTGAACAAGTGGAAGAGTTACAAGAGAAAGTTCTAGGCTTCGAAAAAGAACTTCTTTACCTCAAAGTTAACGGAACAACGTCGCCAGTATCTCAGCCAATTCAAGCAATGAAATTTAAGCCACCGATATTTGATGGTACAACATCGTTTGCGGTTTTCAAATTTCAATTTGAGACAACGGTTAATCAAAATGGGTGGAATGATGCAAATCGGGGAACAGCATTAATAGTGGCTCTAAAAGGAGAAGCGGCTGAAACACTGCAGACTATTCCGCAGTATGACCGTAGTAATTACAATGAAATAATGAAGGCGTTGGAGCGAAAGTATGGAAGTGACCATAAGCGAGAGATGTATCGTATGGAGCTGAAGAGCCGAGGTCAAAAGATCGGAGAGACTCTTCAAGAATATTCCGCAGCAGTCGAGCGGCTAGTGCATTTGGCACATGTGAATACATCTCCCGATTACATGGAGAGGATTAAGATGGACGCATTCATCGATGGAATACGGGATCCGGAAACACGTAAAGCAGTGATGTTATCACCTAAGGCTACTTTTGCCGAGACCATCGCGTGTGCTTTAATAAATGAGACTGCGCAGGCTATCATAAAACCGTCGCTTAAGGTACGACGAGTAGAAATGGATAGCAGCACCAACGTCGAGCGGTCGGTTCCAAGATACAGAGAGGGTGGTAGCAAAATAAAATGTTGGACATGTGACAAAATCGGTCATATGTCGAGAGACTGTAAAGAAGGAAAATGGAGACGTACAAGATCGCGATCTCCTATGCAACGAAGAGTATTAAGTAGAGAGCGAACGTTGGTCAAGGAAGATGGCCAAGAACGAAAGGAGTCGTTAAACTACAACGAGTCAGCCTAAAGGGGCAGAAGCTGACTCCCACAACCAATTGCCCCATAACCTCCATCCCTATTTCGAGATTGGGACGAGTCGGTGACAGCTTAACAATTAAAGGAAGTATTGACGGGAAGAGCTGTGTTATTACCCTAGATACAGGAGCGGTGCGCACGTTTGTCCGTGAGGATCTAGTAAAGGGAAGAGTACTACCAGCCAATGAGTTGAAATTACGTACAGCCACAGGAGAGAGCGCAGACATAAAGGGCAGGAAGCTTGTGAGAATTGAGATAGGCAATGCTCAATTCCAACACGAAGTGCTGGTCGCAAAGATAGTGGATGAAGTCATCTTGGGGATGGACTTCATGAGGGCGAATGGCTTCGTGGTGGATGTTGGAAGAGGAGTATTGGACTGTGATAATTTCGAGTTACCACTGCGAGTGGATGATGTGGAAACAACTACTAGGCGGGTAATAATAGAGCAGCGGGAAAAGCTGCCACCGAATTCGGAAACAATTGTGTGGGGGAGATTGGAGGGAGGTTCTGGGCCTCCCAGGTTGTGGGTTGTAGAAGCCAGTGAAGAAGAAAGCGAAACCAAAGGAATTATGATAGGGAGGACGTTAGTAAAATCAGATAACGAATGTAGGGTACCGATTAGGACCCTAAATCTCTCGGAAAAGACAAAAACAATTAAGAAAGGAACTGTTATTGGTAAATGTGAAGAGGTATCAACGATAATGAAATGTGAGCAGAAAAATCCGATTAGAAACACCGATACTCAAGGACAAAAGCAAATAGTAGAACACCTCATGCAGAAATGGACTGGGGATCTTACCATGAACCAGAAAAATTCAGCACGACAACTGTTCGAACAGTATAAGTCGATATTTTGCAATACACCGGATAATAATGGAAGGGCCAACATGGTGAAACATCGAATTGATACCGGAACGGAGACACCTATACGCCAAGCACCGAGAAGGTTACCTTTAGCAAAACGAGAAGAGGTGGATCGAATGGTAACGGACATGCAGGCAGCTGGAGTGATTGAATCATCAAACAGTCCATGGAGTTCACCAGTAGTATTAGTCCAAAGGAAGGATGGGAAAATGCGCTTTTGTGTCGATTACCGAAAGCTAAATTCAGTAACGAAAAAGGATAGCTACCCATTACCAAGGATCGATGACACGTTAGACACATTGTCAGGGGCTAGAATGTTTTCAACATTGGACCTGCAAAGCGGGTATTGGCAGGTGGAAGTCCAAGAGCAAGATCGTGAAAAAACGGCGTTCAGTGTGGGTAATGGGCTATGGCAGTTTAACGTGATGCCATTTGGATTATGTAATGGCGCGGCAACTTTTGAACGACTTATGGAGCGCGTGTTAAAGGGACTGCACTGGAAGACTTGCCTCGTGTATTTGGATGACATCATTGTTATGGGAAAGGATTTCGAAGAACACTTAACAAATTTGTCAGAGGTATGGAAGCGATTACAATCAGCCGGTTTAAAGTTGAATCCGAAGAAGTGTTCATTATTCAGAACGGAGGTAAAATTTTTGGGGCACAAGGTAACGACCAATGGAATCCACACCGATGAGGACAAGATATCAGCGGTAAAGGACTGGCCAAGACCTAAAAATTTACGGGAATTACGGAGCTTCCTCGGATTGTGCACTTATTATAGGCGATTTGTGCCAGGATTTGCCAATGTAGCAAAGAGCTTACATGATTTGACCCGGAAGAACAGAGCATTTGAATGGAGTGACGAGCAAGAGGAGTCATTCAATGAATTGAGAAGGCGATTATGTACGGCACCGTTGTTGGCATACCCTATACCTGGTGTTAAGTTTATTCTTGATACCGATGCAAGTAATGATGGCATCGGAGGGGTGTTGTCGCAAGAAATTGAAGGGCAAGAAAGAGTAATAGCTTATTACTCGAAGGTGTTGTCTAAACCAGAACGTAACTATTGTGTAACTCGTAAGGAATTGTTGGCTATAGTGGAATGTGTGAAACATTTTCATAAGTACCTCTATGGCCAAGAATTTCATATACGAACGGACCATGGAGCATTACGTTGGCTACTGCAGTTCAAGAACCCAGAAGGACAGGTAGCGCGTTGGATTGAGCGACTACAGAGCTATCATTACCAGATCGAACATCGGAAAGGGAGTGCACATGGGAATGCTGATGCATTGTCAAGACGACCATGTCAAGTGGAATGTAAGCACTGCGGGCGTATAGAAGCAAAGGAAGACGTTATCGACATCAGGCTTATGCAAATACTACCCGATAAGGAATGGACGGATGAAACGGTTAGGGACGAGCAGTTAGCAGATCCAGATTTGGCAATAATCATGCAACTTAAGGAGACAGGAAATCGTCCAACTTGGTGTGAAATTGCGGATAAGAGTCCCACGGTAAAGGCTTACTGGGCACAATGGGATAGCCTCCAAATCGAGAACGGATGCTTAAAACGAAGATGGGAAAGCTCGGACGGTAATGTGAAGCAATTGGTAAAAGTGGTGCCTAAGTCTAGAATTGCCGAGATATTGAAGGAATATCACGGAGGGGCAAGTGGGGGTCATCTGGGAATTAATAAAACACTTGCCAAAATACGTCAACGTTTTTACTGGTCAGGATGTAGACAATCTGTAGTGGAGTGGTGCCAAAGATGTGATCAATGTGCGGCGGTAAAAGGTCCTGCACGGAAAAGTCGGGGAGCAATGCAGCAATATAACGTTGGAGCGCCATTTGAAAGGATCGCAATGGATGTGGCAGGACCATTCCGGACTACAGATGTTGGTAACAAATATGTGCTAGTAATAATGGACTATTTTAGCAAATGGCCAGAGGTGTATCCCATACCCAATCAGGAGGCAACCACGATAGCTGACGCCGTGGTTAATAATTGGATAAGTCGTTTTGGAGTACCAATGGAGATTCACACAGACCAAGGAAGAAATTTTGAGTCAGTTGTATTTCAGGAAGTCTGTCAGTTGCTCGGTATAAATAAAACAAGAACAACGCCTCTGCATCCACAATCGGATGGTATGGTGGAAAGATTCAACGGGACGTTGGAGAAATATTTAGCAAAGGTCGTGGAAAATGATCAACGCAACTGGGATCGACATATTCCGATGTTCCTGATGGCGTATCGATCAGCAGTACATGACTCAACGGGAATGACACCAGCGAGAATCCTTTTTGGAAATAATCTGCGATTACCCGGAGATCTAAAGTTTGGAGCCGTTCCATCTTCAGCTTTAGATAGACAGAATTATGTTGACCAGATGAGAGGAGAACTCGACGAGATACACCAGTTTGTACGAGAGAGGATACGAGTATCAAGTGATCGGATGAAGGCTCGATATGACATACGAGCAAATAATAAAGGTTTCGAAGAAGGAGAGTTAGTATGGCTTTACAACCCACAACGGAAGAAGGGTTTATCACCAAAGCTGCAACCTTCGTGGGAAGGGCCGTACACCATCATCACCAAAATAAATGACGTGGTCTACCGGATCAAGAAAGGGCAGCGAGGAAAGTTGAAGGTGGTGCATATAGAGCGATTAGCGATCTACAGGGGTAGTGAGTTGGATCCTGTTCGGGACGAATCAGGATTAGGTAGGGGGTAATGTTACGATCGTGTCGACATCTATGTTTGAATAGCGACACTATCGTTAATGTAAAATTGTTATAAAGTAGAACAGTATAGAAGTGTCTAGACTTATCTAGACTAAGCGAATATTCTGGACATTTCTAGAATGGTTAGAATATTTGGTATAAATACGCAACAAACATTTGGGAGAAAATCAGTTTTGTTTTAACCGTGAGAGTGCTAATAGTAATTAAAGTGTTTATAAAGTAAAATAAAGTGTTATTAAAGTGTAATATAGTGTTGTTAAAGTGTAGAAAATAATTATTGTGAAGTTAAATAATTAAGTTAAATAAGTGAAATAATTAAATTAGTGTTTAATTGGAAATAAATAAATTTAGTGTGTTCTAGAATTTACATCGTTTGTTTTATTCACAATCCAGTGATCGAACCTTGAATTTGACAAGGCAAAAACGTAACAATATTTTACATTAAATACGAAATGTGATTTTAATAATAAATCAAGTCCATCTAGTATCGTGTTGTTCGTTGGAATTAGCTTATTATCCAGTGAAATATAAAATTTCGAAATGCTAGATTTACTTTCCCCTTGAGCAAAAATAATTAAATGTTGATCAGCAGATATTGTGGCTGGTGATAAACTCAATAGATAAAATATAATTGAGATATCTTGGTGCCAATCTGAAATCAAATAAAATCATCATTAAAATTACTGATGGAATAAATAGTCATACGAAATTTTACCAATTCCTATTGATATTTGTTTTATGCGCTCACAAAACTCAGTAGTGAATTTAGTTTTCAAGTTTGCATAACTATTTGGGTACAAAATTTCGAAATCGTTGTGAATCTAGAAATAGTTCTGTATAAGAATAATGTTATTTAATAGACTTGTAAAATCGTACCAGTTGATAAATATCGATAAATCTTGGGTATTCCAACAATATAAGTTCACACTGATTTGATAGAATAAAATTTCGTCTCAGTTTAAATGTTTCTTTCATTCCATGTAAAATTAATTTTTTTTCATGTTTTGGATCAGCATATTTTAATTTTTCAATGATTTCTAACATATGATATTCCTCATCCAACCTCTGATATTCGGAAAGCTCTTCTTCTTTTTCTGGTGTCGGAGAATTCTCCTTCGAATTCTTAAAAATTTTGATTTTTTTTGCTTCCGTTTTTCGCAATGTTTTCAATCTGTTGCCCATCCAACCTCCTTTTATAATAGGATCATAAAACGTTTCCTTATTTAATTAAAGAATAAAACTTGTAAGCTTATATTTTTTATTAATGAAAATTTAACTTACATACATATCCTTCTTGTCCTTCTCCTTTTGCCCTTAGACTAGGAAATAATTTGACAGCGCACTTAGCCCAAGTAATTTTATCTATTTTTTTTGGATGTGGTCTTAATGACAATAAATGATTTGTAATGATGTTCACTGCAGCACGGCGATCACGATCACTTAACAGTTTATTATTTTCATATTCATGAAGTAACTCGTTTCCATTAACTAAAATTTTTGTTTGAATTCCAAAATAAATTTTTAAATTGTGAAATTGAATATATTTCTAAATAAATTTTATGAAATAAATTTGGTTTTTTTGTTTTATGAAATACGGTTTTTAGTTATATAGTTTATAAAGCGACAATTTCAGTATTGTAATTTCTAGAGCTATCTTCCAATTTGTACGTGCTGTTCGTTAGAAAATGAATGTACATACATAAGTACTTTACATATAAGAATAAAATAATTAATATCCAAAATAATAAACCTAAATTTTTCATTTTTGTGTTCTCTTTTGTCCATTATAGCCATAAAGAAGTAACACATGAGAGCGAATAAATACCATACCTAGCTTTCTATCTCGTTCTAATAGAATTAAAAACTACAGTTATTAAATAATTACCTGCACTAAGAATATCATAGTATGTTGGAAAACATATGTTTTGTTAGTAAAACTTAGGGTAGAGCCTCATTTGTTTTAACTTCATCCGTTATATAATTATCATCCATGATTTATCACTAACCTTGATTTTGGTATCTATAAATCACTTTTTAATGTTTAATATTTAACCAATTATATTAAGAATCTATAATTAAAAATACATATATGTAATAGATTATATGTACACAATGTTTGCACGTTAAAATTTATAATACGACTGATGAGTATCCAATTTTTGTTACAGTTGAAACAAAGGTGACAAACAATTTAACAAAACGAGATACAATTATTCGAATTGAAAAAAAAAACAAATTTAGTTAACAATGATGTCTATATTGACGTCCTTTAATTAGTTATACATAAATAAAATGCTACAGATTAGACAAAACAGACAACAACTTTAAAAAAACGAGGACGTCCCGCAGGCCGCAATCAGTTATATACATAATTCAAAATCTAAAGAGTAGTCATATTTAATACTCTAAATTATTATTGAATCATTAAGTTGACCCACAATATTTGTTACATTTACACCAAAAATTGAAGAAGAATTTGTATCTAAATGGATGTAATTTTATTAAGTTTTTTCTCTTTAATCCTTTTTTATAGTAAAAATAACAGCTTAATATTTTTTATGTGTTATTGTTGACGAAAATAAAGTATTAATATGTTCGAAACTAAACAACGTCTAATTTTGTTTTTAAATATAATTTGACTACCCATATATTGACTACCCAAAATCACAAAACGTCCCATTTTTTACCGTGTACTGGCCTTCTACATCACAAAAGTAATATCCATAAATTACATATCACTAGAAAACAGCGATAGACTATTGTCGGATCATGCACCTGTCATCATGACTTTCAATGCATCAATTGTTATAATAAAAAAATTGTTGATTATATTTGAAGACAACACCAATTTAGAAGTTCCTAGACCTTCTAAACAATAATATTTAATGCGCAGCGTGGTACAGTAATCCCATTACCAATACACCAATACAAGTAAATTTTATCAATCGAAGAGTTATCTGGGTATCAGTTATGCTTCACAGACAGGAAATTCACTATGCAAATACGTCGAAATACTAAGCTCAAGTGAAAAGACCGTGTGAAAGAGATAAAATTGTACTGGCTCATAGGAAAGAACTCTGAATTAATCCTACATAATAAATTGATCGTATATTGGTAAATACTAAAACCAATATGGACCTAAGGCATTCAGGTCTAGTATTCCAAAATAAAGTTCTACGTTCATGACTTATCAACAGCGGCAAAGTTTCTTTGATTGCATAATGTGTAAAACTTACGATTTAACTTAGATTCAAATTCCTCGCAATCTTATTTGTAAAACGTATGATACATTCTAATTATCGTTCACAGAATTGAGAATATGTTACGAGCTAGAACTGAGAACAATTATAAAAATCAGATGAAAAAGCCGAGTTTATGATTGATTTGGGTTAATAAATCGTTGCTATCTTTTCTGTTGTTAGTATCTTCTATAACGGTTTGTTTAAGTAAAACTTGACTTTCCAATAAAACGAGTTCGAATGTTTAAACGATTTTCAATGATTGTTTTAAGACAACTTGTAGTAATTATACCATTAATAAAAAATATTATTTTGTGGTCATGCCTATAACAACACAATATCTAAGTTAAATATTGGTTTAAATGTAATAAACAAGTTGCAATGTATAGTCGAACCAACGAAAATATTAAAATTGTTACGTACAATATCTAAAAAGTTAATTTTTTGAAATTTATGACGTTGCCCGACGTGGGGAATGCGTCATCATACTATGTGCAAAGTTATTTGATGCTGCTTGGGATAACAAAACCTTGCTATATATTTTGGCATATCATCAGTTTAAGTGTTTTTTTTATTTATGATGATGAATTTTGTAATTTTGGTGTTGTCAATCTAAATGTTGGGTGACGTAAGGACGAGCATAACTGATCCTCCATCCACACTACATAATAATATCGTAATAAG
Source organism: Tipula unca (assembly GCA_951394425.1). Lineage (NCBI taxonomy): Eukaryota > Metazoa > Arthropoda > Insecta > Diptera > Tipulidae > Tipula > Tipula unca. The sequence continues at coordinate 199,710,559 of OX596381.1, forward strand.
TTGCTTTTACATCATCAAACATTTATAAGGATTGAACTCCTTCCTATTAAATACCCGTAGTAGGTACTACAAAATGGATGAAATTACTCACCTCGTTTCTGGGGTAAAATTGGATGTTCTTCGTTTCGTTGAAAATTGATTCTATGATTGCATATATAGGATGCAGCAATCCACATACCCGGATTTATGACATTTAGGAAGGATCGTAAAGTACCCGACAAGAAACGGGGTATATATTAGATCAACATTGACTTCCAAATTGATCTACAAATATTGCCATCGTGGCTTAGAGGTTATTCTAATTGACGTCAAATCGGGGTCTGTTGTAATATTATTAATATTTTACAAATCGAGCCTCGGTGAATTTTGTGATGATCTAGAAAAAATTCTCGCCGAATATTCATTAAAATATAATGAATTTATAAGCTGCGGTTACTTCAACTGTGATCCTATAATGGTATAGAACCTACACCTAAAAACTTTGGTAGACTATTGAAAAGATTTGTTTGTATATGTCAAAACAGTGAGCAAACGCATTTCACAAGCACTTCGTCTAGTTTGCTTGATCTGATTATCACAAATACTCAAAAAGTAATTTTTGTCGACAACAACAGAATGGAGTCCTCGATTAGTTTCTGAGATTACAAAAACATTGACACTACTGGTCTTATGCGCGAATGTGCAAACATACCATGGGATATAATATATACGATTTATGAACCGAATGATAAAGTGTGCTTTTGTGGCATGGTTGCGGCATCTATTTGAAAAATTTGTTCCTATTAAATCATTTCTTTTAAAATATACTGACCCACCCAGGTTCAATAATCACATTTTAAATTTGATTAAATTACGTAATTTTATTTTCAATCGTTGGAAGCGTACTAAAATTGAAGAGCTTTATCTGAAATATAAATCAATTAGAAATAAGACCAATAATGCTCTTAAAAACGGTAAAACTCATATTTTGCTAAACGTCTCGATAATACCTTACCATCTAAAAGATTTTGGAAACATGTTAATTCCATAACTGGATTATCCAATAAACTAAATAATTGAAACATCGACTTCTCAGCAAACCATCTGAACATATATTTTTAAATCAATAGTCAACACCTTCTAACGTAGACGATTTTGAGTTGAGTGGAGCTACTGATAATGCTGGTGTGGGTGGACTGCCATTAAAATTTATCAAAAATGCTACTACCCTATATAGATGGTTATATATTGCATGTGTTTAATAGCATTATCACTTTCTCTAGTTTCCCCTACGAATGGAAGCACTCTAAAGTTATACCGATTCCTATAAAGAAAAATAGCTCTTGTGCATGTGACTTTCGGCCTATAAGTTTGCTACCGGTTCTTTCTAAGGTTCTAGAGAAAATACTTCAAACTCAAATTCTGCGTCACTTAGAATCACATAAAATGCTATCCAAAGTTCAATCGACCTACATATGTAATCATAGTTCTATAGCTGATCTACTAAATATTAGCGATGACATTCGCAGGGCTGTCGATGACGGACGAGCAAGTACATTGGTGCTCTTCGATTTTGCAAGGCATTTGATAAGATTGATCATAAATTACTAATAAATAAGTTAAGCGAAATGAGTCCCTGATTTTGAGCCAAAAGAAACTGTTTTTATAAATTCAAGCTTTGATCAACTAAATACATCGAACTAAACTTATGGATTCAAATTTCAAATTCACAAGTGGTCTTCCTAAAATCCATTTCGATTTTTAAATGACAAGTCGCTTTAAATTTGACATTTCAATATGTTAAACAAATTAGATTATAAAAATTGAAGGCAAACCTTAGTTATACATCGGGTGGATTTATGTAAATTTGGCAAACCAATGATATTACAGAATTTAGACATTTATTTTTAAAGTTTGGCCTAAATAAACTAAGGGACGCGGGTCCACGCTTGTGTGTGTCAAAAACGCATGTCTAACTTTGTATATTTAACATGTATATTGACCCCACAGTATCTTATGGTTGTCGTAGGAAGCGACTCAACGGTTGATAACTGGACTGACGACCCGCATCTGTAAAAAAACTCAACTGTTTGTAATGTCAGTCACTTAGGAAACCAGGAGCGTTGGAAGACCTAATCACGAGCATGAATGAGTATCGGCTGGAAGTCGTTGCTCTTCAAGAAACTTGCTGGCCTAAAAGTGGAGACCATGTGTCCTAGGGCTAATACGTTGTTATGCAGTGGAGATGACCTCGGTAATCTTGAAGCTGGATTTATTCTTGAACTGTAGGTAAAGGAGGTTGTTTTGGATTTCCGGGCAGTCAATAACCGATTATGTAAGTTTCACTTGCGCATGCAGTTAGCCAACCTGTCGATAATTTGTGTATATACGTTTTACAGTGACTTGGACGATTTGATGGGATCTAGACCCGAACACCATGTTAGAATGGTATTTGGGGACTTTAATGCTAGGCTTGTGTGAAAACATAGATCCCTACTCAAGACACGAAACTGCGACCGATAATGCTTAGAGAATGAAGTACTTTGCAATTGCTCATGATTTTAGAGTAGCAAGCACGGTTTTCCCTCATAAACAGATACATCTAGACACATGGACCCATCCTCGCAGAACTTCCCTCAGCCAAATTGTCCATGTATTAGTTTCTAAAGAGTAGCCTTGGTTTGTGCAGGATGTGAGAAGTTATAGGTCAGCAACCAAATACGTAGGCAGCGATCATCATTTGGTCGCTGCATAGCTACAGTGGAAGTTTTGGAGGATCAAGCCTTTTCACTGCAGATGATCCTATCTAAATATTATGACACATCTATCCCAGTACATCAGGTGTTCCTGGATTTCTGGCAGGCCTATGACTCGATCAATCGTTTGTGGTCTTCCCTGGAATACCTTGGAATACTAACAAAATTGGTACGATTGTGTAGAATGACAGTGACACAGTCTCAATGCTATGTTAAAGTTGAGAACTAGGCTATCGAATAAATTTGCAGTCAACTCTGGGGTTTGGCTAGGAGATGCTCGGTCACTGATACTCTTTAATTTCATATTGCAGTACATCTTTCGTAAAACTGAAACACCTCAGCACAACATCTTATATCGCCCGTTAAATCAAGAGTTTGCATATGTAGATGACATATGCGAGGATGGACTGATTAGCAACGGATTGAAGGAAATACAGATCAATGATTCAAAACAAAATACATGATCTCTGGTTATATAGGGACAATGGCACATCAGATTTTAGTAGTGGCCACTACAAATTTGCGGGAGTGAGGAGGTTAAAATATTTGGGCTATCTTATCACTCACGATAGCAGTGTGGATGAGGATATTAAATTGCAGCTGATATCTATAGGACGTGAAAGTTTCCCATACAGATAGGAAGGCTTACCGAGCAACTAGTAATTAGCTTCCTCAATGTTGTCGCTGACAAGATCCTGATATCGTTTCTTTTGATCTTCATTTAACAGACCATGACAGTCGAAATTTTTCATGCGTTTCTCTGTCTTCCCAGACTTGTACGAGAACTTCCATCGTAGCTGTGCATCGACTAAATGATGATCGCTGGCTATGTATTTGGATCCTGACAGCTAAATTTTCTCATCCTGCATAACCCGAGCTCACCCTTTTGAAATTAACGCGTGATCAATTTGGCTGCGGGAAAACTTGCGGGAATGGGTTCATGTTTCCAAATGAATCTGTGTGTGTAAAGAATGTGCTTGCTGCTCTCAGGTTGTGAGCAATTGCAAAGTACACTATTTTCTCACCATTATCGGTCACAATTCCGTTTTTAAGAATACTTAAAAGTTACCAACTAACGCAGCTACTATAAACTGCATATACAAAGTCCACTACTGATTTATTCGTCTCTTATCAATATTCTCGGACAAACTATGTGTTATTCATTTGATTCGTGTGTTCTTGTTACATATAAATAGTTCTAAATTAAACTGTTTGCGATTAGTTTCATACATAAAATGGCAAAGTTTGTATATATCATCTTGTTCGTCGGATTAATTCTGGGCCAGCTTGTTGTCGCCTCAGAGACCGAAGAAAATCAGCTTAATGGAGCATCACTTGCATTGGCACAAAGCTTAGCGGAAAAGTTGAAACTAGCATTGGAAAATTCAAAAATTAAAATTGTGAGAGAAGTTATTGAAGAAATCGTGCCATTTAATGCGAAATCTGAAGAAGGTGTAACTGATGAATAAGTTATGCGGGTTATTTAGACCGATATACGTTCGGTTTACGTTTTGTAATTTTGTTCAATATTTTTTTTAAGTAAACGCAAGTGTGCATTATAGCTAAATTGTTTTTTTATTGTAATTGTGTATGTCTACTTCATTAAGCTGATCTTGCCCAGCCTTATCAGTTGTTATGATTTCAAAACCGCAAGTTTATTTATGGAAAATTCTCAGTTATCTACTGTGTTTTATAAACATCTAAAGTGATTTTCAAAATTAATTTCCAACACTTGTTGATCGTTCTTTGGGGTTAGCAAATTTAAAAACATTCAATAGATGCCTAAATGTTCCAATCAGGTCAAATGATCACTATAGTGCTCTGCGAAAACATAATTTAATAAACATTTTAAATTAATTAACAAAGTATATAGTTTTGATTTGCGCATTTAAGATTATGTACTGTGCGATAAGGTGGCTATTTATTTATATTGAGTTGACCTTGATGAGTCGTATCAAAGTTATTATTTAAATGTTATTCCTTACATATCGAAATATTTATACAAAAGGTTAAGTATAGCATGTTATGTGTTTATAAAACGTGACCATTAATTTTCAAAGTGAATTTCAGTGGTTTAGGAATTACAGAAAGAGCCCCCAAAAGTGTAGAGGTCATGGAGATCAAAATGTTAATCTAAATTAGTCTAAATGTAATCAAATTTATCGAAATCGGTTTCAAACAAAACAATAAAATGTCGAAATTATGTCTAAATCAGAAACAAATTTGAATTCGGTTAAATTAATCGAATTTTGGCATTAATCTATGAACAAATCGAAACAGCTCAAGTTTCTTATTTTTTATTTTATTACAACTGAATATAATTCATCAAGAAATGTTACTTTCCTATAGTTTAACATTTTTAGTGAGGGGTAATCCCATTGGCTAGCCCCATATATGTTAAGGTATTAATTCGGGCTGAACATCTTAATCCATTAGGCTGCATTAGTTGTATTTCTTTCTCTACACGCGTCCCACTGCATCTGTGGTGTCAAATACAAACTACGCACCTCCACATTCACATGTTGAGCCATACGTTGTCCATAAATAAACGCACGTTTTTTTTATTTAATCATCAACCGTCACTATCTTTAGATCCTTATATGCCGATCATTCTTTATATGCCACCAAGCGTTAACTATATGCAAGACTTATGCAACGTAGCACTTTGTTTTGAAAGGTTTGTATCATTTTGATATTTGTTTTCTTCGTACAGCCCCATAACTGTATTCAGTAAGTCTATATTGGCTTCAGCACCTTATTTAATATCCAATCTATAAGTCTGGTATCTAATGTCATCTCCATGCTGCGAATGGAATCTACTGTCCATGTATAACTATAGGTCTCTAATATATTTTAAAACTTGTGAAATTTGTGAAACTGGGCCATTTCTTGACTGATTATATAAAACTCGACATGTTGGATGGACATCGAATTATGAAAAGGTTTTTGGATGAAGTTCTGGAATATGGCCAATACTGCAACGGAACTAGGCCATTCCCTGGTCGAATATAATGAAAAACAGCATTTGGTTGGAAATGAAAACATTCCTTAAGGCTCTACTTTACTCAATTTGCTAAAACATGTGTATCTTTCAAATCGTTTTATGGCCACATAAACTTCGGCATTGCCTTAATTTTTTTTTATAGCAAAGTTAAATATATTTGCAAGCGAGTAACACACGCTTTTTTTAAGTTCGCTATAGTTTTCCCGTATTTGCGTCTCAAAGTTGATGAATTTTTGACAAAAACCATTCACTCACAAACCAAATTTATCAATATTTTGCCACTAACCTGTAAAAGTTTTATATATGGGTACGTTCAGGAAGATATTATCTAGCGATTAACACACGTTTTTATAAAAATTCGTTCTAATAAGCGAGAAAATTGAAAACTATTTTATATCGATAAGCTGACAATCAATTTATTGAAAAAAATATATCTTCGATGTAAAAATGGTTTAGGAATCAACTAAATATCGTGTATTTTTTAGTTCATCCCTTTTTAATTAGATGTCATAAGTGGCAAAAAAACAATTTTTTCATGGAATATTTTGTAATTTTCGATAGCGGAGATTTACACTATTTCAAATTGTATTTTAGACGCATTTTTGGCATTTAAATATCGACATCAATATTGATTTTTGTTCTAGGTAAAGTAGAGCCTTAATCAATTATAATGAAACGCGACATATTGGATGGAAATGGAATTATAAATAGGTTTTTGGATGAAGTTCTGGAATATGGCCAACTAGAACGGAACTAGACCAATCTTTGACCGATTATAATGAAAATCGATTTATCGGAAATTGGATTGTAAAAAGATTTTTGGATGAAGCTCAGGAATATGGCCAGGTGAATGGAATTATTACATTAAAAAATTGATCTCCTTCCAATGGGACCATAAGGTTTTGGCACCTCTCATAAAGTTGTATTATACGGAACTAAGATGTTCCTAGACCAATTATAATGTAACTTGATATGTTGGATAGAAACGGAATCACAAATAGGTTTTCGGATGATGTTCTGGAATATGGCCAACTGGAACTATTGGGTGGAAATGGGATTATAAATTGATTTTTGAATGAAGTTCTAGAATATGGCCAGCTCGAATGTAACTATTACATTAACAAAAAAATACCTCGGTGAGCCACAGAGTCCCGGCACCTCCCTTAAAGATGTGTTGAACGGAACTGGGCCCTTCCTTGACTGGTTATAATAAAACATGACATGTTGGATGGACATGGAATTAAGAAAAGGTTTTTGGATGAAGTTCTGGAATATTGCCAATACTGGAACGGAACTGGGCCATTCCCTGATCGAGTATAAGGAAAATCGGCATTTAGTTGGAAATGGGATTATAAAATGATTTTTGGATGAAATTTTGGAATATGACCAAGTGGAATGGAAGTAGGCCATTCCTTAATCAATTATAATGAAACTCGGCATGTTGGATAGAAATGGAATTATAAAACGGTTTTTGGATGATATTCTTTAATATGGCCAGCTGGAACGGAGCTAGGCCAATCCTTTACTGATTCAAATGAAAATCAACATGTTGGATGGAAATGGGATTATAAAAAGGTTTTTTTATGAAGTTCTGGAATGTGGCTAACTGGAACGGAACTAGGCTAATTCTTGACCGATTAAATATAAATCGACATATTGGAAGGAAATTGGATTATAAAATGATTATAGGATGTTATAGGATGTTTGCCTAGGATTGGGCTTTGAAACATTGCTTGCAATACTTTCTAAGTCGTTTTGTGTGGTTGAGAGTGGTAAAATATTGTTGAATCAGTTGAACAGTCGATTATACACGATTTTTCGTTATATATTTGGGACCATCCATCTGCAAGTATTTGATCAATATACCTTATTCTAATTTTAGCGCTTTAGGTTTACTATACCAAATTGTCCACATCATGGATTTCGTTTCCGGTTGGATTGAACAGTACGAGAATAAATGCAGGGAGGTCATAATATATGTGGTTGCCTTGAGGCTATTGTCGACGTTGCCAATAAAACTGTGTGAAACTGTCGATTTGCCAAAAAAAAAACCCTTGAAGAGATAAGGATGATTGAACGAAAAGAGATTCCACGAAAGCGCTAATCTTACTTTGTCTACCACATTTGAGAGTATAGGACCACCGAATGATATTTTACACGGAACTGCAAATCTTTGTGTTCCAAAGCTGTTCTTTAATAAGAATGAATGGAAAACCATCATACCCCAACATTCTTATACTAATATTTAAATTGCGTAAGTTTCTGAAGATTGAAGCAGAAAGGCCTTGATAGCTCATTGTAGAGAGGATCTCGACAATATTTGTCGAATTAACAACAAAAACTACTCGGGTTATACTCAACTTTCCGCAATTTGTATTATTGTAATGGTTCGTTGAGTCGTAGTTTATTAACTCTCAACATTAAATAGGACTGCAATATAGCATTCAAATCCTCGCCAGAATGAAGAAAACATCCTCCGAGTTACCGAGATAATCATTTAGAAAAACATAGTAGACAACAAATTTCCTCAACTGTAGCACTTGCAGTTCAATTGTATATATAGTTGAGATGTTGGCTTAAGAATCGATTGTAAACCAAAGCCCTTTCGTCTGAAGACAATGCTGTAAAGCCACTATAGACATCAATCCAAATCATATCCGGAATATTGAAGTCCCCGATTATCATGACTTTTTCATAGCCACGTACTACATGTCAGCATTTGGAATAGCACAATTCACAGCTATCATCAATTGGCCACCATCATTAAGACAGATGCTGAAGTCCTTCTGTTGTATTGGTAAAGAGTTCCTAATAGTAGAGCGATATGAAGGCTGTTCGATCGTTGTTTGTTTTTTAAGTTTAATTGATTACTTCAACTTCAGCACAACTTCAAACCACGGCTCCAGCTGATCAAACACTATAGGATCAAGAAGTTTGGTATATGAATCTAGATCAACGCCAACTTTACACGAAACAAACTTTAGCAGACTCACATCCTGCTGGGATGATTCTAGTGACCAACATGTAGTTAATTCATCGCTCCCTCTCACCTTTTCACCATTGACGTTTTAACGTTTTTTATAAATTATTTTCTGGCAGTAAGCACCCAAAATTTACTATCAATTAAAACAAATGTGTTCATTGCTATAGGACGATATCAAATAATGCCTTAGATTTCTTAGAACTCTCGATTTATTCAGAAATCTAAATCAATGAAAGATTCACATAGGACCAGAAATTCGAAAATAATAACTTAATAAAATTAATTCGAAAGAAGGAGATTTTCAAAATAATTTTTAAATGTTTCTGTAAATTTTGCGAATTCATGGATTGTAGAAAAAAATCCCAGAGACTTCACAAATAGATCTAAAAGAAAACCCATTCTCTGCAATAATCTCTTTTCTATTTTTTTCGAACAAAATTCCTTACAATATGGTCTGGGGATCAAGAGGGATCAAATTCCTAAACAATTTTCTTTTGTCAATTGGTTCTGCTGGAGCTGTCTTAGATTTTAATTGGTTGATTTTATTGTTTCAGGCTATCCTGAGAATCATTTCTTCGAGTTATATGGGAAACATTTTCTTATACTGTTTGTCTACCTAATGGTCGGAAAGTTTCTTCAAAGTATACAGCAAACATGTCAGTTTTTTCTTTTGCACCTTTAGCCTATCTCCCATTGTCTGTTTTAATTGGAGGAACCTGTATTTTTTGTCGTTTTAATCTCTTTAGTGATTTGCAGGGGATTCAGGAACTTACCTATTTAGTGTCTCCACTAAAAAAAATTAGTTTTAGAAAAATACGTTTTCTAATATTGCTGTTATTTTTTTGAAATGTGGCCTCTATGATCTTCTGTCAAATAAAAACGATGTTTAATAAAATCAAAAATTGTAGGTCACATTTGAAGGACGCTGATATAAAAAATGTATATTGCAATAAGCTAACCATCAGAAAAAGCTGTCCTAATAATGCAGATTCTAAAATGGTGTAACATGCGCATGGGATTATTGGGAACAAAACTGTTTGTAGAAATTAAAAAACTAGAGTTTGTCAGTGATAAAACAAATTCAGTATGTGATCGGGATCCACCACATGTTGAGGATGTGTCAATCCAGTGTAATGTAATATCTGCTAAACTTCTTGCATCACCTTGTAAACAATTCTGCTGGTGCCGGTGTATATGGGACACTGCTTGAAGTATTATTTTTTGTAAGATGTCTACAATGTCGGTATAGTGTTGCAAAATACGTTGCAAACCCCTGTAAGTGTTACCAGTATCTATAATAGAGAATCAAAGTTTAATACATAGTTGGTTTGGGTTTGGGTTTAGTCCAATCGTATATAGCTCTATTTGGAACAAGTTCATTAAATTATTTGTAGGTTTGGATTTCTACCACGGCCTTGTACATATAATTTATTTGTGTATGCACCGTATAGTTGTTGATGACGCTCTGGAATGGTTATCGAGCCAATAATTTTTTTTCCCAACAATTTATATTTGGGAAATTTTGTAAAACTTTTAATTTTATGTATACGCGGTATTTGATTAAGTGTTTAAGAGAGTCATAGAACTCTAATTCATTAAAAGAAGAATTGAATCATTTTTTGTGGCATACGTCATCTTTTTAAGATATTTTGGTTGACAAACTGGTATTATGAAATTTCCCGATGTTATTCTAGAAATTAAAATTACTGGCTCCAACGGATCGGTACATTTTTTATTATTATTAAAAACCTCACTTTTGTTGCTGAACATTTTGACGTTACCAAAGTTAGGTAGTTAAAAGACAGTTCCATAAAGCATCCCCACTGAATATCAAGAGCTATGAATTAAAGCAGTCCACTTCAGGTGAGCGGTTTCGTTTTAGTCTCTGCATAGCCCTAATGAATTCCTCATGGGATGGATCCTCAGTGCAAAACTCCACAGTCTGTAGAGGTGAGTCAACAACAGTCTGTGACGCATGTTGCACACCAAGCAGGTCGGTAAAGTATCCATTCCTGATTCTCGCTTTTTCCGTCTACAATTCCACTTGTTCGACGCTGTTGCACTTCACTACGGGCTATATTTTGTTTCTCAACTACAAGACGACACTCGTGATCAAACCAATCATTCTTGGGTCTGACTTTCACTATATCTAAAGTCTGTTGAGCAGCATCGACAACCGAAGTTTTCAGTACCTCAGAGTCTGGTAATTAGCTCCCTCATTGTTGTCGTTGACAAAATCCTGATATCGTTTCTTTTGATCTTTCTTTATGAGACCTTCACAGTGGAAACGTCCCATATGCGCTTCGCTGTGTTCCCGGACCTGCACGAAAACTTCCATCGTATAGCTTTGCAGCGACAAAATAATGATCGCTGCCTGCGTATTTGGTTGCTGATCGATTAGTTCACAGATCCTGCACAACACGAGCTCACCCGTTTGAAATTGACACGTGTTCAATTTGGCAGCGGGAAATTTTGCGAGGATGTGTCCATGTTTCCAAATGTATCTGTTTATGAGGGTAAAATGTGCTTGCTACTGTAAGATCGTGAGCAATTGCAAAGTAGATCATTCTCTCACCATTATCGATCTCAGTTTCGTGTTAGGAGTACGGACCTATGTTTTCACACATGTCGGCCTGATTTTTGCCGTGTTCGGGTATAGATCCCATCAGATCGTCCAAGTCATTGTAAAATGAGTCTTTATCTTGGGGTTGGCTAACTTCTGTGGGCGCATGTATACAAATTTTCGACAGGTTGGGTATGAAGTTAGCCGTCTTTACCAGCAGCCCAAGAGGAAATTCAGCTTCAAGATTTCCGAGGTAATCGCCACTGTATAACAACGTATAGCCCTAGGACACATTGTCTTGCAGAGAAATGAGTTTCAGCCAATACTCCTTCATGCATGTGATTAGGCCCTCTAACGCTCCTGATTTCTTAAGTGACCGCTCGTTCCACGTGCCGATCCTAAATCTCGTGTCCGGGTACTTGAGCCTGGGTTCGGTGTGGTTTGGCGGTATCCATTTTTCGTTTTGTTGACTTTATAAACGATCCAATCGTTTAGTTGCCTCCTACGACAAGCAAAGGATACTGTGGTGGTATTATTGGAAAACATGTTCGTGCAATGCAGGTTTACGAGACATGTGTGCCTCCCGACCACAGAGGCCAACAAGAGATGAAGCGGTTCACATATATGACGCTGAGTGGGGCGAACGCTTTGGGTTTGCTATACAAAATCTGATAGCACCAGAAAAGATTAGTCATTTTGTCCTTATTTTACGATTAATCCCTAAATTTAATCAACATCAGATACCGTCAAAAATCACAATCACAGATGCGGGAATCACCATAACCAGTCCACCTGCCGATAGGGCAGGAGCCATATAGTAGTAAGGTAACGTGCTATTATGTAATATAGTGAAACTTTCCGTTGTTGTTGGTATACGGTGCTTATACTTACTGGATTGACGTCGCTTTGTCATATCGAGTGGGAATAAAAGAAAGAGCTCCAACGGTATAGTTTACAATACTCATAGGAACGTTGAACGAAACAGAGCAGCGATACAGTCAGGATAACTGGCCTAAAGGCCGATTCTTGATCGTATTTCCACCAATATCCTAACTCTATACAGATCTTGTCGCCAAGAATGATCCATTGTAGTACTTTTCATGCAAGAAAAAGTGTTGTTTATTGACACGGTTCTAGTCGTGGGCATTGTCGCTTCGTTCACCAAATTGTTGCTCCGTAAGTTCTTCAGTATAAACTGAGTGACTGGTCAGAGATTAAACCCACTGAATTGTGCTAGTCATTTTGAGTTCGTCCCGCTGAAGTCAGCACTTTCAAAGATTGCCTGTTATGGGTATAAATGTCAATCAACCCGTCTATATAGAAGATTGCACTAAAGGAGGAGACTGTGCCGATTCACTACATATGGTCAGTCGTTTTTTATTCTAATCGACGAAAGATTTGTTGAATTACGTAAATTCGGGCGATATGCAACATCGTTTATCACACAACTCCTTCTATTACAACTGGAAGATTTTCCACCAAACTACTAATTGGCTATCTTCACTCAGATAACATACTCGTCTACGCACGACCAAACCAATGATCGACCTTTAACATTTTTTAATGAATTGTGACCTGTAATTTGATAGAAGCCAAATTTCAAAGGGTTATCATTCAGAAGCCTTTTCAAATAGTTTGTCCATCATAATGTTGAGCAATCAGCACTAACAAGCGCAGCTACTACGTAAGTCGACGATTACCTGTTTTAAAGTCTAGTTTTCTGCGTATTTGAAATATATTATTCTCGTTAGCGTTTTTAATTTCAATCGGTCCTACAACTTGTCCTACAACTATATACTCGTATGTATACAAAATCATTCGCTTGGGTGGCCATATATGTACGTATAACCTTCGCACGACAAAAAATAATTACAATTCTTCTGAACTCAAAATTCTTATAAATTTGATGAATTTTTTCGTTTCCTCATTTTTGTCACCAATCATGTTAACATGCAGTCATCCTTGAAGATGTTTCCTCACGCGTCTTAATCTGCATTAGTAAGCTATAAATTGTTTTATTTATGCTGCCCCTTTTCTCGTTTTACCACTCGCAGTTATTGATTAATTATTCTACTTTTTATAACAATTTTGGGGCTATCCCACTATTGTGATCGGTTCATTTTGTTACACGCGCTGTTTTATTGGCAGACGTTTTACAAAAAATCTTAACTTGTGAGGTTAATTTTTATGATATTTTTTTAAATTTTTAGATTGATTGTGTTACCGTAGATCACTGCAATAATTAAATTTACAAAGGACATCAAAAATTGTATTCGATTGCTTTACGATTTATTTGATTATCATGGGTGCAATAAATTACAAATCGTAACTGCATTGACTTTTTGTCTTAGATCATCCTTTCATATTGTCCATCGTTTTAGCTTTTTTTACAATTTTTTAATAACCCCCCACTCTGATCTTGATCACATTAATCATCTGTCGTTGTACCAGAAAAGAAGAAGATATATAACAATAAAGACAATGTGCGCATAAATAGTTGTCATTTAAAATTTGTTATTTTAAAAGTTAGTTTTTTTTGTGTTCTTGGAAAATACAAACATCTATGTATAAACTTATAGCCACAATCATTCTCATTCTTAATCGAACTGCTGAGTAAAGTGATTGTGAAGTGTTTCATAGATTGTATAGATAGTATAACCGGATTTAAAATATTCCATCCGTTAATGTACGTATTTACCGCATAATTTTTATCAATTTTTTATATATAATCCGAAATAATAGTTAAATTACCTCGTAGTTACATATATATTGCGTACTGTTAATGTATGATCGATGATCTACATTTGTGGCACAATATAATCGATCGATGTGCGTATTTCAATTTTTTGGTTATAGCTTTATGGTAAAATAAATTTTAATTTGCAGATAAAAATGCATGTCACTCGCATGGTCTTGCTTATATAATGGTGATCGTTAAAATTGAGTATCGCGATCGCATTAGTGAAATTGACAGTGTTTTTTTTTTTAAATTTTTTGGTATAATTGATAATGTTACAAACTAGCGAGCGTGTGATAGAAATTTATAATTTTTACTTTTTTTTTGGTTTATGGTCGACTTGTGTTGTTTGTATACACAAAGTATGTTGTGGTTATATGCATTTTTTTGTAAATTTTCGCGCGCTAAAATAAATAAACAAAAATTTATTTATTCATTTTTTAGCATTTTAAGCAAAAAACTACCAAGAAGTTCAAATTTCCTTATACAATTTTAACATTTTATGTAAATATAATAAAAATTTGTAGTGGAAGTGTAAACGGATACGTGTAACCCTGTTTTAATGTACACCACATTGGTGCGGTATGTATTTTTGTAAAGTTCAATAAACTGTGCAAAAATTTACTGTCTATAATATAAGGACATGTAGATAATGTGATCTTTCCGAAATTCCATGAATCAAATGTTAAACTTTAAACAGACGAATTTTGATATTTGGGAAATACTGATCCATCAATTTTTAAAATTTTGTCGAATTGTAGTAAATTCATCAATTATTTTAAAATTTCAGTTATGTACTAGATAGCTTTAAAATTAAGTTCTGGAAATTGGTTAACCGTGTTCAAATGTTTTACGTTTAGTTGAGGTGGGCACCACTATTTCTAGCATTTACGATGTATATAGAGAAATCTATCGGACTTACCGGTTGTTCAATAGATTAAGTGACCAAAGTATTAATTTTTTCAATAAATAATCGTTTCCATAAATTAAATTTTGTGTGCAGAATTTGTATAGGTAATAGAAGTACCTTTCGAAGCACAAACATTTTGATCTTTTCGCTATTTGTACAAATGTAATAGAAAAAAACTTCAATTTTATTTCAAAATATTAATTAAAAATGATAATCATTGCTCTTTAGTCAATGTCATCTTTGTAACTGAATATGTAAAACAACAAAACATTTGTAACATCGATAAATTGGGTACTAGATGAAAAAATTTGAATTTGTAATTTTTTATGTTTTTCGTCGAAAAATTTAAATTTAAATTCGGTCAATTTTCTAAGCACACTTATCTGTGGCAGCCATTTTGTTTTATGCATATACGTACGTATAGTTCGTGCAAAATGATACTGGACATTTTTAATATTGTTTTCCTGTTCCCTCTTACAGTTTTTGTATTTTTGTATTTCAGGTGCGTTTTTTTATTCTAAAATTTTCGATTTCGAATACTGTACTGGATAAGAATTTTCTCGTTTTCTCAATAAAATCCAAATGAAAAAATTAAAATTAAAATGTTTAATCAATAAATATAAACATTTAATGTAATCTACAGGTTTTAATTCACTATTTGAATAAATGTCCACTTCTAACAATATTTTTGGACGTTTATTGTCAAATAATACAGATATTAAGCTAAATACAATGAAAAATATTTTTCGAGAACTTTAAAAATAACTTAACTTAATAATTTAACCTTATTTTATGTTGGTAATATTGAATTAAAATATGTAGTTTAACATTAAATATATTAAGTTTCAGAACTATATTCGAACTCGAAAATTTTTAAATAAAGAAACACTGACTTGTACTGGATAATAATTGTCTCACTTATTCAGTAAAAAGTATATATACATAGTCCACACAATTTATCAAATGTAGTACATCATGTTGTCCTAAAAAACGATTAAATTGAATGAACATTTCAGAAAATAATTTGTTAATGTGTGTATATATATTGATCAAAGTAAGTCGCTAAACTCGTGTTTTTTATTCAAAAATTTTCGAGTTCGAATATAGTTCTGGATAAGAATTTTCTCGTTTTGTCAGTAAAATCCGAATGAATTTAATTTTTTATCAATAAATATGATACATTTAATGTTAAACTACATATTTTAATTCAATATCAAAATTCCATTTAACTTTATTTTGCAATGTTCTGGAAAATCAATGTTTTTTTCAAGTTCTCAATAAAATCATAGTACACGAACTCGAAAAAAAGGGAAATTTTAAACAAGTATTTTGCTTAATACCTGTATCATTTGACAATAAACATCAAAAAATATTGTTAGAAATTGAAATTATTCAAGATAAATAGAATATATTGGTTAAAGTAAATAAAATTTCTTAGTATTATTCGCGATGTTCTATATAGGATATGAAGTTCTGTTAATAAAAAAACGCAGCTAGTATCATTTTGCTCGAATTATACGTATATGCATAAAACAAAATGGTTGTCACAGAAAAGTGTTCTTCGAAAATTGACCGAATTTAAATTTAAATTTTTCGACGAAAAACGTAAACATTTTCAACCAAATCGAAATTTTTTCATCTAGTACCCTATTTATCATACAAATGTTTTGTTTTTCTACATATTCAGTTATCAGTTACAAAGATGGCATTGACCAAAGAGCAACGTTTAACATTTTTAATTAATATTTTGAAAAAAAATTGAAGTTTTTTTTTATTACATACGTATCCAAATAGCGAAAAGATCAAAATGTTTGTGCTTCGAAAGGTACTCCTATTGCCTACAAATTCTGCCCACAAAATTAAAATTTAATTTATGGAAACGATTATTTATTGAAAAAAAAAAATACTTTGGTCACTTAATCTATTGATCAACCTGTTAGTACGAAAACTTTCTCTATACTTCATAAATGCTAGAAATATAGATGCCCACCTAGGGGCCTATTATGAAATTTTTCTATTTCGGATTTCCCGATATCGAAAAATAGGGAAACCTTTTGTACTAACAGGTCGATCCGCCGCGGAGTTGCCTTAATATAAAACTTGTTATCGATTTTTTCTGAAATCGAATTTGCAACAACAACACTCAAATAATTTGACAAATGTTTTTTATTTCCCAATAGTTTATTATTATGCGTTATTTAAAGCGTCTCGTGTGAATTAAAAATAATTTTATAATAAATATACGTAATACTAAATAAATAGTAGTCAAATGCGTTCGGAAAAATTCGATTTGATGTTTATTTTTAGTTTCATAATGGGGCGAATTTTTTTGATATCGAAAAAATTCGAAATCGAAAAATTTTATAATGGGCCCCCAGGACAAAATGTAAAAATATTTCAACACGATTTACACAATTTCCAGAACTTAAGTTTAAAGCTGTCGAGTACATAACTGAAATTTTACAAAAATTGATGAATTTGCTTTTTGTTCAAACATGTTGCATTGCAATCCGCATAATATTTCACTATCATGGGACCATTTTCATATTTTTGTATTTTTCAAAATAATAATAATTATGCCACTCAATTTTTAAAATATAAATTGTTTAGTGCCATCTATTGATTTCGTTAAAAAGTTTGGTGCTATCTTTAATTTCGTTAAAAATGTTAATTTTGCCATAGAGAGAACCTAGGGGTCGATTATGTAAGATTACGTAAGATATTTCGAGCTCTCGTAATTTCGACATGTTGTGGTTGTTTAACTCGTACAAGTTTTTGAGTACGACAAGCAACTCGTAATGGTTGATATGATTGGTTTTTAGGAAAATTTGTCAAATTTTTGTCAATTTTTTTTTGGATTTTATTTGAAATTTAATTCTATTTATTTAAAACACATAAATAATTCTGTCGAACGTAAGAATTCTGAAATTTCAATTTATATTTCAACAAAATAAGCCGTTTTATCACCTGTCCATCGTTTGATAAAACGAAACATTGATTTAGCTCTAGCTATACATTGCTCAATGTGATTAGAAAAACACATATTTGCAACGAAAGTAACCCCTAGGACTTTAAATTCAGAAACTCTTTTTAAAATGGTACCATTTATTTTATATACTGTTCAATAACAGGATTCTGATTCCGATGGAAAGTCATGGTCTTGCACTTATTGATGTTAAGGTTGAGCAAGTTGAAGTCACACCACTTCAGTTTGTAAGTATCGTCGATATTCTCCACAGTTTTGTATGTTTTGAGGTCATCGGCAATAAAGTTCCGGAAATTGTGTAAATCGTGCTCAAATGTTTTTTCTTTTCAATTTTATTTCTAAATTATCGACGATTGGAGCATCAAGGATTCCACGTAGTGGAATATTTCTAAAATATAACTATCTAGCCATTGACGTCTAAACACACACAGCCAGCTAATTTCGAATACAAAAACAACAACACAAACTTTAAATGGATCGTTCTTTTAAATAATAAATTTTTCCGCGAGAGGTGCTTAGCCTACTTTTACAATCGTCAATATTAATTAAAAATGATAATCGTCGCTATTTGGTCAATGTCATCTTTGTAGATGAAAAAAATTTGAATTTGATTGAAAATTTTTACGTTTTTCTTCGAAAAATTTAAATTTAAATTCGTTCAATTTTCTAAGCACACTTATCTGTGGCAGCCATTTTGTTTTATGCGTATACGTATATAGTTCGTGCAAAATGATACTGGACATTTTTAATATTGTTCTCCTGTTCTTTCATACAGTTTTTGTATTTTTATTTATTGTATTTAGGTACTTTTGAGGCAATTTCACATCTAAGAATACACAAATATTACGCACCATTGGATTATGTGGATTAGTTAGTAGTACCACAAGCGGCACTTTATAAAAGCAAATAGGCATATTTTTTTTATTTCAACATATGATTAATGTCGTTCAGGACAAAATGTAAATAAATGTAAATAATGTCAAATATTTTAAATTTTTTTGTTGGTCATTGTTTGTATGTAAAATATATGAAAAACAAAATGACGTTAGAACAAAACTGGTAAGTTGAAAGATATTGTAATATGTAAGAAAGACATTTTTTTTACGTAAATATCGACCTTTAGACAACAAAAAAGTATTTTCAAATGGTTGAGTTTAGACGGACATAGTAATGTATTTGTGGCTGTCAAATAAAAACTAGTTGTGAACTGTGGCGACTAAAAAAAATATATAATTGCATCATCTTTAAATTCTTCCCTATTTGTGTTTCAATTTAAGTACGATCGGATCACTTTTGTAATACAGGGTGTTTCCAATTAAAGAATTTTAAATTACCATTCGTATAGAAAATTGAATTCTAAGAAAAAAATTGTTCCACGAAACTATCAATTTCGGTACCGTTAAGCCGTTATAACGGATTAAATCTAAAATAGTTGTGTATCATGCCGCACTCATAACTTTAGAAATATTTACCATACAGTATCACAATCTTATACTATTTATGTTCAGAAAGCTGAGGTCTATCACTTTTTATGATTTTGTTTTTAAATTTCGACTTTAGATCTATCTATTTCATCAGACAAAAATAATTAAAACTTATTTCCACTATAAAGATAATTTAATTCTGAGTAAATTAGTGAAAAGAAAATATTTATAATTTAATCAAAATTCATAATTTTGGCGGGAATTTAAAGAGGAGTGATTTAAAGATGATGCAGATTTTATATTTTATTCTTAGTCGCCACACTTTTACCTAAATAACGAGCCCTTTACCATATAATTATCCGATACTAGTTTTTATGTGACAGCCACAAGTGGATTACCATGTCCACTCATTTTTCAAATATTTGACACCCTGTATCTTGCGCAGTAACAACAACAAAAATCGTGTTCCATACAATTTTTCTTTTATCAAGTAATCATAATAATAAACATTAAACAGTATGTACAGGCCATTACAGGCACTTCACTGACTCAACAACGTGGCTCGATCTACTTCGCGTTTTGGGCTGTAAATCACACGCAAGTTTCTTCTCTCGTACTCATCCATCAGAACCCAACTTTCACATCAAAACATAACAACGGGTCTGATACACAACGGGTTTGAAGCTTCAGCTTCACGGCAAGTGATAGGAGATTAGATTTTAGCAGTGGTCTTAGAGGATACTACTTTTACCAAGTACTAAACAAAAATAAAGTAAAAAACATAAAATTTTGATGTGACTTCCGGCCCCAAACATTGTTTTTTGTATATATTTTTTTTTTTAATGAAATTTCGCGTTGAAAATAAAATAAAACCGTTTGACAAATTATCAAATTTTGAATTGTCGATTAATTCATTTTTCACAAATAAAAATCAGCACATGATTCGCAGAAGTATATCTAGTTTCCTTGTGACGTTTGGCTTTTGTACAAACTCGGCATGGTTTAGTTGGATTTTTTTGCTGGTTGGAGGAAGGATTTGTTAATAATGCATTTCTCATAACTGGGAGCTAATACGAGGGTGCCTAGTTGCTGAGCTAGTAGATGCTTGTACTTGCATACCTGAAGGTCCTGGCATCCTTGTTATAAGCATTTTATCTCCAATTAAATGAGCCACAAAATTGCAGTGATTACATTTTTTTGACATTTGCTTGATTGGAGTACATTATATATGCATTTTGTATATATATTTCAAAGAAATGGATGCCAAGTTTCTTATACCATCGTAGTGTTTTTCTCAAACACGAATAATAAGAAAGCATCTGATCGGATCTGACGATTCCAGACATTCTATCAATATAATCTTTTATTATATTTGTTTTTTTTGAAACTTTCTTATTTTTATTTGTATAGTCTATCATTTCAACTTTATGCATGCGAGAAATTGAGAGCACATCTACCTTGTCTTACAAGCTCTTTCGGATTCACTTTTCTATTGAACCTAAGAGTACCACATATATGTAAGTTGAACGATCAGTCATTGTTTTTGGCGAAACAATAATCTTCCTCCCCCAAAGCACCATTGACTCATCAATGCAAACATTTTTTCCTGGAGAATATATTGTGTTCATAGCATTATTGATGTGGTTCAGAACCGATCTTATTTTATGTAATCTAACTGTGGAAGCTGCTGGATCATTGTTATCTGCATAATGTAGAAAACGTAACAAAATCTGAAATCGAATACGGGTCATTATGCTTCGCCAAAATGGTACATTGTGAAATGCACTAGAGTTTCAATAACGCTCAATAGTTGAAAATACTTTCATTTCAGAAACATCACATTCATACCAGCGTTTCAAACGAGATGATCTGCGAGTAGCACCCGATTTCACGATTTTTTGTGCAGCATATCTATTAGTTTCGTCCACTAATGACTTCATGAAATTATCGTTCAAAAACAAATCAGCAAAACATTTTGGTGAAAACTCTTGTAAAGATATTTTTACTCCTTGATTACCTTGAAACTCGAAATTCGGGTTCTTGTGGAACAATTGTCCAACCGTGTTGATATACCTGTGGCACAGGTACTGATTGCTTTGGTTTCTCTGAAATCTGAATCGCTTTCTTCAGAAGAACTTTCCTCTATACATATTCAGAATCATCAGAACTACTAAAATCTTCCAAATCCGTTGAAAATCTATCTTGGAATACAACGTCGTCGTCATTGGCATCATCCACCAATATTTTTTCAATTTCTTTTGTACTTACCGACATATTCTAAGTAATCGATTTAACTTTTCTAAAAACAAATAAACTTAAACTGCAAATTGAAATTATAAAGAAATTATTCATCCAATAGTTCCACATATAATTTTCAACTGTTCACAACAAACGCCCCTAAGAAACTATAATTGTATCACAAAACACTGTAAAATTGTGAAAAAACTTATAAAACATCGGGGAATTCCCAAAATATACTTATTGCTTTCATATTGAAAAGGTCTCCATTGCCAAACTACGAGTAAACTCGTATATACGAGTTAACTCGTAGTTGGCAATGAGAGCTATAATTGGTGTCTCCATATTGCACGTACGAGGTAACTCGTACATCCTTTTCATTGCAAATATGAAATCTAAATTCAATTTAACATATGCATACAAAATTCCACGTTTTAATTTTTTATATTTTATGGAAAATTAGTGTTGGCAAACAGCGTTCACACATTTAAAACGAGTGAGCAGTGAACGTGTTAATTACCAGGTTTATTAATTTTTAGCCACTTTTAATGGTTTGCTACAAATTTTCCAGAGGACGAAGGTACTAGGGCCATTGAAATATCAAACTAAATAATAATAAAAGTGACGCGCATGCTCACTACATACTACACATTCATTCAACACTACTATCAATTTGCGGTTATTCTACTATCAGTTTCAGTTTTGCGAGCAAAATCGACGTTTTGGACGTTTTGGAGTCTGACTTGAGTCCTCGGACAAAGTAAATGCTTTTCGATGAAAAATTATTGACCTTTGCGTCTGGTGAATGTTCCGTCTCCTTAATATCATTAAACATTGAAGATTGATATTTCATTGATACGTGTTTTTGTTATTAAACTTATTTGAAATTTTAGATTCCGCATATCATATAGTAACATATTTTCAATAATGATGCTTCTTGCTCATTAACATCGAAATACGTTATAAATTGTTATGTTATGGACTTGGGTATATATATTGTCATGTGTCTCACAGGTTTATAACTTTTGAATTGACATTCGTAACGAAAGAGAATTTTGCATGCACATTAAGTGGTTCAGTAGTTGTTTAAAAAGAAGACAACAATTGAATTAATCAATTAACGATTAAATGATGGCATACAAAACAATTTGAAACTGTATATGTATGTATGTCCTGCATCTTTTCCCCTCATATCACTGAAAAATGTTAGTTCGAACATTTTGAAAAAAAAATTCTGGGATGTGAATAGAGTGGAAACAAAGAGAACTATGTATATAGCGGTGTTACTTACGAGAAAGCCGAGAAAGAAGTTGAAATACTATCGATGTTTCACTGTAAAATTGTAAGTACACGTAATGAATTTGACTCATAAGCTAAAATTATCTCTCCTTAGATAATCAATTAAACTGATTAGGTTTGCGCTTGATGAAAATATATATATACGAATACTAGGCGGCAGAATTTCATGTTTGACCAATCTTTTTCTTAGTCTACGATGCGTTCATTTAATTGTATATCATATCTATAATGTACAGAATCTAAACAAACTAGGATTTCAAAGTAGGTGAATGACTTAAATCAGTACCAATAAAAAGTACACAGACAGACAAGAGTCAGTCCACCTTCCAGAATTAATCCGTGTTGAGTAAATGAAATAAGATAGGGGCTCCTATAAGGAGGTCTCCAAAGGTTAGGTTAGGCGGCCGTCCTATATTGACACCGTCCTAGACACAATTTGGTCCGTAGCTGTACCACATTTCTGTTACCTCCTCTTCACTCGTCGAACCATCCTTAGCTTATCAAGAAGCGTTGAAGGCCCTTGTTATCGATCTTACTTAAGATCCGTCAGGTCGTCCAAATGGTAAGTTCCCATAAATTTTATTTTGTTATACACTAGACTAGGACAAGTCTAGATGGAACACCGTCTCTTCCTACCCCTCATCATCACAGATACGGCAGAAATCACGAGCGGGGACACTCAGTCTGCTCGCATGTATACCCGGATGAGACAATATCCCGTTACATATAATACCCGTTATAATACCCACGAACTAGCGTTAGACCTTTTGTCGTTCGTTTCTTTTGTGGCTCCCTCCTGAAGCTGTAGTTTACAGGAAGCAAGTGGTATCTTTATATCAAGCCTGCTTTGTGATATAAGACGTGGGCCAGCTCATCTGCCATTAGATTGGCTGTCCATGACTTCCATTATCGCGATAAGTTCAGCTTGAAAACAAGAAAAAAGTCGGGAAGACGGAAAGATAAGTTCATCCCAAGTGACTCACAGAATACCCCATTGCCAATCCTAGCCAATCCCTTTGTGAATCATCTGTGAGGAAGTTTAGCGCCCCATTGTCCATAACCATCTCATTCACTCAGTCCTCTCTGGTGGGAAACTCAGTTTGGAGGAATTTCAAGAATACTCCTATTGCACATAGGATAGATTTGTGCAATATATTGTTGCAGGTTCACATAGATATGCCTTTGAGCCGAATGGCTGTGCAAGATGCAGGCTGTTTGGCCTGCAGATGAAAAAGAATCTCTAGAGCTAGGGTAGGTGTGCACCTGAGGGCCACACTTATACACAAGCATTTGGTTCTTTAAATTTTCATCAATAGTTTCAGGTTATAGCTATAATTTTTAATATTTTAAGGGCAGTGTACTATGTGGGACTCCCATACCCATCTCTGTCCAATGGCATTTTTGCAGGAGTAGAGCGCTACGGTAGTTATGGTTACTCTTTCTAAGATGTTTGTTTTCCAGCCTAGCTTGCTGTCCAAAAGTAGCCCGAGACATTTCGCTCTATCCGTAAAGATCACGCGAGTACCATTTAATATTGGCGGGGCACACTGAGGAAGTTTGTGCATCCTGGTAAAGAGGACCAGCTTCGTTTTCTGTGGATTTGCGTTCAGTTCAACGCTGCTGTTTGGAAAGATGTGCTCACTCAGCATACAAGGATATTTACCGAAGACCGCAACTACCCTGAAGTCTTGCCCTTCTAGGTTTAGGGCAATGCTTCGTCAAGAGCAAATCGTGGAGACCATACTGTGGTAAAATCCAGAAGCCTTCAGGCATGCCAAGGTTGTCAAAGTGCTTTTTACTGGCCCTTCTTTCCCAAGCTATCTTGGAACTTCACTATTAGTGCGGAATCATTGGAACTTCTAATGGAGGCCTATTTTCCGAGTTATTCTGAAGTTGACTAAAACCAGTTAATCTGTTATTCGTTTACCGGTGTTTGAAGGAACCGTTTTTCAAATCTAAGGCGCAGGAAAATGGTTACACTGCAGCCCTAAAGATTCATCAGCTCATATTCCTTCCTCCTAAAAATTCTGGATCTTGTTGGGAAATCTGGCGAAATCTCAATATGCGTCTTGTACTGTCTGTGGAGTGGATGGATCACTTAGAAACTGGAGTGTAACTACTGCGCAAGGTTATACAAGCTGAAGTATCTGCGATAAGGGAACCCTTAGACTGGTTGAGGTATTTAGTATAATTTAAAATATCGGTTGGACTATTGAAATGTCCTGGTACTCATAATTAGATCCACCTCCACTTTAATAGTAAAGGGAATATTAAAGCCGATGAGTTACCTCGACTTGGTACTACTGGTCATATCTCAAAAATTGAGATATGACCAGTAGTACCCAGAGAGATATGACCAGTAGTAAAGGGAATATTGAAATTTCTCAGTGTGGTGCACTAAAATATGTGACTATATTCGGACCTCCCATCCGCTGTTGCGGGATTTTGCGGGTTTATATTGGCGGGTTCCGCCAATGTAAAATATCTTGGGACATCCCTCAATTTTCTAACGGATTTTAGTAGGATGGGGACTATAATTTATAGATAAATCCGTCTCTAATTGGAAGTGAACATAGATACATTTAATGGGACCTAAAAAACCTAAAACAATTTATATAGTTATTGTTTTATGAAAGTGCTAATTATATTACCTAAGTGTTTATACCTTTTTAATTTTAAGAGATTATTATTTTATTCCGTATTTTAATTGACAATCGCGCACAAACCGGTCTGCATCGATCGTAAATAAATCACAATAAACCGTAAAACACAATTTGGCAATTTTATATACATAACTGAGCTTGATACATTAGTCAAAAGATGTTGGACCCAGGAAATTATGATTTTATCAAAAAAAAAAAAATTACGTTAAATATCGTCATCGCAATCAAGGTCAAATATCTGTGATCGATTAATTAGACTGCATTATGTTTGTGATCAACATGAATATTTAAAAAACAGAATTTTTGAGACGTACATAAGCTTCAACTGTGTATAAAAATGTAAATATATAACATGATCAAGTGCACTTATTTGTACTGATCGATCGATCGTAAATCAAACGACTTAACGATCATGATGATGATCTTCTTTTCGATCCTCTCATGTAGTTAAGAATATAATATTCTGTATGTATATTTACACACACACGCAGATATATAGATAGTGCACGCTTTGTACGATCGACCGTTTATTATTTAATCGATCGATTCGTAATTCTTAACGTTCCACATTAACGTTTCTTAATTAAGTACTACATGTTATGAAAATTGAAAATAATTATTATTTATGTAACTCACTATACATATATTTACATATAATATTGTTTATTAGTTTTATTTAAATAAAATATATAACAATAAAAAGAAATTACGAAAGTTTCAACTAAACAATTTCTCGTTTACATTATTGCATGTAATGTGTCCAAAAAAAAAAAAAAATTGGTCAATTATTGTTAAATTATAAATAAAACGACGACGTTCAATTTTACAATTATAATTTATTTATAACAAAATCGTGATTATTGATTTTTTATTTAGATTTTATTTTGTTATGCGTGTACTGTATTTTATTAGTAATTATTGTTGTTGGATAGTGTGGTAAGATTCTGGACTGGTGTTTTAGTTGGTGTTTAGATTTTTCCGCGCTAAGATCAAAGTGGGTCGGAAATAAACTTTAAGTTTTTAAAAATGAATTTAATTATTAAATTTATTGGAAATCATGTGAATGTAAGGAAAATTTTTATAGTTAAAATTATTGTGAAGTGCGTATAAAGTTGTGAAAATGTGTGGCGAAATAATTTATTTAGCCACAGAATTTTCTAATTATGGTTATTAAATTTTGTCAATCGTATGTATAAATGTGATTAGTGTTAAGCAAATCTCAATATCTTGATATATATTTATTTTGAAAATTGGTGAACAAAATATAAAAGTATATTTGGCGCACGAGAATAGTGTTTTACAGAAGAAAAGTATTAACTTCTATTTGTGTATATAAGATATATCATATTGGATGAATAACCTGTAATGCTGCGCACACCAAAAGATTCGCGTGAAGTTTATCTATAATTTGTCCTAAATTACAAAAACAAGAAATAGGACAAATTTAGAACAAATTTCACGCGTCTGTTTAAAAGTGTGAAGTTTGGTGTAATGCTAAATAAGTTTGTTTGTATAAGTGGCAATATTAAATAAAATTCGGATAAACCGATCAATTGTTTAAAGCTATTTGTCTTATTAGCAAACGTAGAAAAATTACGGGTGTGAAGTTTATCCTAATAAAAATCCTAGTAAAATTTAGAAATTTCTCGTTATTATGAATTTTTTCAAAAACTAGTATTAATTTTGCAATAAGAATAATTGAAAATGAAATATTTCCATAAGTCTAACTCTAAAAAATTGAGTAGAAATTCAAAACCTTAAAGTTAAGTGGCATAGGACAAGCGTGCATTTTACAACCCTGTACTTTAGTACAAATTCAAAATATTAAAAAAAATCGCCCTGCTGAACAGAGGAACGAACCTTATTAGAGATATACGAAAAAAATTTCTCGCATCTCAAAATTACCTACTTATAATGCATATAATGGAATCTCTAGGAAAACTCTAGGATCGGCCCAATAAAACAAATTGAACAACATTTTCACCATAGTGTTCTCCAATAAACGTTAATTTGAATGAATTTGAATCATAATATCGAAAGCTGTACTAACATACAACGTGGTAAAACACCCCCGTCCTAAGTTACTTATCTTCTAGATTTAAGAAAGTTTTAATATTGTTTAGTTAGATATACACTTCAGCTACCCAAAAATGTATATCGCTATCTGGGTACGATCCCTGGTTTAGTAGGAGAATTTTTTAAAATTTCAATTTTGTACTAACATACAACGTGATTAAGCACCTCTGTCCTAAGATACTTATCTTCTAGATTTAAGAAAGCTTTAACATTTTTTAGTTAGATATACAGTTCAGCTACTCAAAGATGTATATCGCTAACTGGGTACGATACCTGGTTTAGTAGGAGAATTTTTTTAAAATTTCAATTTTGTACTACTAAACAACGTGATAAAACACCCCTGTCCTAAGATCTCTTGTAGATTTAAGAAAGCTTTAATTTTTTTAGTTAAATATAGTCCTCAGCTACCCTGAAATGTATATACGCTCTGTTAGAAGTCATTTAACTATTGATAGAAGATTGTTACTATTAATCGGAACATTAAGGTTTCCGTTCATTTACTTTAAACAACTTCTCGCTCGTGTTTATCCCTTTAGTAAAATTTTGCATTAGTTTTTATTTGAATTGGCATGAACTTTGTAGTTGAATATTATTGTATTTAGATTTCTTGTCTTTGAGCATTGCTAATTTTTCTACGTTTGCTGATAAGACAAATTGCTTTTAAAAATTGATCGGTTTAACCGAATTTTGTTTATTATTGTCACTAATACAAACAAATTTATTTAGTATTAGGACAAACTTCACATTTCTAAATAGACGCGTGAAATTTGTCCTAAATTTGTCCTATTTGTTGTTTTTGTAATTTAAGACAAACTTCACGCGAATGAAAAATTACCAAATTTCAAAGACAAGTAATCAAAATACAAATTCAAAAAAAAAAAAACTTTACAAAATTTCACTTTTTCACGTATGTAAAGTAAATGAATGGATCTTTAATTAAACCTCTATCTAGTAGTAAGAGACTTAGGACCAGAGATGGGCATTTACGCGTCATCTATTGTTTTCTACGTCGACGTGTCGACAATCCGTAGACAACGTAGACAATATCGATAATGTAGACAATTTCCAATTTTAATCCACACCTGTGATAAAAAATCGTGAATTAAATTTTTGACATTTACTTGGAAATACCGAACACACCCAAATTATTCGAGTCTATTACTATGATAATTTTTGACAGCTATCGAATAATTTGTGTGCGCATGTCCAACGTTTGATTTTTAAATACACACAAATATTGTAAATTTAAATATTAACGATTTTAGATTACTTTTCTGTTTTCTTAACTCATTTGTTCAGTTACAAACTACTGCCAGCCAATTTTTCTCATGAAATGGTAATTTTCGCTTTCCTAACCCTTATATCAAAACCGCTCAAATTAATAAATGTACATAAATTTATAAAGTTAGATAGGTATTGTTTATTTCAATTTTGTTATTTTAACTATTTTAATTAACGTAAATAATGATTTTATAAAAATTAATATTGCTGTATCCATACCAATTTAGTTATTAGGATGATTTAGTTTAAGGTGATCTAGGGCTGCTACCAAATTTGTAAGCTTTTTACATAGCCCTCATTTATAAGGTCGGTCATCTAGATGAACATGTTCATGCATTTTACGGCCACCTGAATCAGTAATCGATTTATGCAGTCGCTGGTAAATAATCAAACCAGCATTTCGTGAAAATGTTTTACCACAAATATCACAACTATATGTGGCTGTTCTCCAGTGTGAGTACGTTTATGCATATTTAATTGATAAAATGTTCTAAAACCTTTTCCACGCTCATTGCACAAAGTTGGTTTCTCTCCCGTATGTGATCTATAATGTGTCGATTCAGCTCAACATTGTTCATGAACCGTTTTTCACACAGGTGACATTTTTTAGGCCGTTCCTCCAATGGCATATGTATTTTAACGTGTTCACGTAGTCGATCTTTAGTTTTAAAACAATTTTGACATGATTCACATTTAAACGGGCGCACCTCGGAATGGATAGCCATGTATGTCTTTTTAAACGATCGTTAAATTTAAATCGTGCATTTGTATATGCGCCTTTAAATTAACAACTCGTTTATTACATATTGAGCATATGAGCTCGGCGATGGCGATCATATAGGACATGACGTTTGAACACTTTATTGCAATCCTCACAATTTATAGGTAAACCACCCCTCGTAGGTTTTCATTCTGAAGTTGCTTCAGTCCACTCTTCTTCCTCATTACTCTCAGATACAGACTTTGATCACTTTCTTTTGTTACTTCGATATCGTGGTCATTTTCCAATTCTTTTTCATTGCCTGAGATTTCTAAACTGTCAGTAATATTGAACTCTGCTTGGAATATATCTGGTTCAACTTTAACCTCTACATTTTCAACTGTGGATCTATTCTGAATTAAACCAAAAATATAATTTGCATTTGCTTTTTCAAACTCAATAGTTAATTTGAAGCAATATGCTTACGATATAATTTATATCAGGCTCAAGTTCATCCTTGGCATTAAACGACCCATAACAAAACTGCCATCAGTTCAAGCTCAGGAGACCACCCACTACACTTTTTATCTAAAATCAATCCAATTTGTTGATATGTTTTGGCTGATACGCGTAATTGTTTACGGGTCTCAGTGTCATCATATGTCAAAATTCGTTTTATTATTGGGTTTTCGCTTTGTGGTGTATATGGCATCTTGTTTCGACTCAACAATATCCTGGTATTTAACCGTTGTTGTATGTGAATATAATAATAATAAAGAACCATTAAAATATTCTGTACAATTTAGTTATTTGTCACAAAAAATTTGAGGTTATGATAACTAAAATTGACATATATGACGTGGGGAAAAAAAGTATGAGGTGGGGACATTTATTACACATTTCGGACAGCATAATAAAAAATCGTGAATGTATCAAACAAATATCAAAAAATTAATTCATCATTTCTTATCAAAGGTTTCGGACACAGTCTTAAAAAAAATTCTTTTTAATCTTCATTGTCTGCAAAGCGTCTTTAAAATCAGTGTTAATAGAGTAAAAATTTATGAAAGAGTTATGATTTCGTCATATTCAACTCAATGAGCTCGAACAAGTTGATTGGAGACCTTGTGGTGATTATAGAAGATTAAACAACGTCACTGTTCCTGACCGTTACCCTATACCCCACATACAATATTTCTCTATGAACTTAACCGGTTGTACCGTATTCTCAAAAATTGACCTAGTCAGGGCATATCATTTAATGCCTGGTGCTACAGAATATATTGCAAAGATAGCAATTACCAGTCCTTTAGGCTTATTCGAATTCACGCGAATGCTTTTTTTCTAAGTCAAACAATTACCCCTAAGGGAATATTCCCATCCGAGGGAAGAGTTGAAACTATATCGGAATTTCCAGCGCCTATATTTATTCGACATATTCAACAATTGGATTGTTAATGCATGAGCATCTAATTTCGTTACTGGGTAAGCCAAAAACTGCAAAGAATTTTGCTTGTTCAAAAGAGTGTAATGAAGACTAAAATTTGATTATAATGCTCCAAAACCTCTAGCATATTTCTCCAAAAAGTTACAGCTAGCCGAAACGAAATATTCAGCATTTGATAGAAAATTACACGAAATATACTTTGCGGTTAAAGATTTTCGATATTTTGTAGATGGTTGAGAATTTACGATTTACACCTAACCTTCATAAGGTCCAAAACAAAAAAAACATTAATACTGTCGCTGACAGTCTGTTTCGCACAAGCGATAACGAAACTGCCTCTATTGATAAAACACTAACTACAAAAAACCTGGCGACGAAGTTTAGAAATTACTTTCTGGTTTCACTTGTTTCACAACAAGAAAATTAAAAACGGATCGTTACTTTTGGCCTAACATGAACAAAGACATTAACATCTGATCACAGTCCTGTCTTTCATGCCAAAGATCTAAAATTCAAGGGAACATGAAATCGGAATTAAGGCCATTTAAACGCAATCTAGTTCCAGATACGCCACAACATGCTCTGAAAAACGATATATTTATTCCAAAAGCGCTGGATAAATGCGAGTTCGTTTTTATCAGGTTAGGTAAAATTCATATATAATAGGCAGGTGTAGACTTAATTTTCAATTATTTTTTTTGCAAAATTTTAGGACATACTTCACACCGGTACCAGAAAAAATAAATCGAATCTTGTGACGGTTTAAATTGGTTTTCATTGTGGTTTGTTGATCATGACCATAAAAATAAAATTTAGATTTTGACATTTGATTACGTTTCCAGATAAATTACGAGATCGAACATATCACAAGATTTAATTTGGTTTAATCCAGATATCTTCATATTCCAGAAAAAAAATCACAAAAATATTTCGGAAACTATTGAATGGTAGAGCTTTTATAAATGGTGAATCACTATCAAACAAACGTGACTCCAAGGAGGTTAAAATTAAAGTAAAAGTTGGGTGGATCACTCCAGCACTCAATACCACAAACGGGCCAACAGTGCAATACCCGAACAAACACATATTCTTACACATTAAAAACACCCAACCGTGAGTTTTGGTCATCATCGCCAAATCCATCACCGCATCGAACCCTAGACCCTTCGAATACATTTTATATTAAATCTTAATTTAGTTTTTAAATATAAAAACGCTATGCTATTTGATATGTCACACGACATAATCCAAATTAAAAATTTTAATCCATCATCCAGCATTTGTGGTCCAGGTAATCCAATTTACAAAACTACGCACGATTATTTGTGAAATAAAATACCAAGTAACAACATTTTTTTTTTTGCAGAATTGGCAAATTAAAAAATTTGAAACAAAAAATTCGTGTAATTTTGTAAAAATAGATTGGAGGAAAGAAAGTTCTGGATAAAATCGCTTGGATCATAAATGCTGGATGAGATGGGTCAACATTATGATTATGTCATGTGATATATCAAATAAAACGTATTTTTATAAGCAATATAGTGGTACACATTTTTTGATCAATTATAAAAATTATTAATTAATAATTCGCAATTCACAGAGAGTAATTGTCTCTTGAAAATTCTAAAATATTTGGTGAGCAACGAAAAATTAGCCTCCATCTAGACACATTTGTGTGATAAAGTCATGTGATGCACACTACATAATTTTTAACATGCCTTCGTATTTTTGGAGTGATTGATATATTTTGGCTAATCCATTGTGATTTCTTATTTATGAATTTTACGTCAAAAATTAACTTTACTATATACTCGGCATACATTTTTTGAAATAATTATTGGCATCTACATAAATTTTTTTGGTCATACATATACATTCACATTGTGGATCCATCCCATGAGGAATTCACTAGGGCCATGCAGAGACTAAAACGAAACCTCTAACCTGGGGTGGACTGCATTAATTCTGGCTCTTGATATTCGGAGGGGATAATTTGTGGAACTGCCTTTTCGATCTTATTCGATTAGTATGATGAACTGAAGTAATGCCTGATGAGTGGAAAGTGGCCGTGATGTGCGATATCTTCAAGAAGGGAAACTTGAAGTGCGTGAAGAAGGGAACTTGAAGTGTGAGAATTATCACGGTGTAGCTCTCCTACGCACAGCATACAGGTTACTATCCTAAATTATATTGGATATAATTCACCCGTCTGGCGGAGGGCCTGGTTGGTGACTGTCAAGAAGGATTTCGTCCGAATCGATCAGTTTTTTCGCTGCGGGTGACTCTTTCTAAATATTATGAGACGTCCATCTCCGTACATTAGGTGTTCCTGGATTTCCGGCAGGCCTATGACTCCATCAATTGAGAGAGTTTGTGGTCTGCGCTGGAATATTTAAGTATGCCAGCAAAATTGATACGATTGTGTAGAATGACAGTGACACAGTCTCAATGCTATGAGAACAGGCTATCGACAATTTTTGCTGTTAACTCTGTCCCCGATACTCGTTAATCTAATGTCGGAGTAAATATTTAGTTAAACTGAAACACCTCAGATCGTATATCGCCAGTCCAATTAGGTGCTTGCATATGCAGATGCCATATGCAGTTTTCATGTGTCTTGGCTAAATGTATACATTTGAAGGAAAACGAACATTTCGAATCGACCCTAGGTTTTATATACACGGTCAAGATCATCAATTTATTTGTTTAAATACTGATGTGTCATCCATCTAACTTATAACTTATGATGAATAATTTTCTTATACTTATTTACTTTACTTATTTGTATGCTTATGGCGTGTCTGAGCTTTGTTCCAAAACGTAAGCTGAGTCAGTGTGACCGAGAATGACGTTACCAGCTTCCAGTAAGGCAGCTTCCAAAAAACGTTTTCTATTTGCGAAGGTGGAAACAGTATAATCCTGGTATCTAGTCTTGAATGAAGGTATTTTCATGGAATGGTATATTTGGGTCGTAATCCCTATCAGTTTTGTGCATAACAGGAATATCACAAATTTATTTCAATGCCTTCGATTCTTTTTATGTGCACATCGCACAGTAATGACTCCAGAAACGTCACACTGTATACCACTTAAGCTCTCACATAAGCCAAATACAGTAAACATAATGTTTGCTTATCCTTAAATTCGCCAGACCAACGTTTTACAAAGCCAAACATAGCGTTAGCTTTAGTAATACAAATATCAATATGCCGGTTGAAATTAATGTTTTCGATGAAAGTGACGCCTAAATCAGTAATAAACAAATAATTGAGTGAGTTTTGATCACACCACTCATCCAGTCTATATAAATGTCGTTTTGCAGTTTGGTAGATTCGTCTATTCCTTCAGTAGTACGAAATTTTTTTGCGCCATCAGTAAATGCGAGCACATTTGAATTCTTTATTATTTTGGTTGTCTGATCGATGAAAATATAAAAAATCCAGGGTCCAATGTGTGATCCTTGTGGAACACCAGAAGTAACTTTGTTAACTTTGGATTTCTCGTTTTCAATACATATTGCAAACGGTTTGTTAAATACGACTTGAACCAATTAATATGTTTATTCGAATGCAAATAGATTTATGATGACTGGCAGAATTAAATGATTTACTGGGGAATTCAACCGCAGGTTTGTAGATGTATTAAGCTCGATTTAAAAGCGTTGAATACAACCAATTCAAATAATTAAGGAATTTATGATGAAGTTGATATTCCCCTGTAATAGGTGATATCATCTGTTTTTCCAGATTTAAAGAATGTTGTTATTTTTGATACTTTCCATTTCTTGGGAAATACCGCCAGTCATTAACGAATGATTGATGAGATCGCGTAGTCGATTTATACCAAAATATTTGCATACGTTCTTAATCCATCTCCCAATCTCGTTTAGGCTGTAATAGAATATTCTCATCAGAGGATTATAGGAGGATTAATTGATATTTTGTTATTGGACATAATATCTTAGTTTGGGGCATATAAAGCTGTCAATGAAGATGTCACTTTTTATGGTGTCATAAAAAACTATAGTACCATTACGAAATTATGCGTTATCTTTCATTGGCTCAGCAAAACTACAACGGGAACTTCGTTAAGTGATTGCCTTGCAGTTGGACCCACAGTACAATTAACCTTGTACGTTATATTATGTCGCTTTAGATTATTGAAAATAGTGTTCACCGCCGATGTTGAAAAAATGTTCCGACAATCTATTATGATAAAAAGTGGAATGTTATCTGAAGCAAGTTGTCTGTTCGATCCATTAGAAGTGCCCGCTCCAATAACCATAAGTATAAAAACTTATTCCAATCATCATTGTCAAAAATGTAAAATGGGATGATCAGTGCTTTTCAATAAATTATTGTTAACTATCAATATGGCGCTAAATTATGTAACATAATCAGTTCAATGTTTACTGTGGAGACGGCATCACGTAAATATAAAAAAAAATTAAACAAATTTGGGTGGAAAATATGCAAAAAGTATCCGAACCTAAAATTTCATTTTCTCCGAATTTGTCGAAAATGAATAAACTGGATGACGATATTGTTGCATTGATGTCACGTCGAGCATCCGATATCGCGGCTTCGTCTCGTGGCGCATCAGTATTTTTAAATGACGTATAGACAGATGAGAATTTTACTTTTAATGGCTACAGATCCGAGTTTAGTTTAAGCCTTGACATCGGAAAAACACATTTGAATAATTTCTTCCTTGATACAGGAGCCGACTTAAGTGTTACTAAGCAATCATGTGTGATTCAGTCCTCTATATTTTATCCAACTTTGAAATGTCAAATAAAAGGAGTCACTAGTGGTATTAATGAATCTTTAGGTTTACTGCCATTGAAAATAATCTTTAAAAATACGTTCAGTAACTGATGATTTTTCAATTCCTTGTAGTGGATTTCTTGGTAAAGATTTCTTGGCTTATCGGCACTGCAAAATTGATTTTAAGAATCTTACTTTAGTAAAAATTACGTTGAATACCTGTGCCTATCTAAGGAGATAGTAGCTGGCGTGTTGGAAACACAGAATTTGTTCAAATTGCATGCAACGATCTAGGTTTTGATAAACTTCTACACTACGATATAATTTCTCTCAAATCTTGGGCTAACACCGGCATAGATCGTTTACAAATGCTTGAGTCATTTGTAACAATGTCACACCTAAATCATGATGAACGTGAATCCATTAAACATATCATACGAGATTATAATGATGTTTTTCAATTAAATGGTGACGGATTTAACCAATTGGATTGGATATGACCAATGAATATCACCAAGTACTATATTGGACGAATATGTAAAACTTAAAACCGGTTTTAATACAAGTGAATGGCATTTCCTTTTCAATCGTATGCTTTTTGGGTTGAAGGGAGCACCAGCTACTTTTCAATACCTAATGAATACAGTTCTATCTGGTCTCAATGGTTTAAAATGCCTACTGTATCTAGATGATATAGTCATATTTGGACAACACTTAAATGAACATAATAGAAGGCTTAAAGTAGTTTGTACTTGATTGTCTACGAAAGTATAATTTAAAATTAAATCCAAAAAAATGTCAATTTCTACGACAAGAATTAACTTACTTAGGACATATTGTTTTACCCAATGTTGTTAAATCTAATCCAGCTAAGATTAATCCAATCGTAAACTATCCAGAACCAAAAAATCAACGTGACGTAAGAGTATGCAGGGGTTTCATTAAATTTAATAACACTTTCAGAATAACGACAGATACAAACGATATAGCTATCGGATCAGTTCTGTCTCAGATTTTTGAAGCCGGTGAACTACCTATTGCTTTTGCCAGTCGCACTCTTACCAAAGCAGAAAAAAATTATTCTGTAATTGAAAAGAAGCATTTACCAGTTCTTTGGTTCATTAAGCATTTTCGAGCTTATGTGTATGGTAGGAAATTTAAATTACTTAGCGATCATAAATCGTTAGTTTGGTTGTTTGGCATGTGGCACCTGGGGCGCTCAATAAAAATGAAACGCACTTAGTCGAATATCAATCGACAATTCGAAACTTTTAAAACACATTTCATCAAATATTCCTGACTTTTGTACTAATAATAAATCTTTTCTGTCAAATTCTTTAAATAATCAGGAATTAAACAATTCATATTAATGCAGTTAGGTTAGGTTACGTTAGGTAAGGGTGGCCGTCCTAAGGACTAGCATAGACACAAAATTGGTCCGTAGCTGTACCTGTAGTTTCCTCCTCTTCACACGTTAAACCATCCAGAGCTTACCAAGAAGCGTTTAAAGTCGCGGATCTCGATCTTACTAAGATCCCTGAGGTCGTTCAAAGGTGAAGTTCCCATAAATTTGGTTCTGCTGTACGCTAGACTAGGTCAGGTGCAGAGCAGATGGAGCACAATTTCCTCCTCCTCCTCCTCCTCATCACCGCATGCTCGCATGTATCCCAATGAGACAATGTCCCGTTATAGCTCCCACGACCATACCAATATGGTGCCGTCGAAGCGGTATCAGTTGGCCTGATCTGGACCGGTGAAGTTTAGGCCAGATCTGCCTGGTTATTACCCACGAACTGGCGTTAGACCATCTGACGTTCGTTTCTTTTATGGCTTCTTCTTGAAGCATCAGTTTACATGAAGCAAGCGGTATCTTTATATCCCACCTGCTTTGGGTTATTAGGCGTACAGTACCCTTTCGGGCCAGCTCATCTGCCTTTACATTCCCTACGATATTGAAATGCCCTGGCACCGACGTCAAGCGGATGTTGAACTGTACAGCCATCTCATTTGAAGATGCCAGACAGTTCTGGGCTACATTAGACGTCAGGGAGTATGATTGTAGCGTTTTAATAGCAGCCAGGCTGTCCGTAAAAATGCGAATATCCTTCGTAGATATTACATTATACTTCAAGCAGTCCATGACTTCCATTATCGCGATCAGTTCAGCTTGAAAAATACTGCAAAAGTCGGGAAGACGAAATGAGAGGTTAACCCCTAGTGCCTCACAGAATACCCACAGCCAACCCCTCTATTCCTTTTTGAATCATGCGTGAAGAAGCTTAGCGCCTCATTGTCCATAACCGTCTCGCTCACCCAGTCCTCTCTGGTGGGAAACTCACTTTGAAAGCTCATCTCAACAGATGGCAAAGGAATAGTATAGTCGGTAGCTTCCGGAATACCCCTGTTGCATAGGATAGATGAGTGCCCTGTATTGTTACAGGTCCACATCGATATGGATTTGAGCTGAATGGCTGTGCAAGATGCAAGCTGCTCGGCCGCATTATCCAAGGGAGTAAGATGAAAGAGAATCTCCAGAGCTTGAGTAAGTGTGCTCCAGAGAGCCCCACTTATACACAAGCAGGCCGTTGAGAAAGCTACTATAGCAGGAGTAGATCGATATAGTAGCTTTCTTTACTCTCTCTACGATGTTTGGTTTCCAGGTTAGCTTGCTGTCCAAAAATAGTCCGAGGTATTTTGCTCTATCCGTAAAGATCAAGCGAGTACCATTTAATGTTGGCGGGTCACACTGAGGAAGTTTGTGCTTCCTGGTAAAGAGCATCAGCTCCGTTTTTTGTGGGTTTGCGTTCAGTCCGCAGTCGCGTGCCCACTCAGACAGGTAGCCAAGTGCGCACTGCATGACCTCACTTAGCGTACTAGGATATTTACCGAAGACCGCAATAGCAACCACCTTGAAGAATTGCCCTTCCAGGTTTTTATGACCAAGTTCTAAAGAAGGGGGATAGAACCCCACCTTGAGGTGTCCCTCTGCTCACGTATCTGCCGGCAGACGTCCCACCCAGATAAGCTGTCACGATCCTGCCTCTAAGCATTTGATCTGTTCAGCCTCTGAGTGACTCGTCTATCCCCAGACACGAAAGAGCCCGAGTGATTGCCCCCGGTCTGACGTTGCTAAAGGCCCCCTCTATATCCAAGAAGGTTACCATTGAATATTTCTTATATTCAAGTGATTTCTCAATCGGACCTATAAGGGAGTGGAGAGCTGTTTCCTCCGATTGTCCCTTACAGTATGCGTGTTGAGATTCCTACAGCTCGTCCAGCTTGATTGAGCCTCTAATGTAAGCTTCTATTGGTCTTTCCAGTGCTTTTAACAGAAAAGAGGATAAGCTTATAGGCATAAAGTGTTTGGGGTATGACAGAGTTCTAGGCTGCCTTTGAAGATAACTTCCAGCCAGAGTAGGGTTAAGTCAATAGTTCGCTGGATATCCGCAGGGATAATGCCATCAGGTCCTGCCACCTTGTATGTCTTAAAGCTGTTTATTGCCTATAGGATATTCCGCCTTTTTACCATATGACTTACGGAGTCTACACCCCTAATTATCATGGGTCTCTCCGGAGCTAGTACCGAGCACTCCGGGCAATGCGTTTCTAGTAATAGCTCCAGGGATTCCTCACAACATGTAGTCGATGAACCATCCGGTCGTTGTAGATAACTCGGGATGGAAGGACTACAACATAGTACTTTGCGTAGCCTGGCCCGCCTCCGAGGACTCCTGTATATTGCCTCAGTAGAGTTTCCAGGCCTCGTTTTGGCTACTCTCAGCCCGTACTTATTGATTTTGAGGACTTCCTTGTAACAGTCCCAATCTGCAGCACCACTTGTGTTCCTCGCTTTCTTGAACAGTCTCCTGCATTTCATACGAGTACCTTGGAGTTCTCTCGACCACCAGGGTGTCCGAGATTTACCCAAAGGCCTACTGATAGGACATGCACCTAACATGGACTTGTTAAAAGAATCAGATAGCTTGGTTACTAGAGCATCTGTATAGATGCAGGAGGGTTTGAAACCGATACCGGTAATGAGCTACCCAGAATAGTTCTGAAACAATCCCAATCAGTTTTCCTCCTATTCCTGAAGGGTATTATTATTATTATTATTAATGTAGTTACATGTTCACAAAGTAAAGATCAAAATGGGATAAACCAACTTCAGATAACCAAGTTAACTTATCTCTTAATAATCAAATTCAAAATTGTTCAACAAATAATTCCAATTGCAATAACAGTCTAATAAGTCCTTTTACAGAAATACCTATCACTACAAAACCTGAAAAATCATTTAAAACTTATAAAGGAATTTCATGACATCCCCTTGGTGGCCACAGGACATATAAACGTATCCGAAAATGTTACTATTTTCCAAAAATACTAGGGATGATCGAAAGGTTTATTAAGCCGTGTGAATCTTGTAAGAAACATAAGGTTAGTCCTATGAGAAAAATGCCAATGACAATAACCACTTCATCTGCTAAGCCATTTGAAAAAGCTTTCTTAGACATTGGTGGCCCATTATTATCGAGTTACCAACAAAATAAATATATACTAACCATTATGGATGACTTAAACAAATATGCTCTTGCATTTCCAGTTCCAAATCAGGAAGCTGAAACCATCGCTAATGCATTTCTCACAAATTTTGTTTGAATTTATGGTTGCCCTCAAGGGCTACACGTTTATTAACCTATTTAACCTAGAATGCTGCCGTTTTAGTTTATTCCTAAAGGTAAAGAATAACGTTGTCGGTTCACTTTTCCGCTTGTTATGGGTTGAAGTTTATCTTGATTATAAATCCTCTGCTATAATCTGTTCGGCCCATTACTCTATATCATTTGTTACTTAGCATACACTTAGTCGTATTGATGTATTCTTGGGTGTGATTTCAAAATTTGATCAATTTTTTAAACAAACAACACACAAATTCATAATAAATTGTACAAATGCATACGTGACATTTTTTAGCTGAATCATTTAGTATCGGATCGTCTTGACCATATCAATGTTAATAACCTCACCTCATTTGTTATAAACGCATGTTATTGCAATATACCAAAGTATTACAATCATGAATTTATATGAATATACGATATTCATTGCCAGGATGGTAGAAAAAGATAAACCGAGAAGAATAATCGATCTTAAATTGATGGTCATGAACTTGATGGTTGATGGTCCATTATGTAAATTGGATATGGCATCGTAAAAAAATTATTGTATTCATATTTGTTTATTTATTTAACTTATATGTGCGGCTTGGGAAATTTTTATTGTTGTTTAATATATTTTATCAAGAATTTATAAATAATATAAAAATATTGATTTACGTGACGGTAATCGTTAATACATGTTTTAATGACTATAAATATATATAAAAATATGGTTAACCGACTTATTTAATTTTTTTTCAGATGGATCGAGCTTACACAACCGAGCTATGGATTTATATATCGATAGCACTAACAGGCCTGCTGTTATATTCATTGTCGAACTATATCAAAATTGTGATACTCGCACTTAAAATGCCGGGACCGCCAGTAGTACCGCTCATCGGTAATTGCTTGATGCTCAAAGATCGGGACTGTAAGTATTTTGTGCGATTATTATGAATTTTGTGTTTTATACATAAACCAAAATTTTAATTTGATCGTTTAGATTCTGCGTTTGATAAAGCTTTTATCAAGGATTTTGATTGTTTCGATTTTGTTTTATTGATTTAACCAAGGTATTTATAGTAACGTGAGTTCATTAGCGTGTCTTATGCATAATTTCCATGACAAAATACTCAATCATAAAGTTATTCTATAGAATTTAAAAATGTTTACGAAACTGATTAGCACAGCACTGTAAACATATATATTTTTTTTTCGAGACTTTGTAAAATACCTGATTGACTTATTTTGAGAAATTATTAATTATGTGTCTGCATGAGTTGCTAATTAGCAGTGCTAGTTTTACATGTTAGAATTTTACGTCTTTGTGTGATAAAGATAATTAACGAGTATATTACGTGCTAGATTGTATATTGCATTTTATAGCAGAGTGTAAGTGTGCGAAATTTTCAGATTTCATCTCTAAATTGCCGAGAACAAGATACAAATTTAATGTGGAATTTTTTGCAGACGTAAATAGCTCATATGCATCCCTTTCATTTCCGATTTTAGGAGCATAGGCCATCTACTAGGCTGGGCCATATCTGACTCCATATTTTAGGCCTTATGGCAGCAATTATTGGTGGTCTTGCTTCTTTTCTTTTACTTGTGATTCTGTCTATATAGATAATATACTATGAGGAACAGTAGTAGATATAGTCAGTAGCGGACTGGCGAGTAAATGGTATTTTTTCAGTTGTTGAAACTCACCCTAAGCCACTTTAATTGCCCCAATTAATGCTACTATATACATTTTCATTTGGCATTCACTCTCGTAATCGTCATGCGAGCTTCACCCATCCCAACTATTTATTTAAGTCCGCAAAGTGTTTAATTTGGCCAAGTAAGCATATTCCATATTTATTTTTGCTTTTAGACATTTTAGACTCACACCAAATCGTTATATAGATTGTCGATCTCTTTTTGCAGTTTGTTTGTATCGCAAAGAGTCTACACCGTTCTATACATTTTAAGATCATCTGTAAACATCAATAACATAGAATGCTGTATTATTTCGGTAATCCCATTGATGAAGATTATAAAGATCGAAGGGCCAACATGCGAACTTTATGGTACTCCGGAGGTATTTCGTATTAATTTCGATCTTTTATTTCCTAGTTCAATACATTGAATACTGCTACACAAATAAGATTTAAACCAACTGGCTACGAACTGTTCAAAGAAGCTGAATTTACACAGGTAAATCAAAGGCTTTGGGAAGAAAAAAAAATAAAGAGAATCAGGTTCGTGTCTAGAATGCACTATATACAGCTTTTGTTAATAATG
The DNA here is from genome assembly GCA_951394425.1 of Tipula unca. Classification (NCBI taxonomy): domain Eukaryota; kingdom Metazoa; phylum Arthropoda; class Insecta; order Diptera; family Tipulidae; genus Tipula; species Tipula unca. Next base: position 199,753,321 of record OX596381.1, read on the forward strand.
GCAAGTATATGAATAAAATCATGTCGGAACATAAAACTACTTCAGTCTACGCTTAAAATTATCTTTGTTTGAACAAAAATCAAACAAATGGTCAACTTTGTTACAACTCTTGGTAATCATATTCACTGGTTCATTGTCATCATAATTCGTCCTGTGTCTATCTAAGTGGAGGCAGTCACGATCCCTTAACTGCCGACTAGATGCATTTATTTTAATTGGTTCCAGAATATAAGGCGCATCAATTTGATCGAGTAGCAGATTACCAGAAATAGAACACTTTAACAACTCGCACGCCTATTTTCCAATGTTGTCATGTTATAGTTCTTACATCCAGTTATAAAAATGGTGGTAGCTGTAGATTAACGTGGTATGGTAATTCATGATCTTATATACGCAAATCCATATTTCTTTTGGATCTATTCCATGTTCTGGATGTGTTCCTCGTAAAACGGACTCCACACATTAACAGCGTATATTCAAGGTGTGATCCATACGTATGGACAATATAATATCTTAATTGTCTCCAAATACAAAATGTCGCCTGTCCATCGTTTAATAAAACCGATCATAGAATTAGCTTTATAAAGCACATGTTGTCAACGAAAGTAACCCCTTGGTCTTTAATTTCAAATACTTTCTGAAGAACTACCTCATTTATCTTATATTGTTGTGTAACAGGGTTAACTTTACGATGGGATGATAGAGTTTTACACTTATCAATGTTGATACTAAGTGAATTAGAATCACACCAAATTACTAGTTTGTCGATATCCTCCTGCAGTTTCTTGGTATCTTCAAGTGTTTCGATGGTTCTGTAGATTTTCAGGTTATCAGCGAACATTAGGATTTTTCAGTGCTGTATCACTTCAGTAATGCCATTAATAAAAATTATAAAAATCCATGAACCAACATGGGAGCCTTATGGAACATAGGAGGTAACTTGAATTGCTTCTGATCTTTTGTCTCCTAGGTCAACATACTGTAAGCGATTACTTAAGTATGATTTAAACCAAGCTATACGAATTGTCTAGAAAACTGAAACTTATAAATGTGTTCCAAGGCTTTACAGCGGCTTTCGCAAAGTCGGTATAAATCACGTCAACTTGTTCGGTGTAAATCACGTCAACATGTTCATGTTCATGTTGATTCTGGGACACATACCGTGGTACTAAATCTCTGAATGAGCTGCATACTACCAGTTCAAATAGTTTGGTATTGAAGATATAGATGTAGTACCTCTGTAGCATGAGATATCACTTCTAGTTCCACTTTTGAAAATCGGCGCTACTCTGGTTTTTTTTCATTTCCGTGGAAATGTTGCCAATTGCAAGGATTCATTAAATAGCATACTTAGTGGAATTGACAATAGAATAGAAGAATTTTTCAAAAATGAACCAGGAACACCATTCGGACCACATCCTTCTGCAAAATCATCCAATGCACGCTGAATGTCTTTGAGCTCGATGTAGTTATCTATATCTTCTGGTTTATAAACTGACTGGAAGAACTTAGCAAACATATTGGGTATGATCAGCGGGTCGCAGGACTTTTGTTCTTTAAATGTCATCCAGGCTGGGTATAACCATTAATTTCGCGTTTGGGATCTCTTTTTATTTTCTCCTTTAAGTCGCTAATATATACGAGTAGATCTTGTTTTTTAATTTAAAATAGGACTCAAAACCTTGGTTACACATAGTAAATTTCACATTGCTATCCCGGGAAGAGAATTTCATTCGGGTTTTCTTTATAAGTATTGTCTTTTTTGTTTTTAAGATTGATAAGTTGACCATCATACCATAGAGGGTATTTGTTTGGTCTGCTCGGGATTATGGAAATGAATAATTCAATGCCTTTAACTACACAGTAAAAAGTTTTATTGGAATTTTGCTACAATAAACATTGGCACAACATTTGCCTACATTTAACGTTGTAAGAAAAAATTGCCATGTGATTTTACACTTTTGATTGTAATTATACTTTGGTTGCTATTGATAGTTACACTGACGAACGGTACTATTTACACTTAATATGTGTACAAGTACTGTGTGCAAGAAGTTGTTCTCTTAGTTGTTGCAATATTGCAATGGAAAAGTTTATTTTTACTTGTTAAGGTAGGAATAAAGTGCCCTATAAAAGAGTAGTTTTATTTTAGTTGTAGGTATAATTACAAGTAGTAAGGAAAAATAATATTTGCAATCGGAAAATAGCACTTGTTGACAAATGGATGAATCATGGAATGAATTTTTTTCAAAATGCGAATATTCGTTTAGCCGTTGCTTAATTTTTGTGAAATTATACCTATACCGGGTGTTTTTTTAATCTGAGACGATCAAATATCTCGAAAAATAGCCACTCTACGGAAAAAATGTCCATAATCAAAATTTAATCATACCGCGGGGGAAATACATTAGTGCAAAAAAAAAGTCTCCCCACCCCCGCTTTGTAGGTGGGGCGGGGGTAACTTTTAAACTAAGATAGGAAGCCATATTTTTTATTGCAGATACGGATTCTACGTCTAAAAGTACGTATGATTTGAATAAAATATTTTGTTCGGTTCATGATAGATGGCGTTGCAATCGACGAAATTCAATTTTTCAATTTCTCCTTCTTAGAACACACGCATTCGATTCTGCAATACGTTTGAAATAAAAAACATCACGTTTTCATTGGAAATACTCGAAATTCGTCATCAAAACAATTTATTCAGTTTTGTAAATCTAAATAAGTGTTCAAAATTAATTTCAAGTTTTATTATTAAATTTCAAAAATACAAAATTCAGGCCATCATTTTGAACACTTATTTAGATTTACAAAACTGAATAAATTGTTTTGATGACGAATTTCGAGTATTTCCAATGAAAACGTGATGTTTTTTATTTCAAACGTATTGCAGAATCGAATGCGTGTGTTCTAAGAAGGAGAAATTGAAAAATTGAATTTCGTCGATTGCAACGCCATCTATCATGAACCGAACAAAATATTTTATTCAAATCATACGTACTTTTAGACGTGGAATCCGTATCTGCAATAAAAAATATGGCTTCCTATCTTAGTTTAAAAGTTACCCCCGCCCCACCTACAAAGCGGGGGTGGGGGGACTTTTTTTTTGCACTAATGTATTTCCCCCGCGGTATGATTAAATTTTGATTATGGACATTTTTTCCGTAGAGTGGCTATTTTTCGAGATATTTGATCGTCTCAGTTCAAAAAAAACACCCGGTATAGTTAATAATCTTTAAAATTCAAAATTATTTCATCTTTCAAAATTGGTAAACTTTTAACCTTCTTGTTTGAAGATATTCATGAGTGAGTCACCATTTTTTTTAAATAAAATGTTTTTATTGATGTGATAAAAACATTTTAATGATAAAAAATTAAAAATAATGAAATACAATTTATTCAGTAAAGGCAGTGTTGTTCTTAGTATTCTGCATCATTATTGTTAAATTAAACAAATCCAAAATAAAAGAATAACCAATTTATTTAAAAAACAAAATTTATTTACTTCATTAATTTGACAATTCAATTGTAAGCTTTAATTCAATTTTCATGTATTTTTTTCAGGTAACTTATCATGTATAATTTGTAAATTATTGTATAGTATAAAATTTTTGTGAGCACTGTATTATACATTATTCAATAGTACTATTTATAGCATTTAAAATACTACTCACTTTAGACTTGTTTCCTAAAGTTTTTTTCTTTGATCTGCCAAATGTATTAGGTATACCTAATAAATTTTGAATAGTCTGCATTGTCAAGCTTACCTCTTTCGGATAGCTCATATTAAAATTAAAATAAAATATAAATAATATCTCCAAGGCTTTAAACAAAGTGTTTGCTGTTGTACACATTTTATTTTCAACAAAAATGTAGTAGATAGTTGTTTCGGGAGCAATTTCTGTAAATATATTAATTAAAGAATTTAGTAAGTGAAATATGTAATAAATATTATCTTTTAGTTTTAATTTGTTTTATTTTAAATTTTATATTAAATAAACCTCAATGAGTTTGTGAATTATGCATTTCCATCATTAGGAAGGAATAGCTACTTCATATTGATGGAACACACTCATCGAAACATTTAAAGCATATTTTTATTTCTACTAAAAAATATAAAATATATTAATTTAAAATTAAAAATTATATATATTTTTTATTATAAAAAGTTTAAAATTTAAAGTAATGCATTAAATCGTGCGATTTAATGACGGAACAAAAGTCACATATTGCAACATCGAATCGCTTCAATAGTCTATAATATTATTAATTTTTCCATTTGCTATATGTAAATTTTAATTTTAAAGGGTTTTCCCCAAGAAAACATATCAGTCCCATATTCTAAACTAACATTTCCAATTTTTGACAAATTTATTATTCCTATCATGATGAAAGAACTAAAAAATAGTTCAAGTTTATAAAAGCCTTCAATGAAATGAATTTGTCGAAATGTTGAAATTCGGCCGACCAAGCATAAAAATGTTTCTTGTTTAACGAATTATAAATTATAATGGTTTATTTAAACTATTGTTTTAATATTTTGTCATAAATTGGAAATTCTAAAATATCGTACCGACATACTTCCTTGGACCCTTATTCTTAAAATTCGCCCGAAAAAGTCACCTGTGACTAGTAAAATATGTCATTTCAGTCGAAAATTTAAATAACATTAATGTCATCGACGACTTTTTTCGATTGAATTCAAGAATATGGGCCCAGGGCCTGCATTCTTGAATTCAACCGAAAAAGGTCGCCGGTGACTTTAGTATAAAAGAATTTGAATTTTCGATTAAACATTTGTAGAAATAAAATGGTACATACCTATAACTGCGATCCACACTGAATTGTGAGTCGGCACTACATCATCTATCTTGGTGCCCATCTAGAAATATTTAGATTTTAATTAATAAAACATTAAATTGAGATTGTTTTAAGATTAAGTACTTACTGGAAATTTTTTATATATAAAATTTACGTTCTCATTGAAATAAGTTGTCAATATTAATAAGACTATAAACTCCTTATTTACTTCCTCTTCGCTCCCCTCTATTTTATTGAGACCAGCTCTTTTATATTTTTTGGCAAATGTTAAAATTGCTTCTACTTTGTTTTCCAAATGCACTATGTCGATTTCGGAATTATTAAGAAGTTTTAAAAAATGCTGTTTAGCAAATTTTGAAAGCAGTAAATGTGGCCATTTTTGTTGTATCTCGCAAATGGTTGGCGGAGATTCAATATTGTTTAGAAAATCCCTTTGAATCGAATAGGTCTCATCAAAATACAATTCAATTTGCTTTAATTCAACAGACGATAAATTTATTATATTAATCTTTTCTTTCATAAATATACGTTTCCGTTCTAACGTATCTTGGTTTTCGTCAGATTCTTGTATCCAGTTGGGACAGCTCTCTTTTAACGATTTAAGTTTTTTTATTATACTTGGCTTTTGATTAATGTCGCGATTTCTTTTCTTTCCGCATCTGTTTAAATAATTATTGTGATATAACAATTTGGCTGTAATATTGATTGGTTCTGTGTTTATTGAGTTTTCCAATATTATTCCAAGACTTTTTGGATATTTTGATATAGCTTCTTGTGCTACATGGCGGAAAATTGGTACTGGAATATAAAAAGATATAGAACGCATATCGTCCACTAAAAAATGTATGAAGTCCTGCAAATAATTTCCCAAAGGCTCTCCTGTTTCGAATAGGTTTCTGATATTGCTCGGCATTGTACTCCAATTGATTTTAAAATCAGCAAATAATTGTTTGCATTGAATGAACCCAACGTTAGTTTCATTAGATGACTGTGAAAAAGCCCCACTTGACATGGATAATGTTTCACTTAGTGAAAATGAACATTGTGAACTGGGACTAAATGGTTCAATGTCGTATATTGTAGGTGCAACGGGAACTTCTGTACTTGTCGATTCAATCGGAGCTTCTGTCGTTGTAGGCATAAATACAATTTTGTAATTTTGATTTTCATCGTTTATTGTTGAGGCACTTTCATTTGGATTTTCAAGAATTATCGCAGGACTCCATTCATTATCAGTTTCCAGTAACATAAAAATTTTATCAGAGTAATATTCAAGAGTCTCTGAATCTTCAATTTCTGTACCGTCTTCTTCTAGCACAAGCTTGATACCAGGTACGCCAAAATGGTTCGCTAAAATAAAAATTTAAATTGTTAGAAAATCATCATATCGAAGACCGATTTATGAAGTGTTTACGAAAATAAAGACAAATTAACCGCTCTGCGAATTAAGGCCGCAGAAATTAAACTCGTTAAAAAAATGTAATTAAACTCGTAAAATTTGTATGTAGTTTCCGACTTTAATTAGCACAACATCTGGAATTAAAGTCGGAAAATATTCATAGTACGAGTTAAACTCGTAAAAATTAATTAGTTTCTTAGATTAATTCGAAGTTTTTTTCCGAGTCTAGTTCCATATTTTTGCGTAATAAACTCGAAAACTTATAATGTTCTGCTGACCTAAATTTCCACACCCGTGTGAAATTCTGGAGAAAAGGAAATTTAATACTTAGTAAGAAACAATGAGCCGCAGAAAAAGCCGCTGAACCTCAGAATCCATCCGCGGTTACCACTGAATCCGAATTTTCAAGTTTAATTCCAATAATTTTCCGAGTTTAGTTCCATTATTTTGTGGAATTAATTAAATTTTTCCGAGTTTAATTCCAATATTTTCCGAGTCTAACTCCATTTTTTGACGACATTAATTCTTACGACCTTAATTCATCCCAAATTAACAAGCGTCATTTATTTGAGCCATATATTTTAAAAATGGTACAAGTCCATATTTCGTTGAACTGGGATATGAAAGAATTGGATTTATGCACAAATACATGAGATTTTGAACTATAGTGATACTTCTATATGTCAAATCACTAGTTGCCACAATAAACAAACACAAACTAGTGATTCGACTTTTAGAAGTTTCACTGTTTATTATTTCTTCTACAAGTATTAGGTATTATATTTTTTATTTTTTTTATTTTGACTATAAATTGTTTCCCGATAAAAATATTACATTAATTATGTATTGTCTAATGTTATAACTAACTTTTCTGAAAAATAAACTTGCATCATTTCCAAATTATCGACTCACTTCATATTACCTTTCTGTATTACTGCTCCTAATTCAATTTCGGAACAAAAACTTTTCTTAACGCTGCGCGACGAGCTCCATACCTTGAATCCCCTTTTCATCTATTACAAAAGTATTTATTTTTTATATTAATAATAATCTTAACGGTAATTTAAAATAAACTTACTTTTAGTTATAATAAATACGGGATGCTATGTTGCAACAATGCGTATTGAATGTTTCGCAACTTATATATTTGTAATGGAAACGGAGACAATAAATTATTATATCTAATTAGCATTGAATCGCAGTTTAATTTTTCTACTTTAAAGACCCCTTTAGTATGTTCCAATTCCATTGTATAAATATTACCAAAAAACGCAATTTTGGAATAAGAAGAATTAAGAAATATTTGCTTAATTTTTAATAGTACAATGAAATTAATTTCATTAATGTATATAGAAAGTAAAGTGTCGGTTTCATACTGTATATCCCTATATTTAGCACGTTTTGTTTCAAATTTATATTCAGTTTTGATTTGCTCGCCGCATTCAGTATTGCTGCTGGTGATACTATAAACAATATCTGCAATAAGCTGATCTGGAAACCGCGATTTTATTAAACTTTGATATAATTGATGTCTTTCCGCTAGTAATTTGGTAACATTTATGAAATTCCTGGCGTTGCTCAAAACTTTTTTAAAATACTGGTGTTTACTCTCGAACCGTAGAGTTGAAAATTTATTTAGAGGTCCAAATTTTCTAATTAAATTTGGGTAGTGTTGTAAATAATGATGCTTAGGAATTAAGTTTTTATATGGAAATAAGTTGACCCTTGTTTTTATGTAGCGATCTATGAGAAACTCCAGCTTATAAATTTGGTTATACGATATAACGTAAGCAGAAGATATTTGACTAATTTGGATAAGATCTAACATCAATTCCCAAACTTCATCTTTGTAATTAAAACTCCCTTTACAATTAAGTACTATCAATGGAAATATCATCAGCAAGGTATAATTTTGATGTGCGTTACCAGCAATTCGCTTGGTTTTCTCGTTTATGTTTGGAAAGGATGTCTTTAACTTTAAGTAAGTATTAACATAACGAGCATTTTGGTTAAGAAATTCAAATGAGAAATATTTCTTTGCGACGAAATATTGAACAAATAAATTTAAATCTTTTGGTATAATACCCTCGTACAGGTCATGAGCAATACATGGTGGCAATCCCGGATTACAAATATGATAGAATTCAAGCTCATTAAAATCACAATTTTGTTTTATTCCACGGGAACTTTTTATTTCAAAATTCTTCAATTCTTCAATATCATTTGCGTAGCTTTCTGGACAGCGAAGTTCTTTATGTAAATTTGCGGAATTCTTAAATTCATTCATTTTTATATAACAATATCTACAAAAATACTGAGATTTACTAAAATTTTCCAAAAATCCACCTATTTGATGTGAACCTAAATTATCTCCACAAATGGCAATTAAAGTACCACAAATATTCACGTTCCTTGATAATGATATGCCGGTATTTTCAAGAGCTTTTAAATCCTGTACTAATTTTTTAAAAACACTATTGTATCCAAAATCTTTAATGTACGATTCTTTGCAAAGTAGTACCAGTTGAATGTTATCCACTTTAGATCTATTATGAGAAAGAACGTTTCCTAAAATAAAATAAACTCCCAAAATCTTGTGCTTTACTTTGGCAGAAACTAAAGGGTTGCATACTTCAAAAGCATCCACATATAAAATTATTTCTAATTTTTTGTTTTTAAAAAAAATATTATTCCGGTAATTCCGCCCATCAGTATAATCGGTATAAAAATCATTGAGTTCACAAGGCTGGTCAGCGAATACTTGTTCTTTCACAGATGCATCTTTCATTAGCATTTGTAATGTTTCGAGTATTGGAACGTACTGATAGGAGCAATCTGCATGATGAGAATTTTTCCCCAAATATATTTCAAGCGGCTTCACATAATTATCGTCTTTCTTCAATAATTTGGTTCTCGTGTAAGTCGAATTCGTAATATCACCAAGTTTTAAATTAACTTTATTTAAAACATTTTTATTGATTTCTTCTATAACAACTTTATTTAAATTATATTTTAGATAAATTTTATCTAACTCTGCTTCACAAGACGCTTTACAGTTGTTACACTCCTGCCGAATTTCTTCAATAATAAGTTTTATGATAGTTTCTGGAACATTGTTTTATTTTTAGTTGTGAAATCAAGTTCTTGAATTCGAAACAGTTAGATGAACTTAGATTTGTTTTATTTGAAAATCCATATTCGTTGCATTCAGTATCCGATTGGTATTCAGTTGGGGCTACTATATTAGCATTTAAACTCGAAATTACTGGGATTTCGTCGCCGGTTTGAGCAAAATTAAATAAATGAATTCTACGCAAAATGTGACCGAAATGACCACATATTCAAAAAAGAAACTGTACAATTATTTAATGGGCATTGTATTGGACCCGTTTTCATTTTTAAATGATTTAGGCTATGACGCACTAAAACTATTTCTCTGTTACAAGTAAATCCACAAGCTGGAACTTTGCATTTTATAACTTCATTTAATAAAACAGTTTTTATTTTTGGTTTCAATTCCTGTGTGTGTTTTCGATATTTGTGCGACGTGTACGTATTGTAATTAGAAAACTGCTCACGGCAAATGTGGCACAAGAATATGGCACTTTTTTCAAAACGATGTGATTTTATATGTTTTTCATAAATATTTATATTTAACGTTTGAAAGGAACATACTAAACACATAAACATGATTTTAAACTAGAAAAATTAATTGTTCACTGTTTTACTCGTACACCTTTAGATTAGGTTAGAATCGACAAATAAAAATTCAATACTTCTCAAAAACTTATTTTGATTATTTATTTAAGATTTTTTTAAATTGTTTTATACTCACGTTTTAATTTTTCACAAATAAACCCACAATATTTTACTAATAGCTTAAATTTTCACTTTTAAACGCTAAATATTTTCTTAACACAACTGCGTCTGCACAACTCTAATTCACAAATACGAGTACTATTAATTTATAAGCTTTGTCGGCGTGGCATCACTCTAATACAAAGTAAAAATGATTTTTTCGTGCATAAGTGCTACGGTTTATAATTCAAATTGATCGATCATTTAAATAAAAATCCATATTTCACACAAAAACCGAAAAAAATGAAAGGAACAGTCGAGGTGCTTATACGTTGGAGCAGGATAACTAGTTTCAATATTATTAAAATAAAATGCAACAGAATATAAACAAGATAACAAAGGATTTTCAACAGAAAAATGAGAAATGTTTCCATATAGTTTCAACCATATAGTTGTCAAGTTTTTTGTAAATTGCTAGCAAAACCAAGCTCTTCTTTTAAAATATATGAAATATATTAACTACATGAGCAACGTGTTGAAAATAAATTCTTTACGACAAACCACTATTTGAATTTTTATATTTTAATTTTTGTTAGATTTTGTAAAATAAACCAATGTTATTTTCTAGTTTTTTGCACTAATTATAAATAATACGGAATTATACGGAATTTACGGAATTATTCTAATTGCAGTAATTATTGCGAAGATATACTAAAATTACATTGTGTAATTTGTATACAGTTCTAAAATTGAAAACTTGAAGTGCGTCTTTTTTTAGAAAAATTGAAATATTTTTTAGGAGCACAATCAGTTAAGTAGAGGATGATTTCAGCAAACACCAATATTATCCGTTTATTTTTCATATACATTGTACTTGTACTCATTTATTATTCATCTTAATCTGAAAATGACTTAAGGCTTAATCGCAGTTTTCCAACAATTACAATACACGAACTCATTTTTGCAAGGTGCATATTGTATTGAGAAAATCAATTTCTGTTTAATTATAAAATATGCTAAATTACAACGTTCTTGTGGAAGAATAATACGATTATATATTCAATTTTAATAATTATTTCAATATCTAGTCACTTGACGCAAAATTGCTGTAAAAATATTAGTAAAATTGTCTTGAAAGTAGTATTCATTTGTAAAACTGCGAAAGTTAGGTAAACTGTACTCGTTAATTTCAATTGATTGTGTGATTTTACAGAAAAATTATTTCTTTACAAGTTAAATGTTGTAACTTTTTTGTGTAAAATTACACATTTTTTTTACTGTGTAGTACAGTGTAAAATTTTTTGTTGAGTTCATCTTTCCAATTTAGTTGATCAAAATATTGATTCAAAGACGGTGTCGATGAAGAGGTACCCATTATCCGAGCTCACCTTTAAGGGAATAATCTCATTTATTTCTTCGTCATATAATAAAATTATTAAATTGAATCAAAACAACGATATATATATCGTTATATAGAGTGGAACCCTTTTTATAACGGTGGAACGGTAAAAAAAAATCGGAAAAATGGCTCACATTATTGTGTCAGAATTAAACTGTCCACCAAGACATTCTATTAAAAACAAACAATACGCAGACTTCTTCTCGTCTGGGAAAAAGGTTCATAATAGCTGGTGACTTCAATGCGAAGAATATTCATTGGGGTTCTCGATTAACTACAACTAAAGGAAAAGAATATTTCCATATATAGATTTGCCACTATATCCTTTATATTTACCAATTGAAGGGAGAAATTAAATAAATTAAATTAAAAATTATTTATTGCCAACCTGAGGCTTGAACTCAAGTTCAAGATTCCAAATGCAACGACTCTGCTTGCTGGACCACCGGCATATATAAAGTTGGTGATATACAAATCTTTTAAGTTTACCATTTGAATAAAAAAATATTTTAGCAACAGGAATGGACAATTCATTATACGGTCATACACAAGAGATGGCTCTTATACTTGCCGAAGAAATTAAATTTAAAAAGTATTGACGCTGACGAGAATTGAACTCGAGTCCACGAATGCAAAAGCAATGCTGGTGCAAAATTGGTGCTGAACAACGCTGGAAATCTTTACATATGACACAACTGATAGAAATCTTTACAAAAACGTTATAACCTTTATTAAAAATAATCCGGGGAAATTTAACTATGACCGTGCCATAAAATTTAACACACCCCACTCCATGGTAAAACGAATTCGTATGTTCAAAATTTTCACAAAATTTAGTGGATGTGTTTTGATGGACGACGAAACGTACATAAAATTGAATTTGAAACACTTCAAGTTATAGATACATATGCAAAAAAATGTATGATTTGGCCAGCAATTTGCAATTGTTTTTGTCACATTTTTCATAACGACATATTTTGCCGCTAATTCTTCAACCGATTCAGCAGTAAAGTTTTGGCCATATAGCTCATTCACACGACTCTAATTCCAACAGAAGTAATAAATTTGCACGAGATTAATCATATCAATGTTATCTCAAAGAGTCCACAGGTTTTCGATGTATCGAAGGTTTTTGGGGTCTACATAGTGGAAAGAGTGCTGAAGTGCAAAAGTCACATCGGCAGTTACGCCAGAACTAGGGAGCATCAACTAATGGCCTAATTGACTTAAAACCAACTTAAAAAATGTGTTTTTTCTGAATTGAAATTCATTTTTTAAAAACAAAATTTAAGTCAGCGTTTCTTATTTCATGTAGCCGGACAAATTTTATGTTTTCAGTTGTTTATGTTGAAATTGTGGATGATAACTCTTTCTTAAGCCATGGTACCGGTAATTTTATAAAAAACTATTATTCCGATAAACTTTGAAAGTAATAGTAGGAAAAAGCAAAAACTTCAAACGTTCCCGCATGTAAGTGAAGTGAATTTAATTTTCTTTTGAATATAAACCAAAAGGCGTTGAGGACATGAGGACAACAGCTCTCATGCAATTCAAGATTTGTTTTCCGTGAAATCTAAAAATAGTATATGGATGTACCCGCACCAACAGTTGCCTGGTAGTTTAGGTGTCATGCGGCGCTTTCAATTTCTTTTAAACACATTGCGTTCACATTTCTTATAGTTTACACAACAAAACCAAGAAGACCTCAATTAATATCAGTTAAACGAAATTTTTCAATTTGCAACGTCATTCGATTTTATACCAAAGTTAAAAAAAATTGTTTACTTATATATACGAAAATGATTACTAATTAGCGTGAATAATTGAAATTTGCATAAACATAATATAAAAAGCAATGATTTCAAGCTTAGGTGTATCAGATATCAACTTTATTAGTTATTGTTGCACTCGTAAGAGACTCATTAGAATTCTGCTTCCTCATATATAGGTATAGATCTGAGATGCATACGAATGACATACCAACGCTAACTACTAATAATTTTTATTTTTAAAGTCAAGGTTGGCTAGAATTTGTTCAAAACATATACACATATACAAGTCGTCTGAATAATACTTGCCAATTGAAGTATATACTTAGTCGGTATATTATAGCACATGAGTACGATACTACGCTATATTAAAGGCAAACTTCAAAACTTGACTGCCATACATCACATAGTTTATTAAGATCGCGATTAATGATATTGTTAAGAAGCGCGAGAACCTAGAGGTGGTCATTAAATTCGATTGAAATATATTTAATAATATTTACGTTTTCAACATTGAAAGATATTTTTATTTAAGTCAACACAATATGTATAGATACAGGCGTAACAATATGAACGTTTAAGATGAGGTCCCATCTACATTTAGGCGAATTATTTAGATGAATCTTTTTACAAATGATTTCATGTCGACATTTAGGCGAATTATTTACTTACGAAAGAATTTTTTTTTGATTAATAAAGTCCGATAAACGATCATTGGTTCTGCAATCGATGTCAATGCTAATGGCTCAGATCACTTGGGTTCCATATTTTTGTATTGGCCACCTGTGAGGCAAGATAGTTTTGAGTTTTATAAACGGTTTCATATACAGTATATGATCATAGTTTGGTTTCTGTTACCTCAATCATATATAGTTTCGTTCCAAATAAACCAGATTACCTATTAATTCAAAACGAATTCTTTTTTATTTCCAGTACTGTACGAAAAAGTGGCCAAAGGATATCAAACATATGGACCAGTCGTTCGTGTATGGATAACGCTGTATCCCGTTTTTGTTGCCCTTGAGCCACACGATCTACAAACGGTTCTTTCGAGTAAAAAGCATACGGATAAAATTTTCTTTTATAAACTGTTACACAATTTCTTGGGTAACGGCCTGATCACGAGCAGCGGTGAAAAATGGAGTTTACATCGTAAACTGTTGCAGACCAGTTTTCATTTAAATATTTTAGAGAAATTCTGCGAAACTTTTATTGATAGTGCGCAAAATTTTACCGATCGATTGAGTCAATCATCAAAAACCATAAACATTACACAATACGTAAATGATTGTGTGTTAGATATTTTAAACGAGGCTGTGCTTGGAATACCGATTGTTCGAAAAGCAACCAATGAAATTGAGGAATCACCATTCAGACAGTGAGTGTATATATAGTCCATAATGTATTTGTAATACACAATTTTTATTTTTATTTTGCATTATTCAGAGGGAAAGTTGTCGTGCCGTATCGCGTTACCCGACCTTGGCTATTACTCGATTTTATCTATCAAATGACGGAGACGGCAGCAAGTGAATTAAATCAAAAACATAAATTAGAGTGCTTCACCCGGAAAATGATCGATCAACGTCGTCGAATGAAATTGAATGGTGAGCACATCGATCGTAAGTGTCTACTCGATTACATGATCGAAATGTCAGAAAATTATAAACAATTCAATGAGGATGATATTGTGAACGAGGCAAGTACGTTTATGTTGGCCGGACAAGATTCCGTCGGCGCTGGTATAGCATTCTGTTTATTTTTGCTTGCCCAAAATCCCGACGATCAGGAAAAATGTTTTAATGAAATTGACGAGATTTTTGGGGACGATAATCGGCGACCAAATATGCATGATTTACGCCAAATGCGTTATACCGAACAGTGTATTAAAGAAACGCTCCGATTGTATCCCAGTGTACCGCTAATAGCCCGTAAAATAAGTGAAGATATTCAGGTTGGTAAATATACAATTCCAGCTGAGAGTGAAATATTTATATTTCCGTATGCCACACATCGTATTGCACACATATACCCAGATCCGGAACGTTTCGATCCGACACGTTTTTCCACGGAAAATGTCGAAAAACGTCATCCATACGCATACATTCCGTTTAGTGCAGGGCCACGTAATTGTATCGGCCACAAGTTCGCCATACTCGAAATGAAAATTGTTATATCGAAATTGTTGCGAGAATTTAAACTGCTGCCAGTTCCAGGGCGAACAAAAATTGAGCCAACATTTCGGATTACGGTACGAGCACGCGGTGGCCTATGGATTAAGTTGGAGCCTAGAAAATAACATAATCATAATACAATTATAGTATTTTAGTGTAAGATATAATGTACAGTCTAAATAAATAAATTTTTTAATTAAATTTTTTAATTTTTTTATTTTAAACAAGCTAAAATTAATTATTTATATATAACATAATCTGTGTGTGTGTTTGTATTTGTTTAAAACTTAAAATTAATAAAAAATCGTAATATTCTCAAAAACATGATTATATATAGGACAATAATTACACATGCCATTAACATTTTTTTTATAAATAGTTTTGTTGTTGTTGTTGAAATTAATTAAAAATTAAAAAGTTTTGTTATAAAAAATAAATTAAATTAAATAAAAATTATAAAATTAAATTAATAAAAATTGATTTCGAAATGCCAAGTTTTTTGTGAAAGCCACAAAATCACTATTTTGATTTTGTTGCTGTTGCTGCTGCTACTGTTGCTTTTGCGGCCACAGGTTTTCTAGCGGTGGTTATTTTTGGTGCTGATAGACGATCGGTTATTTCTTTAATGCGTCCACTTAACCGAGTTGCCGTAGGATTTGATGCCGGTACCTGCTTTGCGGTGACAGTTGCTAAACAAAAAAAATGAATCTAAATTAAAATCTCCTCATTTAATTGAAAAGTGGTCTCTTTTGCTAGGTCGAGCCTGATCAACCACTATTCCATTATTGAAAATCGCAAAAATATTTTTAAAAAAACGTCTAGAGTTTGTTTTCTGTATAATTGTATGCTAAAGTCTAAAACGTACCTTGGTCTGTAGTTTTGCTGTAATCTTTTATAAGAAATTAGGAAATTTTGTAATTTATTTCCTACGTAATTCTTTTTATATTTTAAATAAAGAAACGCTCTAAAACCTACTCTGCTCAACATTTTTCCTGCTACAATCTATTCAAAACTTTTCTTCAATAATTTCATTAAATTTTTTATATAAACTATTAAGGTTGGTTATCAAATCGAAAGTCGATAATGAAGTTTGCATAAATAAAATCACAAACAACAATAAAACAAAATATAAAATCAAATCCAAACCTTTATTTTGCCCTTGCAGAAACGCATCTCGCTTTTTAACGATCGGCCCGACTCGAATTTCTGTTTTGATGGCAGCCGCCCCCTCAAACGAAGAATTTGATGTGCTTCGCTCCAAATATTTTTCCTTTAGCTTCGAAACACTGCAACTTGTGTTTTTCAGATTTGGCCGCGTTCTAATAGTGAGCGGCTCTTTATTCGAATTATATTCGAGCGATTTTTTGCGTTCCGCAATCAAATTCGATTTACTCGAGTCTGTCGAAGAATTACTATTGACCCGTCGAATTATTTGTTTAAACTCATGCGCAACGCCTAAATCGGCCGGATTCTCTTCGAGTATAGATAGAATCGTATTATTATTATTATTATTAATTCCGTTAGTAGGAGTTCCGTTATTATTAGGCCCGCTACAATTTGAACACTCACTAAATCCAGAATCACTTCGTTCCGAGCACATTTTAATTTTATTGCTTAACATGTTCATTGCATTGATATTGTTAAGCTTCTGCTCGAGCTGTACATTGTCGGGCATGTCATTCTCATTTTCGCTTAGCGTTGACATGTGCGACTGTATTTCCGATATGACACGAGATGATGATGGTCCCGATAATGAGGGGCGTGGACTATTGCCGGCCGGTGAATTGCTGATACGTCGTGCTTGTAATGACATGCGCCCTAGTGCACGTATTGCATTACCAGTTTTCTAATTTTTATAATTTTTCGGGTTAAAAAGCAAAAAAAAAAAATCGAAAAAAATCAAAACCATGCAATTAGATAAAAAAATATGCGCGCCACTGCTACTGTCGATTTAGTGGGCGGCCCAAAACAAAAATATTACAAAATACAAAAAAATTACAAAATCAATAAAATCTTCGATACTTACTTGCCACTTCCGGCGAATTATAAACTTTTTCAATTTATCGGTGCATATTCTAACGTTTGTCATGTCATCATTCTCGAGTGCCAACCATTCCGACGCCAAACACTGGGTCGCACTTAGCCGCTTCTCTTTGCGGTGCACTAGTAAATTGGAAATAAAGTCTTTTGCTTCTTGAGATACTGTGTCGAATGCATCATCGTCAAAATCAAAATCCGCTCTCGTTATATTGGCAAATGTTTCGACGTCTGTGTCGCCCATAAACGGTGACAATCCCGACAGGAGTACATAACATATCACACCAACACTCCACATATCCGATAGGAATCCAATTGGTTCGTAACTTATAATTTCGGGCGGAATAAATTCGGGTGTACCGAATAGTACGCGCACCGGCGTTTCAGGCGTCAATTTCTGTGCCAGCCCAAAATCGATAATTTTTACTTGATGACTGTGCCGCGTATGACACATTATATTCTCTGGTTTTAAGTCTAAATGAACAATGGATTTGCTGTGCATGTATTCGACGCCTTCACATATCTGTCGTACAAATAAAATGCAATCTCGCTCTGTAAGTGTAAAGTCATCGGCTACCACGCGTTCAAACAATTCGCCGCCAATTATACTGCAAAGACAAAATCATCAATCATTTAGACTTATTTAAATTCGATATATAAAGACGTCACTCTACTTACTATTCCATAACCATAACAATTTCCTTGGGTTGTTCAAATGCAGCGGCCAATTGTAATAGCTTATCATGTTTCAACGAATTCATAATTTCGATTTCGTCCAGCACTTTTACGCGATCCTTTGCCTTAATACATTTAATAATTTTTGCGGCCAAAATCGAGCCACTCTCCTTGTCCTGGACTTTGTGTACCACCCCGAATCGCCCTTTACCCAATTCCTCGAGCGTTTCGTATTTCGATTTGAATTCGGTACCCGATTGTATACTAATTTTCGCATTGGACGGTGTAGTCGAGCTTAACTGGACGGGTGATTCTTTTTCAATGTGCGCTTCATCGCTCACCAAACTAGGTTCGCTCAGGCCATGGATATTTTCTGCCCGCACCCGAAATTTATAGTGAGCTTCTGTGATTAATGTTTTAACAGTGTACGATAGGGAGTCGACTATGGTGGCTAATTCAATCCAGTCATTATTATTCTCTTGCATTTCCAATATAAATCCAGTGATCATGCATCCGCCATCGTACGGTGGTCCACGCCATGTTACTGTAATCGCGTTACTACTATTTTTCGATATCGCTGGTTTACCACTTGGCGGATCGGGCACACCTTCGACCGCAACCGATGCTGATGCTATATCCATGCCGAATGTATTGACAACCTCGACTGTATATTTTCCACTTTGATTTGCGGTTATATTCGTTAACAATAATCTTGAATGACTGTTCTTTGTGATTATTTGAATTGTATCAGATTCTGCAATAACATGACCCTAAAAATATATATATACATATATGAAACAACATAAATCTCGATTACACATTTGGTCACGTGTTGTGTTAAGGGCAAATATGGAATTGAATTACAACCAAATTGTTTTGTTGAGTTGTTTTAGTTTCGATGCCTGGCACAATGAAATACGAGATATGTATATATATATATACACACAATTGGTCAAAAGAAAATATCAAAAGATGTTATTGTTACGCTTCATGCGTAAGCGACGAACCCGATTTATGCTATTGCATAACATACATTCAGGCGGAAATTGACCGATACAAAAAATGTAATTCACAACCAAGATTAAACATACATATGTGAACTATTTAGTGTGCTATTAAATATAAATTAAAAACTTACTGCTCGCATCCAAATTACTTCCGGTTCTGGATAACTACTAAAATTAACATCCAGCGCCACAGTGCCTCCAATCAAAACCGTACAATCATCAGGCCCCTTTTCAATATAGGCTGGAATATATTTTATGGTTGGTTCGTCCACACTTAAATCTAAGAGACTATGCGGATGATGTGGTTGGGGTACAGGTAATACAGTTAATTCGGTATAGCACGATACGGAATTACACACGTTGCTGGGTGAATATGCGGTACACTTTATTTCACCACTGTGTTTGTGTTCGACGCCTAAAATATGTAAAATTTGATAACCATCTGTCTGGTGTTCAATCTGAAAGTAAATAAAAATAAATGTTAGATAAATGTAGAACAACGTATTGGTTTAAACGCGCCGTTTTTCTCTTTTTTAAACATTTTATTTATTTAGCTGATTAATAAGTTTGTGTTATCCATTTCGCAGGTACCTTAAAGTGCGCATGAGATCAAGAATAAACAGTAACACAACGTCACAGAGTGTGAATAGCGCATAACAAATTAATTATCGACTGAGTCGTGCTAAGTTTATAGCTAAATTTAATAGTTCAAGTATATATAGTGCGAAACGCGTTTCCAGTGAGTCATAATTTCATTAATATTATTTATTAACCACGTCGACCACGTTTTTCAAGGTTGATGGATTATAAGCCCAAGTTCTTATAAACATAATATATAACAATTTGAAGTTTGAATAAATTCGAATTTTTGAAATTTTTATTAAGCCAGACAGTGAGCAAGAACTTCGAAATATGTGGTCTTATCATGGTAGAAGGTTTTTTTATTATTTTTATTAAAACGGTTGGAACCTACTGAGGTTCCGCACTCAATGCCACAATGGGCCCATGGTGCAGACCACGAAGATCTATCCTAAATCGCAGGAGCGTACTGGAATCTTAGCAAACTGTAAAAGTTTGAACCAAGGAATGGATACTAACTGATCTACTTTAAAAAATCCGGAAGAGAGCACTTGGGATCTAGCTCCGACAAAGGCCGGGCAGCTGCAGAGGTAGTGTAAGCAGTCGTCCACTTCCTCTAGGCAGTCGTTACAAAGAGCATCCTGTACTAGTCCCATGTGTTGGAGATGAACCTTGAAACGTCCATGGCCGGTGATAAGTGCGACCAGAATTTTGAGTTTTTTTTTTTAAGGATAATACAAATTTAGTGAACCTCAGGTTGGGTTCAATAATGAAATGTTTCGCCTTCCGACAGCTAGGAGTAGAACGCCGCTTCAGTCCCAGTTCAAGTAGAGCGAATTTCTTAATCGGTATTAATCTTTACCACCATTGAAGGATAGAGGATTTTCTGGTTCAGGGCCAACAAATTTATTACGTGAATACTATTTATCAAGTTAAGTAAACCTGAAGTATTGTTTTAAAATTTTGACATTTACATACAGATATTGGGCCACATTTTATTTTGTCAGATTGGTGTGCTTTATTATAGATTGCTTTAATGAACATTAAAATACAATTTCGAAAAAAACTTGCTCAAAATTCATTTATTAATTAAACTAAAATTTAGTTTAAATTCTTTGTAATTTATAAAATTAAGTAAAAACAGAAATGTTGCCTTAATTCGTGGGAAATGGTCTAAACATTATGATCGAGTTTAGATGAAAATTTAGCCATAAAGCCTGTATTCCATTGTGAAAAATTTACTGTCAGCAAAAACAAAATGAGATAAAAATATGAATTTGCTGGTGGTTTGAAAGAAACAAGTGACATTACCTTTAAAATTTTACTGGAATGAAAAATGTGTTTGTGTTAGTGTGTTGCCATAATTTGTTATAAAAAAGTATCAAGTTGAGTGTTTTTTATGGCAACATTTATAAACATCGACATAAAAATTTTGTGCGAATTCGAAATTTTTTTCACCCACAAATCTAAATTTTATTTGAATATTTTTATGGTCAAATGTAATTTTGTTGTAGATTTTTTTTTTAATATTTCAGTCGTTATAGTAATAAATTATTATTATTATTATTAATTATAATAAAATAAAA
Organism: Tipula unca; assembly: GCA_951394425.1. NCBI lineage: Eukaryota > Metazoa > Arthropoda > Insecta > Diptera > Tipulidae > Tipula > Tipula unca. Next base: position 199,774,565 of record OX596381.1, read on the forward strand.
AATAAAAAAAATAAGATCTCTGTCACACTAATGGTATCTTTAATTTTCTTTCTTCTTTCAGCAGCAAAAAATTGCTGTCACAGGCTTAACAAAAATGTTGTTCAGATTTTACTAATTTACCCAACATTTCTAAATCTACTACTATAGAGAGAGACTAAAAACTCGCTTTTAATTTGTAGATAAATAAAGCCATACGCTGTCATTTCACACGCAAACAAATACTTATGCATTAATCGTGGAAAGAACATTATACCCTTATGTTCCACAAATTGTAACCTTTGTCAAAAATGAGTAAAAACACTTATAAGCACAGTAGAGCTATTCAATTAATTGTTTGAAAGCCATATAACTAGGATAAGTCCCACAAATGTTCTTATTCGATACCGTTTATAAGATTTGTTGGTTGCACGAAATACTTAACTAACGGTTGTCCAATTAAAGTTAACCATTCAATATTTTGGATTATGATTTATATCCAAATAATTATATATCGATGTAAAGTGCGAAAGACCAAAAGAAATTAAATTGAATTGAAATAATTTTGGCATTTAATCCCTTGTTAGCGAATCTCTTGTCAAATATTATCATGCAACCGGGCAAAAAATAAGTAGTTAATCTCTCAATTTTAGTCTTATGAAAATAGGTTCCACATAGTAATGGCTGTTATTATAATTTCTATGTGGAACCTATGTATTTACCTATAGGAAATAAGAAAACTAATTTAGGAAACCAAACACTATATTATTAAAGTCCAACCATAAAAATATGTTCCACAACGTTCCGAATTTAAATAATACAATATGTAATAACAACGTGTGTTCCGCAATTCTTTTAAACATTTAACAACTGAACATCTGCAATGAAGTTAGTAATAAAATTCTGCTCAAAGTTTACCTACGCCCTATATAGAAACGTATATGTTGAAAAACGTTTGCTTCTTTTCAAATATGGTGGTGAGTTACTCTTAATATTTTGGTCTCACGTGCTAAAGTGATGATTTATTTATATACATAGATACCGCATTCCACACAAAATTCCAAGAATATCGATCACACCGGATAAACTATTTTTATAATTAATCAGAACAAATCAACAAAAAAAAAAAAATGTAAATACCTTTATATGTATATAACAGTAAATGCACGTGGATAATTTAGAAATTTTAAATATTTACCGTAAAATAGATAATCGAATAAATTAAATAATCATTATAGTCGTCGCATCACACAAAAACAATAAAACGCTATTTACATAAAACCTTTACAATCTCGCGTGTACACACCAACCAACAAATTTTTAATTATTCACACTGATAAGAGCCTCACCATAAACACAAAAATTAATTTCGTGTATGCAAATTAAATTATTAAACACAAAACACTTTACATAAACGTTTGTACACCGTAATTAATTGATTAAATTGTGTAAAAAAAATTAAAATTTTTATTTAATTTACACAACACTTATGTTTAGGTAAACAATAATTAAATTGCATTAAAAAACAAATAATAAAAAAACGAGTGCACTTCACTCAATTGTTTATAATCGACTGAGCGCTGCTACCCTCGGCTATTTAGTGAACGCGCAGTATAAACAACGACTAATCCGATTTGAGATTTGAAATATGTACAATGAAAAAAAAAAAAAAAATAAAAAAACAAAATGCGATGAATACGTTTTGGATGGGCAAGGTTACCACAAATAGCGTTATGTCTGTGTTACTGTTTGTATGCTGCATATAGCGCAAGTACATACAGATACATTATACATAATTTAAGCGTCGGTCTTTTAATTTCGTTTCGTTTGTTTGTTTGTTTTGTGTTTCTCCACCCGTCGATTTGGTTTATTTTTAACTTTACTACTCGCGCTTATCAGAGATGAATTCGTTTCGTTTTTTTTCTTTTTAGTGCGCGTGCAATACTAGAGGCTAGAGCACATGCAGGCTGTACATAACATATATTACACGAAACTAGATTCTAAGGTCAAAAGTCATTCAGACAATAAACGATTTTTTGTTTATCGTGTACTATCAGTTTTTGGAATTATATTTTACGAGATTTTTTATAGGACCCATCGGAATGACAAGCTTCCCAGAATTTTATTAAATTTTTGTCAGATACGCGATAATGAATATATGTATATTCGAGTAATTTGAGAGATAATTGTATCCGGATTTCTGATGAATATATTCATATAGATATATGAAATTTTATCCAGAACCCTCCTGCTCATTCAGAAACAAATCGATAACATGTGCCATAACTAACGTCGTTGAATTCGACAGCAAAATTAATTTTCAATGGTTTTGACAACAAGAACGAATTCATTTAACTAAATTGGTTCTTCGCAGTTACGTGTCGAAAAGGGCTTCATTTAGGTCAGTCTTTAAATATTTACAAATCGAATGTTGCTCAATATATTTTTGATCGGTTCTTTGACTTTAATTATTTTGATATATATATATATATATATATATATATATATATATATATATATATATATATATATATATATATATATATATATAATTTTAAGTTGCTGAAAAATATTTAAATTGAAAAGTTGCTCAATATTTTTAAAAATCTAAATTTAAAATAAAAATCTAGAAAATTGTTTGTCGTTTGTGCGGTATCGGTATGGAAAAGTGTCACCGATCACAGTTTAAACTTTAATAATTAATCACCAACAGTTGCTCAATATTTTTGTTTGCATTAATATCAGAAAATGTTGAATAGATTGTGCAAGAGAAAAAGTTTTGAAATATAAAATCATTGTTGATCCGTAAATTTGGTGTTGCTCAATATTTTAGAATTATCGGTACATGTGACATTTTCAATAATAGAATATATGTTCGGAAATTTGCAATAATTTTAGGAGGAATATTGGCCAATGAAACATTCTTGAGAGTTATTCGAGGTCGACAGTATATACGCATAGTTTGTAATAATACTCCAATAAATGCTAGGTAAAACAGACATAAATTTGGAAGATACATTTGTTTGAAATGACGTACTGGTCGAATACTTTTATTTCAAAATTCGTTCAAAATTCCATTAAAATTTTCTGTATTCTGTATATTGCTAATACATATAGTTTGAAAAAATCAAAATTAATGTGAATCCACAGACAATAAATATGATGAAATTTAAATTACTAAAAATACGTTCATAGCAAATTTGAATAATTTTTTGTGAATTTCCCAATTTATGACAAATTTTGTAAGTTATTCGAAAGCAACCGATTCGGGCTCGTAGATACCCATTGATTTCGCATTGATGTGCCTACTGGTCGGCATACTGATTTTTGAAATCTCAATGTTTTTACTTTTTTATTTTTATTTCTCTCAGACTGTTGAAATTTGAATTAACAATTTAATTTCGTATCAAGTTTGAAATTTTGGCCAAACATATTTTTTCTAGCTTAAACTCATTCAAGTTTAACAATTCATTTGAGCGATTCCCGTCTTTTCTTATAGACCAAAGTTTTTGCAAATCTCAGAATTTTACGGAACAATTTTAAAACTGGATAAATCATATTGACAATTTGTTAAACTTTCAAAAGTTCTAAAATAGCTGTCAAAAATTTCAGATAATTTCCAAATTTTGATAAACCTTGAAAATTTTGTAAGTGCAAATGTGGTAAGATCAGATTTGTAAAAATTCAAGAATGCCGTGACTATGGTGTGGCTCAGTAAAATACATAATTGTAAATTTTCAAACACGTTTTCAAGTTTACCTGTCCGAGTAATTTGCAGTTAAATTTAGAAACAAATTTCATAATATATTTAATAAGACATTTAAGCCATCCCTAATTCTGACTTATATCAACTAGTTTAGTTCAAGATTTAACATAAGTAGTTACTTCTGAACGTGTTGATATAATTTAGACAAATTTTATGGCTGAAGCCACAAATCAAAATTAAGGTATAATTTTAGGTCACATATTTTAACCGAGGCTTTTCAGTCATATAGTACGTATTTGACTTAAGCTTGTATATTGCACGTTAAATCAACAATTCTATGCCATATAAGACATATTTGAATACTAGGTTACCGTGTTAATCAGTGACAGCTTAAGCTTAAGACTTTTTAAATTCGAGTATTAATTAAAATTTCTATAGATTTGGTGTTCAATATGTTTGGTATATAAAATCATTGTTGGTTCGTAAATTTGGTGTTGCTCAATATTTTAGGGTTATCTGAATATACTTTTCCAATAATATAATTTATGAGTTAGGCGACATTCTAATTTAAATTATTACAATTTTTATGCGGCGTTATGAAAATGTTTGTGTGTTATTCGAGAACAATCTTTATCATATAGTGTCTGATTGGCAAATAATTTGGCCAAACTATTTTGTTGTATACGTAATTCTCCTTAAACTGGTTCATATTTTCGAATTTCTTCCAGTTACTTTTATTTCAAAATTTGCTCAAAATTCCATACAATTAAAATAAATCTCAAAATTTGACAAATGAACTTCAAAATTCTCGAAATTAACCGTTAAAATTTCGTAATTAATTAATTAAAACAGTTTTAAAGGCCATTACTGGCCCCTTACTGAGTCAACAATTCGGCTCCAGCGGTTTCGATCCCGAGCATGGTCTTCATACTGTCTAAGACAATCTGAAGAGGCCAAGTCGTTCTCTACACCGTGGGGCCATCGTCGCCTGCAACGACCTCTGCGCCTACCATATGGTGGCTCTCCTTTCAGAGATCGCTGCACAATTCGTTCCGGATCAGCACGCAGAACGTGCCCGAGCCAGCGTACTCGCTGAGATCTTATTTCATGTACAATATCGGGGATCTTCATCAGATCTCTGATCTCGATATTGTACAGAGCTCGGTAGGTACCATCTATTTCGCGTTTTGGGCCGTAAATCACACGCATGACTCTTCTCTCAAATGTAAGGAGCCATCTCTCGTACTCATCCGTCAGCGCCCAACTTTCACATCCAAACATAACAACGGGCCTGATCAACGCTTTGTAAAGCTTCAGCTTCACGGCACTTGATAAGTGTTTAGATTTTAGCAGTGGCCTTAGAGGATACAAAGAACGACTGCCAGCTGCCAGCCGCACTTTAATATCCTCACCCACACTGTTATCGTGAGTGATAAGAGAACCCAAATATTTGAACCTCCTCACTCCCTCAAACGTGTGGTGGCCACTACTAAAATCTGGTGTGCCATTGTCCCTAAAACCAGAGATCAGGTATTTCGTTTTGGACTCATTGATCTGAAGTCCAACTGAAGCTGAAAACTCTACAAGCGGATCAAGTATTTGTTTCACTCCGTTGCTATTCAGTCCAATCACGCATATGTCATCTGCATATGCAAGCACCTGATTGGACTGGCGATATAAGATGTTACGCTGCGGTGTTTCAGTTTTACGAAAGATGTACTCCAACATGAGATTAAAGAGTATCGGGGACAGAGCATCTCCCTGCCGAACACCCGAGTTAACTACAAAACTTGTCGATAGCCTGTTCTCAACTTTAACACAGCATTGGGACTGCGTCACTGTCATCCTACATAGTCGTACCAGTTTTGTTGGCATTCCTAGGTATTCCAGAGCAGACCACAAACTCTCTCGATTGATCGAGTCATAGGCCTGCCGGAAATCCAGGAACACCTGATGTACGGGGATGGATGTCTCATAATATTTAGATAGAATCATCCGCAGCGAAAAGACCTGATCGGTGACTGATCGATTCGGACGAAATCCTCCCTGATAGTCACCAACCAAACCCTCCGCTAGAGGAGTGATTCTATCCAAAGCAATGTATGACAGTAACTTGTACGCTGTGCAAAGGAGTGCTATACCGCGATAATTCTCACACTTCAAGCGGTCTCCCTTCTTGAAGATGGGGCATATCGCGGCCACTTTCCATTCGTCAGGCATTACTTCGGTTCGCCATACTAATCGAATAAGGTCGAAAAGACAGTTCAACAAATTCGTAAATCGTGAACTAAATTTAAGTAAAATTTAAAACTAAATTTATTTAAAATTCAAGATGGGAGTGCTTTGGTATGAGAGAGAGTTTACTTTGGAATTTTTAAAACCAATATTTTGATATTCCGAATTTAATTTTTGCCAATTTTATTAATTTCGTCGGAATTTCTGAAAGATTTAGATATTTTAAAAGTAGACAACAAATTCTTAATTTTGTAACAGAATTCAGAATTAATGTGCGTTTGCAGAGACAACCTATTCCCGCAGAGTGTAAATTCTGAACCAAATAAATTTTAGGAAAATTTTCTGAAATCAAATTTTACGCCAATTTGTGCGCGTTGAATTTGGCCAAACTAGTTTCCATTTAAATGTAATTCTCGTTAAACTGAATCAAATTCTGATCTACAATAAAAGCCAAAATAGGTTTTAGTAAATCTCAGGATTTGATAAAATGTTCCGAAAAGTTCCAAAAAAAAAAATGTAAAATTTTTGATACATTTTGAAAAGTTCTAAAATAGTTCACAAACATTTCTGATATAATGTCACAGAGTTTTTTGGAATTACCAAAGGCAGTAAATGTTTCATTAATCAGAACGATTTTTTTTGAGTGGAATATTGCTGATTTTAAAGTTTTAGGAAGAATTGATGAATGTCATAGCTACGAGTATGTTTTTCAGTAAAAGAATTGAGAATTTGCAAAATTTGGCTTTAAGAGTTTATGTTGAATTCTGTAAAAAAGAGTGTAACCACTTATCTTAAATTCAAACTTAGTTCTGAATTGTAACATTACATATTGTTCTGCGTAAGGAATATTTAAATATCGTAATTTAGAAATAAGATTTCCATAAGTTTGGTAGATTGCATTAATGTTTCAGGAGCTTTGCAGCTGAAAAATGGTAATAGTCACAGTAATGATTAGAATAGACAGTTTCAACGAGAAGATTCAGATAATCCAAATGCTGAATTGTTCTTAGCCAAAATTGCTTTCCAATTTCACCTGCCGCTATCTCAGAATTTACAGAACCTTCGAGAAAAATATCTGTCGATTATTTTTTAAAGTCTATCTATATATATGATATAGCAACTGATGTAGACAATGTTTTAACAAATGTCGCCACTGGCTATAAAATAGAATGATGCAAGTAAAAAAAAATGTAAATCACGAAAATCTGTTTACAATTCAACACCATGTCGTTTTTACAATAAATAAATAATCAAATTAAAACACATTTGCGTATTTTATTTTCCCGCTTGCACATTACATCCTTATATAGTGATAGACGTATACATGTATATATATTCATTTGACGTCAGCAGTCAATCAATCTACCACCACATGTTTCATACAGGGTTATAAAATAGTCTATATACAAACTAACAATCTATCAAGTTCAAAGCAATGCAATAAAAAAAATGAAAAATACGATTATAAGACGAACATCTTAAAATGTGGTACACACACACAGACTCATATACACATAATCAGATTAGATCATGTAGCTTTCGTATAAAATATTTTGTAATAAATCGAAATCAATCACTAATCAATTCACGATTATGGCTTTGGGGCAACAAATAAATCCGCGTATGCACATATACACAGTGCGTTAATTGGCAATGAAGCGATAATTATATGTTTTGGTTCAGATGAAACTTTATTTGTATATGCACCTATGTATGTTTGTAAGTACGTGAAGTTATATGTACATTACCCGGAAGATAAGACAGATAAATAAATAAAAACATAAAAATGAGTGGGGGAAGATAAGAATATGTCTCTCAGCCGATGGACCACCCGTTTTCTATATATATACATAAGAAAATAAGAAATTTGATAAAAATACACAAAGGCGTTTGGTATCAATAAAATAAATTGATTAATTGGAAAAATATCGGTGTTAATCCTAAATTATAATTGGAAATTTATAATTAAAAAAAATAAAATCGAGTTTGTCCCTTGAAGGCATTTCTATTGATTTGATCTCGACGAAAAAAGAAACGTTTTAATTGAAAACTTATACGACAAGAATATGTGGTTTAAGGTGATACGTGACAGATTTTAAATCTATATAGACGCAGGCATGCTGTTACTTTCTAAAAAAATATTTCTGGTTTTAGGTTTTTGAATTAATTAAAATTTTCGGAATAAATTTTAAGGTCGATGTGATGTGGAAACTGAGTTTTAAATTTAAAGATTTGTAACAAAAATACATTTTTGGACTAAGTTGGGGATACACCTCCAAAGGGATAGGAAAGACTTTGATTTTGGCATAATCATATACTCCAATTCCAGCATCTTCCATTGAAACACGGACCTTATAGGGTTAATAAAAAGTAAAATAAAAATTTATAACAAAACGATTCGCACTTACCGAAAATCTTCTACTCTTGTCATTAATTTCACTGCCGCATATACTCCATCGCACCACGGCACTATCGGGTTTGACGCGGCACGAAAACGAAACCACCGAACCATGCGTACTAACTAAAGATAGTGGCTCTTTTAAAAATTCTGGCGGATCATACATGTCAATTTCGTTTAATTCGTCTATTTTAACATCACACTCGGTACTACAGTCACCAAATTCCGTTGACACGAGACACTGATACATGCCCGAATCATAGGTAAACGGATCCAGTACGCGTAATCCAATGATCCCGTAGCCATAATCGATATACTGAAAATCTTTAGAATTTTGAACGATCTGGTCGTTACGCTTCCATACCACATCATAGGGGACACAACAATCGACGTGACAAATTAAATCGATTGGAGTACCCTCTTTTGTTTCGACATCACCTAACGGTTTAACGAATTCGGGTATAACAAACGGAATGTCTTCATCAGTGTCGTACACATGAACCAATGCTGAGCTGGACGCTATACCATCGTCACTTTCACATACGCATGTATATTCACCCTGATCGCTCATTTGGACATTTTCGACCGATAGGGTTATTTGATCGTCAAGTATATTCATTTTGATGCGGTCGCTTGGTGGTATTTCTGTGCCATTGCGATAGAAACGGGCCGATGGTGTGGATGAGCCGCGGTAGTTGCAGGCAAGCGACATTCGACCACCGATTCGCGTCGCATTGCCCATAATTCGTTTGGAGAAAGTTAGATTGCGACGCGGTGAAGAGCTTAGGGTTCGCATCATACGTGTACGACTGCCCCGATTTCCGATCACATCTAGGCGGGCGGTTGCTTCGATACGGCCATACTCGTTTTCGAGTGTGATACGATAAAGGCCTGCATCTTCAACGGTGATCTCTTCTATTTCTAATATTCTACAATCGTCTTTTTCTTTGATATTAATTCTAGCTGATGGCGTTATAACGATAGTACCATTTTTGTCCCATGTCGACCAGGGGTGCGGATGTCCCTCGACCACGCACTGAAAGCGGACGGTTTCACCCTCCTCGGCGACCCGATTATGTGGTATGGATAGAAATTTTGGTGCTTGGGTTTTTTGTTTTCTCTTTGATTTTTCGATGTCAATGTGTGTGGCCCGATACGATAGTGGCATTGGTGATATACTCCGGATGGGGGTGGAACGTGGTGTGGACCGCGGTGTAGAATTGGCTGAATGCGTAAAACCTGGTGGTTTGGTCAATTGACGACTTAGATGGTTTTCCTTCTCTTCTGGAACTATAATATGTGTTAGAATTTCTAAAAATTAATTGACCAATAAACAATAAGTTACCATCAACTACAATACAGGCTGACGACATTGATCGGCCCATACTATTAGTCGCTGTACACAAGTAATCTCCTTCATCTTCTGGATACACATGACTAATCGCCAGTCTTGCAACGCCATCATTGAATTCGGTTTGAAAATCGGTCGAATGAGGTAGTCGATGTCCATCTTTCTCCCACGTAATAGTCGGCTCCGGTATTCCGGCGACACGACATTCCAACGTGACTGAATCACCGTCACAGCATTTTAAATCTTTTAAATGTGTCACAAATTCAGGAAGTGATTCTATATTACTGCGTGTGCGCGTGACAAAATATATAAACGAATTTTAAAATCAAGACCTCACGAGTCAATCAATCATTTTTTATTTAGACTAGACACTAGTCTACAATATTATATATAGTGATAGTTGTAAAAAACTTACCCATGTTTAACTGCAGTTTTGTCCATGTTCGCTTTATCCAAATCTGTAAATAAATTCCAAAATTAGAAACTCTGCTCTATGTTATACCTGCGCGGTTACAACAATTATTGTGTTATCATAAACAAGTTTATTATTATTTTTATAAGTGACACAGTCGCTTGTCTCGAAATTCTAATTAACAATTCGATTATACTTTGCCGATAACAATTGTTTATATAAATAAAATATGTAAAACATTTGTTGGTGATAGTTGTTTTGTTATGTACAGTTTTCTATATAATTGAAATAATTATATTGTCAAGTAATAAGTCTGCTATACAAGCGTTGAGTTAATATATTTTCCGCTATATGCGCGCCTATTTACTAATAATCTGGCAATTAGAATCGCTATACGCTCTAAGGTTAAAAAAAATTAAAAAATATTTTCAATAACGGCCATTTTAACTTTGCATGTCAAGTTCGCGAAATAATTATGATCGTGTGCAGAGCGCGATCGATTAATTATAAATATCGTTCGCATTTTCTTAATTTTACGTTTGTATAAACGCGCGCACGCCACTTAATTTAATTAATAAAAATTAACGACGAAAAAATACACCACTAACCTTTAGCAAAAATTTGTAACGAGATTATTGCCTTCGCTTCGCCATAACAATTGCGCGCGATCACTGAATACGTCCCCGTATAATCTAATTTTGCACGTGGAATTTCTAAACGATACTGTGGCCCATCACCGATTCGTTTAAAGTGCGGTGCATCGATATAATAGTCGGGCTGAAAAAAAAAACAACAACAAATATTATTTAAAATAATTTTTTCAAGATCGATTACGCGATCTATTTATATAAAATATAAAAAAAAATATATTTTTTGCCTTATTTGTAATTTACGCGATCGCAATCACAACAACAACAACAACGGCGGCGATCTCATATTTCTTCATTAAAACGAAAAAAATTTTGTACTGACTGACGCCAGTTTGTTTTGTATACAGTATGATAATTATTATTTCGTATCGAGATACATATTATGTATATGTATGTATGTACTCAATTATAGGGTGATCGTATATACATACAGATCCATTTAAACCTAATTTTAAAATAAACGATGATCATCAAAAATATAAAGATCCAATAATTATTAAGTTCTGTTAAAATTAATTAATTCATTTTGGACTGCGAGTATATATTTAACTATGCATGTAGCATATGCGAAATATTTTATTTGAAATTACGATCTTGAGATTTCATCATCACTACGATCGTATATACATATGTACATACAAAATTTTGCGCCACGATCGCAATTAACGATAATAATTTAATGATATACATATATATTCAAATTAAATATAAATGAGCTGCCACAATATTTTTGAAATTTAATTGTTTATTTCAATTGTGGCGACCAATTTGGTAAGACGAAGGATAAATTGAATTGGGGTGGACAAAATCGATTTGATTCGAGTGGACTAGTTTGTATATTATGTTTATAGTGTTAGTATCACATATATAATTCGTATTTACGTATGTGACTTAAGTCAGTTAACGGGGCATTTAGATTATTTATTTTAAGCATAACCGCATGATATCTTTAAAATAAGCGTTGAGTAAATTAAATAGTTGACCGCTTTATTAGTTGATCATCTTAATTTCGAAACTTAATATTCTCTGAATCTTTAAATATTGGAAAAATTGGAGTACTAAGGGTTTAATCAGTATCGTACACGTGAAAAAAATTTCAAAATTTTTCGAATTTTGAAATATAATTAAGAAATTTAAAAGTTTTAAAACATTTTAGTTTCTCAAACCCGAGTTAATATTTCAAGTAAAAATTCAGTTTTATAAACGTCAAATATATATGATTTCAAATTGGTAATCTCCATCTCGCACGTAATCGTAATTCAAAATCGGGGCCCTACAGTAAAACGGGCATTTGAGCCCGGGCCTCTATGGAGCATAATATGACCCTCTAAAGCAGAGATACAACATAATGATATATTTTCAAATCATAAAATGAAACTGTGTAATTATAAAATACTAAGCGGATCGGATGATCCGACATTTGAGCAAAGTTGTGTAAAACTGAGCTATTCTCTGTGAAGCGATTTTAAGACAGTAATATTTAAAAACTACTTAGATAAAACTAAAATTATAAAAATAATTTAACAAACTGGAGCCATTAACAAATTGAGCAACTTTTCTAACGCGCACTAATTTAAGCCGATTTTCTCGGAATCTCTAAAAATCATGAAACTTGAGTTGATACTGACAAAAACCCTGCAGAATAGTCGAATTATCTAATTTCGCAACAAATAAAAAAATTGAGCTACGATTTTGAGCAATTTTTTAAAATATTTGTATACCTTAACAAAATAGTATAGAATGTTTTAAGAAACGTATGAGAAATATTGGGCTACTAAAAATGAATTGTGAATTACGAATAATACACATCTATACACTAAGGCAGATTAAATTCGTTTAAATTTAGTAGAAAAAATCATATTTAATCAGTAAAATACTGGTGTACAGCAAATACGTCCATTACAATCCGGGCGGGAAATATGTGTGAAATTATTCTAAAAAAAATTAGAAATGTTCACCGCAGGCAATACTACGTTCATCCCGTTCACATGATTTAGATAATCAGTAGATATATACAAAAATTGCAATCTTTGTCGAATGTTGTATATTTGGCAGACAATAGACTCATTAACTCTCCAGCCATATGTTGTAATTAACATAACAATAACTTCTTTTTATGGTTTTCAACTAATTAAAAATTTAATTTTGAAATCGCATGATGAAAACTCTGTTTACATCGTTAGAATTGGGCCGAAAACGGAATTTTGTCTCGCTCCCTTTAAAATATATTTTTAATTCATTAATAAACTTTTTAGATGTAGGTACCTGTTAGTATTTATAATGATGGTCATAGATCAAAATACATAAAAGTATTTCAATTGTTTCGATTGTGTTTATTAATTTATTTGGGGTAGGATAGCAGCTGTTTAGTTTTAAAATGGAAGTTCTAGACTGGTTGAGGTATAATGTAATATCTATAAGGAATGTCAGTCAGGCTGCTACTAAAACGCTACAATCATACTTCCTTACGGCGAATGTTGCCCAGAATTGTCATACATCTATAAATAAGATTGCTGATTGGATACAGAAATAGCGCGAGAAAAACAAACGGTCTAACACCAACTCGTGTATAATAACCAGGCAGACCCGTTGTAAACTGGGTCGATTCAGATCTGTCCAGCAGATATCGCTTTATGCAAAATGCACAAATGAGCAAGGGGAAGAAACCGTATTCCACGTGCCTTGTAGATGCGTGTTCGCTTAGAGCAAAATGAAATTTATGGCAACTGATGGATCCTTAGTAAGATCGAATTTTTAATTGTGGTGTAGCTACGGACCATAACCTATAAGTTTTAAAATGCAAACAGGAATTGTTGGACAATTTTTCATCTGTGCCCGTGAACGCAGGTTTGCTGATTGATGCCATAAAGGCCTTGATTTGGTAATAAATAAGTCGTCACCATTATGCAAATTAAATAATATAGATAGGAGCAGAAAGTTGTCAACGATTGTCACGTCACTGAACAATTGTTGTTCAAACTAAACAGCTTTAATCAGCGTTAATTTAATCAGCTATGGTTAATGGAGTATGTATTTATACTATCGCACAAATAAGACGGATTTCGGTATATCCCATACTTCCTCGATGGGATTTGGGTCTGGACTATTCGCTGGCCAGTTCAATGCCACAAATTTCTCATCTCTACTGGACTTTTTCGAGACGTTGGCATTATGAGGCTTATCATTATCCGGCATTACGATAAACTCTTACGATATACGAGCTCTGTTTTAACTTTTAAACTGATGCCACTCCAAACCATTATTGAAATTCCACCAAAACAATTGGTTTCTTAGTTACGACAGCCAGTAAATTGCTCTCCATTGTCTTTGTAGACTTGATTCCGTCCAGTGATATATTTATTCAACATCGTGATTCATCAGCGAACAGTACCGTTCTTCATAAAATTTCAGTCTGGCTGCACGATTTTTAGGGATGTTTTCGTTGACCCAACCTCGGGATTTTTGAGGCAGTTACGAATAGATTGATCCGGTAATAATCGGGCGGTTTAGTAGAGTGCGCTATTCATTTTGAATCGATTTGGCTATCCTTTTTTCTGCCTCTCAGAGTAGGCGTCGGTCTTCATTTGAAGTTGTGATGCTTTTTCTATCCGACCCAGAATTTATTGAGCTATTGAAAAGGACTGATTTTCACACAATTTGTAATTAAAAACAAATTACTTTTGAGAAATTTTAACAAATTCAAGTGGTTCAAATGCATCAAATAATATTTTAAAAACATTTTAAATATTGTAGATACAATCAAAAGCCTGAATAGAAGGAATACCGTAGTCAAAACGATATACAAAAATGCAATCTATACAATATAAATAAAAAATAAAATTTAAATGTCCTGATGTCAAAATTTAGTCGGCTTTGCCCACCCTCCCATAGTAAAACACGCGAAAAATTGTCTTGCATCAATGCTAGACAATATTTTCTGTGTTTTACTATGCGAGTGTTTGGCAAGGTCATCTAAAACTTGGTATCAAATATTTACTTTTTTGTAAAATTGGATGGATGATTGTCACCGAAATATTCCAAAAACATTACCAATACCGGACATTCCCAATAATTAGATTAAAAGTGGATTTTCCATTTTTGTTTTAAATTTTACAATTATCATTCGGTCATTGTTAACTATACCACATATATGTAATTAACAAAAATTATTTGACCTAAAAGACCGGTCAAATTGCCCGTGTATGTGACTAAAAAAATACTTGATCGCACGCACAACTAAGCATACATCAAGTTCCGGTTGGTACATCAGAATGACGTGTATTTGAATAAAATGTGTAACACCTTAAATGTTAGTGTTTTTTATTTAAGACACGATCCATTACCATGGTTAAGAAAGAAATTTTTTCTCGTCTTTCGCATGCTCATGTACATAACGTACTACAACATACATATATTTTTTGTGTTGTTGTTTTGTTAATGCGCTTAATGTATAACCATGATCTTTCACATATTTAATCGTATATAAACGTAATTATACGGCGATTACATAAATATTGCACACTGTACACCATATGGTTGTAATTACCTCGTTATTTTGTGTGATTAGAAAATATGTGACAAATTTTTATGGATATTTGTTGTATGGGCGAATTAAAATTCACATATTTGCATAAACCAATAATTAAGACGCTGCATATATACGTGAGATGAATAATGATATGGACATTAACTATATAGGTGGTCGCGAGTAATTACATAATCATGCTCTAGAAAGAATTATATATGTATATATGCGTATGTATAAATGAGATTTGTGTGTTATTTGTTAAGAGCAATTCCTGTCTATTTGTGCTTATTTGTATATATATAACGAACCAGGTCTTTGGAAATTAAATTTTAACATCTCATATTACAAGGTTGTTATAGATAGATATTTTTGAAATAATAAATTTAATTGTTTGTTATATAACAGAATTTGATTGATTTATGCTCACAAGCCAACTATAAACATATACTTATATGTCTGTATATATATACAAAACATACAAAAGAGCTGATCAAAATGTTTATATGAATGACGTTTCCTGTCTTACCTTTTCCTTTTTAATATATGTATTCTATATAATAAATACCGAACAACTAACCCGACCGCAAATGAACTTCAAAATTTATTAAATTTATAAAAGAATATAACATATTTGCATTAATCGCATGTGTCTCTCACATGTCTATCTCTAATCACCTTGGCAAAAATTAAAAAGAAATTGAAAAAAAAAATAAAAATTAATTACAAACATGACATTAATAAATCTTGTAAGACATTTATGTGATTCAATAAACATAAACGATGATTGCAGATAGACGAAAATAAAATCCATCTGCGGACACCGTTTCACGTATACGTATGACAATTATTTGAAGGAGCTGCGTAAAATTTCTTCAATTGAGTATCACACGCACGTTTCGACGTCAAAACACCAAATAATTTCCAAATTACGCTAAGCTTTTCTACCTATGCATAAATGTACGTACATCTGTATACGTATATGTATAAAAATATTAAGTGATGAGGATTACCTTATATGAAAAAATAAGGTTAGACAGACTTGAATATTATTTTTGTTTTGAATCGCGTTGCTGTTATTAATTAAAAGATATCTCATGAAGATTAATTTCGAAATTTTATGTTTATTGAAAATTTGACGGTAATTACATTTACTATATGGCCATATAGTTTGTTTTGATTGCGCACACGTAGAAACATATAATACATTATATGTCAGTCATGTCAATATCGACGGTCTTTTGGAAACTAAAATCATCAAAAATCTTCAATTATTATAGTTGGATACGGGCTTTTGAGAGGTTAAAGGTCAACGACGACAGTATACTTCTTGCGGTAATATTGAAATTTAATGATGTCGATAGAAATCAACAAATTTAATATTATAATTATTGATGACCCTTTCAACTGCATGAATATACTCTTCTTTCTAAGTATAAGTCTTTGATAAGGTTTAAAAGTTTACAACCCACCACATAAGGAGGTAAAATAAATTGGCTAACTCGTTCTAATGTAGACCTTTGGATTAGATTAATTGCTAAGATGCCACCTTCAAATCAACATCCAATCAACTCTCTAAACGTGACGTTGTATGAACGTTGATTTGGATTGAAGGTTGTGGTGAACATTATTTTAGTGTATACATATAGTAAGTAATTTTATTTTAAAATGTCATTAATAGAGTCCATGCCCTTCTATCCACGCCCTACACCATAACTTCAGCGTTCTTACATTCTATCAATTTACGCTAGTATACGATTTTATACTACAACCCGCCACAAGCCATAAGGCCTTGCATATAGCTCATCAAATTTGTCTTTTAAAGTTTTGAGAAGCTTACTTAAAATTCGACTAAATCCAGAACATATGTCCAAAAATCTCTAAATTTTAGCCTTCAAAGTTGGAAAGGATTTCGATAATTTTCATTACCTACGTTTCCAAGACACGAGTTGGCTTCAAATTCGATTATTGGATCAAAAAATAAATGTCTATTCATGTCGAGGCATCAAAAAATTAAAATTCCAGATAATTGGTTCCTCCTTATTTATTGAACCCATAAAGTAACGCTTGCATTCAAAAAATTTGCAACCATAAGATCCTGAATTTGATTTATTTCAAATGTTTCACCACGGGAATGAATCTTGAACACATTTTGGAAGCCCAATAGATTATCTTATAATAATAATAATAATAAACAGTGTTTAAAGGCCATTACTGGCCCTCACTATGTCAACAATCTGGCTCCAACGGTTTCGAGCCGTAAATCACCTCCATGATTCTTCTCTGAAATGTAAGGATCCATCTCTCGTACTCATCCGTTAGCCCCAAATTTCACATCCAAACATAAAAACGAGCTTGATCAACGCTTTGTAAAGCTTCAACTTCACGGCACTTGACAGGCGTTTAGATTAGCAGCGGCCTTCGACGATATGAACCACTGCTGCCAGCTACCAGGCGTACTTTTATATCCTCACTCACACTGTTATTATGAGTGATAAGAGAGCTCAAATATTTGAACCTACTCACTGCCGCAAACGTCTAGACCCACTACTAAAATCTGGTGGAGTCCAACAGAACCTGAAAACTCTACAAGCCGATCAAGTATTTCTATCACTCCGTTATGCTATTCAGTCCAATCACGCACATGTCATCTGCATATGCAAGCACCAGATTGGACTGGCGATATAAGTTGTTGCGCTGAGGTGTTTCAGTTTTACGAAAGATGTACTCCAACATGAGATTATAGAGGATCGGGAACAGAGCATCTCTCTGCCAAACACCCGAGTTAACTGCAAAAATTCTCGATAGCCTGTTCTCAACTTTAACACAGCATTGAGACTGTATCACTGTCATTCGACACAATCGTACCAATTTTGTTGGCATTCCTAGGTATTTCAGGGCAGACCACAAACTCTCTCGATTGATCGAGTCACAGGCCTGCCGGAATTCCAGGAACGCTTGATGTACGGGGATAGATGTATCATAATATTTAGATATAGAATCATCCGCAGATAATAATGATCGCTCAAGCAACCAAATAATGATCGCTGCCTACGTATTTGGTTGCTGATTGATAAGTTTGCACATCCTGCACAAAACGAGCTCGCCCTTTTGAAATTAACACACGGTCAATTAGGCCGCAAGAAATTTTGCGAGGATGTTTCCATGTTTCCAAATGTATCTGTTTGTAAGGGGAAAATGGGCTTGCTACTCTAAGATCGTGTGCCATTTCAAAGTACATCATTCTCTCACCATTATTGGTCGCAGTTTCATGTCGGGGGTCAGCCTGATTTCTGCCAGCTCTCCCATTAAAGGTCTCAATTGCCATTCTAACATCGTGTTCGGGTATAGACCCCATCAGATCGTCCAAGTTATTGTAAATAGAGTCTTTATCTTGGGGCTAGCGATCTTCTGTGGGCGCATGTACACAAATTTGGTTGGCTAACTTCATGTACAAGCGAAGCTTACTCAATCGGTTATTGACTGCTTGGAAATCCAAAACAGCCTTCTTTACGTGCGGCTCAAGAAGAAATCCAGCTCCAAGATTTCCGTTGTCATCTCCAATGTAAAACAACATTTAGCCCTGGGACACATGGGCTCCACCTTTAGGTTTCCCAAGTGACTGCACGTGCCGATCCTAAATCTCGTATCCGGCTACTTGTTGTCCGGTGTTGTTTTTTGGCGATATCCATTTTTCGTTTTGTTGACTTTATAAACAGATTTTTTTACGGATGTGGGTCGTCAGCCCAGCGATCCAACCGTTTAGTCGCCTCCTACGACAAGCAAAGGATATTGTGGTGGTATTCTTAGAAAACATGTGCAATTTAGGTTCACGAGATATGGGTTGCTCCCGACCACAGGGGCCAAGATTGTCCTATAACATCGCATAAAAAATCATTTAACTGTGCAGATTGACATCATCTGACTGTTTAAATACAATATTGTAGTCGATTTAAAAGTTATGACGCATAATTCATTGGTTATTAGGATTAAGACGTACTTATGTGTATATCCATCGACATTCCTAAAATTTAACGTTTGTAATTGAAATTCAAAATTAGTAACATATACGATCTCGACCTGTGGAGTGATCACTTTTCGTCATGTAAATGCTAGCCCGGTTTAAGCAACACTTTTCAAGTTTCGAGAAAAACCAAATTAAATTTAATTTTGAAATGTGAAGAAGAACCTGTGCAAAATTTTAGAAGAATTTGGTTATCACAAAAAAATCTTCACGATGGCCGAAATCTCATCGCACAATTTCCGGAAAATTGGAAAATATAAAAATGTGTATCTCCATAAAGTGAATATGTTTAGGTCGACTTACATCAATTTGCAGGACTTACACCAAAATAAAATTTCATTTTCTGTTGTAATGTAATCAAATATACAAATTGAAAATACATACATACGTTTGGAGTTAAACTAACTAAACGCAGGAGATTGAACGAAATAGCTTTTTAAATTTATCCAATTTTGTTCAATTGCGTATACAAAAATTAATAAAAATGGCAGGTTTACTAAAACTGCTTTGTAGCTTTCACCGTTTCTGGTGGTTACACTACAGTGACTACGGGATATCTCTAACTATAACTAAATTTGTGTCGTTGGTTCGGTTTATAAGTTGCAAGTGATTGATATATTTTATAATTACGTCGAAATAGTGCTTTACCGCAGAATTGCGCAGTGTCAACATAATCAGAAAAATAATGCTACAAGTCAGTGTAATTTGAAAAAATTGCACATGATTCCGGCATCTCAACAAACCAGTATTTTACGTGTACAAATTCTTTTCTAATGATACATGTGTCGATGGATGTTAGGAACCTCATGAGAGCGATTTTTCAATCGATTGATCGGTCGTAGAGAAAAGTAATATTGAATCGTACGATCTAATGCCCCTCGGATTTTTTCTTCTGGGGATTATTCAAATAGGTAAATTTGATATATCAAGAGGTATCTATGCCAATATGTTAAAATATGTTACGATTTCGTACATTTGCTTGACTAGCATTTTTATAAAGTTCTATCCACAATTTGCTATTTCAGTCGCACAAAAAAAACAAATTCTGGAGTTTGGTTGAACCTAGAGATGGGTGACATTTTCTAAACGTAATCGGTGATTGTCATCGTGGTGACACATTCAAAATGATCACTTTAAATGTTTCACATTTTTTCACCATAAAATCAAATTAAATTTCTTAGTTGGTAGAATAATATGGATTTAACCGGAATCTTGTCTCCGAATAGGTGATTGTCACCATATAGAATTCCAAAATAGTTTTGATAATGGTGATGGTCACCAACCATTTGTTCGAAGTAAACGCAATTCTGTATATTCGCTCAAAAGTCGGGTGCCTTAAACAATACGCCACCAATAGCAACATAATTTTTCTCAAAATTCAACTCCACGGAGATAAATGGAGGATTAAAATGGCACTCCGATAACAGTAAAGCTGTGGTACAATATATAATGGCCACATATAGTATATGCATGGAGTACAATATATTATGAAGAGTCGGATTTGGGCCGGGTCGGGTCTGGTAAAATTTTTACTGCCCGTGCAAGTCTCTGGTATGTAGTCTTTTAAAAAAGAAGATAAAGTTTTTGCTTTTCCGAATCGGTTTCAAATAGTTCGACACTCTATCTTCCTTTTTTCGATGTCTAGTTTACCTTGATCACTGTAACTATCTTTAATCTTTCGGAGCGACATGCTATCCAAATCGTGGAACAATCTATTTATTGTCAATAAAATATGTTCATTGTATAATTTCAAGAAATTGGGAATTTCCTCAACTTAAAAACTACATTCGAGCTGAAATTGAGGTCATTGATCCGCTTTTATTGGAACAAGTCATCGGAATTTTTGATGTTCGGATGCAGGCCTGTAGAAGAAGCCGTGGTGGGCATATCAACGATATTGTTTTTCTTACATAAATGGCGCTTAGAGCCACCTTTTATTATCAATTGGACTTTTCATCCCAGAATGTGTGTTTTATTTATACATATAGAAAAAATACTAACAGATGGCCCTTCCTGTAGAAAGGTAGTGGATTGACTTTTTGTTTTTTGTTGAGATATAGCAAAGGTTATTTGTAAATGTAAGTGTCAAGCAGTTGTAAAGGAACAGGCTAACGGAAGTTTCATTTCAAAGATAAAAATTAGAAAATAAATTGAATTAATCATATATATTATAAAATATTTCAATTTTACAATGTACAATGTACAACTTTGGCACCATCATTAGTTTTGAGTCTCAGAAATATTATTACCTCATTATCAGCCTCAACATTTTCTTTTCTTTCAATACTTGAGACATTTGGATGTTCCTGTATAATGAGCTGAAATTTATACTTTTAACTATAGTTAATTCATTGTTTTATGTATATAATTATATTTGCAACAAAACTATATAGTGAAAAATGCAAATGTGATAAAAATGAATAACCTATTCACAACAACTAATGGAAACTATCAAAATAATATAAACAGTGCATATAACTGTCACCAAAATAAAACCGACAAGTATAATACCAAACTCACACGACTTAACGTGGTGAGGTGAGAACCATAAATACGGGTATAAAAATATGAACTCAGGCTATAGGCTATAGTGAAACGTGATACCGCACTCATAAACAACATAAAATCCAATAAATATTTATTGGATACACTGGCGACTATATTATACTGCATCAATAGTTATTAATAGGTTTTCCCTTGAGACATGAAGTAAAATAGAAACATAATCTCTACTTAAATACACACAATATTCTATTAATAATCACCACAGCGCACATTTAACCAATTAATCATGATAGTTTTATTAACACACCAACAACAACAACAACCAAGTACATAAATTATCTATTAATTTAATTTATTTTCTCGTGTTAGTTTTCATGAAATTTTTGCTATCTACGAGTTTCTATATAAAAAATAAACTAAAAATCGAAAGCTATATAAGGCCTATAAGGTAGAGGACATTTTCTTTTATGTACATGATTCATATCTATATGTCTATATTATGTACATATTATATCTATATACTTGTTGATGTTGTATAAAATATCTCGCGCGAATTTATCGCGAATCGTAATGAATTGGCAGAAAAATATGACAAAATTGCACCAAATTCAGGTTAAGTAGAGCAAATTTTTTGATGAATATGACAATATATTTTGTTACTATATGTACAAAAAATAGCGGGCGATCAGCAGTATTATGCAAAATTTATTTTGTTTGTGTGGTTTTTTGCAATAAAATCATTTGAATAATTAATGGGCATTTTGCGATTATTAGACGTTGGTCATATAAATTATTTAACATAACAAAGTTACATTCTAATTGTGTATAGGTTTTATATAGTTTGTCAGGTGTGTTTAACCTATGAACTGCGATGCTATATTTAATAGTGTTCACTTATTTAAAAATATATTCCCACTCATATACACATTCGAGTAGAAATTTCTTACAAATATATGAGTTCTATTCAAATATAGTTGTCATAACAAAACAAAAAAATCACTCAAACTTTAAATTATTAATTTTACTCATTTTATTTCAAATTTTAAATGCGAAACATAAATCCACTTCAATGTTTTACTCAAATTCTTCTTCTTATTATTATTAAAATTGGTTGGAACCTATAAGGATTTCGCACTCAATGCCACATAGCCCATGGTGCAAAACCCATGGATTCTATACCCCGATACGTAAACGCGCACAGCTGCCTTTGCAAATTGGACAAGTTTAGATCATGGCGGAGAACCCAACTGACCTGAATTTTAAGACCGACAGTTACTCATAAAATGGCGGCAGTCATCTTCCTCTTCAGCTCATATACGATGTAGATGATCTTTAAGAAATTGTACAAAACCACTATACTAAGATTCTTGAGTGGATTTTTAAGACCTCAAATTGGGCTTCTTAATGAAGTTCCTCGCCTTGCGACCGCTAGAAAACTCAAACCAATGAATGAAACTTTAGGAGTTTCAAAGCGTAGTTTTTTATAATTTTCTTCCCGTATAGTTGAAAGACCGTAACTTTATTGTATAAAATGTTTACATTTCTTAAAGAGTTAAGTACAGCTTTATTATTTGTACACAGAAAACTATACTTTTGTCTTTAACATTGAAATTCAAAACTTCCATAATACGTGTAACTGCTATTAATTCCGGCTGAAAAACAGTGCAATGCGAACCAAGACTTCCAAAAGTGTCAGATCAGACCAATGACAGTTGACTTCAAAACCGGCACTGAGGTTAAAAGGTAAGACTATGGTGTCTTCTAATTTGTTGAGAAAATCCTGGGAAATCTACAAATCTCTCCAAGAATAAGCCACCTAGAATAAATTGGAGAAGTGGAATTCGGGCAGTAATCATTAACCATATCAATTTCTGGCACAAATGAAAAATCATTTTTATGAATTTGTCCATGTCCCACAATAGAACCGAGAACAAATAAAGGTGATATAGCCCCAGTAATGGCTCTACACAAACATGGTTTTGTACACTATTTAGCTTATCAAAGCCTTTTCAGATTAACCACTGGTCACCACATAATAGAATTTACGATAATATTGGTAGAACCAGCGATTTATAATTGAAAGACAATATCCTGGGGCTTTAAACCCTAGAATTTTTCAAAAGCCAAAATATGGCAGTCGCTCTTTGAACCTTGTGCATCTTTTTTTATAGTCATCTTTTTTCCAAAAAGAGAGGGGGCCGATAGGTCAAGAGTATTCCTATACGCCTAAAGACAATTAAATCAGTTTTACATGGATCTATCTATCAACACTTTCTCCACAACAATTATGGCATGTTGTATTAAGTCGAGTAAGACACTATGATACTTTGCCTGAAACTGTCAAAATAAGATTATCACCGTAACTCTGTGTAATGAAGCCAAATTGGTGCAGCTTAACAAATAACTCGTTAATGGCGAAACGCCATAGCAGAGGTGAGAGCACACCTCTCTGAGGACAGCCTTGAGAAAACCTAGCTCAGCCTTCGTAATGCAAGATTTGAGATTCGATTCAATCCGCAAGACAATGGTGCGAACAATACAAAAATTGGAACAGGCAGACGTGATCGTGGCATGCAAAGTGCTATCAGAAGCTCCCGTATATAATATAGTACCCACAAGAAACTCATTGTTATTAAGAAATTATAAACCTTGGTAACAAGTTCATGTAGGGCGGTTTAACAGGGCTTCGCAGCCCTGGAAGCATGATGCATTGTCATGAATCTGTCGATGATTCTTGCCAGAGCTTTAAGAAAAGTTGAGGACAGATTAATAGGCCAAAGGAGTCTCTACAATCGGACTGTCCAGATTAATAGGCTAAAGGGCTCTGTACGCAATCGGACTGTTTCGGGATTAACACCACTCTACTCTTGCTCCAAGATTTTGGAACCGTGCTAAGAGCAATGCACGCTTCAAAAAGGTGGAGAACAAATTCTTATATTTTACTTTCATTTTCTAACATAATTTTCACTCAAACCATAAATATTTTTCTATGTCTACGTATCACGTTCTGCTCTTCTCGTTTATGCAAATGAGTGGAAAATTGGAACTTCTAATCAAAATTCTATTTTTTTAATAAGTACGGAAATTGAGTGGAAATTTGAGAGTGATTTGGCATGAATAAAATTTGGTAAAGTTTGACTGTAAATTATTTGTACATTTATTAGAGTTTGACCGGCATATTTAAAATTATGTATAGAAAGGTTGTGTTCTAAGTGAATTCTAAACTAAATTGTAATACTTGTCGTAATAAAATAAAAAATCACTCAAAATTTAAAATTCTAATTTTGCTTATTTTACTCCAGATTTTAAATCCGAAACTTGTTCATTCTAATCAAAGTTTGTCTTGAGTTCTATGAATAGAAAAAAATATTAAAAATTAATTTCTATTTTGTCACGAAATTGAGTCGACAGGTGAGTCGATAAGTGTGGAAATAGATTTAGGGGAGAATAATATATAGGTTCAATCCGATGCCGA
This sequence comes from Tipula unca, assembly GCA_951394425.1. Classification (NCBI taxonomy): domain Eukaryota; kingdom Metazoa; phylum Arthropoda; class Insecta; order Diptera; family Tipulidae; genus Tipula; species Tipula unca. The sequence continues at coordinate 199,799,822 of OX596381.1, forward strand.
ATTCAAACCTTCTGGGTTCATAAGTTTTCATTGATTGCATATTACGGTCCGCTCGCGAATGAATGAAATCTATGGACCAAATTATATAAAAAAAATAAGAAATCGACACCGGCATATTTATTGATTTAAATGTTGAAGAGTGCCAACAAAATTGGTACGATTGTGTAGAATTACAGTGACACAGTCTCCATGCTGTATTAAAGTTGAGATCTGGCTATCGACAATTTCTGCAGTTAACTCGGGTGTTCGTAAAATTGAAACACCTCAGCACAACATCTTATACACCGAATCAGGTACTAGCATATGCAGATGACATATGCGTAATTGAACTGAATAGCGACGGAGTGAAGGAAATACTTGTCCGCTTGTAGAGTTTTCAGCTTCTGTTGGACTCTAGATCAATAAGTCCAAAACGGAATACATGATCTCTGGTTAGATGCACAATGGTACACCAGATTTTAGTAGTGGCGACTACATGTTTGAGGAATTGAGGAGGTTCAAATAATTGGGCTCTCTTATCACCCACAATAACATTGTAGGTGAGGATATTATAGTGCGGTTGGCATCTTGCAGTCATGCTTTGTATGCTCTGAGGCTGCTGCTAAAATCTAAACACCAATCAAGCGTTTATCAGGCCTGTTGTTATGTTTGGATGTGATAGTTGGGCGATGGTGGATAAGTACAAAAGATGGCTCTTTACATTTAAGAGAAGAATCATGCGTGTGATTTACGTACTGAGCTCTGTGCAATATCGTGATCAGAGATTTGATGAAGATCCCCGATATTGTACATGAAATAAGATCAGAATAGTCTCTGGTAGATAACAGATTGGGATATACAATAATCTAAAACAAATATAACGCCATCTATAGAGGAATAGAGTAATTATAAAAATAGCTAATACAAAATAAATCGTGGTAAATAGCGTTTTATAAGTTTTCATTGATGAAATCTACATATACGAGTATACCACCCAAAAATTGTTCATCACAATTAGACACGTATCTTACTTCCATATTCAATTTATTCCAACAACTTTTATCAACAATACGCAAATTAAATATTTTTTGCCCCAAATATCTACAAATAAATCGCATACACATTGAGTTAATTTCGCGTTTTATGGACCTTGGAATAAATTAGTTATGTCATCGAAACTGAAATTTTTTGGCGGTTTTAGGAATTAAACAAAATTTTTTGTTTATTGAAAATTAGACAACAAAAGAACGTTCACCCTCGCACGCGAATAATTAATGTCCATTTCGTTTTCTTTCCAATTTTTTTACGATTTTGTTCTGCTTACATATACGTCTATACATTTGGTTAGGTCAGTAACATTGACTTTTGTAATACATAATCGACGAACGTATATAAATTTAACCTAATTTACATATATTTGTATGTATGTATGTACATATCACGTCCACTATACATACATTGACATGGTATTTCTCGCGTTTTTCTTTAAGAATGTTAATTGTAACAAACAATCCATTGAATTTCTGTCTAGTAAATGCGCTAATGATAAATTATGTGCATCCATATGATACGTATATATGCCGCCAATCGATATGACCTAATTTTCTTAATTCAACTAACTATACTTATGGTTTTTAATTAATTTAGTATAGAATAGTGGAAATAGGAAATTTTTATAATGAGTTTCTAATTAAATTAAAAACTACTTTTAATTGTATCCCATGTATTTCGAAACGATATATAAATAAATTTCCGAACATTGTGTGTAGTTCTCACATAAATTAATAATGGTTTTGTTACTTTTGGTTAGATACGTACATACATACATATGTACATACATACTTGTCAAAATCAAATATTAGAAATTACTCCCCATCAATATATGTGAGGTTTACAATTTACACAACATTGTATAATATTTGGCTATAGTAAATCTATCATAGTTTTTATTTTTTATTTTTATGTAACTCTGTAGACATTGACTCAAGTTTTATTGAAATACAATTCAATTGAATAGAGTGGTTTACAAGTTTGGAGTCGAGAAATTGAACAAAAAAAAAAAATTATAAAAATTAAAAATCAATCAATTTTTTAGTTAAAGTGAGTGGTATGCCCATTACATTTAAACACAATGCCTCATTAGCATCGATTTATGTAGATCCATTTCCATATGAAATAAATGTTCTACGACAAATAGCCTTTTTGTTATAAGCTATATGTAAGCAACAATAATTGTCGGCTTCTACTCAATTCGATCTGTGTGCGAGGCGTTTGGGTTCGCTGTTTGATTTAATTGTTCTGTTTGGGACTAAATTCAAATGATATTTCAAATTATCAAAATCATCTCACACCTTTTTCCGCTAACATCCCCATTATTACGGACATGAAGTTTCTATGGAGTTTTTATGGAACTGCACAAATGTCAAAAAACCTATCAACCCTAAACTAGAGCCTTTTGGTCAATCTGTATAAGGTGGCTGTTTGTGTAAAATGAGTTAAATAGAAATCATCAAGTTCTGGGTCGCGTCATATTTTCATTAATATTCAATTTGTTGGGAAGGTATGACATTCTTAGGCGTCTATATATTCAGGTGCTTCTTGGTTTTTCCGTTCCACTGGACCTTACGGTAATTTCCTATATGGTGGCTGTTTGATATATTCATATGAATTATTATTTATATATTCATATGAATTTTTCAAGATATTTAGGAACAGATTACACCCTTCCGGGTCTATTTTGGCACTTTTCTGTTAGACTAGAGTCTTATGGTCTTTTTCTATATGGTTGCTGTTTGTGTAAATTCTAACTTTTTAAAAATTATTAAAAATTTTAATGAGGCGCTCTTATTTGAACACGTTAACAGTTTTATTTATTAATTTATTTGTTTTGAGTTTATTTGGGTTTTTAATTAATAATTTTAATAATTTGAGTAAAATTTTTAGGTTTTATAATTTTAAATTTGTATAAATTAATTTAATTTATTTGAAACTATTTAATAAATGTTCATGAGACAATTCGACATCTGGTAGGTTTTTTGACATTTGTACAGTTCCATAAAAACTCCATAGAAACTTCATGCCCGTCCATTATTAACCTCGTAAGACATTACCTTCATGCAATATTGCCTTCCGAATTTGATACATAATTAATTCAACAAATGGTTTGTGTCTTTGCTAAACCTGATCAAACTTAATTTATATTAAAACAAAATTGTATTTAAGTCGAAGGTACCTCTGTGGTCGGAAGGCACTCACATGTCTAGTGGAGTATCCTTTGGTTGTCGTAGGGGGCGACTAAACGGTTGGATCGCTGGGCTGACGACCCGCACCCGTAAATGAATCAATGTTTGTAATGTCAACAATAGGAAAAATGGATACCGCCAAACCAACTTTGGCCCCCGCTCAAGTACCCGGACACGAGATTAAGGACGTCGAACGTGCAATCACTTCCCAGGGTTATACGGTGCTCTATAGTAGGGATGACCTGGGAAATCTTGGAGTTGGATTTCTTCTTGGGCCGCAGCTAAAAAAGGCTGTTTTGTATTTCCAATTCAATGACTGATTGTGGAAACTCCGCTTGCGCATGGAGTTAGAACACCTGGCGATAATTTGAATACATGCGCTCACAGAGGTCAGCCAGCCTCAAGATAAAGAATCATTTTAGAATGATTTGGAGAATCTGATGGAATCTCTATACTCGGACACGATGTTAGAATGGTAATTGGGGACTTAAATGTTTAAAACTAGCAGAAATCAGACCGACTTGATATATTTCTATAAAGGAATTATCGGATTGCACCATACTTTCAGGCCTGCGTCAATCACCATTCGGAATCGGGATGGAATCCTCTGTGTCAACATCGACGCAGTACGCAACGCTTGGAGTGGACACTAAGAAACCGCTGTCCTGGGATGGACTGCATTAATTCAGAGCTGTTTTTTCGACGAAAAGAAAGTGGACGCAGTGTAGATGAGGATATTAAAGTGCGACGGGCAGATAGCAGTCGTGCTTTGTATAAAAAAAATTAAAATTAAACTATCAAATTCTGTAAATTTTGACGTTTCGAAAAAATATATCTAAACTAAAATGATTAAATTTGAATAAAGTTTGATAGTGATTATAGAGTTCAAATTAATTTGTTTACATCAAAGTTGTTTTAAAAAGACCAGTTTGAGGAAATTTTGAATGTCTATACTTATGTATTGACGAATTTTCAAAAATAAATTTTCAAATTCAGTTCATTAAATTTTACTCAGTAAATTGAGGTTGTTCAAATAAATCTGAATATAATTTGATTAGAACAAGAATTTGAAGGAATAAATATTTTGAATAAAAATTGAGGTCAATTTGAATGAAATTAAAAAAATAATAACAATTTTTCAATATGGTGGGAGCTAGAAATGTTTATATTGTTGCGGTCAGAGTGTGTGGACCGGAACCACACATTTATTTTCAATGAATCATCCGATTAGTTAACATTGAACTAATTTTTATCTGATGTGTTTCCTAAACCACAATCGAATAATAATTTTTGGAAATTTATCTATGTATTTATGTATGTATATGTAAAATAGTATGGTTATTAACCCTTTAAAATGTGTTATTAGTGACCGGTTGATAATAGTTTGAATGAGTATTTTATGTAATTTGAAAAAGTTTGTTAAAATTTGGAGACAGATTTGAGCAGATTTATAGATAAAAAGATTAGACTCTAATTTGATAAAATAATTTTTGTCAATTGCAATAAATTTTACCAATGGAAAATTGAATTTAAGTAATGTGGCGCAAACTATAATTTTATAAACGATTTGAGAACACAACCCTTTCAAAACTAATTTATATTGTTTTAGCTCTGATTTAAGTTGAGAAATGGTAGTTGAATTTGCAAATAAATTTGAGTGAAATTTGAATATACTTTGAACCAGTTTAATTCAAAATATATAAATTTAATAAGTTGATTTGTTCTAATCCGAACATTCAATTTTAATTCAAGGAAAATTTTGAAAAGACAAGTTTGAAAGTTTTACAAGATTTTATAAAATTCTAAGAAATTTTTTTTCGATAAGAACAGTTATACGAATTTTTCTGAAGGTTACACTAAAATAATGCAATGTAGTGGGAGCATTGCAATCAAGTTCATTTGTGTATGACTTGCATAATTTTAATTAAGATGATTGATTCCGTTGCGGTTAGGAATTGTGCACCACGCACTACTTCAACATGAATCATACATACATCGCGCTTACCAGCCAAATTATAAATGGGCGGATTGTATAATTCTAAAAATTAATTTGAATAATCTATTCAACACCAGAAAATCACAAAAAAAATTTTATTAAAAAAATAATGTTAAGTTAAATAATTTTAGCTAAAGCGAGACAAGCCTTAGTTAAATATTCTGGCTTAAGACATATGACTATAAATTAAATTAAAATAATTTGTGACTTAAGCTTAAATTGTGTGATCTAAGCAAGAGTACACATGACTTAAGCCAAAAAAATGTTGATTAGCCTAGAATTATGCTAAGTTTAGTTTCTAAAGTATAATTGCAATTGAAATTGCAATTATACTTTAGAAACTAAAATATTACCTTCCAATAATGTTGCTAACGGGCTTGTCACTCAATTATTTATAGCTGTATGTACTTCAGTTCATTGACTTAGTTTTGGATTGGATACTTTGAGTCAATGTGACTTAAGTATCGACACTTAAGAGTGTACATATAATTTTTTAAATAAATGGAAATTGAATTCAAATTCCGATCAAATTTAGTTTGACTTTCAAATGAAATTGATGTTAAAATAAAAATTTAGCTGGACTAAAATAAGAAAAACATTATGATGCAGTGGACTAATTAATTAATCTCATAAAACCAAATGACCTAGTCGGTGACTTTAATCTTCTAAATGTAATGTGGAACTATTATTAAGATATGGAATGCTTTCTTTCATGCAATGTTACATCAGAATCGGGATATGTCTCTCTTGATGCTATGCCTGGTTTTAACCTAAAATGCTCTTGAGAGATTAGATTTGTTCTTCACAAACGATGCGGAAATATTTAAAGTGACTGAATCATTCAATCCATTTGTTGTTAATGATGTTAACCACAAATCTATGGAAATAGTTTTTGATTCAAATGAAATTAAATCAATAACATCCGGGCATCCTATTCAAACTATCTATAATTGTAAAAATATCAACCACACTGGACTTCAGCACTACTTAAGAGCTATACAATGGGACGCTGCCCTAAACACTAATGACGTAAACCAAGATGCTAACAAATTGTACCAGATTTTATTACAAGGTTTTGAAACCCACGTTTTGACAATCATCTGATAAATCTGATCTAAACCCTGATCATTAAATGTGGTTTAGATCCGGATAGGACTACATTTCTCCAATCTAATGAAGAATTTGATACTTATGTACTTCAAGGAAAAGCACCTGCCATATACTACGGATGTACAACGAAGCATTACAACCAACCCTAAACAATTCTGGAAATACCGTAGATCCAAACGCGTAATTGATGGTTATCCAACTAATATGTATTTGAACGATATTAAGACATCAGATCCCTAAAAAATTGCTGACATGTTTGCGGATTTTTTTCAGTATATATAAACCTAAAAACAGTGGGTTTACCACTCAATCAACTATGTAAATGATAATGTACTTATCAGTTTACCAGTTATTAGTGATGAGGATATTTTATATGTACTTAATCAGTTTGGCGACGGATGTTGGCCGGATAAGATTCCAACGTCTATATTAAAAGAATATGCTAATATTTTCGTAAAACCACTACGGAATGTATATACAATCTGTCGTTAACATCCGGAATATTCCCTGATTCATGGAAAATATTTAAAATTACACGGTTGTACAAGAACTGGTTGTAAGCAACAGCTTTAAAGGAATCCTAGCACAACATACTGGTATATCATTCAATTAGCATGGGTTTAATCCTAGAAGATCTAACCTTGTTGAATTTACCAACAAAGTTATTAATGAAATTGAAAACCGCAACCAAGTAGACGTAGTGTTTACTGATTTTAGTAGCTTTTGACTCTATCTGCCATTACAAGGCTCTAGAAAGTCCTTATAACTTTTGCATCCAACTTCATTTAGTGGTCCAACTCATATTTGTCTAGTCGCATACAATATGTGACAATTGAAATCGAAAAATCTAAACTAATCAAATTACTGTCAGGAGTTCCTCAGCGATCACATATTGGCCCATGGAATAACTCAAGTCATAAAATACTCAAATCTTCTCATGTTCGCAGATGATATAAAAATGTATCATACAATTACAGATATACATAACACAAAAATATTACAAGAGGACATCAAGAGATTCAATGAATGGTGCCACAAAAACTCTTTTCATCGCAAGAGAAACCCGATTAACTTTGCTTATAGCGTTAATAATACGGAACTGCAAAGAGTTAATGAAATAATCGATCTAGGAGGCACATTCACTGAAAATATGAGTTTTAACATCCACATTGACAAATGCATTGCTAAAGCAAATTCTACGTTTCGTTTTGTTGAGCGTTTGACTGGAGAATTTACCAATTTGTCAACTTGCGTATATAAAATCCGAAGTTGAATACGCATCAGTAATCTGGAGGCCTTATTATGCTAACCACATCAAAAGGATTGAAAGCATTCAAAAGAAATTTATGATCATCATTTTAAAGAAAACTGACTGACCATCATACGTTTATAGATGGTAAATAGATGTTTATTTTTGGACTTAGCTTTCATCGGTAACATCCTTCTTGGCCATATTGATTCACCATACATATTGGACAATAAAACTATCCATGTTCCAAACAAATTGCTGCGAAACCATCAATTTTTGGGAGATAGTACGCCACTCAACTAACTATGGCGATAATAACCCAATCAATAGACTTGCAAAATTTTCACTTTCATTTCACGCAGGACTGCTTCAAAAGGAACTTGAAGAACTATTTTTAAAATTTTAAAACTTAATTTATGAGAGTTTATATACTTTTTAAAAACGTATTTTCCAAATTTGTAATTAAATTTTGAGATTTCGTAAAATTATTAAATTTAAATCCCATTATTATCAGTTTTAGTCAAATACGATTCAAATTTTAATTAAATTAACTTTTATTTAAATTAATTAAATTTGATTGTTTCAGTTTTAATTTCGTGCCAAAAAATAACAAATTGTCCAGTGACTACGCTTCCGCTGCATTTGTGACCCGATAATAAATAATTCAACCGGTATATAGAGAATCGTGCATATGATTAAGGTTTCACGAAGAAACTAAATCATAATTTTGCAATTTAATATTTTTTTAAGACAGATGAACATAGGTCAAAGCCCTTATTGGTATACGCAGAGTATACATATAGATATGTTGTATAATATATGTATATATGTATATAAAGAAGACGAACTATTTATAGGGTTTAGGAATTTAAATAATTTTAACATAAATTATAATTTAATTAATTAAAAATTACGTATTCACCTATACAACAAAAAAAATAGTTTTAATTCGTTTTATCCTTATTTGTCGATTTTTAATTTTATAATTAAAATACAAATCACGTGCTTTAAAACTATGTATATATAAAATACATACACCACTATTTCATATATGAATTATTTATCTCAATAAATAAATAAATTAAAAATTAATATTTCTGTTTAATTAAAATACGCAAACGATAATTTTTTTTTTTTTTTACTTAATTATTTTTTATTTAAACAAACAAACTGATAATTTTTTTTTGTATAATGAGACACTTGGTTTTATATTTTTATGTTCACGATAAAAATTTAAACTATTTTCGATATTCAACACACAGCGAACGAACTATTCAGTACACTATCTAAAGTATGACTGTCGACTGAAAATTATTAAAACATAAACAAGAAACAAAATAAAAAAAATTCGATTGTTTATTTTATTATAAATAATAATCATAGTAGTGTATAGTTTTGGAATAAAACAAAACTTATACATAGTGCGCGTTCGATTTCGTTTCGTAGCTCTGTGACTCTGTGAGTAGCAGCTATAGCAGCACAGAGTACATACATATACACACACACGATACGAGTACATACATACCTACATAATATTTGTTCAAGAGAAAGAAATGAAAATATGTAACTATGTACATACTTACGAGTTAGAATTAAGAAAATAAACATAGAAGATAAATTACAACAACAATCGTATAAATAAATAAAATAAAAAGTTTGGCCATGACCTCAAATGAAAAACAAGACGAGATTAATGATGTATAAAGGAGTCAATGGAAACTTCTTCATCGAATGCAGTTTGAGTCATCAACGTAGAAAGTGTGCGGCGGTATTTGGTTATATGTAAATATGATGATTTGTTTTGTAATTTGAACACGCATTCAATTTTAAGGTAATTCCATGTTTTGTAAAACAACGTTTTGTGTACTTTAGTAAGACGCGGATTTGTCTCAAGGTGTTTTTTTTTCGGAATACTTAGACTAGACATGATGCGCATTTCAGGACAGGGTTTAAGGTTGAACTGAGTACAGTCTACGAAACATAAATGTGTGCTGATATTTCAGATTAAAAATTCATCTGTTGGGATTGCGCAATTCAATTTGAAAAAAAATTTCAATTCGAAAAGTCGTTAATTTGGATTGAAATTTCAAGTTCTAAATTTTGTTCAAGAATATTTATCACGACTCGCACCAACAGAAAATACAGACTATTCACTATGGAAAGCGATGAAGAAGCTGAAACAACCACAACATCATATTCCGCTGATACGTAAAAGTGACGGTCACTGGGCGAGAAATAATGAATAAAAGACTGAGGTATTTGCAGACCATTTCGAAAAAGTATTCCAACCATATCCATCAGAAACTATGAACGAAGAGAATAACAACATTCGAATCCTACAATCAGGAAGTTTTCTGTCTTCGAAGTAAAAACAGCGATAGAAAGAGAATTAAACCCTAAAAAGGCGCCAGGATATGATCTTATCACAGGAAAAGCTTGGCACAGATAAAGGTATTTGATTTCTACCGTACTTATTCAAGGCAATTGGCCCCTGTGGTCAGGGGGAAAACATGTCTCGTAAAATTTCCAAGAATACCACCACAGTATCCTTTGCTTGTCATATATAGGAGTCGGCTAAACGTTTGGATCGCTAGGCTGACGACCAGAGTGTTATAGAGGGCCTAATCACTTACATGAAAGAGTATCTCCTGGAACTCGTTGTCCTTCAAGAAATTCGATGGCCTAAAAGTGTAGACCATGCATCCTAGAGCTATACGTTGTTATACATTGATGATGACCTCGGAAATCATGGAGCTGCGGATTTCTTCTTGAGCCGCAGGTAAAGAAGGCTGTTTTGGATTTCCAAGCAGTCAATAACCGATTGTGTAAGCTTGGCTTGCGCATGTTAGTTAGTCAACCTGCCGATAATTTGTGTACAGGCGCCTACAGAAATCAGCCAGCCCCAAGATAAACACTCATGTTACGATGGGATCTGTACCCGAAGACGATGTAAGAATGGTAATTGGGGACTTTAATGTTAGAGCTGGCAGAAATCAGACTGACTTGTGTGAAAACATATACGTCCGTACTCCCGGCATGAAACTGCAACCGATAATGGTGAGAGAATGATGTACTTGGCAATTGCTCACGATTGTATCTGTTTGTGAGGGGAAAATGTGCGAGTCGGGTTGTGCAGGATCTGAGAACTTATCGGTCAGCAACCAAATCGGTCAGCTACGATAGAAGTTTTCGTACTGGTCCAGGAACACGCATCGAAATGCATGGAACGTTTTGACTGTGAAAGTCTGATAAATGGGTTAAGGCCGAGGTTCTGAAAGTACAACAACTCAGCAATGTGCGCATATTTCTTTAAAGGGATTGCACCATACTGTCAGGCCTGCGTTAATCGCCATCCGGGACCGGGATAGAAACGTCTGTGTCAACATCGACGCAGTACTCGACGCATGGAATGGACACTTTACCGACCTGCTTGGTGTTCATCATGCGTCACAGACTGTTGTTTAGTCACCTCAAATATAGACTGCGGAGATTTACATTGAGGATCCATCCCATGAGGAATTCACGGGGGTCATGGAGAGGCTAAAACGAAACCGCTCATCTGGAGTGAACTGCATTAATTCGGAGGTCTTGCTAGTCGAAGGGGATACTTTGTGGAACTGTCTTTTCGACCTTATTCGATTAGTATGGCGCCGAGATAATGCATGTCGAATGGAAAGTGGGTGCGATATGCCCTATCTTCAAGAAGGGAGCTTGAAGTGTGAGACTTATTTATTTTATTATTAAACATTTATTGGGGATCTAGGATTACGATGTCAAAAGGTCAAGAATTGTTTCAAGCAGGGCTGACATCAAAATTTGGATTTTACTATGGTGGTTCCCCAATAAACATACTGGCTCAATGACGAAGCTAAGATTTCAGACCTAATAGACTTTTATGTAGCATCCACATTGGAAACAGCAATTCTATAGTATCGGATTACTCACCAGTTACCATGACAGTCAGTGAAACGGTAATGCAAAGTTAAAGTGCACCCAGCTTAACCAATTGAAAAATAAACTGGAAACTTTTTCGTGAATTAATGGAGGAAAAAATAAATCTCTAGGTACGATAAGAAATTCTCACCCAGTTGGAAGACGAATTGGAACAACTAAATGAAACAATTTACTATGCTGGTTTGGTAAGCACCCCCATTATACAAAATAAGAAGACGTAAAATATATCCTGGTAAGAGCTGGTAAGAGAAAAACGACGAAACTCTTAACAATTTATGTAACAGTCTGAAATCCCTTCTTATAGAAGTTAAAATTGAATCAAACAACAGGTATCTAGTTAGCCTATATAACTGATGAAAAAACTCTGATTACCCACTGTGAAGGCGACAAAAGGACTTAAAACGCCCAAAGTACCAGTGCTTCCTCTTAAAAAGGATGATGGGACCTGGACCAACCACTACCAAGGCAAACAGCCAACGAAAATATAATTTTTCAACCAGCTTTCGGCTAACATATGTTCCGCATCAATGGAAAGTAGCAGAAGTAATCATGATAGCAAGACCTGATAACTTGCCTAACGATAAAAAATCACACAGACCAATTTCTTTGCTGCCAATTATCATAATTGAAAGAACGTTAGAACGTAAACAAGTATGGACAAGCATATTCCTGGATGTCGCCCAAGTATTCGTGTAAAATATGATTATGAATACTCCGAACTAAAGAAAATCTCTGTCGGTATCCCGCAGGGGCGTGTCTTAGGACCAATCCTATGTATTTACTATATATACAAAAGAACCACAAATGAAGGAATCATAGCTACCTTTGCAGATGACACAGCAATTATGGCGATTGGAAGTAATGTCTCCGATGCAATGAGTAACCTCCAAAATATTAACAATGCGGTTTATAACTTGACTAAACGTTGGCGAATTAAGCTTAATGAGACGAAATCTATACGAATATTAACTTTTCATATCAAAAGGCTTACCATTTATCGTAAAAATTACCGCACCACAGGTACCATATGCAAATACAGCTAAATACCTTGGCATGACTCTCGATGCCAAGCTTAAGTGGAGAGAGCATGCGTCAAAATGAAAAAAGAAGAACTTAACATAAAGTTCAGAAAAATGTATTGGCTCATATGTAAAGGCTCTGAGCTTACAATACAATTACGGTAACTCTGGGTATGTACCAAGCAAACAAACGCAAAAATGATATACAGACGTTTCAAAACAAGGTTCTTCGTAGCATCGTAAATGCTCCGTGGTACACAAGAAATGAAGGCCTTTAGAGGGACCTACGGATGGAATACATCAAAGATGAAATTAAAATGCATGCCGCCAAACACGAAATAAGGCTCCAGGACCATGGAAACCCCTATATAAGCCGTATGATGGATAACCCTATCGTTGAAAGAAGGCTCCCAAGAACGGGGCCACTCGATCTCGAGATCATGTATTTTGTTTTTCGACTCATTGATCCGGAGTTAAACAGAAGCTGAAAGCTCTACAAGCCGGTCAAGTATTCCCTTCAATCCGTTGCTATTTAGTTCAATCACGCATATGTCATCTGCATATGCAAGCATCTGATTGGAATGGCGATATAAGATGTTGCGCTGAGGTCTTTCAGTTTCACAAAGGATGTACTCCAACATGAGATTAAAGTGTATCGGGGACAGAGCATCTCCCTTGAGACTGCGTCACTGTCATTTTTGTTGGCATTCCTATAGGTATTTCAGGTTTCTCCCAATAATCACATGACTCAATATGTGGCTCGCGCATTTAATTTTAAGTACATCACGATTTGCGCGCAAATAAGAATCTTCAATAAAATTAAAAATTAATTTCAATTCGAATTATATTGATAAGTCAATAAAATTTATTTGGTGCGCGATAAAAATATTTTATTTTTAATTAATTAGAATCTTTTTGGTCGAATTAATTAATATCTGTGTATAGTGCGCCAACATACTCGCGTATATATCTTATGATGCGAAGTGCGCGAAACAAGAAAATAATCCGTTTGCCATGTTCTCATCCCAAATCATCTCACCATCTTGCATACTCGTATACAACTTTGTATATCAATCCATTTTTGTTCGCATTTATAATTTTTTTGTAATTAATTATAATTTATAATTTGAATTTTTATTTTTATTTTTTTATGGAAATGCTGAAAAATTATTTTTACATTGATTGGATTTGAATAAATCAAACGTATTGCTGTTATTGCGTGTCATATTGGTTTTGTCATTTGATTGAATGATCCCATATAAGTATATACGTATATATAGTTGAATGGGCACGTCGTGGAATTTGATTAATGTAACGTCTTTCATTACCTTTCCGTCATAATTTTTGGATTCGAGCGAAAAATGCAAAATATCTGAATTTCAATAAATTTAGAATAAAAATGATACGCAGTCGGATTGAATGTCAATCAAATTCATATATATGTACATATATACATGTATAAGAATGGAAGGCGCCAGGAAATATTAATTAACATTACATGAATATCAATTTGTTTACAAAATTAAGATAATTTGTATAACTATATAATCGGAAATGTACATGGTAATGGGGTTTTCAGTTGTGTTCACATCGCCTACAATTTCCCACATATGTATCGATTTTGTTAATCATTGTAAATAAAAGCGATCGAAAAGTCAAAAAATTACGGAATTGCGAAAATAGTTTTGCTTAAATAAATAATGTACTCTCGTGTAGCACCAGAATAATCATCAAATGGATTTTGAACCGAATTTAAAAATATTCAAATATTTATGAAGCCTAAAATTTTATTTCGAATTTTAAAATTTTTTGGGACAATTAAATTAGCATTTTGGGTATAATTCTAAATTTGACTTCTCCCAAAAATTGATTAATCAAATTCAGACTCGAAAATTTAACTGATGGTGGTGAGTTGGATTTTAAAGTAAGAGGGCAAGAAGGCTGTGCGCAAGGCTGGCGGCTGTGAGCACATTCCTAGCAGGCCAAGAGCCAGCCCAGACGTGATCCTAAAAATAATTAGGATCAGCAATCCAAGTCGTCCAACTGATAACTGCGGGAGATAGTAAGGCAAGAGGCCACCAAGTGGGGCTCTAGGTTATTCACTATGTTAATCAACAAGGAGTCCTTGGCTCCTCTTGCTGTGACTAAGGAAGTAATTCACTTCGGTTTCGGGTCAATTACTCTCAGGGTCTATAAAAAAGACGAGGTTGAGACGGATACAGTGGAACCTGGAGTAGACGGCAACCTCTCCACACAAGAGGCAGATGTACCAAGAGGGGAGGCAATCCAACCAATGTAGCTTTCCGAGGTAACTGCACTAAGAGAGAAGATGGGCAGCCGCCTTTCCGGAGGACTGCCTACTAAATACAAGAGGAGGCGATACGGGCGACACCGGCAAATTCACTGGAACCAACAAACATTAGCCTGCGGCAGCGGGGAGTGAAAATTGGTAAGTAGGTTCAACTTGATAAAATGCTAAATATCATTCAAATCAACCTACCCATACAAACGCGACGTCGGCCGCTTTACTCCTCAGACTGACTGGATCAGGAGAAGACGTGGTTCTTATTCAAGAACCTTGGATAAACAGTAACAGGATTTGTGGTCTTAGAATGAAAAGGTATAACGCAACATACTCAAGCAATTCTGGTAAAATCAGATACACACATTCTTGGAAAAAATAATTTAAATATGTTTATACTCTCTCAATACAGCAATGGTGACATAACTGCTGTCAGCCTACAGTTTGGCGGCAGTCAAATCTGACTGGTCTCAGCCTCTATGGACCAGGACAAACAGGTTCTGCAGTATAACCAGGGGAACTGGTTTTCAAAGCTGAAAAAAGAAGCTTCATGTGATTCTTGGATTCAGATAATATTTATCCTATGGTCAGGGAATGAAGAATGGCGGGAGGACATTCCATTCTCTGGTGATCGATATGAAACATTTAGCCTGCAATCCGGAAAGCTTTTAGGAATCCAAAAATGTCAAACAACTGGACTAAGTATAGGCAAGGCTAAAATATTTATTAACACCGGGGGCTCCTGAGCCCCAGCGACAGTGGAGGAACTTAATTGCTTAGTGAACACTATCACTAGTGCCTGCAACCAGTCCTTTAATTCTGCTTCCCAATATTTAAACCTTGGCAAGCAAAAACCAACATGGTGGTCCAAGGGACTGGGGACCTACCGAAAGGCTTGTAGGAAAGCCTTTAACAGAGGTCAGGGTGATCTTTATTCCGAAAGCTGGAAAATGCTCACATGGCTACCGAAATGACTTAAGAACAATAACTCTATCATCCTTTATGCTGAAAACCTTGGAAAGGCTGATAGATGTTTATGTACGATCAAAAATAAAGCCTAGTGACTGGGCACTGTCTCAATATGCGTACTGTAAAGGAAATCGGTGGACACAGCTCTGTATGCCCTGGTACGTACGACAATAATCAGAAATCAATATTCTCGGTTCTTGTATGGTGGCGTTCCTTGATATTGAGTGCGCCTTTAACAATGCAAAAACGGAGGCAATTCTGGAGGGATTGCCATTCCTTGGGGTGGATTACCCTATAAGTGATTTAATCAATCATATGATAGAGAGCAGGATAGTTAACTAGGAGCTGGGGAAATCCACCATTAGAAGGTGGATGGTTAAAGGAACCCCGCATGGAGGTGTCCTGTCCCCTCTTCTCTGGACCACAGCAATTAATGGGTTACTGCTGAAGCTGGATAGAGGAACTGGAGTGATTGCTTATGCAGAAGACGTAGCGATAACTTTCTTTGGAAAATATTAAAACATGGTTAATGAGGTAATGCAAAACTGCCCTCCTAATCATTACGACGTGGGCCATGAGATGTGGACTGGCAATCAGCTTATCCAAAACAGAAACTGGGACTTTTTATCAGAAAATATAAAATCGCGGTAGTAGACCCACCTACCTTAAACGACATATATGACTAGTTTTTATTGATAAGGCAAGATTTTTGGGCGTAATCTTGGACAGAAAGTTCAGTTGGAAGCCTAACATCTTGGAAGAGTAAACAAGGCTAATATAGCTATGTAATCATGCAGAAACGCCATCGGAAAGAGATGGGGCCTGAAGCCGTAGCTGCTACACTGGGTATTCACTGCCGTAGTAAGCCCTATACTTATTTCTGGGGTGAGTGTGTGGTGGCCCGCTATTGAGAAAGTAACCTACAGAAATGGGATCGTGATGGTGCGGCCTGTATGCTTATAAGCGGGGCATTGAGGACAACACCAACACGCGCCTTATTTACACCTTCTCCCTGTCGAGATTTATGGTAAGCAGATGGCGGCGAATACGGCCACCGTATCTCAGTGGAAATGTCTTCAGACAGGACACTCAACGATAATTAGATCGCTAAGGAAGGAACTGGCGAATCTAGACTACGTTACACCAACATTATGCTTCGAGAAAGGGTTTCGAACTACCTTGCCCTTCAAGAGAATCTTGTAGGAGCGGGCTGTTATCGGAAACAGAAACACTACAGTTCTTTACGAATGGCTCCAAGCTACACGGTAAAGTAGGAGCTGGAGTCTTCTATGAGAAATTGGAAGTAGATATATCAGTTCGTCTCTCTGATTACTACAGTGTATCTGGCTATTTAGAGAACATGCGAGAAGTAGTTCTAGAAGCAAATGATTTTTCCAGAAGCTGTATGGACGAGGAGGAGGAAGAGACTTTAGTCCATTTCCTATGCTCATGTCCGGCTTTAGTACACAGAAGGCAAAAACATATGGGTATAGGTTTTTAAAGGACATCCCCTCTGATCTCGGAAACTGTAAAGTGCGAGATATATCACGCTACATAAGTAGCTCTAACTGCATCAAATAAAGGTAATAGGAAAGTAAAATCCTGTGGTATCACAATGAACCGTCATCGGTCTAAGTGTGCCGTAGCAGCCAATCTAATCTAACCTAAGAGAGTAAGAAGGTTCATTAAATAAAAGACTAATATTGAGACTAAATGCTTGGATATTAAATGCTATAATTGGAACTAGTTTAAGATTTGCCTTAACATTCTAAAGCTAAATAGAAAGAAAATATTCATTATTTCAATTTGATGCCTGCGCTATATTTGTAACTATACGAGTATTTCGCCATTAAACAAAATCCTGAATCACATTCAGTCTATTTGACGTAAAACCGACAAATAGTTAAATAAATTCCAATTATCGCAGTCGTTACAAAGAAATAGTTTTTTTTTAATTTTTTTTTATAATTTAACATAATAATTTAAATTATAGTAATTATATACAAATTGACTAACAAGTACACGTCTCCAGACTAAATAATTTTCTGAATCTAATTTATTCCTTCGCTCGCGATTAGATCATTTTTAAGACTTTAAATCAAATTATAGTAAATACGTTAATGCGCGCGGCATATTTGCAATTTTGCATATATGTATGTATTTCAAAAAATATAAAATTATAAATTAATCGCATTTATCAGCAATCACAATCGCGTAAAATATCAAAATGGAAATTTTTAAATTAATGACACAATATATAAATTACATCTCGATCGTATCAGTGTCTCTGTGCGCGTTTAAATTATGTACCATGTAATTATGCGTGCCAGAGTATATTGAGCAGCAATATAAGCGATGACGTATTTTGTAATGTTGATAAATTATTTATATTTGTTGAAGGCCCAAATTTCATGTACGTATGGATTGACACGAAACATTTATAGCGTTAAACATATAATTGCATATTTCATATAATAAATTTTATCTACTATTTGCAATCTATCTCGTTAACTAAATTGTTAAATAGTTTAACAAATGTTGCCATATTCGAAGCATAGCGGGTGATTCGATTTTCATCCACCGCAGGCCACAACTATACACATATATCATTAATTATCTTGAACATTAATTGTTTATCGTTTTGCTTATAGCGATAATAAAATAAACCAAAATATAAAAAATGTCTACATTAACAATAAAAATTATTCCAATTTAATAATTTTTTTTTATGGTTATTATTAAGTGTAGCCTAATATGGCATAAAATAAGTATCTCATTCGAGAGTTTTTTTTTTAACTGCTTTTTGAAACAAAGTACAATATACATATGTACAAAATATCATGTACATTTACATTTTAAAATCGTATATTATGTATTATGTAAGTTAATAAATTATTAGCGCTGTGCATTGTTTACATATACAGACGTTTGAAAGCCTATCAACATGTTTGTTTTAACTTATGGTAAAATTTATGGTAATTTTGACTTGTTACTCGTATATATGTTTTATGCGGTGTAGGGACAATCGACGACGGTTTATTATTTTATATTGGTTTGTGATTACTGATCACCGTAAAAATGGGCATAATATTGTATTGCTGCAATTTAAAATAAAAAAAAACAATAGAAATATCGGAAGCAAAAGGTGCTACGAAATGTCCAATATAGGTAACGTACGTATAGTCCAACATCGAATATTTAAATTTTTCTTCCTAACATTGTTAGACCTTTTCATGCGATCTCCACTGGACACGATGAGCGTTTTATATAATCCAAATTGTAGATTTCTTTCTAAATGTATACTAAATAGTACTAAATGTAGGTATCATTGTAAATGGTTTTCCAATAAGAGGTTTCATTTTGATATTTAAAAAAAACGAGTATTTTTTCAGAGAAATCAGTGAATGTTTATTTCATTGTAAGAGGAAGGTATACCACGGCTACGCTTATTGCAAATAACACGGTCAGGAAATTTCTCTTGCAAAATTGCGATTGTTTCGTCGATTGTGTGGCACGTAGCGCCGTCTTGCTGGAAATAAACCCCGTCCACATCAATATCTTCCAATTCCGGCCATAAAAAATCATTAATCATAGCTCGGTAGCGCAATCCATTCACCGTAACAGTTGCACCAGCCTCATTTTCGAAAAAATAAGGTCCAATCACACCGCCAGCCCAAAAACCGCACCAAACAGTGACACGTTGAGGATAGAGAGGCTTTTCAACAATCATTTTTGGATTTGCTGAGCCCCAAATGCGACAATTCTGATTATTAATGTAGCCTCCGAGGTGAAAATCCGCATCATTTTGATGTATTTGAAGGACCCAATCAGCGTTTACGACGTTTATGGTGATCGGCCGGCTTGAGTTCTTGCGTTAACTAAACTTTAAAAGCCTTAAGACCTAAGGCTTTATGCAAAATACGGTGTAATGGCGTTTTTCAAAAGATGACATCTTCAAAATTGACAGTTGCCCAAATAGCAGGCTATTCAAAATGATACCTCTTATTGGAAAACCCTTTACATATAAGTTAACACGCGGCTTATGGCCTGATTCATATTACAACGTAAACCAAGTAGCACAAGAAATTGACATCATACAGGCCGATCTCTTTGTTACCAACTATCTCAAAATTGTTTGAGAAGTTGATTTTGAAACGACTGAAACCAATGATCATTAAACCTGATTTCCAGTTTCAATTCAGGGTAAAACATTCGATCATTGATCCAGTTCATCGCGTGACCGTAAAGATCGAACAAGGATTTGAAGAAAAGAAAAATTTCCCTACCGTATTTCTAGATATATCACTGCCTTTCGATGGAGTGTGGCATGAGAGTCATATCTACAAGATAAGTAAATTTGTTCCACAAAACTACTGCCAACAAAAATTTTGAGTATCACAAGAAGATACATACTGTAACGTTTACTCAGTTATAGCAGAAGTGCCTCAGGATAGGGTACTGGGGCCTTTCCTATATACATTTTTTACACTTCCGATATACAGACAACGGAAACAACCTTCATCGGAACTTTTGCTAATGATACCCTTAAAAAAATTATAATCTCAAAATGTCTGACGCTTCATTACGCAGACAAGAGAGATTAAGGTACGCTCGAATACCAAATTACTATACCCTAATCCAAAAAGGCAATTCCATCCCTGAGTTTTATCTAAAGGTATATTACCACCTTTTACTTATTTTAAATAAACTGGCATCCATCGACATGAGTCAAGAACTCATGAATGTGATGACCCAGTCATATAGGGACAAGGCGTTAGATACATTCGTAAGGGGTCTCAAATGAGATTTGCCTAGATTATTGAGTATGAGACGACCAATGGAATAACCAGAAGCACTTTCCTTATGCTTAAATTGGAAAATGTACAATACCGTGTCCAACACAGTCATGGAGGTATCAATATCCAAAGAACTCATCTTTTTCAATCTCCTCCACCTCTTTTTAGGTGGACGCTACCGCCACAACATTTTCCCACACAGATTCGAAACTTCTATAAGAATACACCACGTCGAGCCCAATAATTACATTCCCAGCTTAGAATCATATCAAGTACAAATGGTCGAACATGATTTTCAGTTCGATCAAACTCTCCTAGAGTATACACAATTCCAAGAAAACCCAGATCAGAACAATGAAATCGATGATACTGGTTATGGAGAAGAACCGGTAATAACCGAACATTTAGATCGGCAAAATTTTTAAATTTTTAATTAACACTGGGCCAAATAAGCATTATGTCCAACCACAGTACGTGATAAATTATATCCCCAACGAAAAACCTTTTATCGCGAACTCTGTTGCAGTGAGCGTAAAAGTTACGCACCATGCTTTAATAGATATTTTCGGCTCCGAAAGGAAGCTAAAATTCTTCATTCTACCCCACTTAAAGTCGTTCGTTGGAATTATCGGTAATGAAAGTTTCAAACAACGATCCATGTAAATGAGGGATTCGTGATAATTCATCCAAATACGAAAATACCCCATTTCGAACCACGTGAATACCATAATCCTCAGGACATTTCATCTCAATTCGGAAAAAACCATGCTAAGAAAAATAGCACCCCGCAGAGAAATTAACCTATACAATAACTGTTCGAGGCGAAATTCGCACATTTAAATCGGATCCGATCTATTCTCGGCCATATCCGTACCCCATATGTCTGAAGTAGGAAGTCGAGAAGCAAAAATTAATAAACGGCGGCACCGTCTAAGTCCCGTTATAATTCCTCCGTTTGGGTTGTCCCAAAAAAGGAAGATGCATCTGGGGAAAAGAAGTACAGATCAGTAATTGTTTATCGTAAACTAAATTCGGTTACAATAGCCGATGGTTCCTGAGATTAGCGACATCCTCACGAATCTGAGTGGGTTCCATCAGATACCACTACCAAGAGTCAAATATCGAAAAAACGGCGTTCTCGGTTAATCACGGAAAATATGAGTTTACACGTCTCCCGTTCGAACTTAGAAGCGCTCGTTCTATCATTCAGCGTACCTTATACTATATATTACGATATCCCAGGCACGTGTATTTACATAGGTATATATCAACGACATAATCATATCCGGTAAGACCCAAAAAGAGCACTTTGAAAATATGAATATCATATTCAATATTCTGGGTGAAGTTAATATTATAAAATACAATTCGATAAATGCGAATTTATGCAACATCAAGTTGAATTTTTCGGTTCTATAATTTCTTAAGACGGCATAAAAGCAAATCATAAAAAGTAAAAGCAATAACCAATTTCGCCATTCCGAGCACTGTAAGAGAGCTCAGATCAGTCATTGGAATGGCTGGATTTTACAGACGATTCATTAAGGATTATGCTAAGTTAGCAAAGCCTCTGACTTTACTTTTAAGAGGGGAAGATGGACACGTGTCCAAAAACCTCTCAAAGACAAAATAAATAATTCACTAGTCTCTTCTAACTTCGCAATTGGTGCAGTCCTATCCCAAGAGTTAAAACCCATTACATTTAAAACAAAGGAAAATAAAGAGCTATCTTAGAGGAATATAAGTATGAACTCAAATATTATCCGGGACGAACAAACTAAGTGGTGAATGTCCTATAGAACACCAGTTAGTTCCAACCTAAACGCGATGTCATCCACACTTCACCACATGATTTAATACCAACTGTTGAAACTCCGATTAACGTGTTCCGAAATCAACTCTTATTGAAAATAGACGAAGAAACCTCATATCAGCTAGTGAATCCATTCCCGAAATATTCCAGACAGACTATCACACAACTCAACTTCTCCAATAGTAACATTATAAACGTTTTCAATAAATATTTAAATCTAAACACAATTAACGGATTGCAAACTACCGAAACGAATGGGAAAACTTCAGACAATATATCCTGTTCATAGACGTGCACATAGGAAGTCGTTCGTTGGATGAGTAGAAAATATTAGTGAGACAGTGTGGAGTATGTCAAGAGAATAAATACGATAGGCACCCCAATAACCAAATGTTGACACTTACGCCTACCCCAAATTACCCAGGAAATACCCTAAATCGACATATACACAACTCAAAATAAATTGATTTTAACCGCCATAGATAAGTTAATAAAACTCGCGTTCTGTAAAGTAAGGATTTATTACTTAAGCAATAGAAGAAAGATATCATCATTTTCTTTAGTGCCCCAAGTTATTGTGATCGTAAATGAGAATTCCCTAAATTCAAGTACATACTATATATACTATCACTGTTAGAGGATAATCTGAAAATTAAAGTATTCAGAACTCCTCCCTACAAAAGTGAGGTGAATGGACAAGTCGAGAGATTTCATTCAACCCTCACCGAAATAATGAGGTGTTTAAGGACCGAGGAACGTTCGAAGAATTAATGGAAAGATCAGTAAACGAATATAATCATTCCATACATTCCACCAACGGGAAAAGACCTGTAGAATTATACTATGGTAGAATTCCCAATGCAGACCCGGAACAACTCGAACAACTCCGACTTAAAAACATCGAGAACCTGAAACAGAAACAGCATAAAGACATACAATACCATAACAGAAATAATTGAAATCTTTTCAATTAGTACAGGTAGGGCGAAGATAGAACAAAATTAATCCACATCATTGAACTAGAAAAACACTAAAATTTCATAAATACGATACAAGAAATACTACACGAACAAATAACGACAGAACACCCACTTCCTCCCTATTTGAGACACGAACTTACGAAAATACAAACTCTTATGACAATCTCAAAATTCGTAAAATTAAACGATCACTGGATTTTATTGGCAGTACATGGAAGTGGATAGGCGGACATCCAAATCGCGAAGATTTCGAAATAATTAAAAATAAAATGAAAAACGTTTTAGAAAACAACAATAAGCAAATTATTATAAATCAATTATATAACGAAAGAATCAACAAGCTCACAAGGATGGCTAATTACCAACGCAATTTAAAAAGAAAATAAACTAAATGAAAATTTACCGTTTAAGTCTGAGAAGAACGTTTTACGAGACACCATTCTTCTGAAGGTTCAAATGAGGACATTTCACAAGGGAAGAGTTAAGACGCGGCTGATAGCCGGATTCATATTACAACGTAAACCATTGATGAACAAACATTTTCCCTCGAATAAAATTTTGTTAACGCGAATTTATTTTTTAGATTAAGTTAGTTGTAATTTGATTGTAATAGAAATAAGTTTAAATTAATAAAATATATTTTTAATATTGCTATAATTTGCATAATTTAAAAACAATACAAGCTTTCCTCCCAAGTACTAAATGACAACTGTCGTCTGTCATTCAAAATCTTTAAAAAATTATATTTTTAAAATTACAGCTCACTTCACCACATTATAGTATTTTTCATGATAAAAATAACAATTCTATTAAATCAAGCATCTTACGATGTACAGCGCCAAAATGTAAAATATTTGTGATCACGCATTGTGCCGGGCATGTCGCGTACTACATAATTTTGTATTTATTGTGTCGTCTGACAGTTTGAGTCTTTTGTTTTCAATATGGATTGGAGTTTATTTATAATTTAAAAAAATTTAAATATTAAAGTATACGTAAATTAATTGTGATAGAAATACTAATCAATCAGAAATCAATTGTTGGTACGAAGATATAGAGGGATTCAGTTCATGGCACAAAAATTGTAATAATGTGAATATAAATTTAAGGATTGAACTTCACTACTCCATATCTTTGTAAAATTGTGAATTAATATCCACAAGGGGATCAATCAGGTATGTATCTTTGATTATATGGGTGAAGATGAAAATCTCTTTAATTAGCAGAATGTGTGGTTTACAAGGTAGTACAGAAAATTTTTCGGATGTCACTCCAAAGGCAATATCCTGAGTTGATTAAAACAGTTATCAAATCTTTGCTGCGAGACGGTTCTAATTTTTATTTTATTTCATTTCAAGCAATAATCAAACATAGATAGATAAAGATTTAACTATACGAACATCCTCAAATTCTACAGTTCCTATCTAATAATAGGTGGCTTATCAAAGGCTTTTAAATTCTGCCATAACTCATTAAGCTTGCAATTATTTAATCACAACTTCTATATTTAAAATCAAATGGGCCGAATATAATTTGAACAATATATGTATGTATATATATTTTACAACAAACAACACACGCAAGTGATCCGCGGTTCACCAGTTAAGAATCACTGCTCTTGAATCGCATATTATAATTATTGTGATTAATGTATTTGTAATTTGATACCGCCACAAGAACAATATGTAGTACATAACGTTCCCCGTAATATAAGATACAAAGAATTGGTATATACGCGTAAACGACAGTATTCTAAAGAAATATTAAACGCTGTGGTTTTGTTTGTAGATAAATAATTGTAGCAGTCTTAAAACTATATTTTGTATAGTTTCTATGTAGATCACGATCAACTATTCAAATAGTAATCGGCTTTCTCTAAAAAACGCTGTACAGGCCACCATTCGAACCATCAAATTATAAAAATTCCAATCACTTTTACTTTCCTTCTTCTTAGTCGCATGCACGCATATGCAAAACCATTATAAAGAAGTAAAGAATTTAATTTTACCATTAAGCCATCGTATATGGTAGTATGTAAATTATTTACATCTGTCACCCCTTGTGTCACTTAATTTAGTTATTTATCGTTTTTGTGTTACATACATATATGCAAATGATAAATTGCATGGTTTATTGAATTAAATAATTCAAGATTTGCGTATATGGGCAGAAGATATTACACGCAAATATGCAACAACGTAGGCAATTCCAATGTTATATCTGGGTATATGGTATTCCCTTACCTTTAAGAAATCTCGTAGCCAGATGACTTCTGGTTTTGGATCACCAATAACTTCACACAATATAATTACGGTATCGCCTTCGTAAGCTTCACTAGATCGTGGTTTCTTCACGAATACCGGTTCTTTTGAATATCTGTATATGGTTTGTATAGAGAGATTTATATTTGATTAGATTTACTATAAGTTTAATAAATATAAATTATACGTACAGATCACCAGGCGCATTAATCGTTGGAATGTCATTCATACTATCCTCGTTCGTTTCATCGATTATCACTTTAGAGCTGGTTTCTACGCGTCCCACCGCATTCGATGCAACACACGTATAAATTCCTGTATCAAATTTATTTGCATCCGCTATAATCAACTCAACAAATCCGTCATGATCGAGTGTTGTAACGATCCGACGATTTGGACGTAGTTTAACGCCATCACGATGCCATGTCACTCCGACGGTGGGATAAGCTTCAACTTGTGCCGAAATTCGAATTTCTTCGCCTTTTTTAAAATTGTAAAACGAATCTAGACCACAGTAGAATTCGGGTGCGATATAACCACGAATCCCTTTGTCCACGACTAAATGGCAATAGCATGATACAGAGCCGAGTGCATTAAAAGCCTTAGCCTTATATTTGGCGTTATCATCAAGCGATGTTTTAGAAATTTCAAGGGTAAAGAAATTATCTTCGGTCCACATCGAATACAAATCGTTTTCATAGATTTCCGCACCATCTTTATACCATTTAACTTCAGGCGCGGGCCACCCTATCGCTTGACACGTCAGTCTTACTGGATATGTGACTTGGACACGACGATCACGTAATCTCATCGAAAATTGGGGTAACATGTCACCATACTCACCTATCTCTCCGTCAACGAATTTCTTAAGTTTATTGTACGCTTCGTAGATACGCTCGTCCGATACGACTTGCATGCGAGCAAATGTTGATACACGACCTTGGCGATTTGTAGCCTCGCATGAATATCGAGCCGCATCTTTTTCTTCAATATTTTTGATGACAAGTCGACAAATTGGTCCAACATTTCGGATCGATAATTTTTCACTGTTATCAACCTCAACGCCATCCTTATACCAAACTGTGATTGGATCGGGTTTTCCTTTAACGACACACTCGAGCGTGATGTCTCTTCCGATTAGAGCTTTCAGTTGTCCGGGTAGAATTTTAACGAATTCCGGGAGTTGTGCTAGCCCACCGATTAAAACTGGATACTGGGTTTGTGCCGATTCTCCCCAGCCATGACGATTGCGTGGTGTGACGCGGAAATGATATTCAGACCCAACCTTCAAGTTGAATGCATCGAAACTGTTGAGCGGCGTAACGCCGAGTTCTTTCCAGCGTGCTCCTCCGTCCACTCCAACCATCCAGGTTTCGACACGATATGCAAGTACGGGTGATGAATTGGGCACGTATTTGGGTTTCATCCATGATAATGATACGTGATTTTTGCCTTGATCAATGACAACAGGTTCGGCTGGTATGGGTCCGGGAGGATCTAAAAATAGTTTTGTAATTTCTTTGATTAGTTGATTATGGTCATTGATGCTGGATAAGAGATGGTCACATATATTTTGTCATTTTCATCTACTAAGTATGAAAAGCCCGTATATTTTATAAATGTACATTTTCTATATTTACACAGGAAAGCAGTGGACCTTGGAAGCACTATCTAGCTAAAGGGTTCAAAAATCGAAATACATGATTTTGTGGTAAATATTTACATATGATGGTAATGCAGATTTAAATTATGTATTATTCGAAATTCAGCTGCTACAACTTATGTTTTGTTAAATTATTCACCAAAATAATTAAGCCAAATTGGAAACAGCATGAATACGGTATGCGATGGTTTTCTTACGTATTAGACTTACTTAATCGCAACCTTCGATTCATTTGATTTCCGATTAAATGAGTTACGTGAATTTCAGCGAAATTATTTCTTTTATTAGACGTAACTCAGAATTATAAATTTGGCGTCTGTAAACTTTATGATGAATTTTGTGACTTAAGTCTGAATATGCATTTAGAATCTTAATTTATCACTTGATAGAGACTTAAATCACAAAATAATATATTGATATTCAGATTTAAATCAACCGATCTGCATTCAGTGAGCTTTTTTCTATGAGCTCTGGATTCTCTGAAATCAAATTACAGTGAAACTCGCCTACAACGTACGGTCAAGGGCCAAATAGAACGTATGTTATTTACCGGGTAAACGTTGTAAATAGGGTACGTTAAAAGCGGGTTTCACGTTTTTAATTTGCGTGTGACTTAAGACTAGACAGATTATACGAATTTGACTTAAATAGTAACTGGGTTCCTTAGGCTTAACTCCTAAACCCATTGGCCTAAATCGGAATTGTATGTGGCTTGAG
This sequence comes from Tipula unca, assembly GCA_951394425.1. Lineage (NCBI taxonomy): Eukaryota > Metazoa > Arthropoda > Insecta > Diptera > Tipulidae > Tipula > Tipula unca. The sequence goes on from OX596381.1 coordinate 199,827,872, forward strand.
TCTAACTCAAAACTAACTGGGTTATCTGAGTTTGGGGCAAATTATGACATGAAGTGGGGATTTATTAGACTTAAGTCAGAATTAAAATAAAATACAATGCTGATTTAAGTCTAAATTTTACGTCAGTATTATGTGACTTAAGGCGGAATTATGAGAATGAAAATATATTTAAAATGTACACTTTAGGATTAAGTTGTAATTAAGGAACTTATAATAATATAATTATATCTTATTTGGGGTATACTACGAAGATGTATACTTGTCTTAAGACTAGATGGTTAATGTGATTTTAGTCTAAAATATCATATACATTTTTATGAAATCGACAAGACTAAACTAAGCATGAAGTGTCAGCCCTATATTCGTTGACGTAAAGTGTGTGGCGAACTATTAAAGCTAGAATTAACTGGCTTAGAACTGTTTTATATCGGCCAGGCTCGTTTCGTTATCCAGACTGAATTAATATGTTAATTTAAACTCCGACTTTTAAATGCTAATGCCATCTATAGCATTCTCCGGAGTTAAAACTTGCAAAATTTGAAAATTTCCTTTATTTTTCATCAAATAATGATAATTGATACAGATAAAGTGATCTGATGGCAGCTGCTTATTTGCTTTGCTCATAATAAGTTTCAAAACAATTTGCCTTTTGCCTGCTATACAAGATCTGTTACATTTATGACCGGATTGAGAGCTCTACAGGTATTTTGGGCCTATCGGATGGCTGCGACCGTGGATCATTTTAGGAACAGATTGTCTGAGTTCATTGTAAGTTTGAACATTAGGATAGGACAATTAAGGCTAATTGCAAGCCTTTAATGGGACTAATCTTTGATTATAAATTGTGTTAGAGGTATTTAGATTATAGTGGTGATTAACGTAATATGCGTTTCTAATGCAATTTGAATAAATTCGCGCGATTAAACAAATGGAACTTCCTTATTTCCATATTGTTTTTCACAGCGTATGCAGATTTTTTTTATTTTTTTATTTCGCGAAATAAAATTTATTTTATTAAAAAAATAAATTACAATCATATATATAGTTACATAAAAATTAATTATATAAATAAAAATAAAAAATAAATCAGGTTTTTCGATTAAAAAAGCAAATAATTTTCATTTAAATTTTCTAAAAATTTTCCTTCATTACGTCAGCTCGTTGTTCCGTGTATATTTGAGTTGTCTTGTATATAAATAAGTTTATACAAAATGTGCAAAATAAAATTTTATTCGATGTGACTCAGGCAGAGTCTACTGCTTCAGAACTATAAGTTTGGGGCAGGGGGTATTTATTTATTTAACGTAGAATATAATAATAAAATAAATTATCTAAGTAACTAACAATCCGTTTCATCAAATGAGAACCTATAAGAGAAAAAATATATATTTTTAGGGCCGCATACGTTCGGCCGTACAACACAATGATGGCAGAACACAGAGATGAAAACGAAAAATATTTGTGACCACACAATGATGTTTTTGTTTGCATATATCAACTTACTCTTAAAATATGAAACCTCGGTGAAATTCATTTCCAACGGACGATTCCAACAAGTCGATGATGGTGTTAAGCTTTTGGTTCTTTGGTGGACCTGGTAGAAGTTTTTTTAGTTGTCTTTTTAACCTCTTTTTTCTCAACTTTTTTAGGTGGAGGAGGAAGTGGTTTAGTTATCTATTTAGTCGTTATTGTATTTTATATATGTACATTAGAATTTTTTTTGAAAAAGCAAGAAAATATTAGAAATTAGTAAAAGCAATGTTAAAATAAATGCGTATAAATAGAATAAAATTTCGGTTAATGCTGGATGAATTGTAAAAGATCTCAGATGGTTATGAAATTGAAATAAAAAATTAAATATTGTATCCTGAAATATTACCGTAATGGTGGTAAATGCGCGATCTGCGCCGAATCTATTTCTAGCAATGATCCAATATGTTCCTGAATCTCCATAACTTGAACGCTTCAATGTAAACCTAGTATAATCATCACTAACTTCTTTGAGTGTTCGTGGCGATTTTGTTATGTCTCGTAATCCCTTCAATAAAGTCACTGCAACGAAAAATATCGTTAATATTGTAGGCTGTAGATAATTTTATACACGTTAATCATACATTTTGGTTTTGGCTCGCCTTGTACACGGAACGAAATCGATATATCATCATCCGATACATATGCCATTTCTGTTTCGGGTCTCGACAAAAACAAAGCCGGTTTACCACCTTTAACGATGGCTGGAACAATATCCACATTAGCTACGGTATGCGCCTCACCGAATGCATTAGCCGCGCGACATGTATATGTACCAGTCTCTTGTGATGTCGCCTGTTCAATTGTTAATGTGTACACACCTTGGTCGACAAACGTACGAATACGTTCTGTTGGTTCAATTGGTTCTCGTTCACGTAACCATTCAACATTTACTTGCCCGTGTACCTCAGCCTGGAGCGCAATTGTACCACCAATTGGTACCGAATGATCGGTGAGCAAATTAGAGAAATGTGGTTTATTTGGATCACGATGATAGAATCCGTGGACACGTTCTTGGATAAATTGATCTTTGCCCGTGAACTCGACTGAATGGACAATTTTTTCGCTGTGAACTGAATTTTCGGCTTGGCACGTGTATGCACCACTATCGGCTGCGGTTGGTTCGTTAATAATTAATTTACAATAACCATCGGATTGATCAAGTTGACGATACTTATCGCTGCTTATAATTTCAATACCATCTTTAAGCCATGTGACCTTTGGCTTTGGTTCACCGCGCACACGGCATTCGAGCACAAGTTCATCCTCTTGTAGAAAATACGAATCTATATATAGCGTAGGGAAATTAATAGAATATTAACTTTGTTCCTAAATCAAATCTACATGTATAGGACACACAACAAAAATGTGATAAAATTCAAAATTTATATGATACATGAAAAACAGATACCTTTAATGCTACGTGTAAATGTTGGTGGTAGGGGCATTGATTCAAATCCGGCGTAGACTTTAACTCGCGACGTGGTCGACACATCTCCATATTTGTTTCGCGCAACACACAAATAATTACCTGAATCGTCTGGGACCGCGTTAAATATTTCCAACGTAACGAGACCATCGTCGATTAGGGTACGATATCGTGGATTGTTATTCGAAATTGGTCGCTGATTTTTATACCATGCGACATCGGTGACCGCGCCTACAATATTACACGTAAGCGTAACAGTTGATCCTTCGGCGGATAGTCGATCGGTTAGATATGTCGAGAATATGGGCTTATGTTTTTCTACTGTAAAATGCGTATTGTTATGCTGGGCTTTGTAATATTTATCCGGGCTGGCAAACTCGTTGTAGTACGATTGTTCCCGTGTGTTTGACGATGAACGCACATTTCGGCGTCCCAATGATCGATCACGATCTATATAAACTTGGGGCACAACTCGTTTTGCAATTTCTTCCAAATCGTTTATGGGTTCCTCGTATGTTGTAATGTAGGCTGTTGTTTCATCGCTAACCCCATTGGCCTCGGCTCGGCATGTATAAAATCCGGAATCCTCGGTTTTTGGGTGGTCAATAACCAAGCGACAAATTCCATCTTTTTCGTGAATTTGTTCGTATTTCCCGTCTGGAATTACATCGCCATTGCGGAGCCAAACAATTGTTGGTCTCGGCTTTCCAAATATGGTCGTCTCGATAATGAGTTGTGCCTTATTTGCGGTGAATGTTTCTAAATATTAACAAAAATATTTAAAAATTTCTAGAAATTCTAGATTTACTTAACTAAAGTACCTTTCAAGCTGCGTGTAAACGTAGGCGGAATGATCGTCTTCTTGAACACATCAACGCGGCACATTGCAGAAATTTCGTTAATATCGTTTTTAACGACAACATTATAGTCGCCCGAGTCTTTGAGCGATATTTGTGATATTTCGAGCGATAAAATTCCATTTCGATTACATAAATTATATCGGCCTTCGGTCGACTCGAGTAGAGAACTTCCCTTGTACCATTTTACAATGGGCTCGTCACCTTTAACGCTGCAAACCAATTTCATGAAATTTCCTTCCTCCACGGTCAAATCTTTTAGCGACGTTTCAAACGCTAATCGATTACGAATATCGGATTTTTTCGATTTTCGCGGTTCAACCGATGTCGATTTATCCACTTTCGACTTCGATCGGTCCGGATTCAAATCATTTTCGCTAAGATAGACAAAATGTGAAATTTCTTCTTTATTTACGATATTTTCGGCGCGACAAATGTATTTTCCGTTATCGCTAACGGTTGGGTTTTTAATGACTAGCGAATGGATATTATTACCGTTATCGTGTAAGGAATACCGTGAATTTTCGATAACCTTAAGGCCATCTTTAAGCCATGTTACAATAGGGGTTGGAGTACCAGTTACTAGACATTCAATTAGTAATTCTTTTGTATTCGGATTATATGAATCTGAAATGATGAATCATGAGAATTATATGCAAGTGTTCGTCCCTTATTAAATTAATTCAAATTGCAGCCCCTCCGAGTATATATAATAAAATGAGAACATACCTGATACTGGATTACAATACAAAATGATGACCACAGATGATTGCGTTAATCTACCAAATTTCTGCACAAACAAAACATGCAAACACCTACCTTTAATGGCCCGTGTGAATGTTGGTGGGCTTGTGTCGACCTTCGAGGTTGCGTATACAGTCAAACGTGCAGTTGAGGTAACCTCATTCGCAAAATTTTTAGCAACGCAAGTATATTCGGCATCATCTTCCATGGTCACATTTAAAAACTCAACAACAGCTAAATTTTCTTTACCAATGTTGCGAATTTTTGCCCCGAAGACCATTGGAATACCGTTCTTCAACCATTTTACTTGAGGTTCAGGGCCACTTATATATCCTGTAAACTTAAATCGTGAACCTACCGGTACAGTACGATTAGCAATACCGGCTGTAAAATAGAGATTCGATTTTGGATCGGCCATTGGCGCGTAAACCCCTTTATTTTTGCGTCCTCCATCACCACCTGCCTTTTTGCCTTTAACTGGTTTCTTACCAGCTGCATCGGTTGGTTTTTTAGTAGCATCTTCTTCGTTGGCTGGTTCTTCTGCCTCAGCAATTTCTTCGGCGATTGGTGTTTCCTGGGCGACTGGTTCTGGAGCTGGTGCAGCACGAGCATGACTTTCTGGTATGACACGTGCCTTTGGTTCAAACTCAATCAAATGAGATATCTCTTCCTTTTTAACACGATTTTCAGCAACACAAATATATTTTCCGCTGTCCGAGCGAACCGGATTACTAATCACCAATTCACATGTTCCATCGTCGTGATGGATAATATGATATTTCTCGTTATTTTCGATGCGTACGCCGTCACGAACCCAAGTAACTTCTGGTGCTGGTACACCGCGACAATGAGCTTCGATAATTATTTCGTTGGTCGTGATATGGTATGTGTCCTTAATAGACCGCGTGAATGTTGGCGGAATATCGAGAGATGTGGACATTTTAAATACCTCGAGTTTAGCTGTGGTCGTTACTTCACCAGTCGCATTTTTCGCGATACATTTATATTCACCAGAATCTTCGACTTTAGCGCTAAGGAACTCAATGACACCAAGACCGTCGCGACTCAAGTTTTTAATTTTAGGGCCGACTATAAGCGGAATATCGTTCTTGAGCCAACGTAGTTGTGGATCCGGGCCTTGAACGTAACACGATAGTTTAACCTTTGTGCCTTCGGCTACACATCGATCGGTTAAAAATGCCGCAAATGATACATTTTGAATTGGCACTGGCATATTTCCAGGACGAGCTTTACGCCCGCCAGCACCTTTCTTTCCTTTCTTTTCGCCATCCTCATCGCCTGTACCAAATTCTCGGTGCCCTTCCTCCTTCTCCTTCAATTTTGTGAAATCAATATGATATGCGCCATGAATATTATCCGCAATGTGATGGGCTTTACCATCGAATTGTACGAGATGAGAAAGTTCCGCCTTTCCAACACTATTTTCGGCAATGCACACATATTTACCACTATCCTTAACTGTCGGCTTATTAATGATAATCTCACAAGTGCCATCATCATGATCTACTTGCTGACATTTCTCATTTGTTTCAACTTCTTCACCATCTAAGTACCAGGTAATCGTGGGCTTTGGTTCACCGCGAATATGGCATTCAATAATCAATTCGTTGGTATTTAGGTGATAGGTGTCTGAAAATAATTTATTTTGTTATAAATTCGAAAATAAATTAACCGATGCCAATTAAATTGGCGACCGAGTCGTAATTATGCCAACTATTTGTACCAATTAACGAAAATAAAAATTTTGGCCACGGTTATCGACTGTGCTCTATTTACAAATCAACACAGATTATTTTTATGTAACTCACCTTTGATTGTTCTTGTGAATGTTGGTGCGATATTGGTCGATAAATTACTTTCGTATACGGTTAATGTACAGCTGGTGGATATTTCGCTGAACGGATTCTTGCATATACATTCGTAAACGCCTGAATCGTCGACACTAGGTGCAAGGAATTCAATTATGCCAAGGCCGTCACGGGATAGATTTTTAATTTTAGTTGATACTACAAGTGGCGTGCCATTCTTCAACCATTTCATTTGTGGTTCAGGACCTTGACAACAGCATGACAATTTGACGCGAGTGCGAGCCGCAACTGTGCGATTGGTTAGATTGGCGGTCATGACAAGTTTATTTTTCACTGAGACCAAAGTCTCGATTGGACGTATTTTGCCTTTCTTGCCCTTGGCTTCCTTGCCGGCTGGTTTGCCCTTAGCTGCTGCAGCTGGGGCAGCATCTTCCTCACCCTCAGCTGCCGCATCTCCATTAGTTTCTACAACAGCGTTACCATTTGTGACTGCTTCGAATGAAACAGGTGCTGCAACACTACTGGAAATAACTCCATGAATTGGTTGCACCATGGTCACCTCGACATTATGGGTCACTTTCTGAACACCCAAACTGTTTTCAGCACGGCACGTATAATTTCCGCTATCTCGTTTCGTAGGTTTATTAATGATCAATTCACAAACACCATCATGATGTTGAATTTGTTGAAGTCGGTCGCTCGCCTCGATCGTCACATTATCAAGTAGCCATGTAATGGATGGCTCTGGATTTCCGCGTACCTTACAATCGAGAATCAAATCATTCTCTTGTGAGTGATAAACATCTGGAATTATAATAAAATGTTTGAGCCGCCTGACTTAACTTACATTGTATACACAATATTTGTTTACCTCGAAGACCCATCACAAATGTGGGCGGAATTTCGGCGGCGCCCGGCTTAACCGGTGGATATATATTCAATTTGCACGATGTTGAAATATCACTAACACCATTCTTAGCGACGCATTTATATTCTGCGGAATCATCAGACGTTGGATTCAAAAATTCAATAGCACCAACACAATCTTTTGAACTGTTACGCACCTTGGTACCAAATGCCATGGGCAAATCATTTTTAAACCATTTCATTTGTGGATCTGGCCCAACAACACTACATACAAGTTTCACTTTAGTACCCTCGGTTGTGGTACGATCTCGTAATTGTGAGCCCCAATATAATTTCTTTTTGGAATCAAATATTTCCCCTATATCGCGAGTCTTGCCACCTTTGCTCTCTTTATTTTTACCTGCATGCGCTAATAACGCCATTGTCTCTTCATGCGATTTACTGATGGTACTCTTTTCGTGTTGCCGCCTTGGATCGGAATGGTAGATACCGTAGACATGTAAATGACTATCTTTGCCCGAGAAATGTACTTCGTGATTGGCATCGGTTCGTTTTACCTCGTTTACTGCTTTGATCGTGTATTTTCCGCTGTCGCTCGGTAATGGTTTTGCGATAGTAAGTCGATGATAACCGTGTTCCAAAACGTTAACATTATATCTCATGTTTGGTGAAATTTGTAGCCCATCCTTATAAAATGTGACGACGGGTGCGGGCTCAGCCCGAACATGGCATTCAAGAATGAGCTCATCGTCATGTGAATGATAGTAATCTATACAGAGGAATATAAATTTAAATACTCTATTTGCACTGTATACACACCAATACACATATACAAATCACATTAAATATTTAGCACAGACACAAAATATGGAGCACACAATATACCTCGAACAACTGTGAAGGTTGGCGCAACTGGTTGGTCGAACACTTCTTTATACACTTCAATAGTACACTTGGTGCTCGCTTCACCATTTTTGTTTTTCACAACACATTGATAGGTGCCCGAATCAGATGTAGTTGGTTTTGGGATTTCGATCGATAGGAAACCATCACGGGTATGGATTTTGAGGCGCGGACTCTTTTCAATAATAATTCCATTTTTCAACCATTTTACCATTAGATCTGGCCCAGTTGCGGTGCATGCGATTTTGAGTGCTTCGTATTCACGTACGGTACGATCTTGGAGCGTGGTTTCAAATACTGGTGGACGAGTCAATTCACGTTGACGTTGGAATTCTAAATCTTTTTCACGTTCGCTCGCTGTTTTTAATACTGGCTTGGTGGGTTCAGCAACCGCCTGTTCCTCCCCTTCTTTGGCTTGCTCCCATTTTTTGCCATCGGGTTTGTGTAGTTTTGGTGTTTGTGGTGTGCTCTGATTGCGTTGGCGAGCTTCGAAAAATGTACGCTCTAGCTCGGCAGTTTGTTGTAATGTTGGATCGGCTTCTTCCTCGGACAATGTTGGATGGTATGACTCTCGTCGACCGTCATCTCCACCTTCGCTTTCACTATCTTCATCGGGTTCTGCACTTTCTTCAGGCTCACTATGATCTTCATCATCTCCTCCATCGCCTCTATTTTTATCTTCGTCGCTATCTTCGTCATCGTCGTACGTTTTCGTCGTATCTATAATCGGGCGTAAGTTCAATTCGATATCTGTGTCACTATTACCATAATTGTCCTCGCTCGGCGGTGAATCTAACGGTGTTACATCAGTCGAAACTTTACGTAAGCCTGATTTTAAATCTTGCACCTGTACCTCACCTTTGGATGACTTTCTTGCGTCTAATGGATCGACCATACCTTTTTTCTTGGCATCTTCCATTTTTTTCTTTTGTTTCTCGAGTACGGCCATCAAGCCGGATGGTTCAGGTTCTTGTGTTTTACGTTTCGAGGCCGCATCAAATTTAGCCATTTTCTTCTTTGCGTCTAGCTCTTTCTGTTTTTCTGCTTCTGCGGCTGCCGTGGCTGCTTCTGCTTTCATGCGTTCCATCATTTTTAGTTTTTCTAATTTACCTGCCTTTACCGGTGCTTTCTTGGGTGCAGGTTCCTCAATTTGTGGTTTATCGAACATACCTTTAAGATTTTTTTTCGGCACTTTTATTTCGAGTTTCAGCGGTGGAGTAGGTTCCTTTTTACCAACCACCTTCTTTTTCTTTTTTTTGACGACTTTTTTAACTTTTTTCTTTTCTTCGGGAGCTGCCTCGTCACCTTCTTCTCCATCAGGTTTTAGTAAGGCTTTTTCTTCTTCGGGCAAATCATCCAAATCAATTTCAATTTCTTCCTCTTCATCCTCGTCCTCTAGCACAATGAGGGTGACCGACGATACATCCATGACAAGAGCCTTGTCGATAACCGACATATCAGTTGTGATATAAATAACTTCTTCATCACCAGCCTTTGCAACACTCGGCGATATATCCATAACCAAAGCTTTATCGAAAACACATTTAGGAGCAGCCTTAAGCATAGCTCGCGTATCACCAATTTCAAAAGGGGATTTTTCACGATCTCCTTTCATTAAATATGGTAGAGGTGAACCAGATCTACGTGTACGTGATCTAGATTTAGATCTGTGTCGCACTGGAGAAAGACCACGTCTTCCACCACCGGGCACCTGGAGCAAGGAGCCCCCACGTAAATCACGATCAGCCATTCTATTTAAATTTCAACTCCACAAATATATATTTTTTATTTTATTTGGAACCCCGTGTATGTATTAGGGATCTATACGCGTCTTAACTCGATGGCTGGTGAATATTAACTAACCAAATTATAAAATTCAAATGAATAATTCGATCGATTGTGTAATAGGGGGGGATGACGAATAGTAATCGAATAGATTATAATCCGAAAATCATTTCGTAAATTTGATCTGATTTTGAGTTGCCAAAAAATGTTTTGAATTTGACGAATCGATTTGTTATTTTTGATCTTAACATTGGCCGTTGTACTTGTATCGGTTTCTAAATATAAATTTGATGCGATTGTCTCGCTCTTATGCACTATATACGCGATGATCCAATTAGATCAATAGTGCACTCATTTGGAATGAGGTGACCAATGCGGGGACACTATATACGATAAAACAAAATTAGTTTAGTATAGAAACTCAACAGGAGCACAACACAAACAAAAATCGGGTTAGTCGCACACAACAAAAAAACACCTAACATATTTTCCGCTGTCCGCGTCTCTGAAATATAACTGGGTGATTAATTTTCGAATTCGACAGCTATAATTAGAAACTGTTTAGTATAGTGTATGCGAACGTATTATAATAACACGAAGAGGTTGCACTTTGAAGTCACATGAATTTTTTTTTTTTTTTGTAATAAACAAATCGAATTTGGGTGATTGAATGGCACAATTTTCGAAATATTTCAGTTTCGTCGCCGATTGATGAATTTATTTATATGTACGTAGTTTGAACAAACTGCGTGCAATTTTGAGCCATACACTTACATAAAAATTGTGCCAATCAACGATATTCAGTGATAAAACATCTGACTTACCTTTAATACTGCGTGTAAATGTTGGTGGAATTTTAACTTCTTTCGGTGATGGTTCGTACACGTCGACGCTGGCACTGCTATACATTTCGCCGTTTGGATTGTACGCTACACATTGATATTCGCCTGAATCTAACGGAATTGCATCTAAAATTTCCATTGTATGCAAACCATCGGTCTCGTTAATTCGATACTTGGCATTATTCTCAATCACTTTGTTATCCTTTTTCCACATAACTTTGACATCTTTGCCCAGGATATTACACATCAACTTGACTTTACCACCTTTTTCTGAATGCGAATTCATTAAATACGTTTCGAATTGTGGCACACGACGCGATTGTTTGTGTTCGACGAGTTTATCTAGTTTTTCTTGGCGATGTTCGAGCGGTTCACTTAGCGATGAATCATCGTCTGATTGCTGGGCGAGTTCCCATTTTTGTTGATTTTCTGCGAGTATTTTTGCTTTGGTGGCTTCGAGAAGTTTTTGTATTGCTTCCTCGTCTTTTTCGGGTGGTTTGGGCTCTTCTTTTCGACGACGTCGTGGCTTTTCGGGAACCTTTTCTTCGACTTCAGATTTTGGTTCATCATTCTTTATAGGCCTGGTTCGTTTCGGCTTTTCAATTTCAGCTTCTTCTGGTTTCTCTTCAACTTTTAGTTTCACCTCCACTTTTACTGTGGCTGGTATTTCAGTTTCAACCGATTTCTCTTCTTCTGCAGATGCCTTCTTCTCAGGTGATTTTTCTTTTGGTGATTTAATAGATTTGCGTTTGGGTTCCTTAGCTTCAGCGTCTTTATTTTTTTCGTTTTCTTTGTGTCCTTCATCGGTTACTTTAGTCTCATTTGCAGAAAGCTGCTCGGTTAGTTTTGCTTCAGTCTTTGGCTCCTCTTTTTTGAGTGATTTGCGTCTTGGTTTCTTCGGTTCATCCTCCACAACTGCTTTCTCCTCAGAAGATTTATCTTCCTTAGGCTTTTCAATAGTTGGGTCTTTACCTAATTTGGTGGATGATTTTCGTCTTGGTTTCTTTACTTCAGGTTCTGGTTCTTTTGGTTTTTCTTCAACAGATAATGCTACTTCTGGTACTTGTGAAATTTCCCCATTCGTTTTTTCTTCCGGAGTTGAATTGGTATCTTTCTCCTTTACCAGTTTTGTGGATGATTTACGTCTTGGTTTGGAAGCTTCTTCCCCATTTGTAATTTTATATTTTTCTTCTTCAGGTTCTTCGGACTTGGAAATATCCTTGGTAGGTTGATCTGGTATGACTCTTTCTCCACTAGGCTTGGCTTCGTCCTTTTGAGATTCAACGACTGTATCTTTTGACTGTGCCTCTGCACTAACCATTACAGAATCCTTTGCCTCCTTTTCTTTGCCTAATTTTGTAGTAGATTTGCGTTTAGGTTTCTTGACTTCTGGTTCGCTCTTAACCTCTTCTGTGGCAACAGCTGTCGTAACTTCTGGTGGTGTAATTTTTTCTTTTTGAAGTTCATCTTTTACTGCAGTCTCTTCAATTATTTTATCTTCGGTAACCTCTTCTTTAGGTTTGTTCTCCACGACAGGCTCTGGTGATTTAGCTTCTTTTTCCTTGCCAAGTTTTGTTAATGATTTACGTTTAGGTTTCATGATTTCAGGTTCTGCTTCTTTTGGTTTATCTTCAATAGACGGCATTGTTTCTATAGGTTTTTCAGTTTTGTCGGAAATACCTTCTTCTGGTTTCGATACAATGACCGATTTAGATTCAGGTGGTACAACTTTCTCTTGTACGGAGTTATCTGTTGTAACTTGTTCTTTTTGTTTATCTTCAAGAGTCGCTCCAAGAGCCGTAGGTTCCTGTTCTTTTAATTGTTCTGGCTTAGGTTCAACTTTAGTTGGTTCTTCAGTTACCTTTTCTTGGGGGACCTCGTCTTTTGGTTTAACTTTTTGCACAGGTTCTGTAGACTTTGCAATTTTTTCCTTACCAAGTTTTGTAGTCGATTTACGTTTTGGTTTCGTAATTTCCGATTCTTTCTTTTCTTCCTCAACTGTTGGTTCAACAATTTCCTCAGATTTAGGTATACAGGTTGGCTCAACTGGAGTTGATAAAGTTTTGTCGGCCTCTTTAGGTTCTTCTTCGGAAATCATAGTTTTCTTATCTTTACCTAATTTGGTTGACGACTTGCGTCTCGGTTTCGCCACTTCTTCTTCAGCTGGTTTAGGCGTTTCCTCAACAGATGGTGTTGCTTCAGGTGCCTTTGCAATTTCATCCTCGATTACTTCTTCTGGTTTTGTTTCATCTATAGGTACATCTAGCGTTGGTTCAATCTTCGTTTCGGTGACTCTTTTAGATTCTACAGGTACTATTTCCTCGGTAGGCTTAGATTTACGTCTTGGTTTCTTTATTTCCGTATCTTCGTATTGCATTTGTTCGACAGATGGTGCTGCACCGAGTGTATCTTCTAATTTGACAACCATTTCTTCTGGTTTCGACACTGTTTCTTGGTTTACCTTAGGTTGGTCCTCTGAAGCATCAGCCTCCTTCTGTTTTACAAGTGTTGTTGATGACTTTCGTCTTGGTTTATCGACCTTAGGTTCCATCTTTGTTTCTTGAGTTAATGCGAGTTCACCTTCTTTTGGTTCTACATCAACAGTTAATAAAGTTTCAGATTCTTTTGGTAGTTGGTTATCGGTTACTGCTTCTGGTTTCGATACAGCTGCAATATCAATTGAAACGTCTACTGGTGTTTTGTCTTTCACAATCTTTTCTGATGTATCTTCCTCTTTGGCGAGTTCATCAATTGCTTGAGTTTCTTTTGGTTTGCCCAATTTTGTAGTGCGTTTTGGCTTCATCACTTCTGGTTCTGTTTTGACTTCTTCGATTACTGGTGATGTTACTTCTGTATTTTGACTTCGTTTTTCCTCGCCAGGTGCTACTGGAAGTTTCGATTCTTCTGATTTTGAAGCAGCCATTACTTCTGCAACCTTTAATGGTTCAGTCTCATTAAACACTTCTTTCGGCTTCTCTTCTGGGACCAAGTAAGAAGACTTTGTAGATGATGTGGGGCTTGGTTCTTTAACTTCGGGTTCGATTTTGGCTTCTTCAGAAATAGTTTCAGGTTTCTGTTCTGGAGTTGGCTCACCCTTTACTTCCTCTAGTTGATTCAATACGGACTTTTCTATTGTAGGTTCCTCAGTTTTGTTTTCTTGGGATACTTCTTCTTGTGGTTTATCTGCTGAAGATTCCTTATCTTTACCTAATTTTGTGGATGTATTGCGTCTTGGTTTTTTTACTTCCTGTTCAGGCTTTGTTTCTTCAGCCACTGGTTCGTTCGAACTTTCTACAGCAGATTTTATTTCAATCTCTTCCTTGGTTTGAATATCTGTACCAAGTTTTATTTCCAGAGCTTCTGATTTAGGTTCAACTATGGCAGAGTCTACTGCGGCTTGACTCGAAACTACGTCTTCCTTAGGCTTAGCATCTCCTTCCCTATCGAGTTTTTTGGACGATTTGCGTTTAGGTTTCTTAACGTCTGGTTCTGGCAGCTTAGTTTCTTCAGCAGCACTTTCTGATACTTCTTGTGGTTTTGCTTCAACTGATATTTGTGATTCAACAAGTTTAATATCTTTCTCCTCTGCTTTCAAGTCATCTTTAGGCAAAACTTCTACTATGATTTCAGTGCCTGACACAGATTTTAGTTCATTCACAACTTCATCCGGTTTAGGTTCTATTGCGACTTGATCCTGACCAACATCAGCCTTTCCCTTTGTTTCTTCTCCCTTTTTGTCTAACTTTTTGGTTGATTTGCGTTTAGGCCTCTTGACTTCAGGTTCTGGCTTAATTTCATCAGTGGTGGTTTCCGGTGCGTGTGTTGGTTGGTCTACAATGGAAGGTTGTACTTTAGTTGATTTAACATCTGTCATTTCTGCTTTCGAATCGTCTTTAAGGATAACATCAACCTTGACTTCAGCATCTATTGCTGAATTTACATCTAGGATTTCATCCGGTTTAGTTTCGACTTCGGCAGGTTTTACTGCAGCTTGGTCCTGTGGAATGTCTTCTATTGACTGTTCTGCTTTTAACTCGTTAGAAACATCTACTCTTCTTTGCATTGGTTTTTCTTCAACAGCTAGCGAAATTTCTACTGCTTGCTCTATATTCTCAACATCCAACAGGTCCGTTTTCTCATCGTCTTTAGGAATATCATCCATTTGTACCGAAGCTTTGGCTACAACTGTTTCAAGTTTTTGTTCACCTATGGCTGGCTTTGTAATCACTTCATCCTTAGCTATCTGTTCTGTGGCTTCTTCAGGTAGTTTTTCTGGTTTTACCTCAACCTTACTAGCCTCAGCTGTTGCTTGAGCCTGGTCAAATTCTTTTTCTTTATCGAGTTTTTTGGATGATTTGCGTTTAGGCTTCTTGACATCTGGTTCTGGCATAATTTCTTCAGGAGTGCTTTCTGCCCCTTTTTCTAGTTCGTCTTTAGTAAGAGGTTCTGCTTCAGTAGATTTAATATCTGTTTCTTTTGCTTTCGAATCGTCATTAGCGATGACATCAACCGTGATTTCAGGATCTATTACAGATTTTGCTTCAAGCATTTCATCAGGTTTAGTTTCGGCTTCAGCAGAATTGACTGCTGCTTGATCTTGTGAAACGCCTTCTATTGGCTGTTCTGTTTTTAATTCGGTTGGAATATGTTCCGGCGCTTCTATTGGTTTTTCTTCAACAGATTGCGGAATTTCTACTTCTTGCTCTATTTTCTCATCATCGAACTGCTTCAATATTGTATCGTCTTTAAGAATAGCATCAATTTGTACCGAAGCTTCTGCTACAACTGCCTCGAAATTATGTTCATCTATGGCCGACTTTGCAATCACTTGATCCTGAGCTGTCTGTTCTTTGGCTTCTTCGAGTAATTCGTCTGATTTTACCTCTCCAACCTCTTCTTGTTTATTTTCAACTTTACTATCTTCAACTGTTGCTTGAACCTGATCAAGATGTTCGTTTGCCTTATTTTTCTCTTTGTCGAGTTTTTTGGATGATTTGCGTTTAGGCCTCTTCACTTCTGGTTCTGGCTTAATTTCTTCAGGTGTGCTTTCTGCCGCCTCTTTTGGTTGGCCTTCAGTGAAAGGTAATACTTCAACAAATTGTATATCTGTCTCCTCTCCCTTCGATACGTCTTTAGGAGCAACATCAACTATGGCTTCGGCGTCTATTACAGATTTTACTTCTAGAATTTTTGCAGGTTTTGTTTCGAGTTTGGCAGGTTCTACTGTGGCTTGATCTTGATCATCTGTAATTATTTGATCTTGGGTTACCTGTTCTTTGGTTTCTTCAGCAGTTTGGACTACCTCAATTGCTCCACTCGATTTTTCAACAGGTTCTACTGCCTCAATTTGTTCTGATTTGATCTCATCGTTACCAGCTGTTGCTTGAACGTGGAGTCCTTCATTTTTCGGTTTATCATCATCCATTTTTTCTAATTCTTTGGATGATTTGCTCGCTTCAGTAACTAGTATATCTTCCTTTGGCTTTTCTTCCGCAGATAGTGAGACGGTTTTTTCTAATTTGTTATCTATTTTCTCGATGTCCTCATCTGTTTTTACATCCTCCTCTATAACTTTTCCTGGTTTCGATTCAGTTTTGGCAGACTCTGCGTTTATTTGGTTTTGATCTTCTTCAGCAGCTTCGAATTTAAGCACATGCTTAGAATCAACTGTTGTTTGAACCTGCAGTATATCTTCCTTTATTTGGTTCTTCGGCTCAATATCAAGTTTTTTTGATGATTTCCGTTTTGGCTTTTCCACTGCGGGCTCCATTACAAGCTCTTCAGTTTCTTTCAGTTTTTCATCGGCAGTAGGAATTATTTCGGACGTCTTAGTGTATGCTTCGTTTGGTTTTAACGTTTCTTCTAACCCTTCTAGAGTATCTGTCACAGAAGCAGGAACACTAGTGCCATCTTCTGGTTTAGTTGCTTCATTTTCTGTCTTGACAGTATTTTCAGATGCCATAGCTGTATCGACTGAAGCTTCCAATGCAATCTCTTCTTCTATCGGTTTGGTGATTTCATGAGATTTTGAAACTTCTATAGCGGAAACTAAGTCTTGTTCTTTAGGAGACTCTTCAGTTGGCTTTTCCTCTTCTGATTTAATTGATTTGGTTTTGCGGCGTGGCTTCTTTTCCGGTTTCTTTAGTTCAATTGGTTGTGTCTCGGCTAATTTATCGGAAATTACAGGTTGAACAAGACTTGGATCATCTGTATTTGGTACAGCCGGTTCAGTTTCTTTTAGTGGTTCTGTCAAGTCCATTGAGGCCTCCAGTTTAATTCCCCCCTGCTGTGGTTCAGTTGGAATCATTTCAATTTCTGCGGGTATTTCGACAGTAAGAACTGCAACGTCAGATATCACTTTAGTGTCTATTTCCTCTAATTTCTCTTCATAAGATGGCTGAACAAATTCATTCACTGGATATTCTTCTGCAAGTACAGCATCTTCAACTGATTGGCTTGGCTGAGCAAGTGTATCTGTTTTAACATCGTCTATTGATTTTTGTTCCGAAACATATTCGTGTGGTTTGTTTTCTTCCAGTACTACTGATTCAACTTCAGCTATAAGAGGTTGATGAGATTCTGAAGATTTTTCGGTTGCTTGCTCTACGACCTTTGCTTCTACAGCAATTTCAGAAGGAACTTGAACTTCAGATTTTTTTTTAGATTTTCTTACCGGCTTAGGAGGTTCAACTGTTTCAACAACATCGAGTGCTTTTTTTTCAGTCATCTTTTGTGTAGAATCCTCTCCAATAACTTCTTTAGGCTTACATTTAGATTTTCGACTTGGTTTTTGCACTCCATCATCCATTTCGATGACGGTATCAATAGACTCAGTATCGGATCCTGCATCTGGCTCTTCTTCCTCTGCTTCCACTTTTGCTGTTTCATCAATCGATTTTGATTTTGATTTACGCTTTGGTTTAACTACCGGTACCTCTTCGACTTTTTCAGCCACATCGAGAGATTTCGATTTGCCCTTTCGTTTCGGTTTTTTAACTTCTTCTGACTTTGGTACGTCTTCGGGTTTAGACTCTTCTTGAGATTCGAGCTTAGGCTCTTCAGTGGGTTCGGCTACTGTCTCAATTAAAATAGCCTGCTCAGCTTGTAGCTCAGCAATAATACCAGTCGATTGTAATTCGGTGGCCGTGATTGGTTGTAGTTCATCGGCTGAAATTCCACCAGCTGCGATCATTTCGATTTCAGTTGCAAATTGGATATTTTCGATTGGTATGTGTTCACCTATTTGTTGAGTATCTACGACAGTTTCAATGTTATGTGCATTAAGAATGGCAACAGAATCAATGGTAGCACTTTCATCCGGTGTCGATTGAACAGATTCTGTTGAAATTGTTTCAGCCGATAATGGTGTCTCTAATACTTGGCTGGTTTCATCTTTAGGCGTTTCTTGTTCGGCAGGTGTATGCACTTCTTTGATTTCAGCTGGGAATAGTTCTTGACTGCTTTTATTTGCAGTTTGTTCTGCAACTAATTTGATTGCATCTGCAGTTGGCTCAACAATTGCGCTAGGTATTTTATCAGCAGCGTTCGCCAAGGGTTCAATGATTGGATCACTGAGTTGTTCTTCAGTGCTACTAACTTCAGTAGGAATTTGTTCTTCTGTTGGTGATGCATTATCATCAGATCCGATATTACTTTCTGATTCAAGCACTAACACACTTTCAGATGGCTGAGCTTCTCTTGGTGCTTGATCCACTGCAACGCTTTCGCTCCTAATTTGTTCTTCACCTAGTCTTGTTTCAAGCACCGTTGGTTCAATTGACTGAGCAAGTGTTTCCTGTAAGGTTTCGGCTAGTGTTTTAGAAGCTGGCTGAATTACAGAAATATCTTTGTCAGTGACTTTATCTGGTATTATATATTCTACTGTAGGGACATCTTCAGTGGTCTGGATTTCTTTTCGTTCTGTTTCTTGATCTCTATCTGGTACGATTTGTCTTTCAGGTACAATTACTTCTGTATCTCTAGCATCTGAGCTTGGTTGTACTGTACTTTCCATTGTATTTACCACATCTTCTGGTGGAATAGATTCATCTTTCGGAACATCTTCAAATGTCTCGATTTCCTTGAATTCAGCTGAAACGGTTTTAAAAGCAGTACCAAGTTCTATTTGATCTGTTGGGATTACGACTTCTATTACTGTTGCCTCTAATGGTGTCGGTTTAAGTTGAGCTGAAAGGTCTTGTGGAACTGCTTCAATAAATTCGATTATAGGTTCATCTACTGCTGTTGCTGTAGATACTAATTGTTCGTTAATTTCTTGTTCAACCTTTAACACATCTTCAGGTGTCCCAATTTCTCCAGTAACTGATTCATCAACTCTTTCGGGTACAATGTGTTTCTCAGCTAATATTAATTCTGCTGCAATTGATTCAGCATAGGTTTCTATCAGTTGGACTGCTTGTTCTTGTGGTACTTGGCCTAGCTCTTCAGGTTGTTCTTTAATTTCTTCCGAAGGTACATCAGTTCCTGGTTCTGTTACAGTTGCAACAGTTTCGCCTGCACCTTGCTCCTCACCTGATTTTGTTTCTAACGATTCGGGTTCAGCAAGTTCAGCTGTAGTATCTTTGGGAATTTCAGTGATTCCAGTAACGTCAGTGAATTCAGGTTCTCCTCCCTTAAGTTCAGTATTTGGTTGTTCCTTGATTTCATCAGAAGTTACACCAGTCCCTGGATCTGTTATAGTTGCAATAATTTCGCCTGCGCCTTGCTCCTCACCTGATTTTGTTTCTAACAATTTTGATTCGGTAAGTTCAGCTGGAGTATCTTTGGGAATTTCAACTAAAGTTTCAACCAACTGTTCAGTAATTTCATCAGTAGGTCCAGTTGCATCAGTGAATTCTTGTTCTTCTTCCATAACTACGGTATTTGATTGATCCTTAATATCTTCTGAAGTTACACCAGTTCTTGGATCTGATATGGTTGCAACAACTTCGCCTGCACCTTGCTCCTCACCTGATTTTGTTTCTAACGATTCGGGTTCAGCAAGTTCAGCTGGAGTATCTTTGGGAATTTCAGTGATTCCAGTAACGTCAGTGAATTCAGGTTCTCCTCCCTTAAGTTCAGTATTTGGTTGTTCCTTGATTTCATCAGAAGTTACACCAGTCCCTGGATCTGTTATAGTTGCAATAATTTCGCCTGCGCCTTGCTCCTCACCTGATTTTGTTTCTAACAATTTTGATTCGGCAAGTTCAGCTGGAGTATCTTTGGGAATTTCAAATACAGTTTCAACCAACTTTTCAGTAATTTCATCAGTAGTTCCAGTGGCGTCGGCGTATTCTTGTTCTTCTTCCTTAACTTCGGTACCTGGTTGTTCCTTCATTTCTTCCGAAGTTACACCAGTTCCTGGATCTGTTACAGTTGCAACAATTTCGCCTGCACCTTGCTCCTCACCAGAATTAGTTTCGAACGGTTTTGATGTAGCAAGTTCAGCTGGAGTATCTTTGGGAATTCCATCTACAGTTTCAACCAACTGTCCGGTAATTTCATCAGTGATTCCAGTGGCATCAGAGAATTCTGGTTCTCCCCCCTTAACTTCGGTACTCGGTTGTTCCTTAATTTCTTCTGAAGTTACACCAGTACCTGGTTTTGTTAAGATTGCAATAATTTCGCCTGCACTTTGCTCCTCACCTGATTTTGTTTCGAACGATTTTGATTCAGCAAGTTCAGCTGGAGTATCTTTGGGAATTTCCCCTACAGTTTCAACCAACTGTTCAGTAATTTCTTCAGTAGTTTCAGTGCCGTCGGCGAATTCTTGTTCGTATTCTTCCTTCACTTCGGTGCTTGGTTGTTCCTTAATTTCTTCAGAAGTTACACCAGTTTCTGGATCTGTTATAGTTGCAACAATTTCGCCTGCATCTTGCTCCACACCTGATTTAATTTCGAACAATATTGGTTCAGCAAGTTCAGCTAGAGTATCTTTGGAAATTTCATCTACAGTTTCAACCAACTGTTTAGTAATTTCATCAGTAGTTCCAGTGGCATCAGTGAATTCTTGTTCTTCTGCCTTAACTTCGGTATTTGGTTGATCCTTAATTTCTTCCGAAGTTACACCAGTTCCTGGATCTGTTATAGTTGCAACAATTTCGCATTCATCTTGCTCCTCACCTGATTTAGTTTCTAACGATTTTGGTTCAGCAAATTCAGCTGGAGTATCTTTGGGAATTTCAGGAACAGTTTCAACCAACTGTTCAGTAATTTCATCAGTAATTCCAGTAGCGTCGGAGAATTCTGGTTCTCCTCCCTTAACTTCGATACTTGGTTGTTCCTTGATTTCTTCAAAAGTTACACCAGTTCCTGGATCCGTTGCAACAATTTCGCCTGCACCTTGCTCCTCGCCTGATCGTTTTACTGACGATGTTGATTCAGCAAGTTCAGGTGGAGCATCTTTGGAAATTTCACCTACAGTTTCAACCAACTGTTCAGTAATTTCTTCAGTAGTTCCAGTGGCATCAGTGAATTCTTGTTCTTCTGCCTTAACTTCGGTACTTGGTTGTTCCTTAATTTCTTCCGAAGTTATACCAGTACCTGGATCTGTTATAGTTGCAACAATTTCGCCTGCAACT
Source organism: Tipula unca (assembly GCA_951394425.1). Taxonomy (NCBI): domain Eukaryota; kingdom Metazoa; phylum Arthropoda; class Insecta; order Diptera; family Tipulidae; genus Tipula; species Tipula unca. The sequence goes on from OX596381.1 coordinate 199,849,238, forward strand.
TGCTCCATACCTGATTTTGTTTCTAACGATTTTGATTCGGCAAGTTCAGTTGGAGTATCTTTGAAAATTTCACCTACAGTTTCAACCAACTTTTCAGTAATTTCATCAGTAGGTCCAGTGGCGTCGGCAAATTCTTGTTCTTCTTCTTCCTTCACTTCGGTACTTGGTTGTTCCTTAATTTTTTCAGAAGTTACATCAGTTCCTGGATCTGTTATGGTTGTAACAATTTCGCCTGTACCTTGCTCCTCACCTGATTTTGTTTCTAACAATTTTTGTTCAGCAAGTTCAGCTGGAGTATCCCTGTTAATTTCAGCTACAGTTTCAACCAACTGTTCAGTAATTTCATCAGTAGTTCCGGTGGCGTGAGTGAATTCTTGTTCTTCTCCTCCCTTAACTTCAGTACTTGGTTGTTCCTTGATTTCTTCAGAAGGTACGCTTGCACCTGGATCTGTTATAATTGTAACAATTTCGCCTTCATCTTGCTCCACACCTGATTTAATTTCGAACAATATTGGTTCAGCAAGTTCAGCTGGAGTATCTCTGGGAATTTCAGCTACAGTTTCAACCAACTGTTCAATAATTTCATCAGTAGTTCCAGTGGCGTCGGCGATTTCTTGTTCTTCTTCTTCGTTAACTTCGGTACTTGGTTCTTCGTTAATTGCTTCCAAAGTTACACCAGTTTCTGGATCTGTTATAGTCGCAACAATTACGCCTGCACTTTGCTCCTCACCTGATTTAGTTTCTAACGATTTTGATTCAGCAAATTCAGGTGGAGTTTCTTTGGGAATTTCAACTACAGTTTCAACCAACTGTTCAGTAATTTCATCAGTAGTTCCAGGGGCATCAGTGAATTTTTGTTCTTCTGCCTTAACTTCGGTACTTGGTTGTTCCTTAATTTCTTCAGAAGTTACACCAGTCCCTGGATCTGTTATAGTTGCAACAATTTCGCCTGTACCTTGCTCCTCACCTGATTTTGTTTCTAACAATTTTTGTTCAGCAAGTTCAGCTGGAGTATCTTTGGGAATTTCACCTACAGTTTCAACCAACTGTTCCGTAATTTCATCAGTAGGACCAGTGGCGTCAGTGAATTCTTGTTCTTCTCCTCCCTTAAATTCAGTACTTGGTTGTTCCTTGATTTCTTTAGAAGTTACGCTAGCTTCTGGTTCTGTTATAATTGCAACAATTTCGCATTCACCTTGCTCCTCACCTGATTTTGTTTCTAACAAATTTGGTTCAGTTACTTCAGCTGGAGTATCTTTGGGAATTTCACCTACAGTTTCAACTAACTGTTCAGTAATTTCATCAGTAGTTCCAGTGGCGTCGGTGATTTCTTGTTCGTCTTCTTCCTTAACTTCGGTACTTGGTTCTTCGTTAATTGCTTCCGAAGTTATACCAGCTTCTGGATCTGTTATAGTCGCAACAATTACGCCTGCACTTTGCTCCTCACCTGATTTAGTTTCTAACGATTTTGATTCAGCAAATTCAGGTGGAGATTCTTTGGGAATTTCAACTACAGTTTCAACCAACTGTTCAGTAATTTCATCAGTAGTTCCAGGGGCATCTGTGAATTTTTGGTCTTCTGCCTTTGGTTGTTCCTTAATTTCTTCAGAAGTTATACTAGTTCCTGGATCTGTTATAGTTGCAACAATTTCGCCTGTACCTTGCTCCTCACCTGATTTTGTTTCTAACAATTTTTGTTCAGCAAGTTCAGCTGGAGTATCTTTGGGAATTTCAGCTACATTTTCAACCAACTGCTCAATAATTTCACCTGAGGTTGCAGTGACGACAGTAATATCTGGTTCTTCTTCATTATGGTCGGTACTGGGTTCTTCGGTTATTGCTTCCGAAGTTACACCAGTTTCTGGATCTGTTATAGCTGCCACATTTTCATCTGCACTTTGCTCCTCGCCTAATTTTGTTTCGAGCAATTTTGGTTCAATAATTAGTGATCCAGTTTCTTCCTGTAATTCTACTACATTTTCAACGAACTGTTTAGTAATTTCATCAGTGGTTTCAGTGGCGTGAGTGATTTCATGATATTCTTCCTTAACCTCGGTACTGGGTTCTTCATTAATTTCTTCAGAAGTTACACCAGTTCCTGGATCTATTAAAGTTGCAACAATTTCGCCTGTACCTTGCACCTCACCTAATTTTGTTTCAATCGATTTTGGTTCAATAGGTTGAACTGCAGTTTCTTCAGTAATTTCGATTACACTTTCAACTAATTCTACTTCGTCCTTACCATCAATCGGGCTCAATTCAGGTTCAGTTTGCATAGCTTCCTGTTTATTAAATTCTGATTGTAAGTCGGCATCAGTTTCAAACTTCTGTGGTTCTAATTCAGCTATAAAATCATCGGTCTTATGCAGACCAGCTTCTGATTTATTTGTCACATCAGCATCCGAAACTATATCTGCTGATTCGAATACTTGATCGACAGATTTTTCAAATATTATTGATACTTGTTCTAAATTCTCTGAAGGTACTTCAGATTGTACCACATCAGTAGTTTGGACTTGCGATACATTTTCAAGACTTAATTCTGTTAGGAGTTCATCTCTTGAAGATTTTTCTGGAGGCACACTTTCCACTTCATTAGGATTTGCAACTATTTCACTTTCTACTCGTTCTGCAGAAATTTCATCTTGGATTGGCACGTCATTCTTAGACGTGTGCTCCATTGTAACGTCTATTATAACTGATTGCTCAATTTCACCTGCTTCTGTTGTGAATGATGGCGTAACTAAATCAATAGCTGCAAACTCCGACGAAACTGACGTATTTTCTTCAGAAGGAAGTAACACTTCTTGGCTATAACCAAGAGATTGTAACACAACTTGTGCTTCAGCAACTGCTTCTATTAACTCTTGGGTTTCGCTAGATTTCTGCACTGATCCCTCTATTGGAGATGAAGTTATCAAATCGACCACTTCATCTAGAGGTTCAGACGTATCCAATGCTTGAGTTGTTTGTCTCACGACAAATTCTTCTATTTTTGTTAAGACAACATTTCCTTGCTCATCGATCTCTGAGTCTAACACCTTCACGTCCTCTAAATTTTTTTCTCTTAACCGATCAATTTCTTCATGTGCATCGTAGAATGTTAAAGACTCGAGCTTCTCACTTTTTCTATTCGCATCTTGTGTGTCTGGTGCTAGTAATGCTTCTTGGAATTCATCATCAACGAGTTTTGCTTCCGTTACGGTTTCAACAGCAGCATCTTCTGGTTTTAGTTCGATAATTTCTTCATGGGTTGGCACATGGGTAGCAATCGAAATCGTTTTATTTTCAGTTTGTTCGATAGCGACAGATTCGTCACCTACTAATCTAATAATCTTATGGCCTAATTCGTCGGTCTCTTGGGGATGGGGTAAATCAACACACACCTGGGATACATCATCTTCAATACTAATACTTTCTATTTGGAATTGAGATTTAGTTTCGGCATCTTGAATCGATGTATCGCCAGTAATTAAAACGGGTTGCACACGGGGTTCAGAGGATTCTTCGACTAAAATTTGATCGTCCACTAGGACGCTAGTATCGACGGTAATATCTTCGATAGTTGTAACCGTGGGAAAATCCTCGTTTTTTTTAACCGGATTTTGGGCTTCTTCCTTAATTTTGTTAATGATATCGGCGGTGCTGTCGCTGATAATTTTGGCGTCGGTCAACGTTTCATGCACCTCAGAACCGAGATATTTTAATTGCGCAAGAATATATTGCAAATTATCCCATTCTTGTGGTGTTAGTTCACGCTCCTCGGTTTGGCGAAGTAGATGTCGCGCTTTTTCTTCAAGTTTGTCTTTATCAAGTGTTTCGGTTACCCCTGAAGCACCAGCATCTTCTGTTAAGGTGGGATAATCAGATGTCTCCATAAAACTGGTGGTATCTTGAGCTGTAATCCTCGATGCTTCAGAAATTTCTGAAATGTCCGCATCTGTAATTTCAGTTTTGTCAACAATTTCGGTGGTACTTTCCAAGTGCACGTCAGTTATTAAGGTTGGCACTGTTTCATCAACTGAAATTGTGATAGACGCTTCTTCCATTAAAGTTTGAACATCTAAAGCCGCAACTTGTGCTTGGTCTTTTGTCACTTCAAGTAATTGAGTAGTTCCATCACTGGCAGCTGCTGAAGTTGATCCGGCTTCAACAATTTCTGACACAACATCACTCATTTCTTCTGTTTTGGCTGGTTCTTCTATTGGTGACGTGATTTCTATTCTATCATCTGTCATTGTTGCCTGTTGTTCAGCTAATTTAGTTTCAGCTGATACTGGTGTTGATTCGGAGACTTCAGTCGATTCGTTCACTTTACTTGATTCGTCGAATTGTTGAGCTGATTCACCAAGATCAGTTGACCCACTTGCTGTACCGGTTTTCATGTCTGTTACTTCCAGTTTTGATGAATCGGTTCTTGTTTCCAAAATAACTGCGGTATCACCAGCATCTGAGTCAATTGTCTGTTTTGGAGAAAGAGTATCGGCAATGCCGATTTGAGAATTCACCTCAGTGGATTGTGGTGCGTTATCGGTGAGGTCATTTGGAGAAAACTCTTTTGATTTGGGAAGTTCAGTGTCTGTTTCTAATGAATCAGTAATACCCACAACACTTACGTCAAGTTGATCACTTGTAGCAAGCTCAATAGTAGGGTCGGTTGGTAAGCTATCTTCCAACAATTGTTTAATTTTTTCAGTTGGTGTTGCATCTGAAATCTCATCCACCTTCAAATCTATTGGTGTTTCTTCCATCAGAGCAACAGCAGAGATAGCAGTATCATTTGTTTGTGCATCAGCTGATGTAGCCATTGGGACTTCTCTGAGACTGGAGCCTTCCGTTGTTAATTCTATTTGAATTTCGTCAGTAGTAGATTTTGTGTTTATTGGCGGAGCTTCTTCAGAGAGATTTGAAGCAGTTTCAAATTGTGTAATTGGTGCGGCTTCATTGTTGGCAGCATCAGAGGAGGTTTCCATTGGTAGTTGCTCAAATTCCAGTGCACTTATATCTTTGGATATTTCTATAGGTAAAGTATTCATTGCTTCAGAAGTGGCACCGCTCTCCATACTTGGCAGATCTTCGATTAAAGATTTAGCGGCCTTTTCAACATGAATTTGAATTTTCTCAGGAGCAACAGATTGACCAACTTCCGACACATCTTCGGGCTGGCACACGTCTGTGACGATTTCCATTGGAGTTCCAGCGATAACTGGCTGTTCAACTTCCAATGTATCTTCGGGTTTGATAGTCTCTTTAGCAATATATTCAGTTCCTTCCGATGTGCCAGAAATCTGCACTTCTGATTGAGCCGTTTCGGAGAGAGTTTGTATTTTTCGAGTATCATCAGATATTGCAACAACTGATATGTCTTCGGCTTTGTAAGCGGTTGGTTCTCCAACTTCCACCCCTCCGTGTTGAGTGGTTTCCATAGGTACAATATCTGATTCTTCAGATATCCCAGTGCCTTCCACAGTAGGTCGAGCTTCTCTTTCTGTTTGTGCAATGATTGATATATCATAGATTTTAACAACATCATTGTTGGTTTCCATTAACACTGCTTCGACAGACGGTTGCTCAACTTCCAGCGTGGTTTCGTGCATAGATATATCAGTGATCGTTTCCACAGGGACAGCGCCAGATATACCTTCCCCTAGCAATTCTGCAGCCTTTTGAGCTTGATCTTGGTCTTCTACAATTGGGGTCACTGATTCTTGAACCTCATCCTGTATATTTTCAGCAACGCCCAAACCTTTATTTGGCTCCACAATACTCCTTAAAATCTGCAAATCAGCTTTTGAAATTTCCGATTCATCAACAGATTTCTCCAAAACATCCGTTTCAATAATCTCCAGTCCACGTTGTAATTCCAAAATTGGCTCAACATACGATTCAACAAATGTTGTATTTTCAGAGATGGTATTATCATCGGGCTCCATGATAAGCTGGTTCTGGATGGCTAATAAACATTTTTGCATTTCTTTAATGGGGCCTAGCACTTCAGTGCTTGGTATTTCTTCAGACGATTTTAATTCTTCACCTTCGATTGAAGTCATTCTGATCAAAATATTATTTAGCTCTTGAACTGGTTTCCGCAATTTTGAAACCTCAAGTGACAGTTGAATTGGATCATTCGATTCGTTTGACTTTTGTTGCAACTCCTTGACACAGTTCTTTAATTCTTCGAGTGGTTCAACAAATTTGTCGACAACATTCGGTTGGTTTGTGCTAGTTTTCATATTCGAAATGTGGCTCGAGATGATGTCGAGGTGTTTCTTGACATCGCTAAGTGGTGAAGAAATTGAAGTGGTGGTTTGAACCGAATTTTCAACCACCGATAGGTTTGACTTGATTTTTAATGTACAGTCCATTAACTTTGTGAGTGGAACTGAGAGTGATTTCATCTCCTCCACTATCAAATCGGACGTCATTTCCGCGGGGATCTTATCGATGGTTCCCAAGCACACGGTAAGCTCTTTGATTAGCTCGTTCACGCATTTATCCTCAATTTGTTCGCGAACCGATTCAATACTAGCTTTAAGCTCTTGGATTGGTTGAATTGTGCTTTCATTGTTCTTCATATTCTCCTCAATATGGGATAAATCCGATTGCAGTTGGGTTAGCGGCGCTTTTATGGCCTCAATCAAAGATTGGTCATGTTCGACTAATTTCTCCACTTGATTTAGGGATAACAATATACTTTTAACTTCATCGGCTTGCGGTACAAGTGTTTCCACAATTTCCGTATCGGACGGTGCTTCTAAACCTGATTGACTTATGCTACTTGGTTCGATCACCGATTCAGTTTCTAAAACTTCAATGGTCGGCGGTTGGACAACTTTTGGCGGAAGCGATTCTTGTAACGACTCGGTGAACGATTTAATGAGGGTCGAGTCATTTTCATCTTTCAACTGTACGATATCTTGGAGTACGTTGACCTCAATACGTTTAACCGATTCGAATAATTCTAAAATTGGCGTGGCTGTTTGGGCCCCCACCGCTTCTAGATTTTCTAAATTAATGATCGTATTCTGAATTTCCATAATTGGAGAAATGAGTGTCTTTAAAAGTGACACATTATCTTCCACACTTAATTCATCGACACCTGAAAGAGTCTTGGCCTCCTGAATTTCATTTAATCTTTGTTCGATACTTTCGATCGGCTCAGCAATATCTTTCAATATTGATGCGTCTGAAAGGTCATGTTGATCCTTAAATGCTTGGATTTGTTGAATGGCGGTAACACACCGGTTTAATTCTTCTAAGACATTCGCCTTAGTCGATGGAGCCTGAATTGAATCGATATTCTTTTGCGATTTTTCAATGAACTCGATCACTCTAAGTATCGGGTCTTGAATCTGATCTACTTTACCGTGATGCAAATGCTGCTCGGATATATAGTCTTGAATCTCATGGAGTGGTAAATTTAACGTGGTCAAGAATGATAGGCTACTGTAGTCAGAACTAGTGCTTGCCACATTTTTATTTGTCGTGTTGACAAATTCATTAAATTCTTTTATCGATTTCTCGAGGGTCTCCAATTTTCTGTGCTCCACGCTTGAATCTCTGATTTGGAGTAAATTTATTTTAATGTTTTCTAGTAATTGCTTGGCTTTTAATTTCTGTTTATCGTCTAGTGCGGCTGCAGGTGGTGCCGCCATAGCTATTGGTTCAACTGTAATCGTACCGATCACTTGAGATACAGAACTGTGTAAATGATTTAGAGGACCAATTATATTAGATGTATTACCTTGGTCCTGGCTCATTGTAGTCTCAATCGTTTGTTTCAGTTCATTCAAGGGAATAGTTAAAACTTTCAGAGCTTCTAAATTTTCTGAAATTGGTCGCACGGCACCGACTTGGGTTTGTTGCGAGATATTCATTATGGTTTCAATAATATGCTGAACTGGCTGTGAAATGCTCTCGAGAACTTTATTGTTCTCCTCATTCGTTGGGTTATTTAATATTTCGTTTTGTATATCGACTACAGAGTCGATTATGTCCTTCAATGGGACAGAAATTGCGTCAGTAAATGCTTCCGCTTGTGGTTTGTCTTTGGTCACCGATTTTTCAACTTTCATTTGCTCTTGAATATTGCTGAGACACAAATGAAGGTTCTCCAGCAAATTAAGATTTTCAATTACAGGTTGTTCTTTCTGCGCTAGTAATTCACCAGCCTCATTTAGTAGTTGACTAACTTTTTGGCTTTCAGCATTTTCCATCTCTTCATCAAGTTTCAAATTATTTTGTTCAATTCCTAACTCAATGCGAGAAATAACCAATCGTACCTGCTGTAATACCGCCATATTCGGATTCTTTTCCTTCTGTTTCGTGATAGTAAGAATATTTTCACACATTTTGACCCGTTCATTGAGCGCAATCAATGGATCAAGTAAATCATTTAACGAACCAGTCAAAGATTTGGCCTCAATCTGCCGCAGACAGTAGTTAATATCGTCTAGTGGTTGCTTCATATTCTCCAATATCGTAATATTGTATTTATCGAGTGGTGCTTCCACACTATTTTCAATCACCTTCGAGAGATTTGATTTCAGTTCGGTAAGAGACTGGCCCAAATTTTTATCGAGTATTTTAAGTTTGATCGACTGCACATTTGTATCAAAATTAATGACCGCCTGTGCAATGGACTGCAGTAGCTTTTGGTTATCGAATGTCTCAACTGGCGATCCACTTTTAAGCGTGCCACTCTCAAGATCTTGCCCAATACGAACCAAACTGTATTGGATCTCTTGCAGCGGGAGCATCATAGAGTCCAGAACATTTGTTGATTTAATCGCATCTGGCGGTTGTTCGATTAAAAGTTCAAGACCTTTTTGGAGTTCGTACAGTGGTGGCTTGACCGAGTCTAAAATGGCAAATTTAATTGTCTGTTCCAACGATTGATCGCCACCACGTTCAGCCGCCATTCTCTCAATAGCAAGGATCTCATTTTTTAGGTCCTCGATGGGTTCGGTGAGCTTATTTATCACAGCATTTTGTAAATTTTTATATACATCCTCCTCATTCTCGTTCATCGAGAAGTCTTGCTCGATACTCTCAAGCGCCTGCTGAATTTGGACCACCGGTCTGCATACATTTTTCAAATCTTTAGCGTCCTCTCGTAAATTACTTTGTACTGTTTCAAGTGCTGTTATATCGGTTGGTGTTTGAACCTCCTCTTGCATTCTAGCTATGGTCTCGGATACATGCTGTGCCGTTTCTAGGGCTACAGCCTCTTGCATCAACGCTTGAGATCTAATCGTGTCTTGTGTTATCTCAATCCCAACCTCCATATCGTGTATAATCAAATCCACCTCCTTGCGCAGTCTAGGGTGGTGTAGTGCAAACACAACTTTTTTAATTTTGTCTAACGACTGAAGGATTAGCTCACCAGAACTATCAACAATACATACGCTAGTACGTTGCACTAGAGTCCGTCCCGATTCGTCCATTTCCACACATTTTTCGATAACCGATAGGGCTTGTTCTAATTTTTGCAATGGCTCTACAATTGATTCGAATAAATTCTCGAGCGGGATATTTTCCGAATACAAATTTAATTTGTTCTGAATTTTTGAAATTGGATCGAGGACATTTTGTATAATGCCAAGACTGCGATCGACCGAGGCCGCAGACATCATAAGCCCACTTTGTAGTTGAACTTCTTCTTCGACTGCTTTTAAGTTCGCGGTGATCGTATTCAAATCGCGAAGTATGGAGACCAATTGTTCAACTTTTTTCTGTTGGACGGCAGGTGTGCTGCGTTTGGCAACAAGACCATCACCTTCCTCGCCCGATATATCACGCAAATTGGCATCCTCCTCTTGTTGCGAAACTTCATTCGATTTAGACTTGCGTTTACGTGGTTTTGGTTCTGGTGGTTGTTGTAGAACTTCTTCTAACTTTTGATCAGCTTCGATTAAGGCTTGAGCCTCCTGTAACGCTATATCCAAATCATCGAGCTCTGGCACTTTACTATCAGTTAAATGGTCTTTTGCGCTTGCGAAAGTTTGCAAATCGGTTTCAGTGTCGTCCTCACTTTTGTGCGATAAACTGAAATATTCTTCTAGATCACCGCTTAATAGACTATCACCTTTATGCTTTTTCTGTCTTGGTTCTAGCTCATTCTCTAAAGCTTCATGTGTCTTTTTAACGTACTCCTCGGTTTCTCGGTCGAGTGCTAATTCATCGGCTTTCATCGAAAATGATTGCTCCACCTCAGAAATATCATCCATATCGGCTTCAGTGCGTAAATCTTCTTCAGGCGAGAAATAATCTGGTGCAACGTCAATAACAACAGCCTCCATTAATAAATTACCCGAAGTTGAAGTCTCCTTAACAAACCGGAGTGGTGGTAATTCCACAACATTTTGTTCAGTCACATGCTCAGATATTTGGTCAGCATACATTTCAACAATTTGCAAGGCTTCCTCTTCAGTCAAATCTGGTGTTTCATATAATGAGACAGAAACTTCTTTACCATCAAACGAAAATGAAATATCACCTCTATCATCAATCGTAACATCACCACAGGTATCGTACATTTGAGATGTACGCTCCTCATTGATCGTTGACAGGGAAACGTTGCGTTGGATTTCTTGACCTTTTGGAATCTCGTCGACTTGGGCCGCCTTGTACGCGTCATCAATACCGAGGAGAGAAGCTGAACTTGCGACAATGCCCATACAGTTTCGCGCCTCACAAGTATATGTGCCTAGACAGCATGTACCATCTTGCCCCGTAATAATACGATGGATATCACCTGGTTTTAGTTCAACGCTATCCTTATACCATTTGAGAACAGGTTGTGGAACACCGATAACTTTGCATTCTAAATTGACTGCTCCCTCTTCAGTTAAAACTGCTCGTAAACATTCCAAAAAACGAGGTTTCTTGAAATGTCTCGGAATTTGTAGTTTTAGGAAGCACGACGTAACACTTTGACCAAAATCATTCGTCGCTACACATTTCCATTCTGCCTGGTCGTTGAATTCAACCCGTCGTATATCGAGATGGCACGAACCAAGTGCCTCCTTGAGTATGATATATCGATCCGAATCATCGATTGGTAAATCGTCACGAAACCATGAAAATACTGGTTCAGGCACCGAAGTAACCTGGACTGTAAATCGAAACTCTTCGTTAATTTTGGTTTCACAACTTTTAAGGCCTTTTATGAATTTTGGTGGCTGATTATTGACCTCCACCAACTGCAGACGTTCCTCATCGTTTAATTGATTTTGAATATCTTCTACGGTTAGTAAGGCCGTGCTACTTGACTCGCCCATACAATTTCGCGCAATACAACAATATGTACCAAGTGAATTGTGCCCAGTTAGCTGGTACACATCGCCCGGTTTTAATTCATGCCCATCTTTAAACCATTTTAGTTGTGGCGTTGGGAAGCCAACCACTTTACACTCGAACGAAACTAAACCTTCTTCGGTGAGAACGGCTTTTAGACTCTCCATAAATCGCGGTTTTCGATAATTTCTCGGTACTGAGTACGGATAAAATTTTAGTTATAAGTTTGTAGAGTTGCTATATACATATTAGAAAATGTTAGATTTGAAATTTTTGTACTTACTTTCCATTTCAACGACACATGATGAAATCCCAACGCTTCCTTCATTGCTTGTTACAACACATTTCCATTCACCTTCATCACAACTCTCTGACGGTTTGATTTCGATCATGTAAACTCCCAATCCGTCTTCAATAAGTCGATATTTTTCGTTTGTTTCAACACGCCCAGTTTTATTATACCAAACCACACTTGTGGGCCATGGTGGTACAGCGACTAGAAATTTCGTACACAAAAATGGTTAGTTCATATAGATAATTATGTACTATGTATATACACATGTAGATAGCGTGTCTGCCTTACCTTGACATCCAAGTAAAACGGGATCCCCAATTTTAACTGTGGCATTTCGTAATTCGGTCGTAAAAATCGGTGGTGGTGCATTATGCGTTCGATTATCGGCTGGTTTCAATGAACCCTCCCGGCTACCCCTTCCAGCCACATGAACCTTAGAACTAGAATACATTTTGCCCATACAATTTACGGCCTCGCACGTGTACGTGCCTAGCGACGTTGGATCATCTGGATTTGCGGTCAGCGCAAACACATCGCCAGCTTTAATTTCTTTTGAGTCTTTAAACCATCGCAACACGGGCGTTGGTACACCAATCACTTTACATTCGAGCGATACGATTCCCTGTTCGGTGAGTATCGCACGCAATTCTTCAACGAATTCGGGTGATTTATATGCTTTTGGTACGAGTACGTTTAAATGCGAGATACACGAATTACGTCCACCTAAGTTCTCAGCCATGCACATCCATTGTCCGCCATCATCGAGCGTGATTGGCGCTATTTCAAGACAATAGAAATTTCCCTCATTCACCCATTTAATACGTTCATTTTCACAAATACGTCGATCATTTCGATACCATGTCACTTTAACGTCGGTCGAACTACGAATTTCGACCAGTAAACGAGTTCGTGTACCAACTTTGACGGATAAATCGGCCAAACGTCGTAAAAATATTGGCGGATCATCACCCGTCGATCTATCTTCGACGATTAATTCGAAATCTTTTCGTGCCATATCACCTGATTTTGTTTTTGCATATAGGGTATAGTGGCCGGCATCGTCACGCTGCACATGATCGAGGGCCAATTGTATTGCATTTTTGGATTGTGTGATTTTTATTCGGTCAGTACTTTCTAATGGAACTTCACCACGTTTCCTAAAATTATACAAATAAATAAATGTATAAGAATTTGCCCTTGACACTTCGTCACATGTGAACAAATATAATATTTTAAGATTATGTTGACCTAATTCCTATCTAAGCAAAACAATATTTTTTGTCACAATTGTTAAAACGAAAATATTTGAAAACATAAGGTCTTATGTAATGCGGCTCGGGCTGATGTCAGATATTTATAATTATATATGCTTTACAGCTCGAAGTATGTATATGTATGTATGATCGTGATGGTAATTTTATGACAGCTAACTAAAATATTGGCAATCGATTTTATTGCATTCTGACGTAAATTGCGCGATACACCAAATTGGTTTTGTTATACAGTTTTCTGATTATTTGTTTACTAGCGCCCGCGAGTTATTCGATGAACTCATTTCCCCTTATGTGATCTGGTTTCGCACGCATAAATTTTCATGGTATTAAATAGAAAATTATGAATGGTGTTTTGGTTGTGTCTCGAATTTCCGATTTTGTATATATACGAAACAATTTAAATTGTTACGAAATACGATATAACATCATCTATATTTCCAGTCGTGGAACACGTTTACCGCACATATGTAAAATGCTATAAAATCCGCCAAATTGAAAACCTTTATTTACATAAAGTCTACAACACAAAATGTAAAAACAATGTTATTTTTAGAGAGACGTTAAATTGGCAAGTATACCACTAAACCGTAAACAATTTATTCAAAAAAAAAAAGAAAACTTAAAAAATTGTTAAAACTATTTTTAATAATGTAAACAAAACTATCGACATATTTAAATCGGTTGGCTAGACAAGAAACAGTATAGAGATGTTATAAATTTAAAATATTTTAACAGCACTATACTCTGATATAGGAAGTATATAGGCAGAACTTTCGCCAGTTAATCTTTCTTCGTCCGAATATCGATCACAAAGTAACATTACAGGACACGATTTATGAATTGTGTTTTAACTAAGCTTCAAACAAGCTATTTTGGGAGAGTTCTGATCATAAATGCTAAATGTTTCACTATTTAATTGTTTTTAGGCAGAAGATGACACGGCGGTTACATTGGTCTGGTTATATTTCCTCTAAGGCTTGAGCATTTTAATGACAGAATTGTTTAGTTAAATACAATTGTATATTTTAATCCTGTAGCTTTTTCTATACAGTATGAAAGCTCTCATTTGTAATACATATATGTACTAAAAATAAAAAAGCTCAGAAAAATATGTCATTATTAATGGAGACCTTCTGCATTAAGGTGGCTATATGATTTAATATTCAATAAACATCACAAGGCTTAATTAAAGCACGCCAAGATGTATATTTTAACGCAACTTTATATCAGAAAACTTCATTAAATCGTTCAGTACTCAGTAATAATATAAGTCATTACAAGCTTTCAAGTTTAAAGAAAAGTTTCGTATCTAAATAAGTATTCTAATAATCATAATAAGATTTTAAATCATGTTTTTATTAACTAAACCACGATTGTTAATTCAGGTAATACAATTTTTTAAGCTTTTCATTAGTTCTGTAAATATTTCAAATTATTTTGCAGAAATGTATCTTAAAACCTGGTGACAGAAGCTTTGATTTTTAATTATATTAGGTAGATAAATAACACCTTTAAAAGCAAGGCCTTCTTATTATATTATCTTTGCCAATAAATAAATAAATTTCTCTAAGGCTGCGGACAAATTGTCGGGTAAATCAGCTACTTAGGTAAAAGTCGATTTTTAGTATTTTTCTTTTATTGAAATACTTGCTTTTGCTTATTTTCAGCTTACTTAATCCGTAGATCACCAAAAAATTAACAATCTAAACGTTAAACATTTACTTTTGTGTACTCGATTTTCCCTACTTTTTGATAGGGTAAATGAATTTACCGAAAATTAAAGTAAAAATCGACTTTTACCCGTGAATTTGTCCGCAGCCTAAGTGGGAATGTGTTTTTTTATATTGGTTGGAATCCATAATGATTCGCTCTCAATACCAGGACGGCCTGGTGCAAACCCAGGATTCTATCCTAATTCGCAGAAGTACACTGCAGCCCTAGCAAACTGTACAAGTTTGAACCAAGCTATGGAGGACAATTGATCTACATTAATAGATCTGCAGATGAAACCGAAGCTCCCGCTATATCGAGGAAATCTATTAGAAACTCTTTATTATTGAGGGAGCTTTTAATCCTAGTTACAAGTTCATGTAGGTCAGTTTCACAGGACTTCCAAACTCTGTAAGCATGTTGCGTGCTATACTGAGTGGGAAGGTAATTACGTACTTGTCTCTTAGGACCCTTAGTGAATTCGGTAGTAACATCATCTGAGTTGATAATGGCACAACCAGGGAATGAACAGATATAAGTAGCTCACCAACTTTTTCTTCATGACAGGAGGTAAGTAATTACGCATTCATATTTCATAGAAGCTTTATATTAAAGTAAAACAAAAATCTAGTTTGTTTGATCAAAAGTGTTGCCGGTTTTAAAATTGTTAATTCTAATCAAAGATGTCCAACTAGTTGTATTTTATATTTAAATTAATGAGCTTTACGATTAAACTAAGGTTTTCATTTTTAGAATGAAAGCTGCCGTGTACATTTCACTATCGATATATTAAGCAAACAATTTTTCATTACCTTTCGTATCTAATGTAAGCTAAAATAATAAAACCTTAACTGATAAGATTGAGCTTTTGATTTTTTTAATTACAGTTCAGTTTGGGAAAGTTCAAACGAAAGCTTTCACTTTTAAGTTAATTTTTCTAATTTACTAAGCTTTTCTAAATGTTTTGTAAACATTTAAGCTAACTTAAATTTTCAATAAAATGAAAATTTGAGTACCTCTCCAGTTCCTGAAAATACCATTTATTATGGAGTTTGATTAGAAATGTAAAGTTGATCGCACTAAAGCGACACTCCATCATAAACTAAATCATATACAACTGGAAGTCAGGCCAAACTTAATTCACAAATAATTCAAACTCACTGAATCAATATTTTCATTTTTAAAGTTTTCTACAATGTAATATAGTTAAACGATAATATAATGTGAGATGGTAAAGCTCAATGCTAAAACCATTGGAGAACAAAATACAATTTTATATTAAAATCATTTGGAAGTTTTGGAATTTGCCAAATCAAGTTTTAATTTTCGTTTAAATATTTTTTTTTTCTGAAAAATTCGTTTCCTAATACTCTTAAACAATTATTATTCACGTTTTTGTGCTATTCGATTTAAAAGCTCAATATTTTTAGAAAAATTAATTCGAGGGTTGCTTACTGTCAAAATAATTCAGGTGATACTAAAATAAGACCCATTAAAAAAACTGGCGAGGAAAGAGTTAAAATCAAAACTTTTAGAGGAGCTTTTATTATGAGACGATAGCCAATTTTATCAGAAATCTGGGTCCATGTGGTATAAATAAAAATCAAAGCCTAAAAAAGATGTCATCTGGAGAGTCATGTAGACTAATTAAGGCGGCCAGCAAATCTACAAAAGTTTTAATTAAACGTCCGAAAAGTGGTTTAAGAGCGACATGAAATTGTAAGGGCAAACTTATTGAGCATCGACTTGTCAAATGTAATTAGAAAATAATTAATTAACTACTAATTTGTAATCGTTTTAATTTATTATTTATTGATGTAATAAACCATTATTCATTAACAGGTGAGTTTTCCGATTTAAAAAAATCAACTTTGTTATAATCCGTCAATTTTTCAATATATTTGGTTTGTTTCTTAAATTTACAACTGTTCAAAATAGCGGCACCTATGGGCGTTAAACAAATTTTTAAAATTCGAAGTTTGTAGTTAATCTGAATCTAAGGCCACCCAATTTGGTTTTTTAACGAGTTCAAATTTCAATTTATAATTATCACCCTGTGTGTGTGTACAATAAAATCTAACTATCATACAGACTTCCTGCTATCGCTAATACCAGAAAAATTAATTATCGCGCGCACAAAACAATAAAAATTATGTATTTTTGTGTAAATAGACGAAAAATAATAAATCATAAAAAGAAAATGCTAATAAAAATTTAAAATTCATCTGTACAGTATACAAATAATTTATTCACAATGTTTATTTATTTTTAATTTATAACACAAAAAATAAATGAAAATTTTTCACTTTCATTTCATCAAATTTCCTAAAATTTATTATTGTTTTTTTTTCTACTTTACTACTCCCGCGATCATTAATTATTGTATGCCAAACAACCATCCGTCGTTAATTAGATATCAACACCAGTAGAGTTAAAAAATTTTAAATAAATATTTGGGAAAATTATTTGTAATTGAATGGGAAAAATTCGTGTAATAGTATGACACAGTGATTTTTTTGTTGTTGTAACAGGTTTTTAAATTTTAAATTAATTGACTGACACAGATTTGTGTAATTTTTTTGGTGGTTTTGAATTTTTGTTCGTTTAGCAAATGAAGTCAGTATATAGGATAGCTATTTTGTTTAGAACACGTAATAAAATTGAATTTTTATAGCAATACATACCACACAAAATTCTGTACGTTGTTCGATTTCGTAATAAGATTAAAATATATTTTTAAAAAAAACATTTAAAATCTATAAAATTTTGAGGTTTGGTATAGACGCATGCCACAACCTTTGCTAAAAATTGAATAAACAAAGTGAACATGCGGTTGAATTCTAAACATTCTAGTGTGCCAAGAATTACGCTATGTTTGAACTGACGTTTAAACGTTGAGCTGACATTGAATTTCTTGATTATTTGAATTTTGTGGGTATTCTGAATACGATTATTTTAACTTCTGAAATTCGATTAATACAAGTGATTCGCATTGGTTCTACGATATATTGTCTGGATTCGACAATTTGAATAAATAATCATTCGAAACGTATACCTATCCAAATAAAATCGTGTTTTTTAAAAAAAATTTACTTAGTCCTATCATCACAAAATAAAGTCACAAAATTCGTACAATTAGCCTTGAAGTATTAGTGAGTTGGCCTATTTTGATTTGAATAATCATAATGGGATTTAAACAACGCCACAGACCCATGTCGCCTGATCATCTCAATAATTAAATAGCTTCTTGCCTCATAATTGTTATCCTCAATTCATATTACGTTTTACATAATTTCCAATCCAAAACTATTTTACATTAGCAATCGAGTATTTGAACTCCTAGTATTGAAATTCCAATTATTAACATTTCAGTCAGGAAACAATACCTGGCTTCCAAATCTCAAAATTCGAAGTACAAAACTATTTTCAAAAATTGGTTTTCTTAAAACTGATAATAATGCTCACAAAAAATAATGAAGGACATAGTTACCCAATTGTCAGTTATTGACTTAATTTCTAAACCGTAAATATTATATCTTAAACTTAAGACCGAAAATCTTTTCAAGGTTTTCCAACAATTTTAAAAGCTCAAACTAATTTATTCATTGGTTGGAGCTGCACGACAATCTATCCGCAACAACTAGACCACGCATTGACAGTTCGCTCGAACGTTGACTCATTTTATAATCGATATTTTTATTTTCGCTATAACAATATGTTCGCGCATATGTTAGCAATCAGAACCACTGGTGACATAATACCATTTCGAATGTCCAATTTAAAATATTAAAGTGGTATATGATATATTTACTACAAATTATTTGCCTTTGAAATGTTAGTCAGGTTCTATTAATACTCGCACTAACACAAGTTTTGGTCAAAAATACAGTGGGTTGCATGAAATATATGTATAACGGTTTCAGATATTGTATTTCAAACGAAATTTCTGCAAGACCAATTAATTTTATTTTAGGCAAAGTCATAAGAATATAACAGGGTAACCTATCAACATAAAGAGATTAATAAATGATGCTTAAAGATAAATAACTGGAGACAACGAATTTAATAATTAATGAAATAATCGTCCCTAGGAATATAGAAGTATTGAATTGAACCCACTTAGGCAAGGGTTGAATTATTAAATTTGAATCTTAATTGTTTACTCTTATTTTAAAATACATTCTGGGGATCAAGATTAACAACTCCAACGGGTAGAGAACTATAAACCACAGGTCGAGCTTACAATTGTTAATTTCTTTCAGGAGGAAAACCATCGTACTGGCCTACTGACAGAAGGAAAACTTCGGATCTAATTGATTTTTACATTACAAGAGGTATATCCGAAAACCACATTTTTCTAGAAAATAGTGAAAGTCTCTCATCGAACCACTCGCTCGTCATTAAGACTGTAAGTTCCACGATTGTTAAGAAGGAAAATCCACCTAGACGAACAAATAACAAAACCAATTGGGAATTATTTAGGAAATTGGTTGAAGACAACACCAATTTTCTTGTACCAATCAAGCATCCGGTTCAATTATAAAATGAAGTGGAACTATTAATCACTATTAATACAACAAGCAGCATGGGATAGCACCCCTAGTAATCCACAAAAAGGAGCGTAATAATTGCACTTATCCATTCGTGATCAGGGAGTTAGTTGGTTAATGAAAAACGGAAAGTAAAGAAAACATGGCAGAGAAACCGAGCACCACAAAGTAAAACAATTTTTAATTACCACCGCAATAAGCTTAAGCAAAGACTTAGAGAACTGAAAAATGAATCGGTCACCTGTTATCTTCGTAGTTCCAGACGATACAAAAACTGAGTATTCCCTATGGAAACCTACAAAAGCATTAAAATGACCAAATTATCAAATACTGCTAATATAAAATGATAAGGGTAATTGGGTAACAAGTTCCAAACAGAAAGCAGCACTCACTTTTCGCATCTCATCTTGAAGAAACGTTCCAACCATATGCTATAGACAATCAGCGGATAAGAATATAATACCAGTGCACAAGGTTTTTTTTAAAAAACCATAACATACCATACGAAAAAAACTCCTGGCTATGATTTAATTACAAGTGAAATAGTGCCGGTACTTCCTGAGAAAGGGGTGCGATAACTTCTTTATCTAATCATTTCGACTGTAATATCTAACTCTGCAATTGAAAGTAGTAGAAATAATTATGATACCAAAGCCGAACAAACCATCCTATCATAAAAAGTCATATAGGCTAATTTTTCTGCCTCCAGTACTTTCGAAAATGTTTGAAAATCTGTTATACAAAAGGATGAAACCTATGTATATATATAATACTTGAGCACCATGGATTGGAATATAAACGGCATCGAGATTTGCCAAAAGAATACTTTCAGGTACTGAAATTTTATATTGCTAACAGATATTTTCGCGTTAGATACGAGTATCTGAAGAAGAATTTTGCGAGCTAAAGAGGGTATCTGCAGGGGTTCCCAAAAGTAGTGTGCTGGGGAGAGTCTTGTATTTACTTTACACAAGCGACTTACCAAATACAGCGGAACAATAATAGCAACATTCGTGGACGATACTGTAATTTTAGCTACTGGTTATAAAGTAGACGATACAACCAGAAAACTGCAACGGGCTACGAACCAACTAAGTAACTGGATCAAAAAATGGCGCACTAAGCTAAATGAAGAAAAATCAAAGAACGTTAACTTTACCAATCAAATAATTAACTGGATACCAATAGAGCTAAATTCCACAACACAATCAAATATCTGGGATGACTCTCGATTCTAAGTTAAAATGGAAAGAGCACATTAAGAAGAAAAAAGAGGAACTTAACATTAAATATAGAAATATGTATTGGCTAATTGGAAGATATTCAGTTGTCAATACCTAATAAGTTGCTACTATACCAACAAGTTTTCAAACATATATGGTCATATGATATTCAGCTTTGGGGCTGTACTAAGAAAACCAATATTAAAATAATACAAGCTTGTCAAAATAAAGTATTACGTGAAATAGTGAACCATCCTTGGTATACCTTGGGAGCTTTTTTAATCTGAATCTTTCAAATATGACCATTATCAAAATTAATTCATTCCGGGAGGGAAATATATTAGTGCTAAAATTATGACCCCCGCCCCTCCTTGTAAGGGGGGTGGGGGTAACTTAGAAACTAAAATAGGAACCCCAATTTTTTATTCTATACTGAGAACATGATGTATACGATTCTGCGATGATTATGCATAGGAACATGCGATTTAATTTGCTTTCAAATAAATGATTTTTTTGTTTTAAAAAAATCGATTCAGTTCAAAGATTATTTCGAAAACAATAAGACCTGTTTGCGTAAGGCTATTACAATTCAAAATGGAGTATTTAACTGTACAAGAAAAAATTGAAATGGTCCTGTTTTATGGAGAAGCTGGCCGTAGTCTTGATAATGCGGTCAATCTCTACGCTTCGCATTTTCCAGATAGGTTTCGGTCAAGTGCTTCATTTTACCGGACTATCAAACTATTCACTGCTGATGGAAGTGTTCGACCCAAGAAAAGGACCCGTCGAGCAACACTCACTGGGGAAAATAATGAAACTGCTATATTGGCTGCAGTAGCTTATAATCCTCATATAAGTACACGAGAAATAGCTGGCGAATCCAGATTATCCCAACCAGTGTTTGGAAAATTTAGAACCAACATAAGTATCATCCGTATCATGTGACTTTACACCAAGATCTTCATGGCGTTGAATTTCCAAATCGGGTAACTTTTTGTCGGTGGGCACGTGAACAAATACAGCAAACTCCCAATTTGTTCGCTATGTATTGTTCTCCAATGAGTCTATCTGATAGACTGTAAACATGTGGTGTGGAATAAAGGCAACTTGAATAGTCAAATGTACCGAGACATTTTAGAAAATAAACTGCAAACATTATTTGAAGACTTAAGCTTAGAATTGCGACAGAACTTGACGTGGTTTCAACATGATGGTTGTCCAGTGCTGCGATTCTGGTTCGATGATATGATAATGAAAAAAAAAAAATATCATCGGACGTTTCATTGGCTTTTATCATTCTATTTTATCATCAACACATAAAACGCGAGTCTGGTTTACCCAATGATAAAAACAAACTAGTTCGAATAATTTACGAATGATGTCAGGCCAAACTGTTTATGATTTTCAGTTTAGTGGATTACGTTAGAATAATACCAATGTCAAAAACTGTAAAAACTGTAAACTACTAGATCCAATAAACTTTATAATGAACATGGTGGAAACACTACACTTCGCTTGGATCACAAATAATCTCATCATCACCAATAAAAAAAACAATTATTCCATTTTAATTTACACTATAATTTATATTTATTTAAATATATGTATGTATGTACACATATATGTATATATATATATATATATATATATATATATATATATATATATATATATATATATATATATATATATATATATATATATATATATATATATATATATATATATATATATATATATATATATATATATATATAGAACTATAGGCTACTATAAATATGATATGTCCAACTCGCGAGACCCCTCAATTAAAAAAGAACATTATTTGATGTTAACAATTCAAAACTAGGTTTCTCCTACTCATGTATACCATAAGCTAACTATGTACCATAATAGATTATAGCCCACCAGATTTATCTCCTACACCAAATTGATCATCTGAAGATCGATTACGCCAATCGCATAATCCTTGCATTTATGTAGATTTGTAGGAAAAAACAAACCTGAACAATACAAAGGTAAAATTTAAGGCCGTTGACCGAACACGATAATTTGAAAAAACAATAAAAAATCGTTTTGCACATCGTTACGCAGATTTTTTATCAACAATAATTTTGGTACATTTAAATATCAATCCATTCGTAACGATATATTAAATTAAAATAATTACACACTTCGAACGTAAAAAATATTTGACTGAGTGTGTTCAAAATTTCACAGTAATAAACCGAAACACAAACACAGTAAAACATGAATAGGCAATAGAAAATAAATTTTATCATCGGACGAAAATAATTTTCAGCCACAAAAAGTAAATGATAAAATATTAATTTTTTTCGCCAACTTTGACGTAAGTTTATCATATATCACTAGACCGGACTCGCCTTTTGTATTTTATCGATGATAATTTTATCATTTATCATTATCATCGAACCAGAATCGCACCCCAGCACACTATTCGTTGGTAGTACGTGAAATACTTGTTCGTAATTTCAATGGTCAGTGGATGGGTAGAGCTGGTCCGGTAAATTGGCCTGCCAGATCACCAGATCTTACTTCGCCAGATTTCTTTTTGTGAGGCTATCTCAAAGACAAAGTATACCAACAAGTACCAACAACACGTGAGAATATGATTGAGCGAATAAGAAATGCTTGTTCTGAAATTCCAGCATACAAGCTTCTCAATTGTGTACAAAAATTTGAAATGCGGATTAATAAAGTGCATTGAAGTCGAAGGCCATCATTTTGAGCACTCAATTTAATTAAAAGATGATGTCCACGTCGTTGTTCCTAGGTTACGCTAAAAGTAGTTTCTTGACAAGTCATTTTTCAGTAATTAAAAATTTAAGAAATACAATTTGTTTAAAACTAATTTCGCATATTTACATTGAAAACGTGATAATTTGAATGCAAACATATTGCATCCTCCCTTTCAAGGAGGTTCTAATTTTAGCACTAATGTATTTCTCTCCCGGAATGATTTAATTTTGATAATGGTCATTTTTATCGTATAGGGCTTATTTTCCAAGATATTTGAAAGTTTCAGCTTAAAAAAAACACCCGGTATAACCTCGGGATGAAATACGTCAGCGAATAGATAACAATTCATGCAAAGAAACACATACAACGGCTTACTCAACATCAAAATGTTGAGTTAGTATGTTTAAAAATTAAAAATTGGGCGGATTACTCCAACACTCAATGCCACTAATGGGCCCATGATGCAATACCCGGACAAATACATATACTTACACATTAAAAATACCCAACCGTGATTTTTGGTCACCACCGGGAATTGAACCCGAGACCCTCGAATAACAAAGCAAGGCGCTACTTACTGTGCCAACGAGGGCGGCATGTTGGTTGGTATGCTTAGTAACACAAATGAAGTACGAAGGCTCCAAAGAAAGAAACCGCTGGAATTGGGAAGACTACAATTGGGCGGCCAAATTTTTAGAGACTAACCAATGGAAGAAAGATAGACAAATTGTAATAATTAAAATAATAAATTGAAAATTTAAAAAAATATTTCTTTTCTTCTAAACATGAAAATAAAGTTTAGACATAATTGTATATCTCAACATAATTCGAATGACAAGGCCATAATCTATTTTTATCAAAGTGAGTATCTTCAAAGAGTGAATCGTCGATGATTCACTTACCCAGAAAAATTGAAACGAATATTTAGGTGCCAAACCATGCGCTGAGGGATTTAATGGTTTTCCCAAACCTTACCAATTATTTCAAACGAAATTTAGTGTAGGAATGCCGTTTATTCTGACGTTTTGACATGCATTTTTAGCTTCTTTTGAGTATTGATTGTAAATGCTTAGATAGGCATAGAACTGCTAAAATAATACTGATGCCCAGACGGATGCAAAACCGTAGCATTTTATTAAAGTTATTAAAAATGTATCTATTCTATGTGTATACACCATCCCACCCGTATGTACGAGTTAATATACTACGAGTATAGTGGTTCACCTAATCACAATAAAATTCCCACGACTAGATAATATAAAATTGAAAATAAATAAATAAAAAAATGTACGGAAGTAAACTACTTTTAATAACCAATAAAAATACAAATTTAAAACAAATACCCGAACATTATTTAGATCACCCCGAAAACTATGTGACTAAAACATCTCAAAATCAAATTTAAATTTAATTATAAAATGAAATTAATGTAAAAATGTAATTAAATGAAACAAATAAAAAACACAACAACAATAAAATTTGTAACCTTTTAAGATAAATTGATGAGCCAGATGTAACACCGCCGCCGTGCGATCTTTTTTTAGCATTATTTGTTTCACAACACTGACTACATTGGTTACCCATAATTTTTAATTTTATTTTATAATTTCAAATGTCACACTTAATCATTTAATATTTCACCAATAATTTTAATAATTTTTTTTTCATTTTGCGATTATCACTCACTTCTCACGATTACAATTTTTAATTTTAATTCTTTTAATAATCAACACGCACGCAGAACATATTTTCAAAATTAAAATTTATTTTATTTATGGTTTATTTATTTTATTGCATTAAACATGAAATTTTCTTTATTTCTAAATTTTTATTTTATTTTATAGGAAATAGATTAACCTATAAAAATAAATAAAAAAATAAAAAAAACTTTAAAAATTGTTTTAAAGTGAAATTTCATTCAAAATTGAATTTCTAAAAATAATTTTAAATATTTAACCCAATTCGAACCGGAATCAATGCGTACAGTATAAAATATTTATGAGTTTCGTTCAATCGGGGGTTTTAAAGAACAACTGTGAAATACTTGTTAAAATAAAATAAAAAAAATGTGCGTTGAAAAATTTAAGGATTTTTCACTCGACAAACAATATTTTCCGGAAATATTGTGTAACCTTCGTACGTACGTAAATAAAAATTTTTTTTTTGGAATTTTTAAAAGTCTATTTGTACATACGTAGAAATTATGGTTCAAGTTCAAATACCGCAAGTAAAATTATTTACATTTTGCCGCAGCCAAAATATGTGCACCGTAAATTACACACGAGAATGACTTCGATGAACTTGAAGAGTTTTGACAAAAATATAAAAACGTAACCTGGGCAACGTGCCCCATTTTAAAATTTATGAAAAATTAATACAAAATTAAAAATTTTGTTTTTTTTTTTTGAAAAATCACAAACCATATAGTAAGTATTAACGTATGACACAATGTATCTAATTTTAAATAAATTTTTTAAAACATTTTTCAACGTTTAGTACACAACGGGCCCATGGCCCTACAACAAATTTATCGTTTTAATAAACTTTAAACTTTTAATCATATATAATTAAAAATTAAAATTTTTGGCAGACGAATCACAATGGTTCACCTATTTTTTTTACAAACTATTATTAACGAACTAGGAGTAGTTTAACGTCAACTTAAGACGAAAATATTAATTTTTTAATTTTTTACAAAAAATTTTTAAATAAAATTCTTATATCATCATCAATTTTTATATTTTATTTTATTATATTTTTAAATTTAATCTTTTTTATAAAAAAAATTTTTTAACCACCAAAAATTACACAACACACGTTATAACTAAATTATTAAATTATTTCTTAATTAATCCGTGAACTAATATTTTACATTTGTCTTTTTCCAATTCTTCTAATTTTTTTTTGCAACAATTAAAATGTGAAAAGATCAAATATAATAAATTTATTAGATTTTTTTTTTTAAATTTAAATCAACAACAACAACAAATTTAAATTTAGAAAATTTTAAAGTGATTGGCTCGCTCGTTCCATTAGTACTGAGAAAAATTAGTATATTTTTCTTTTTACTCGAAAAAATAAATAATTTAAAAAATTTTCTTTTTATTTAAAATTAAAATTTTATTTATTTTTTTTTGCTTTTTTTTTTTTTTGGTTTATTTGTATACGTCTCGTGTCTCGGGCAAATACAAATCTAATACGTTACGACGCGCTAAAATTTATGCATTGAGTTGTGTATAAATGTTTATGATTTTGTTAACTTGGTTTTGTAGTGAATGTATGATGATGCTTGGCATATTGTCAGCGTATAAAAATGTTTCTTTCGGAACCACACGAAAATGTAAAGTTAAGAAAGGAGTTCAATATATAGCATATATCGCAGTAGAAGTGGTTTAGATAAGACACAAACCGTTTAGCATTTTGAGTTGAAACACAAAACAGTGTCAAATCTGGGTTGTATTGCCAAGGGAGAAAAATGATGTGCATTACACGCAACTAATAGAAGTTTAATATCAAATGTTAACAAATTCTGGTTGGTTGAATTTTAACATATATATTAAATTAAATTAAATATTTTAAAAATTTGAATTTGCTTTTCTGAATTTTAAAAATTTAGAATTTTTCAATGCTACCGCTTTTCATGCTAACGTTTGGCATAGAGGAAAATATTCAAAAAATTCATTATATTCGAGCAATTCGAAATATGAACGTCAGAATTGAACCCGTGAAGAAAAAGTCACTTCTGATAGTTCAATGCAAAAAATGTCAGGTCTTCAATCAAACTCACAGATACTGTGGGCGTATGGCAGGATGCGTTAAATGTGCTGGTAACCATTTTACGACCACGTGCACATTAGATAGGAACTCAGCTACAAAATGCATTAATTGCAAGGGCCAACATGCAGCTAATTACCGTAGCTGTGAGGTAGCTAAAGAGTTACGAAATATAAGAAATCGCGCTAGAAAGTCTGACCTAAACCGTAGAAATCCTGCTAGTGAAGCCCTCGACAGACAAATCGGTAATCAAATAAATTACGAGGAAAAGAATCATATTTGAAACTCATATTTGAACATTTGAAAAACTAGTTATCATCGTTACCCAACGTAACTAGAAAATAAAAATTAATTTACAAACGCTCAGAATAGTAATTTGGAATGCGGATGGGCTGATCCAACACATTCATCTGGAAATATTTCTATTTAAACAAAAAACTGATATATGTCTAATCTCTGAAACCAATTTCTCTAACTCCTCATACACCAGAATACACAAGTACAGATTTTACCATACCATCCATCCCTCAGAGAGAGCAAGAGGTGCATCTGCCATTCTTATTAAAGAGAATATAAAACACAACGAAGAATTAAAAATTGAAAGTGAATCTATGCAAGTTACAACTATCAAAACTCGCACAAAGTACAAAGAAATAAATATACGGTGGACAGTAAAGAAAAGAGACGATTATGAAGAACTTTTTAACACCATGGGAGGTTGTTTTATCGTTGGTGGCGCCTTCGAAAGAGTTGTTTGAAGCAGGAACAAATTTAAAATGTTGCTTTCAATCTGGTTGCTCACCAACTTACTGACCAACAGATTTAAACAAAACACCGTACCTTATAGACTTTTATGTAGTAAAAGGTATATCAAGAAAACTATATTCGTTTGGAAAATAATGAACAGCTTACTTCGGACCACTCTCCTGTTATTATGACGGTCAGTGAAATAATAATAAAAAACGAAATCATAGCGAGACTGTCTAGTAAGAATACCAATTGTAAAATTTTTCGAGAATTATTAGAACAAAACATCAAACTTCAAGTATCAATAAGGAACATCATACAAGTCGAAGAGGAAGTATAGAAAGGGAATAGAAATCATACAACAAGCTGCGTGGCAATCAACTGTAAAAACTATCCACTTGAAGTATAAAAAACTTTGTAGCAAAAAAGGTAAAGCTCGAACTTCTTGGCAAAAAACTCGAACCAAAGAAAATGAAACCGTCCTAAATAACGTATGTAACAAGTTGAAATCTCCGATCAGAACTGTTAAGAATGAATCAATAAGTACACATTTGTCGTCACTTACTAGCCAAAAGTATACCGAATATTCCTTATATGGAAAGCAACGAAAGTACATAAGAGACCAACAAATTGGACCATCTTCATTTCTAATTGGACCAATTAGAAATGAAGATGGAAGCTCTAATCTAATGAGCTTGCATTACAAAGTGTGTATCTTCAAGAGCTAAAAGAGGAAATTCAAAATTTAAACATGAAAAAATCACCTATGGGTACAACCTCATAACTAAACAAATCATTAAAGAACTACCAAATAAAATGATACGTTAACTTCTCCATATAATCAATGCTGTGTTTAGACTAAGATACGTTCCAAGGTAATGGAAGGTGGCAGAGGTAATCATAATCTTAAAACCTAACGAAGAATGTAGCGATAAAAAGTTCTTTAGACCGATATCCATACTCCCAACCAAATCCAAGATTTCTGAAAAATTGCTCTTAAAGATAATGAAACCCATAATGGCGGACAAAAATCTCATTCCTGACATCCAGTTTAGATTCAGAGAAAACCACACGATTATAGAACAAGCCTATAGAATCACAGATATTATAGAAACTAAAAAAATATATTGAAGCGTTTTCCTGGATTTTCCTTCCCAAACAATATTATATAACTCTGAAATCCTACATATCTGATTGACATTGCCATGTAAAATATGAAAACGAATACTCGGACCTTAAGAAAATTTCAGCTGGCGTACCACAAGCAATTTATGCTGATGATACTGCGATGTTGGCGGTTTGGAACAATGTAGAAGAAGCAACTAACAAATTGCAAAAGTCGACAAATTCAGTCAACAATTGGAGAATAAAACTGAACGAAACTAAATCTGTACATGTGAACTTTACTAATAAAAATATTTCTAATAGAATCCCAATCATAATCAACTCTAAACAAGTTGCCTATGCAGTATGACGCTGGATGCCAAGTTCAGGAGGAGAAACAAGTCAAAAAGAAAAAGGAAGAGCTGAACATGAACTATAGGAAGATGTATTGGCTCTTAGGTAGACATTCTGAACTATCCATACACAATAAATTTTTTTTATACCGGCAAATACTGAAACCGGTATGGACCTATGGTATACAGCTTTGAGGTTGTACCAAGAAAACGAACATCAAAATGATACACGACTATATAGCTTGGGAGCAGTGAATGCAAAAACTTTCTTAAAATGTTCTTTATTCGCTTGTGGAATATTGAATCTATTTCTGTTACGAAACATATACGGTACGGTACAGTGATATGAACATTGATTAGACGCTGACCGCTCATCGAATAATACCTTCTTAAAACCTTGAAAATGTATAAGTAGCCCAGCGGTAAAATTTTTAAATTCACAAACAAAGGTAACGATGGTGTGGTTCTGGGATGAATAATTCCTAATTCTTAATACTCTTTTTTGAATAATCATAAAGGGTTTCATATTTGATAAGTAAATACCACCCCAACAAGTTATACCATACTGAAGATGTGAATCAAACCATACTGAAGATGTCGTACAGAAATGCCACATCATCAGCAAAAGCAAGAGAACTTTCATGCAAATTAATATGAAAAATCGAATTACAAATATACAATATATCCAGAAAAGTAAAGGGCCTAAATCAGATCCTTTCGGGACCCCAACGTTAATAATTTTTACATCACTAAGTATTTTATTGACGCAGACAGTTTGAACTAGATTTTGAATATTTAAACAAGGAAACTGTTCGATAAATTTTTTCTAAACAAAACTGTCCAACAATTTCTATCTAAATAATTCGGTAAACGCCCTTTAATAAATTTCAAAAATCTTTGAAAAATTATTTAATATGGTAATAGGGTGATAATTGTTAGGATCAACACGGGAGTCCTTTTTAAATAGTGGCGTTACAATACCTATATTTTTATTTTATCAGGAAACAAACCGTTTTCAAAACGCAAATTGAAGATAAACTGTAGAATATGTGTTCGTTCTATTAAAAATAACCTTTTTCACTAGTGAATTCGAAATCCCATTCACTCCACAAGAACTAGAATTTTTCAAATCACTAGCTAACACAATTTCCGATTCGCTAATTGGAAAGAGGAAAAGGTTTAAATTACTGTACCTATACAAAACCATATTTTTTCTAAATTCAAATTTATAATTACAACAGAATATTGTTGGCAAAGGGCTTTTGAAAATATATGATCCACGCAAGTGCCTGAACTTGGTCAAGTCACTGCACTGTTTAGAAGAGAATCCATCCCAAATGAAGAACACATTAGTAAATATTTATCTTTTGCACGCGAATCCTTCAATAAGTTCAAATTTATATCACCAAATAGAATTTTATGTTTAGATTTATCACCGTATAAAAGATCCGTTATTTGTTCCAAAAACGTGTCATACGCACAAAAATTAATATAAAACAAATTTTAATATTCCCAAGCTGAATATAAATTTTCATAATGTCAGCGGAAGAAACACTAACTGAACACATATCGTAATTAAGTGAGGATCTGATAAACACAGCCACTCCACCAGACCTATAATGATCATTACAGTTACCTAGAAATGAGAAATTGCAGAATACTCTTCAAAATATCCAATTCAAAAATCCTAGATTCAATAATCCTATTTTTTGCACAATATCACATTTTTTAAACATGAGGATCCAATTTAAATTTCAGATAAAATTTTTTAAATTTTTAAACAAAATTTTTAGAAATTCCATAAATAAAATTCGAATGATAATATTTCAGATAATTTGATTTTCAGAATTACAATATTCGATTTTCAAATTATGTACTTCATGTAAGTTATATAGAATTACAAACTTCTGGAAAATTAAAGTATAGAATTATGGAACTTAAATTCATGGTTTAATATTCCATTTCCAACTAAATTAATCCAATTAAATTAAATAATTCCATAATCGAATAATCAAAAATTAATTCTTAAAATAAAAATTATAAAATTCGAAACTGAAAACTATATGAAAATTCTCGCTGCAATTTCTTAATAGAAATATTACAATCTTAATAGAAATTCTCAAAATTGACGTTAATTTAAACGAAAGTTAGAAGACTTCTTAAAATTTACCATTTGAGGAAAATGGATGGAATTTCAGGCTTATGACATCTATGACAGCAAATCTATAAATGTTGATGGTTTCTGAAATGTTGTCTGAACATATTTTTAATTAGGACAATAATTGATAATGCCGAACCAACCAGAGCGTAATAAGATGCGCTTACCAGAAAATCTGAGATAATTTTCACTCATCAGCCCACACATCCTCCGATACTTCTTCACTACGCTATCCTTCCTTTATATATTTAACTAACGTAAGTCACAATCATTGTCATCGATATTGGGGTAATATTCGCCGATTTCGGAATAAAATATCTGTAACATTCAATTCAATTTTCTTTTGTGAACGTTTCAAAAGTATCTAAAAAAATTATGTACAAATATTTCAAAACGCACAGAATTTTGAAAATTTTAAATATGCACTTCGACAGTTTCGACTGTGTTCAAGAAATTTAGAAATTCAGGAATTATGAAAAAATATCCGACTTTGCAATTAATGAATATTTCAAAAGAATTCTAGTTTTCAAAATCCGATAAATTTGTTACAAATTTGTAGGAATATTCGGGACCAGGATGGAAACCTCTGTGTTAACATCGACGCAGTACTCGACGCATGGAGTGGACACTTTACTGACCAGCTTAGTGTTCATTAGGCGTCACAGAATGTAGTCGAGTTACCTCACATACACAGAGGATACTTTGTGGAACTGTCTTTTCGACCTTATTCGATTAGTATGGCAAACCGAAGTAATGCCTGATAAATAGAAAGCCGCGATATGCGCCAATATTCCTATGACTCGATCAATCGTGAGAGTTTGTGGTCTGCTCTGGATTATCTAGGAGTGCCAACAAAATTGGTACGACTGTGTAGAATGACAGTGACACAGTCTCAATGCTGTGTTAAAGATGAGAACAGGCCTTACGACAATTTTTGCACTTAACTCGGGTGTTCGGCAGGGAGGTGCTCTAGTCACCGTTACTCTTTAATCTCATGTTGGAGTATATCATTCGTAAAACTGATATCCCCAGTCCATTCAATTGGTTGCATATGATGACATATGCGTGATTGGACTGAATAGCAACGGAGTGAAGGAAATACTTCATCCGCTTGTAAAGTTTTGAGCTTCTGTTGGGCTCCACATAATGAATTCAAAACGAAATACATGATCTCTGGTTATATAGGGACAATGGCACACCAGGTTTTAGTTTTAACCACTACACGTTTGAGGGTGTGAGGAGATTCAAATAGTTGAGATCTCTTATCACTCACGATAACAGTGTGTGTGAGGATATTAAAGCGCGGCTGGTAGTCATGCTTTGTATCCTCTAAGGCCACTGCTAAAATCTAAACACCTGTCATGTGCCGTGAGTCTGAAGCTTACAAGCGTTGATCAGGCCCGTTGATATGTATGGATGTGACAGTTCGGCGCTGACGAATAAGTACGAGAGATGGCTGCTTACATTTGAGAGAAGAATCATGCGAATGATTTATGGCCCAATGATGAAGATCCCCGTTATTGTACATGAAGTAAGACCTCAGCAAGTACGCGGGCTCGGTCACGTTCTGCGTGCTGATCCGGAACAAATTGTGCATAGGTCGCTGCAGGCGACGATGGCTCCACAGTGTAGAGAACGGCTTCTTAAGATTGTCTAAAACAGTAAGAAGACCATGCTCAGAATCGAAACCTGAGTTGGAGCCAAATTGTTGGTACAGTAAGGGGCCAGTAATGGCTTTTTAAAACTGTTATTATTATTAGTAGGAATATATCATTTTCAAAAAATCTATGAATTTTAAATGAATTTCAAATTTTTAAAAAATCAAATGAATTTTTGAATACCAACTTCGAAAAATTATAACTTCAGAATTTAAATTAAATTTTCGAAAACTGAAATTTGGAATTCCCAAATTTGAAAAATACCTGTTTACAATCGCTTAAAACGTTAAACGTTCGTTTACCGATGATTAATTTTTTTTGTGCAAAATAGATCGGTCTTGTATGTACTCGTATGTGGCACGCTTATAATAACCATAATTCCATTGAATTTTATTCACATAATTGTTTAATGCATAGACACAACCACGATAGTGTTTAAAAAAAAATTCTAAAAATATATTTTTATAATATCGTGAAATTCCGGAAAATAGATCGCGCGATATTTTCGAGCGAAGGGGAAACTTAACGAAAACTCTTCAAGAGAATTATCAAAAATTTCTCTCATTTTCTTTACGTTCTACTCATTTTAGTTTTTATCGAATAAAGAAAATTTATTTCGGGTTCAAACCACAATGGAACTCAAAATGCTAAACTACTCTAAAGTTTACTATAGACACAAAATAAAAATAATTTTAATTACGTGATACGTTGACAGCATCGATAAATCAACAGGGGGTTTTTCGATTTAACTTAATTTTAATTTATAATGCTGGCGATAATTTAATTTTATAGATTACAAACGCGCATCTAAAAATATTTTACGTATACTCGTATGTAGGTATATATAGTGGCGTTATCGCGCACAAATTTATTTTCGTGTTTCAATGGGTATTTTAGTGGGCGCGCAACGGACGACATACATTATTAACAATTGTTACCATAATATATTATTATGGTGATGGTACGTCAAAATATCGTTTGAAGTGGAAATGTCATGCTGGTGAAAAATTTATCGTGTATACTTACCAAAAAAATGTGACCGGCAATTGACCGTCATCGACTGATTCTAGTTCACCTGAAAACGTAACTAATCCATTTAGGCCACTGTATAGTTGTGAATTGTATCCAGTTATAAATCGTATTTTTGAGTTAACCGAATTTTCTTGTTCTGAAACGAAATCAAAATACAAAAGAGTGTGAGATATATGGGTTTGTAATGAGATTTTAACAAAATTTTCATCTTGAAATATTTTTAGATCTGCATTCTTATAATTTACGATCTCTGAGATAAGAAAAATATTTTCGTTTTTAATCGATTTTTTAATGTTTTCATAAATTTTTCAACAGCCATTTGACGTAATCGAATCATCTGTTGATATAATTTCCAGTTGGGAAATATTTTTATTACAATTTTAGCGTGATCGAATCTTTTCCAAAAATAGAAGATGCCTATTGAGGTGGCCTATATACATACATAATCCTAGTGCATATACAGCAACCTCGCAAAAAATTTAGTACAGGAAAAGGTTTTATTTGTACCTATCAACCGTCGACTAGTTAGTATTTTACTAAAGTTTATAGAGGCGGTTCTTGTTAGCTTGCCAACAAAACGTTAGAAAAGAAAACATGTGAAATATATAGCAAGAATGTGGATTATTGTGTCTTAAATAATAACGATAAATACATACATATATAAATTAACAAGATGCACCATGAGGTGCACCCTTACAACTTTGTATACGAATGTTATGTATACATAAAGGTCAACACATAAATTGTCAACACGTGATGATGTGCGTATAAATTTACAGACATTTATTTGATTAACGTGTGTTGTTAAATAATTTTATAAAATTTTAAATTTTGTGCGTGAAATGAGTTGTACAAATTAGAAATATGTATATGATCTTGTCTTGAACCGAACGTAAACAAACAAACAAGATTTGAATAATAAGTTCACGCATATATTTAGTTTGGGCGATTGTCTGATTGCCAAATTACCAAAATATTTTTTGATATTTATATATACAATATCAATGTTGTCTGATGATCGCGCAAAGTGTTGACGGAGACGCACTTAACGAACAAAAAAATAATTCTCTTTCGATGTTGAAATGCTTTGCATGCATCAAACAAAATTCGAACATATTTCCGCTCCACTATATGTGAGTCAATTTAATTACGCGTACATTTATACAAATTTGTATAGTTTCTAATAATAGACATTACTAGACAGCTAGTTACATATATGAACTAATAACCACGCGCGTTATGTGCTACATGGGTGTATGTGTTTGTTACACGGAAGTTAAATAGACAAAACACATTGTAATTTAATATATCGAGAAAAACATATTTTCATAATTAGTATTACGCCAGTTAAAAACGTCAATAAACTAAAAGAATTTTGCCTATACCTAATGAAACTGCATTATTTTAATATACCAAATTAGTGTTTCCTAACGTTTATCGAAATGTGGAACATCAGGTTATACCTATATAAGTAAATACGAAGTTACTTTTAATGCAAATATATGATGCAATCTTCTATACAAATAAATTCACATTTGACTCGAAATTGGACAAGGTTTGATTAAAAATTGAATGGAGATACTTATACAAATTGAATGAATTGCGTGTCAACAACCTAGATGCAGTGCAATCCATTTATTGTCAACAAAATTTGCTGATCGCATAATTTCAAGAAATAGTGAAGTTCCACCAAGTGCCACCAAGAAGCTGGGATTTAACACCACTTGATTTTGTTTTGTTATTTGAATGGTATGGTTTATGCTAATCATCCAGAAACAATTTAACAACCTAAAAACAACATTCGAGCTGAAATTGAGGTCATTAATCCACTTTTATTGGAAAAAGTCAATATATAATGGGCATAGAACCACCTTTCATTATAATAAAAAAAATTGAATTTTCATCCCAAAATTTGTATTTTATTTACAAATAGAAAAAGATGGTTCGCCCGTTCATGGCAAAGGTAACTAGACGGTCTCAAAGTGTCAGTGCCTTAGAGGACTGCTGAAGGAAGAAGCAGCATCGCTTAATCGGCAACCAAACAAGCTATGTGAACCAACATAAAATAAAGTGCAGCCAAATGCCAATAATATCCGAAAGATGACAGATGCTCTGGATGAGTCGCTTAGAGGGGTTAAAGCGCTAGGTCCTGTCAAGAAACAGCAGAAAAGAAGTTTGCTATACGATCGAAGAATTGCTTACTATCCTGATAAAACGCATTGATATGATGGAATCAATAAAGTGATTTTCGAAGAAGGTCACCTCAAATCAAGTAGTGGCATCATCATACTCAGTGGAAGCACCATCGGAAAACCTATACCCAATATGTAAGCAAAATGGCCATCGATCTTTCAAGCACTCTCATAGTAAAATACATGAAAAATGATCTTGTATCAGTGCTAGACTCTTTTTCGTGTATTTTACTATGTAGAGCAAGGCCTCAGCAAGGCAACTAAAATTTGGTATCGGAATTACATATTTTTATAAAATTCAATTTGCTATAATTTATAAATAATAAAAAATTATCGATACCAAGAAAGTGAAATTTGAATACATGTTGATTAAAATTTGAAACTGAAAATGTTGTAGCATCCACGATTACAGTTTAAAGTTAAACTGAGTGTGGAATGCCTAAAATATAAAATATAAATAATTTTTTATAAAATTGAATTGAATAGCAAACAAATCATACGAGTAGGTCAATCATTCAAATTGTTTTAATTGCGGATTTTAAAATAAATTTGATTAGAATTTGTATATACGAGTAGAACATATTCAATTTTGAATAACTAAGTTTATTTAGTTATTCAAAATTGAATATGTTCTATAAACAAATTCTAATTATTAAATTCGTTTATTTGCCTAAACAATTCAAAATAAATTTGAAAATAATTTTAACTGAATTACAAAATAATTATTTTATGCATATACCTTTATTCGATTCAATCAAATTTAAATTTTAGTATATTTTGGATATGAGTTAAAATTTGAACCAAATCTGAAAATATTTGATTTAAATTAAAACGAATTCAATTAAAGTTTGATGCATTTAATGAATTTAAAAAATATTTAGTAGAAACTGAAGTGCAACCGTATAAAATGTGCGTTTGTTTCAAAATTGCACATAATTTGAAAGAAATCAGGATAGTTTGATTTCAATTTGAAAAAATTTTAAAATAAAAATTTATTAAAATCAAAACGTTTCCGTATTTAATTAACTCAAATTTAGTTTCAACCCCCTTCAAATTCTGTTCAAATTTAAGAAAATTGCGAAATTTTTAAAAACGCTCTAAACTAGATTTAAATCCTGTTGACACATCTATGTAATATTTTGAATCAAACTTGTTTGTCCGCGGATCACCGGATTATGAACTACTGTACTATAAATTAAATATTTATAAATAAACTTTAGACTCAAAATAAATTCGAAATATTTATACAAAAATTTAGAGAGAGCGAGAGAGGGAGAGAGAGATGGTGAAAGAGAGAAAGAATTAGACTGGAACATGATGTAAATTATTTATAAACAACAAATTTTAACACTCGTGCAAGTCAGTCAATTAGTTGTTGTTGTACAATGTTAATTTATTTTTTGTGTTTTTTGAAAATTATTACATTAATTCAAACAAACCTCGGTTTAATAAAATTTTGCTAAGTTTAGAAAGCAGAGCTGCATTATAATTTGGGTTAGCCTAAGTGGCGCCATATCGTATATAATAAATCATCCAGCAAATTACGAAGATCAATCCATCCATTCACAATATTATTATTTTAATTGTTAAACCAAAAATGTGCGATGATCGTATATGAGAATACACATCATGAATGATTCAAATATTTTACATATGTTTTCAATGGCACAGTATATAAATTTAGAAACCGATTTCAAAGAGAGCGGATTTTGCCAATCTAAAAATATTCTTCTTCAATGTATATCGCCGTGGCATGTTCTTGTCAGGGTAAATTTATATTAAATTTTCCGGTTTATTTTCATTATTATTATTATGATTATTACGATTATTGCTACCATTTTTAAAAAAAAAAAACTATACACACGCACAGATGAAGCGAAAATTTTTTGTTTATGAGATCAAGAGTGATTACTGGTGTAAATATGAACGAAAATTGAACGTGTGACGTGTGTAAATATTATGATTCCGTGCGGGGAAGGTTTTTATTTTTATTATTTTTTTGTTTCTTAAGATAAACTGTGTAAAAAATCTGTGTCAATTATTATTCGTATAGATTGCGTGATTTTTGGACGCGCAATATGCGTGCGATTTTTTTTACATTTTTTTTAGTTTACTAGAAAATTCGATTTTTAACATTTGTTGAGTTAATTTTTCATAAATCTTCAAACGACAATCGAAATAAATAAATCATCTTATATAGGAAATACTAGTCATACCCATTTCGAAATTAAATGCGAGATTACATGATCTTAGCAGATTATCGTATCTAACTGTCAGACACAGGATCTATATATCAACACTAAAACAATATATAGACAGTTTGTACTTTGATCAGTTCTGGCATTACTTCAATAAATTAGTTGCTAATATCACTCTACGCCGAAGTAAAAAATTTAACATCGACATGTTAACTCTAAATATTATGTACGAGTATGTTGTAATAAAATTCTACTGCTGTCGTCACTTAAAATTCTACACCAGACAGTACGACTTTACATTAAACTGAGTCGAGAAAAAATTCAATCTGCACAAATTGGTTATTTTGTTCGAATTCAATAAGTTTAACTCATATTTGATTATGTAATTAAAATTTGCTCAATCTATTCAAGATTTTTTCAAGAAATTAATGTAAGTAGAATTTGAACAAAATCATTCAAATTTTTTTGCCGTATTGAATTTAGTTAAATTTGTATCAAACTTGCAGTATCGTTCGTTTTTTCGTATCATTTTTTTGTGAAATTTACAGTTTTTGGTCTCTTTCAATTCAGAAAAGTTTATTAATAATTACGGAGTGTTTGTATATGAAACTCAAAATTATCGGATACAATTAAAAAAATTCTATGACTTACATTGTAGTTTTTTTGTTTGAAAATTCCTAGATTCAAAATTTTGATTCTCATACATACCAAAAAAATTGTGTCAAAATTTTTATATTAAAAAATTCTAATTTTCATATTTAGGACCAACTGTCTTATTTAATTTAAATCTCTTATTTCTTAACCACAAAACTATAAAATTTTAAAATTTCCTTTTTCCATTTAAAATTTCCTTTTCCAAACCATTTAGGATAACTATATAACCAGAAGAAAGCATAAGCAAATATAGGAAATTTATTTTTGAGCCGAATCCACTCGCAACTTTAGGGCCTTGAACTCCAGAAAATTTTGAAAATTGGAATTTTTTGGAATAAGTACGCTCATTCAGAAAACATAATTTTATTATTTGAAGCAATTCCCATTTCCTAGTCTTGAAGAGTATTGGCAAACCACGAGATGGTAACAAAAAACAAGAAATTTATTGGTTTCATTTGAACTTTTAGAACCCATAAAAATCGAAATTTACTGAATTCAGGCTACGGACCAATTCACGGGTAAAAGTCGATTTTTACTTTATTTTCGGTAAATTCATTTAGCCTATCGAAAAGTAGGGTAATTCGTGTACACACAAGTAAATGTTTAACGTTTAGGTTCTTCTTCTTTTTATAATCTACGGATTGAGTAAGCTGAAAATAATCTATAGCACATCGGCTTTTACCTTATAGTAATTGATTTACCAGACAATTGGTCCGAAGCATTAGTCGCACTTTTCAGTAACTACTTCGTATTTTTAGAAGCCTATTATTTTTATAAAGAAATTATTGGACCCCCGGAAAATCCAGTTTTTCTGGATTTCGTTGGAATTAAGTAATTGCAACCTTCCAAAATCATCAACAACTTATGTAGGCCTCATCGTGGCTATGCAAGACTCTGTATGTTTGTAAAGGTTTAACTATTTTTGATAATTTAGATTCTTTTGAGCTGGTTTTGCCTGTCCTTGACAATGTGAATCAAAGGTAATTATTATTCATATATCGCATTGATCCTAAAGAAATCTGGCCACCTTAGTTTTGACAACAAAATCACTGTTAGAGTTGTCTAAATTATCGACATTTTCTACGTTGTTGGGGGTTATTGACACGTCAACGTAGAAACTAATAGATGACGCGTAAATGCCCATCCCTAATTTCAACCCTTAAATTTCAAAATTCCATTTATAAATTCATTTATAAATTCCCATCTATTATTTTCTACGACAACTGTAGTTTCTGTCGACGACTCGTAGACAACGTAGATATCGTAAACAACGCAGACTATTTAGTGAACTATAGTTCTAAACTACGGTGGCCAAATTTCTTTAGGTTTAATGTGATACGGGCAGCGACAGTTTTATAATCTCTTTCTATGTGTTTTTATCTGTTTTCAAAATAGAGAAGTTTTAAATTAATATATTTTCATAACCTAAAACTCTAATAATTTAGAATTACATTGTAATCTGAATGTTCACAAAATTAGTTTTATCTATTATACATAAAATAAAACGAAACCTGTCAAATTATTGCACTTTGAATTTTGTCTTAAATCAGCCCTAAAAAAAGAAATATGTAGGATTATTTTAGGACAAAATTCATAATTCTATAGAAACGGTTGAAGTTGTATTTTATACTACCAATTAAATAAATTTTCAAATTTTCTTGGGAAAACCCTGGAAAGTTAACACCATAAAGACATATACACACGATATCATTGAGTCTAAGCTATTCGAAAAATATTTCAAATTTGAAAAAAATCAGAGGATTGGAACGTTTAGGACAACCAAGTTTGATATGACGTCATATATAATTCGATTAAATGACTTCTTCGAATTGTTGCACTAAACCTCATAATCCAGTATTTTTTTAAAACCTAAAATAATTTTTGGATAACTTAAACCCAATAACATTGCGGTACGGTCGCCATTATGGTGTTAGTTTCCTATGATTTTCACAAGGAAATTCAAAAAGTCATATAATACTGTATAATACGAGGTGATACCAAACATGGTTGTCTTAAACGTCCTAATCCCTTATCTGTTCCAATATTGAACAATACGTATCTGCTCTCCACACTAACGGATTTACGAGGAAATTATTTTTGTTGCTTTTAGGACAGATTACGGACAAATTCTAGATACGTGTCAAATTAGTATTTGGCATATACGGCTTAGCTGAATCGCTACTCACTAACAGTTTCGCATCCTGTCGCATTTAAAAAACGTAACCTATCGCATCTTCAATAACTTTTAAGCCACCATCCGATATTTTATCGCATACATAAGCTTGGCAAGTTTAAAACACTTCTGCGCCATTCTCTGTGATTTGAATGCTTTAGCTTAGTAAACGAAAACGGATTCAATAATCATTTTAAAATGGAATTCCCGCCATAATCTTATAAAATTTCGATAAACTAAATTATGGTGTTTGAAATTTTAATAGAATCAAACTATTTTAAATTCCGAAATTCGAAATAAAATTTTAAACTTAATTTTAAACTAAATATTTATTATTTTCAAATTGGAATTGATATATTGAGGTCCGAATTGTATGTAGGTAAAGTTCGATTATTTTGATAATTCAATTAAATACTCGAATTCAAATTTAGATTTGTAAAATTTGATTTGAAAAATTAACTTTACAAATTTTACTATATTGAATTCTGAAAATTTTTGAATAGTTTGACAGTAAGACTTATAAAATTCGAAAGAATTAAAATTTTCTTAAAGTCGAATTTTTATATTTCTCGAGATCTACCATTTAGTTTTTAAATCAATAAGTCCATTTATGATTTTTAAATGTTGAATATTGATTTGAAAGTAAAAACTTGCAATACATCGATCTTAATTAAAATTTCGATAAACTACATCGAAATTAAGAATAATCATAAATTCCATATAATTCACAAATGAAAAATAAAAAATGAAATTTTAGTAATTTCCAATGGAAATTTCAAATTTTCGATTGGGAGAATTCCGATTGGAGCAGGATGCTTTAGAATACAGAAGTTAAACATATATTAAAGAGTTTATGAATTTGTAAATTTAAAAATTTTTGTAAAAATTTTAAAACATTTTAAATTTTTGAAATTTTACGAATTTAGTTATAAAATATTTTGGAAGCTAAACATTTATTTTAAAGTGTACACATTTAAAAAATTGGGTGAGTGTAGTTTTAAAAATTAATTTCTGTATTTGAAATTAATTTAGGAACATTCGAATCTTATAATTATCGGTTTCAATTGTTTAAAAGCTCGACGGAATACGCCTGCTCCACCAACATTTTGTGTCGTTATCTCTTCTACAAAATTATTGATAGTTAGAGATTTTAATTGTTAAATGTTGCAATGAACAAACAATACAAATATAATATTTTCAGTTTTTGAGTGAATTTTACATTTAAAAAATGTAAATGTTTGGATTATTAGAATTATTTAGGGTATATAGTCTGGACTTAAGCCACTATTAAATTTGGAATAATTCTAAGCTTTTGACACTAATAGTTTGTTGTGTTATCAAGTATTAGTAATTAAAAGATTAGTTTAGTTGGTTTTATTTATTTAAGTCAAATTTATTTTTAAAAAATTATAATTCTCACAAAAATTATAATATATATATATATTATAATATCTCAAAAATTATAGTAACACTCTAGAGGCTGAATTTTAATAAATTTTCAATTAGTTACATATGATTTTGGAAAATCTAGATTTCCCTGGATCCCCACAAGAGTCTTTTCCTATACGAGTATTAATTAAAAATATTTCACAAATATATCGAAATAAATCGTATCTCTTTTGTTCAAGAATTAATGATCTGCTTTATCGACATACGTTTATGGGCTAGAAAATATACTTCAACTCTAATGTTCAATTCAAAACAAAAATTTTTCACGTATGTGAAATTTGTCCTAAATCTGTCCTAAAAGCAACAACAACTAATTATTATGCATGTGTGAAGGTAAAATAAAACTTTCGTTATAACGAATTTTTATATTTTTATTGTGAATTATTAAATTAATTAGTAAATTTACTAAGTTCCCGGTTTCATTTTTAAATTAAATTTAATGTAAATTAGAGATCTATTGATATCTAAACCAAATAATTAGAATACCTCGAAATATGACAAACATATATAAGGAATTCTACAATTGTCGGTAGTATTTGAATTTAAAAATATTCGATTAAATCACACTTAAAAAAATGTAGGAAGCCCACTCCAAATGATTACACATCATTCGGACACTTCGACATATTTATTTCAGTTTTGTTACTATGAACCAAATTTGTCTAATCATAAGTACCTGAAAGCCTATATATTGGGAAATCTGAGTGGTTTTCCGTTAGAGCAGACCCACACCTATTCAAAGATTTTCGGCTATGATGGCCGAAACACTCGAAAAAATTCGAACACTTCGAGATAATCGGCCATCAGAGCCGAAAACTTTTTAAGTATATAGGTGTGGATCTGGTCTAATGGAAAACCACTCAGGTTTTCCAAAATATATACACATTCAGGTACTTAGTGTTAGACAATTATGGCTCATAGTTACAAAACTGAAATAAATATCTCGAAGTGTCTGAATTTTTTCGGGTGTTTCTAATAAGGGGCCATCATAACC
This sequence comes from Tipula unca, assembly GCA_951394425.1. Classification (NCBI taxonomy): domain Eukaryota; kingdom Metazoa; phylum Arthropoda; class Insecta; order Diptera; family Tipulidae; genus Tipula; species Tipula unca. The sequence continues at coordinate 199,892,834 of OX596381.1, forward strand.
GAAAAATGTGCGAACAGGTGTAGGTCTGGCTTTCAGGTACTTAAGATTAGACAATTTTGGTTCATATAGTAACAAAACTGAAATACATATCGCGAAGTGTCCGAATTTTTTCGAGTGTTTCTAATAAGGGGCCATCATAGCCGAAAATTTTTTGAACAGGTCTGGTTTTTGTTTCACAGAAAATTAATGTGATTTCCAAAATATAGGTTTTCAGTTACTTACGACTGTAGGTTTTAGGTTACTTAATCGATCTAAAATATATCGATTTCTCTGAATATTTTCATATGTTTCTAATAAGTGGCTAATTAGATTGGGGACAAGAAGCGCTTGAATATTAGTAAAAACTGCTACTTTTTTAATCGTACTTATTTCAAATAGAGAATTCAAATACAAAAACAGACGTATATGTTTATATAGAATTCGTTATTTGTTTACCTTACTTGTTTAAGTTTTGAGGAAGGCTTCTGATTATGCTTAGACATTAGTAGCAGCTCTCTAATTAAATGTGAACCCGTATAGATATTTAAAAACAAATCCTTATTTAGATAATCCACAATAAAAATTTAAAAATTCGTTATATCGAGTCTTATTATATATTTGTATATACATACACCCACACATATAAATATTTATTTGTTGTTGTTGCTTTTAAGACAGGTTTAGGATAAATAGTTTTTCACGTGAATAGTTTTTCTCCATTATCGAATTTTTTCGGCTGGAAACTATATCTACTAACTTTAACATGGTTGCAGAATTGGGCAGAATTTTTAGATTTTGTGGTGAAATTTGTGGGCGAAGACAATTGAATTTAAATTTCGGAAAACTTACTTCCGCTACGTGTGATTATCATAGCACGTTTTTTTCGAAAGTTGAAAAATACATTTTAAATATACAAATGAAGCAATTTACAATGTAAAATTACTCTAATTCTAAATATTAATCACAAATTTGTTGGTTACTAAATTTTAATTGTACAGCTCATAATTTTAAAAAGAATTTCAAATTTATAAATTGGTTTGAATAATGTACTATACAAAATAGAGATTTTTATTTTATTTTTAGATTTAAAATATTTCATTCATTAAATTTTAACTCAAATTAATTTTAAATTTCACTCATTTTTTATAACAAAAATATCTATACTTAAAAATTGAATAATCCTACTGTTAGCATATGCTAGCTCATCACCATAAATATTTCTTGCTAATCCAGCTGTCAGGGAATCATTCGCTTGAACATAAAATTAATCGCATCATCGTTTAGAAAAATATATACAGATGCACACGTCTAAAATCATTTGGCGCACATGCATGTATTTTATATCGCAGCAACGCGCGCCACAACACAATGAAAATTACATAACACCAAATTTTTTTTGAAATATAAAATTTTCATATGTAATAATAAAAAAAAAATCTTTAATAAAATTATGAGTAAGACGGCGAAGAAATAAGACGGCGGCATATTTTTTTTTTTTTTTTTTTTTGTGTTGTTTTAATCGACATTAACAAAAGACGCATGTGTTTATAATATTTATCACTCATCGCCGCACCGGTCAAATTGTGTTTGTACAAAAAAAAAAAAAATTAAAATTTAATTAGATTTATGTGTGTATTAATTAGGTGTGTATGTACGCTTAATTATTATAAAACTGTTGCAAAGAAATTCTTGTGTGTACACGACTGTTTAAGAATATAATCCCCGGGGGTTTCTTCGTTTTTGCGTCTAGATATAGTTTGTAACGTAAATATAGACACAAATTACGACAATTTTATAAAAGTACATATGTACAAATATAAAAGCAATTGGTAAATTTTATTGTTAAAAACTAAAATAAAAAGATTTATTTAAATTAAAAATGTTAAGAAAAAATAAAAAATCACACATCGTGTCTGTTGAAGTTTTCTTAATTTTTTTTAAATAGAATTTTCTCGGGCTATTTATATGAGATTATGAGAAAATTTTCCATTTTTACTTCGTTTTGTAAAATAAAAATTAATTAAAAAACGTATTTTAAACTACGGTTACCTGAAGGAATCATATTTTAAATGTTTTTTTTATCCTTTTTTCTTTCTAATAATTATTAACTTTTTTTTTTAAACTTTCTTCTTTTTTTTTATTAAATCTCTCTGTAATACTTTTTTTCTATTTTGTGTTAAATAATCCAAAAATTATCAATTTTAATTTGCATTTCTTCACACTTTTCTGAAATTATACAAGAAAATTATTATATAAATAATTTCCTTTATGCACACAAAATTCACAATATTTTCGCACTTCACATTTTTCTAATAACCTTTTAAATTAAAAAAAAAATGTTAATTTTTAATAATTAATATTTTTATAGAACTAATTTTTTAAACACAAACACACACAGTAATAAAAAATTTTTTTTTTTGCAAAGAATAATTTTAGATAAATTATTAATTAGACAACAGAAAAAAAATGAATTTTAACAAGCAATGTGTATACGTCCAGAAATCTGGAGCCCGATTGAATAGAAACCAAAAATTTCTATTTGAAAAAGAAAATATTTTCGAATTTTTTTTTTTTATAAATTTTCACGAGTTAATTTTAAAAATATCATATAAACGACAAAAAAAATTGTTTCATCATCTGTCGGTTTTAAAATTTTAGTGCATTTCTGGTTTTAAATTTTTGTATATTATTCAAATTTGATGGATTTGAAATTTCGATGGTCGAGGAATTTTTATTATGCGTAAATGAAATGTTTCTACATTTTTCGGTTTTTGGGTTATTTTGGCTCGTTACTGTATCAACAATTTTGCTCTAACAGTTTCAATCCTGAGCATGGTCTTCATATACCTATGTCTCAGACAATCTGAAGAAGCCAAGTTGTTCTTTACACTGGTGGCTCTCCTTTTACGGATTTCTGCACAATTCTTTCCGGATGAGCTAGCGTACTTACTGAGATCTTACTTCCTGGACAATATCGGGGTCTTCATCAGATCTCTGATCTAGATATTGTACAGAGCTCGGTATGTACTATCGCTTTCAAAAATTGGTTATACACAGAGAAAAAACTAAGGGTTTTATCAAACATACAGCCCATTAAAATTATGAATTTTTTTGTATTGACAACATAGGGTAAACCTAAAAACATAAAAGGATTACCATTGAAGTAGTATAAAGAAAATATTTTCGAAATATTTCGCAATTTTATTTTATTCAATTAATATACCCAGGATTAGTATTTAGTAGAAGGGTAATGAACTAATAAATACTAAAACTAATAAGAAGTAAAAAAAAAGGAATATAAGTAATTATTTCAATAATGTGTCCAGTATCCATCATTATCGATTACTTCACGTAATCGATTTGGCAGCGAAGCTACTAGTTGTTGGCAAAAATTCGGGTTACCTCTTAGCTCTTCCCATTTTTGAGAAACATATTCTAAGACTACTTCCCTCGTTCTTAATCCCAAACATTTTCTATTGGATTTAAGTCGGAGCTATACGCTGGCCAACTCATAGTTTCACGTGATCTATGAATTGCGGAATTATCCTGCATAAAGTTATAATTGGAAATTCCTCCAGATAAACAGTACTGACTGATGGTACCATTATTTCATTTAAAATTATCAAATATTTAACTCACCGATGCACGATAAGTGCATCCTCACACTACACAGAATACTTGGCCACTTATTCTTGTCCTTGGGATATATTTTCCATTATATCTCATTTTGTTTGGGCGATACATGTGCAGCTTAGCATGATGATCGGACCAAAAAACTTTTTCGTTCGTGAAGATAACGTTTTCCCAGTCCGTGTTTAAATTATCTTCTGCAAAACTTACCCGCGCTGCTCGATGTGCATTGGTTAAAATTGGTTTAATGTTCGCGAAATAGTTACTGCAGAAACGTTATATGCCGGCGCAGTTGCAGCTGCAACTTACTGAAAAGCTAAGCTTTCGTGAAATGTATCCGATTGATTTATTTTCTTTATGTAGGGTTATTATAGCCCATTCAGTTGCTTGTGAATTGAATCACGCTCCATTCTGTACAGTCAGTTTTTAGTAAACGAAATTAAACCGAATAATTGACTAAATTATTTTTTCTGTATGCATTGTTGCGAATGTCAGATATCAGGGCACGTATTGTTGAATTCCACATCAAATTCCTAGTATTCTTGAATATCACCCTAAAGGAAAATTTCCGAATGGGTATATGTATGTGGAAAAAAATTCCACACAGGGAATTTTGACAGCTAGCTGTATTTATTTTAAACAACAAAGCGTTAGAAGTTAGAAGTAAGAATTAGCTTAGAATTGTCAGGTTGACAATTAGAATTGTCAGTTTGACAATTATAACATAGAAATTTCTCTACAATAAATCTACTATATTATGAAGTTAGTCACAATTTAAAAGTGGGGAATTTAATATTTAACAGCAGGGGTGACATGTTCTACCACCACAATTTTCGATATTCGATGAAATATCACTGATTTCGATAAAATGGTATGTTGTATCATTTTCGACCATCACAATTTTCGACAATCTATCACTGAATTTTTTGCTTGTGATACACATAATAAGCGAAAATTACTGACTTTTATTTGAATTTATTTGAATTAAATTACGTTAAAAATAATATTATTTATTAATGAAAGTACATATAAAAATTTTCAAATATTCAATATAATATTGTATATATTATGTATATATATTTATCTCCATCCTCCCAATCAACATCGTGTGAAGTCGATATAGCACCAATAAATAAATTAGGATTCATCATTACTATAATTAAACAATTAAAGTCAACAATTGTAGAGATTTATAAATAACGTGTACTTACATTTATTATGTTTACAAGATAATTGACAGATTGAACAGTTGAAATAGCTATTAAAAATAGATGTCAAACGTCATTTCATTTTCGAATATATGTTCCTTTATAGTATCCATCGAAAATGGTACAACATACCGACTATCACTTTTTTCGATGCGATGTTCACTATCGAAGCGAATCGAAGTGATGGTAGAACATGTCACCCCAGTAGAGAATAAAAAATTCCGAATGTTTCAAGAATACGGCTTTTGGTTGCATGTGGAATATGCATAGGGAAATACTAAGGGAATTGGATGGAGAATTTTGACAGATGTCCACACGGGGAAATTTATCTGGATTTGAAGAATACGGGACCAGATCACCCTATTTTTTATCATAATTATATTTACAAATATTGATATAAAAAAGACGATAGTTGCTGCCATCAAAATCGTGAAAAGTAGTTATATGTTTTAGTGTACAACCAATTTTTGAAGGATAGTACCATCTACTTCACGTTTTGTGCCGTAAATCACTCGCATGATTCTTCTCTCAAATACATAAGGAACCATCTCTCGTACTCATCCGTCAGCGCCGAACTTACACATCCATACATAATAACGGGCCTGATCAACGCTTTGTAAAGCTTCAGCTTCACGGCACTTAATAGGTATTTAAATTTTATCGGTGGCCTTTAAGGATGCAAAGCACGATACCAGCCGCTAGTCGCGCTTTAATATCCTCACCCATACTGTTATCGTGAGTAATAACAGAGCCCAAATATTTGAAGTACCTTCTCACTCCCTCAAACGTATAGTGGCCACTACTAAAACCTGATGTGCCATTGTCACTATGACGTATCGGGGACACAGCGTCTTCCTGTCGAACACCCGAGTTAACTGCAAAAATTGTCGATAACCTGTTTTCTCTTCTTAGGCATTTATTCACAAACACCAGGAGTCTACTTGTGATCTTCTGTGTGCGTTTTCATGTTTCAAACTCCTACAGCAGTACTGATTTTACACATGCAATGAACATTCGTAGCTTGGTGTTCCTTGGCAGGACGGACGCATTCCAGATCATATGGAGCATGTTGAAAGTATTTCTTGCTTTGTTTATGCGTTGATTGATGTCTTCTTCAGTGCCGCCTGATTTTACTACATTACAACCCAGGTAAACGAATTTTTCATGATGTTGATGGTGTTTTACTGATATTGATTTTGACACCTACTTCATGTGCTAGGTCTGATAGCTTCTGTATTTTCTGTATGTCAGTATACTTGTGTACTAGCAGGCATATATCATCTGCGTAATCTACATCATTGAGCCGATTTAGTGGTCCCCATTGGATACCATTTGGTGTTGTATATTGTCAAGTTTGCGGATTACGCTGTCCAGTACTAATCTAAAGTAATCTAAAGTAAACTACAGGAACAGTAGTGGAGATAGTATGCATCCTTGTCTTACTCCTCGTGAGTTGAAGAATTTGTCATTTTGCTTTCCTTTGTGTTGAACCTTGTTTCCGGCATCTCGATACATTTCTTGTATTACTTCAATTATTTTCTTATTTTCTTTGGTATGCCTATTTCACAAAGTTCTTTCCAGATTGCACCTCTGTTGATTTAGTCGAATGCGCGTTCAAAGTCCATGAAAAGTAGATATAGTGGTGAGTCCCATTCATTTGATTGCTCTATGATGATTCGGATCGTGTTGATATGATCTGTACAGATCCTACCTGGCCTAAAGCCGGCTTATTCATTTCTCAGGTGTGCATTGATTGATGGAGATATTCTTCGTTCGAGAATGATCATCGCTAATACTTTTATTGTGCTGTTGAGGAAGGATATGCCTCGCCAGTTTTTGTATTCTCTTAGATCCCTTTTCTTTGGGATTGTTATGGACAAACCTTCTTTCCATTTCTACGGAATTTTTCCTGTATTCCATATGTCAGCCAACAGTGAGTGAAGTTAAATTTTCTGCTATAGATGTGTCGCCCTTGAATATTTCTGCTGGTATCTTGTCCAGATAGAGATACTTTATGGATGGAATAATGTACGTTTCTTTTCCGGTGACCAATTTTACTCATTGATGTATAGTTTGCGCATGTTTCTGATTTCAACTGCTTCCTCTGCAGGTACGAGAATGTCTTCTGTATATTTTCTGCGGTCTCTTCTTGCCATCTTTCTCGCTTGTTGGGCTATATTTTCATATTTCCTTCGGATTTCCTTCGTATCTTGGTGACATAGTTGTAACTTGAGTTGACGACGTTCCTTGATTTTTTTCCACATATCATCGCTAATCCATGGTAAATCAGTTGATCAGACTGACTTCCTCCGATATGTTTTCATGTGTGTTTTTACTTTGTGTCTTTAAGTTGCTATTACCAGTTGGTGGTCGCTGTGTAACATTTGACCCTCGCATTGTTCTGGCATCCCGCAGGAAGATTGATTCGGTTCTTGGTTCTGTCATTTGGTGATGTGGGAATTTGCTGCCTCCTATGAATAGTTTGTGACACAGCAGTCGATGAGTCTATATCTCCATTGTTGTTTCGTGTAGCACTTAGCGCACATTTTTACCCACGATTGAAAATTATAACATTGAAATCTCCTTGGACAATTTTGATGTCGTTTCGATGTTTACTATATTGTGGCTTGTAGTTTGTTCGTAGAATTCATCTTTTGTTATGTCATCAGCATCACTCACTGATGATTGATTGTTGTGGTGTTTCGTATTTTCGAATGGAATCTTGCTGTTATTATTCTGCTACTTATTGTTTTCCATTCGAGTAGTGCTATTACCACTATTTTTCCATCTTACTTCACTCCTAGTATCTCGATGTTATACCGCTTTTTGTTTGTTTGTTTCCTTGATGTTCCTGTTAGAGTTCTGATGTTTTCCAGTTTCTGATTCGATATTTATGTTTGCCGGTTTGTGTTTATTTTACTAGTGTTCGTTTCTATAATCTTTATGATTTCGGATTAATGAATGATTGGTCCATTGAATCCTAGCCAGTTTCTAGAGCTGCTGGATAAGGCATACTGGTTTGCCAGATGGGAGGTTTCGTTGTTTGTTTGATCTTTCTTTTTCCTATGATGTTCCCATGCGGTCACTCATTTCTAGGATACCTTGCATACGGTTGCTTGACCTCATTGATGAGGTTGTTGCAACTTAACTGTCTCTGCCCTGCCACTCGCCCCCCAGAAATACAGACGATATGTATTGGAGTGAAATTAAAACGATGTCGGATTACTACGGCAAGTGGACGATGATACAGGAGAAAATAGGCATATGAGAGAATGGTCTGGCATCTATGCTCTTTTTCTTTGACAATACGAGTTGATAGGTCATGGTCGAAACAGAATATAGAGACAATTTGTCACGATACGATTATCAAAGTTTGATATTTTTGTTTGACAAAAGAAGCAAAATTTCGATATTTCTAAAAGACGTCTAAAAATTTTGTAATATCAATTTGGAAATCTCATTAAATAAAATTTAAATTATAAAAATATAAATTTAAAATAAAATTTATTTTCCAAAAATTAAAATTTCGGTAAGCAATTTTCGGCTTCTCAGCAAAAATTTATAAAATTTAGAGAGCCCAGCAGCTCTCAATTTTAAAATTCTAAATTCAGATTTTCAATTTGAATCTTTATTTAAGAGTTGTAAAAATTAAAATTTAAAAAAGTCAAAATTCGAATTAATAAATTATTTTTAAAATTTCCTTTCAAAATTTAAATTTTTGTTAAGCAACCCTGAATTTTAAAATGCTGAATTCATGTTTTTTATTTGAGATTTTATTTAAATATTTTAAAAATACGGAAATTCAAATGCAATTAAAAATAAATTATAGAATTTTAGAAATTTTTTGGGGTACAGCAATTATGAAATTGAATAATATCGAAATTTAGGAGTAAACAACCATTAAAAATTAAAAACAAATAAGCATCAGATTTAGGAGTTTTAAAACTGACTGACAAGACCTGATCAAAAGTTTTGATCGATTATGTAATCCATTTTTAGAGCCAAACGTTATATACCCAGTAGTCACACTTTTAAAAATAAAATTAAAATTGAGCGGATTACTCCAGCACTAAATGCCACTAATGGCCCCACGGTGCAATACCCGGACAAACACATATACTTTTAGATTTTTGGTCACCACCGGGAATCGAAACCGAGACCCTCGAATAACAAAGCAAGGATGCTATCTACTGAGCCAACAAGGGCGGCAGTAGTGACACTTGGTTCAGCCGACCGATAATTTTCCTAGTTATGTTTTTTAAAATCTTATTTTTGAAGTTCAAGAAAAGTTAATTATTTAGGAATTCAAAAGACCAAATGCACTCAAATTTAACACCGCACACCATTCACCTTACATAAAATTTCAAATTTTTATTTTCAAAAAATTTCATTATTTTCTCTTGAGTTTTTTTTTTTTGTTAATTTTTTTTTCTTTAAAACACAACAAAAATATTTGACTTCGTGTAAATATTTTTAAAATTATAAATATAAATTTTCGAAAAATATAAAGCAAAATTTAAATAATAATTTTCTTGATCATTTTTTTACGTTTTGTATACACATGCAACCACACACACAAGCTACAACGAAATTAAATTTAAATTAACATAAATACAAAAAAAAAACAAATGTTAATTTAATTAGAGAAAAAACTATTAGTAATAAATTTTTTTTTAATTAAAAATTAGAGTAAAATTGATGAATGGTGTAGGATATTTACATAAAAATAACAAAAAAAAAAGATTTCCTGTTGATATAAATGTGTCAGGTGCGTGGATTATGATTTTTGAGCTTCCGCTGTATATATACACTGTGGGAAATAAATAAAATATTTTGATTAATTTGATGTCGCGTTCACAACCGTGCCATTTACTGCGACCATTTCTTCTTTCGGCATGAATTGTATAAAAATAACCATGTACGTCGTGATTGCGGCCACCATCTATATAGAAAAACATTTTGTCATTTAAATTTTTCGCGCACATACTCAACTTTTTACGTGTCACCTTACCGCTTTGAGTAGCGTAAAATCCATGTTAAAAAATCCGAACACCGAAAAGAAAAACGGTTCCTGAATTATTTGCAGCGAAAAACTTTCGATCAGCGTATCAAATTCTTTATCATCATCATCCTTTTCGATATTATGCACTTGATATCCGATCAGCTTAACTTGAGTTAAACACTCTTCGCACGAGTATAACAACATTGTCAGTATAATAAAGGTTGGCATTAGGCCCAGTATCAAGACGCCGATATTTAAAAAATTATTTTTATACAAGACCGAGTAAATCCAATACAAATCACAAGTTAGCTGAATAAAATTCTCCATCAAATTACTCAGCTGTGACAATCCAAACGATTTATTAATATGGATCGATATCTCCCACAAAAAATTATACATGTCCTTAATAATTTTAATGTCGTCAATAATTTTAGCATTCTCATTGATCACAAACTTGACGTCGAGCTCCTTTCTGTCATTCAAATGATTCGTTCGCTTCACAATCGATTTCAGTTCTGTTTTAATCAATTTGAACCGATACGTAATCATATCGATGTATAAATTTTGTTGCATATGCCTCGAACGAATTATGACAAGCGATGCGATTACACTCAGCCAATAAATGTTATATTGTGGATCATCTTTAATGCCCACGAATATGGTAATCTCGACCAGGTATGCGAGTATAAAAAATACGATAAATTTTTTTATAACACTTCGATAGAATATCTCAAGCTTGGTATCTATATTGATGTTCAGCTTTGCCAAAAGATTATCAATTATTTCAAATTTGTACAATAAATTCACTTGTTCACGTTTGGTATACAATCCTTCGATCAATATTAGCAAGTGCGTTAAAATTACGGTCATAAATTTAATGATATCGTTAAATCGGCTAACAGTTTCATGCTCCTCGAATATCATATTATCGTAGAACGATATATAACACAATAGAACAATTATTAGGGTGATATACACGAACGACCATAGTTGTAGTAAAATTGGTGCGTAATTAACGATTTGGATATTTTTTTGCTTGGTCGCATATTTTTCCGGATTTTGATAAAAATCGATAGATACTGGGCACAAGCCACACAATTGATAGTAATTTAGAATAAAATTAAAAAATATTCTTAAATTCATGTCGATTTAATAGACCCGCGCGGACAATACCAACTGAGTTGTTCGAGCCAAATGAAAATGAAAGTTATTGTATTTGACTTTAACTCACCGCACACACCCTTCAGACTTTGATAATTATAATTAATTGATCAAACAATGATTTGTTGTGATGATATGTTAATACGTTTTGGGGTATATACCGTCAAATATTGGATTGGTGTAAAAGTTATTTATCTTTCTCTATTACGTCTCGAAATTTTAGATGAGTTCAAAATTTCGAATTTTAACCAATTCTGAAATTGAAAAAATGTTGCAATTATATCTTTCCTAAATCCCGAATTTATTTGATTTTCAAAATTAAATATATTTTCTAATTCCGAATATATTTTTTAAGGATTTCTCGAAATTGCCGAAATTAAATTTAAAAATATATTTTGAATTTCTGAATACATATATTTAAGAAATCCTCGAAATTTTATTTCTTAACCGTATTTTCGTGAAGTGCGGACGTGAATTTTATGAAGTGAAATTATGAATTAAAAATAAGATTTTCGGAATTATTTGGGGATTTATCAAAATTGTTAATTTTATCAACGGCAAATTTTCAAAATTTGTATATTGGTTAAGTATTACATTCGTAGCATTGGTCAGTCACCAATTTGTCAAAAATATCGGTTTGGAAAATTCAGGGATGTGTCGACAACTCGTAGACAACGTGGACAACGTAGATATCATAGACAACGTAAACTAGTCGTATAATAGTAGGTATAGCATTACTTGAGCCAGACATTTTGCTGACAATGCAATGGAGCTACCAAATAGTGTAAATTTAGTACAGTGCTTTGTATTGGCTCTAAATGGGGACTGTATATTAAAACTAATGGTGTTTAGAATTTATCAAAGACACGCAAACTTAATTATCCAGGACCCGTCATATTCAACATGCATAGTTCCAAAATTCAACATTAATATTTGGTGGCGCCACTGCATTGTCAGCAAAATGCCTAGCTCAAGGAACGCCATACCTACGAATTTATCAAAGACGGGCAAACCGAATTTTCGAAGACACGTCATATTCAGCAGGCAGAGTTCCAAAATTCTACACTATAATATATGGTGGCCCAACTGTATTGTCAGCAAAATGTCTGGCTGAAGTAACGCTATACACGCTGAGGCCAGTTTTATAATCCATTTCGATGTATTTTAATTCAAATACTTTCATAATCTATCTCTATAAATTTCGAATCACATTTGAATGTTCACAAAATTAGATTTTATTTTTTAAAGTTTGACATTAATGTCAACTAGGGAAGATCAAATTAAAACTAAATCAGCCAAATTGATACACTTGAATTTTGTCTGAAAAATGTCTAAAAAAACTGAGGATTTTTTTAGATAAACATCACAAAGTGTGTCCTAAATCCTAAAATGGTTTACATGAGCAAGTGAGAAATTTATTCGGATAAACCCATAAATCTTTAAACTCATGTATGGCAATTAAATAAATTTCCAAAATTTCTTGGGAAAAATCCCTAGGAAGCTAACACCATAATGACGTATATTTCAAGATGTCATTTGGTCTAAGCTATCCGAAAAAAAAATATTTTAGAAACAATTGGGGAATAGGGGATTTAGGACAACCAAGTGTGGTATGTGGATTAAGAAGTTAACGTCATAATGCCGAATATTCCAATATGTCATTATGGGTCTAAGCTAACCGAAAAATATTTAAATTTTGATAAACACGAGATTGGGAGGTTTCGGACACCAAATTATTTCGATTGAATGACCTTGCCGAATTGTTGCCCTCCCCTACTTTTTTAAAAATTAAATTAATTTTCGGATAACTTAGAACCAATGACATCGTGGTATGTATGTCTTTATGGTGTTATTATTAAAATTTGGTGGGAACTCACGAGGATTCCACGCTCAATGCCACAAAGCTCCATGGTACAAGCATCATCCTCTTAAATTTAAATATAGTAGCTTCCGAAATTTTATCGCATTTGGAGCCCGAGAAATATCATAAAGTAGCACCCAATTTAGCCAATTCATAAAGTTCAAAATCCGTTATATTCGATCAACCAGATACGCTTAATTCACGCAGAGCAACACAAACGCTTGGCAAGTATTTTCGGCCAATATCTGTGATTTGATTAATGTATCGCCTTAAGTAAACGAAAACCAATTGCGAACTTTTAATCCATTATCAACGACCGGCGAGCAGTCTTCTATTTGTAATTTCAACATGCCAAATTATCGTAAGTTGTTGACGTGGTCGTAACTGTCGACGACTATAAAAAATATTGCCAAGTAATCTACATAATATTCTACGTGTCGACAATCACGTAAATTACATGGCGTAGTTTACCCCGCCCATCCCTGGGTAAATTATCGGCCCCAAAATGTCGACTTTTAATCCAACCTAATATTGGTCGCTTTTTTATCATCGATATAGACTTTACGTATGTTAATCAACACTAATAATTATGTACGTTCTCATTTATTGTGACTAATAATTAATGATTTTTACGAGGGTTACATCCAACCCATCCCAATCAAACCTTGATTACACATGTTAATTGTTTTGATTGTTTGAACATAATAGAAAATGTTGTTACATGTCAACATTTATATGATAAATAAGAAGGGCGTACTGGTGAATGAAACAAAAATAATTGCTCAAGCTTTTCAAAAATTTATTGTAACTCCATTATCAACAACGTCATGGATATGACGACAGAATTGAGGACTGCCGTCAGTGTCTAAAATTATAAAAATTATTTTATTGAAATATACAATATACCGTCTATAAGTCTTATATATATACATACCGATAACAAATGTCTATAGTCCATGTTAAAAAATCCCCTGACCGTGAATTGAATCGGCAAAATTTTCGCCAAAAATGAAAAATTCGAAATTTTATTCGATTTGATCGTGTTATTCTTGAAATTGTGACTTGTTAAATTGTGCATGGTGGCCGGAACATTGGCGGCCATATTGTGACACTCGTGCGAGTAATGTGATAATAAGATGAGTGATACTATCGGCGGAATTGACACCAAAATCGCCTCTGAAATATATAAACGTAACGAATATAGATTAGATCGATCGTAATTAATACATATATACTTGCTCCGATAAAAAGGATTACCTGCCAGTATCGTATACCTATCCATATACAGTCGAATCGAAATCCAATAGAAATTAACCGCCGAACACAAAAAATGATTTGTAATGCACGCGAGTAGCGACCACCCAAAACGTTCACTCATAATATGCGACATCCTCCAAAGATTCAAGTAAATGTGTTTAAATTCGGGCAAACGCCAACGCTGCTCGTACAAATCCAGCTCGATTGTGATAAATTTTATTTTCGTCGTTATGTACGTCACATAAAATACATATTGCATATGTAACAAACGGGTCAATACAAACGCCGGCCATCGAATCAAAATATTCTGCGTAAATGTGGTATACACAAAAATCAACGAGACCACCATGAATAGTTCGATTAGGAACAGAATCAGATTATAGTTGATAAAAATTAAAAGAAAATTATTAAAGAATTTAACATTTAGGTGCTGGTTCGCACGTCGGGTCACAAGACCTTTTTGCCGTATTTTGCGCTCAATCTTAGCGATTAGCCGCCATAATTTCGTGTCATAGGTTTGCGATGAAAAAAAACTTTCCACAATAACAATCAAATTGGCAAAAATTGGCAGCAACACCTGCAGGAACTCATTAAACAGAGACACCGCGCTCCTATTATGAAATATATCCTCGAAATTGTAGAACGTGAACGAAATGTTGGCGATAAAAAAAAGGAACATAAATATGTTGACGGTAAATAGTTGGACGTTCGAACGGATCAAGAAATTATTGGGCACCAGAAAGGTGCCGCTCAGTTGGAAAAATAAAAATACAATTTTTAAATTTTTTATGGTCTTCATGGTGTGCACTTTGCGCGACTCAACAAAAACTAGCATCTATATAAGTTCAATTAATTAATTTAAATATACGCTAATCGCTTGTTATTTTAACTAACGAGTGACATGTTAAACTTCTTACAATAATATTGTCTAAGACAACAATAATTCGTTATAAAAAGTATTAAAGAAACAACAAGCGCAGTTAGTAGTCGCGTGCCATCCTATAAGCGTCACAATGAAAACGAGCAAACCGATTCGTATAATTTTCCTTATTTTTCAAATCACTGGCTCATTTCTAGTTCCAAATCTCTTTATAATCAAACGAAAATGGATCTTAATCGCAATCAACCGAGTATTTATCACAATTTTTATCGCCTACATAGCGTTAATATTCATTAATTACAAAAAACTTTTTCACAAAATACACATGACCTCGTTGATCAACGAATTTGTTCAAATATTACTACCGGTGGTGACAAATGTTATTGTTATCGCAGAAAGTGGGTTCCAATCACGTGCATACGATGAAAAATTGTGGAAAATAATTTCCAAACTCGAACGGATAACTAACGAACACAATTATTTACGACAATTGAATTACAATTTGAATCGAAAATTTATCAGCCACTTCATCCTAATATTCATCTATTACAATTTGGTTGGATTTTTGTGCGAACTTTATGTGATCGTATCGTTAACAACCCAGTATCCGATATTCACATTAAGCCTATCGATGCGATTACCATCGTTTTTATACACCCGAATCATTCATATGCACTACCTATTTTATGTGAACTATATAACGACTAAGCTCGAGATAATCGTGCAACGATCGCATCTATGCTCAAATCATCAATACTTAGCACATATGAAAGATTTATACCTGAGACTGTGGGATATGTCGTCCACACTGAACAATCGGTTTGGATGGTCACTAGTCGCATGTGCGTTAAACTATTTTTTATGTACGGCTGTTAATTTATACTGGGTTTCGATTCGTATTTACATGAACCGTTTAACGATAATAGCAGAATCGTTTATTGTGTCAGTACCGCCAATCGTTACGCTTATCTTATTGTATCACTATTCGCATAGATGTTATGCCATCGCGAGTACAATACCAGGTGCTATACATAACGCGACAAACTGGAATTTTCGACATGCTACTAGCAAATCGAATAAAATTTTGAATATATCGTTTATGATAAAAAATTTGCCAATTGAGCTGCGGGCCAAGGGATTAATCAAATTGAGCTATGATAATTTAATGGTGGTAAGTGTCTTAAGTATAATGTGTAACACAAATCGAATTTGTTTTATTTCTAGGGATTTACAGCAGTGATCAATTACGTCTGTATATCGGTTACGATGCTTATAATGGAGTTGTAACACTTTAATGAGGATTTGCAGATACATACATATAAGAAACTAGTTAAAAATATAGAAATTAGACCTATACAAACTCGCGTTTCACTTAAGATCAAACATTTATAACTTGTTATACTTACAAATGACACATAAAGATAGATTTAAAAATTAGCCGGCTTAATCTTCTGAAATTCAACATCCGCAAATGACAGCATCAAAAATAAGGTTGACGCAATGACAGTGATCTCCTATACACATCGAATAAAAATTAACTCACAATCAAATTCGATTATATAGTATAAATTTAAAATCCACCACGAACTTACCGCATGTAAACTTTCAAAGCTTAATGCCGACTGGTCAGGTGCGCGAAAATTAAAATCCATTGTCAAAATGAGCAGAGACAAATTATTAACCACCCGAAATATACGTACACCGTGTTCCCGACTTAAACGATATTCAATTGTTAAATTTGACCGAACCAACTGATGTAAGTGGCTTCTCAATTTGTTTAGAGCATTCTTAAGCGATTGGCCACTGTAATGCAACAAAAGTAGTGCCATAACCGGCGATACTGCAACTAAAAATGAATCTGTGGATAAATGCAAATGAGAGTATGTTTAATTTATAACTCTACACTGCGTAACTGTATATATATATACACTATACCAAACGCTTCGTAATTAAAAAGTCCATACCGCATCCGGTACGATAACCAATAAATTCCGATCACCGAGGAAGTAATGTAATATATTATGATCGTGAATAGTGACCAACCAAAACGTTCATTGGCCACAAATAGTAATTTCCACAATTTCCTGTATATTTTGTGTATTTGTCGAACATTCCGTATATTTACCACCTCGCCCCGAGTTCCGAACAAGTACTCGCCCAAAAGCATAACTTTAAACGTAATTAAATTCAACATAAATATGTACAATAACAAAAAATTACGTGTAACCAAAAAAGCAAACATTCGAATTGCTTGACTATTGAACCAAAGCGGTGCCGATCGGATATCAACCAATACGAATAATTCGGACAAAAAATCGATTAAATTAATCACAACAAACATCCAGATCGAAGAGTTAATAAAATTTCGATTATTCACACTCGTATCGCCAACCATCGTAAACAAGGCCTCCAATTTCGTAATTTTACGCCAAATCTTATCATCATAACGTTTGTACTTGGACATGGTTTCGACAATGATCACGGTGTGTGCAACAACTGGACCCAAAACTTGTATATATTCACAAAAAATTCCGGATAGTAGCGTAGAAGTGATTATGTTCTTGAAATAAATAAACGAAATTGTGAACAGTGTAATGTTGAGCAGAACGTACAGTGTATAGAGTGCAAAATATGTTCGGCGCGTTTTATTGCCATCCGCTTTGAACAGCAAAAGGCCGAGCAACTTGAATAGGTTATAAAAAGGTGACAAATTTTTTACGTCCGACATGGCACTAATTAAAATGAGAACTGTATATTATAGGAGTCGGTGTCATGGTATCGTTCGTCTTTAAATCATCTACCGCCTCCAAATTATTAACTTTTTGCGTGTATACAGTATACTCCTCATCAATGAACGATATGAATAAAACTAGATATGACGTAATTGTGCTGACCATCTATAAAAATATCTAATTTACCATATTGTTGAAATCGTAAAATATAAAGCAGTACTCACACTTTTCAAATGATCATGGTTCACCTCGATTAAACCGCATACGTTCAAATTTAGTTCCAGAGTTATAACGTTCAAAGAAAATCGTCTCAATGCATTTCTCGTGCGCAACTGATCTTTGACATTTTTCTTGATTGCCATCTGATGTAGAAGTGCACCGAACGAGTTCAAAGCTTGATGACATTTTTCCGAGTAATGGAATAGTACTAACATTGATAATGCTGGTGGTACGACTGTTGTAGCCGATGCTATAAAATTATTAAGGTTTAACTGCATATAAATTAGGAGTGTCTAGCACGCCCTTGATTGTTCTATTGTTTTTATAACTGACGTTAAATTTTAATTACACAAAATAGAAAATCGTTAGTTGTGGAAAAGCTTCTGGACGTGCGTGCAATATACATAATTATGTTAAACTTATTACTTGTATATAATTACCAATAAATTCTTGCACCCATTCCAACCAACCAAAATGTAGCCTCATATAAATCCAATACAAGCTGGCGACCAACGTGAGAAAATCACTTAATATAATCGTAACCAGTGAATATTTGTGCCTCTCGTTAATCTGCCACAAAAATAGCCACAAATTTTGGTACAGCCGCTTAAGTAATTTTAACCGTTTCACATCATAATTGTAACGTAACATGTCCGCCTGTAAATTGCAGAGTCGTGCTCGTAGATAATTCACATAAATCAAATACTGAACCAAAAAATTTCGCATCACCAAATACGAAAATAAACGTAAAACAATCGAATTAAACCAATTCACCCGGATGCCGTACACCGTCATTAGGATAAACAAATCGGGTAGTACGCTGATTATATGATACAGTGGAACCACAACCATAAGGAAATTAATCGAACCATCACTATTATCGGTAAGTCCATATTCAACGATCAAATGCTCCAACTCGTTTATAATTCGCCATAAATGATATTCTGATTTCGTTTTTAGTAGCGTCTCAACGAGCACCACCACATGTGAGATGAGTGGGGCTAATACTTGAAAATAATCGGTGATCACACTTACCGGCAGGCCAGGCGAAATTATATCGTTACGATAAATCCATGTTACAATGAGAAGCGTGATGATGATCGCTAGATTTAAAATAATTAGATACGGTTTTTGGGCAGTCGATGAGACACCGGCAGCGGCCACAGAATTTATTCCACAATAATTTAATAGTTTTACGTAGATTAGAATTACGTTGAGCTCGGTCATTGCGACAATATAATGTGCGCTGTGAGTTATACAAATTTTCTTTTTAATTTCACACTTTTATTGGATGTAACTGCGGAAATTACAGGTGTTATAGTTTAGGATCCGCCCCCATTCAAAACACAAACTTTTATTGATTATATCGATATGACAGCTAATCAAACTATATACAATACACTAACAGAATAGAATATATCTAAACCGCATGCTCTCCTAAATTCTCGTTGAATTATAATTCTCGCTAACTGTTTATAGTTGCCTAATTTCTTCTCAATTCTGTGCAGCTATAATTTGGCGATCAGCCTTTCAAATTGTCTCTTATGAGTCGGGCTACAATCATGCAAAATGATAGAAAAATCTCCAGCTAAGGTACCCGAAAACACTGTTAAATCATTGTTTATTGTTTTTGAAATTTTAATTAATTAAAAATAACAGTTTTTAAATGCCGTTTTTGGCCCCTTACTGTGTCAACAATTGGACTCCAACAATTGTTTCGATCCCGAGCATGGTCTTCATACTGTCTTAGACAATCTGAAGAAACCAAATCATTCTCTACACCGTGGAGCCATCGTCCTCTGCGCCTACCATATAGTGGTTCTCCTTTCAGAGATCGCTGCACAATTCGTTCCGGATCAGTACGCAGAACGTGACCGAGCCATTATGCTAATACGAATTCGTGTCCAGCGTATTATGCTAATACGAATTCGTGTCTACTTTAACCATTGCGAAATTTCCCTTATTCCTCAATACGAATTCGATTAACGGTGGTAACTTTTTCCGGAGCAAATTATAAAACCTCTTCAAAATGAAGCATCGGCAACACCGCAATAATTCTCACACTTCAAGCGGTCTCCCTTCTTGAATATGGGACCTAGTGAATTCCTCAAGGGATGGATCCTCAATGTAAATATCCGCAGTCTGCATTTGAGGTGATACAGCCACAGTCTGTGACACATGATGAACACCAAACAGGTCGATCCAGGTCCCATATAGCTTCCACTATTCTCGCTTTTTCCGTCTACAATTCCGCTTAGCGGCGATCCGAGCAAGAGCAGCTTTGTTTTTCCTCGCGATTGTTATTAGTTGTTGCACTTCACTATGGGCTATATTTTGCAGTTGCTCGACTGCAATTCAACACCCATCATCAAACCAATCATTGTTGGATCTGACTTTGACTATACCTAAAATCTGTTGAGCAGCACTAACAAGCAAAGTTATCAGTGCCTTCCAAACAGAGTTCACACAGTCAGACTGGCAATTGGCTTCCTCAATGCTATCGCTGACAAGATACTGATATCGTTTCTTTTGATCTTCATTTACCAGACTTTGACAGTTGTAACGTTCTATCTAGCGTTTCGCTATGTTCCCAGACTTGTGCGAAAACTTCCATCGTAGCTTTGCAGCAACCACATGATGATCGCCGCCCACGTATTTGGTTGCTGACCGATAAGCTCTGAGGAGGGATTTATGTTTCCAAATGTATTTATTTGTGTGGGAAGAATGTGTTTGTTACTCTAAGGTCGTGAGCAATTGCAAAGTACATCATTCTCTCACCATTTTCAGTCGCAGTTTCGTGTCGGGAGAACGGACCTATGTTATCACATAAGTCGGCCAGACTTATACCAGCTCTAGCATTAAAGTCCCCAATTCCCATTCTAACGGAAAATATACAATTTTCAAAATTATGGTTTTCGAAAATTTTCTTTCTGAAATTTTTAAAAACAGAGTTTTTAAAATGTTAAATCAAATTACTAAAATTATAACAACTTAATATTTAGAACACAAGATTTTTGAAATGAATTTGAAATTCTTACACTTTACATCTATCGAATTAGTTACATTTTGATATAATCTTCCACAAATATTCTCCTTAAATTTAATGAACTGGGTAATTCGCAGGGATGGGCAAGGTAGATTACGCCATTTAATCTACGCGGTTCTCGACACGTAAAATATTACGTAGATTACTTGGCAATATTTTTTGTTGGTGTCGATAATTAAGACAATGTCAACCGACTACGATATATTAGCGGTTTGAAATAAAATGAGCCAGTTACCAGTTGTATTTTAGGTCAAATATATAGGCCAAAAATTTACTGCTGAATCGTGTCAACGAATTAAAGGCAAAACACGTTTCTGTAGTCATTCTTTTATGTACATCTTCGGTGCCACTGTGGAGCATGTGACAAGTGCCTGACACCAGTGGCGGTTTTAAGCATAGGCAATCAAGGCAGCTGATTTTGGTCAAGCGCTTTTGGGAGCCTCGCTAAATTGAACTAGTTAAACATGTCTATTTTCTATTTTTGTTTGATTGGTTGGAGTATTCCTTAATGCTTTGCACAACAAAATTTATTAACTCCCTTTGTTTATGTTTAACAACAGTTAATTTTGTCATATACCTAATTAAAATCATTAAGGTAATGTAATTCTTTGGTGTTATATTTTATTTATTAAGAAATCAACTACAAATCTTAGGCCGCCTTATACCTTTTGCAACCCAGAAATATAAAAAAACGAAGAATAACAAAATGCCTTTCAAACAGACCAAATGTTAAATACAATTTTTAACAAATGTTGTACTTTTTAATTCAAATTTTATTACCCACAAGGTTCATTTCACTAATCAAGAAAAATTGTATTTACAAAAATATAAATCCATCCACAACGAGGAATTATTAGTCTTCATAAATTATAGCAAATGGAAATTTACAAAAAATTTAAATTTCGCTATAAAATTTTAGCCCACAATTCCCAAGCACGCACATAGTAAACTACACGAAAAATTGTCTAGCTTTGATGCAAGAAAATTTTTCGTGTGTTTCTATATGAGTGCATGGAAAGGTCGATCAAAATTCGTAAAAAATAAACTTTCGATACCAAAATTTAGTCGAGCTTACTCAGCTCCCACAAGGTAAAATACACAAATAATTGTATGGCACTGATGCATGATAAGCTTTTGTACGTTTTGCTATATCTGAGTGCAAATTTTGAATAAAATTTGGTATCGGGAAATTTTAATATTTTTGTTTATTATTATTGTGTTTGTGTTGATCGTTGTTTATCATTTAGTGTACTGTATGTTGCTTACTCTGGCTTATGATCCACAGGCCGTTGTTACAGGTGCATTCAATCACTATCTAAGTATACTATACATTAGGGAGACCTATTTCATTTAATATTTACTTTAGTGTAAGAATCAGCATAGATGGTACACTTTGGGGTGAACGATAAATATCTAGGACGAATAGTAGTTTACATTTATTAAGGGTACATAGTAGGTAGAATAAAAGTGGTGCTGCGGAGCAATACTAAACCAAATTGTTTGCGTATATTTCAATTTTAACTTAGAATAATGAACGAGATCCATTTCATTTTAATTGGTTTTGTTTCCGTCTATGAAGACGTTTTATATCAGAGAGGTTTAATATTTTCTATCGGCTTCACGCTTTGCGAAAAATAATTTCGAAGAATTATTGCCAATTTTGCTTATTTATTTATTTATTGGAGTAAGATCTACAAAATGTTGCTTCAATCTACGTTTAAAACTATCTCTATACTTAAGGTGAAATCGTATAGATGGTCGATTTTATTAAAACTTTTGGCCATCTTAAATGTATGTAACAATTGATGGCCCTGTAGATTTCTGCTAGGCACCTTTAATTTGATTGATTCTAATATAGATGCGCACGCGTTGATGTGATGAAGTAAAATATTCCCAATAAATGTATCTATACCATATAGCGTGTAGTCATCTATAGGTCTTACAGCCAGTTAAGTATGGTGGTAATTGCTTCACATTAAGGTAGTAAGATAAGTCATGGTTATAAAGCCAATAGTCTTTCCATGGTACATAATGGATAAACTTCTTTTGAATATTCTCAAGATTTTGAATATAAAGATCGTAAAAGATCGATTTCCAACGAAAGTAAATTTGGATGATACCATTTATTTGGTAATGTTGAATAACAGGATACTTTTGCCGATGGAAAGTCATGGTCTTGTACTTTGGGTGAGCAGATTGAAGTTACACCACGTCGCTAGGTTGTCTTCACGTCGCTAGTTTATCATCTTATTGGAGTTTGATATAAGTATCGTTGATGTTCTCCACAGTTTTGTATATTTTGAGGTCATCTACAAACATTAGGACCTTCGAATTATCAATTACTGCAGTGATTCCGCCAATGAAAATGATGAATACCCATGGGCTAATATGGGAACCTTGAGGTACGCCTGAGGTGGTAAAAATTGGTATAGATCTTTTGTTTCCTATTTTTTCTTTCTAGCTTCTAACATCTACTTGCTTGTGATTTTCAATTTATTTCATCGTGCTGCTGGTGAACTCCGTAAGGTTAGTTTTAGAAAAACCTCTTTTTGTGATATGTATCGAGGTACCACGGTTCGAAATGAGTAATATAAAATACATATTCTATTTTTAGATTATGCTTCTGTCGGTTCGTAACCTAATCTGTGAAACTATTCCGAGAGGCATAGAAGTGGAGATCAGTAAACGATTTAAAACCACATCAATAAGTTTTGGAATTTTCATAATTCAAGCTCTCAATGTAGTGTTATTTGAAATCGATTGTGATAATAGTGGGTGGTGACTTGAACGGACCTAGTCAATATTGGAAAATAACGACAATGGATTTCAGAAAAGTCAGATTTTGTCAAATATAAAAAATAGATAAAGGTGGAGATTCCATTTTATTATTAGCACGAGATGTCAGAATCGGGGTATTTTCAAGTGGTGGGTTGCAAAATCCTGGGTATGCAGTGACACATATAGTCCTGGTTAATTCAAAATCCTGTTTAAATTTTTTTTAATTCATGTACCAACCACGCTATTAAAATGATTGTTCCTTCAGAATTAAATATTTAAATTATATACCTTTGCACCTGATTGTTGTATTCTAAAGCTTTAGAGGGTTTTAGGGTTTAACTAATTAAATGCTATTGAGGACCCTTGGACCCTTTATGTCACAAAATCCAAGTTGTTGGGTGAATGGCCAAGGTTCAGTTCTGTTGCATCCGCACTCAATCAAATACACTTTTACGCCAATATCCATCAACTCAGCATCGATTCACAAGCTGAGCATCAGTTTGTCGAGTGGACTTTTTTGGTAAGAACAAATTTATGCTGAGTTCTGTCAAGTGTTTTGAATACCAAGAAGCACCTGTGCTGTCTGATATTTTTACTAAGATGAATTATTAAATATCTATAAGGCATATATTTGGCCCTGTTTAGAATATAGCTCACTTATTTGGAGGAGGGTGACTGATTGATTCGATAGCTGTTAAAGTTTTGTATTTAAATTACGTCACGTTCTTGTTAATCTATTCAATTAAATTCAAATTAATTAAATTCAAAAATCACTAAATTACGAATATTCTCAAATTTGAATACCATAGCTGCCCCTTCCATTTTCAAAAAATATTAATAAAAATCGATGAGCCAAGGCTACAGCGCTAATTATGCTATCAACGAGATTAATTGCAGTCATTCATTTTAACACCCGCACCTATAATGACCTAACATTAATTTAAAAAATCACATCGCTTGATTGAACAACATATTATCGTGAAACAGGACAGTCACACCAAAATGTCTGGCCTGAAATCATTGGAAATCTATTTCAAAATTTTCCATCTGCTCGGAATCAGTTTAAAGCCGAGTTTTTACAACAAGCTGGCCGGCTTCAAATTTCTGGATTTCCTGTACAGCTACCTAAATGTCGTATTAAATATAATCCTGTTTGTCCTGTGTTTTGTGCTCCACGACAAAATCATTGAGTGTCATACGCCATCCAGTGCCGTAAACGAATACCTACAGACATTGTTGCCGTTGTTCAGCCATCTCGTGCTATTAGTCGAGCTGAATTGTAAATACAAAACAGAAATGAAAATTTGGAATAAAATTTATAAAATTCAGCAAATCAGCAACGAAAATAATATCAAAAATACTCACGATGGGTTGTTGTCGATTATCAAATGGCTATTTTGGGGGTTTAATGTATGTGCCGCTCTGCCCCAGGTTTATATAATTGCGACTGTATACGGTGTATCACCTACGTGGTGGCGAAATAATTGTATCCGATTTTATTCATTCATTGTGCTTCGGAATAGCGTGATCCAGTATTTGGTGTTCTGCTACTACATTAAATATGAAGTAAAGAATTTAGTGGCAAGTTTGAGTCGTATTGATGGTGCGTCTGGTACAAAACGAATTAAAGCGGCGAAACGGTTGTATGGACATCTTTGGAAATTGCTGTTTAATGTTAACCAAAGATTTAGCATGTCACTAACCACCGAAATATTAAACACGTTCGTTTGTATATACGCGGCTTGGTATTGGATTTATATTCGGTTACATTATTCGAAGTATACACATTTTTCTCGTAAGCACGACACAACCTCAACTATGGTATATATTATTTGTAGTGAAGCTAATTTTTAATTAATTATTTTCCAGAATCGATTGCAGCATCCATTGGACCGAGCATATCACTATCCGTACTCTTCCTCTGCTCACAAAAATGTAATGAGGAATTTATAAATTTTGGCGGACGATTTCACCAACTAATGAATTTGAACAGGCCGCGTAGTGTGCAACACTACAGTTTGGCAAGGAGATTTTCATTGAAAATATTGGTTTTACCGTATCAGCTGTCGATTGGGGGATTTTTTTCATTGAACTTCTCGTCATACAAAAGGGTAAGTTAGCAATTTTCTAACATTTTCGGGTAATGGTACAATCAGAAATTGTTGATTTTAGATTATTTCCTCGATCATCTCGTACTTTCTACTTGTGATTTCACTGTTGGATAATGAACGTCGCATTGCATAAATCAAAAATTCTAATAAATGAATGACACACGTTTTAATAAATAAAATTTTATTCTGTACCATTCAAATGGACTCGATGCTTGTATCCTTCTGGTATAAACTGAATAAAAATCACTAAATATGTTGCAAACACATCCACTAACGATTTTACAATTCCATAATCGATAATGAAAAACCGTCCGCCATCCACGTATATCGGATGCTGAAGCAGCTTGTACGTGAATCGAATTATACACGGTATTTGGTGCGACCGCCGCTCTGATATTTGAATAATTTGCCGTACGATGTTCTTCTGTACTATCACCACGCTGTTCGATTCATGTATTATAACTGCAAGGTGTGTAAATGATGGTATCCAGGCGTATAACGTTGCCACCGCTTTACCAACGTGATGCACGGCAAACACATAGACCCAATAGAATTGAACAATCAACTTTATAAAAAATAGCATAAGGTTGAGCATCTCTGTGATTCCAAAAATTATGTTAACACTCTGCATCGCGGTCCACAAATAATGGTAACCTAAAATCAATTGTTTTATTTCACCAGTTATATTGTCATGGCCAATATAACGCGCCCGTAACAAAATTCGATATAAATTAAAATTCAACACATCCAACCGAACCAACACAAAATGAATATACATTAAGTGATTCAATGACCATAACCGGGACAATGTGAACGAATAAAGTGTAAGAAACCAAAATATTGTCCATTTCTGTTCCACCCCGTACATAGAGTGTAGCGATGCAATCTCTATCAGCACTGTGGATCCGAATAAAAATATAAAATCTCGACTAAATCCGTGAACTCGATCAAAATAGTTGCTGTTGAATAAATTGTCGAAATTCTTTAAATTTTGATATATTTTTAAATATTTGCCACGTTTTGCCACGGACACGATCAATATCGAAACTGTTGTGGAATACAATGCGAGTAATTGTAAAATGTACGAAAAACTAGATACCGGATATTCTGCTATGATTCCATACAAATTGTAAATGCTGTAGATCGTTATGCTCACGAATATTGAGACATTTAGGCAAAAAAATATTTGTACATTTACTTTAGGGCTTAGCAGTATGGGGCACTGATAGAATCCAAATAACGTGAAAAATACCAGAAATTTGTGGTAGTTCCTTAAATCGTACATTTTGAACTGTGAACTCGAGCTGACAAAAATTAACTTTTTAGTATTTACTTTGGATTGTGGTGTAATTAATCATATTTCATGTATAGGACAGCACGTATACATAATGCGTGTTACATGAATTATTAAAAATAAATTTACGATATCAATTATTCATGATAATTAAATGAAGTATAGTGACCACCCTCCATATGTATATGGGAATTTAATGTGGGATTTTCAGAGAGTTTATAGAGTAAGCGAATTTGGTTCCTCACATTGCTTTCCCGGTTAAAATTTTACTACGCTGGAGTGTAGAGAAGACTCTTGCATATTTTTAAAACCTACGGAAACATAGAACAAAATTGGATTCATCAAAGATATCAGATTCAGAAAATTTACTCACTTATACAATAATTTTTAGACTAATCCCACATCAGGCAACAGTTTGTTTACATTGCCCAGGTTTGTGATAAGCTGAGTATCGTAATAAAACGTATAAAACGCGGTTTTTCAAGTTCCGCTTACGCTATACACATCTAGCCAGCAGTCTTAAAAGTTAATGCAATATCCACCGAGCGAATAGCGCAGTGGTTAAAGCTGCGACGTTTCGATCGGGAGGTACCGGGTTCGAATCCCAACAGAGGCTTGCAAAAGGGATTTTTCATCTCCCGATTACGATCGGTGATTAAATTGAATTAAATTTTAAAAATCTATGACCCTCTGTTGGAATGTATAGAACTATGGGCCGACCCATCTTCCATGTCACTGTACAGGGTGACATGGAGCTATGCAATGCGCAGGTGGTATACTGTACTTGTGTGAATGGGATGAATGAATGGATTGAGTGAATGTTGTGTGAATGTAAGGTAAGGCTATACCGTAAAAGTGTCTATGCCAAGTCCTTTTTAAAAAAAAAAAAAAAAAAAAAAAATGCAATATCCAGGTTTAAATCAAACTTGTTACGGTTCTATATTCTACTTAAGACATAAAATATCGTTATTTCACCTAACTATTCCTAATGTTTGTATTTGTATCATGTATCTCATATCTAAGGCTAGCTAGCTCAAGTCTTTTATAGTTTTCGATGCACAAATTAATTCACCTAAATTCTGGTTCAAATAATTCTACCTCATGTCATTTAATTCTGCTTTCATATAATTGGTTCCCATTTCTAATTGAACATAAATATACCTCCTTAAAGATATCTCAGGATTTCATCCAAGACATTGTTACATTTATACTATCCAAACTTTTTCGCTAACAAAAAAATATACAGTTGGTACCAAATACAGGACAAGTCGTTGAAAAGACGGCTATTTTCTCTTTGCAATTAAGTTAAAGAACCCTGTTAGCAACCATTACGCCAGCTTTGATAATTTTGCGACCGTTGGAATTTCCGCTATATAAATAAATGTGGCAAAGTCAGACCCAAGAATGATTGGTTTTGATGATGATTGTCGTCTCGCAGTTGAACAACAAAATATAAACCATAGTGAAATGCAACAACGTCTCACAATCGCGAGGAAAAACCAGTCTGCTTGTAGAAAAAGCGAGAATAGAGGAAGGCCGAGGATCTGAAAGTACAACAACTCAACAATGAGCACAGTTCGCGTAATTCCTTTAGGGAATTACTGGATTGCACCATACTGTCAACAAAATCGGTACGAATGAGTAGAAGGACAGTGACGCAGTCTCAATGCTGTGTTAAAGTTGAGAACAGGCTATCGACAATTTTTGCAGTTAACTCGAGTGATGTTCTAGCAGATGCTCTAGCCCCCGATACTCATTAATCTCATGTTGGAGTACATCATTCGTAAAACTGAAAACCTAAGCGCACGCAACATCTTATATCGCCAGTCCAATCAGATGCTTGCATATGCAGATTACATATGCGTGATTGGACTAGCAACGGACTGAAAGAAATACTTGAACCGCTTGTACAGTTTTCAGCTTCTTTTGGACTCCAGATCAACAAGTTCAAAACAAAATACATGATCTCTGGATATATAGGGACAATGGCGCGTCAGGTTTTAGTAGTGGCCACTACATGTTTGAGGGAGTGAGGATGTTCAAATATTTAGGCTCTTTTATCACTCACAATAACAATAACAATAACGGCTGGCAGCTGACAGCCGTGCTATGTATCCTCTAAGGCTACTGCTAAAATCTAAAAACCTATTAAGTGCCGTAACGCTGAAGCTTTACAAAGCGTTGATCAGGCTCGTTGTTATGTATGGATGTAAAAGTTTGGCGCTGACGAATGAGATATTTGAGACGAGAATCATGTGAATGGTTTACGGCCCAAAACGCGAAGTAAATGGAAAATAGCGAGCTCTGTACAATGTCGAGATCAGAGATCTGATGAAGATTCCTGACCATGCTCAGGGTCGAAATCGTGGAAGCCAAATTGTTGGGCCTTTAAACTATTATTATTAAATAAATGTGGCGTGGCAACTTTTCAAAGAAAGCTAAATCGAAAAAATCGTTTGGTCAAACTTTTGTAGGGACAGCTATTTTCTCACAGTGTTTGAGTTTATGACTTTGTTGGCCACAATGGTGTTGGCCAGCGTTGATTATTTGTTAACCGTAATTTCCGCAATATAAATGTGTGCTTTTGCCAACTTTTCAATGAAAACCAAATTTACATTTAACAAAAAATCGTATGGTCAAGCTTTTTTAAGGGCGGCTATTTTCTCGCACAGCGAGTTTATACCCTTGTTGGATACCACTGTGTCAGCGTTAATAATTTTTTGGCCGTTGATATTTCCGCAATATAAATAAATTAATAAATATGTCGCCTTTACCAGCTGCCACATTTATTTATATTGCGGAATTTCCAACGGTCAAAAAATTATCCAACCTAACGTAATGGTTGCTAACAGAGTCCTTAACTTAATTGCGATGAAAAATTAGCCGTCCTTTCAACGACATGCCCAAAAGAATTAATTTTCCGCCAAATAAATTTTACATATTAAAAAGTCTGGGATGAGTATTTTCATTTTGGTACCAACTGTACATTTTTTTGTTGACGAATAAGTCTGGGATAGTATAAATGTAAAAAAATCCTGGGAAGAACCAACTGTATAAAATATATATGTATTTTTAAAAAGTCTGGGATGGATTGTTTATGCTTGTGTTGTCAGAGGTATTTTAAAAAAAAACCTGGAATGAAATCCTGCGATAACTTCAAGGAGGTACAAATATTAGGTTTGGTTTAAGTTAAAACTATGTGACTTAAACTGAAATTTTATGATTATTTATAAAGCTACAATTTTATGACCGGGACCAAACAAAAATATAATTGTATGACTTAAGCTGAAAAGATATCACTTAACTATGAATTAGCTGACTTTTTTCAAAATCTTTAGATTTTATTTTGGGACGCATCCGAAGATCAGCAAGCCAGTTTAGTACTGAAACTGATTTAGATGATTTTAGTGATGATTATGATGTAAATGATCCCACATGGATTTCCTCCCCACAAATTGTAGAAACTAACCCAGAGCTAGCGGAAGATGATAAACCAGACGAGTGACGACACACCTGAAAATGAAATCGTGGAACAGCAATTACTGAAGAGTCCTACTAAAGAAAGATGGTGGATTTGGAAAACATCAAGTTTTACGGGTATTCCGTTACCTGAAGAAGCAAATGTTGAAGGTGGTACACCAGGTTATCCAATGTCATATTTTATTAAATATTTTTCTTCTGAGCTCTTGTAGTTGGCTGCAACGTATACCAATATGTATGCCCTCTTCAAGCATGGAAAGGAATTAGGAACTAGTAGTTTAACCGAAACAATTTAAAACGAAACATTTATACTGTGCGCATTGTTAATGGGGTGCGTTCCATATCCAAAAATGTGAATGTATTGTACAAAAGGATTTCGTTTTGGTCTTCTCAGCTCAGAACAATAGTCTGAAAAATTAAATATATAGGTTCGGGATCTTTTTTCAAAAAATTTAGAATTGTAGGTACACATCTGAATAACACATCGGACGGCATATATCCAGTTAACAGTGGAGAATTCAATTGTAAGTAAATATGGTGTTTGGTCCTATAGTTCGGACGATCATTGTAAACCGCCATTAGACAGTGTGTGCATCGTACGCATGCATTTATTAAACCATCGTGAGTCGGAACAAAATTACCCACAATGTCAAGAAACAGCATTTCAAAAGGTTAAGTAGAAGTCGTAATCATTTCCATGGGGATTTTGGAATACGTTTTCTTGTTTTATTCTTTTGACACAAGGAGCATTTGTTAATAAAGTTTTCCGAACAGTTTCCAAAAATGAACTGGACATTTAACATGATTGAAGATGTGTAATATTTTATAATATTGGTGAATGAGATGATGGACCAGTAGATGTAGAAGAAATAGTAGGTATCAGTGACAAAAAATTGGAAGAATTAGGATTAATCGGAGAATTATTATTGTTTTGACTCTGGGCTTTAGTTTGTGATCTAGTGATTGCTAACGTATATCAAAATTTTTGAATTTTGATTTGATTTCCCAGATTTGTACACTACTTCGTAATCATATTCATCTATAAGTCAATTCTCCATCCCGCATAAAGATAAGGATGAAAATGTTTAACGGCCCCGACATTAGTAAGTTATTCCTTCTCAAATGTGGGGTAATTTCTTTCAGCTGGGTTTAACGAACGACTTACAAAAGCTGCACGAAGTTCAGTTGTCTGAGATTTAGAATAGGCGGAGGTATAATTTTTTGTTTCAATAATTAAAAATAATTGTCGCAGAAAGCATCACAAACAAAAGGGATGGCCTTCCGACAGAACCGATTAAGAGGTTCTAAGAATGATTTTATCTGGGTTTGATTACAATAAATAGGGAAATTCTACACAGCCATGTTCGAAGCAAAATACAGTTTTATATGATTGCAGTTTAAGAGTGTAGGTGTTGAAACATTGCAAACGGAATTATAGGCCTTTAAGTCATATCCATTTATTACAACGTCGTCGAGATAAGTAAAACATTGTTCCAAGATATAAGGTTCCCCAAGGTGAATTAAATTCAGTTTTAGTTTTGTCACTTGGAAGTATCGGAATTTGGTGGTAACCAATTGCTAAGTCTATAGCGTATTGAAATAATTAGCACTGCCCAATTAGTTCAAAATCTCTGTTATGTTTAGCTATGGATAAATATGATATTGGACTAGTTTCCGAAAATCTTAATTCAACGACTTGACTGTCTTTGTATAGCTTAATCAATGTTACAGTTGGAATCCAATGTTCCAGAGTTAAAATGCGTTCTATTAAAAAATGTTTTTTATCAGAATTTAGAAAATTTATTAGACCCATGATGAGACGAAGAAATTTGGCGATTATTAGAAAAATTGTGATTGTAATTGGAATTAGGACTTGCAATTGGAGTTTTCGTTGCAGAACTGGAATTATTATCCGCGATTTCGTTTTGGATGATGATAAACACATCTAAGACCCCACATCAAATTTAAATTTTATCGAAATTTTATTAAGTTTCAAATTTTGTATAACTCGTATTATAAGAACTTTGCGCATAGTATTTTGCTCACGCGATTTATTGGTCGTGCAATTGCCAAGTATTTTATGTATTGTTGCGACCGCTACATCACCCCCTGCTAGTAAAATCTCCCCAAATTATAAAGTTATAGATGGGGATGTTTGGATAAAAATGTAATTAGGAGTTGTTAGGATACCGTATGTCGGGTTTATTCTGTCAAAAGAAACATTTACATTCTTGCCTTTTACATCAAGAATGTAATGTGTACGAAAACGACGAATGACTTTGTGAGGTTTTTCGTACGGTGGTGTTAGGCCTGTCCGTACACTGTCAATACGAATGAATACGTACTCGTAATTGCTTAAGGCCTTGGGAATAAAAATAAGCAGATTATCCGGAATTATGTTTTAAGGCAATTTTAAGTGGTTGGTGCAATCTTTCGACCATACCAATTCTATGAGCGCCTAATAAACGCGTAAGTTCAGAGAAAAACTTAGACTCGAATGGACTGCCTTGATATGTCGTGACTTCAAGAGGTATCTCAAATCTTGACACGTATTGCTCAACAAACGTCTTTGCAATAGTATAGCAGCGGTGCTCTCTTGAATTTTGTATGCTCCAGGCCAACGAGTAAAGCAATACACTATAGCCATGTGTGCTAGAACCGCTCAGAAGGCAGGTTAAACTGTTCGGGTTTGGACTTTGTATGTTGATGAAACTTGCTCTGCTGCGGCAACCAAGACAGGATTTCGCCCAATGAAATTAATTTGCGTGATGATCGAATACTCGGATGAGATAAACCATGCAGAGCATGGAATACTACATGTATATAAGATGCCGGAACAAATGGTCGATGTTTTACAATAAATTTTCAAATCTGCAAGTTCTAATTTGAATTTGGAACTCTCAGGGCCCGATGAATTATTCAATAAATGAAGTAATTCATCATCAGGTTGTTGCGTCTGAACTAGGTTTTTAAGATCTACATTGACTGAGTCTATTGTGGAAACGTGATCGCTAGTCCGTGACGTTTTACTTATCTTCTATATATTGAATGTCCGTCATGAACTGAGTGATTTAGTTAAAATGTCGAGTCTGCTGTGGCCTCTTTTCACTCAGGAAGACTATTGGTTTGATTAAAGGCTTATATGATCTGTATAGACAGTAAACTGACTACCTCCCAGGAAATATCTCGGAAGTGTTTGATGGCTAAATAAATAGCGAGGAGTTTTCTGTCAAAGGCTGAGTATTTCGGCCAACAATGTTGAGTTGGTAAGTGCTCTTTTAATTTGGGCGAATGAGCTGTTGCACTCGTCGGGAAAAGAAAAAAATATTTTTTTCATTTTGCGTACGCATGATTGAGAATTGGCTACAAAATTCATCAAACTAGTCCTTTACATATATTTAATCAAACGAACTGTCGATCGAGCAACTATAGTTCCAAAGTTGAGTTTCATTAAAATTTGATAAGAACCATCTGAGTCTCACAATGATCTGGCAATCGGATTAAATTAGGTACCAGAGAGTAAGAATTGAATGGATATATAGATAGCTATAAGTATTAAAATTGAATACAATCTAAATGTTACACCATAAACCGATGATGATGGCTCAGAACGGAGAGAAGCACTACTACGAGGTAAACAACAAATGGCCGGATGATGTGATAAGGTTACAGCGAATAATTAGTTTCTCTCAAAGATGAGCATTCTGCGCTAAGCTGAGCAAAACTGTGAAACATGTTGGCATTCTTACTGGAGCGTGTTTATTACACAGAAATTTATTATGATTTTGCACACTATTCCCAATACGGTCAAGAAGTGGCATAAGATTGTAAAAAATAACTTGAAGAAAAGTTAAATTAAATAATAATGAAAATTTAATTTCAACCAAACTAACTTTTGTTTGACTTTGAGAACATTTTTTGGGACTATGATACCGATACCGTCATGCAATGACGTAACTAGACATTACCACGTACGTCTTTTCGGTTTTAAGCAAAGGCGTACTGAAAACTAAACCACAAATTTTCTCTTGGGAATTTTATTATAATTCCAAAACATACTACGTCATCGGGCTGTCATTACCAAACAATTAAAATGTGATTTATTACCACCCACAAAATAAAATAAAAACTATAAGAAACTACATTTGTATAATCAAACCGAAACACCGGCTATAGATTCAGTTGTGTACGATAACCACGTTTATTAAGATGTACGATTTAAAGTGTCACCGCAAAATCATCATATTTTTCACGCTATTCGGACTGTACCAAACCACGGTCCTGCAAAATTTTAAAATTAATTTAAAAATATTTTTATTCACAAATCTATTAGTATTCGTGGCCACGACCACCTACACCATTTGGAATTTAAAACGAGTTATATCGTTACTGAATACCGTTGCAAGTTTTTCGGATATTTTACAACTGCTCGCGTTGTATGGTACAACTATTTCGATTTATCTCGTGTCTGTTACGAAGCGTTCGAAATATCAAAAAATTTACGAAAATTTACAAAATTTTGACGTTCTATTCGGCAACAACTATTTTGATCGGGTGCACGAATATTATCGTGATTTTATATTTTTATGGATCGTAACCGTACTAGTGGAGATTGGTTCGTTATACTCGATGCTGGGCGTGGAATGTCAATGGACCCAATTTTGGTCGGCTACAATTTATACCTACACCATGTCTCGCTTATGGATTTTAAATCATTTGGTTTATATACATTTTGTGTTGGCCCGGTTAGATGTATTAAAACATCATTTGCATTGGACCCTGATATGGTCGCATTATTTTTCACGAACTAAGATACGTGTTGAGGCGAAACGATTGATTTTGGCGTATCACTATTTATGGACGGTGATGTGGAATGTTAATCAAATTTTTGGTATTACACAAATGTTAAATTTTGTGCTCAACTTCGCCAAACTCATTGTACAATTCTATTGGATTTATTTATTTATTATTTATCGCATTGGAAATGCAACGGCAGTGTTATACTGTTGGTTACCATCGTTCGTGCACATTGCCGTTTTAATACACGAATCGAATAAGATGACGAAAATACGGTACACGATTATTTCACAGCTAATACAATTATCGGAAAGGTTCGGCCATCAAATGCCGTGTCTAATACGGTTTTTGTACACACTGATGCAGGAACCGATCTGTGTGGATGGTGGCCGATTTTTTACGATCGACTATAAAATTGTCAATCCGGTAAGTTGTGTGCCTATATGTAATTTAAACTCGAACATATCAGTTGAAATTTGTATTATTTTTTATATTATAGTTGGTGCGTGTGTTCACGATATATTTGGTGATTTGGATTCAGTTTATACCTGAGGAGTACAAGGATCGACGATATTTCAATGGCACATGTCAACAAAATTAATTATGTAGAATTTAAAGAATTTACGCTATATATACAGGTTACCATTAAAAGTGTTTTGTATAACGTTTCCGGCTAACATCTATTAATGTCACGAAGAAATTTCTTACTGTTTGCAATTCTTCAGATTTCTATTTAAAAAATTTATATTTTAATAAAACTCTATTCAGTTAATTAAGTTGAAACGGATTAAAAACATTAAATGCAACAACCCCTGCGCCTACCATATGGCGGCTCTCCTTTCAGAGATCGCTGCACAATTCGTTCCGGATCAGCACGCAGGACGGGATCGAGCCAGCGTACTCGCTGAGATCTTACTTCATGTACAATATCAGGGATCTTCATCGGATCTCTGATCTCGACATTGTAGAGAGCTCGGTATGCACATGTCTGATTCTCTGTCAAACATAACAACGGGTCTGATCAAGGCTTGTAAAGCTTCAGCTTCACGGCACTTTTATACCCTCACCCACACTATTATCACGAGTGAAAACAGAGCCCATATATTTGATAATCCTCACTCCCTTTATAATAGTGGCCACTACTAAAATCTGGTGTGAAATTGTCCCTAAATCCAAAAATCATGCATTTTATTTTGTCCAACAGAAGCTGAAAACTCCACAAGCGGATCAAGTATTTGCTTCACTCCGTTGCTATTCACTCCAATCACGCATATATGTCTGCTGCATATGCAAACACCTGATAAGACTGGCGATACAAGATGTTTCGCTGAGGTGTTTCAGTTTTACGAAAGATGTACTCCAACATGAGATTAAAGAGTATCGGGGACAGAGGATCTCCCGGCCGAACTCCCGAGATAACTGCAAAATTGTAGTCTGTTGCAACTTTAACAACGCATTAAGACTGTGTCACTGTCATTTTACACAACAGTACCAATTTTATTGGCGCACATAGGTATTCCAGGGTAGACCACAAACTCTCCCGATTTATCTATCCCGATAGATAAAATCATCCGCAGCGAAAAGAAATCCTCCTTGATAGTCATAAACCAGGCCCTCTAGAGAGGTGATTCTATATACAATATAATATAGGACAGTAACTTGTATGCTGTGCAAAGTAGAGCTATACCGCAATAATTCTCACACATCAAGCGGTCACTCTTCTTGAATATAGGGCATATCGCGGCCACTTTCCATTCATCAGGCATAAATTCGGTTCGCCATACTAATCGAATAAGATCGAAAAAGCAGTTACACTAAGTATCCTCTCCGAATATCAAGCTACGAATTAATGCAGTCCACCCTAGGTGAGCGGTTTTGTTTTAGTCTCTGCATGGCCCTAGCAAATTCCGTAATGGGATGGATTCTCAATGCAAATATCCGCAGTCTGTATTTGAGGGGACTCAGCTACAGTCTGTGGTGCATGATGAATACCATGCAAGTCGGTAAATTGTCCACTACATGCTTCGAGTACTGCATCGATGTTGACATAGAGGTTACCATTCCAGTTCCGAATGGCGGTTGACGTAGGCCTGAAAGTATGGTGTAATCCGGTAATTCCCTTAAAGAAATTACATGAACTGTGCTCATTACTGAGTTGTTGTACTTTCAAAACCTCGGCCTTCCACCATTCACGATTCTACCTTCTAGAAATCCGCCTTGCTGCCCTCCGAGCAAGAGCAGCTTTGTTTTCTTCGCGATGGTTAGACGTGGTTGCATTCCACTATGGGCTATATTTAGTTGCTCGACTGCAAGACGACACTCATCATCAAACCAATCAATCAATTATTGGGCCTAACTTTGACTATATATTTAAAATCTGTTGAGCAGCACTGATAAGCGAAGTTTTCAGTACCTCCTAAACATAGTTCACATAGTCAGATTGGCAATTAGCTTCCTCAATGCTATCGTTTTTTTTGTTCTTCATTTACCAGAACTACACAGTCGAAACGTTCTATACGTTTCGCTGTGTTCCCAGACTTGGTACGAAAACTTCCATCGTAGCTTTGCAGTGACCAAATAATGATCGCTGCCTACGTATTTGGTTGCTGTCATGTGAATGCACCTTTAAATTGTCATTAAACACACTCTTTTTATAGATGTCAGTCCAAATGTTAAGTTAGTCACGTTATTGTATCATAGATGTAAAGTCGTGAAATAAAGATTGAAAAGAGTCCACGTTTATTGTTTTAATCCTAATATAATATATATGTTTAGAAACACTAAACATAACATACTGGCGACGAGGATTAACAATCTAAATCACAATTAATTATTATAAATAAGATGGATCAAAATCAATTTCAAAAATTTGTTGAATTGATCAGCCGCAACAACGAAACGCTCATGGATACAATTGGGCAAGCATTACGCGCACAGAACCGAGCTATACATCCCCCACAGCCAGCTCCGCAAAATTCGGATGAAAAGGAAGTACGTGAAATTAAAAAAAATTTTAAATGTGAGCAATACATCGCATCTCCAACATCATCGGCGGAAAATTTTGTGGATATCTTTGAGGCGCAATGTCGCATGAGGGGACTCAATAGTTCCAACACAGAACTATATGTGAACGTGAAGCGCGATTTATTTCTCTGTTGTTTGGCACCGGACACGCATCACGAACTTAAAGTGTCTTTTACGGATGCTACCACACCATTCGAACAAAACACATACAAAACAATAATCGATCGATTCATCCATTTGTACACACACAAAACAACGCGATTTAAAGCATTGTCACAATTTTGGAATTGTACACGAAAAGAAACACAATCTTTTGAACAGTACGCAAACGAATTACGAGCAATTAGTCGCGACTGTGATTTTGAAAATCTCGATCGTCAATTGCGCGATCGTTTCGCAACGGGAATTCGACATCAACATGCCGAAATTGAATTACGACAACGCTGGCCAGATTTAAAAACAACACGTACTATCAGAAACGCTGCTAACGAAGAAACAGAGACCATGGGTGAAGTTACGTTTAAAGAAGTTTTCGAAGTGGTTCAGTCACGCGAACGTGCAGAAAACGACGTATTAAAACAAAGTGCTACAAGCAGTGAACAGCAAAGTGTTAACAAAATTAAAAACAAAACCACATCGAAACATGGAAACACTTACAATCAACAGCCACGCAAGTTATATACAAACCAATGCAAACGTTGCGGGTACGAGAAACACTCAAACGACAATTCGTGTCCAGCAACGAAATCGGCATGCAATGCATGTATGCGAATTGGACACTACGCTTCATGTTGCATCAAAACAGGCAGAGCACAAATTTGTCAACAAGAAAGAAACAACATGACGACAACACACACTAAAGACGATACACGTAATAAATCGGGCAACATTCACAAAATGTCTGCAACATCCACATCTTACGACAACGATAGTGATGATTCCAGTGTTTTTATTTACACCATCAACAACATAAATAAAATAAGCAAACGTGTTGACGTTTATGTCAATGGAATCAAGGCTACATTCGATTACGATTCTGGGGCCTCACATTCTATCATTGACGAGGATTTGTGGAAACAGGTGGGTAAGCCGACATTGGTACAGGCACCTAAACTTGTGGCATACGGCAGTCATGTGCTACAGACATTAGGTCAGACAGAGATACACGTGACCTACAACAATAGCACACTTAAGTTGCCGGTGATTGTCATGAAGCAGGCAAAACCATTTTTGTTTGGGTTACCGTGGTGTGAAGCATTCAACATGCCATTCCCTGCACATGGGTATTCGATTACAAAATCTGAAGCACATACGACGACCGACGTATCACGGACACAAACAGCGCTATCAAATATGTTGGTTAATTACAGCGAGTTATTCAGTGATACCATGGGATGCATCAAAGACTACCAAGTCAAAACACATTTGAAACAAGGCTCACAACCGAAACGTTTCGACCCTCGGTATGTTAAATTCGGGATACAAAATAACGTCGAAAAGGAAATTACCAGATTAGTAGTCAAAGGCGTTTTAACACCAATTGATCCAAACGAAACACCTATGTCGAATGGGCTACACCAACTGTTAACGTGCCGAAGCGCAACGGCGACATACGAATTTGTGGTGATTTCAGTGTTACAATAAATCGCTGTCTACTACTGGAAAAACATCCAGTACCATTATTTGACAATTTACGGCGCACGCTTGCTGGTGGGGAACGATTCTCCACAATTTGGCCCCTGTGGTCGGGGGGAACTCACATGTCTCGTAAATCTAAATTGCCCGAACATGTTTCCTAAGAATACCACCACAGTATCCTTTGCTTGTCGTAGGAGGCGACTAAACGGTTGGATCGCTGGGCTGACGACCCGCATCCGTAAAAAAAATCAACTGTTTATAAAATCAACAAAAAGAAAAATGGATACCGCCAAAACAACACCGGACCCCCGCTCAAGTACCCGGATACGAGATTTAGGATCGGCACGTGGAACGTGCAATCACTTAGAAAACCAGGAGCGTTGGAGGGTCTAATCACGTGCATGAAAGAGTATCGGCTGGAACTCGTTGCTCTTCAAGAAACTCGCTGGCCTCAAAGTGGAGACCATGTGTCCCAGGACTATACGTTGTTCTACAGTGGAGATGACCTCGGAAATCTTGGAGCTGGATTTCTTCTTGGGCCGCAGGTAAAGAAGGCTGTTTTGGATTTTCAAGCAGTCAATAACCGATTGTGTATGCTTCGCCTGCGCATGAAGTTAGCCAACCTGTCGATAATTTGTGTACATGCGCCCACAGAAGTCAGCTAGCCCCAAGATAAAGACTCATTTTACAATGACTTGGACGATCTGATGGGATCTATACCCGAACACGATGTTAGAATGGTAATTGGGGACTTTAATGCTAGAGCTGGCAGAAATCAGGCCGACTTGTGTGAAAACATAGGTCCGTACTCCCGACACGAAACTGCGACCGATAATGGTGAGAGAATGATGTACTTTGCAATTGCTCATGATCTTAGAGTAGCAAGCACATTCTTCCCTCACAAACAGATACACCTAGAGACATGGACACATCCTCGCAAAACATCCCGGAGCCAAATTGACCACGCGTTAATTTCAAAAGGGCGAGCTCGGGTTGTGCAGGATGTGAGAACTTATCGGTCAGCAACCAAATACGTAGGCAGCGATCATTATTTGGTCGCTGCAAAGCTACGGTGGAAATTTCGTACAGGTCGGGGAACACAGCGAAACGGATGAAACGTTTCGACTGTGAAGGTCTGATAAATGAAGATCAAAAGAAACGATATCAGGATCTTGTCAGCGACAACATTGAGGGAGCTAATTACCAGTCTGACTGCGTGAACTCTGTCTGGGAGGTACTGAAAACTTCGGTTGTCAGTGCTGCTCAACAGACTTTAGGTATAGTGAAAGTCAGACCCAAGAATGATTGGTTTGATGACGAGTGTCGTCTTGCAGTTGAGCAACAAAATATAGCCCATAATGAAGTGCAACAACGTCTCACAATCGCAAGGAAAAACAAGGCAGCTCTTGCAAGAAGGGCAGCTAAGCGGATTTGTAGACGGAAGAAGCGAGAATGGTGGAAGGCCGAGGTTCTGAAAGTACAACAACTCAGCAATGAGCGTAGTTCACGTAATTTCTTTAAAGGAATTACTGGATTGCACCATACTTTCAGGCCTTCGTCAACCGCCATTCGGGACCGGGATGGAAACCTCTGTGTCAACATCGACGCAGTACTTGACGCATGGAGTGGACACTTTACTGAGCTGCTTGATGTTCATCATGCGTCACAGACTGTTGTTGAGCCACCTCTAAAACAGTCTGCGGAGATTTGCACTGAGGAGCCATCCCATGAGGAATTCACTAAGGCCATGCAGAGAATGAAACGAAACCGATCACCTGGAGTGGACTGCATTAATTCGGAGCTCTTGATATTCGGAGGGGATACTTTGTGGAACTGTCTTTTCGACCTTATTCGATTAGTATGGCGAACCGAAGTTATGCCTGATGAATGGAAAGCGGCCGCGATATGCCCCATCTTCAAGAAGGGAGACCGCTTGAAGTGTGAGAATTATCGCGGTATAGCTCTCCTTTGCGCAGCATACAAGTTACTGTCATACATTTTATTGGATAGAATCACTCCTCTGGCGGAGGGCTTGGTTGGTGACTATCAGGGAGGATTTCGTCCGAATCGATCAGTCACTGATCAGGTCTTTTCGCTGCGGATGATTCTATCTAAATATTATGAGACATCCATCTCCGTACATCAGGTTTTCCTGGATTTCCCGCAGGCCTACGACTCGATCAATCGAGAGAGTTTGTGGTCTGCCCTGGAATACCTAGGAATGCCAACAAAATTGGTACGACTGTGTAGGATGACAGTGACGCAGTCTCAATGCTGTATTAAAGTTGAGAACAGGCTATCGACAATTTTTGCAGTTAACTCGGGTGTTCGGCAGGGAGATGCTCTGTCCCCGATACTCTTTAATCTCATGTTGGAGTACATCTTTCGTAAAACTGAAACACCTCAGCGCAACATCTTATATCGCCAGTCCAA
This sequence comes from Tipula unca, assembly GCA_951394425.1. Classification (NCBI taxonomy): domain Eukaryota; kingdom Metazoa; phylum Arthropoda; class Insecta; order Diptera; family Tipulidae; genus Tipula; species Tipula unca. Next base: position 199,935,364 of record OX596381.1, read on the forward strand.
TCAAGTGCTTGCATATGCAGATGACATATGCGTGATTGGACTGAATAGCAACGGAGTGAAAGAAATACTTGATTCGCTTGTAGAGTTTTCAGCTTCTGTTGGACTCCAGATCAATGAGTCCAAAACGAAATACCTGATCTCTGGTTTTAGAGACAATGGCACACCAGATTTTAGTAGTGGCCACCTCACGTTTGAGGGAGTGAGGAGGTTCAAATATTTGGGCTCTCTTATCACTCACGATAACAGTGTGGGTGAGGATATTAAAGTGCGGCTGGCAGCTGGCAGTCGTTCTTTATATCCTCTAAGGCCACTGCTAAAATCTAAACACTTATCAAGTGCCGTGAAGCTGAAGCTTTACAAAGCGTTGATCAGGCCCGTTGTTATGTTTGGATGTGAAAGTTGGGCGCTGACGGATGAGTACGAGAGATGGCTCCTTACATTTGAGAGAAGAATCATGCGTGTGATTTACGGCCCTAAACGCGAAATAGATGGTACATACCGAGCTCTGTACAATTTCGAGATCAGAGATCTGATGAAGATCCCCGATATTGTACATGAAGTTAGATCTCAGCGAGTACGCTGGCTCGGTCACGTTCTGCGTGCTGATCCGGAACGAATTGTGCAGCGATCTCTGAAAGGAGAGCCACCATATGGTAGGCGCAGAGGTCGTTGCAGGCGACGATGGCTCCACGATGTAGAGAACGACTTGGCCTCTCAGATTGTCTAAGACAGTATGAAGACCAAGCTCAGGATCGAAACCGTTGGAGCCAGATTGTTGATTCAGTAAGGGGCCAGTAATGGCCTTTAACACTGTTATTATTATCTACAATTTAAGGTGCATCCAGAGTCCCAACATTTGCTCACAATATCAACACACATGGGATACTATAAATACAGTCGATTACCGTTTGGAATAGCAAACGCACCAGCTATTTTCCAACGATACATGGAAAAATTATTAGCGAATATTAATTCAGTTGCTATATATTTTGATGATATTGCTGTCACAGGAAAAAACGACGCCGAACACATGCAAAATTTGAAGGAAGTTCTCACACGATTACAAACAGCGGGTTTTCGAATCAAACAAGAAAAATGCACGTTCTTCCAAGATGAAATGGTATATTTGGGTCATCGTTTCAACAAAAACGGGATATTTCCAACACAAGACAAATTGGATGCCATCACCAACGCCAGTCCACCAACGAACATTAAAGAACTACGCTCTTTTATGGGTCTTGTAAATTTTTACGAACGTTTTATACCAAATTTGCACGGCATAGCTGCTGATTTACATACACTATCAGGACAAAACCAACGATTCAAATGGACAAATCAAGAACAAGCAATTTTTGACGACATCAAATCTCAGCTTTTACACGCACAAATCTTACACCCCTATTACGAGAAGAAAGAATTGTATTTAACATGCGACGCGTCTGACAAAGGAATAGGTGCAGTTCTTAGTCACCGTAACGACAATGGAATTAACTTACCAATCGCTTTTGCATCAAAAAAGTTATCAGGAGCACAATTACACTACGGTACAATTGACAAGGAGGCACTTGCAGTTGCAATTGTTTTTGGAGTACAAAAGTTCGACAGATTCTTAGCTGGCAGATTTTTCACGTTGGTTACGGATCACGAACCGTTGATTCACATATTTGGCAGAAATCGCAATTTACCAAAGCTCGTTAACAATCGTTTAGTACGATGGGCATTGCTATTAAATTCATATAGCTATGACGTGGAATATATTCCAGGAATATTAAACATTTTCGCCGATTTTTTATCGCGAATGCCGAGTGCTACGGAAGAACCACAACTTGATGGGCAAAACATTGAAAACGACGTCAACTACATAAACAAAGCAAAGATGGATGACCTCCTATTCTGTGAGAAAAGCATATCAGACGAATCCAGTAAAGACAAAGAAATTACTCGCATTATTAATGCTGTAAAGCAAGGTTGGACACAACAAATTTGCCAACAATCACAATTTCAACCGTTTCTATACAACGCAGAGACGAACTGTCCGTAGAGAACAACATTCTTATGTGGCAGGGAAGAATGGTATTACCTACGTCATTGCGTACAGCCGCATTACAACGTTTACACAGCGGCCATCCGGGCATTGTTGCTATGCGCACAATGGCGCGATACTACATATGGTGGAAAAAACTCGATTCTGACATTGAAGATTTTGTCAAAAGATGTCAAAGCTGTCAAGAGAATCGAAACTGTCAACCAGAAGTACCATTATATTCATGGAACGTTCCAGCACGAATATGGGAACGCATTCACATCGACTTCGCGGGGCCTTTTAAAAACAAACAGTTTCTGGTCGTAGTAGATGCGCTTTCGAAATGGGTAGAAGTCTACACAATGACAAGCATCACAACAAACATGCTCGAGAAAGTGCTATCCAGTTTATTTGCTCGTTACGGAGTGGCTCAAGTAATCGTCAGTGACAATGGCACTTCATTTACATCACAGGAATTCCAAACATTCTGTGGGAAGGAGGGGATGAAACACATCACATCCTCACCATACCATCCAAAGACGAATGGATTAGCCGAGAGATTCATTCAAACTTTCAAACGACGAATGAAGGCAAGTGAGAATGATCACGAAGATCTCGATGCTCAGCTCAACGCATTCTTATTTAGTTATCGAAACACACCACACACCACAACGGGCAAAGCTCCAGCTGAATTATTTTTGGGACGACGGCTGCCCACAATATTCGATAATGCTAAGCCATCTGTTGAGCGCAACATCAATAAACACAACTTAAAAAGTCAGCTGTATCACGATCGAGGTAATCTCAAAGAACGACACTTCAGTACAGGGGATAACGTATGGGTCCGAACAGACAATGACACGAAATGGAAGCCTGGTACAATCAGTCAACGAAATAACAGATGGTCATACAGTGTCTGTTTCCCCGATCAAACCATCAAACGGCGACATGCAGATTCGATTCGAGAACGACACAGTTCACAGACTACTGCACCACACAGCAGCCCTCACCAAGCAAAAGGGTGTACCAATTTATCTACCACAGCAGAACAGTTCACCGATCCAGAAAGTCAACAGGTTCCACTACCCGTATCTGAATCAACACCGGAAACAGCAGATCCGACTTTACCACAACATTTATCCACATCTACATTTCCAGGTCCTCGACGAAGTACACGACAATGTAGAGCGCCACTACGTTTGAATTTGTAATATGACTCAATTGTGGTGGGGAGGAATATCATGTGAATGCACCTTTAAATTGTCATTAAACACACTCTTTTTATAGATGTCAGTCCAAATGTTAAGTTAGTCACGTTATTGTATCATAGATGTAAAGTCGTGAAATAAAGATTGAAAAGAATCCACGTTTATTGTTTTAATCCTAATATAATATATATGTTTAGAAACACTAAACATAACAGTTGCTAACCAAAAAGTTCTCATATCCCGCACAATCTGTTAAGATTGTGAGCAATTGCAAAGTATCGGGAGTATTTCGTGTCGGAAGTATACGGAACTTACGTTTTCACACAAGTCCGTCTGATTTCTGCCAGCTCTAGCATTAAAGTCCCCAATTACCATTCTAACATCGTGTTCGGGTATTGATCCCTTCAGATCGTCCAAGTCATTATAAAATGAATCTGTATCTTGGGGTTGGCTAACTTCTGTGGGCGCATGTACACAAACTTTCGACAGGTTGGCTTACTTCATGCGCAAGCAAAGCTTACACAATCGGTTATTGACTGCTTTGAAATCCAAAACAGCCCTCCATACCTGCGGCCCAAGCAGGATCGTGTCCGATCCTAAGTCTCGTGTCCGAAATACAACAGCATTTGATGGAAATTTGACAGTAGTTTTATTAAGTGCCTTAAAATAGAATTTGAATATGACATAGCAGTCAAATTAGGTTAGGTTAGGTTAGGTAAGGGTGGCCGTCCTAAAGAACTAGCATAGACACAAAATTTGTCCATAGCTGTACCACATTCGAGTTTCCTCCTCTTCACTCGTTAAACCATCCTGAGCTTACCAAAAAGCGTTTAAAGTCCCGGATCCCGATCTTACTAAGATCCCTGAAGTTGTTCAAAGAGGAAGTTCCCATAAATTTTGTTCTACTGTATGCTAGACTAGGACAGGTGCAGAGCAGATGGAGCACATTTTCCTCCTCCTCCTCCTCATCACAGTAGCTGTGGCAGAAATCATGGGCTAGGACACCCTGTCTGCTCGCATGTATCCCAATGAGACAATGTCCCGTTATAGCTCCCACGACCATACCAATATGGCGTCGAAGCGATATCAGTTGACCTGATCTGGACCGGTTAAGTCCAGGCCAGATCTGCCTGGTTATTACACACGAACTGGCGACCTAGCAGTCAAATTAGTTTCAAACTTTTTTCAATTTCTACTTGAATTAAAATATTATGAATCAGAATAGTTTCGATGCTCTGCGGTCCTCTTATTAATTGCAACTGGAAACTAAAGATGGCCCGATGTACATAGGTTACATCAAGCGCAGCCAGCAAATATTCGCGACACAATTTTGTGACCGATTTAAACTCGTAATAACTCTGAGCTTATCGCTCACATAACAACAACACATATTATGTGGTTGAATAGAGCAAAGTCGATACAGTACGAAACAATACTAAAGAGTAGGGGGAAATATTTACTGTCGGTCCGGATCAATGCGCTAATAAAGTTGACTATTATTTGGTAAGCGGCAAAGAAGCAGACACATTTGCCAAGCTTCTAACTTTGAGAAAAATCATCACAGAATTTTGTCAATTCAATATCGGTATAGCAATGAGCATATATAGATACAACAATTGTTAATGTGATACGCAAAGTATACAATCACAAATTATATTTACACACACACAAAGGTAATTGCATTCATTTTCAAATCTTCTTCAATCAATCCATCATTCAATGTTCTACCGTTCTCATTTCCATCTCTCGTTTATATTTTTGTGTAATGTTTATATTAACGATCTTATCATAGACGGGGCTGAAGTGGATTCACAGGCTGCTAATACCAACTAAGCAACTATACCTATCTAGCGAATTTATCAGCCAATCTTGTTTAGGATGATCGATCTTCTTCTCCTGGGTCTAATTGCTTCATAATTCGTAATCACAAAAATCAGTTCGTAAGTTCAAGAATAGTGCTCTTTTTGAATATAGGGTATTCGAAATGAGAGATTATTACAAAGATGTGCGCCTTGCTGATTTATTTATCAACGGCAAACATCACTATTCCATTGTCAATCATGGTAAATTTCTAAATATGGATTAAGTTCTTAAGTAAGCTTTCACAATGGTGAATATTTGATAAATTCATCCTTTGATTGTTAATTTCAAATTAGTCAACATTTAGGCTCATATACTTTCAAATGTTAAGTCCAAGCTTTAAAGCTTAAATCTAAAGCTTGCAATAAAATTTTAAGCAATTGTGCTTTGTAGTTTAGTAAACTTAAAAGCTCATAAGTTGACATTTTAAGATTTTAAGCGTTATTTTAACTGTAGAAGTTAAATTAATAAAGTCAAGTTGATTTTTAAAATATCGGTTGTTTCGGTATTAAGCCTTAGATTTGCGATACTTACACTCACCTGAACCATTCCTTTTAAATATTGAACATTTAGCTTAGTAAAAACTAATTTGGAGCTAAGCAAATAGCTTTACTTTAAATATAACCTTAAGATAAAGCAAGTTTAAGACATAAAGCTTTCGTTTCGTGGAGGCTTAAAGCTTACAATTTTTGTTATGATTATTATTGTTGAAAACGTTGGTCTGATTTTCCTGCTCATCATGTTTATGACATAAGCGTTGATTTAAACACTTGTTACATAAACATGACTAGCAGCCAAATTTAAGTTTTTTAAGCTATTCAGTTATTACAATTTCAAATGTCCACCTATTAGTCACGATGCTTTTAAAATTGTATCAGCGTTAAGCAGTGTAGATCTGGTATGTACCAAACAGTCTAATGGTATGTAAAAAACAGTCATAATTTATAGAAGTACGCATTTCACTCAAATTTCAAATTTGTGCTCAAATCGTCCAACACTGAGATGGATGTGTTCAACTTTTAAAATAATTTAACTAAGTACAATCCAATTTTTAAAAGTTTAAAACTCAAATTTGGATACTCACGGTTTTCAATCTTAACAGGGATAAAAATATAAGAGAGGCTTAATAAAATGATAAATGATATAATTAAACTTTATTCCATATTCAAATTCAAACAAGTCTTTAGTTTTGTTGACATGTGCTATTAAACTGGCTGCGATCCGTGTATTCTTCAGGTATAAACTGAATCGAAACTACCAGATATGTTGTAAAGACATGCACCAACTTTAAAAAATAATAATTTATTGTAACTGAAACAATCGAATTCAAATTACATAACTTACCGAATTCACAATTCTGTAGTCGACCGTAAAAAATCGGCCTCCATTCACGTGGATCGGTTCCTGCAGCATTGCGTATAAAAATCGTATTATACACGGCATTTGATGCACATGCCTTTCCGATAATTTTATTAGCCGTGAAATAATTGTGTGCCGCATTTTCAACAATTTATCCGATTCATGTATTAAAACCGCAATGTACATAAAAGATGGTAACCAGCTATAAACCACCGCCGTTGCATTCCCAATGTGATAAGTAATAAATAAATAAGTCCAATAGAATTGCAGTATAAGCTTAACAAAGTTCAGAACAAAATTCAACATTTGTGTAAAACCAAAAATTTTATTAATATTCCACATCGCCGACCACAAACAATGATACGCCAAAATCAATCGTTTCGCCTCAACACGTATCTGGGAACGTGACAAATGTTTCGATCGTATTAAAGCGCGATGCAAATAAAATTTCAACACATCCAATCGGACCAGCACAAAATGTATATACACCAAATGATTTAGAATCCATAAGCGGGACATTGTGTACGTATAAATAGAAATCAACCAAAAATTAGTCCATTGACATTCCACGCCAAGTATCGTGTATAACGTGCCAATCTCAACGATTATGGTTATGGTCCATAGAACGATAAAATCGCGATAATATCCGCGCGCCCGATCAAAATAATTGTTGTCGTATAAATTATCGAATTTTATTAAATTCTGATAAATTTTTAAATATTTCGAACGCTTCGTAACGGATACGAAAAGAATCGAAGCTGTTGTACCATACAAGGTAAGTAATTGTAGAATATCTGAAATACTTGAAACCGAGTTCAGTAACGAAATAATTTGCTTAAAATTCCAAATGGTAAAGGTAGCCGTGGTCACGAATATTAACAAATTTATGAATAAAAATATTTTTAAATTAATTTTGAAATTTTGCAGCACCGTGGTTTGGTACAGTCCGAATAGTGTGAAAAATATGATAATTTTGCGGTAACACTTTAAATCGTACATCTTAATAATTAAAGGTAAGCGGCAGAACTGAGCGTAGATGTTTTATTGTAAACTATAGTTTCATACATTTTTTATTTTGTGGGAGGTAATAAATCAAATTTTAATCGTTAGGTTATGACAATATGATTATGTAAGGTTTAGTAGTTTTACGATATAATGCCCAAAAGACTAAATTTGTGATTTACGAGTAGTTTTCTAGTAGTATGTCAATATAGATTATGTTATAGGAAGTCAAGAAGTTTGAATATGGTAGTAAAATCGTATAAACATGAAAACAAAAGTTTAATGTTTTCCTAAATGTTAATAAGAATTACATCATATAAGAATAAAATTTAGGGCGTTGTTTGTCTTACGACCCAATGTCGTATTAAAAACTAACGCCCTAATTTTTTTTTGTTTTTTATTGAATCTACCAAAATTCACACATCATCGATACGGGTTTATTGATTATTTGGAAAATTTAATATTTCTCGAGAGTTTTGTAATAACTCTAACTGAGACTACGCTCATCTAGGAATTTATCTTACAATTACATAATTTACATTTCTTATAAAATTCTCATTTGTTGGAGTGTAACCCAATGGTTAGTCCCATAATTGAACTGACCTGTTTGCTAATTTTAATTTAGTAAGTTCACTAGGTCAAGTGCGGTCTCGTTCTTTGGAGTCTTCTTTCAACGACAGGGTTATCTATTATATGGCGAATGTAGGGGTTTCCATGTTTCTGGAGCCTTATTTCTTGTTTGGTGGCGTGCATTTTTATTTCATCTATCCGTAGGTTCCTGTGAAGGTCTTCACTTCTTGTGTACCACGGAGTCTTTACGATGCTCCGAAGAACCTTGTTTTGAAACGTCTGTATCATTTGGTGTTTGTTTACTTGGTACATCCTCAGAGTTGGGTACCGTATGTCCATATCGGCTTCAGTATTTGCCGATATAGCAGCAGCTTTTTGTGAATTGAAAGCTCAGAGCCTCTACCTATGACCCAATGAAGTTCTTCTTTTTTTTACATGCTCTCTCCACTTAAGCTTGACATCGAGGGTCCTGCCAAGGTATTTAGCTGTGTTTCATATGGCACCTGTCGTGAATTAATTTCTTTCGGTAGATGGTAAGCCTTTTGATTCGCCAACGTTTTGTCCAGTTACAAACCGCATTGGTAATCTTCTGGAGTTTTCTCGTTGCATCGGCGACATTTCTTCCAATCGCCATAATTGCTGTGTCATCTGTAAAGGTTGCTAGGATTCCTTCATTTGTGATTGGTCAGACACTCCCCCGCTGCGGGTCACCGGCAGAGATTTTCTTTAGTTCGGATTATTCATCCTCATATTTCACACGAAAATGTCTATTGAATAAATAAGATCTTAGTATGGCATAGAATTGCCTCGGCAATTCTTCATGCAGCTGGTATTCCAGACCACTGTGCCAAACTTTATCGAATGATTGGGCGACGTCCAGCAATATGCTTGAGCATACTTTTTTACGTTCTAACGTTCTTTCAATTATATGTTTGTGATTTTATGCACCTGTTCAATTGTATATGTAGAATGATTTTCTATGAATCAGAATTGATGTGGAGGAATTAGTTGTCGGTCCTAAATTATTGGTTTAAGTCTCTTTAGTAATAATTTTTCAAACATTCTTAACAAAATCGGCGGCAAAGAAACTGCCTTGTATGATTTTTTATCGTTAGGTGGGTTGTAATTAATTTTCACGTGCAGCCCAACTTTGGCTCTGACTTAAAACTACACGGGATCGTTATCAATTTTTTGATCATTCGGTTAGTGTCCAAAAATTATACCAATATTTTTATTATGAACGACATTTAGTTGTGTAAACCAGGGAAGCAGATGATTTAAACCAGAATATCAGCACGAATACGCTGACCAAAAATTTAGTGATTACCGCAGTTACAGCAATTTTTAAAAAAAAACTATATTTATTGAAAAACTCTTGCGATTTTGAACAGTATAAATTCGTTTGATTGTTAAACTTTTAAAATTTCAAAAAATTGATAAGTTCTAGAAATTATTAAAACTTAGAAGAATTGCATTAAAAGTTAGATTTCATTCTTTTAGTGTATTATATGATTAAGCAATAGGTAGAAAGGACTTGCATAAAATAATTAATCATTTAATTGGAAATAATAATTATCATGCATGGTACCAGACAATCCAGGCTTTATAACTCAAATCATATAAATTATTTTATAAACAGTTAACTAAACTAAATCAATTTATGAAATTATATTTTTTTATGATAACAAATGACACATGGCTACATCACAACCAAAAGTCATAGTTCTAAACTCCCATGTTCAAACCACCTATGTATAAGCAATAACATCAACATACGTTAGAACTAATTCTATTTTAATCCGCATTTATTAGAAAAAAATTCGTGGGCAATTTATTTCTCGGGTTAATTAATTCCTTTCAGGCTTGTTGTACGAGGAATTTAATGAGCTGTTTCATGTAAAGGATGTCATAAAATTATCGCAAGATTTGAATTAAATAGAAAACACAGTTTTTAGTCTTCAAATTGTGATTTTTTTATTGAATCATTAAATACATAGGATAGGGTTATTTATGGAATATCAATCCGTACCAAACAGTGACACGCTCTGGATGCATTTGTTTTTCGACAATCACATGTGGGTTCTCCGTACCCCAAATGCGGCAATTTTGGCGATTAACAAAGCCATCAAGGTGAAAATGTGCCTTCAACGCTTAGGATGATTTTGCTCGAAAAATCAGCATCCACTTATTGATGCTCAATAATCCTTTCAACAAACTCTCTAAATACGTTGTTCTATCGTGTAACGCCACATTTTTACTAACCCTAACCTCTCAGCTGTCAATTTTTTTTTTTTTTTGGTGTTGCCAACACTCTAATGGCGGCAAATTCAAATCTTCCGTTAATTTTGAGACACCCTTTATTATCGGAACTGGAGTCCAAATCTCTGGCAAATGGTGTAAATGGCTATTTTTCATTTCTGACTATAATCAACATCCTGGAAAAAAATTCGTGGCCAACTTATTTCTCGAGATAATAGATTCCTTTTAAGCTTGTGGAACGAGGAATGTAATGAGATATTTCATGTGCTCTCGGAATCTGAGTCTAAATCTCTGGTAAGCCGTGTTAATGGCTATTTTTCAATTTTTGGCCATGATCGCACTTTCTAGAAATAAATTCGTGACTAATTTATTTCTAGGGATAATGGATTCCTTTTAAGCTTGTGACGAGGAATTTAATGAGATACTTCATGTTTTATCGAAACCTGAGTCCAAATCTCTGGCAAGAGGTGTTAATGGCTATTTATCATTTTCGGCCAAACTCGAACTATCTAGAAAAAAATTCATGGCTAATTTATTTCTCAGGGTAATGGATTCCTTTATAAATTGGACGAGGAATTTAATGAGCTATTTCATGTACTATCAGAACTTGAGTTCAAATCTCTGGAAAGGGTTATTAATGGACATTTATATAACTGTCAGCTCAATGTAAATTTTTCAAGAAAAAATTCAGGCCAATTTATATCTCTGGATAATGGATTAATTTTGGGCTTATTAGACGAGCAATTTAGTGAGCTATTTAATGTACTATTGGGACATGAATCCAAATCTCTAGCAATCGGTGTTAATGGTCATTTACTCATTTATAATATTCGACCAAACTCGAATTTTCCAGTAAAAAATTTATTTCCCGGTATAATGGTGTGATACTAACACATATATATATAATCTGTGAATTTGTAAAAAACTTCACAAGCATTATAGATCCAATATTGTGCTATACAAAAATAACGGAAAACCCGGTCTGGAGAATTAATTGAAGAAAACCTAAAATCATTTAGCATTCCGACTCGTGATTATTTTTAAATTGCACCTTTTAAACGTTGAGCTTTTATATAGCTTAGTTAGTTGAATTATGTATGAATCATGTTAGTCGTACTTTGTATCCTCTAAGGCCACTGCTAAAATCAAAAGACTTATCAAATGCCGTGAATCTGAAGCTTAACAAAACGTTGACCTGGCCCGTTGTTATGTTTGGATGTGGTTTGGGCGCTGTCGGATGAGTACGACAGATGGCTCCTTACATTTGAGAGAAGAATCATGCGCGTGGTTTACGGCCCAAAATGCGAAATAAATGGTACTTACCGAACTCTGTACAATATCGAAATCAGAGATCTGATGAAGATCCCCGATATTGTACATGAAATAAGATCACAGCGAGTACGCTGGATCGGTCACGTTCTGTGTGCTGATCCGGAACGGATTTTGCAACAATCTCTGAAAGGAGAGCCACCATATGATAGGGGCAGAGGTCGTTGCAGGTGACGATGGCCCCACGATGTAGAGAACGACTTGGCCTCTTCAAATTGTCTTAGACAGTATAAAGACCATGCTTAGGATCGAAACTGTTGGAGCCAAATAGTTGGCTCAGTAAGGGGCCAGTAATGGCCTTTTGAAAACTGATTATTATTATTTTTATTTATTTAAGCAATTAAGTTCAAGATCGCAAAATTCAAAGAAGTCTTTTCTACGCTATAATTGTTAAAGCTTTAAAAGTTTAGGAATTTTGTTATGATTATTATTTTTTTTAATGTTCGTTTGAATTTAAAGCTCTTATTTTAAGTTTTAAGTTATGCATCAGTCATTACAATTTCAAACGCAAAGTTACTTAAATTGATTAATTAAATTATCATAACTTTCTTGCACTTAGAGCTTTTCAGACCTTGTACAGACGTCCCATCTTCAATTTTTCGTAAATCTCAACTTATCACAATTTTAATATTTACACAAAGAAAATCGTATCTGTTCAATCTGCGGTAAGTATGACATTCGTTGGCCCCAGAATCCGTATTCTTTGAATAATAATAATCCGAATTTAAATTTGACTAAACTTTATTCCATATTCAAATTCAAACAAATCTTTAGTTTTATTGACATGTACCATTAAACTGGCGCCCATCCGTGTATTCCCCAGGTATAAACTGAATTGAAATTACCAAAAATGTCGTGAACACATGTAGCAACTTTAATTTAAAAAAAATTAATCAATTAACTGCAACTGAAACAATCGAATTTGAATATACACAACTTACCGAATTCACAATTTTGTAATCGATAATAAAAAATCGGCCACAATTCACGTGGATCGGTTCCTGCAGCATTGCATATATAAATCGTATTATACATGGCATTTGATGGGCATGCCTTCCCGATAATTGTATTAGCTGAGAAATAATTGTATGCCGCATTTTCAACACTTTATCCGATTCATGTACTAAAATCGCAATGTGTACGAAAGATGGTATCCAACAATAAACCACCGCCGTTGCATTCCCAATGTGATAAGTAATAAATAAATAAGTCCAATAGAATTGCAGAATGAGCTTAACAAAATTTAGAACAAAATTCAACATTTGTGTAAAACCAAAAATCTTATTAATATTCCACATCGCCGACCACAAACAGTGATACGCCAAAATCAATCGTTTCGCCTCAACACGTATTTGGGAACGCGACAAATGATTCGATCGTATTAAAGCGCGATGCAAATAAAATTTCAACACATCCAATCGGACCAGCACAAAATGTATACCGGGTGTTTTTTTTAAACTGAGACGATCAAATATCTCGAAAAATAGCCACTCTACGGAAAAAATGTCCATAATCAAAATTTAATCATACCGCGGGGGAAATACATTAGTGCAAAAAAAAAAGTCCCCCCACCCCCGCTTTGTAGGTGGGGCGGGGGTAACTTTTAAACTAAGATAGGAAGCCATATTTTTTATTGCAGATACGGATTCTACGACTAAAAGTACGTATGATTTGAATAAAATATTTTGTTTGGTTCATGATAGATGGCGTTGCAATCGACGAAATTCAATTTTTTCAATTTCTCCTTCTTAGAACACACGCATTCGATTCTGCAATACGTTTGAAATAAAAAACATCACGTTTTCATTGGAAATACTCGAAAGTCGTCATCAAAACAATTTATTCAGTTTTGTAAATCTAAATAAGTGTTCAAAATGATGGCCTGAATTTTGTATTTTTGAAATTTAATAATAAAACTTGAAATTAATTTTGAACACTTATTTAGATTTACAAAACTGGATAAATTGTTTTGATGACGAATTTCGAGTATTTCCAATGAAAACTTGATGTTTTTTATTTCAAACGTATTGCAGAATCGAATGCGTGTGTTCTAAGAAGGAGAAATTGAAAAATTGAATTTCGTCGATTACAACGCCATCTATCATGAACCGAACAAAATATTTCATTCAAATCATACGTACTTTTAGTCGTAGAATCCGTATCTGCAATAAAAAATATGGCTTCCTATCTTAGTTTAAAAGTTACCCCCGCCCCACCTACAAAGCGGGGGTGGGGGGACTTTTTTTTTGCACTAATGTATTTCCCCCGCGGTATGATTAAATTTTGATTATGGACATTTTTTCCGTAGAGTGGCTATTTTTCGAGATATTTGATCGTCTCAGTTTAAAAAAAACACCCGGTATACACCAAATGATTTTGAATCCATAAGCGGGACATTGTGTACGTGTAAACGGTAACCAACCATAATTGGGTCCATTGACATTCCACGCCAAGTATCGAGTATAACGTTGAGATTGGCTCTCAACGATTATGGTTATGGTCCATAGAACGTTAAAATCGCGATAATATCCGCGCGCCCGATCAAAATAATTGTTGTCGTATAAATTATCGAATTTTATTAAATTCTGATAAATTTTTAAATATTTCGAACGCTTCGTAACGGATACGATAAGAATTGAAGCTGTTGTACCATACAAGGTGAGTAATTGTAGAATATCTGAAATACTTGAAACCGAGTTCAGTAACGATATAACTTGGTTAAAATTCCAAATGGTATAGATGGCCGTGGTCACGAATATTAACAAATTTATGAATAAAAATATTTTTAAATTAATTTTGAAATTTTGCAGCACCGTGGTTTGGTACAGTCCGAATAGTGTGAAAAATATGATAATTTTGCGGTAACACTTTAAATCGTACATCTTAGTAATTAAAGGGAAGCTAGACAACTGAGCGTAGACGTTTTATTGTAAACTATTGTTTCCTAATTCTTATTTTATTTTATGGCAGGTAATAAATCAAATTTTATTTCTTGGAGATTATGACAGCATGCGATGATGTCAGGTTTTGTAATTTTACAATACATAATACGCAAGAGACTAAATTAGTGATATAGTTTTCTAGTACGCCGTTGTTACAAATAGATTGAAACGTTAACGTAAACAAGTTTGAATATTGTTGAAATGGATTTTCAGCTAAGCTTTATTGCATCCTAAATATTTACCCTTCATCTAAAGGCGCCACCGTCGATGTCGACTGAATGGCACTAAAGGTGTTTCTCAGCATGGCACAAATTTTCAAAATATTCTCATAAATTTTGGATTTTGATAAGTTTTCGAAATGGTCAGAATTGCAATATGATCCAGAAAATAGAAATTGTGACAAAGCCGCAATTCAGAAATTTTCAATCAAGAAATTAGAAAATATTTCATTAGACTTAAAAACTCAAAGATATTGTTTGTTACGTAGAATGTCACTTTGCCGTTATTTTTCTGCAGACCATTCATTGTAAATACATGTAGAACCATTTTAAATTTAAAACACTAATACACTAATTCACGCATATGGATGGTGGTCGCTGTATTTTATTTAATTAATCTTGAATAATTGATATCGTAAATTGCTGTCAAATTTAAACAAGCACCATTTAATAATATGATTAATTACTTCAAAATCCAAATCAAATACTTAAAAATGATTTGTGTGTCAATCAATCGCTCAGAATGTACGATTTAAAGAGCTACCATAAATTTCTAGTATTTTTCACATTATTCGGATTCTATCAGAGTCCCATACTGCTAAGGCCTAAAGTAAATTTAAAAATTATTTTTTTCCTGAATGTCTCAATATTCGTGACCACAACGATCTATACGTTTTACAATTTGTATGGAATCATATCGGAATATGCGGTATCAAGTTTTTCGGATTTTTTACAACTGCTAGCATTGTATTCCACCACAATTTCGATATTAATCGTGTCCGTGGCGAAACGTGGCAAATATTTAAAAATATATCAAAGTTTAAAGGATTTCGACGATTTATTCAACAGCAACTATTTTGATCGGGCGCACAGATTTAATCGAGATTTCATATTTTTATTCGGCTCCACAGTACTAATAGAAATTGCATCGATACACTCTATGTACGGGGCGGAACAGAAATGGACAATATTTTGGTTTCTTACACTTTATTCGTTCAGCCTGTCCCGATTATGGTCACTGAATCACTTGGTGTATATTAATTTTGTATTGATTCGGCTAGACGTGTTGAAATTTAATTTACATCGAATTTTATTACGATCGCGATATATTGATCGCGATCATATAACTGGTGAAATAAAACAATTGATTTTAGGTTACCATTATTTGTGGACCACGATGCACAGTGTTAATACAATTTTTGGAATTACAGAGATGCTCAACTTTATGCTATTTTTTACAAAGCTGATTGTTCAATTCTATTGGGTCTATATGTTTGCCGTGCATCACGTTGGCAAAGCGGTGGCCACCTTATACGCCTGGATACCATCATTTACACACCTTGCAGTTGTTATACATGAATCGAATAGCATGCTGATAATTCAGCAAGCCATCGTAGCTCAAATTTTTAAAATATCAGAGAGACACTCAATACCGTGTATAATTCGATTCACATACAAACTGCTTCAACATCCGATACACGTCGATTGCGGACGATTTTTCATTATCGATTACGGAATTGTGAAATCGTTAGTGGATGTGTTTGCGACATATTTAGTGATTTTTATCCAGTTTATACCAGAAGGATACAAGCATCGAGTTCATTTTAATAATACAGAATAAAATTTTGATTTGTTAAAATATTATTTATGTTTACTAACAGTGTATCTTGATCTGAAATAATAAACTGTTTACCATACTCCAAAAAGTTTAA
The DNA here is from genome assembly GCA_951394425.1 of Tipula unca. Lineage (NCBI taxonomy): Eukaryota > Metazoa > Arthropoda > Insecta > Diptera > Tipulidae > Tipula > Tipula unca. Next base: position 199,951,846 of record OX596381.1, read on the forward strand.
AATTGGTAAATTACACTTTTGAACGACGAGAAATCATCTTTACCAAAATTCTTTATTTCATATTTAAGGTTACAGAATTTCAAATTGTTGTAATTTTATTAGCATGATTAATTGATCATTTCTTAAATTTCTAAATGAAATAATTTAAGATATGACTAAACTGTATGCTGGACGAATGTATGTATGCTATAATATACTAACCCGAAATTTTCACATGAAAATAATTTTCTGAGGTACGTTAACTGTATCCATCATTCATTTAATGATTTATAAATAATTAAACGTCCTTTGAGAATACATTTGACAACATACACATAAAATAAAATAATTAATTGTTGAAAATCTAAACTTTCCACTCATATTCAGTGACATCCGGTTTCCTATTCGATTCGCTTCGAAATGTACAATTTACAAAGCTACAACAAAATCATAATCCTATTCACCCTATTCGGTTTCTATCAAATCCAAATTGTAAATAAATGTAAAGTTAATTTAAAATTATTTTTCGCTGTAAATGCGATAATATTTGTGGCCACACAATATTATGCAATTCAGTACATAAATGGAGTTATGGTGCATACAAATCCGGTGTCCCAATTTACTGATATAATCCAGCTACTTTGTTTATTCGTTACAACAATTTCCATCTTTATCGTATCGATTACAAAACGGCATAAATATATACGAATTTACGAGAATCTAAAACGTTTCGACGATCTATTCAAGCAAAATAATTTCGATCGTGTGCAACGATATCGAGGAATTTTTATATTTCTAATGGTTACGACCATTTTAATCGAGATTAGTACGATTTTAGCAATTTCTGGCGTACAATTACAATGGACAATATTTTGGATGTATACGATTTATACATTTACCATATCCCGGTTATGGATGCTAAATCATTTGGTTTATATTGAATCGGTTCGAGTTCGATTGGAAATTTTAAAAGAGAATTTTACTCGAGTTTCGGTGCGATCGAAATATTTTGGAGTGCACGTTGTAAATGATGAGACTCGAAAATTAATATTAGGATACGATTGTTTATGGACGGCTATGCGAAATGTGAATAAAATATTTGGTTTCACGCAAATGTTAAATTTTGGACTGTATTTTATGAAACTCATCGTGGAATTTTATTATATTTATCTATTCGTGATTTCGGGTATGTCTGGCGATGCGGTTGCCACTATTTACGCATGGATACCATGTCTAACTCACATCATGGTTTTTATATATGAGGCCAATGAAGTTATTAACGTTCGTCAAGAGATAATATCGATCGTTATTGAGATAGCCGAGGGACAAACGAATCAAATGCCCTGTGTCGTAAGGTTTATGTACAAATCACTGGGTATGCCGATTTATGTAGATGCCGCAGGTTTTTTTGAGATTGATTATCGAATTGTAAAATCGGTAAATCATGTGAGAATGAATTATTTGAAATGCTTCTGATTATTATTGATTACAGATGGTCCAAGCTTTTACAACATATTTGGTGATATGCATACAATTTATACCAGAGGGATATCAACATTCTAACGCAATCATATAAAGATTTAAAATGTATTCTAGAGCACAAGCCAATAGCAAATTAAATGAGCAAATTAACTTTCAAATGTATTTGAGAACAACCTAGAAGCTTGTATGTGATTGATCTTTCGATTTGCTATTGATTTTATGGAACTATAATAGAGTTACGAGAAATAAAATAGTGAATCAAAAAAAAAAAATTAACGAACATTTTTTGCAATTTTCAAGTTGTCTTCGTGCACAAGGTAAACTCACCTTCATCTAAATTAGTAACAATCCCGGCAACCAGATGTCAGTGCACAAAACAACCGAGACCATTACATGCATTTTGACAGTAATTATTGTGATTCTTTTTATCATTCGCATATAAATAATTCCATAGAAATCGATAAAAGACTTATATTTTATTTATAATACAAATATTATATTAATTTAATCATTTTCGGTAAGTTGTTTATATAGTTTATAGTTTAAATCAATTAAATAGTGGATTAATTAGTGAACTAAACGATAAATCGAGGATTGAAATGAATTTCGCCAAAAATTGAGCAAAATCTCGAGACAAAACACAAAAATCTTGTGTCCTTGCTAACTAAAAAAAAATTATACATAATTGTCGAATTCGTAAAAAAATCGATCGAAGCCGTCCACTTTCCCCATGTGGATATTTGTTTTTCTCATTATTTTTCAAAATTCGATTCTGAAATTAATCAAAATTTGTTTGTTTTACAAATTAACAGAAAATCCGACGACGCGTGTGGAGTAAATTCAAATAGCTAGCTGATCAACTGGAAAATGTCTACACCAGCTCGTCGTCGTTTGTTGCGTGATTTTAAAAAATTGCAGGAAGATCCACCGAGCGGAGTATCGGGAGCACCAACCGAAAACAACATAATGCTATGGAATGCTGTGATATTTGGTCCCCAAGACACTCCATTCGAATACGGGACATTTAAGCTAACAATTGAATTCTCCGAGGATTATCCAAATAAACCGCCCCGCGTTCGTTTCATATCCCGAATGTTTCATCCAAATATTTATGCGGATGGCGGACTATGTTTGGACATTTTACAGAACGCGTGGAGTCCAACCTATGACGTATCCGCGATACTTACATCGATTCAATCGCTGTTGGGTGACCCAAACCCTAATTCACCGGCAAATTCGATTGCGGCCCAATTATACAAGGAGAATCGCAGGGAATACGAACGGCGGATAAAGGCGTGCGTGGAACAAAGTTTTGTCGATTAAAGCTGCACGCGCGTACATATTTCAAACCTAATCGAACGATTTGATTCAAATTTGATTATTATTAATTATAATTAATTATTCTATATATATCTATATATATTAAATCTTAATTATTAATTGCTTTGAGTTATTATTTCGTTAGAAACTTAGTTTAGTTAAAATCTAATCTGAATCCAGGAAGTGATGTACACTTCAAAAATATCAGCTACCCACACAAGAATTTTAACCCAGCAAAGCTGTAACCCTTATATAATATATATAACATAACATTTTAATCAATTATTTAAATAAATTAAAATAAAATACTTTATTTTAATATAAAAAATTCTGAGCATTTTTTCGTCTTCTATAAAATTCTGGGCCTTTATCATAACTGTGTAAAACGAACTTTAAATATTGAGCAAAAATTAGCTTAAATTCTACCCTTTAAAAAAATCATAACTCGTGTTTGACATATCCAAAATATGACAACAAAACGAAAATTATTATTAAGTTTATTTCACAATTTGTTAAATAATTATATAAAAAAACCGTGTGCTGATTGAATCGATAGCAAATTTATTAATATAAATTAAACGTTTGAATAAGTACGAAATAATATTATAGTACGTACGATATACAAACATAACCTTATTTGGGACGCGGAAAATGTCTCGAACCACAAAACGTAAACATGTCATGAAAGAGATATTGGACGATGATTGGGATCCACCAAAATCGAATCAACTTATTGTCCGTATACTTGGAAGTCGTGGAAATAATTTGCATGAAATTGAAACAGCCGATGATAGTGAGCCATCAAAATATTTAGTATCAATGCCGACAAAATTTCGTAAAAATGTTTGGATAAAACGTGGTGATTTTGTGATCGTCGAGCCAATCGATGAGGGCGATAAGGTTAAGGGAGAAATTGTGAGAATATTAACGTCAGAGCATATTAAACTATTTACAAAGGATGGAATTTGGCCTAAAAAATTCACGGCTAAACGAGAGCTGGAGGAGGAGCATAAAATGACCGATGATGATGACGCAGAGGATGCGGATGAGTTTAGTGTTAGGAACACAAATCGAAAACATTTTGCTACTGATGATAAGGAGGATGATTCGACCGAATCGGATTCAGATTAGAATAAATTAATTTTTTATTCCAGCTGTAATAAATTAAATTAGGTACATAATAAACTTTTTTTAAATTAAATTCATTTGTTTGTTATTGGTCATGATCATGACATAGGCTTAAGGGCTCTGTTCACATCATAACTTCGTCAATTTTATTTTTAAATCAGGAGTCGCATCGCAATATATTTTTTTACGCCAGAACCGTAAATTTTGAAATGATTCATGGAAAATAGTTGGGGGTAACTATATGTCGTAAAAATCGAAAAGGTAAATCAAATTTCACAATTCGATGAAATAGGAAAATTCTCTGAAATTTGGAATGGTAAATACGTAATTAGAATTCCTGAAACAACTAAACTTGTTACCTAACATCCGATACGAAGCATGTAGTACTCATTTAGATGCGGGACTCGGTTTGAATCTCCCTATTAGATGTTGAACTCGAATCGGATGAATTAACTCAATTCGACTGAATTAACTCAATTCGACTGAATTAATACTCGATTCGCTGTGCCCTCCATTCAAAGCAGCGCTCTTTCACGAAGTAATCGAATCGCTAATCTAACAATTTACGTTTTATTTATAAACAAGCATGATTTAATTCATAACAATCGACTCTATTGTAAACTCGAAATGAGACAACACTAAATTCGATATAATACTCAGTTCGATGCAGCACTCGATTCGTAGTATCACTGAATTCAATGCGCCACGCTGTTTGTTGAAGCGCTCGATTCGATGTAGCACTTGATTCGATATAAGAATAAATTCGAATTAATAATCAATTAGATGTGGCACTCGATTCGATGTTTAACCCGACTAGATGTACTACTCGATTCGAATGAATTAATACTCGATTCAATGTGGCACTCGATTCAAAGTATCACTATTAGTATTAGCAACACACGGTTTGATGAAGTATCGATTCGATGTAACACTCGCATCGATAATTTAACAATTTAAGTCTTATTTATAAATATAATTTAACACTCGACTATATGTAGCACCCGCAAAATTTCGCGCAGCCAAATTGACCACGTGTTAATTTCAAAAAAGCGGGCTCGGGTTGTGCAGGATGGGTTGTGAAGTCTGGGAACACAGCGAAATGCATAGAACGTTTCGACTGCGAAGGTCTGTTAAATGATTATCAAAAGAAACGATATCACGATCTTGTCAGCGGCAGCATTGAGGAAGCTAATTGCCGGTCTGACTGCGTGAACTCTGTTTGGGAGGAACTGAAAACTTCGGTTGTCAGTGCTGCTCAACAGATTTTACATATAGTCAAAGTCAGACCCAAGAATGATTGGTTTGATGATGAATGTCATGTTGCAGTCGAGCAACAAAATATAGCCCATAGTGAAGTGCAACAACGTCTAACAATCGCGAGGAAAACAAAGCAACTCCTGCTCGGAGTGCAGCTAAGCGGATTTGTAGACTGAAGAATCGTGATTGGTAATAGGCCGAGGTTCTGAAAGTACAAAAACTCAGCAATGAGCGCAGTTAGTGTAATTTGTTTAAGGGAATTACTGGATTGCACCGTACTTTCAGGCCTGCGTCAACCGCGATTCAGTACCGGGGTGGAAGTCTCTATGTCAACACCGAAGTAGTACTCGACGCATGGTGTGGACACTTTACCGTAGCTTTACTGTAGCTGAGTCATCTCAAATACAGACTGCGGAAATTTGCATTGAGGATCCATCCCATGGGGAATTCACTAGGGCCAGGCAGAGACTTAAACGAAACCGCTCACCTGGGGTAGACTGCGTTAATTCGGAGGTCTTGATATTCATAGGAAATACTTTGTTTAACTGTCTTTCTGACCTTATGGCGAACCGAAGTTATGCTTGATGAATGGAAAGTAACCGCGATATGCTCCATATTCTAGAAAGGAAACCGTTTGAAGTGTGAGAATTATCGCGGCATAGCTTGAAGTGTGAGAGTTATAGCTCTGCTTTGCACAGCATACAATGTACTGTCCTACATTATATTGAATAGAATCACCCCCTCTAGCGGAGGGCTTGGTTGGTGACTATCAAGGAGGAGTTCGTGCGGATGATTCCATCTAAATATTATCAGACATCTATCTGCGGACATCAGGTGTTCCCGGATTTCCGGCGGGCCTATGACTGGATCAATCGAGAGAGTTTGTGGTCTGCTCTGGAATATCTAGGAATACCAACAAAATTGGTACGACTGTGGAGCATGACAGTGACGCATTCTCATTTCTCAATGCTGTGTTAAAGTTGAGAACAGAATATCGCGAATTTTTGCAGTTAACTCGGATGTTCGGCAGGGAAATGCTCTGTCTCCGCTAATCTTAAATCTCATGTTGGAGTACATCTTTCGAAAAACTGAAACACCTTAGCGCAACATCTTACATCGACAGTTCAATCAGGTGCATCCATTTGCAGATGACATATGCGTGATTGGACTGAATATCAAGAAGGAAATACTTGATCCGCTTGTAGAATTTTCAGCTTCTGTTGGGCTCCAGGTTAATAATTTGATTTGAGGGAGTGAGGAGGTTCAAATATTTGGGCTCTCATATCACTCACGATAACAGTGTGAGTGAGGATATTAAAGAGTGGCAAGCGGCTGGTTGTCGTTCTTTGTCTCCTCTAAGGCCACTACTAAAATCTAAACACCTATCATGCCGTGAAGATGAAGCTTTACAAATCGTTGATCAGGCCCGGTGTTATGTATAGATGTGAAAGTTGGGCGCTGACGGATAAGTACGAGAGATGGCTACTTACATTTGAGAGAAGAATCATGCGTGTGATTTACGGCCCAAAACGTGAAGTAGATGGTACATACCGAGCCCTGTACAATATCGAGATCAGAGATCTGATGAAGATTTCCGATATTGTATAGGAAGTAAAATCTCAGCGAGTACGCTGGCTCGGTCATGCTCTGCGTGCTGATCCGGAACGAATTGTGTAGCGACCTCTGAAAGGAGAGCAACTGTATGGTAGGCACAGAGGTCGCTGCAGGCGACGATGGCTCCACGGTGTAGAGAATGACTTGGCTTCTTCAGATTGTATAAGACAATGAAGACTCAGGATCGAAACCGTTGGAGCTAAATTGTTGATACAGTAATAGCCTTTAAAAACTGTTATTATTATATGTAGCACTCGAACCGATGCAATACTAATTTCGATGTAACACTCGATTCGATAGAGCATTCGACTCGAAGTATCTCTGAATCAGATGCAGTACTCGAATTGTTGATGGGCTCGTTCCGATGTAGCACTAGAATCGTTTTAACACTAAATTCGATATAAGTAACATTTGATCCGATATAGATCTCTAAACCAGCACTGAAACAATAAACTCGATATTGAGTTGCAAGTGTAAATTACCGCCACACGAATGATTTTTTTAATCGATCGAATTGAGTGCGATGTCGAATCGAGTTCCTTAATTGCGAGCTCCAGAATTCGTATATCCTAGAAGAGTATTGTGGATCAATCGATAATAAATGTAAATGAAATGTGTAAAATAAAAATTATCAAAACTTCGCATCTTATAGACCCCCAGTCCAAGATAGTTTTAAAAACGTCAACCGCAATTAAAACAAAATGTTCAATTCTATTTATAGTGTGTGTGTATATATAATGCATAATATAAATAATATATAAATAATTGGAATCATAAATAATCTTACAAAACTATAATAATTTGTCCACATTCATTTATAAACAATAAAAAATAAATTAAATTAGATAATTCTAGAAAACAATAAATATTTTTGACAGTGTGTTGTTTTATAATTAAATTCATCCTATCAACAAAACATATTTACATAAAAACAAACAAAATTAACAAAATTGAATTAAACAATTAATTATCTCTATATAGGTAATAGTTTTATAAACATAAATATTAAACATTTTCCATTTATTTATTTTTTGTAATTAATTAAATTTTAGTACGTTTGAATATCAAAAAATTAAAGTTAGCAGTTTTTCATTAAATTAATTAAGTTAAAGCTTTTTTTGAATAATTTTATTAATTAATAATAAAAATAGCGAATTTTTTTTTTAAATTTTTATCTTAATTTAAGTTTTGCAGAAAATATAGACACATTTCTTGTTAGTTTTCGTAATTAATAATTAAGCGCAAAATTAATTTTAGAGATATAGTTTTTTTTTTGTTTTATTTGGTATATTTGATGGTGGGATTTTACTTTATTTTGTAGTTTTTGTAATTTCGCTAAATTAAATTAAATTAACAAAATATGTATTTTTGTATCAACAAATATTAATTATCTTGGCTTGTAATTGTAGTATTAGATTCGTTTGTGGCCGGAGTTGTAGCAAGATCTATTTCTTCGGCAGACGATTTATTTGATAAATTTTCTAAAATTTCGTTATCGTTTGCGATCGGCTTGAGAGGCGATGTCGAATCAAGCGGTAGCGTAGATGGTCGCGTTACCTTATTTGTAAACGGGAATGGAACATTATCTACTTGAGGCGTATTTACAGCTATAATTTCTGTTTGTGTACTACAACTATATTTATTCTCTGGCTGTTCGTCTATCGCTGGATTTATTTGTTTTAAATTTGTATGCTGCGATAAATTACAGAACAGTGTCATACAATTTAAAACATCACGCATTGACCCCTGTAACTGCTGCACTTGATTTGTTAACACAGAACATGTTTTGGCTAGATCTTGAACGATGGCAGTTGAATTGGCATCGGTGATAATATCAGAAACAGTGTTAGTAGCTGCGGCGACTGTTTCGGCGGACGGTTGTGGATTCGTTGTGGCCGGACCCATTTGTGACACTTTTTTCCAAAGTGCATTAATGGCTTGCATCTGAAGTTGTTGAATTTTTCGTTCGTTTTCTAGGGCGGCTTTTGTGATCTCCATGTCTTGCGATAATTTCCTGAAACGTAACGTGATATTCAAATTTTCTGATGGCAATAATTAAAACGAAAATGACTATGGGTGACTTATAAATGTTCTACTTACACAATATATTCATGAGTTCGTTTCTTTTGTAATTTCTCCACAATATCTCGCGTCTTCTTCCTAGTGTGAAAACCACGCCACATTTTTTGTATCAAAATTGCTGAGTTTTCGGTCATTTTATTCACATTAATATGAGACAACTCTAAATGCTCCTTTTGCTGTTGATTCCTATGTAAATCAAACAAACGTTATATTTAAAACCTTCGTAAAAACTACGATCATTCAGTACCTTTGAGCCGCCTTATTTCGAATCGTTTTCAATTTATCAATATTAATATGATCACTATCCTCGTCTGAGCTAAGAGGCGGTGTCGAATGTGCCGTCGATTTATTATATTTCATAATATTATCGGTCCGATTATTCGATAATTTACGATTATGCCCTAAAACGGGTGATGATTGATCATTGCTGGATGGTCTTTTTAAATGTGGTGAATGTCGTGAAATTTTGGGTGAACCTAATAGCGCACATATAATGAATAACTTTATGAAATTAATATAATGAAAATAAATCGTCCTACCTTTCGATGATTTTGAGGTCGAATTTTTATTCGCTATAATTGTCGTGTTCATCATACTATTACTAGAATTATTCATATTTACATGGGGACTGGTTTTGCCAATCGACCCGGGATAGCAGTCTGGGCTCATCAGCGACTCTGGCACGGGAACCATTTTAGACGCGGCTGCCAATGGACCACAAGAATTTAGTGCATGATGATTCTGTTCAATATTCTTTATATAATTCTCCTGCTGAATGATATTCTTTTGATTGTTGCTCAGCGCGTTTGGATCAAGACTTTGAGTCATGATCGAATCGTTTTTTATGTTATCGATTAGCGAGGTTGTCATTTGAGTTGAGGCTATCACTATAGGTAGTAATTAAAAAAATATAAGAATTGTGACAAATAAACAAAACACAATTCTATATTGGCTTACTAGTATCGTTGTTTGATGGAACGCCGCAAAAACTGTTCGACATCGATGAGTCTGGTGAACCAAGTCGAGCGCCTAGCCTGGAAACTGGAATAAAATACGAATTATTATTTAAAAAAAAAAACTTAATGCAGGCACACAAAACACATACATCTCGGCGATTGTATTCTGCTACTCGCTCCCTTTCGTCGTGCCGATGACGGTGAATTACTCCCCGATGTGTTCGTATCATTCCCCGAAATCTCTTCCTGCAATTGCCTTTGATGCTGTTGCGCTTTACTTAATATTAAACGTAATTTACGTTCATTTTCATTTTCCAACGCTTCCCCCGACAACGGGCACACCGAACTTAAATATTTAGCAAGCGCTTGTTGTTCGCCGACACGAAATTGTCGTCCACGACCTTGACTATACAACCACTCAGCTTTTAAACTTTCGATCGCATTCACAACAAATCCGTCGATTAATTTTAAACTCATCAACCAATTAAGCACAAAGGGCCGATAATCAAATCCGCTAATAATATTTCCGGTCATCTGGACGCATGGGTTTTCCGTAATCGAAAAACTCTGCAAATTATTCAAATGACTTAGTGTACAGATTTCATTTAGATCCGTAATATTATTTTTCGATAGGGTGAGCACTTCCAACGAATTTGGCAAATTACGATCACATTGCCTTAAGTGTGATATTCGATTGCCGTGCAAATACAATTCTTTTAAATTCCGCAGAAATGAAATATCCGAAACGCTTGCAATACTATTCTCCGACAAATTCAACACCTCCAATTTCAGATTTGTGTTCAAATGCTCAATCGATTTGATATTATTCCCCTCCAAATTTATGCTCACAATTTGGGTCAACTCTTTAAGCCCTTCAATCGTTAGAATTCCGTTATACGATAGATTTAATTCACGCAAATTATGTAATCGGCATACGCCATACATACGAAGCAACTGATTTTTACACAACGAAAGCTTTTCGATTCGTAAATAAGAATCGATATTATCGATTTTTTGCAATTCATTGTCATCGAGTATTAGGACTTTGATTGATTGCGCGTCATCTGATTTTGGTACCTTCTTTAAGCATTTCTTTGATAAATCTAGACTTGTTTTATTGCTAGTGCCGGCGTGGCTATTCTGTGGTGATATTTCTAATGTTGGTGTACTTTCATCTGCTTCTATAATAGACAACGAAAAATAAATCAGATGTTAGCGTGTCCATCTAGACTTATGTAAATTTAGGCAAGTCACATATAAAATTTAATACAATTTACACGATGAATGAGATTGGATAAGATATGATAATGAAGAACTGGCACGCAAATGTTCGTAAATCGTTTTGCAAATAGTAGAAAGAGAAAAGATTTATTATGAACTTATATTATGATATTGAAATGTGAAGATATTTAGTCAATTCTTATTTATGAATTCGTTTAACTTGGATATTGCATGATTTGGAATGATGAATTGGTTTGGTAAGCATAAATGGATATGTACATAATATGTATTATAAAGAGTTTGTGTCTTAGCTAAAGGGTCATGTAATCTCGCTCCTGTAAAGTAAACTCCTACAAACCCTAATGCCATACATTTAAGGTTTTCATAATTCCAGATTTAAAGAATATTTCTAGAAGGCTTTTATTAATTCGAGAATTACAGAATTTAGAATTTTAGGCAATAAGAGAAAATCTTTAGGAATTTGCGAATTTAAAACATTGAAAATTGTGGAAGCTGTTAATTTGGCTTTAGACGAGTGGCTTAGGATTTAAAAATTTCCGAATTAATAGTTTAAGAAAAAAATTAGGAACTTAGTATTTAAGAATTTCGGTACTAAGAATTTTAAAAATTGAGAATTTTTTTTATTAAATTTAAGGATTCAGAAATGTATAACTATTTTTATATTTTTTTTTAATTTGTTTAATTAATTTACATTCAATGCCGGGACGGCCTATGGTGCAAACTCAGAATTCTATCCTAATTCGCAGAAGCGCAGTGCAGCCCTAGCAAACTGTACAAGTTTGAACCAAGGTATGGAGGACAACTGATCTACATTATTAGATCTACAGCTGAAAACCTGAAACCAAATAATATGGAAAGCTAGACAACTGCACACAAAATGCAGGCAATCATCATCTTCCTCAAGGCAGTCCTCACAAATAACATCCTGAGATAAACCCATTCAATGAAGATGACTCTTAAATCGACCATGTCATCATCGTAAGAATCGTAACCAACATTCTTAGCTGGTCGTTTCAAAGATAGAGATGATTTCAATCCATTTGACAATGCTGTGATTAATACCAAAATTATTACAGGCATTAGTAATCGAGATCAACGAGGTACTGTCAAAAGCTCCCGCTATATCGAGGAAAGTACCTACAAGAAACTTCTTATTATTGAGGGATCTTTCAATTCTAGTTACAAGTTCATGTAGGACAGTTTCACAGGACTTACCAACTCTGTAAGAATGTTGCATGTTACTGAGTTGGAAGGTAATTAGGTGCATGCCTCTAATAAATCTGTCGACGATTCTTTCTAAGGCTTTAAGAAATGTTGAAGACAGACTAATAAGTCGATAAGACTTGGGATCTGTATAATCGGATTTGCCAGCCTTCGGAATAAAAACGACTCTACTCCGGCTTCTGGAGTTTGGAACAGCGCAGAAAGCAATACCCGATTCTCTATGACAGGAGGTAAGCTGACCGTCAGGTAGACGAAGAGTACACCATTCTTAGCCAAGGCTTTATTTTGTCTTGCTACCGTCGATAAATAGGCTATTAATTTCCTCGCAGAAGTTTAACCACGAAGCTCTGTGAGCGCATCTTAAACTTCGTTTAAATTCTTTTTGTGTCACTAAGAAATTATCCCAATCAATCTGGCGATTGAAGTTTTTGCTTTACTTTTTAGTTTATATCAGAGTTCCCAAAGCGGTTTGTTATTAGACTTTTGGTTTGTAATAAGAGGATAAGAATTTTCAAAAGCAGTCGAAATTGCCGTTTCAAGTGAAGACGCATGTACCTCAATGTCGCTACTCGACTGGATTACTCTCGATGGGGTAAGTAAAGAAGCCAGCTCGAGAGAAAATTTCCCAATTGGTTAATTTTCTGTTACGATATGGCTTTATAGGTGGTTGTTTAAGGTTAATGTTAAACGATATACACCTGTTGATCATGTGAGAACATCATCCGTCACCCTCTAATCAAAAATTAAATCAATATAGACATAGAGCATAAACTGATGTCAATCACCTCTCGCCGAATGCTATAAACAAAAATCGGCTCGCTGCCTATATTTAGAACTTCAAGCTCAGAAGTGCTTATATAGTTGAACAAAGAAGATTTTTTCTGATTAATATTCGTACTACCCCAAATCGAGTGATTAAACGAGCATTAGCATCACACCCAATTACAAGAGGGATGTGCTTATGCTTGCTCCATGACACAAGGTTAGCCAGCTCTTCTGAGAGAGGAGGTAAGACAGAGTCGGTATATATCCCTCAATCGAAATGTTCGGATTCATCAGCTTAAGGTTGGTTGTTACGACTCGAGGATCCTCTGGCGGACCAGGGATCCATGTCAGTAAAAGAAGCGGCTTTGGGGAGTCGCCAACTGATAGCTGACAACTACTCCAAATTTCATTCATTTTGCAGACTTGCTCGCTAGGACACTTGGTAAGTCTCATCGGTACTGCACCCGCAGATAAAGACACCATCCGAGAGATAGCACCCAAGCAATTGCGGCACAAAACCCAATGATTTCGTCGAGTCAAGCACTGGACGACTCAATTCGAGCCGGAAAATGCCTAACCTTCTCCTTGTTCAGAGAAATTTGGGGGGTTTTTTCCCCGAACGCAACATTTTTTCGGCGAAGAATCGGCGACTACGTTTGCGTACGAACGCGATTTTTTTCTACCATTTCCGGCGTAGTACCAGTTGTGATACGACCACGCTTCCGAGTACCAATTATAACTATTTAGAAATTATCATAATTCTAAAGCAGTTGTAATGACATTTTGACTTTATTATGAAAGTTGTTAGCCTTGTGATTAATCATCTAATTAATAAGTATCTGTTCTTAAAATCAAACATAGAACTTCTAAGCCAACTAAATGTACCAATTATTAAAAGCATACCGAGTTCCTAAACCAATAAAGCACAACATTGAAACCAATTAAACCCCACAGACATAATATGGTAATAGGAGATGTCAATCACCAACCAGTTGTTGGTATTTTTCATCAATCCTATACAACTAGAATATTATTTCTCTTGACTTATTTATACTTTAAGTCGTCAGCTTTAGAATTAGTGTTGATTTTAAAAAGGGCATTTGCATAATTATGTCAAAGGCAGCTCTATCAATAAGGCAAATCTCGAAAGACAATGTAATTCTTATAAAATCACGCGACTATCCGAAAATGAATTTGACTTATGTTTACTTAGATTGTAAATTGAATAAGATTCATCATATTATGCATGTTAATGTACTTATACGGTATTTAATACGGTCTAATTTCCACACAATCATCTTTTATTCATTATATTTTCAGGTACGATTGGATTCAATCCGAAATGATATAGAAAGTAAAAGTGTATTATAATTAAAGAAATAAAGAAGAAATTAAGATATATCGGTACATACTTATAGTGCAACGGTTTTCATTTCAAGCTGTACCGTTTTATTTATAAGAAATTGGAAAGTCGAAGGGTTTGGTCAGCACCATAATTTGGAACCAACACCACTACCGTCACTGATTTTATCGAACAACAACAACGCGAAGCACAACAAATTCCAAATCATGCACGTTAATGTACTTAATTTACACGTAGAGTAGAAAAGGCCAATAACCTAACACCAAACCATATCCTAATATTGAAACACTAGAACATAAAGGAAAATACGGAAAAATCTTCATACAGAAAGGACGAGAATATGGGGGGTGGTGGTGATATGTCACCCTCCTCCTCCTTTCTTCAATCATCCATCGAACACCGTAAACATAATATGCGTGTTTAGTAACATAAAACATAAATACGCCACTATATTTTCAATTATTCAATAATTTAATATTCAATTTTTATAGAACAATTCGTCTACAATCATTATTACTTTAATATAAACAAATAAATTATTAATTTGTATTTTTTAATTCCCGTATAATAATCAAAACAACAAATCAAATAACTTAATTCACAATCCCAGAGTTCTTCTTACCCATTTTAAGTTGAGTCTTTAGATTCTTAATTCACTACACACGCACTTATTATAAATTAACTAGCCGGATAAAACAATTTCTAACTATTGTGTAAATACAAATTTCACTATTTTAAACGGAAAATTAGAAAATATATAATTTATTTTTATAGTTTTCACTAGCAAATTACAGAAAACATGAAATTGATTTTTTTTTTGATGTTGCTCGAGAATTTTTTTTATATTTTTTTTTCAAAAGTACCAACCGAACGGACACGAATTATGTTGCCCAATTAAATTTTGTTTATATCGCTTCCATGTTCAATTTTATGTTGATGATACTTGTCAAATTTTACCGCCGTATTGTGAAATTGCTTTGCCGTGTGCGTGCATCTGTTAGAGAGGTTGTGTGAAGAAATTAAGATTTTTGTTTATCGCTTTGAAAAATTTATAAATTATGAATACAGATTTTATTCCGCGGGTGTACATTAATGGAGCTGCACTAGGCCGATCCATTGGTAAAGTTGTATCGATTATTTTAAAACCAAACGGTGTTGCTAGTTCTGGCGTAAGTTGGTTTAAGGCAGACACCACCGATGGACATAATGTGCGTATTAATTTAACGATTCCGCTTAATGTGGAACTAAGTGATTGGATCGAAATTATTGGTATTCCAACAGCTGAGGATAGTATTAAATGCCAAGAGGTATATGTAATATATGTTGCCTTTTTATCCCAATATTTAATGTTTTTATCTACACAGATTATAACATTTGTAAAAGGAGAAGAATTCACCACCAAATCTTATGATGTTCTTATTGGTATGCTGGCTAATTGTCCGGATTTCTACAATTTTGGCGAATAATTTGCTGTATTTGTAATTTAGTTCAATAAAACTTGTTAATTTTGTATAAAACGAAAATATTACGCAGGTTTTTATTTGCTCCATGATCATAGGTGGCGGGCAAGTTTAATGAAATGATTTCCTTAGCGCCTGTAATGTAGACTTCAAGTAGAGCATAAAATAGTATTAAAATAATGCAATAGGCTGTTTATAAACGAATGAAAGATATACACAAAACAATGTTAATGCGATTTAACTACATTTGATTTTTCACAGTGTTCACTTACGACATACAATTTGCGATGTAACCTTCTGCAGGGTAATCTTGTTTACAAACAAACGCCCCTTTAATATCTATATAAATGGTGTTTTTATTTATTATAATTAAATTACATAAATTTATAATAATAATAATGTATAAACTCTTAATTACAGTGTAATGTGTATGGGTGTGCATGCTGAATTGCTGATGCGCGTATGAATATACGAGAAAATGTCGTTTATTCATTGTTAAAACTATATTTTCTTATAATTTATTTACAAAATTTATTCCGATCATTGTTTTACTTTAATTAAGCTTAATGGTTGGCACTTAAGAATTAAATATTTAAAAATTAATTAATTTAAATTATAAATTTTTTCACTCTCGCTTGGTTTAAAATTCGATTCGGGTATCAAACGGTTATACTATTTTACATAACGTGGGGCAAATTTGGATATGTGAGGGGGCAGTTTGATTAGAATTATGGCAAAAAGTTCTGTTTATTACATTATATATATTATATCTGTACAGTAGTTGGGAGGATGCATACTACATATCTCTCGCGTCTTAATTCTAATTTTAATCTATCGTATCTATTAATGCTACTCACTAAATATTTTCAATATAAAATGGAAGTATTCTGTTTTCGGGGCATGCCAGCAGTCTAATTTAAAATGGTGCGGCCGATTACCAGTTTGTATTTAATACTTTTTTTTTTTTAATTAGCTGACATTTATATGTATGTATGTATTGTAAAAAATTACGAATTAACTTAAAAAGTCTCAAAAATATAATCTCATTTCTTATGTACAGTCTCTGATGATATAAAATAAAAAAATAAAAATCTTAACGCTCTCTAATATTAAATATTAACAGGAGGTGGCGCATTTTTCACCAACTCCATAAATTGGAATGGGACATGTAAACTATGCCCATTGTGTTCTACTATTAGATGACCGCGCCGATGTGATGCGCCAACTACAGTTACAGCTTCACCTTTACGCAATTGTTCTGCACCCGCGGTTGTCGTACTATCTTCTGGGAAGTTCATTTTCATTATTCGCGTTTGAGGATAGCCTAATTTTGAATTCCCGGTCACGGTATAGGGTCGAGATGGTGGCACTGGTGGTGGTCGTTCCTGTTTCGAAATTAATTTCTTCATATTGAATTTTTATTAGTATTAGAGAAAATACTTTGTGCCCATATAACTCTATTATATTATGTACTTACCAAATCGAGCCCAAATAGGGTGCAGGTTTGTTGAATTATTTTCGAGTCACATTTTTCGTTGGGATCTGGTGGTGGTGTACCCGCAATCGGTTGGGGACGCGGTCTTGTTGCTGTTCCGGTATTATTATTGTTATTCGCTTGATTCGTTGTCGAGTTGTTATTCGTGGAGGGGCGTGGGGCTAATTTTGAAACGTAAACTTAAAATTTTATAAAAATAAAATATCATTATATGTTGCGCTCACCTGCACTCGGTATAGTTTTCGACAGCACGTTCGTTTTATTCAGCAGAATGTCTCGACTTCGTCGTGCCGTTCCTATTCTTCGCCGCAATTGCCATCCCCGCCAAGTTGCCTGTATTAAAATTGCACTTCTTGTCCGAATATCTGTTCGCAGTTTTTCCAAATGTTGGCGAATTCCCTCGCTCAAAAATATGTGCCGCTTACCAGGCGCCCACGATAACGTTACACAGCCATCCAAATCAGATGGATGTTCAAGCGCATATTGCAAAATTAGTTTACAATCTTCAATAGCTTTTTCCTCACATCGACGTAGTAGACGGAAGGGGGCCAGCATCCGGTACCGACTAGTAAACTGTTTGAACCGCATCCGATGTGGAAAACCGCTTGCCATTAGATTAACAGTTTCGAGAACTTGTAAGGCCCGGATCTGCCGAACAACCGTTGTCCGATCAAATCTACCAGCCAACTCATTTATATTACTCCGAATGCATCGCACAAAATGAGGCCGGGCATGTACCAGCGTCCTTAATAAATTATCGAGTCTTGTATGAAAATCTTGCGTCAATGTCGAAACAGGTTCATCGCCATTAAGTAAATCGGAATGTGAAGTCGGAGCGATCCGAAAACTTAAGCCTCTCGGTACACTATCCATTGAGTATAATGCCTTCAGTTCGCTGCCGAATAAATGTGTAGCAAATCCAAAATTACAAGTATGTTTATAGAATACTGAAACCAAATCGTCTGGTACAACATCCCGGTTTGTATCCAAAAAATCGATAGCATCATATTCGACTCGTCCAGCAAAATGGCGTATTGCAAATATTCTCGGATCATGTGGCTCACTCGCCCTATTCTCCAATCGCAACGAATTTCTATGCTGCACTTTAATTTTGGCGACATAACTTTCTGCCGTTCCCCTAACCGAGCACTCCGCATCTAGCATACTCAAGAGCCCGGTACGCAACGATGATATCAAATCAATACACGGCACATTATCAACATAATCTACTTCGGTGTCGCAAATAATTCCTTCGTCGCGACACGATTCAACTGAACTTTTAAATATATGCGTATTATAAAAATGTTGCATCGTTTCGGCGCATAAATTTATACACAAGTGTTCTAATTGGGCCGGTCTCGGTTCTTCAAATCCAAACATATCAAGTATACCAATAAAACCATCGGTCGCATGTCGTACCGCATTGTTTAGCGCGGCCATTGATTTCGATCCCGAATTTCCACCAACCGTTGAAGCATGTTGACTTGCAATATCGCCTTGATTGTGAACCGATTCATTAGAATCGGAACTTAGAGTGCCTAGCGTAGATCCAAGCCTAATGAAAAAAAATATTAAAGTGGCGTCATAACGAGTATCGGGATTAAATTATGTATTTAAATAAGTTACCTTTTTAAACTATTCGCTCGTCGTACAATTGTCGCAACCGTTCGACAATACAGAGCCTTGGCCAATGAATCTCGTGTCATATTCGACATATTTGCATCACATACTGATTTTATTAACTGTCCTCGTGCATTGTGGGTCCTGGACGTAAGTCCACGGAATAGAGCCGATGCGGATACACCGAGTAAACTAGCAACAGCGTTTAGTTCGGTTTCACCTTTAACATCGACTTCCAATCCCTAGAATTTCGTATAAAAATTTTCTTGGTTAAAATCTTTTTAACGAACTATTCTGCCATCTATGAGAATTTTTATAAAATATTTAAACTTTCGCTCAGCATACAAAATTGCATCGTCATAATATATCAGACGTAAATTACCCATTGTATATTAAAACATCATAGCGAAAATTTATTAACATTAAGAATACTCCGCGGCGCGGTTTCGAACTTTGTTTAGCCAGAGAGACTAACTAAATGTTGCCGCGAAATTTAACACGTACGACCAACGCACGATAAAACAATTTAATAACTAATTTGGTTTGTGTAATGTCT
Organism: Tipula unca; assembly: GCA_951394425.1. Taxonomy (NCBI): domain Eukaryota; kingdom Metazoa; phylum Arthropoda; class Insecta; order Diptera; family Tipulidae; genus Tipula; species Tipula unca. The sequence continues at coordinate 199,971,389 of OX596381.1, forward strand.
AAATTTAAAACTCAATGTAGAAAAAAAAATTCTCAGCTTACCTGTCCGTCGACAAATTGTACATTCCCCAATAGCAAAACAGCCGCCAGTACACGTACTACGTCCAAAAATGGTATTCCTAAAATTCCTAAACACGCTTTCCACGCATGAAATCGTGCCGCATCCTCATTTTCGTCCTGCCTAATGTCACCGCCCTGCAAATATCGTAAATTCGCGGGCGAGTATCCCTCCAAATTTAATTTCATGCGCTCGTCGCGATTCAAACCGGCCAGCATCTGATAGAAAATATGGTAATTTTTTTCATTTGGCAACGGTCGAATGACTCGTGTCTGATCGAGAAAGTAACAATGGATTTTTGTCCGATACAATGCGCCGTCCGTTACTTGCACCTCGATAAATTGACCGATTCGACTTGATTCCGAATTGGTTGCGGTTTTGGCCGAGCCAAGCGATCGCAGTACGGTGAATGCGGCGGCCAAATGTTTGAATGCATCGGTTTCGGGGCCACCACCAGCCACCGCGAACAGTTGTCGCAGTAATAACATGGAACAATGAGTTTTACCCGAACCGGATGTGCCCGACAGTATAATGGCTTGGGGGTAACCGGTTTCGGCCTGTTGTCGTACCGCTTCTTGAACGATGCGTCGCAATTGTGGTGCCAGTGGCAGTGATCGGGTCGATGATAAGGTTAATGGATTTCCAACATCATGATATGGATTTATTGACAGTAATATTGGTCCTACATTTGTCTGGAACGAGATGAAAGCGCAAGGTAAAAAATTAATAGAATTCAAGACAAATCTGGTAACAAAATATGTCGTTATTTTCTTGTCTTGCGGTTTGTTGTTGTTGTGCAATATATAAGACAGTATCACAACCGCATTTTTTTTCTTCATCTCATAATTTTGTATAAATGTATGTATACAACATACCATTTAGTTTTGATCCTCTATATGTGATTCAAGGAGATACAATTTATACATATTTATATGACGACATGATGAAGAAATCCAGTGGAAAATGAAAAGCAAAAGTCTGTTGTGTCTTTGTATTTTATATCAAAGTAGAATATTGCGAAGACGATGATGATACTGTTCCATCACAATCGTACATAAGTATAGCGTATGACCTTCAAAACAGAGACATACCAAATTGTTGAGCGCAAAATTTAACGAAAACAAAATTCTTTGCTTGCAAACCCATAAGAAAATTGTTAATTGTTTTGTTTTTGTTTAAATTAAATTTAAAAAAATATTTTTGAACACTGCGTCCAGGTGAAAATTTGGTATTGCATAGCTAAGTAATAGACGTATAATTGGATAATAATTTTTCTTACACACATATATGTACATACATATATATACAAACTCTCGGCGAGCATTGCTGCCGCGACACAACAACATCATCTTATGGTATGGTGCATCAATGTTGGTTTGGCAATGATGATTGTTGTTATTATTTTTTCTTATATTTGGAACATGTTTTGATTTTTTTTTCACCTTAACTGGAAATAATAATTAATAACGTCTTTCAGTTTAGTTGAATCTGGTTTTTTTGCTTTTGGCGGGAAATTAAAATTTCTTTGTGGTATATTATATACACATTTCGTAGTTCGAACGATTCTTAAAGTATTTGTTTAACATTTCGTACACTCAAATGATACGATTTTGTTTAACAAGTGGATATCTAAAAATCACCATATGCCTGATTACAAAATGGCTTGATATGACTGGCACAAGATTAATACATGCAAAATTCCTAACGCAAAATTATTTCTTAATATTTATTCTCGAAAATCAGCAGCTGCCTTATATAACCTGTCAATTTTCAAAACATATAATTTACATCGTATATACAAAAGCTGAAAACAGTACATAAACCTATCGAATTCAAAAAAATTGACATACAAATAATTACATACGGCTTAAGCCTCAAAAGAAATATGTGTTTAAGTTTAAAACCGAATCGTAACAAAATCATTAATTACAGGATTAAAATTTATTTTTATTTTATATCAATAGCCAAGCTGGCAAGCTGAAATATACTGTATGTACAGTATATACATATATATGTACGTATATAATATGCACACCTAAGACATTTTTACAGTAAATAATATACAAGTTAACACTTAAGTGTGCGATCATTGACGATCATCATAATACCAAATGCGTGTGTTGTATATACATATACGTTACATTCAATGCTTAGTCATTCAACATTCTTCTATTATGGTATATATATTTTAAACAACTTGATATAAATCTCTAACATTCTGTACCATCATTCAATCAATCAAAACGTTAACAAATTCTATATACATACTTTTAAGAACAAAAATTACTGTACAAGAATACCTCGTATAACGTGGTGTGTATCGATCGTTAAGCCAAACAGATTATATAGAGACGGAAAACCCCAAAGACTGAACAATTGTTTACAATTAAAAAAAAAAGGTTATTTTACAATTTTGTTTAATTCTTAGAAAGTTTTACAAATTTTGTTTTAAATAAATTTAAACACTGCGGAAAGGAATTATGGCATTTTATTCTTAATTCTCTAGCAAGCTTAATGAATAAAAGACTTATGTATGCTGGGTATTTAAAAAGCTGGCGATAGGTATATGGTGCATAGGCCAGTATGTGGTGTTGACACTTTGCCAAGTGTTTAATATACAACGGTATTAGATGATGTTCTCTAAAATTATTTAACCCTCATTCTCACAATAGCTGGTAAATTTGGCAGTAAGCAGTTTAGGCAAAAATTTAGATTTGTTTACATTTTATTCATGGAATTGATCAAACATTTGGCAAACATCAACGGAACGTATGGTGCCCTTTTACAGGTTGTGTACGCAGAATGTGTCGGCTGTACGCTATATATTGATAAGCACTGCCGCCTTGTTAGTTTGAGAGGATGCTAAGAGACGTTTTATTTTGGGTTTTGTTTCAGTTACATACGATGCAAGACCGAATTTGGTCAATTCGCACTCGAGTTGCCGCGAGCCTCTGAATGAAATATTGATCGAAATTTTTCCACACACAGGTAGAAAATATTCAAATTTCTTGTTGTTACCTGCAATTGGTAAAATTTGATTCCAATTAATGAAAATCTAAATAGTGTCGAAGTTTCATTGGTGAGAGCTCGAGGGGTCTTCCTTAATCTGTTATCTTACCCATACCATATATATCAGAGGCCGCAATAGTTGGACCCAGACTTGCGCTGAAGTGTGGTAAGGGCAAGAAAACAATTGATATCGTGGATGTATGCTCTTTGGGTTATTCAAAAACCGTATTGAATTGGATTCGGTGCATGTGGAGATACGTATATACCAACGAAAATGAACGTATATAGCTGACGATGCCACTAAGTGGAGCACCAATTGAATTTTCGACAAGAGTAGCCACTTATTGTAGAAGGCGGGGTTCTTCCAAACGAAGATCATGCTAATAAATATTTTGAATTTTGAATATTGCAAAAATAGGAGAAATCTTCAATTCAAGAAATTTCTGCCATAAAGTGGAGATTTGATGAGCGTGTAATATCCAAGTTTTAAAAATCAATAATTCAAATTTCTAGATAAAATTCACAATTGTAAACGTAACTAGAAATTTACAATTTTCGGAATGTGGAAACGTTGAAATTTACAAAAGTACGTCTCTATATTTAAAATCCCTTTTTCTCTGCCTCTATTGGGCATTGAACCCAATACCTCCCGATCTGAACGCTACAGCCATAACGATGGGTACTATTTGCTCAGTATAGGCCAAAGATTTTCATAAATATCGTTTGTAGACGGATCAGAATTATTTTTCGTAGTTCCATTCCATGGGTATACGTAGTTTTAAAATAAACTGTAACCTGTTTTATACTTGATATCCGGGCCCTACAGTAAAACGGGTTACTTTAGGGCATACAATGATCAGGCTCTGAAAATTAAATTAGTTTTCAAGAGTATAAATACTGCAAATATACTCTAGGAGGCAGTCTGGTGACGTGACAGGGATGGGCATTTACGCGCCATCTATTAATTTCTACAACCCGTCGACAACCCTTTGACAACCCAATGCGATTCGGCGAATTATGTACATTGTAATGAACATTAGTTTTGTCCTTTAAGCTGTTATACCTTTTCTTGAATTCACAACTATATAGGAGAGATAAAATTAAAACTGAGACGGGCAATTATTATTTGTCATACGGCTTATAATTTAAAATTTTATTGTACCCTGTTTCAAACGGTACACAATTTACACATACAGCATATGGACAACCTCGTGGTTGCACCAGTTCTCAAAAAAGTTTGTGTGTATTGCGCATACTTCCGTGAGTGTTTTGGCCTTTTGGTTGTAGCAGTAACAGCAGTTTATATATAACATTACCGGTTGTTATGTGGACATTTTTTGGCGAGCTTATTCCGATACTTCCAGTTAAAATTCCATTTATTAATTGGCATACATACACCGATCGGTTACACAATTAATTTAGTTCATCATTTGGTTTTGTTTTCTATTGGTGTGCCAGGTATAGTGGGAGCTGATAGTATGTTTATGTACTTTGTTATTCACACACTGGTATATTTCAAAATTTTGAAAGATCATACGGATAAGTTGAACACGTTACTTGTGAATGAACCAGAAAGTTTACAAAAAATTCAGCAAAAATTGTATGAATGCATTCAAGCACATCAAGAATTTATATCGTACATCGAGTTGGTAGATAAGAGACATTCACAATTCAGTATGGCACAGGTGATCACAAGTGTTATAATCCTCATACATTATCGTTATTCTTGACAGTGTGGAATAAATGGATTATATGGCCATTTATGGGAATGGCAGGACTGTTTCAGCTCCTATAGAATTTTTTTTGCCTTCTCGGAACAATTGTAACCATTCAAGTAAATTAATATAAAAAAAAAATTTAAGTACATACTCGTAAACGAGATTGTATGCTCATATACTTATATTTTACTAAATTGCAGAACGATAAAGTTTCGGACCTCATTTATGGCATTTACTGGTATTTATTGCCCGTGCGTGAACAAAAACTTGTATGTTTAATATTTGTCAAATATTTGGCGTATTCATTTGCTGCGTGAAATCAGTTGTCCTCTGGAACTTGTTACGGCTGCATTGAATACCCTTGTATACCATAAATGATCAATGATATTATACAAAACAAATATATCATGTTTATCGTGACTTGTTTTTTTATTGTTCCATTGCTTTGCAGTATAGGGATCTGAGCAAACAACATGCTAAAAGCATTTAGGATTAAAATTTAATTGAATACAATAATACTTTTTACAACGGGCATTAGTGTTCCAAAAAATTCAGCGTTATGGAACACCGTCACAAGAAATCCGTCAGAATTCCTATACCGAAATAGGCCGATTATGTATAGGGGAAAAAACTGTCCCGCAACAAAAAAAAAATCAGTAATTTGAAAGAAAATCGTTATTTGGCGTTGCAATTCTTTTTCTGGCCGATTGACGGGTGGCTCTGGGCCACTTTGGTAGGTTATAAAGGTGTTCGTCAACACAAAATTAAAATTTGAGGTTAGTTACCAAATTGCGCACAATATTCAAAAAACGTACGATTGAATGCACTAAGTCACTTTAATTTTGGTATTGTATTACAGCAATACGTGTAACTGTTTTTGTGTTTAGCCTGTATCCGAAACTAAACAAAACTCATTTGATAACTCCCTTCATAAGTCGACCTTTCCGCCTATACCATACCGGATCAGCATGCACAACGTGACCGAGCCAGCGTACTCGCGCTGAGATCTTACTTCATGTGCAATATCGGGTATCTTCATCAGATCCCTAATCTTGATATTGTACAGACGAACCATGTGTGTACCATCTTCTTCGCATTCTGGGCCGTAAATCACACCTATGATTCTTCTCTCTCGTCCGTCAGCGTCCAAGTTTCACATTCATAAAAACAACGGACCAGCGATGAAGTGTTTGAATTTTAGCAGTAGTCTTAGACTCTTACACGATAAAAATCGCGATCCTCACCTACACTGTTATAGTGAATGATAAGAGAGCTCTTTTATTTTAACCTTCTCACGCCCTAAAATGTGTTAGTCATCCGTGAGCGCAAAACTTTCACATCCAAACGTAACAATTGGCCTGATCAACGCTTTGTAAAGCTTCAGCATCACGGCACTTGATAGGTGTTTAGATTTTAGCAGTGGCCTTAGAGCATGGATGGGCATTTACGCGTCATCTATTATTTTATAAGTCGACGTGTCGACAACCCGTAGGCAACGTCGACAATGTAGACAACGTCAATAGTGTAGATAATTCCTAGAGTGATTTTGTGAATTAATTCTAAACCACGGTGACTAAATTTCTTTAGGATAAATGCGATATAAACAACGATATAAATTATTTTAAAATAGTATAAAGATGGTTTCAGCTTAGAAAAAGCAGCTCATCAAAATCGATAAAAAAAAGTACAAGAAGATTATAACTTACATTAAAATTAATTAGGAGATCTCTCACGGTAACACGAATTCGTTCAGATAAACAGAACTTTGTCCGCTATAAACGTACCAGACTGCGCTATGGCCAAGTTTTAACAAAATTTAGTGAATGAGTTGTGATGGAAAACGAATCGCACATAAAATTTGATTTGAAACAGGTTAGCTGCAGGGTCAAAATCTGTATCTTGCCAAAAATAATGATAATGCGCTCCCGCTAAATATAAGCACATCTACTAAAATAAATTAGCAAAAAGAGTTAAGATGGCAAGCGTTTTACAGTTGTCTTTGTGACATTCAGAAATTCATTGCGAATCGTGATGGCAAATCAACGCGGCAATTAATTATTAAATTACTATCAAATTTCACATATTGGATGGAACTCGACATGTTGGATGATGGAAAATGTTTAAATTAAATTAAATTTACATTAGATTAACTTTTACAGAAATAGCTTAGTTTCATTCCAGTTGGCCACATTCCACAATATGATACAAAAATAATTTTTATTCCCCACAGTTAATAATATTCTAGAAATCCAACATGTTGGATTTCATCAGAATCGCTTAAGAATTAGTTAACTTTCAGTATAGGTAAGCCTGAACTTCATTCTAAAATCATTTTAGAATCCCATTGCTGAATTTCATCAAAATTGGTTATCAAAAACTTTATTCAAAAATCAATTTAAAATCGCATTTCCATCCAGTATGTTGAGATTTATCATAATAGATCAAGAAATAGCCTAATCCTCATCTAGTAGTCCAAATATCAGATTTTTGAGATGGTAACGGTAACTTGCTTGCGATGAACTGCTTCGGATGTAGTACCAAAGTTTTGGCCTGAATAAGCTAGTTTACACTACTCTAAAGACACACCCTATATAGATGATACGAAGAAGAATCGCGGATGCGATAAGACTGCCGAAAATATGCGTTCTTAATGGAACAATTAATACTGATGGCAAAGTCACATCAGAAATTGCGTAGAATCATCCCTGCCTTAGAGGATACAAAACACAACTGCCTGCTGCCAGCCGCTCTTCAATATCCTAATCCACACTGTTATCGCGAGTAATAAGAAAGCCCAAATCCATTTTCAAACCACAACTAATAAATAGTTTTGTATTTTGGATATACATATGTATATCTCTTGTCGACCAACACACTATACGATCATCATCATAATTTTATAGCAACTGGATATAAACCATTCCATTCTCATATTTATTAAACAGCACAAAACTGAATTTCCAAATTGGATAACCAATAATTAAGCTGAATGCAAAATATGTATTTAATTTACGATTGTTATAGTTTTTAATTTTCTTCTTATCTTTTCTCGATATATGAAATAAAAACTAAAAGTATAAAAGACGCAAAATAACAAGAAAAACTTGCAAATTTATTTTTGTGTATATGTCTACAAGATACCACTTTGAATAATACATAAATTGTACGCGAAGACATGAAATTATGTGTATTTGTAACATAACAACATATATATGTACATATTTCTGTGAAATTCTTATGTTTTTAATTTGCAAAACACAAATTATTTAATTTAATTTATATTCGCGATATTTTATCTGCGTGTACAACGTTTAAAATCCATGATGGTTTACATGACGACCACAACAACGGTGAACTAAAACATTAATTTCGAACATCTCGACTTGACAGTATAATGTAGGGCCGGCCCGATGGTTTTTATTTCATCAAACAAAATAAAAGCTTTCCTGGTTAATTTTTTTTAAACAAACGTAATATTGTTACAATCTGGAAAAATTATTCCTTAAAGCAGCACATAATATTTAATCATTGGAATGTTTTTGTATAAAATCGTCCCCATTACTTACTCCAAGGAAAGCTCGGAACCAGGTTAGTATTTGAAGTCGAAAAGTTTTTTAAAATTTCATTGGCAAGGACGCATTATTTCTGATCGATCTAATACCTGTCATGATAATCCAAATGAAATAGAATTTTTAATAATTTACCGAATATATAGCTCTAAGATCGCTTTCGTGAAAGTTTAGACAAAAATTAAAATACTTCGCAGTCGCTTCATTATAGTTTATCAAGTATGGAAACATATAAAGTATGAATTTAGTAATTTGAAAAAGTTGGACAGCTGTATTGAACCAATATTAAACTGCACTCTTTTCTTAAATACAAAAGCTCACAAATTATATCATGTTAGTAAAATTATCAGGTTCCTTTACCTTTGAAACCTTATCTCTCTTAATTTTCTACTTAAGCGTAAATTGTATATTGTTTCCAGCATTGCGATGCAACACATGCGTAATTTTGACTCTTGCGTCATTTGGTACTAAGCGTCATTTGACGTGGGCGTATATTTGACGCGTGCGTCATTTTGAAACTTGTGTCATTTAAAATGGATCATAAATGAATCCTGCGTATACGCATTATGTATAAAAAGTGGAGCATATGTTCTAATTATAAAATGAAATAATGATTTGTGAAAGCTCACACATTGAGCGTGAAACCTAGACATATCAAATACTGGTTAGTTAATAGCACTGGCGTAAATATTCACTATTAGTCTATCTATAAAATTGCCTCTAACCAGTCCAAAATAATCTTTATTGGTATAATAGCTTTATCAGGTAGTAAGAATCTATAGACAATCATGATTAAAATAAAGTTAGTACATGTACATGCACATATAGCCTAGAATCTAGAATTGAGTGATTGAAAAGGTCTCATATTTTATTTATTTATTTCAATTAATTTGGAATACTCAACCAGCCAGGAAATACAAATTAAGAATGTTGCTGCAAAAGCATTAACCGTGCCAATGCCAAATTGGTGGCCGATGAGTATAGTTGACCAATGTACCTCGTTTATCTATTAAACTAACAATTTGTTCTGCTAATTCCTAAGTATTTACGGGTTGGTAAATGCTCGTATTCCTCCTCCTGTAACCCTTTTTGTCACTTGTTGTATTTTTTAGATGTATCCGTTTTAAGTACGGTGCAGTACCCAAGTATTTTATTTGACAGTTGTAATTCCTTTGCCATTATGAACACCCATTGATATAGCGCATACAGTTTAATCCACTGATTCGATTCAATGTTTTAATATTTTCTTCTTATAGCCATTTGCCTCCATTTGCCTTTGAGTTAGTAGTTCAAACACTTCTTTTAATCCAAGACACAAACAACTGTTTGTACAGGTTAACAGTTTTGAACTGAATATCATACTGTAATAAGATGTCCTTATTTACTTTTAATTGAAGCAACACGTATACCATGTTATCTGTTTTCGTATGCACATTCCGAAATCTCCCCATTTTTTAAATATACAAGCCACATATTGTGAAGAATATGACTGCCCAAAGCAATATACGAAACACAAATTGTTTTTCAAATTTTTAATTTTTTATTTTAAAAAGCTCCCCTGACGCAAAGTTTTGTAAGTTATTTGCGCTGAACAAATTTTCAGTATTTTTTAAAGTCTGTTGGGCCTACACGACATCGATCATAAGAACATTTATAAAATATTTTAATAATTTGAATAATGGCATAAACAGTTGAATTATTGCTAATGCGAAGAAACATCTGGGAGTGATTAAAGGTCAGAAGACTAAACTTGTGACCTACGTCACAAGGAGCTAACCGTCCGTTTAGATTGAGATCCAGTACTATTAAAAGAGTTTACGACTACGGAAACCACAATTTTCAACCTATGCGAAACGGAGAACTCCGATAAACAATATTTTGATAATAATTACTATCACGTGGTAGCTAACCTGAATAAATTCATTCCCTTCATATCAGCAAATCATTTTATTTCATTTCGCCATTGATGATCAGAGGTACGTTTTTATAAGCTTTAATTTGCTTAAGCTTCATTAACTTAAAAACAACCCACATTTCACGTTAATCTTTCTGAAACTGATTTAATTGTCTTTACAAGGAATACTCTTGAACTATCTGTTCCCTCTTTTTTTGGGAGAACGGTCATTAAATGTGACCACGTCAAGCACCCTGGTAGACAACACCTGGATAGTAAACTTTCCTGAAGGAATCACCTGGGCTACAAGCTTGAAAAAGCAACTGCGTGGTGGCCAGTGGTTGACCTAAAGGCTTCTGTAGTCTAGCTTAATGGTCTACAAAATCTTGTTTGGAGAACCATAACTGGAGCTATGTCCTCGACTCCACTTCTTGTTATGGAATCCATTCCTTCCTTGCCTCATTTACGCACCTTTATTTTAGGCACAGCCTGTTCTGTAGCAGATCGATTGGGACAATGAATGTTTTTGATTTTATCGTGGGACATATAGACAAATTTTTAAAAATTAGTGTTCATGTTTACCAGAAATTGGTATCATTAACCAATGACAGACTACTGCTCGAAATCCATTTTTCAAATTTTTTCTCGGTGTCTTACTGAAAGATTTGTGAGTTCGCAGGAATTTCCCAACAAATTAAATGAGTCCATAGTCTTTATTTCTCATTCTAACCTCAGTGCAGGTTTTAGATTCTGCTGTCCTTGAACTGATCTGAGACTTGTTAAACACAAAAGTATTCTACTGTGTACCGATAGTAAAGCTATATTAAACTTTTTCACAAATCCCTTGACTGTTTCCAAATTCGTCAAGGAATGCAAACATTTCATGAACCTTCTTTGTTCTAACAATAAAGTTACGGTTATGTGGGTACCGGCTCATAGTGGCATCGTAGGCAATGAAATCGCGGATTGTTTAGCCAAAGCTAGTTTCCAATTAATTTTAAAGGATTACGCTTTGAAAGACCTAAGGTTTCAGTGGCTTCAGACAGTTAATCTTGGTAGCAATTCTTACGGGACATTGCCGTTTTAAAGATTATCTACATCGTATATGTGCTTAGCACAGATGTTATTTGCGAAGGCTGTTTTGAGGAGCATGATGACTGCCTTCACTTCGTGAGTAGTTTCCAGCTTTCAGTTCTAATCGGCTTCAGGTATATTCAACTTTAGGTCTACAAATTTAGATCTTGGTCTAAATTCGGTTTGCGAAGGCAGCAGTGCGCTTTTGCGAAACGAGATAGAATCTTGGGTTTGCCTTTGTGGCATTAAGTGCGGTATCCTCGTGGGTTCCAACCAATTTTAATAATAATAATAACAATAAATACCTCCAAATATCATATTACATCATGCAATTTATACCAGTCATTTCTAGCTCCAAAAAGAGATCACTTCCATTAATGTCCTTTGTTTTTGCGTTACTGAATTTCATCTTCAAGCATCATCTGATATGATATTAATTCATTTCCTGCTTCTTGTGTTTTTCATATCAATTTTTGCACGATATTCAATTAGGTACTTAGTTAGTGACACTATTCCTTAATGAGACGGTATAGTAGAAATTTCCACAGAGATCCAGAAATTTTATACAGAACTCCTCGAACACAAGTGATTTCAGATCTAATAGCTTTAAGACAGTCTATTCTGCACTAACATCTAGACAACTGTTAACTGTTAGACAGCAAACATCGTGCAGGAGAGGAAGTGGATAGTACCAAAGAAAGAAGTTGCTTTCATGCAGCTTGTTGCACTATCACCAACCATTAAGTTCGGGCTATGGTATCTACATGGCAAATGAAGTTGAATTCTGTCCGAAAATCGATTATCTGTCATATCTACAACTCCGGATCTGTCATATCTACATCCAAAAACCTAATAATGAAAGAAAGCTGCTCCATATTACTAATGCCAGTCGTACATGTGCACTCATTATGTCAAATCAATTTTTCCAAACAGCTCAACAAGACCCAAATAATTCCCACTGTGCGCTGTAAATAATGTGTCTGATGTTCTTTGGGAAGCCAGATCAGCAGATCATTTTTCATTACTAAAAAAATGTGAAGATATCCCCCATTTATATTATGTTCGAAGAATTTTGAGGGAGGATGGCGCCTTAAGGAGGATTGCGCCCCAATCAGTAGGAGAACTGGTCGGGTTGCCAATACCTTGAGCAGTCACAACACTCATACAAAAATTGGTCGCAAAATTAGAAATCCTATCACCAAATATATTTTTTAATTTGGCAGGTGGATTGAATATAATTACATGACGAAGTGTTTATCCATATAAAGAAGAATACACGTACATGTCTTATATGTATGTTTCAATCTTGTAATCTTGTAATCTTGTAATCACATAAATATATCGTATAATAAAATTTATATAAAATAACGGTATAATGATCAAATTAATCAATTATTTATTTATTTAAAAAAAATATATATTACTTTTCTAAACAATCAAATCGTGTAAAGGTAGCCGCGCGCGCACATTATCTGTACATATATAGGTATACACAATTTCAATTGATTTGAAAGAAATTACAATTATATCTTAAATAACATTCATTAAAAAATTCTTTATACCATTTTTACCTATATGTACTCGTATATATATGTATACATACGTATGGCGTTCTTATTATTATAATTCCAAAATACGTGAGTAATCAAGACAATATAATTTTGTATCTTCTTGTATCGCCTGCGTGTATAATAAATATGCTAACAATTGCGAATTGAATTATATTTTGAAAAATTAAAAGGCGGATTGGAAAACACAAACAAAAATGCAATAAAATAAAATTAAATTAGACGTGTCGCGACCGACTATTTCTGGAACAAAATTGCATAATGGCGACAAAATATTGCGGAGATAAATTTCTTGCAGAAGGTGACTATATACAACTCTAAACATCCCCAATGAAGGTCGACAATATTATAACACCAAATCAATTGTGGGAATGTAAATCCAAAACGAAAAATTGGGCTACATATCTATATAGGCTCACCTATACTGGCACACAGATAAAAACAAATTCCTAATTTAATAGATTTCTGCGTTGAACCAAACGAATTGGCTGACATCATGTAATATCGGAGACATGTTGCACGCAAATTCTAAAATCGTCATTTCATCCGTACACTTAACGCACATAAACATACAAACTGGGCACAATTTAAACATATAGTAACAAGGGAATGTCCTTTAGCATAGATGAAATTGAAGAAGCGGTTTCAATCTGTCGATTGAGATTGAGTAATGCTGACCTTTCGGTTATTCCATCAATGAATTACATTAATTATGCAATATCCAATCGCAATACCGATCTAGTCTTATCGGCTGCCAACGGTTCAACCATCCACACATACGGTGAACCGTCCGATCACTGGCGCCGATTTTCTAAACAAATTGTCGACTAATTGACTGCTTGTCGATGTCAAACACAAACGGCTGATTGATCCAGCTACGAAGCTGTCAATAAACTCCACAATGGTTCGTGTTAACACACTAACACCGATCCATTTTAACATCGACAACGGCTACGGCACTCTGATTAAAAAGTACCCATTACTTACAGCAGAGTCGAACTACAAAATGCCAGTCCTACACAACGTGGTTCATCACATCGTCACGGAAGGCCATCTAACCGTGTCGAGACCACGCAGACTAGATCCGGTGCTTCACAAGGCTGCACAAGCATAATTTCAGCATATGGTGGAATTAGGAATTTGTCGAATATCGACATCTTCCGTCTCTAGTCCTAGATATGGTTAAGAAGAATAAAGATCGCGATTGGAGGCCATGCGGGGACTATCGGCGTTTAAACACTGTTACGATACCGGATCTCTACCCGCTACCCCACATTCAAAACTTCACCATGCACTTGCATGGCTGCAAAGTTTTTTCCAAATTTGATTTCATCAGAGGTTATCACCATATTCTCGTAGCACCTGAAGACGTTTTCAAAACGGCAATCACCACTCCATTTAACCTCTTCGAATACACCCGAATGCCATTCGGACTACGCAATGCCGCGCAAACGTTTCAGCGCTTCATGAACGAAGTCGTTTGAGATCTCGTCTTTGTGGCATCTCAAACTGAGGCGCAACACAAACTCCATTTGGAAATACTATTCCAACGACATGTCGAGTTTGATGTTCACATCAAGAGCTCAAAATGCGTCTTCGGCGCATCCAATCTTGACTAATGGCATATCCTTCCGTCACAAGACCAAATCAATGCCATCCACTAAAGGCTGAATTGGCACGCACAACACTCTTGTCGCATCCACTGAGCAACTCAAAGCTCAGCATATCTACTGATGCGTCAAATACTGCTGTCGGAGCAGTCTTGCAACAGTACAACGACAAGTGTTGGGAGCGCCTGGGATTCTTCTCAAAGAAGCTCCCGGATGCCTAAAAAAAATACTCTGCATCCAACAGACTTGGAACTTCAGAATTTACTTTCTGGTTCCGCTTGTCACGCTAGTTCATCAGTGAAACTAGAGCTTTTCAAACTATCTGGCCTAGAAATCGACGGCGAAACGTCTACGGGTGCAAATCGCCCGTACATCGCAGAGCAACTACGTCGAACCATCTTCGACACTTTACACGGTATCTCACATCCTGGTGTGTGCAACTCGTAAATTGATTACTGCTCGATACTTTTGGCCAAACATAAACAAACACGTGACCCATTTATCTTGCCAAAAATCAAAAATTCAACGACACACAAAAACGCCTTTTGGACAATTCGAAATCCTACCTGGTCGATTCGAACACATTCATTTGGGTATCGTAGGACCACTTCCTCCATCCAATGGGTACACATATCTACTCACCTGTGTCGATCGTTTCACTCGATCGCCAGAAGCATACTGCATGAGCGACATGTCTGCAGCAACCATTGCCACCACATTCGTTCAAAACTACGTATCACGAATTGGCGCTCCACTTGACATCACCACGGATCAAGGAACCCAATTCGAGCCGAAGCTTTTCTCGGAGTTAACGAACCTCCTCGGTTTGTATCGGATACGCACAACGGCTTACATACACCCGCAAGCCAATGGCATGATCGGACGTTTCCACCGCCAGCTCAATAAGCTCTACCAATCGTTCTACTTGGTATTCGAGCAACGGTTAAAGAAGATTTGAAGTGCTTACCAGCTGAAATGGTTTACGGTCAAACCATCAAGCTACACAGTGAGTTCTTCGTCGAACATCCTCTATCGTCTTCACCCATAACTAACACAAACATCGACCAAGTTCATTTGTCAAATGGCGCAATGCACAAAAACTGATTAAGGAAAACTAATAAGAGTATTTTACCACCTAGCATAATTTGATAAGTGGTAAAATACTCAGAGAATATTTTTAATGCTATAATGCAAACTGGGGGTCGTGTCATAAAACCTGGAAAATTTTGAAATCTGAAATCAATATTGCAAGAGAAAAGAATCAGTTTGGATTTAGAGAGAAGCATGGAACCGTGGAACAAATTCATCGAGTTGTATCTGAAATCAGAAAGTCGCTAGAAGAAAAACAGTATACTGTTTGGCAGCATTTTTAGATGACTCTCAAGCTTTTGATGTATATGGGCCGAAGGATTAATTAATAATCTTAATACTCCAATTTACATCATCCAATTAACACGAAATTCACGCAGGCGTCCCACAAGATAGTGTTTGGGACCAATATTATATTTCATATACACGATCACATTTAACGACTTCTAATTATGTATGTATCAACATTTGAAGATAATACAGCAATAAAAGCTAAATACGCATCAAAATCCAGGAATAGCGTCAAGAACATTTGCTTGTAATTCTGCAAGAACATTTGCGTGTAATTGAAGCATGATAAACTAAATGGAGAATTAAGGTCAACGAATGCAAATCGGTGATGAACTGGCTAATTGGAAAATAATCAAACTTAGGCCTATAGACAATAGATTTGTTTTAAAATATAAAATGGTATTTAAACCAATTTTGATTCAGCTACTATATCCTGGAGCATTCGATAAATATGCAGTAGATAAACCAATAAACCGTTTATACGTCAGCATTTTGAGCAGCAATATTATTCGATCAGTATAGTGTTACAGAGTATGATCAGATTTTCACGATTTTATTTTACCTGGAATTTTTGCGGCAATAATTATCTACCCTGCAAATCTAGCGCTTTATGTGCCTATCGCTTTATTATAAATTTTGTGCACCCGCTAATTGTAATTTGAGGGGTTTTGAAATTTTTTTCCGCCGATTCTAGAGATTGCCACATGCACTCGACTACATATTCCGATAATTTTTACTAACTGTAATTTTGTATCCATGTGGATTATATTATAATTATTTTAAGCTTGTATAGCATCTACTACCGATCCTAGATGTTCATAGAAGAAATGAATTCATATGAACCCAGTGCGATGAAGTTAAATAAAACAATAATTTCACCATCGACAAACGATTTAAATTTTATTTTTTATAGGTCACTTAAATGAAGAAAAACGTATGCCAACCGGAATGGACAGATATATTACTGTCCAGCTAGCAAAACTAAAGCATCAAGATTGGAACATGGTAGTGATCAAATACTTCTCAGGAATAGATTAGCTATGGCACCAATTTATTTGAGATAGGCATTAAACAATGAACTCGTCAGAATAATTGATATGTTAACTGACCCCAAACTGTATATTGTCCCGCTCAAAAGGGTCCCAAATAAGAGGACAATTGCCTAACTGATGAAAGCACACTCAAATGACCTGGAGAATATTATAAGCAATTTTGCATAACCATAGAATACCTAAAGATAGCAGAAAGAAACATATAGGACACCAAACATCCGGATGGAAAAGCACTGAGCGAAGAATAAACCATTATTAACTCAACAAATATGATAAAGATCAAATCCAAGCAACTTCAATTAACGAAAAAAATCTAGATTATTTACCTTCTGAACATCCAGCTTACTGACCGTCAGATAGAAAGAAAATACTTGATTTTATAGATTTCTGTATAACTAAAAATTTGCACTCACCAATGCTCAGGTAGAAGATTGCTATGATTTATCATCCGATCACTCACCAATAATAATAACTCTGAATACTCCGCGAGCTTTAAAAGCAGAATTTCCTCAATGTTTAACAAATAAATTAACTAAAAGGGCTCTATATAGAAATATAGTCGAACAAAATTGCCAATTGGATATCCAACTCTGCACTCCATTTCATATATAATGAAAATAACAGCAAAAGTGCCACATATTAGTTGCTCTGAAAAAGTTAATAAGCCTTTCCCTAATATGCTGCAGTGAATCTAAGAAAAATGGACAATACGCTCACTATGGCAGCAGCAAAAATCTCCATTACTAAAATGGAAATTAAATAGAGCTATCAAAGCACTGAAAGGAGCATGGAGAGAGAAGCAGACCAAAGGAATCCAGAGTTACCTTAATGAACTGTCTTCGATGGAGAAAACAGATTATTATTCGCTATGGAAGGCTGCAAGAAAACCAAATCGAGCCCACGTGGAGAAAAGTTGAAAATACCACCAAATAAATAGCAGGACCCAGAGCATGATAAATGCATAAAACTCATAACTAATAACCTTAAATGCGATTATGAGATGTGGGTAATTCCCTCAAAAATGGAAAATATTGCTAATTACAACGATTCCGAAGTCTGGAAAAGGCAAAACACAAATTGCGTCGTACAGGCTAATAATTATACTTCGGGTAATTTGGAAACTTTTTGAAAAGATGGTTTTACAAAAAATTAAAACCAATATTATCTGAAATACCCACTATACCAATATACGAATTTGAGTTTTGAGAGCAACATATAGTACTTTAGAGAAGGTGCATAAAGTTGTAACCACATAGTAATTCTTAAGCTTTCGACAAAGTAAACAAAGACACATAACATTTACGTTAAATAATCTAACAACTCTAGCGGTGAAATTAAACAATGTCATATCCCTCAACAAACAAACATCAAATACTTACTTGATGAAAGGTTGACATGGATAAAGCACATTGAATGAAACCGCAATCAAGTAAAAATAAAATTTTCAATAAAACTGATTGGAATAAAATCAAAACTTTCAATAGAATGCAAGGTTTTACTATTTATATGCAAAACGATTCTGGTCCCTATATATGGACTTATGGAATTCAACTGTCGGGCTGTCAGCGTCAAAACCAAAACTCCGTTTAAACGAAATAGCAACATCCAGAGAGACCTTAGGATTAAAACGGTCGAATAGGTGATGCAAGCACAAAGTTTGAAGTAACCTATCTGCATGTAAGTTTCCCCTGTGTATCGATTCCATTAAAATTATTTGCTGTTCTGTTAAACCAGTACAGTTTTCAACTTCTACCTGCGGTTTAGTTTCGCTCTCTGAAGCGGTGATGAAAAATGTATTGGCATTAATTTTACGGTGATATCCACAAAGAAAGCCGAAATCCCGCAGCCATAAAGAATTTTCAAGTTCCAACTACATTTATGTATATCTAATCAAGTTTTATGAAAAAGTGGCGTGTGCAAATTTTTTTTTGATAGTTAGTAGTAATTTGATTTTCTTAAATTTTTTAATGATTGCTTCAAGCGTTAGCCTTTCAGACACAGTACACAGATCAAAAAAATATATCCGTTTTTTTCTGATAGAACCGAATAAATTAAAATATTTTCAAACCAAACCAAATTATTTCTAGAAACGGTATGGAGCTGGGATGTTGGCAATTTGGTTCAAAATTCGGATAAATCTATGTTCCCGAAAACAAAACAGCACAAGTCCACTTCCCAGTCGAGTGTATGTATACGAGTAGTTTAAATCGTTCGTTTATACCAAATGAACTAAATTTATTATATGGAATATAGATATCGCACGTTGTATATGACTGTCAGAATACCAAATTCCGATCACTTCTGCGTAATTGAACCATGAGAACTTGAGGAGAAAACCTAAAAATCCATCTGGTACGGATGGAGTTTCTATATGTACCCAGAGATTGGTAGTACTTATATGATAATGTAATGGACTACTTAACATAGGAATGAGTATATGCTGATCATATATAGCGTTGATAGAAGAATTAAAGATGAATGAATATTATACATCTCTGTACACAAATGCTTGAGTATATGAAAGTAACATCGACTTTTCGTAATTCCATGAAAATAGGCAACAATCATATAGAAAATCACTGCAATCAACATTGAGGGTCACCAAAATCCACATGGCAATATAAAAACAGTGAATAATGACATTAAAATCAGCAACCTCGAAGCGGAGATAGATCGCTCAGGACAGAACATCTAGAGGACCACATCTGATTAATCTCAACAAGTATTCGGTTATGGAAATTGTGTCGTCTTCCGTCTGAATAATTACGGCATGTTTGATTGGTGACCCAAGAAAAAATACTATAGATGATCTACAGCAAGGGACGCAATTATCCAAGGAATTTTGAAGTAAAACTATACATAAAACACCTTTGATTTGAAAAATCAAACTCAGTTTAAGCAACGGCTTAAATTGGAACAAGGACCAACACTCGATTACACCAATTAACTTAAAGACCACTCTATATCACAATATTATATATTATTGCTATACTTTTTCGTTAATTTATTATTTCCCAAAAAAAAAAAAAAATAAAAAAAAAATATAATCTGCAATCAGACGACCAACAAAACCTAACATAAGAGACAAGACAAACCAAAAACAACAATGATAAAAATACTTAAAGGAAAATTCAAGTCAAGATGTATTAATTTTATTTATTTCTGATCGATTTTTGGAAATTCGAAAAAGATCAAGAAGTTAACAAACAAAAAATAAAAAATAAAAATTGGCGGGAAATTAATATTTGACCAAAATAAAATTTAAATTAATTGTGCGCGGTGTGTGTGATTGTGCTGTGTATTACATTATGACAAATCAGGAAGACAAACGAACGTATATACATATATCGAACCAGACAGGTAAATAATTAATTAATTAATTAATTAATTTGTTCATTAAATTAATGTTGCGTATATACAGCAATTTTGGCCAATTATATTATATGCGTATATAAATTGTAATGAGAGTACATAAATATTATAATTGGTGCCGCGGTGCTTTAGAGCTCAGCGATCATATGATTTTCTAAAACTTACGTCATGCGAGGGTTTTGTGTGAAACATTCTCATATATAATCTTATTTTGAAAAATATTTTGCACGAGACACGTTCTACAGGTTAAAGAACATATATTTTGTTATTAAGAGTTTTATGAAGCTGGTTGAATTTTTTTTCATGTTACATGTATGTGTGTGTGTGTGTGTGTCTGTATGTATATAAATCTTGTGTGTTGCTTAAGAAATCGTACGGTTCTGCCGTGTACAGAAGAAATAACGATTTATTTTTTTATTTTTAAATGGGTCTTAAGAAAATAAATTTTATTTTGAAGGTTGCGAATATTATATATTGGTGAAATGAACGATTTTGTAATACTTGGAACTAATATGTGTCATTATTTCAGGCTTCATATACAAGTCTGTAAAAAGTGAATAAAATTAAATTTTCATATACCTGACCACCCTGTATACGAATTTTACGAGTATTTTCATTTATCTTCTATATACACACATTTTACTTTCAATTTTGTAAAGATACATTTTGTTGTCTTCTGATTTTATACACAACAATACAGAAAATAAAAAATGCATTGACTGGCTATTTGTGTATTCGGTTTTGATTGCCAAAAAAAAAAAAAATGTTAAGAATAAAATAAACTAATTTTAAATTCATAAATCTTTTAAAATTATATTGATTTTTCGCCGAAAACGTTTAGACCTTAAATTATGTGCGCGGATTGGATCATATAACTACATAATAAGTAACATATTCCGCGTGCACATAATTTCCAACTTCCTCAATCCAAATCATATATCTAGATATACATAACATATATAGTTTTATACATTGTATTTGGGTGATCACGATCGGTTGAGGCAAGTGCAACCAGACATCATTGAAAATTCATTTTTAATCTTTTCTTATTCCACAATTAAGTATTTGTTTTTAACATTTTATTCTTTTTCTTATGCTCGTCTAAACCAGCACTGGTCAAATCCTGCAGATGATGGGTACATTTTTTTTTTTTTTATATACGTAACCCGTGGAGCATTGGTTGAGCAGCGCTGGCCTAAACTATACAGAATTACAGCATTTATATATACAAAATTCAAACAACGCACGTGAAATAATAATCTGTTACTTATGTTCAAGATTAACAACACGCATATATTTTATTTGCGCATATATACTTGGTACGGTCAAGCTTTATTCTAAACTATATAAGTCAATCTTTTACAGCAGCGCTTAAATGATATTTTTTATCCATTACATTATTTTGTTTGAAGAACGTTTCTTAATAAATTGTTTGTGACAGATACTTTCGCAAAGTTGGATGTTCCTATTAGTTTCCACGAATAATTCTACTGGACAAAATATGTATGTGTCCAAATTCTATCCAAAAAAAACTCAGTGGCAACAGTATAAAAATTTTGTTTATCATAATTTAGGGTCAGCCTAAAATAAATGTATCACGACATAATTCACGAAATCAGCACCCCTATTTGTGAATCCGTTTCGAATTGCAATTCGTTTCGAATGATAGATTCGTTTCGAATTTGAATTGGTATTTGTGAATTCGATCGTAAATAGAACTATACACTGTCACAAAATGAAAAGGGAAATTTTTTTTAATGGTTACACCTACTTGAAAAATATAAACTTTGATTGAATTTTGACGTTTAGTTTATTGTTTTGGAGTTCAACAACAATACGCATCACTGTTATATGTTAAAATGTTGTAATTTTTCATGTCCCAAATTTATAAATATGTACAAACAATAAAATTTATTAAAACTATGTTTTTGTTACATTATTTCTGTTTATTTTTGTTATGAAACTATTATTGTCCTCACAAAAAAAAATATTAACAATTATAGTATATATAATTATTATTATTATTATTTTATATATAATGTAAATACTATATAAGTATATATACATAAGTACATTATGTACATATGTATTATAATATATTTATACATATAATATAGCACCGGTTGCCATTTTTATTTAGTTAAAATTTTAAAATATCAAATCCTTTTATATGGGTTCGTCAACAAAATGTATAACGAACAGAAATTCGTTCATGATCGTACAATTTTTAGTCGAAAACGAATTGCGCGATAAGGGAAATTTGTGTTCGTTTTAGGTTTTTTCATTTCGTTTCATAGACTGTGTCCGAATCGTGTGATAAAAAATCGTGAATTAATTTTTTGATATTTACTTGAAAATACCGAACACACCCAAATTATTCGAGTCTATTACCATGATAATTTGTGACAGCTATCGAATAATTTGTGTACGCATGTGCAACTTTTGATTTATATATACATAATAATTTAATCTACAATTATTAATACTTATAATAATAATAACGTGAGATTAAAAAGATTATAGGATCCATTATTTTAATATTAAATTTTTTAAATTTTCTGTGCAATTTATTAGATGTCACAGAAAACTTGAGGTTATGAAAACTAAAATTGACATATATGACGTGGGGAAAAACTTATCGGGTGGGGAGATTTATTACACATTTCGGACAGCATAATAAAAAATCGTGAATTTAGGGGAATAAATATCAAGCAAATGTCAAAAAATTAATTCACGATTTTTTATCACACGATTCGGACACAGTCTAAGTAATACGTTTTCGTTGATTTATTGTACGTTTTCGAATTCACAAATACCAATCGTTCGAAAACGTCGTTCGTTTGGTCGAATTCGAATTCACAAATAGGGGCCCAGCCTAAAAAAAACTATCATGATAGGAAATAATATCACGACATATGTATATTGTACTCCTAGCTCAAAAGTGACTCTGTCGTGACACAACAATTACGATAATATTCGAAAGATGTGGCGAGATTTTGAAAATTTGACACTAGAGCCCAGTTATTTTTTTAGGAACCTACAGTGTTGGAATAGAAAGATTGATTCACCATCTTTCCATTCTATATAGTCACCATATGAGGAAATCTCTGAGATTTGGATTATTTGACATAGAACGGAACCTCTTCTACACAATATTCGATGATTTTGAGAGATTTTGAAAATTTGTCACTTGAGCCCAATTATTTTTTATGGAACCTGAAGTGTCGAAATAAAAGATTGATTTGCCATCTTTCCATTCTATATATAGTCACCATATGAGACAATCTCTGAGATTTGGATTATTTTTATAATTATGAGTTTAACCGTTTTATCATAATTATTTGAATCTGATTTGGCCATGTTAAATCCATATTAAATTTCATTAGGTTTTAAACAGACTCCGGTCCATCATCTACCTCTTGTATTTTTGAACTCTAGAAAAAGTTATTTTTTATTTAATTCCAAACATTTTAACTTGCTGGAAAAGACTGAATACGCATTAATATGCTCGCCCAATTGCTCAACTTCGTGCCGACTATTTTCCTAGACGGTTAAACCATGTTGTGTAACCGAGCATCAGTGTGGAGCATGATTGAAAAATGAATTTTTAGAATCGAATTTAACGAGTGCAATAGAATAGTAAAACTTCATTTCTGGAGGTCATCTGATTTAATGATGTCATATTTGCCCAGATGATTGCGTCGAGTACATTGCCGAAATGAGTTTTAAAATTATTCATCTAAAATTATAACGAAAGGTTTGGCTAAACTGTTTTTAATATGTTTTAGTCCGAAATCCGAGTCATAATATTAAGAAAATGACCGTGTACAACACAACAAAATTTTCTGATGAGGTGTTTGAAAAAAAAAACCGCTTACGTTGAACTGCAGAAGTTTCTGACTTCTTATACTATCATTCAAATTTCGAATAAAATAGAAAATTTAAATGTTGAGAGGGCATTTCAATTTATGAAAATAAAATAATGGAATGCGAAGCCAAGTATTGGACTAGTCATATATAGGCGCTCTTTATATCTATTATATCCTACATCAACGATCTGCGAAAGTATCTATCTTATTTACAACAATTAAAAGCTGCTTCAACGAAAGAAGGACACATCCTCGCAAAATTTCCCGCAGCCCAATTGATCACGTGTTAATTGGAGAGCTCGGGTTATGCAGGATGTGCGAACTTATCGGTCAGCTACCAAATACGTAGCCAGCGATCATTATTTGGAAGTTTTCGTACATGTCCGAGAACACAGCGAAACGCAAGGAACGTTTCGTCGGTGACGCCCTGATAAATGAAGATCTAAAGAAACGATATCAGGATCTTGTCAGCGACAACATTGAGGAAGCTAATTACCAGTCTGACTGTGTGAACTATATCTGGGAGGTACTGAAAACTTCGGTTGTTAGTGCTGTTCAACAAACTTTAAGCATAGTGAAAGTCAGACCCAAGAATGGTTGGTTTGCTGACGAGTGTCGTCTGGCAGTTGAGCAACAAAATAAAGCCAATAGTGAAGTACAACGACGTCTAACAATCACGAGGAAAAACAACGGTACTCTTATTAGGAAGGGAGCTAAGCGGATTTGTAGACAAAAAAGGCCGAGGTTCTGAAAGTACAAACTCAGTAATGAGCCAATTACAGGATTTTATCATACTTTCAGACCTTTGTCAACTGCCATTCGAGACCTCTGCATTAATTCGGAGCTTTTCATATTCCGCTTAAAATGTGAGAATTCCGAGACCGCTTGAAGGCGCATAAGGCGTTTTGTTTTTTATGTATTCTTCTTATCTGCTCGTATGAGACTATCTGTATTTTACTAATGGGTTCACTATTAAAGTTCTTCGCCATACGACAGTATGAAAGACATAAGGCTACAGTGGCTTGCTTCTTCTAGCATGCCACTGTAGCCTTACATTTTTCAAAGCGTATAGTTTTTTACTTTTCTAGCGTAGTTGAAAGATAAGGGAACCGCGGGTTCAGGACCAATTAGATCTCATTGCCTTCGATGCCAAAATGTGCTCAAAATACTCGTATACCCATACGGTGCGGTATTGTTGGAACCAAAAAGGTTAATGACGTGTTTATAATCCTTGACAAATTTAGAGAAGGGTAAGGTTTTATTCAAAGAATTCAGAACAACTTTGTATCTATACACTGAATGTATATGAACATCGAAATTCAAAGCCTCAATAACATCATGTGCCAGTGCTATTAAATCCACCTGAAAATAGTGCATATAGCTAATCCAAACTTAAGATAAGACCAAGAGGACAGTAGATTGTAACTTACCAGTTCAATAAACATATGTACCAATTGAAATAAAAGTATATAAGTCAGACAGAGATATGTATGAAAGCACACTTCCGAATTGATTTGATATTTGAGCAATTAAGAAGAGTCGATACCACATGGCGTGATGCATAATGTATGTGTGTTAAGTTTTGGCCCCAATTATTCTATCATCATCCATACATATGCCATGTTTAAATCGATCGCCGATCAAAAAAAATATTTTTTAGCCCCGGGTGGATTCTCCGCAGTTAAAGTTAACCGGTGGATATTGTAGAGTTAAATATTTAACTATTAGTGCAGATATTTTCTCTGATCTTAAATTTACCGCTATAACATTTTGGTTTTTGTGCTAGACCTTGTGAAGGGTTAATAAGAATGTCTAACTTGGTTCAAATATGTACTTTAATTTGGTTAAGTCACAATGCACTATACGATCTAAACCGCACTAACTCATTCGCAAATTTCATTCAATTCTATATGATGACAAATTATACAAATAATTTTGCGTGCAGTATCGTTTATACGATTTAGCTATAATGTTAAGTGGTGAACCAACGGTGATTTAAATCTATTCAGAATTATATGATTCATATTGCAAGAACGAGATGTTTTCAATTATAATCACTTATATTAGCACTGTAACACATTAATAGTGACTAATGACCAATATTACGAATTAGAACACTTGAAATGGTTGTTCCCATTTCCTTGAATTGAATATATATGCGCGCTGTCTTTTTAATGTACATACTTACATACATGATTGAATTGAATTAAATTTCACAACACACAATGTTCTCTGAACACTGGACACTAAAGTTTTATTACTACCAGAACCAGTAATTCCGTAATTCAATTGAAAATATTTTGTTGTATTTAAAGTTAATGACATTTGATTTTTATGTTGTTTTTTTGTATTCGACTTTAAGTTGTAAGAAAAATGTGCATAAAATATATAAATGGAAAGAAATGTTTGGGAATAGCACAGCGAGCGACCGGTAGCAGACGATATACATACATACATACATATATGTACATATGTACATATATGAAGAGAAGAAAAACTTACAACAAATCGATTTCGTGTTTATTCAAATTAAAAAAAAAAATTGTAAAATGAAAAATTACATTACTATACTTACAAAATGTTTATTATCATTAAATCGTGCATTTAATGTTCGCATGACAGCATCTTCGGTTAGTGGTCCTGATAAATGTATTAAATCATCCATATCAATAGACGATTGCTTTGGTGATGATAGTGTTGTGGTTAAATATTGCCCGTTGGTATTTCCGCCGCCGCCGCCTCCTCCTCCGCCTCCGCCGCCGCCACCGCCGCCACCTCCCACACCTCCACCGTTGCTGCCTACACCGCTATTCAATAGATTATTGTTCGCGGATGATAATAGCGATGTTGGCATATTTTGTATTAAATTATTACACAGACCATTCCCAATCAATTGGCTCGGTTGATGTGATATTTGATGTGATGATAATAAATTACCCGATTTGGTGTTGAGTGTGGATGATGTTAATGTTGTACCAATGCCGCCTGTTATTGGTAGCTGCGGTGTATTGTCAATTTGTGTGCCACATGTTGAACGTCGAGGTAGTGTACCACCACAATGTGGTATTTCTATTTAGAAAATATATAAAGAAACAAACGATAAAAAGAAAATTTATTATAAATTTTTATATTTTTTTGAAATATTTTCCAACAAACAACGTCGTTTCAACTAAATTCTAAGGTTAAAGTTTTTAGTGTTGAATATTTTTATTTTTCTAAAGAATTTCTTCTTGGCTTCGTTTTATAAATTGTATATTTTATTTATAAAAAATCTAAACATAATTTTAATTTTTTATTTATTTACCTAGCTTCCTGATCAGATACTTGTAATAAATTAAACTTAACTAACTTTTACATATTTCAATATAATATATAATAGAGAAATTCTACTATGTATATACATTTATGAAAGAGAACATGAATCATGATTATTGTAGTTTCAAAACCGTTTGACTTTGATCAATATATAGGCGAGCCTATCCCGTATACATATATGTATATGCATAAAAAAACACCTGCTAAGATGTGTATAAAGACTGTCGTTTGCGTGTGACTCTTATTGGAAGAAGTATTTACGAAATAAACAAGTTCTGCGCTGCGCACGGTGATGTATAAAATCATTTTTTCTAACAGTGGATGCGCGAAATGCAATCAATTAATCAAATAAATTGTATTTACCTATAATTTACCTATCAAAAGTACAGCAATAATGTTTGCATTAGCAAATGAAAATGTTTATAATTAATTGCACGAATAACTTTTATATATAAATAAATACAATTTATTGTTAATTTTGTTATGATTAATTAAAGTTTGAACGGAGTTAAGTCGTAATGCGCGGTGTCATTAAGTAACATTTCATTACAATAAACTTTCTCTTTATAACTATATAGATGAGTAATAATTGCATGATTACGGCACAGGATTCAGCAATATCCGTCAATTTATAAACAATTACTTACGCATATAATGTGTTTATGCCTTCATCTCAGCAACGTCAACCAAAATTTTCAGGTATTTTTTATTTCGAGGAGAATCACAATTTTTGAATATAAAATTGAAGAGTTAAATTTTTATGAAATTTTTAGAATTCCCAAATAATTCTCATTTTCATTCAATTTCAGAATTATAAAACCCCACATTCTGATTAAACTTTCAAACTCATAATACTTCTATACTAAACTCAATAAAATCCTCAGAATTTCTAAAATTTTATAAAAATTTAAAATTTTGAATATCATCAATTTCAATACAATTTTCGGAATTCTGTATTTTAACAAATTTCTGACCTTGATAGGCGATCCAATCATATCCCAGCAGTGGAATTATAAGTAGACGGACACCAAAATAGGGACGACCAGGTTCGAATACGTGTATATTTTTTAAACTAAATTTTTGTGGGAAATTTGCCAAATGCAGACAAGGATTTTCTAACTTCGAGAATAAATAAAATGTTTAGATTTGTATACGACATTACATTTCTTTTATAATTTAGGATAACATTTTCGAGTTAACCGAAAATTTTGATTTCAACAATTTAGGTGTTCTAGGAATAAAAGAGAACACGGAAAAAAATATTCGATTTTAAATCAGAAGCGTGAGAAAACCTAAGCACGTGCATGAAGGAACTCATTGCTCTTCAAAAAACCCTGTGTCCCAGGCCTATACATTTCCCAACAGTGGAAATGACCTCGGAAATCTTGGAGCTACATATATCCTTGGGCCGCATGTAAAAAAGGCTGTTTCGGATTTCCAAGTATAGTCAATAGCCGATTGTGTAAGCTACACTTGTTCAGTACTCAGATAAAGCCCTAAGATAAAGACTCATTTTACAGTGACTTGGACGATCAGATGGGATCTATACCCGAACGCAATGTTACAATGGTAATTCAGGCCAACTTGGGTGAAAACGTAAGTCCGTACTCCCGACACGAAACTGCTACCGATAATGGTGAGAGAATGATGTATTTTGCAATTGTTCACGACCTTAGAGTTGCAATAAATGCACATTCTTCCCACACGGAATATTTCAATTGTGAAAGTCTGATAAATGAAAATCAAAAGAAACGATATCAGGATCTTGTCAGCAACAGCATTGAGTGTGCGAACTCTGTCTGGAAGGTACTGAAAACTTTGGTTGTCTTCTCAACAGACTTTAGGTATAGTGAACCTCCTTTGATCACCTTCTACCGGAGGTCTTAGTTGGTGACTAACAACGAGGATTTCGTCCGAATCGATCAGTCACTGATCAGGTCTTTTCGTTGCGGATGATTCTATCTAAATATTATGACTTGATCAATCGAGAGAGTAAGTGGTCTGCCCTGGAATACCTTGGAATGCCAACAAAATTGGTACGACTGTGTAGAATGACAGTAACTCAGTGTCCATGTTGGACTCCAGTGCAATGAGTCCAAAACAAAATACATGATCTCTGGTTATATCGGGACAATGGCACACCAGATTTTAGTAGTGGCCACTACACGTTTGGAGAGAGTGAGGAGGTTCAAATATTTAGGTTCTCTTATCACTGACGACAATAATATGGGTGATGATATTAAAGTGCGGCTCGCGGCTGTCATACGATAAGAAGTATACCTATAACATTTGATTTGTGTTGGCTCTAGTTTTTGGTGACAATGCTGGAATGAAGCCCAATTTAGGATATACCCAATCGTTTAATGGTAACAGATATAATGCAGAAGGACCTAGTGGAAGATACCTTATCTTTATGAAATCTTAGAAATTATACATCTGATTTAGAATTAAGCGAGGCTAAATTGACTGGGGTTATGGAAAAATGTATTTTCAGTCAAGTGCTGTCATTTCACGTTACCCAAATCATGCAAGCATAAAACAAAACGTCAGCCCGAGAGATGTGGACTTTAATACTCTTTTTTCCGTTAGTAATAGGGGACCTGATTAAGAAGTCTGATAATTTTTCGGTACACTTTGTAATATATTCTCCTATAAATATTTAAAAAGACATCGAGAGCGAGGTCTTACGCCCACTAATCTACGCGGTTGTGACACGTAAAATATTACGTAGATTACTTGCCAATATTTTTTAACGACGTGAATAACTTACGATGTTATTGCGTTTTGAAATTGAATGCACCAGTTCACATTTATTATTTTGAAAAAGGGTGATTCAGCTTAATCTTATGAAGAAACTATCATAAAAAACTAATTTTATAGGTTATCAACAAACAGTACAGCATAATTTTTAAAATTATAACATCCCTGGAAATTGATAGAAACACTGATAGAAATTGATAAATAATATGTAATTTGACAGTTTTAGTTTTAACTTTATCTCCCGTACAGTTTGTGAAATAATATCAGAGCTGAAAAATAACAGTATGTAACAGATAATAAACTATAAGTTTGCGACAAATATTTAAACCTAACTTATTTTGCTAAGATGGTAAGTTAGAAAAAATGCATTGAAGATTGACGGATATATTTACCCTAGCTTTTTATATCCGAGCTCTAAATCAATAAACAACTCTTTCTAGTTAAAATATTTTGATCTTATGGTCGGATTGGAATAGCTCGCGTAAATATATACGATTTCGCGAACCAACCTGCAATAGGGATTACAAGGAAGAAAAGGATTTATACGATTTTTAACTACTGGTAAACCTTTTTCTTCCTGTACTTACTTTTACAAAACGATAGCCGTCGAAAATAGTAAGCGAATTGAATAGTAGAGCGCCAGAACATCTGAGCTGATTATCGAGTGATAAGTGGGTGAAATATTTATAGCAATCAAAAAATGAAGAACTTTTCAGTGAGCTTCGTAAAACATCAGATTTTTGTTTTCAATACTTGGCCAAAATTAAGGCTGCCAGATGTTCTGTTTCTCAAACAGATCTGGCCTTTTTTGGAACAATTTGTTTTTTTCGTTAATAATTTTCTTTTCTGTTTTTTTTTTAAATCCTTTGAATACGAAACTACTTTAATTAAAAAACTAAGTAATGGAGTATACAACTCATAAGAACCTTTTAAGATAATAATAACCGGAAGAAAGCATAAGCAAACACAAGAAATTTATTATTTAGACGAACTTCAGGGCCTTGAACTCCAAAGAAACCCAGTTAATCCAGTTTCTCTGGATTTCGTTGCAATTCAGTAATTTCTTGCAACTTGCCAAAATCTTCAGTACTTTACGTAGGCTTCATCGTGGCTCTGCAAGGTACTGTATGTTTGTAAAGGTTTAAGTAATTTTTATAATTTGAATTATTTTGAGCTGTTTTTGCCTGTCCTTGACAAAGTGAACGGGAGTTTCAATGATGGGCTCAATGGACCGATGAGCGAAATAAATTGAAAGGTGATTCTAAAACTGTCACTCACCACATGTATCGCATTGATCCTAAAGAAATCTGGTCACCGTAGTTTAGACCTAGTTTACAAAATCATTGTAGGAGTGGTCTAAATTATCGACATTTTCTACGTTGTTGACATTGTCTACGTTGCCGACGGGTTATCGACATGTCAACATAAAAACGAAAATATTATGACTTTTGAGTGAAATTTTTGTTTACAAATAAGATAATATCACTTTTAGATTACAAGTAAAATTTGTTGAAATGAATCAAAAAAATTTCTGTGGGAGCCGTTTAGAGTAATTTTTTTGAATTTTAATGTAGTTTTATATTGAGTGAATTATACAAATTTAAGGAGTTAGATAATTTTGAATAATTCCAACGAAAATGTTAAATTCCACGTCACTATAACAAATTTAGCTGCGATAAAATCTAGCATTTTATTAAAAGCATTCAAATTTATATTACGTGTTTCGTAAAAATATCTCCAAAATACATAGACATATCGAGTTCTATAAATTGATAAATCCAAAATAAAAATAATTTTTTAAACATCCCGTCTTGCAGCAAACGTGACCCATATGTCGTTCATGAATATTAAGAATAATAATTGATTTGTTGAAACCAGAATTGTGACAATATATACCACATGTGGATTTCTGAGAATTTCGATTTTATTTAACACAATCCTTAAAATTTCACTCGTCATCACTAGATTCAAATTCAACTTGAATTATAATAATTTTTATTCAAATCATTTCCAATTATTGTTTTTAATTCAAACTTCGTTTTATAGAGGTCTCGTGGTTCATATTTTTTTCGAAATTCCACTCAATTATTATCATTCAATTAAATTTTACTCGTAAATTTTACTTATATATTTTTTTACATACTAAAGTCCATTCAAAATTAAAATTTAGCTGTATGTTTCAAATTCAAATTTATTATTCAAATTTTCACAATTTTTTTGAAACTTTTCATTGAGTAAATTTGCAATAAGCAGTTAAAGGTTTTGGAAGCTTTTCTTAAAATGACGAATAATCCATAAATAATTGCTTTTTAGAAAGTGTTTGACAGTGTTTGAATAAAATTTCGGAAATTTAAATGTTGACAAGATTTTACTAAATACAATTCTCCTATCATTATAATTTTACTCAATGTTCGTTCAACTCCAATTTGAGTGAAATTTATTAATTTCACTAAAACCTACTAAATTTCCCACTCAATTCATATTTAACTTTGCGTTAGGCTGTCATAGTAGCAGAAATTATGAGTTTCTAAAATTTTAACTTAAACTTCTGTGTGTTTCAAAATTGAAAATCGATTTCCAAAGTTACTCAAGATTAGGCGTTACAATTAACTTTAATTCATAATTATTCCAAAGGATGATCAACGCAATTCACTTGAACTGTACCTTATTTTTTAAATTTGAAATCCAATTCATCTATTCCAAATTTTACTCAAAACTTATAGTCAAACTTAATTTAATTTTTGCCTAACTTCTGATTAGAATAATTTTTCTGTAATTCTGTTGAATTCATTCAAAGTTTTCCTCCAGTTTCGATCAAATTCTAATGATATTTGATTTTAATTTAATACCACGATTTCGCAGATTTCTACTGGTATTCGAAATTTGGTGTAGGGCGAAGATTGGTCGAATTGGTTGATATTTAAATTGACAACTTAAATTATTATTGGTTAGTTGGAAGAAAATTAAAATACAAATTGCAGGTAACATTGCAAGGTAACAATCTAATTTGAGTGAATTTTACAAAAATCAAATTTGGTTGGTTCGACCTCGTTAACAAAAAAGAAATTCAAATTTACCAATGTGCGAAGCAGCAATTAAAAAATATATAAGTATTAGATCAAGCGCAACCAGTGAGAGTTCAATTCTACCATATTTATGATTAAAATCCTTAAGAAGTATAAAAGATTAGTAAGGAAAACGAAAATTTTCCTTTTGTCGTCGTGTTAATTTATTTGGCTATATAACTGGTTAACACCGAGACCGAATCAACCATCGATGATTTTTAAACGTTAATTGCTGTGTCCCACTGAGTCTTAATCGATGGCACGGTTTACCCAATTCGAAGAATGATCGTGGCGATTCTGACTTTATATCAACTTTGAATAAGCTAATAAAATCGATTCAATGATCGTGAGGCCATATCAAATTTCTCCAGTTCGGGAACAGGATAAAAATTTAATAATCGAAAATCTTTTCATTGTGGAAGCGGGACGTTAAGAAAATGATCAGATAATTTGGATAAAATAGATGTTTACCTCCATTGAATCTCAAAGTGGACCACTTTATGTATTGTATATCGTATGAAATTAAAACGTGTCTTGAACACCCAGATCAACTCTGTTACGTGCGAAAAGAAGTCTGCCGCATTCAATATAATTAAAGAAATGTATCAAGTTACAGAATAAAGGTGGAACGGAAGGCATAATTATACACTGCTATATATCCGTGCCATGAGAACGTTTGACAATTATTATGAAAACAGATCGGTATCAGTATCACACGTTTATGTGAACGTTTATAACAAAGACCGCATTTATTGTCACACCACCTATAGTATTTATATATACACCACGCTTTACACATTGCATGAGATTGAAATTATTTGATCGCGGCAAATTTCTTATTATTTAACCTAACTGTTATTCTAAAACCTTGTGTAATTATATAAAAGTAATTTTTGTTGTGGCTCATTCTAATTTAAAATTATTTTAAATCAATAATTATTCTAAATTAACCATGGCTAATTATAAATTTGTATAGAAGTCTTTTTTGCAGTAATTTGAACCGCAACAAACTTTACAATTTGTAATTACAGAAAAAGTACAGTGCACTTTAAAAGTATTCGAATATTTAGCTAATTGTGGGAAGTAAATTAAATTTGTTTAGATTTTAGAAAGGTAAATATTTAATTTTAATTAGCCGATTTGTTTAGCATTCGAATGAATACAGTTTGTGCGCGCGCTATTAACCATAATTTTTTGGTTAATTGGTTTGGTCCGCGATTCGGTTCAATGTTCTACCACCTCGTATACATAAAACACAGTTCAAAATAATCAAATGGATAATAACAACTATAAACTTTAACGTGCTTTTGTCACTCTTGTCGGGTACACATCGCCCATTAATAATAAATTATGTAAGAATATATCCTGGTATATGTAAAAAATGCGCACTGTTTAAATGTCAAATGTGATGAAAAGAATACATACAATGTGATGAAACTATTATGGGACCTCACCCACCCACACACACAAATTATTTATTCACATACATGTTTATATGGTGAAGACGATACTTAAATTAAGTTACCAGTTTTTGGGTGTACGCCATAAACTTTTTGTTTTATGACCATTTTGATATCACTATACACTTGTAGTTTATCACTTTGGGTAAATTTATCGACTAATTTGATAACTTTCGTGGGATTGGTCTATAACGTAAATCGAAATACATTTTAATTTGATTTATACGACGTCTTCAATCATAATCAATTAATTAAACTTATAGAACACCAGCTATAATTTTATTCAAATTACGTTGAAAACTGATGACCAATGTTGGAGTTCTTGAAATGCCTGCGGCACTATAGT
Source organism: Tipula unca (assembly GCA_951394425.1). Taxonomy (NCBI): domain Eukaryota; kingdom Metazoa; phylum Arthropoda; class Insecta; order Diptera; family Tipulidae; genus Tipula; species Tipula unca. Next base: position 200,006,507 of record OX596381.1, read on the forward strand.
TATGCCTCACTCAGGAATATAATTTTCTCATTACAAAATTTCAATCAAATCAATAACAATTATAGTAAACAAATGTTATATCTCGATACCAAATTTTGATCGAGCTTTCGATGTACTCATATAGAAACACACGAAAAATTGTCTTGCATCAATGCTAGACAATTTTTTGGGGGTTTTCTTTGTAAAAACTGGGCAAGGTCGACTAAAATTTGGTTTCGAAATTTTTATATTTATTTATTAAAGAAATCGGTTGTATCGATCAAAAATTGAGAATTAAAATTTTAACAATTTGGGAACTTAACGTTTAAGTTTAAACTTAGAAAATAAGTTTTTAAATTGTTTTTTGATAAATTAAAATCGATATGATCCTTTACGGTATTGAATGATTTTTCTGATCTATTAATTCGATTGTTGTCGCCATAATTGGTTAAGTATGATGTTCAAACGCTAAAAATTGATGATTAGACAAAGTTCTGCTTGAAACTGTCATTAATAGAGATGTTTTCCAAAATGTGTAATAAATCGATGTGGCCGAGAGCGACGTTTCCGATAAAAGAGTCATCCAGAAGAAGACGTCTGGTTTCAAGGGGGCACATTTTATATTCTTTGCACCTTGTAGTATAAGAAGGTAAGCGAGGCACGTGAAAAACCAGATGTCACTTTGAAAACGTTGGATTTCTCATTTCCTATTTGCAGACGATTTCAACCAATTAATACATCCGGGTTGAAAACCAAATGCAATTTTTGAAATTTTCCATTTTTCGGGAAACGCGACAGTGGTTATAGGAATTGATTAAATAGCCAGCATATCATTCGGCCCACGTCCATCTGCCAAATTTCCTAAGAACCGATACATCGTCATGTCCATATATAACAGAAGGAGTTGTGAAGGATCAGTGTGTCCAGTATAATCATGTGGTCTATATACTGATTGAAAATATGCCACAAACATGTCTGCTATCTCCTATAGAGTTCGAAGTGCAGGTGTTATTATAAGTTATGATGGAAGGATATATTTCGATTTCACGTTTAGATCGAAAGTATTTCCAAAATTGCTTAGGATTTTTTTTAATTTTTCCTTCGATACTTGCGAGGTAAGACCTGTACTTAAAATTGAAATAGACGGCAAATGAATGTGCGGTGCTTTATTAAAAATAGTCACATGTAGTTCAAAGCTTTGGTGGTTATAAAATTTGTTGACATTTGCGTTCACATTGCCTACATTTAACATTTCACCGTAATTTACTGCTTCTAAATAAAGCTGCAAACCGACGTAATTGGCCTTCTTAAAGTTGTATTACATTGTTCTGATTTTATCAGATTTCGGTAGTTTGTAAGCAATACAGTGCAAAAAAGTTTTGTGGTTGATATTATTTACGACAAATGGATTCAGTGATTCAGTTAATTTGAAAGCATCAGCCTCAGTGGTTTAGATCAGATCCTATAAGGAATGTAACTCTAAAATCAAAAAAGTAAAACATAAAGTTTTATTTAAAATAATCAGTTTTTTATTTGGAGGTCACCAATTGAGGTCACCTTAATTTTATTGAGGTCCCCAAGTACAAGACCTAAACCTATTGAGTTTGATGTTACTATAAGTCTTCATCGATTGTATCGATGCAGCTGTATTTGATTGAGATGGTATACACGCATAATATATCTATATAAATAGATATATTTTTACTATTGTGATCTTCACACAGATTTGCTTGAGTCTTGATGGAACTATAATGTTGCAAGAGCACTCTCTAGATTTGAATGCCAGAATCTTTGGCGCTCGTTTCGGGAGGTGGTACCTTTCACTTTACTGTAAGGATAACATCAAGCGGCCTACAGTTATTTCCGTTCAAGGTGTTCCAGGCTGCGGAAAATCAGTGATCTGGTTTCATGTGCCACAAAAGAAGAAATAGCTGATCTCAAATCTAAAATTACTGCTCGTTGCGTTAAGGAGAACACTGATTTCAACAAATACGTATTAAACTATAAAACGATTGCTTGTTATCTAATTAATGGAACCCGAAATTATTTATGATGGTACATGCTGGTTATATTGGACTTGTGGTCATGCTCAGTAAATGTGCAAAAATATATCTTCTTGGGGATCAAAATCAAATTCCATACATTGACAGATTACATCATGTTAATATGCAATTTTATGACGCTAATAAATTTATAACAAATACGTGGCAGTTAAATGTTACATACATATAAAAATGTAATATTATCCAGATATCAGCACTAAAAACTCTATAGCTGTATATCAATAAAATTCTTCAAATTACCATCAAATATTATCAACTATACTAAAATCCTAATGATTCACGAGGCACAAGGTCTAACATCACCAAATGTTATATGTGTAAGAGCCAAAGCTCATCCGATTGAACTATTTAGTAGTTTACCACACTTTATCGTTGCGGGATATCGAGACACACATAAACATTTAAATATTTCGCGCCCTTTGAAGATGGTTTGCTACCCTCGCTAGTGACGAAAGGGCGTCATGTAGTATTTGCCCATGCTGTATACCTGGGGTGCCCTCAACTAAAACTAAATCATCTGAAAAGTCGCAGGAAGTAAACCAGCCGCAGGGTCGTGCTCAATATATTATCAGAATGTTAACAAAATGGCTTCAAAAGCATCCAAATTTTACCACTGGCTAATCATAGCCGTGCATTCTAAACTAATGAGTGCTGTAATAACATTATCCCCATCAGGACAGGGAGCAGATTTGTGTGGAGATTAAGATTAATCAATGTTATGTGTTTATCTACACAGCCTACATACCTGCATGTGTCGATTCGATCGAAGAAGTAATTAATGCATCAAACTCATCGGATTTAATCATTGTACTTGGTGACTTTAATCTGCCAAATATCATCTGGAACTTTTACTTGGAATTTAATTGCATTCTTCCATGCAATATAGTGCCAAATGCAGAATCTCTATTCGTTGGTTCGTTGGTGCCATGCTTGGGTATAATTTAAACCAAATTAACACCATTGCTAATAATCTGGAGAGGTTTTCAGATTTTATCTACACGAATGAAGTAGATCTGTTTAAATTGAGTCACCCAACCCAATTGTTGTAAATGATGTCAACTAAAAACCTTTGGCTATTGTATTTGAGAATAGCGGCTGAACGCCAAAGCAAAACACACACTGGTCTGCAAGTTTATTTAGAAGCCATGAATTGGGATGAAATTCTAAATGTAAAGGATGCGAATGAAAATGTCTTCAAATTTGATGAGGTCATACACCAAAGATTTGAACTCCATGTACCAATTTATACCAAAGCACCAAGTGATACCCTCCTTGGTTCGATGGCCGGCATATAAATCTAAAAAATCGTAAGTGTAAGGCATATACTAAAATGATGAAATCAAGTCTGGAGGCAGACAAGCGGTGCTTTTTACAACACAGCGAGGAATTTGATATTTATTTCAAATTTAAGTACAAGGCCTCTGTAGATGGCGCCCAAGAAAAAATTCGAATAAATCTTCAAGTGATTTGAAGTGATTTGGAGGCGGATATGGGCCTAACGAAACTCCCTCATCTACATTAAAAACATCCGTTGTGCAAACTGTTCAATAAGTCCTTAACCACTGCTGTGTTTGCGGAAAAATGGAAAGTCTCTAAGATAACACCTATCTTTCAATCTGAAAACGTAATGACGTTACATGTTACAGAGGAATATCCACATCATCATCAATTCCGAAATTATTGGAAGGATAGTAGTTTGCAATGCTTTTAAATCCACACTAATACGTCACATATCTGTCAACCAGCACGGGTTTATGACTGGCAGATCAACATCTACTACCCTGGTTGAAAAGCATCATCAAGTGGCCTTTAGTAAAGCATTTGATTGAATATATGTCATCATAAAGCACTCCAAAGTCTATAGGCATTCGGATTTTCATTCGATAACATTAAATAGTTTAAGTCGTATTTAACAACCCGTTTGCAATATGTAATAATTGGTAATAAGAAATCTAACGTTATCAAAGTGACATCTGGTGTTCCCCAAGGATCGCATATTGGATCCTGGGTCTTTATTGTTTTTATTAATCGAATAACCCAGATCATAAAAAACTCAAATGTTCTCATATAAAAATTTATCATACGATTGAAGAAATGTGTGTTGCTGATAAAGTGCCAGATGAAATCAATAGACTAAGCATTCATTACTCTTAAATATCAAGAAATGCAAAATTATTTCTTTTCATCGTAAAATGAAGTTCAAAGAGTACAAGAGATTACTGATTTGGGAGTCACCTTCGTCGAAAACGTTAGTTTCAATAGACACATCGATAGCTGTATTGCTAAGGCGAACTCTATGTTTGGTTTTGTCAAGCGATGGACTGGGGACTTCAAGGTTATTCAAACTTTATTTACACTATATTTCGCTTATGCATAAGATCTCAAGTGGAATATGCTACAATCATCTGGAATCCTTATCTACGATGCACACATCAAAAGAATTGAAAGCGTTCAAAAAAGTTTCTGACCACAACATACCTTCCTATCAAAATGTTGCTCGTTTACCACCATATTCAACTAGGTGCAAAATATATAAAATTTGCACCCTTGAAAATAGACGGCCACATCGATTCAGCTTATGTATTAGGAAACATCTCTATAAATATGGCAGTCCATTATGTAATCATCGATGTTAGCGCTTCAACACCATTCCACCAACCACGGCAATAACAACCCAATCCATAGATTAGCAATATCATTTAATACCGCAGAGGATTAATTTTATTTTATTTTATTAAAAACCAATTTCAAAAAAATTTATAAACTTATTTCTTAACTTTAGATTAATTTTTCTGGCAGCTTCAACTTTGATGAATTCTATTTAACATTTTCAAGATTTGACTTATATCTTTCATTATGTTTCTAAATTTTGTTGTTTTAATTTGTTTAATATCTATTTGTTGTGATTAATATTTTTTATATAAGATCATAAATGAGGTAGGTAAAAGTAGTAGATAAAGTAAGGTAGGCCCATTAATAAATGCTTATCTACTTTGGTAAAAGGAAGATAATGTGTATTATTTCTCAGCAGGCCATGTATATGTAACATTTAGCTGGCTCGAATTCATAACAAATTTGTTAGCTTTGTAAATTTGTTATCGACCTTTCCATGCAATCATATTGAAATACACGAAAAATTGTCTTTCATCACTGCTGGACTATTTTTCGTGTATTTCACTATGTGAAAACTTGGTAGGGTCGACTAAAATTTGGTGTCAAGATTTTTTTTTTTTATAAAATTTCATTTATTGTAATTTATAAATAATAAAAATAAAATAAAAATTTTCATCGGGATTTCATGTATTCCATTAAATTCGAACAGCGCCAAATTGATCTACGGTAGAATTACCGAACCCTTTCACATTTTTTTTTACATGAACTAACAAATGAAATTTACTTTGTATATATGGTGTGTCTGTCACCAATATTATTTGGGAAACACCCTAGATAGATAAAAACATTGATAATTAAGTCAAACTGCGTTCTAAAACCTCAACCACTCTTTGTATTTGGTATAAATATGTTATAATGAAAGTCTAACGACCATCTTAACGGTTCAGCACCATAAGTTTACAACTTAATGTATATGTCACTTCCTAACTAAAAGCGACGTATGTATATCAATGTGTTAATAGAAAAGGTGTTAGAGTAACAATTTTATGAACCAAAAAAAACGTCCATTGACCGTCATAATTTTTTGTTTTATTATTTAAGGCGGTAACATGAATTTTTGGTTTAAGATGTATAATAAAAAAAAAAAAAAACTTGGAATGTCGTAGATATAAAGTTTATAGTTTATCGCAAACTGTATAAATTATTTATGTATGAAAAATATTTTATTTATTTACCTGGCACATTCCCCGTAACATGATGTGGCAACGGATGAGGTATTGAGGTATTTCGCGGCGTTACAAATGGTATTTGACTATTATTGGTACTATTATGATTATTAGATAAATGTGATAATGAATGTAGCTGAAAACAATAAAAATATTGATTTTGTAATTAATTATTTTATAAAACAAAAAATAATTAATTAATTAAAAAATAATTTTCCGAAAATTAAAAAAAAAAAAATTAAAATTTGTTGTTTTACTTTATTTGAATTTCCAATTGGTAAAATAGGTGTAGTTCCTGTATTATTACTTGATATTGGATTTGGATGATTATTGGGATTTAATGTGGATGATGATAATACATTTCCAGACGTAATACTATTATTAGTTCCTAAATTATTATTTGTACTTGTATTATGATTTGAATTATTATTATTATTATGATTTGTTTGATTACAACCAACTGGTGTCGTTGTTGGCGTTGTACCGGTTTGCCCTGTTTGTCCCACATGCAAACGATTTCGTAATGTTACCAATTCTGTACTTAAACTTTTTAAACGTTGCTGCAGATGTACAGCTTCATTTGATGATGATGCGTCTATAAATAAATAAAATAAAAGGAAGAACATTAAAATAACAAAAAAATCATAATAATTCGCTAGAATACAGTTATGTATATGTTTAATTCAATTTTCTTCAACGTCAATCATCAATCAATAAAAAAATTGTTCATAAAAGTAATGGACATATTTTGTAACTACCGTACATATACGTATATAGAGATGCATAAAGTCTTATCTCTCCATCTCAGCTGATTACAATCTTAAATATCGTTCGTACATATCTAACTTATTTTTTTAATTTAATTTAATTTTTATAATTATACATGTTAAGCATACTCGTATATAGTATATTAAATGTCACAGTATCCTCTGGCATGATACGCGCACAAAATAAAAAACTCAAAATTCAATGCCTATATATTTATCCATGAAACATTGTGTTCCCATCATCAGCTCATCAAAATAAAAAATTATGGTGTACATCCAATGTAATGTAACAATGTCTCAAATATGTCATGTATGGTCTTGTAGTTTATTTTTTTTTTATATAAATAATTACCCGGTTATAATTTTTTTCAGCACTCTTTGAAAAACTGTCAACTACTCGTATATTTGAATATATACCAAAAATCGTCTTGCTAATAATATTGAAAATTACGTGATAACGTATGTAATTTTTGATGTAGATTTATCGGATCTTGGATCTATACTGCGGTTGTGAAAGTTCAGCGGTACTCCACCTTTCACTATATATTTTCCATGTGCGCAGGCTAAAACTTAACTGTTCAGTTCTAAAATGTGTAACTTATTTTATTACCTATATAAGAGGTTGACCAATTTGGAGGAAAGTTTTACCAAATTCTACATTCTGGCATACAAATTTCTTATTAAAGATTTAAGGGGTATCATATTGACATGATGATAACAACAACAACAAATAAAATAACACTATTACTTTCAGTGGTTGAGTGGAGAAGAGTTACTACAAGTGGAAGAAACCAGATTTGTAACGTTAGACTTACGTGTTCATAAACAAACAACGATAAAGCAAGTGCGGCCTGGTGCCTTGTAACTCTCTTAAACAACAAAAACTCTCTAAACCGGACAACATTTTATTCAACAGTTATGCAATAATTCTTGAAAGATGAACAGCAACCAATAATCGATGTTCTCAAAATTGTTGTTGAACATAATTTTGGTCGCACTATATATAAGAACAAAATGGTGGATTTAGAATAAGGTATAAAAACTTCAATCAACATAAAGAAATTTTAGAGCTACTGATAGTTCCATACGGTAATTTTTGTATGGGAGAAGCTGCCATGTATGGGATGTAAATGAAGTGGATTACCAATTTCATTATTATCCATCCAAAAACTGTTCATTTTAATTTAATCATGAATAATCTCTTCCACAAGACTCACCGCTCAATCAGAATACCAACAGACTCCATTATTGACAGTCAAAATAAAATAAACAAAAAATTATGATTCCCTAAAATCATAAAACAAAGAAAAACTGTTTGCGAGAGATGGTATGGTATATCTATTGGCCGCCAGGTAATGGCGTAAAATTTCTTTACCTTGCTCTTGTAAAAGTAAAAAAACATAAGTTTAAGATTACAAGTTTTTATATTTAATGGCATGTTTTGTTTCAAATTTAATTTGTTGTAATAAAACAGTGTTTAAAGGCCATTACTGGCCCCTTACTGTACGTATTACTGACCCCTCACTGTGTCAACAATCTGGCTCCAACGGTTTTGATCCTGGGCTTGGTTTTCAACTATACGTTGTTGACGTTGTCTACGGGTTGTCGACACGTCAATGTAGAAAATAATAGATAACGCATAAACGCCCATCCCTGGTCAGGATATCCATCGCCCATCCCTGGTCAGGATATCCATCGCCCATCCCTGGCCCGGATCGTCAAAATTAATAAAAATTTTAATGCAATAATTCGTGATTATTTTTGAGAAATTAAAGTTAACTGAATTTTTGACGATTTTGAGTTTATTAATGAAACTAACTATTATTTTAAATATAACCCCTTCTGAAATTTCGCAGAAAACATAAAATTGAATTTTAGTTAAAATTTAAAATTATGAAATTTTCTTTTTCTTTTTATTCCACATTTTTGTTATGATGGACAATGAGGCTATAAGCAGTGCAAGACTAGTTATGCTCTCAAAAACTGTTTTAATTTTAAATTTCTAATTTTAAATCAATCATAGCGATTACAACACACAACAGTTTCAGATCCATAAAAAGAAGTCTAGAGGTGGTAAATCACATGATCTAGGCGGCCAAACAACAGGACCAATTCTGGATATAACACATTCACCGAATTAAGATTTTAATAAGTCGATTGTTAGACCCGCTGTGTGGCATGTCGCACTGTCGTGTTGATATATCATTCATGTCTAGCTCATGTAATTAACGTCATTCTCATCAACGAAAAAAAAAACGGTCCATGAAGTGGTATATTTTAAAGCATATTCTGTTTGTTGACGAAGCCGTTTAGCCAAAAATGCAATTAACAAAAAATGGAATTAACGCTCTTGTTATGTTGATGTTGCAAATTGTAAACGTTGATCGTTCGTGTACATTAAAATGTTGTCTTTACTGAATGTTTTGACACTGACAGTTTGGTTATTTGTTTAAGGGTGCGTTCACAGTGAAAGTTCAAAGTTGTCAAGTCCCAAATGAAAAACCCGATATTATTATAAAAAATTATTTGTTAGCTTTCAAAAGAGCTTGTAAGCCTGCACTTTTAATTCAAATTGTCAAATTTAATCGAAGTAGTCGAAGCAAACTGTGAGAGACTTGGTTAAGGAAGCGTTTATTTAATTACTGGTCCCGAGGCCCGAAGTACCCAACGCAGTACTTCATGGGTGGAATGGACACCTTACCGATCTGCTTGGTATTCATCATGCGTAATCTCAGCTACAGACTGTAGTTGAGTCACCTCAAATATACAGACGGCGGAGATTTGCATTGAGGATCTATCTCATGAGGAATTCACTAAAGCCATGCAGACACTAAAGCGAAACCGCTCAGCTGGGGTGGACCGCATTAATTCGGAGCTCTTGATATTCGGAGGAGATAATTTATGGACTGTCTTTTCGACCTTATTCGATTGGTATGGCGAACCGAAGAGTTGACTGACGAAAGGAAAGTAGCCGTGATGTGCCATTTCTTCAAGAAGAGAGGCCGCTTGAAGTGTGAGAATTATCGCGGTATATCTCTACTTAGCACGGCATACAAGTCAGTGTACTACATATATTGGATAGAATCATCCCTCTATCAAGGAGGATTTCGTCCGAATTCATCAGTCACTGATCAGGACTTTCCACTGCGAATGATTCTATCTAAATTTTATGAGACTTCCATCCCCGTACATCAGTTGTTCCTGGATTACCGACAGGCCTTTACTCGATCAATCGAGAGGGTTTATGGGCTGCGCTGGAATACCTGGGTATGGCAACAAAATTGATACGATTGTGTAGAATGACAGTGACACAGTCTCAATGTTTTCTTAAATTTTTGCAGTTAACTCGGGCGTTCGGCATGGAGATGCTCTATCTCTGATTCTCTTTAATCTCATGTTGGAGTACATCTTTCGTGAAACTGAAACACCTCAGCACAACATCGGAGTTAAGGAAATATTTGATCCGCTTGTAGAGTTTTCAGCTTCTGTTGGACTCCAGATCAATGAGTTCAAAACGAAATACATGTTCTCTGGTTATAGGGACAATGGCACACCAGATTTTAGTAGTAGCCACTACACGTTTGAGGGAGTGAGGAGGTTCAAATATTTGGGCGCTCTTATATCACTCACGATAACAGTGTGTGTGGGGATATTAAAGTGTGCCTGGCAGCTGCTTTGTATCTTCTAAGGCCACTGCTAAAATCTAAACACCTGTCAAGTGTCATGAAGCTGAAGCTTTACAAAGCGTTGATCAGGCTCGCTGTTATGTTTGGATGTGAAAGTTGGGCGCTGACAGATGAGTACGAGAGATGGTTCCTTACATTTGAGAGAAGAACCATGTGAGTGATATACGGCTCAAAACGCGAATTAGATGGTGCATACCGAGCTCTGTATCAGAGATCTGATGAAGATGATATACGATTGAGGGAACTTGGCTTATTCAGATTGTCTAAGACAGTATGAAGACCAATACTAGAATCCAAACCGTTGGAGTCAGATAGTTGATACAGTAAGGTCCAGTAATGGCCTTTAAACACTGTTTATTGCTATTATTATCTCAAATTAAATTTGGTTAAGATTAAATTTTAATTAAATTTTTGGTGCGCGTGGTGGTTTATTTTTGCATCTTACAGCATGCTTTTCTCCGCGGATGGAAAACCATCAATTTTGCGTTATACGGCAAATTAGCTGGTTTTATCTTGTTTCGTGGTTGATATTTTTCGTGGTCGATCGGGATTTATTGCTATTTGTCTTTGATTGAGGCAATGATTTATTTGCGTAAGTGGCGATAATCTTGTATGGTCCATCGTATAGAGTTTGTAATCCAGTTCGAACTTTATCAACCTTAACGAAGATGTAATCGCAGTTGCCGAGTGATTTCGGTACACAGATATCGTTTTGTTTGTGGGCACTTCAAATTTTCAGTAATCATTAATCGCTCGAATACCAAGTAAAACCGTCAGTAATTTTGAGCTCCAATGAGTTGTGTTGCTTCGAGCCTTGAGGGCAGCTTTGAGCTGTCGGTGGAAGCGTTTGACCATGCCATTGGCATAAAAGTATTATAAAAATTGGAGTATCCACCAAAGTTTTTAAAATTATTCTAAAATTTAATACATTTTACAAAAGTTAGATTTTGCTTAATTTTGAAAAATATTTAAAAAGATTCAAATGATCAGAATATATTTTTTAAAATTTATACATTTTTAAGAATTTTGGTGAATTTGAGAAATTTTTGATTATTTTAAATGGAAGTTCGCAAATTTTTCTAAAACTCATAAAATTTTCTAAATTTTGATACATTTTTGAAAATCCGATGAAAACATCCTAATTCAATTCAAATTTTTAAAATTTAATTAAGGAATTTAAAAGCTTAAAATTTTGTCGATTTTTCAAAATCGAAATAAAACTGAGAATATTGTAAACGCCAAATTTGATTGTGGGAATGCCGAAATTTATATTAATGTGTATTTTTGTTTTAACTTTTCATGCCAAGAGATCAAACAACGTCTAAATCATAAGAATCTTTATGCGATTACCTAAGTGGCAGACGTAAATGCTCGTTTCGACTGGGGCCCAGGTCCTTTCGAGGCAAACTATGAGCCGGCCCTATTTTTCAGGGATGTGTGGTTTCAACATAAATAAGATGGAAGTGAGCACACAATAGCGGGTAGTGAGAAATAATTAAAGCTAAACAATGGAGGAAATCTGGTTCTGTAAATTGTAATTTGAACTAATTTCGTTTTAAACGATCACAATTTAAAATTTCAGAATTGCGTTGAGAATACAAACGTTGAGTTCATAACACTTTTATTTCTCAATATATTTGTCGGTGCACAAGTACTAAAATTTTTCTACATATTATGCCGAAAACTGGAACTGATTTCGAGATCAACAAAATATTCTGGAAGTTAATTAACAAGCCTATACATTTAAAAAAAAAATTCTTGTTTATTTCGCTATATATAATATAAATAATTGGGCGATTAAAATGAAAATTATCGATCATTCAAACATGAGACCCCATCACCCGATGAAACCAAGTGCGCGCACGGAAACACTAAAAAGTAAAAAAAAAAATAAAAAAATTTAATGATCGCCAATTCAGGCTGGAATAACCACATAGGTATATACTCGTATGTACACATATATATCCAGCAGAATTAAAATAAATTAAGTTCATTTTAAAATTCCGCGCGATTTAATGATTACAGAGCGTGTGTAAAAGTAGGAGTTAAAATTTGTAATTCCAATTTAAATGTAAAATGAATAAATCTTTAAGAAAATGACGGAAGAAAATATTTATAGGTATGTACGAGTGTGTATACATGTTACATTGGAATTACATTTTAATGAAATGTTTTTTTTTTTTTTTTTGTAATACACGTTTGAACAATTGTACATTTATATAAATGATTGAAAGTAATAATTACCTCTGCGATCAACAGTGGTGCCTACATTTATATAATGGTTTTGATCGTACTTGTCTCCAACAGCCACTAAAAATTAATTTCCAAAGAAACACCGGATCATGAACATAAATTTTAATTTAACATTTTAAAATGATTTGGAATATTTTATTTTTTGATGTTTTTGGAGACATAAACTAATATTTTATGACATTTTAATGCGATAATCTGCGCATGTATAAGGAGCAGCATGATGTCGTCCATAAATAATATATTAAAATGTTGTCAATTTCTAAAACGTTTTAGATCAAAGTGTGATTTTAATATACAACCGCGCAAAATCCCACACGCATGTCTAATTATCAAAATTGACATTCTCGCCAAATATTGTTGTTCGTTCGTTCGATGATGACCAACTCTTTTAAACGCCCGAAGCGATTTTAATTCTGTGTGACCAATTCGTGGAGGCATATTATGTTTTGAAAGTATATACATATGTGTATGCACACAAAGATCTTATTTTCTTATACATATGTATACATATATAATTTTACTGTCAAGAAAACAGTTATTCATTCATTCTCGGCTGCTAATGATTTTATATAGACATATACTCGTATAAAAATATTTATGATTGTTCAACTTTTTATTTTCTTGTACATATATATATATATATTTTAAAGTACATACGAAGAAAAAAAAATAAATTAAGATATAAATGCATCCAACCAAATAAAAGAGGCCTATCGAAAATAATTCTCAGCTGAGTCATAAAATTTTACATTTGACACGAACATTTCGAGTACCAATCTCATTTAGAAAAATAAAAAAAATATTCGGTCATATTGTGCCATTGAAAATTTGGAAAGATTTTAAGAGAAATACAAATTTTCTAATTAAGATTTTTTTTTAATCTCCCAACAAAGAATTTTCTTAGTTCTTGTGTTAGGTCAAGAAGTTGCATTACTATCTTCCTTCATGTTTGATGGCAATTTCCTGGATCACTTCATCAATCCATTTAACATTTAGGCCATCATGTAATTCATCGTTGGTTACATAGCGGTAAGCATTCGTCATTGCACGTATAGAAATTTGTTTTGACACCGTTGAATGATTAAACGATTTAATTGTTTAGTACAGCCCCAGAGTTGGATACCATACGTCCAAATAGGTTTAAAAATCGATTCATACATAGATAAGGCGTATATACAGTACAGGTTAAGCTTAGAATGTTTTCCTATATCAGCCAGTACATTTCACGTTGTTTTATTTTAATTTGTTCAGCTTTTTGTCTAACGTAGTGAGATGCGCTCCGAGATATTTAGCAGATTCAGTTTGTGGAATTTGTAACCCATTGAGAATGTATGGAAGTTGCTATTTTTGTGCCACAACGCATATGTTGCATCGACTCATTTCAGCTCGGTCAGCTTTAATTTCCAATCCCTGGTACATTGGCTGATATTATCGAGTGCCTGTTGTAAGTATTCAACAGCTTGGTTATGCGTTTAGCTTAATACTACAGTACCCTGAGGCACTCCTGCTATAGCTGGATAAAAGTTAGAGTATGTATCTTCATGTGATACTCTGAATATTATCGTTTGGAGAGACACGACTCGAGTAGTTGTGGCACTAATTTACTTATCTTGTGGATAAAACCCTCATGCCACAATCTATCGAAAGCCTGTGATACATCTAGAAATACGGCAGAGCAATATTTCTTCTCTTCAAATGCATGTTCTATCTTTACATATTTAAACAAATCAATCCCATCTGTACCGGGGGATGTCTGTGATGAAATTTCGATACTGTAAACAATCAGTCGCCAATGATCAAAGGTCCCAGATGACCTGTAGGCAGTTGATAGAACAGACTGGTAGCGGGCTCTCGTCTTGTAGTAACGGAAGATTCAAAGAATTATAAGAATAAGTAGACGATGAAAGAGCTGATGCCGAGGCTGATACAGGCATAGGGTGATACGTTGCAGTCCTCTTTCGGTTTGTATATTCACTCCAAACAAAACGATGGTCGTTTACGTAGGAGTAGAAAGAATCTGCTTTGGTCGTATTAACATAGATGTAATTATTTTTACTTCGGGTTAAGATATGGTCTTCCTGGGAATAGCTCTGACCATCGGTCCAAGTAATAAGGCGTTTTCGGCGGTCAAAGGTTTTGTGACCAAAAAATCGAGTCGAACTAGCAAAAAAGCCCAGGGAAGCACCATTTTCATTAAGACTCGCTGTGGAGCAAATTTGAACTAATGGTCTTTTTATCCCAAGAATCGTTAAAATCCAGATGGGCGTTGATCTATTACTGACAAAAGAGTAGTGACAATTTTAGACGATTGCCAACGATTAATCTGAGAGATGTAAGGTGGCACATATACAGCAATGAAGAGGACCTCACCTATATTCGAAACAGTACCTAACAGGGTTATAATTATATCCAAAGTAATGTTTGGATCGTCGGTAAGATACCAAGTATAATGGGACGTTGAACAGACACCCGCACCGATGTTATTTTCTTGAATGCTACAAACCTTGATATTATTTCGGAGTAAAATTCCATCGATCAAATTGCGTTTTTAAAAATGGTGCCAAAACAAAGGGTACAGGAT
Organism: Tipula unca; assembly: GCA_951394425.1. Lineage (NCBI taxonomy): Eukaryota > Metazoa > Arthropoda > Insecta > Diptera > Tipulidae > Tipula > Tipula unca. The sequence goes on from OX596381.1 coordinate 200,021,675, forward strand.
AAAGGGTGTCGGAGATATTTTGAGCATAAGGGCTCTGAGAATTGGATAATAAGTTTAAGGGTGAGTGGGGAAGCGAGCTGTCATAATGTGAACCAGTGTAAAGAAGTTAAATTCGAAGTTAAACTCGAATCAGTTCGAAGATCCGACAAATATCTTGAGCAAATCGTAAACTTTAATTTAAACTTATATTTAACTTAAAGAACTAAGATGCCCGTTTTTCAAAATTTTACTCAATTTAAATTATATATTGTGAGTGGAATTTTTTAAAAGTGAAGTTCAAGGTAGAATTGTACTGTGGAGTTGAGTTAAATTTTAAACGCGTCTTACATACTTTCCAACGTATGTAGATTTCAACAAAATTTTAGTGCAATCTAAATATGTATTGTATTGTTTGAGTGAATTTGTTTAAGTGAAATTTGAAGTAGAATGCTAGTATGAACATGAGCTACAATCTGTAGTTGTTTTCGATTTCGAACTATACGAGTGACAATAAAATAACAATTTAAATATTAATTGTGTTTAAACTCAAACATTGATTAGAAAATATTTTTTTTTTATATTTGAGTGGAACTTTTTAAGTTAAAGTTAGGGTAATTTGTACTATGTAATTGAGATTTATAGATTATTTGAGTGCAATTTAAATTATTAATGTTTACTCATATTTGAGATGGCATAGACTTCGAAGTACATACATACATATATACGTTTTGAGTGGATTTTCTTAAGTAAAATTTCAGCTAAAATCCTAGTATTCAAGCCCAGCAAATTTTAATTATAATTTAAAGAGTATTTCAAGGTAGATTTGTTACGCATATGTTACGCATACTTGTGGATAATTTGTATACGTACTATTGAATCGATTACGTAATGTTTATTGATAAATAATTATTTTTAGAATTAAAATAGACACCTATGATATTTAGCAAAGAAGCATTCTGAAAATACTTTTTTCGGGATGGAAAGGGTCTCTCGGGCTTACTTCACATACATTAAGTATTACTGTGTGGGGACTTTACCATGCACATTGGTGATCTGTGCATAATGGATCACATTTGGCTCCAGTATTTATAGGATATATGGGTCTATATATCTATAGACTCTAATATATTTTGTTGAAGGTCAATACCACAATACTATGCATACACAGAATTTTATAATTCAGAATTTCGTAGCACAAAATTTCGTATATACAAAGCAGGCTCCCACAACCACATATCGATCATATCATATCACCATATCATTGTCATCAGGGATGGGCAAGGTAGATTACGACATGTAATCTACGTGGCTGTCGACGGATAAAATATAAGGATAACGTCAACAACCTGCCATATTTTAGGGCTTCAACTCAAATGAACCAGTTCAGCTCAGTTGTATTTATAAAAAATTTTATACGGAGAAACCATATCATAAAAACTAGTTTACTATAGTTGTTTCACAAATACAGCATACTTTTTACCTAACTTAATTTTTGAAGAGGATAAGTTGATTATTATCCGTTCAATATTTTAAAACTGTCTCCGTCCGTATCATATTGTTATCGTTAAGAAATCTGATCACCATAGTTTAGAACTAGTTTACAAAACGACACTATGACGTTTTCGACATTATCTATGTTATCTATACGGGTTGTCGACGCAGCAATACAATTGGGCAAACCAATTTGTCACCTATAATCCCACACCAAATATAGGATTTCAATTCTTTTTGCAAAACAATCGTAACCTTTTCCAAAAAGAATCAAAACATTTTCCAATTCAAACGAAACATAAAACTTTTAAAATTTCAAATTAATCTTTTAAAAAATTAATTAAAACTAAATATTTCAAATTTAAAATAAAATTAAAAATTTTTGGTCAAAAAGGTTCATACAAGATGATGGCATACTCAGATGTGCCTAGACATATTACCAATTGCCTGTAATTGCCATCGAGTATTCATCTACACTCTTTCGTGTATGTGAGTTATGTACCTACTCGAATGACCTATATAGAAAACCATTTTTACCTATAGCAAATAGCACACTGATTAAAGCTGTGACGTTTTGATCGGGAGCTAGAATGTTTGACGGTTCGCGCAAATATGTTCTGTTGAACATAAATCATGTAAGGTACATACGACATATGTATGATGGCGTATCCAGATGTCTAAACACCTTTGAAACTTCTTTTGATGCTAATTTTTTCCTAAATTTAATGTTTTCCCGAGATTAACCAATTTCACTAGTTAGCCCCATGGCCGTAACTAAATGAATCGAAATTTGTTTCCATTACGTTGTATTACTTACTTTGGTTGCCATGATTGTTGTGAGCAGGTTATCGAAGAGAAAGCTCTTCGCCAAAGCGATATTTCCTATTATGAGCATTATAGATATATAAGTTAAATGCGCATAGGGAGATATTGACGGCACCGTCAAATCAAAGTATATCCTCAAATTCAATCCATTACTTAAATTTAAACACAACTTCTAATTTTATCAACATTTGCTTAAAACGTTGAAATACTCTTTAAATTATAATTCAAATTTGATTCAAGCCCATACTAGATTTTTATCTGGAATTTTACTTGAAAAATTACTTTATTTTCACTCATACAATTCATCTAAAAAAATCATTAAACATTTTGACTCAAATTCATACTGGATTTTCACTTACGCAAATCCACTCAAAAAGTATATACTTCGAAGTCTATATGCAAACTTAAATATGAGTAAATATTTATAATTTAAATTACACTCAAATAATCTATAAATCGCGTTTAAAATTTTACTCTTCTTCATAGTACAAATTGTACCCCTAAATTTAACTTAAATAAGTTCCACTCAAAATATATCATTCCAAGTCTACTCAATCACAATCAAATATTCAATTTACTAATCAATGTTTGAGTTTTAATTAATATTTAAATTGCACTCAAATTTTATTGAAATCCATCCATTTAAAAGTTTGTAACACGCGTTTCAACTCCGTAGTACAATTCTACCTTGAATTTCACATAAAAATATCCATTCAAAATATATTATGATAATATAATTTAACATCTACTACACAAAATATTCCTCTTATAAACGCATAAGTGGAGATAATTAGTTTTATATTTTAACATCTACTAAAACTCAAATATGTATAATTATAAAAAATTAAATTTTAAATTGGGAACTTTTACCCCCATCGTCGAATTCAAGCAATGTTTTTCGTTTGCTCATTTGCTATTCTCTTTTCATGTGCTCGGTATTCTATGGGCAACCATTATAGAGCAAATGTATAGCCTCATGTGGATGCCCTTGATACAATACCTAACGCCCAAATTTAAAAGTTCACCAGTATTGCTAACAGTTGTCGACACGTCGACGTAGAAATTAATAGATTACGCGTAAATGTCCATCCCTGATTGTCATCGGAGAAATTGTTTCGTAGTATAGAAGCGGTTTAGCTAAGAAACAAACCTATTAATAGGTCGAGTTGGGTTATACTACAGAATACTGTGGGTAAAATTCTGGAGATAATGGAAGGTATTGTAATGTCTACTGTCGCCGAGTAGTAATGATGGTAGGAGCTAATGATGAAAGGGCTAATAATGTATAGGTAGTTGATCGTAGTGCCATACCCAATTACCAGTAAAAATATACAGCTTTAGTAATGAATTTAGAACATTTCGTATATTTCAAACCGTATTGGTCGAATAAACTGTTGCTTCTCCATCTATATATACAAAATAGATATACGCAAGCATCAATTAATAAAATCAAGAACAATGAACGTCCCAAGACGGGGCAATTTCTCCATTATCGGCGCGATGTGAAATAGTGCGGAAATTTCTATTTAAAAATACCTCACACAATTATCTTTCACCAAAATTGTTTGTTACTTTTTTTTTTTTTTGGTTTGGTTCGACATTTGTTTAAGACCGTTGTTTTTTTTTGGCTATTTAGCAATTCATCTTAAGTCAATATAAAATTAATTATATTACAATTTTATAATCTATACAACTTAATTTTACACTTTGATATTTTAATTTATCAAAATGTATACGTTAAGTTAGTAATTATACTTTTATGGAACGGAAACGACATTAGAAAAAAAAGAAAAAAGAAATATCTTAGCTGTGTATCTTTTTTGTATATTTATCGTAACGTAAATATGCAGAGAATTTCTTCGATTGTCCAAACACCATTCAATCGTAATTTTTTTCTTTTACGACATGACACAAATTAACAAGATATGTATGTATGTACATATGCTGCGCATTAAGATGGGATCGATATAAAGATGTCATTTTTTGTGCGAGCGGTGTGTCAAATCGATCAATTTTGCGTAATTAATAATTATACGTGACTACCTCATAAATTCGATATAATGTTATAGTTATGAAATTCCATACGACTGCGTCACAGTGTCGCATACCCACCACCTATATATACCAGTATGAAGGAATTGAGATTTGTGTTTTTGTTACGTGTGCTTTGTTTTCGCGTTTCAATCGCTTCGAGCTTTTTTAATTGAATTCCAATTTAATAAAATTGTAAACAACAATACTCCCTAAAGGTAAACATACATTTTTTTTTTAGTTTTTGCAATGGAATTTATTTCTTATTTTGATTGTGACATGATCGTTAAGCTAAGAAATTTATATTTATATTTTGATCTCAGATTTTTTACTTTATTTGATTTTTTTTTTAAAATTCTATTTGATCTTTCAAGACTATTGTAACGGTAAAATTTTTATTTATAACTTTTTAATTGAATCAAACGAGCGATTGGATTGAGATGTATCCGATAAGAACAATAAATAAAAATATTCTTTATGTTTTTATAGAGAATAATAGGTTGTTGAGTGGTGCGACGATCGAATGTTTAATAAATTGATTTTTATCTGTATATGTATACATATAGCTAAGTATTTTGACCTAGCCGCGTAGTTCGGCATTTTTTCTTATTATTTTATTTTTTAAAAGGAGTAATAATCATACCGTTTAGTAGTGCATCCTTAGTAATAATCACGTCATTACCTGAAAATAAAAAGAAGAAAATGTTCGGTACAAGTGATCGTTTTTATAATATAAACTAACTACAAATATTGGAATTTTCGCGAGTCAGTCAAAAATATACTCTCCTAAACCCTCTATTTCTAAATAAAGCTGGATTGGAAGTGCATATGGTATAGTTCAATCAATAATTTTTATAATTTATTTATATTATATTACAACTGACTTTTTTCTAAGCCACCTAGTATAATTCCTATCAGAATTATATTAACATTTGTTGGGATATAGCCCAACGGCTAGTCCCAGAAATTAAAATTATTTAATTATATAAATATTTCCTATAACAGTAATTTTATGTTCCATTCACTATAGATCAATTGGTTTGGCCCTTTGGAAACATCTTACTGCCAACGGTTTGTCCCGCATACGGCATATCTCGATGTTGGAGGCGTGAATCATGCTTGAGAGCACGATACGTAATAACTTCATCGATATATTCCATCTTTATATCTCGGTGGAGGTCATCATCTTGATGTTCGTTTTCTTGAATACAACCCCAAAGCTGTATATCATAGGTCCATACCGGTTTCAGTATTTTCCGCACAAGCAATTTATTGTGTATGGATAGTTCCGAATGTCTACCTAAGAGCCTTCATGTTCAGCTCTTAGTTTTTCTTCTCGACATGTTCTATCCAACTCAACTTGTCATATCCAGCGTCATAAAATTCGGCCAAATGCTTGCGCTACATCCAGGAAAACGCTTGAACATATATTTTTAGTTTTTAGAATATCTGTAAATTTTTCAAAAATCTTTGATATGGCCACCTTCCATTGCCTTGGAACGTATCTCAGTCTAAACACAACATTGATTATATGGAGAAGTTTACGTATCGATTTATTTGGTAATTCTTTATTGATTTGACCAGGTGAGGTCGTACCCAGGAGATTTATTCATGTTTAAATTTTGAATTTCCTCCATTAGCTCTTGTAGAGATACACCTTGTTGTTCAACCTCATCAGTATAGGTTAACATTTTTATCCGCAGTTTGCCTTGGTCATGGTTGAAACATTTCTTCAAGGTGTCTCGCAAACAAGTCAGCTTTTTGTTTACCGCTTCGAGCCATCCTCATTTATAATTGGTGGCGTTTAATTTGTTAGTTTCTTAAGTACTTTCGTTGCTTTACATAAGGGAAATTTGGTATCTTTTTGGCTAGTAAGACAAATATATACTTATTGATTCATTCTTAACTGTTCCGATCAGAGATTTCAACTTGGTACATAGGTTATTAAGGATGTTTTTTTTCCTTGGTTTCGATTTATTTGCCAAGACTTTCGAACTACGTTTCTTTGCCACAAGGTCTCTTACGTCAAGTGGATAGTTTTTACAGTTGATGTAATTTGCGATTTTGAATTGATGTTTTGTTCTAATAATTCCCGAAAATTTTTCCAATTGGTAATTCTTACTAGACAGTAAGATCAGTAAGTTGATGAGCCACCAAATTGAAAGTAACATTTTAATTTTTTTCCTGCTTCCTTTCCGTGTATAGTAACTCTGGAGCCTTGCATAGATTCACTTTCAATTTTTAATTCTTCGTTGTATTTTATATTGTCTTTCATAAGAATGGCAGATCCGCCTCTTGCTCTCTCTCTGATGGATGGATGGCGCATGGTAATATCTGTATACCCACGTATTCTGGCATATGAGGAGTTAGTGAAATGGACATATATCAATTTCAGAGATTAGACATATATCAATTTTTTGTTTAAATAGAAATATTTCCAGCTCGGGGATGTGTTGAATCAGCCCATTCGCATTCCAAATTACTATTCTGAGCGTTTGCAAATTTATTTTTATTTTTATTTTCTAGTTGCGTTGGGTGACAATTTTTTCAAATGTTCAAATATTAGTTTGCTGATAAAGTTTTTATTTAGAGCATCAATGTATTTCACGACATCTCTCAAAATTTGGCCGTCGTTGCTATCTATTGTTCAATCAATAATGATCAATTTCTAAGTAGTCTGGCTCTAGATCGAGTCACATAATTATGAAAATTCCTGAATTTTATAGTTTAGATGAAATATTTTCAGCTTAAGTTGTATATTTTTTAAGTCGAATAATTTTAGTTTAAATTACATATAATTATATATTAAGGACTTGAATAATATCACACACAAATTTGATTATAATCTAAGTTGAACTTATAAAACAAAGTTATTTCATGAAACTATCGAGCCATGGTGACTCGTGGACCAGACTAATTGCCCATGAGGTGTTCTAATGCTTTGGCTTTGTCTCGATGGCAGTGGATACAATGCGGTAAACATGTTGTTTGACAGCTTGAGCTCCTTTCGTTATCCAGAAACGTTTGCGGATATATGCCAAATTGCCAACGACGAATTGCTTCCGTCTAATATTTCGCGATGATCCTAGTATAAAACATTAGGCTGGTAAAGTGCTCCTTGTAGGGAAGAATCATGTGATGTTGTTCTCTGGTAGCAGTTGTGGAGTTTCCAGTTTGCTTCTATTAGGATTACGATGGTTTCATCCAGAAACTGGTGCAATGAATGAATTGTTGCTGATTATGGTTTGGCATTTATCAGTAATGAGCACTCCTTCTTGAATGAGTACTCGTTCGCTGTATATCTCCAATGTAGAGCGGCGGTATACCTTTCTTATACGGATGTGTCAAATACTGGTCCCTCCCTTCTCATCTGATCTCTGGTTTAGCAAATTCGGTATGTTCCACTAGATATCCAGCGACTTCAACCTATTTGCGGATTTATCTTCTGTTCGGATATACTTCCATATGATTGTATGTCGCTGATATTTTATAATTTCGCTAGCCTATTGCTACGAACGCCTTCCATGTAGAGGGTGGTTTTCGGATCCTCGCTAATGTAATCGTGGTGTCGGTTCTTAAGGTATTTTTGTATCGAGATATACGGATGGATTAGCTAACGTCCCTCTTCAGTTGATCCCAATTCTCGGTGAATTCGGCTGACAGAGGGTCATTCCAATCCAATTCCACCGCCCATAATGTTTGATTCATTCAATTTACAGTTGATGGTTAATGGTGCTAGCCATCCAAAGGTTCGAAGATATTTGACATTTCTGATAAGTAGTGCCGTTTGGTTAATTTTCTGTGATTAGATGGTAGATGTTGCGCTTTCCAAATTGAATGTCTGGTACCTGCTCATGATCGCCTATCCTTGTCTACCCTGGTGTTCTCCATTTATTTGAATTGGGCCTGATTGGCTGGCTAATCCAAAGCTGGCTTTTATGGCGTTTGGTTTTCCTTTGGTGGTTTGGGTACCGATAAAGTCGCTGTACACGTCTGCTTCCAATAAGCTTTCAATCGAGGGTGTCGAAGTTTGGGTCAGCCAATACTAACCAAATTTCATTAATTATTTGTATAGGTTTTCGTAAGATTTGCCGTGCCGGAATATACATTGTATTACCATCCTTTTCAACACGTATGTTTCAATTATTGAAACAATTAATTAAGGCAATGAATGCATGCCCCAAACAATTTTAGCTTAACTCCTAGAGTGGGTGGGCCAATGGGTGAAAATGATCAAAGACTATATTAGTAACTATGGAAAAGAAGGAACTGGATCGGTAGCAGATGTGAAATCATCAATGCATTCGTAGAGGCCGTACAGCCGAAAAGATTGTGGTCGTATGTGAAATTCTGTTACTGTAAATGATGAACGCTATCGTACCATTATAACTATTTTTTTATGAACCGAATTGGATGATATGGATTTATGGTATATAGTTTCAATAAGACGGTCCCATATGTCGCACATGCAATGAAGCAACGGCTTTATTGCACGACACGTTCTCGGAACGGATGTGATTTGACACCCTTGGACTACTTTCTTAATAGCGGATTATCTAAATTGGTCGAATAGAGCAGCAATTATGCCAGAATGCCATCCTAAATTTGGACAAACGGATTGATATCTTTCACACGTAATCAATAAGTATGATCCAATAAAGAAATCAAAATCATCTCCAACGGAATAATTGTTCATTTACTATTCATGTGGTGACTTCTTATTGGCCCATTCTTTCGAATTCAAACTAAAGTAACATATAACTATATACTTAAGCTAACTAAACAATCAAATAGTCACATTATTTTAGTTTAAGTCATCAAATTCTGCCATTATGTAGATTTGTTGTCTAAATTCAACAAACAATTTTGTTTAAGTGAAACAAGTGTATATAGTTTAAGCTATATATTCACATTATTTTATTTAACATTACAAAGCTATAAGTTAAGTCACATAATCTGGGTTAAGCTAAGCAACTCAATTTAAGCATAAACATGCGTGCTGATTTGAGTCATATTAATCTAGCTTAACGCACTATCGGTTATATTTTACTCCAGCTTTATCAATTTTGAATTAAGATTTCCAAATGAAAGTTATAGTTCGCAATTAAAACAATTGAATTTCTAGCGTAAGTCACATATAATTTCAGCTTAAACTATTTGACTCTTGCCTTAGTGGAACAAGGATTACTTAAGCCACCTATCCTCACATAATTTAAATTTTATTATTATAACTTAAGCTCATATTTAAAGCTACTTAATTTTAGCTTAAGTCATACAATGTTTGAACCATATACATGTAGATCTAGCTTAACCCATATAATTTAGACTTATTTAGGCTAGCATAAATATTATTACTTAAACCAGAGAATTTTATGTTAAGTTTAATTCGTAAGTCAACAATTTAAGAAATTAAAAATATTTCATTCATTGAAATGAATAGTTGTTATCATCAATTTTAATTTTTTTGAAATTTCTGAAACCAACGTGAACGTCCAAATGAACGATGAAGCCTGCACTTAAGATTAGCCAACTTCAAGTTTTTTGTAATTTAAGTTTTTGTTATATTTCAAAAATCTCGCTTACAATCATTTAGTTCTAAATATTATTCTAGTTAAGTCACATAATTCTAGCTTAAGCCACTTGATTTTATTTCTAATACCATATGAGTGTGGTATAAGTCACCTATATCCATATAATTTTAATTTTAATTACATAATTGTAACCATATATATTTTAGGTTATGTCACTCAATTTAAGTTCAATATGAATATGAATTCCGAACTTGAGATTAGTCGATTTCAAGTTTAAATCACACTTTTTGTAAAAATTTAAATACGTACTTAGTTCTAATAAAATATCATTCTAAATACGTCACAAAATTCCAGCAAGTCACATATTTTCGGTTAAGCCATTCAAGTTAAGTTACGACTTAAACGACTTAATTGTATCTATAGCTTAATTCACATAATTTAAACTGAGCTCAAATATTATAATAATTTACATCAACTTGATTTTATCTTAAGCGTAACAACTGTAGATGAGATTTAACCTAGGATTAAGTCACAGTTTTAGTTTAAATTATATAAGCCATACAATTTTAGCTTAAGTTATATAAATCTAGCGTAACAAATAATTCTAATTAAGTCACAAAAATATTTTGGTTTAAGTCATATAATTCTATTCGAAACCACACACTCTTAAAAAGGTTTGCCACTTAAATTAAAATAATGTGGCTTAAACTGGGTCAATTTTAGGTTAAGTTCAAGCTTTATATATAATCTAGCTATAGGAATTCTGAAAATACGCATAAATATAACGACTTAGATTTAATATATTAAAATTTGTGATCATAATTTAAAATTATTCGGAACTATAAACGTTTTATCGTAAACAAATCCAAATTTCTCTCGATACCATAGTAAAGTTGACACGTACGAACTCTCAAATTTACTTGAATTCTGATATTTAAAATAGTTCCAGGTCTTACCTGTTAATTTATTAAGCTCATAGCTGGTTCTTAAGTTTATTATTTTTTTATTTGTTAAATTTTATGAAACTATAAAACTATTTTTAGTACTGCGGTATGTAAACGATGCGAGATGAAAATATCTAATTTACGGCGTTACACAACAAATTCTGTTCAATTCATTCAACTTATATGTATGTACATATATGCTTCGGTTCAAACAAATCTATTTAATGTTAAAACATTAAAAAACATTTTAGTTTTAACAAATACGTTTAGCTATATTCTATAAATGTATTTATTTATTTTAATGTTTGTTGTAAAAATTATGATGATACTATTGAAGATATATACACACTGATGGAAAGTCTTATACCATCTATAAACGCAAACATATATATTTTTTTATAGACTATACTATTGTATATAATGTATATATCGCAAATCACTATCAATGAATCTATCCGTATATAGATTACTTATTTTTAGAAACATTGCAATCATTTTTGTTGAGTTCATTGCACCCAAGAAATCAAGTCACTGTTTGCCATATGTGAACCAATGTGCGCGAATTATTATTTTGAATAAATTATCTTAGGATTGTATATAAAGGTCAAGTTTTTATGTATGTAATATGATCTCGTCCATATACGTATGTATATGTATATTTGCTATATAATTGGCCATTATTTTTAATATTACTCATTCATGGAAACATGAATGAAATTGAGAGCTCCATTGGTATATTGGTGGCTCATAAGTATCAGTGTTTACGTGCTAAACGAATCAGTTTTATTTAACAAATACAGTAGAACTTGCGAAAGTCATTCGCTCTGTCTGTTAAATTTCAGCAGCATCAAATGTGTTTTAGTTTTAGTCTCGTCGTTGGTTGCTTTATACAGGGGCCCTACTATGACTTTCAACAACGATTTTCGACGACGGTCGTTTTCCTATAGTAGGCAAAGGAAGAAAAAGGAAACGAATATTATAAATTTACTATTGTTTACCTTTTTATTCCTTCCTTATCGTTGTCGAAAGTCATAGTAGGGCCCTTGGTTTTTGAAAGTGCTTCTTGTAAATAATTATTAGAGTTATATATGTACATCCGTTACGTATCAAAAGCGGCTTTGATACAAATAAGTATACATAATGTTTGATTCAAGTTTGAATAAAACCCAAAAATAAAATGTTCCAATAAGAAAACAACGAAAAGCGGTCAACTTTTATCTTTTTGAGTTACTTGGGGATAATTTGAGCAAAACTCTGCTACATTTTAATTCCAAAATTTGAGCAACCAAATGAAAGAATAAATAAATTTGATTAATAAAAATTAATATCAAATTCTGAAACTGGGCCAAATTAAACCACTGCTAATTATAAAATTTTTTTGTATAAATTCAGCAACATTTTCATAACCATAAAATCAGAATTAAAATGAAAAGCAACTTTAATTTTAACCTGAGGGGGATTTAATATTTAGTGTGGAAATGAAATCTTAATTTAATGAACAAAGTTACAAATTTAAAAAATATTAGACACGACGAATTCTTTAATTAAAAAAAAAATGGGATAATTTTGAACTACATATGCCTATGGTCAAATTATGTACGTTTAAATTGAGCTAAATATTTGTTTTATTTGATTTACGTATAAATTGAGTAAAGTTTTGATTCTACTTAATCTCAAAATTATTCCCTCAAATTTATATAATACGTATATACAGTCAAATTTAGTAAAAGAGTTCGATTCGAATTGCACATATGCCGAATTCTGAAATTGTGCCAAATAATGGGCTAATTTTAAATTATGTATAGGGTATAAATTGAGCAAAATTCTGCTACTAATTGATTCTAACACCACAGAGTGCAGAATTATGCATTAGAAATTTGAGTGGAGTTTGATTCAAATAAATGATTAGAATTTGAACAAAATTAAAAAATAATTGGAATGGATTCGAACTCTATTTGTACATTCCAAAAAAATTAAGATACTCGACGAATTCTCCTTCTTTTGAATTATTCAATTGTAAATTGAGCATCATTCAGCTATACTTTAGTGAAGTTTGATAGAAATTTGAATGAAATTAATGAATAATTGGAATCGAATCGTAGGATTTAACATTGTAAGTCATTTAAAAAAAATTGTTGGTGCTCCTTGATCCTAGGGTCCGATCACTTTTAAATTTTAAAGGATTAAACAAATCAAATATACTTGACATAGGGCTCAAACACTTTGAGAATTTTAAGGAATTTGACATTTTTAAATATAACGTGCTCAGTGGCCTAATTCTGTAAAAACAAGATAATGTGAAAAAACGAAACATTGAAAAAGATTACACAAAAAAAATTTACACAATTTCTATCTTATTTAGGTTAAATGGTATTCTATAAAACAAAGTAGTCCGCGTGTAAATTTTTTCTTGCTGAATAATTTTATCGTGTCTAAAACCACTTTGACGTTTTGTTAGTGGTTCATTTCATAATATAATATAAAGAGTAACAAGGACAAACATGGTTTTTTCGTTCGGCGCTAGCCCGCCTTCTTCGTGAAATTTTAGTTTTAAATTTTAAATTTTTATCCGTGAAAACGAACTACACAAGATAAATTGTATGTGTAGTTTATTGACGTTTAATATCTTACCGATTTTTTAATTTATCTTGGTGTAAAGTTATAGAATACCATTTTGGTATGAAAACGTGTAAAGTACTCGTTTTCGCGTTTTCACGTTATCTTATTCGTTATAGAATTAGGCTACAGAGCACGAAAGTTTACAAATGTTTGACTTCTAGGGTTCGTCTAATCCATTATGGGTCATTCAAAAAAAAAAAAATGTAGATATTTTTGAGCCATGCTCTGATACCTTTTAAATTTGTATATAGACATAGTGTACGAGTAATTTGTACGAAAAGTCCTTGACACTAACGTCCGAACATTTTGACATTTTTAAGGAAAGTATTGGAAACTGTGTTTAGAAAGTTTACAAATATTCGGAGTTCTAGGTTTGGTCTAGACAGTTTTGACTTATTTAAAAAAGAAATTGTTGGTGCACCTTTAATTTAATTTTTTTAAGAAATGTGTTATCGCACAAGCTACGAAAGTATCCAAATTTTCGAATATGAAGTCTATTGTATTTATAGACATTTTTTTAAACTTAAACAAAATTGTAGAAAATGCCCCGACCCGAAAATTAAAATTCAGACGCTTAAGAATTTGTAAAGTTTGAGTCGAAATTTTAATAACTTATCGATTAAAAATGTATGAACCTATATACGTACATATATATATACAAATATCGCAATTGTGTTTGAAAAATAGCAAAATTCACAATGAATACGAATGTTTAAAAATTTAATTTAAAATTTATGAATTTTTTGAAAATTTGATTAAATTTGATGATCGTTCAACCAAAGTCAAAAATATCGTAATAATGACAATCTCTGTCTCGGAAAGTCGGAAAAAATCTCCAATTGAGTCAATCAATTATATTGCGAAATGGCCGGTGGGAAGTTTTTAACTAAATGAATCAAATTTTTTTTGCTTATTTTACAGTGTTAGCCAACAAATAATAATTGACTTGACCATTTTATATGTCGTTTGAATTATAATTTGCCAAAAATTATGAATAATAAATTTTATCAGAATCTTCACACCGTTTGCGAAATGCTAGTTTGTGACAATATAAGCACATAATTGAATTCAAATTTGATATAAAATTAAGAAAGCATTTCGATGAAATTATGTCAAACTAAATTATAGTAAAGAATTTTTACTTTTTTAGATTAAAATTAAAAAATCAGATAGCCGATTCTCGAAAATGCTGGACCTTATCTATAGGAGATAATTTAATCTTCAATTTAGACATTCTAGATTTCCTAGATCTCTAGATTTCAAGTTATGAGAATTTAAAGTTCAGACAGGGACCAGTATTTATAATTTGGATTGCTAAAATTCGCACTTTTTAGGCAAATCATCCTAACGCAATTCAAGGAAAACCTGTGTTTGCAATTCGAAATAAAATAATTTTCACCCCACGCCAAATATTATGATGATGCATATACCACTAAAAACATTAAAAATAACTATGAGAAATTCTATTTATCGCATATATATTTGTCCTTCAGCCGCAATAAAAACCGCGATATTCAAATTTCCAAGAATTGAAGAAACCTAATCATCAACTATACCACACTCCATATATATAAAGAAAACAAAGCATCTTAAATTTATCATTTCTCCATACACTTAAAGGTTATTTATGTGTATATACATATATACAACCATGTATGCATATATAGGTATAAAGGTAGACCTTCTAATTCCGCTGAATTTAGTTATTGTTTTCTTATTATTTAATTTTTCGACATCATCAACCAACTTGAAACCTTTAATTTTTGTTTTTCTTCATTTCTTAATGATATAATCTAACCATCGTCTTAATATGTATATACCAACATAAGAGAAAATATTCAACACACAAAATCAGATCTGAACCAGTTCCTTAATGTAATTTTTTGGTTCAGATTTTTTATGTTTAAGTTATATAGATGATTTCTTTTGTTGGTCGATTCTAAGAAACTAACAATTTTATTTATAATTTTTATTTTTTTCGGTTGAAGCAATGTTAAAATAAATAAACAAAAAAAGAGAATTACATCAAGATGATATTGTAGAAAATTATAAGGAGCGGTAAATTAATAATTTATTATTTATATATATATATATATAGTTTTGTGGTGAAAGTTTGGTTATATATAGTTTTGTATTTTATGTAAGTATATATATATATATATAGGTTAAAACCAGGATTGAACTCTTAAACAGCGGTTGGTCTAGTTCGTATTTCATCTATATATTAATGTAACCTGTGAAATTGGAATTCCGCAAAAAATAATTCTCATGAACATCTCATCGTGATTTTTTTGTTCCATAATAACACAAAAAAAAATAAAAAATTATTATTTATTTATTTATGATAATCTACCTTACCTAAAGTACCTATTGTAATTCTGAGTATTCTTATTCGTATTATTTTTATTTTCATTAACAAATCTTATTTTTCATCTCTTCGAGCAGAAGAATGAAAATTATGCGCATATATACATACATTTTTGCCAAGACGGACAGAAAAGCAAAAAAAAACAACAAAAAAATATTCAACACGGTGTTATGCGCCATTCTACTATTTCATAAGCACAAAACAACTTTGGTATATATGAACGAAAATAAAATAAAAAATCAATCGTCACGATTTTCTTCAACTGCGCGCTAAGGTAATATATACGAGTATATACACAAAAAGATGAAGTAAAGGAAAATAAAAATTCTTCTTACTATATTCAAATAAAACAACACACAATATTTATAAACAATATACATGTACTGTATGTAACAACATCAACAATATAATAGTATAAATAATAGCTCAACATAACACAAAAAACTTAAAGATCAAAATCAGCTCGCGATTGATTCTTTTTTCCTTGTGCTCCGCTGGTTTCAAAAAGAAATTATGCGCAGAAACTTGCGAATCAAATTTCTTCATAGTTTATTTCGTTATACGGTTTGCATTTTATTTAGTTTCACTGTAAGTTACGTTTGAAAGACTTCCAAATAATCGGTACAGTCAAAAGAATCCAAATTTGACCTTGAATATAATGTTGTAAATAATAGAATCGCATATTAAATCAATATTCAAGTTTACTTTCCATTTCAAACTTGAATCAAATTCAATTAGATGCCATTCAAACTTATGTTTAATTCTCATCCAATTTTAAACAAAACTTAAATTTAGTTGGAAATCATAACAAATTCTAAATTTTTTAAAATTTGATTGAGGGTAACATTTGAAACGAATTTGAATCGAACAAAAAACCTCTTGTTAAGTTGTGCACAACCGATTGTTATAGTTGTTATAGAGTTATCACAACCTGTATTTGTATGTAAAATGACTGTCGCATGCAATATAGACAACTGATCCATCATCAAAATTGATTCACAAAGTTGGTTTGGAAATGCCTGTCACATACGAGTAAGGAATTAATTTAAAATTATTTGTGAAAAAGTGTCTACAACAGGATATAATCACCGCACTTGAGTTCTGCTACTATATAATTGTTCGTATGAGAAGAAATGTGAAATGAAATCAATATCCAGTTTGCGAATCAACTATAAGTTGTCGTTTCGTTACAGAAACAGTCAACCGATCCACAATTTTGTTTTTGCGCAAGATCAGCGCACATTTATTTCAAATTGTTCAAGCCTAAAACAACCAAAAAATGAGTAAAATTCGATCGCTCAACTTAATCTAAAATGGTCGTCGGCACAACTTCATAGCTAGCAAAATTAGAGATGTGATCATATTTTCTCATAAAACTATATCTCCATAAAGAAAATGTGGAAGGATATACGCATTTCGTAGTTGACCACAACATTCATAATAAAAATATTACCTTATGGTTTCAATGTGATAATTCCAACAAAGTGATTTATCAAAAGTCAATCCTAAATTATTTTTGGTATATGTTGTGTACTACAGAAGATATAACCATGCACTGCGTCTTCCCACTGTTGAGTTCCATTCTGTTGTTTAGTAACCACGTTGAAATCAGGTCAATGTTGGAATTAATAGTTGCGATACTGTTGGAAATATCCTTAGGTTTGCCAAATTTATAAATTTGTACGTCATCCGCAAAAAGATGATATTTACAACTATGGTGATAACTGTGGGTAGGTCATTTATATATTTACATCATAAACAGGAAAGGACCTATAGCACTGATCCCTGTGGAACACCATGTTGAATATTGCAAAAGTTGGATAATTCTAAATTTATTTTAACTGATTGTGAACGACCTGACAGAAAGGACAGGATTAAGCGACCAGCCGATACTGAGAATTTGAAATTGTGGTGAAGTTTACTAAGCAAAATTGAATGATCAATTTTGTCAAAAGCTTTACTGAAATCGAGCCAGCGTGCACATATTGCCATTGTCAATAGCTCTACGAATGTCATCATTGATATGAAGCAAAGCTGTGCTGGTATACTATAATTGCGTCTATAGGCAGATTGATACTTTGATAGAAGATTTTCCGATTCATTCATAAGACAATATCTGTGATTGAAGTATTCTTTCGAATACTTTAGACAAAGCCGGAAGTAGGCTGATAGGTCGAAAATCCGATAAAGATGTTGGAGTTTTCTTCTTGGGAATAGGCACTATCATAGAGTGCTTCCATATCGATGGGAAAATAGAAAACGTAATTAAACTATTAAACACATGCAATAAATAACAATCAATGCGATGCATCCAATAAATAACAATCAAGCTATGACTACATTGCAGGCACAACGTTGTGAGAACCAAATAACCTTGTAGAGCCTTTTTGGGTTCACCACATCAGAACATCGACGAAACTATACTTCTGCAATAACGATGTAAGGAAATGCTAGATGGGCGTATACTATAGTTTTGTCTTAAGAAATATTTTGCTTGAATCCATGAGTGCATCTATATAGTTTTACCAAATTAAATTTTAAAGCGGAATTTCTCTATACAAACAATAATCTGTAGGATTAAGTATAGTCTTTTTCTAAACTATACGGTTAAATAGCCTAGAGATCAATTTACTAAACTTATACGCCTCAATTGCACTATGGGTAAGTGCAATTAATTCAGCTTGAGAAACCGTGCAGTGTTTGCCCAGACTACCCTAGAATCTGAGCTCATTCTTTGGACAAAAGAAACCAAACAACCATTTTTCATAGTTAAAAATATAATCATAGTTTTGTAAATGAAATTAATCTCCTATAAACCAACCAAAATTGATGTTCTATTTTTGTTGTCTCTTTTAATTTGTTTGGAAGCCCCGTAACTTCGTGGTTGGATCTCTTTAAAGTTCAGTAGTTAAGTTTTAAATTTAAAAATGTACAATACAATGTGCTTTCAATAAATTTCATTCAAAAAATATCAATGCAAGGTTTTTGACCCCGCAATTAGGGACCGCAAATCTACCTAAATTCTCATTTACCTGTAAATGGTAATTATTGGGATAAAAAGGTAAATTACCGGTAAATACATCATTAAAACTGGAGTAAACTTCAATTTTATTTGTCAATATATTTATGTCAAAATTGTATTTATAATCACTTGTCAAAAATAAAAAACAAAGTACAATTATGACAACTCTATTGTTGGCAATTTTTAAAATGTAGCTAACTTCATTCTATCCATTCTTAAGAAAAAACTTCTAAATTTGTTTTCTATTTTTTTCTTTAAGTTAAAAGTAAAATTATTTTAATTGGAGGTGGTCTGTAAAAAATCATGAAAAGCTTGCTTTTTACATACAAAAATGGTTTATTTGCGAGTCGATCAATGATGTGTCGCTTAGTCGTTAAAAGTTCCTGGCACACACATCGGTACAGTTATTTGGTATTTCATTACTTCACAAAATTTGTAGCTTTTTCGCCATTTTATGGGGTTGTGTACAAAATGTAAAGGACCAGAAATGTTCAATGTTCAGTAATATCAAGCCCTCTGAACTTCGACAGGTATAATATCATATTTTAAAAAATGCCAATTTCCTTTTCTATACCAATTGTCTTGCAGTTGTTTAATATGTATGAAAGGTATCCTGAAAGGTTTAGGTATCCTGACTGCTTTAATACAAAGAAATAACAACACACAAAGCCCTGGCATTTCATGAGTGTTCTAAAAGTGTTCAGTGCACTAAAAGTTAATCAGCGTGAACGATCTTCAATCGTATATACATGTACCTATAATTGAAAATGAGGAAATTAGGAAATAATAAAACAGACAATCAATTTCACTCTAAAGTACGACTTCTACAAATTTAGAAAATATTTTCGTGTCCAAAAATTTTCGACTTTCAAAGCTATCAAAATCAAGATACTGTTTGAATTTTTTTAAACCCGCATACGAATTTCATAAATTCAGATGGTTTATAAAACAGTTACCAGTTTTGTAAGTGAGCGTGATCTTGACGTTTTATATACACATACATATATAGCGGGTGATCCAATAAGAGCTTCCGGAAATTTTTTATGAAATAAAACGCTTTAAAATCAATTTAATAATCAAAAATTGTATTTGTGGCATAAGTTCGGTTTATGACATTCAATGTTTGAAAATAATTTCTTTTAAATGTTGTTCGCGATTGGCTTAAATGATCCATTCTATGGATCCAAATTTCGAGCACTCTTTCGAGCATTTCGGCCGATAATCCGTTAATTACGCGTGTTATGTTCGCTTCTAATGCAGGAATCGATTTTGGTTGAATCTCTTCTGGCTGTTCATCAGCCCAAACACGACAATTTTCTCTGTTGACATATCCATTCAGCCAAAAATGAGCTTCATCGCTGAACACAAATTAGGAGCTGTTTCAATGCCAATTAACCAAATCGATGACGTATAGGAAGATCAAACAGATTCAATTCTTAAACAAGCTGTATTTTGTAGAAGGGTGAGAAGGCTCGAGAAGGGCGACGAATTAATTGATTGTGGTCTTCGCAAGTACACTTTCAGCTATACAGCAGCAATATTAACATTAGATCGACTGGTACGCACTCTAGTCGGGTGATAAATATCCAATAATGAAAAAAGTCTATATTCATGGTGAAATGTCAATGAATACTGAACAATTGGAAAAAGTACCGCCTATTGGATCACTCTTTAGTAATCGCAGCGACGATATTAACGATACACCTCATGTTGGAATTCAATGGTTTACGTGTACTCAATATAGAAAATTCTGGCAAACCGGAATTTTTTGGCAGCTGTAGGAGATAGCGCTATACGAGGTATGCCTGTACTTTATTTTTATATTTTTAAACATAAATTTATTTACAAAAATTCCTATGATTTATCTGCAGCATATGAAAGAAGATCAAAACAAAAGACATGTATTGAGATAAACGACGAACCCGATTAAACAAAAAATTTTTTATTTGTAAATTAATTCAATCAATAATTTAATTTTGGTCTGTAGGTGCGATCAAAAATGTATTCATAAAAATGTTTGGAATAAATTGCGAAATGCTCTTTATGTACATATAAATAGTATATGAATGTATGAGAAGGGGTTTATGAAATACGATATCCATATAATTTTTTAACAACTTCCGCCAATAAAAATCACGTGCGCAGAATATATGTTTATGTATAGCTGTTTCTTTTGTGTATATATATTATATAAATAAAAACAATTATTTATATATACACACACACACACTCTATGTTTCGTAATTTATGTAATATTGTTTTATGTTTTAAATTTAAAATTACAAGAATATCACGTTCCTTTATATGTTATGTGTTTATATGTAAGACATTTTATTACAGGATTACTTCTCATCCCGCGCGGCTTCCATTTTATTAGGAATTAATTATAAAAATACTGTCGACCGTATACTATATATAGACATATATATACACAACTTTCTATAAGACATTAAATATATTTTTATTCATTTTAATTTATATTTTTGTATACAAATCAAAACTATAATAACTCTTAAAACTCTGTAGACCGCATACAACTTTCTAAATCAAAAATAAAAACTAAACACACAAATCTGAATGTTTCTATTTTTTATATACATACGAGTATGTATTTCTGTTGTCTTAAATATTTGTTATAAGTATCTAGTTTTTATTAATATATATACATAAATTTATTTGTTGTACATACGAGTACACATACAAAAATTGCGTTACCTATATACATCATACAAATCCGAAGCAGTGTTATGCAATTATTTCACTATTAATTATAAAAAAAACATCTTGAAAAATCATATGTTTTACAAATCAGTTTCGCATCCAACAAAATATATAATATTTTTTTTTTAAATTCATTCCTTAATTAAAATGATTCATTATAGAAATAGAGGTACATTAAAATTATCTAAATCTTAATTCAAACTCTTAAAAAAAAAAAAAACTAAAAAAATTATCTTAAATTTTCTTCTTCTCGCAATCTTATTTTATTTCTATTTTTTTTTTTTTTTAATAATATAAATTTATAATTCTATACACAAGTAATTTATATATTTAAGAAAAATTCGAAGAAAAAAAAATTAAAAAAATACCGTAGAAAATCAATTCACGACTTTGACATGCGGGGTTACTTACATACATCCATACATACATACATTCAAAGATAAAAACATAAATGGTAATTAAATAAAATATAAGAACATAAAAATACAATATGTACGAGTATGTACACCGCGCGCTTGATCAATCGAGCCAAGAGTAACAAACACTCGCGGTTACATAAAGATTAATTTTTAATTTTTTTTTTTTCAACGTTAACTTACAACTGTGCACATAAATACTTTGAATTTGATTGATTTTATGTTTTCTTATTAACACAATTTTATGTAAAATTTTGTGGGAGTGATATTTTGGTAGATTTAGCTAAAATTAATTTTTTAGTATTTTATATAGCCGAGGTATACTGTTATCACATCGTGTATGAGATGGTGCATACAGTTTTGTTGGAAGTTATAGATTTCAACAAAATATTCGTGAACATATTTTATACTTGGGCGAACAATAAGAAGTTTATTAGAAAAAAAATCGCATATCGTGTACATATAGGTAACGACGTTCTTGAATTATTATGTGAGCATCTGTTATTCCTATAATAAAATACTTTATTATCTTTCAAAATGTTTATAGGCTCTCGGATTGAAAATCATCATTCTAAACTTTTGAAACAAAAAATCTAAAATTATATTTCCTAGAATTGTAATTGAAAATATTTAAAATTTATTTTAGAAATTTAATTACCACTTAAAATTTTCAAATCCAATTTGAAATTAATTACTATGACTCTAATTTTACAAACTTGTCAAATTAAAATTAAAATTGAGAATTTCTAAAATTGATATAATTTTCGATTTCTAAAATTTGTACAATTTTAGAACTTAAGTAAATTATTATTTTTATTGTAGCGTTAAAATTTAAAATATTAATAATTTTTTGCAACTTATAAATTGAGAATTAATTGTTTTAACCTGAATTATTTCAAGTTTAGTATTTATAAAAATTATTGAAATAATAATTAGTTTAAACAAATATAAATTTTCAGAAAAACTGAGTTAAATTCTAAAATTTATTGAATGATTTAAAAAAATGTTAGAGTGGTTTAAAATTTTTAGTTTTGATTTAAAAAAATGTAAATTCCAAAAGTGAAATTAAAATTTTGTAATTATATTTTCTAATTTATTTAAGTTGTTAGGAATTGAAATTTAAGAATTTACGATTCTGAAATTTTAAAATTAAGAAAAAAGTATTAAAATCGATTTTTGAATTTTGCAAATGTCTTTATAAATTAAATTAAATTATTATAACAAATTAGAAATTATTGAAATAATAATTTATAGAATATTTAAAATTTTTTCAAAATATTAATTTTCTCAAAATTGGAGTTGAACGGAATCGAATGTTTTAAAATGTTTAAAAGTAGTTGAAAATATAAAGAATTAATTTAAATTCAAATTAAAAATTGGTAATTTAAAATACCATTTTTTTGGAATTCAAGATTTTTTTAATATTGAAAAGTTTGAATTCTATAATTCTCTGATTCTATTCTATAATTGCTTTACTAAAATTGGAAATAAATTGATCATTAAGACTAATAATCAAGAATTTTCAATTAATCTACGAAAAATTTGATAATTTTGTTTTGTTTATAATTATAATTATTAATTGATAATTTTATTTTTAGAATTATAATTTTAAAAATTTCATGTTTAAGCATCTTTCAAAATTGTGTACATAGATTTTGGTATGTAAAAATTAAAATATTAAATTTCGTCTTTAACTTTTAATTAATAAAATTTATTTTTAAGTAATAGAATTTGTGAACAAATTATAAAATTGGTTACATAAGATTTTTAAAGTTAAAATTATTGGAATTTTATAAATTTTTACTAATTACTGAAAATTTAAAATTTGTCCAAAATATTAAAAATACATTTAGTGCACTCTACAAACTATCGCATTATTTAAAACACTTAAAATGGTTCAAAACCCTAAATTTAATCAAATTAAAATTAAAATTGAGAATTCCATTTCTAAAATTTATTCACTTTTAGAATAATTAAAAAAAATATTGAAGTTTTTAAAAATTTTAATTTTGATTTCAAAAAATGTAAATTCCAAAAGTGAAATTTAAATTTCGTAATATTCTAAATTATTTAAGTTATTTGGAATTAAAATTTAAAAATTCACGATTCTGAAATTTTAAAATTAAGAAAATAGTATTAAAATTGTTTTATGAATTTTGCAAATGTCTTTATAAATTAAATTAAATTATTATATGAAGGATCTCAATTTGCAATTTTTTTTAATTGAGTTAAGCATTTTCAAACTATAAATTATTGAAATAATAATTTTTAGAATATTTAAAATTTTTGCAAAATATTAATTTTGTCAAAATTGGAGTTGAACAGAATTATCGAATCTATAAAAATTTGAATTTTTTGAAATTGAAATTTAAGAAAACTGAATTTAACACCCAATAAGTTATTTTTATGCAATAGAATTTGTGAACAAATTTTAAAATTGGTTACATAAGATTTTTAAAGTTGAAATTATTGGAATTTTACTAAATTTTACTAATTACTGATTAAAATTTGTCCAAAAATATTAAATATCAATTTAGTGCACTCTAAAAATTATCGCATTACTTAAAACATTTAAAATTGTTCAAAAACCTAAGTTTTTAAAAAATATTAGTTTTTAAAAATATTATCTTTGAAAATTGTAATTCAACTATCTATCGCAATTTATGTGGACAGTCAGGCGGCAATCAAATCGCTGGGCTCGGTTTCTCTGTCGTCTAGGGTGGCGTTGGGTTGCCACTTGTCTCTAAATGAGATGAGCGAGCATTTCAACATACAGATTGTCTGGGTCCCCGGCCACTCGGACGTCATGGGGAACTGCAGGGCGGACGAATTAGCGAGGCATGGTACAACGCTCCAACTGCTACCGGAAAGGGCAAAACTGGGGAGGCCCATCAATGCACTCAAGAATGGGCTCAAAAAGGAGGCAGAAGCCTCAACGAATGAAAGGTGGACGAACACCCTCTCATGTAAGGTAGCAAGGCAAGTCTGGCCAAAGCTAGACTGGAAACGCTCTAGGACACTGATCTCCCTACGAAGACGTGAACTCAAAACGATCGTGGAGATACTCACAGGACACTGCCTACTTGGAGAACATGCGAGGAGGCTAGGTCTGGATGCAAATGACTTTTGCAGAAGCTGTAGGGACGAGGAGGAGGAAGAGACGATAGTCCACCTCCTATGCCATTGCCCGGCTTTAGCACACAAAAGACATGATTATTTGGGTAAATTCTCAATGGACTGCCTCTCGGATCTCGAAAACTGTAAGGTGCGAGACTTATCACGCTACATAAGTAGTTCTAACTGGTTCTCATAGGGGTTATAGGGAAGTAGATTCTGTGGTATCACAATGGGCCGTAGCCGGTCTAAGTGTGCGATAGCAACCACTCAACCTAACCTAACCTCACCTATCTATCACTATTTTGTCGAATTTAAAATTTTTGGAATGTTTGAGAATTTGATTAAAATTTAGATTTGTGAATCTGAAAATTTTAGTGTAGAACTTCAAATGATAAATCGTTACTATTTTAGAGTTACTACTGTTACAGTATATAAAACCAATAAATTTTAAAATAACTTTAATTTAAAAAATAAATTTTTAACAAGATTTAAAATTTGATTTTAAACTATTTCCCATATTTTGAATCTGTAGTTTTTGGATTTTAAATTTAAAATATTATTTTTAGCTTAGTCCTGATATAAATTTGTTAAATATTAATTTTATAAGCATTTTTTTAAAAACGATCTGGATTTTTTAAATTAAGTAGACATTATTTGAAAGTTATTTTGTAGAATTTTAACTTTAAATAAGCCATACGACTAAGAATTTTGATTCTACAACTTTTAAAAATTTAATTTTAGATTTCTGAATTTGTTTTTTTTTAAATAGAGTTATAGATATTCCGTACAAAATACCCTCAATTTTCTTAAGGACGTGATGAAACTTAAAAAAAATACGTATTTCTACGAATTGTGTTTACGGATTTTCAAATCTATTATATTTTAATTTTCTGAATTTTCAGAATATTGACAGTACATATTGTTTAAAAATTAAATTTAAATTCCTAAAATTGTAATTATAAATATTTAAAATATATTGATGAATTTTTAATATTTCGATAACTGAGTTTTGATGTTTTTTGTAATTACTACTAAAAATTTATAAATTCAATTATAAATTAATTATTAGGGCTAGCCGCCCTCGTTAACACAGTAAGAAGAGTATTTGCTTTATTATTCGAGGGTCTCGGATTCGACTCCTGGTGGTGTTAAAAAATCTCGGATGGATGTTTTTAATGTGTAAGTATACGTGTTTGTCCGGGTATTACACCGTGCCCGTTAGTGGCATTGAGTGCTGGAGTAATTTTTTTATTTTTAACGATTCAGTCATAATTTCAAATTGTTGATTGTTCGTGTAATGATTAAAATTTAAAAGTTGAAATTTTATAGTTGATAATTAAAATTGTAAAATAAATTTTAGCGTTATAATTTAAAAAATATTAATAATTATTTTGATATTTTAGTTCGATTTTAAGCCAGCTTCGCAATTATTTACCTGGATTTATTGAAGCTTCGGGAATTTCTAAAATTTAATAATAAATTGGTTTAAAATATTGAATATTAATTTTCAGAAAAGTTAAGTTAAACTCTAAAATTAATATTTATTTTATTTTCTAAAATTGTAACTACAATTATTTAAATTGTTTGGAATTAAAGTTTAAGAAATGAAATAATAATTTATAGACTATTTAAAATGGTTAAAAAGATAAGTTTTAACTAAAAAAAAATCCTAATAACATGTAATTCTAATTATTTAAATTTTTTGGACTTTAAATTTAAGTATATCGAACTTACTTTACTTTCGAATAAAAATTTTGATTTATAGAATTCTCTGATTTTGAAGAATTTTTGTTCTACAATTCCAAATTTCAGGCTCTATACTAAAATTCGGATTTTTATAATTGAAATAAATTAAGCATTAAGTACTCCAAATGAAAAATTTGATAACATGGATTTTATATTAGAACTTAACTAAATTAAAATTTTAAATTTAAAACTATAATTTGAAAATATTAAATTTTTTGGGAATTTTTAAATTTAGAATTTTACAATTTTTTATAGATTTAGAAATTTATTTTAAAATATTGCAGAATTTTTAAATTCGATTTTATATGTCATTTTGATCTGTAGTCTTTACAAATTTAAGTAAAATATTAATTTTAGAATAATTTCTTTGATAACGACCTGAATTTTTGAAATTTTTATAATTGAGTAGAATTGAAATGATAATTTATCGCAACATTCAGTAAAATTTTGAATTTTTAAAATTTTATTTAAAAGTTTATTTGAAGAATTTTAAATTTGAGTCTCTGAATCACCAGCGCATCGATTTTGTTTAGGTCATAGGACTGAAATTTTAGATTTTTAAATTTTAAACTTTTAAAAATTTCAGATTTCAGATTTTTTAAATATTTTTTTAAATAGAGTTATAGATTTTGCGTGCACAGTAAGCCCACTTGAGGACGTGATGAAACTTAATAAACATGTACACGCTTTAAACAACCCCGAATGGTGAGTCGGTGCAACATTTTCATACATCCCCAGTCAGACTCAGGGGTGGTGAAAAACCTAGCTCGTTAGTCACGGCAGCACTTTCTTTCAGTGTTTGAATTAAATTGGAATGGTCTTAGGTGACCAGGAAATAATTTAGTTTGAAGAATTATCGATTGTAGAGTGCACCACAAATTGAATGTTCTTCACAGATTTCTTCCTTACATGTGAATGTACCAAATCCCGGGAAAAGGGTGACTCAAATTTTATGACAGTTTTGAAAGTTAACGAACAGTCGCATGCATTTTGTAAATTGTAAATTGTTAAGCAGCAGCAAAAAAAAATTTGATTCAATAATACTTCTCTAAATAGAAATTAAAAATTACCATGTGGATGACGTCATCTGTATGGTGTGTTTTATATTCTCTTTTTAAAATGTAAATCTGGTTTATTCAGATGCAAATTTTTGAAAACTATAGAAAACACTAAAACTATATCATACACATCCACTAAAATCAAATACAGTTTTATTATTAGGCTGCCCCTGAAAATACAATTTTTGAATTCAAATTCTAAATGTAGTTCTCATGTTGTATATAAACAGAATGTTTTACAAAATTGTGCGATACGGGAAGTCAAGCTCATTAACACGTCCTTATTTTATGTTTTACCAAACTAAACTGTCATTAACTGAATTAATTATATTTATAAACGATGCGTGATTGTATTTAAAAGTTTAGGCGCCGCCGCATCAAGGAAGCCACACAAATTTAGTTTGATTTTAATTAAATAAGAAAATAAATTTTATAAAAACAACTTTAAATACTTAAGTGTGGTATATTTTGAAATATTTTTGAAATGCATACAACTTATGTCGACACCCATATATATTCCACTATCCAATATACAATCACTAAGACTTTTATGTAGATTTAAATTTACGCTCAATCAAATTAAATTACCTATACTGTTCAATTTGTTTTTATTTTTGTATCTCACAGCTGAACGAACTAAACATAATTTAAATTTTTTTTATTGTGTATATGTATATAAGATATAGATACGACTTAAAAAGACTTAAATAAAGCATAACAAAACAAAAATAAAAATTCTGTTTTGTATATTGGAAATCAAAAACCATTTAAAATTCATAGTATGTAGCAATATACCAATATTGAACAGCCTTGACTTACATTTAAAAAAAAAAAAATATATGTTGTATTATGGCTTAACATATAATTGTAATAATAAGGAATTAAATTATGTTTAAGAATTTGCGAATTTTATTCGAAAGTTTTATAGAATTCCCCAGACTATAATATACATAGTCACATAATTAGTGATGAGATAACCACGCGCATAAATAATTCATAAGATCCGATTAATTAAAGACAACCGCCGCCAAATATGTATTTTTCTTATATTACTTAAAAACCAAATTTTTAAAAATTAATTGATTGTATAATTTATGTAAATATACATAGGTACGTCATAAATTAGTGATGCGATATTAAATTAGATGATGGATTGAAAATAGTAAAAAAAAACAAAAAAATATAATTTCACTTTGAATTTTTGAAAATTGTATTTGTGTTAGGTTGGAGTGGCAAAATAATGAAGTGAATTTTAATTAAGATTAATGAACAGGAAATTAGACACATTGTTGAACATAAAGAAAAATCGTAAAACGCGAATTCTATAAAAACGATTTTATAATAAATTCAGCAAAGTGAATGTCTATGTGGATATATACGATGACGAAAGATTGCTGTTATGCGAGTACAACAAATTGACATAATACTATGTGTAGTTTAGTATTCAAACTCATAAAATTGAATTAGCGTAAATCTAAATTTGGTCCAGTTTCCATTCAAAATTAATTGTTTTCTATCAAACTCTCTTCAAACTCATTCAAATTCTAACGTCTATTTTTTTTAGTTTCAGACTCCGCTAAAAAATTGTGTCAAAATTTATTATTTAAACTCATTCAAATTGCCCAAATTGCTCATACAGGTTAAGTGGACGGACATTTTGACAATTGAATTTTTCCAAACCTTTCAAATTTATTTCATAGTTTCTTTAAAACAAGTTATTTTAGTTTAAATTGAGTATTTAAATATTGGTCCAGTCCAATCAAACTCGTTCTCTATCTGAAATCTATACAAATTATGGGTTCGAAATATTGCTCAAACTTAAAAAAATTGAATTGGACTTAAATCGCTATTCAAACTATACCAAAGTTTATCAATCAAATTCACAAAAAATTCCAAACAAATTTATTTTTCAAGTGGCAATTGACCGCTTTTTTGATTTAGTTCGATTTTGACCGTTCATATTTGACAATTGAATGTTTTCAAATCGGCTGGTCACTAAAATCTACGGTTTTAACCTTCATGTTTATTGATTTGAATTCCGCCCAATATTCTTTGCAAATTTATCTCCAGTCAAACTCCCTTCTAGTTCAACGTTTCATTCCAACGCTTTAAAATTACATTTTGAATTGGATTCAAATCGTTACATAACAAACATGATTCAAATTTGCTTCAAATTCGACTGAAACTTTTAATATTACGTAATACTTTCAAACAAAAATTTCGATTTATATCCATTTTATTGTTAGTGTTTAAATTATTAATTATTAGTGTGCGTAAAATAGTTGTTTCCAATCAAACTCGGTGTCTGTATCTGAAATTCTATCCAACATTTTATACATAAAATTTTTAAAATTTGACTTAAGCTCAAATCGCTATTGAAACTTGAACCACTCATATCAAATTGATTCAAATTCCAATCAAACTTTTTGATAACATATAGGGACTAATATCTTATTTGAAGTTTTTAGCTATAGGCGTACTATTGGCTTGCTCGAATTCGAAGATGACAGTTGGTATTTGGTGCATTTAGACCGATTATACTCTTGGAGTGGTGATAAAAAAAAAGCCAAAACAACACTGGACCCCCGCTCAAACACCTGGACACGAGATTTATGATCGGCACGTGGAACGTGCAGTCACTTCAGAAACCAGGAGCGTTAGAGGGCCTAATCACATGCTTGAAGGACTATCGGCTGGAACTCGTTGCTCTTCAAGAAACTCGCTGGCCTAATCTCGTTGGAACTCGTTGCTCTTCAAGAAACTCGCTGGCCTAAAAGTAGTATATATCTTATATTATATGCTTGAAGGACTATCGGCTGGAACTCGTTGCTCTTCAAGAAACTCGCTGGCCTAAAAGTAGAGACCATGTGTCCCAGGGCTATATGTTGTTATTCAGTGGAGATGACCTCGGAAATTTTGGAGCTGGATTTCTTCATGAGCCGCAGGTAAAGAAGACTGCTGCGCATGCAGTTAGCTAACCTGTCGATAATTTGTGTACATGCGCCCACAAAAGTCAGCCAGCCCCAATATACTATAAAGACTAATTTTATAATGACTTGCACATTCTGATAAGATCTATACCCGAACACAATGTTAGAATGGTAATTGGAAACTTTAATGCTAGAGCTGACAGAAATCAGACTGACAAGTGTGAAAACATAGGTTCGTACTGAGAAGGATCTAATTTGCAATTGCTCACGATCTTAGAGTAGCAAGCACATTCTTTCCTCACAAACAGATACATTTAGAAAGATGGACACATATCCTCGCAAAATATCCCGCAGCCAAATTGACCACGTGTTAATTTCAAAAATTCGAGCTCCGGTTGTGCAGTATGTGAGAACTATCGGTCAGTAACCAAATACGTAGGCAGCGATCATTATTTGGTAGCTGCAAAGCTATGGTGGAAGTTTTCGTACAGGTCCGGGAACACAGCAACATATACATGGAACGTTTCGACTGTGAAGGTCTGATAAATGAAGATCAAAGAAACGATATCTTCAATCTCATGTTGGAGTTCATCTTTCGTAAAACTGAATCGCCTAAGCGCAATATCTTATATCGCCAGCCCAATCAGGTGCTTGCATATGCAGATGACATATGCGTGATTGTGAAAGAAATGCTTAATCCGCTTGTAGAGTTTTCAGCTTCTGTTATTTCACTCCAGATCAATGAGTCCAAAACGAAATACATGATCTCAGGTTATAGGGACAATGGCACACCAGATTTTAGTAGTGGCCACTACACGTTTGAGGAAGTGAAGAGGTTCAAATATTTGGGCTCTCTTATATCACTCACGATAACAGTGTGGGTGAGGATATTAAAGTGCGGCTAGCAGCTGGCAGCCGTGTTTTGTATCCTCTATACTGCTAAAATCTAAGCACCTATCAAGTGCCGTAAAACGTTGATCAGGCCCGTTGTTATGTTTGGATGTGAAAGTTAGGCGCTGACGGATGAGTACGAGAGATGTATCCTTACATTTGAGAGAAGAGTCATGAGTGTGATTTATGGCCCAAAACGCGAAAATGATGGTAGAATATCTGTACAATATCGAGATCAGAGATCTGTTGAAGATCCTTGATATTATGCATGAAATTAGATCTCAGGGAATACGCTGGGTCGGTCACGTTCTGCGTGCTGATCCGGCATAGATCGTTTTAGGCGACAAAGGCTCCATGGTGTTAGGCGACAAAGGCTCCACGGTGTAGAGAATGACTTGGCTATTTCAGGTTGTTTAAGACAGTATGAAGGCCAAGCCCAGGATCGATACCGTTGGAACCAGATTGTTGACACAGTAAGAGGCCTTTAAACACTGTTTTATTATTATTGATTAGTTTTTCAGTTGGACTGAAATTTAATTTCTTTGTGAAATATGTGTCGAAATTTTATATAAAATAATTAAACCAAACTACCAAAACAGACATTAACTGGAAACTATACCACTTCCGGTTGTGCGATTGTAATTATAATGAAAACGATCAAATATTTGACCGTTCAAGCATTACAGTCCATTACTCTAAATGCTATTCGCAGTCATAAATCACTGGAACCTCTCAATATATTTAGAAAATTTAAATGTGAATTTTCGAGCCGATTAGTTAAACCATTAGGATTAAGATCTAGCCGACAACTAATTTTTCTAACTCGTAAAAGGCACCAAAAACATATGAGTTCAACAATTATTTAGAGTAAATATAAAATTGCCAAAGAATGATTTAACTATGTTCTTCGAAATTGGAACGTGATAAAAATTTTAAAATCGAAAAGAAGATCAATTTTGGTTCAAATTTCAGGATTTATTTAAAATTTTAGAAATAGATTCGCCCATTCATCGATATAAAATGACAACTGCACAATACCTATGTTTATATATTTCAGAATTCGAACCAGCCTGACAGAATGACTATTCCGTTTATTCATGTATTTTTGCGTAAAACATTTATTACGTTCAGTAAATGTTTAATCGTTAACTCATAATAATTTTTTTTTTATTATTTTCAGGTAATTTACAACTTATATGGATTATGCACAGATAAGTAAATTAGTTTTTAAAACGTATTCATCACATTCGTTTTATTATTTTTATTTAATTACACGACATTTAGTATACATATATGAATGATATCTGAAAAATGAAAAATTACTCATCTCGACAACATATAAATATGAATGTACTTATGTACATACCTCCCAGAGTAGAGAAAATTTCTAGAATTCAACTTTTTATTTTATAACAAAATATAAAAACCCTTTTACAAGAAGTTGAACAATAAAATTTTTATTTGTTTAAGTAAAACGTACAACGTCTTCGTTGCGCGTATATTTATACATATATAGGTATGTATGTATACAAGAAGAAGATCAGCAAGAAAAACATTCTTGGTCTTAAAAAACAGGTACCATTATCATCACCGCATCAATTTTATTACTATACCATAGTATTATTTTTTGTTTTTCGAATTTTTAATTTTTTTTTTTATTGTGGAAATTAAAGATATTCACATAAATGAACTTTCGGCCCATCAATATTCCGTTATCTATTTATATAAAAATAAAAAAACTACTTCTGTGCTTATCTCTTAAAGTTGCATACCCATCAAACATGAATTTATTTTTTATATAGTAACACATTTTGTTAAAAAAGATTAATTGTATTCAAATCCCATCAACAAATTCTTTCGTTCGTTTATTTTATTTTTTTATATATTCTGGTATTTTTATTCCACCATCTTTTTTTATTTTATTTCTTTCTTTTTATTCATTTCTTTAAGAACACAACAAGTAAACGAAAAATCAAAAAAAAAAAAAAAAAAAACAACATAATCTCCTCCTATTTATCATCTTATTATCAAATATTCACAAATATAAAATCCAAAAAAAAAAACCAAAATATTCATGTCATGAGTTCACTGACTTGATTAACACTACAAATATGAGCTTTGGTATTTTCTCCATCACCATCATCATCATCATTATGATCAACAATATATACAGAAAAGAATTCTTATTCTCCAATTATATTTCGTTGATCGTCATCATTACCATGCACTGTTCATGGTATAATGTTGATGATTACCATCATCGAAAACCAAAGAATAACAACATTAAACCATCTTAACGATTTTTATGTATTTTTGAGAATTTTTATAATGATCGTCTTGGCGAAGTTCGGCGCGCTATCTTAACATACACAAAAAAAAAAACAATTGTATGCGTTTTTGTGGTATACAAGAATATAAGATTTTGATTTCCGCGGACTTAAATGAAATTGAAATTGGTTTTGTTTTTGTTTGTGCAATCTTTGTCTCTGTCTTATATATTGTGTTGTTTTGGCGCGGATATACTTATATTATTATATTTTATAAGACGTTGGCAAACTTTATTATTATAACATACATATATGTATATATTTATGACCTTGATGTAGAGTGTCGAATGAATTATTTTGCATAATTCAAATTTCGATGTCACCCTATATATATATATTCTATTTTCTGTATATCACAATTTTATTTAGGTTAATTCAAATTTCAATAGCAAAATTGGTTTTAATTGCTTGAATTAAATTGTCATGACATTACCAAATTTGTTGACCGAGCCCAATCCCTTTTGGTTCTATTCGAAATTATAGAAGTTTTGATTTGTTGGTGTATATATGTACATATACGAGATGAAATCACCGTAAGGCAAATAAATTTATTTATACGCAACGCGACATACATACATATCTTGTGTTCACTAATTCTTTTGAATTCTCACACATTTCTTAGTTCATTCTTGTAGCTATATACGTATTTTGAATTTAGTTTTTTTTTTGTGTTAAGACCACACCGATTACTTTTAAAAAATAAAAAGTTAAACCAGTCAGCCGCTTTGTTACATATATACATATATATGTATATACATATACGATTTACAAAAATTCAACATCTCGTTGTGTACCTACTATATACATACGTATATACAAAATTTTTATGTTGATTTGTATGTTTAATAAAAATATATACATATTAAATGGTTGAAAGTCCAACTCATCGAATGTTGAACTGAACATTAATACTAATTAAATTAACATTAAATCGAAAATATTTCATAATTTAATTTACAAACCAGAACTGAAGTTTAAACTGAGAAGTCAAATTAAATTTATGTTCAATTAGGTAAAGTTTGATATTCAGACACGGTGAACATTTTTGGAGTTATTCGAGTTTGAGAAATAGTTTTTAACATAAGAGCTTTTCAGTTTAATTTAATTAATTAAGAAATATAATATTTTAAAATTATGAAGTTAGTTGAATTTCAAAGCATTAATATATACAGAAAATGGTTCAACTTTAAGCTCTACTTCTAGCTAAAAGCTTTATAACTGTGACTAATTATTTGTAAATCAAATAAATCGATTGGCATTAAATACTAGGATCTTACATATTACCTTTTCACTATTAGTTGACAAATCAATCAATATAGAGAGGGAGAGCTTTTCAAGGTTATAATTAAGAAGCTTCCTTTAATTTGTAAAACATTTTAGTTTAAAAGTCTTCCTATCCTTGTAGAAAATCGAATAATGTGCTCTTGCTATTTATTTATTACTCAGAAATCTTTGAGACAAAAGATGGACAAACTTTCACGAGCTTCTGATTTTATTATTTAAACGTTAGCTTTTAAATGTTGATGAACATGTCAAATTATTAATAACAATCATTTGAGCTTTTGTGCGTCTCTTCAATAATGATTCCATTTTTAATCAAGAGATATTTAATCTTTGACAGCTTTGAATGAACAACAGTGAAATGATTTTATCTTCATTAAACACACAATACAGAGTTTTAAGTCATATAGAACGTATATTTGATTAAAATAAAATATTTAAAGTTGTTTACCAGAAACCATGAGCGTTTGGGAAGCTTTAAACAAAACTTTTTCAATGATTTAAATCTACCTAGTTAGAAATTATTTAATTATTTTGAAAGTTTTCTGTATTATAGAAATTTATGATCAACTATTTGACACAGAATAATGTGGCAAATAGAGCTTTTTATAGAAAATCATTTGCATGTTTTTAATTGTACAAATATTTTGGAAAGCTATTACTTATTGAACTATGTATGTGATAAGAAACAAGTTACAAAACAAAATACTTAAATAAACAAGCTTTGAAAGCTTTTAATTATATTACAAAATTAAAGTTTTTTTTTTATTATAGTTCACATAGAAATTTTAATAAAGCTTTCACAGGTTCTTTGTTATATTCAAATTCATATATTTATAAATGATTCATTTATCACTAAAAGCTTTCATTCTAGGTGCTTACCAATATTTTAGTAAAGAGCTTTCAGCCTTCTTCATATGTATGTTTATGTAAATCTGAAGATTTATTTAAATTTAGAAGGAAAGTTTGTATTTTAATGTTCCTTACTTTTAAATAACGAGCTTTTTAT
This sequence comes from Tipula unca, assembly GCA_951394425.1. Classification (NCBI taxonomy): domain Eukaryota; kingdom Metazoa; phylum Arthropoda; class Insecta; order Diptera; family Tipulidae; genus Tipula; species Tipula unca. The sequence continues at coordinate 200,057,981 of OX596381.1, forward strand.
AAATATATATTTTGTTTCCTCAAAGCTCGATTTATAAAATAAATTATTAGGATTTGTTTTAACTGGTGAACATTTTGAATTAATTCCCAAGTATCATTTCACCTCATGATCAATACTATCAAAAGCTTTCTGAAAAAGCTATCCAAGAAAACTGCTCCAACATACTTTTTGTTGTCAAAAGCTGTGTAAATTATGTTTGAAATTTCAACAAGTGGTAGTTCCATACCTGCGTCTTTTCTAATACAATATTGGTATGAGTAAAAAAAGTTATTACGATTCAGAAAATCTACCAAACGGGATGAGATTAATTTTTCAAAAATCTTATCGAATACAGATAAGGTAGAAATTGTCGCCAATCTTAAAAATTGGAATAACTTTTAATTAATTTTATCAGGACTACCACTCTTACAATCACCAAGTGAACACATAACATTTTGTAAACTTCAGCAGGTGTGACTGACGAAAAATACATGGAGTCAGAGTTACTATATGGATGGTTCCAAACCTATGTTTATCTCTGTCTGAGTAGAGATTACCCTATCAGACTACCGTCATTGTCAAAATATTCATTAAAAATATTGACTATATCACCAGTATCGCTTAAACGTCTGCCATTAGAGTCAGTTTTAACTGATTTGTGATTTTTATTAAGAATTAAATTAAAAATTTTCCATAAATCCATAAATTCCATAAATTTTTGCTTAATTTTTTTAGCCTCTGCATCCAGTTTAGTTTGGAGCGGTGACAGGTGGTTCATTATAAAAATATTTTAAGTTTTATGCGAGGTTGGCCAAGTGATCCCCAGGTCAGATGTACCAATACAATTTTTGTTTGTTGTTCTGCTTTTATAGTTTAATAAAATGCTATTTTTTAATTTATTTGTTTTTATAGGTTTTTTGGATGTACTGGTTTGATGCTGATCATTAGAATTTACAAAGAATGCTGATTGAATCACACTATCGTCAGCTTTAACATCAAGAACACGCAGTAATCTGCTCACCATTTCCTCCTTATGGTCAATATTTAAAGGAAGACCAGTAATGACTATATCATTCTGGATTGAACTTTGAAAACCTTTGTCCAAAACGGCTTAAAATTTGGAAAATTTCAATTCATAAAGAGACACAGGTTCATTCATTTGCGCCGAACAAGTGTTATGGAAGTGCTCATTGCAGGAACGTTCACAGGAAATCTCGGGATTACTCCAATTTCCTGTAATTGCAGTTTGACATTTTGTGCATTTTTTAGGAGCCTTCACAATTCACTTAATTTAACTAAACCACAATTTGCGCCAAAAAAATTGAAATCACTTCAATAATCATAATTAATTTTTGATAGTAAATATAACTTAAGCACTGTCTTGATATGTAATTTAATTAGCAATTGGATTAATATTAACTATTGTTCACTTAGAGAAACACAATGAGAATGAACATTTTTATTTAACATCATTATTAAAACAAAAGCTTTTACTGCTTAGTCTTTCTTATTTAGAAAAGCGTACAAGTTTAACATTTATATCTCTTATTTGGGAAAATAACAATTTTCGCAATTAAACTGTGTCACACTCTATTACTCGTAAGTTCTTTTTTTTCCTAAAATGAGCTTGAAGGTTTCCGTCCAAAATCTCTAATATCCAAGTGAGTTATTATTAGTATACAAATCTAAATAAAATCATGAAGCTTTAGGCTCTCCTCTGGTATAGAGTAAAAAAGTAACATTTTTGTTTTATCATTTAGTGAAGCTTTCGTTGTTTTATTATCAATCAAGATCAATTCAAGTTCGATATACTTAATCAAAGCTTTCACAGTTCTAAGAAATAAAAATATTATACGTCGAGCGTTCAAGAAATTCCGTGTATAGTTTTTGGTGCCGTGAAAAAATACTAGTCTCTTGAATTGCTGGTTTTTTGGAAAATGTATCCAGAAGGTTTCGCAGATTTTCCGTATGACTAACACTTTTATTCGCGCTAAAGTATAGCACCAAAATAATATCGGTATTATTTACATATCGATTTATTTAGTATAAAAGCTTTAATTAATTTAAAATATATTTTAGAAAAAAAGCTGGGGTAGCTTTTACAAGTATTTAAATATATTCCTATTTTTATGTCAGCAAAAAAATTACAATTCACTTTTGAAGTAAATATTTAATTTAGTAAACACAAAACTTATAATTTCTTAATTTATTTAAAGCTTCGGATTAAAATAGCCTATTTTACAAAATTGATACAATCAGATACAAATAAAAGGTTTTCTTTTAACTTCCAGAAGATTGATTTGAATAGGATAACTGCTTGCAATAGAGTTTTGTTTTTCAACATGTATTTTAAGCTTCAGTCAATTAGTTTTAATTATATAACTTTTAAAATAGTCATCATATTTAAATATCTCAAAATTTTATTATAAATGGGAAAGGCTGGTCGCAATGAAGATGAAACTAAAACAGGCAAGACAATGGTCGAAAGCATTAAAAACATGTATCAACACAAGCTTTAATCGTGTGTTTTAATAATATTTCAAATGTTTGGTCGATTTTTAAAGTTCACAATATATATATTTTAATATATAAATTTGTAAGAGCTTTAAGTTTAAACACAAATTTAAATTGTTTAATTTTTCTTGCACCAATTAATGTAATTGTATTTATCGAAAGGTTAAAAAAATGGTCTTCTAATTTTAATAGAATTACTAAAAGCTCATCTAAAAGCTCAATTTGGTTGGTTTTAGTAGGATTAATCGTAATTTTAGAATTCAAAATTTGAACTTTGCTGATTTTTTCCTGTCAAACACAACTCAATTTTTTATATGAAAAGCTTTATCCAAAAGCTTTAAAAAATATGTTTGTTTTTATATAATTCAAATATACAAAAATCAATGTATGATGTCAAACATAAAACAAGTAACGAGTTAAAAGGTCATTTTTGTTTAAACTATTGTTAACCAGGAATTGAAGAAGTATATTCTTGTACATACTTATTATACAACATTTAGGCTACCAGATCTCAGAATGAACCACCTTGTTTTTATGAATTAAATTCGAAAGCAAAACTTGACTTAAATCTATTTTGCTTTCATCAGATTAGAACTTTCTTAGCGTAATATTCTTTTGAAATTAATAGTTTTGATCAGCGTTCTAATTTGGTTTTAAGGGCAATATAGAAAATACTCCTCTCTGTCAAATGTGATTTTTTAGATTGACGGCTCTAACTAACAATTGAGAATAATTTAAATTTCTAAAAAACCACCTGGACGTAATTTGGAAAAAGCTTTTATATTAACTACGTTTAATGCTTAAATATAAAAATGCTTTGCATATTAATATTTAATAATTATTTCCATAATTGATCAAATAACGTATACACTAGATTGCTTATAAAAATATGTTTCATTTGATATATCACATGACATAATCCAAATTAAATATTTTAATCCATCATCCAGCATTTGTGGGCCAAGTGATTTTTTACAAAATCCATTTCACAAAACTCCACGAATACTTGTGAAATAAAATTCCATGTAAACCATTTTTTTATGAAGATATAACATTCAAAAAAAAAATTTGAAATTGAAATTTTATTAGAAAGAAAGTTTTGGAAAAAATGGACAGGACCATAGATGCTGGATGGTCGGTCAACATTTTTAGTTTGGATTATCTCATGTGATATATCAAATGAAACGTATTTTTATAAGCCATGTTTTTAAGTCAAATTTTTAATATATTTAAAAATTAAATTACAAAGAGAGTAATTAACATTGAAAATTCTAAAATATTTGATGAGCAATGACTATTTACCCTCGTTTATAACGATTATGTGATAAGGTAATGTGATGCACACATCAGAAATTTGGGTAATCCATTTTGAGTTCTCATTTATAAATTTTTCGTGAAAAATTAACTTTACTATATACTCGGCAACACTTTTTCGAATGAATTATTGGCATTCACATATACCTTAAATACTAATTGCTAAAATTCACAAAAGCTTAATTTATTGAATTTGGTTACCCCCTTTCTAAATTATAGCGTTTTGAAAATTATCATACTTGAATATTTTATAAAAATTTAAATCCTTTCTAAAGCGTTATTGCCAAGATCGCAAGTTTTGTGCCATCAGGCAAATACCCGAAAATTTTAGTACTCGGGTATTGGGTAGTTACTAAACCGAATACCCGGGTTACCCAATTAAATATTTTTAATAAAAATATTTTTGAATATTTCTTTGTTAAATAGATTTGTAATCAGTACGAATATGAATTATTTATATGAATTAATGAAACTAAAATCAGTCTGAGAAATCGAAAAGAAAATGTAAATGCTCTCTCAACATTTAAATTTTCTATTCGAATTGATGGTTAATTCAAACACCATATCATAAAATTTTGTGTTGTCCACGGTCATCCTCTTGTTATTTTGACTCGGATATAAACATATTAAAAGCTGGTTCAGACAGATCTTTCGCGATAACTGTGTGTGAATAATGTAAAACCACATTTTGAAGATGCCCGTCGTAATTACCCAACAATACGAGTCCGATTTTAATCATATGTTGGCATTTCCAGATATATCACTCTTTTAGATTTGTACAATTTCTCAGCAAAGTCCATTGATTCATATATTGTTATATAAAATATCAAACAGCTTGTTTTATTGGTATGTCCTTTAGTACTATACCTTTTAATAGTTCTGCCAAGTTGACAAATACATAATGAAAATTAGAAACATCATAATTGTAAAAAATTATATCAAACTCTTTCATCGGCACTTAGTCAAGGTGAACCTTCTGGACTGGAATAAATTCTTCGGCACTTAAAGCACACGATACGGTAGATTTTGTAAATTCTCCGCCAATATTACAATAAATATCAAATATAGGCATCATTGTTTTTGAAACTTAACCTTAGCAACATTACTTGACATCATTTGAATGAATTTCTTTTTATGAAAATTTAACCAACTTGGATTAAGTTTTGTTGGAAAAACGTTGAACCAATATTGAATCAACAATTAGAATTTACATATTAATGTAATTAAAATACTAACTTGAGTGGTTAAGGGGCACTCAGATGACTCGTAAAATTCATATCCCTAAAATTCCGCCACGATGATTATTGCATGTTGCAGGAAGCGACTAAACAGTTGGATCGCTGTAGTAGAAGTATATGAGTATATATAGGCTAGATATCGTTGCTCTCTAATAAACACGATGGCTTAGAAGATGAGATCACCGAAAGGCTATCGAATATATGGGCTCCGCTTTCGCAATAAATTGGGTAACCGCAGTCAATAATTTGCGTATACGAGCCAACTCATCAATAAAGACTCATTTTACAACAATTTGAATGATCTGATGGAATCTATACACCTGAACATGACGTCAAGCTGGTGTATGGGAACTTTACTGCTATAGAAATGACAAAAATCAGACCGATTTATGTGGAAACGTCAGTTCGTAACAACGGCAATAGCAACAAATATCCACACACGTGATTGGTGGAAGGCCGAAGTTTCATATATGTAATTACAGAATTGCACCGCACTTTCAGCCTTATAGTCCAAATATCTACCAAAGGTTGACAAGCTGAACTTGTGGCAGATTACATATTCGAGAGAAGGGTTATGCAAGTGATATTTGACCATAGACGCGACGGTAATGCCACCTTTAATAATAACAGTGTTAAAGGCCATTACTGGCCCCTTACTGAATCAACAATCTGGCTCCAACGGTTTCGATCCTGAGCTTGGTCTTCATACTGTTTTAGACAATGCCACGCAAGGTCAGGAATTTAATTCGAATTCCTCATCTTGTGTATAAGAAATGTATCGACAGCTATAAGGAGCAATTTCTAGTTGTCATTATTTAAAAACACGTTTTGGAGATACCCGTCGTAAATACCCGGGTATTCGGATACTCAAAAAAACAGAAAAATATCCAGGTGCTCCGGCACTCGATAGCCGACAATACGAGCCCCTATGTGCGATTTTAATCATAAGTTGGCATTATATAAAATTTGAGATTTGTGCAATTTCTCAGCAAAGTCCATTGGTTCTTATATTTTTATATAAAATATCAAACAGCTTGTCGATATTTTCAGAGATTACTCAGAAATCCGAAATATTTATGAAAGGCTTCTATAATACAAATTTTCTAATCACTCTACAAAATTTGGATCACAGTAATTTGGTTGTTGTTGTTGTTGTTGTCCACAGAGGTTGTCTACGTTATTGACGTTGTCTATACATTGTTGTCATTGTCGACGAGTTGTAGAAATTAATAGATGACGCGTAAATGTCCATCCCTGCCAAGGACACATCGTATTTTTCAACTTCTCAATTAATTCATTGTAATATTTTACAATTATTTCATAGTGCGGTTTGGATCGCGAACGTTAAATTGAGTTGAAAGTGGAAACTTAGTAAACTTTTCAAAATGCAAGCTTTCAATTACTGAATAAACATGTTAAAATCATAAATCATTTTGGAAGTAGCGAGTTAAAAGTTCATTTTTGTTTAAATTTATTGTTAATCAAGAATTGAAGAGGTATTCTAGTGCAACAAAGGAAACTTTTTCCGGCAATCAAAGTTCTTGAGAACCAGTAGTTAAACTCCTAATTTTATGTATGTAATCCTGGATGGAATCCTGGGATAACTTTACACACTTCAATATTATACAAGGCTACCAGATCTCAGAATGAACTGCACCCTGTTTATACGAATTAAATTCGAAAGCAAAACTGATTTAAATCTATTTTGCTTTCATCAGATTAGAACTCGAGTTATTTTGACCACCCATCTTGTTAATTGATTTGTGGGGCACAGTTTTAAGAAGAATTTGAAGAAATTTTAATGTCAGATTTCTCTAATAGTTATACGAGATTATATACAAATAAATAGAAATCACCTCCTCCACATAATCTCGAACTCATCTTTAACGTAATATATATTTATATATATAAGACGCCACGGCCTTGAACTTGTTCTATACACAAACACACGCATACACATCTCGTGAAGAAAATAACAAATTAAATATTATAATTTTAAATGAATAAATTAATTTTTATTTTTTTAATTTGTTGGTTTTCTTTTCTGCTTTGAATAAACTGAAAGATATAATCGAAAAACCATCCAACGAAATACGGTGCGTCTGAAGAATAAAAGCTTTGTTTTATACGCATTTTATATGAGCAGCATTAAAACGCGAGCTATGTTCATGTGTATATGTATATAAAGAAAATTTTGACCTGAGATTTGTTTTTTGGAGAAACTGGAAATTTATATAATATAACAAGACAACATTGTGTTATACATGCGGTGTCTCGTTTTATAGAATGACGTCTGTGTGTAATATGTACTTATGTATATACTGTGAAGATAATTAATCTATAAAAATATGGGCAAGTGTCCTTATTTTGTTTTAATTTTTTCTGTGGCCACAAGATTAATCGATTCATTAAGTAGAAATAAATTACTTCCTTATATACACGCGCATATATAACACACTCGAATTTAATTTTGTTTATGCAAATTGCGGCCGAAAAGTTTGTTGACACTTAAATGGGTGGTATAAGGTTTCAGTATAAATGTATATAAAAGTTGAAAATTGATTATTAATTATTAACTGTGAAAAAGTTAAATTTAAATAATTTTTAAACGATTTTTTTTTTTTGGTGCGATTACGGCACATTGACACGTTCTGTTAATTTACGATATATGTAAATAAAACTAAAATGTTCTAATTAAAAAAACATTTAAGATGACCGCATAATATGAGCGAATTGCGCGCGAAAACCCACAAGTCTATATATATATATATACACATTAATTAGTATACATTGAGGATTGCGGTATCCAATAAATTATTTAATTAACATGTTAAGAATGATGTCAAGATTCATAACGGCTATAAAATTAATAAAAACGAGGAGCATACGATTTTTTGTTATATGTATGCGGCGCGTCATTCTCACGCATCCTTATGGCAATAAAAATAATTTTAATCCTAATAATTTTCTTCAAATCTTCTTATTGTTGTGTATCTCTATATATTGTATTGATAAACTAGTTTCTCGCTAAATAAAGACACACCTGTGTTCGTTAAATTTTTGCGTGCGAGAGGAATTTTAATTGAACGATAAATTCGTTGAAATTTTATGTTGGGGTCACGAGCTGACGTGACACCAATAAAATATTGTTAGAATTATAAAAAATTTTAGTATACAGAAAATGTTTTTATCGTTCGCGCGATGTTAAATTATTTAAAAAGTGTGGTAGTGTTGGTTGTTAACTCTGAAATCAAGTGTCTTATTTTATTTTGTAAAGAAACGAAAACATAAATGATATACACACAAAAAACTTATTGGTGGTCATCATTTTAATCATTCCATTCTTAATTATATTTTTATTTTAATTAATTAAGTTTTCTTCTTTTTCTTATATAAATGTAGTCGTATATGTATATAAAAATTTACTTCTCCCGCTCGTTCGCGTTATGTTGTGCTGTTGTTGTTGGTATTATTATTAACATTAATTTAAAATGAAAAATAATATAAGAAAACATGATTTTTGTAAAAAAGATGTGTTAAGGAAATGTTATTTAAAAATAAAAAAAACAACTTTAATTTATTTTATGTAGATTCTTTCAATTCCAACTAATTCGTAATCCAATCAAGAATTTATTTTTTATTTTTATTTATTCTAACGCAGATCGTGCGTCTCTAAGAGGTGGGAGGTGATGTTTTCGCCGATTATTATAATTACGAATAAAATATGTATAAATGTAAATATTTTACCTAAGCACAACCAATAAAATAATAAATTTCAATCATTCGTTAATAATGATCGAGAAACGCACGTCACATTTAAATAATCTGTTGATAGCCATCAAAACGAGATATTAATAACATTTTTATAACTTTTAAACTGTTAATTAAGTTTATAATAAAATTTAACATGCTACAGCTGTGATTCTTAAGGTGTTGTAACGCGAAACATAAATCGATTTGAATAAAACCGCACTAACATCGTTCAGTTGGCCAAATTTGTTGGTAGAACACTCGTAGCCAAAGTAAAAAAAATGAAAGATCCAACGGTTATCAAGAAACGCTTTTCAAATTTCATCATCTGAGCTTTGGTTCATGCCCAGAATTCATCACATCTTATAACCAAAAATATACTTGAAAAAATACTCGTAACACATCTTTGGGACAATAAAATTGAATGTTCCACATTGCTCTGAGCCAAAACTTAGTATTCAATCATTTTTAAACTTTTTCAGCTCCGACGAGGACACAAAGTACTCGGACCAAAGTTAAGGTGATAACACATTTTATAAATAATTTAAAAGTTATCGAACCGATTGGTTTAGGTTTCTAGAGGTTCCTACAGAAATTTTCTGAAATTATTTGATTCTTAATTTCTGCTGTGAATTTGTTTTATTTAGAAAATTAAATTTTTATTTACATTTGGGGGTGTTACCGATTATCGAGAATTTGATGTTCTCAAACCAGTATATGATGTTCTCAAACCAGACCCGCCACCAACTCGTATTGGTCAGAGTGATAGATGATCCATGACCAGTACAACAAATTAAGGTAATTGTACTCCGGGTGGTAATCCAGATAAGCAGATGACAAATCCACCCTCTAACGAGGCTGGCTCAAAGGATTCTGGGGTGAGCCAATTATTGTTTAAAAGCTTTTCGGCAACCCAACCCATGTGGACAAAAAGCGAACAGCTTGAAGAGGGATAACGCAGAACTACGCAATAAGATTTACGAATTACGAATTAGAAAATCTAAACAAAGATCTCAAAAACCTACAGCGAGAAAACAAGGAGTTAAAAGATGCTCTAAATGTAGTAATATCTAAGAAAGAAATCACTAAGGTATACAGAAAGAAAATGATACCAATGATCATATAGAGATTATGTGTGAAACAGACGAGAAAGAACTCAACGCAGAGAAACGGGATGGGTTCTGAACCGTAACAAAATAAGAAGAGTAAATCACCACAGGTTTTACCCGAACTGAAACAATCAATTGAGCAGCTTCCAACCGGAAGCAGGAATGAACAACAGGAAGAAATAGCCCAGGCTTCACCGAAACAGAAACAATCACCTCCAGTTATAATATCTAATTGCAATAATTATCAGAGTATTAGTAACATCATGGACAGTAATCGGATAAAATAGCGTTAAATAGTATAGTGATATCAAATAAATGTTCCAGATGGTGATAGCTATAGAAAGTTAACAGAACTTCTAAATGACGAAAAGACAACATGGTATTCCTACGAAGATAAGCAGACAAAGCAAACCAAATTCATTGTTAATAAACTACACGCTTCATGCATACCAGAAGAGATAAAAGAGTATCTTTTGGTGAAACGATACAAAATTAACGAAGTTACGCAGCTGCTTAAAAGAGGTGACAAAACACCTCTTCCATTATATATGTGATCTATTGAAAGAACAGAAAACATTAAAAATATTTATGCAATCAGCGAAATATTCCATATGAAAGTGCAAATAGAAGCAGTTAAAAAATCTAAACTGATTTCCCAGAACACCCCACCAAAGTATGTCAACTGTGGAGAGGCACATCCAGCCAACTACAGAGGTTGCAATGTTATACAAGAGCTGTAAAAAATTCGCAACAAAACAAGGGAAACTTCAATAAGTACCAAGCTATCTATTAAGCAAGCTATCAAGACTAATCCAAATGTAACATATGCTGATGTACTCACTATTGGAAGTTCGAGAAGACAACATAGTTCTGTTTCAGTTCAAATAATAACCAAACTAATAAAATACTACAAGATATTCTTAATAGACTTAGTCCACAAGAAGAAAAGAAAGAAAGAGCCCCCATATATCATTAAGCTTGCAAAGACTCACCCTACTCGAAAATCCTCCCTTTGCTAATTAAACATGGCACATAATCTAAAAATTCCTGCATGGAACTGCAATGGTATATTGAAATACAACATGAAATACAACTATTTCTTGATTAAGAAAAAAACAGATATGTGCTTATGTGTTTCAGATAACCTTACTAATGTAAAAATCCGTGGCTACGAAGTTCACTCAGTAGTACATCCTATATAATAATATAATGCACGAGGGGGCAGTGCCATCATTATAAAAAAAGATATTAAATACGATCTCCAACAAAAACTTGACAGTGTTGAAATACAAGCAGTTAGCATTAGCATTAATACCCGCAACTACAAAGTAGTGGTAGCCGCAATTTATTGCCCACCTAGATATATAACATCAAAGAGAATGCTTATACTTATTTCTTCAAGCAGCTAGGTTAAAAATTCATAATCGGTGGTGCCTTCAACGCTAAACATACAGACTGGGGATCAAGACTAACAAAAACAAAAGGGAAAGAGCTTCATCATTCTACTCGAAAACCAAATTATTGGCCCAGCGTTCAATATACAACAACAGACCTAATTGACTTATTTATAACAAGAAAAATCCCGGTAGGTTGACTCCACATCTAACCACTTCTATATTTCAATGATAATAAATGATACAATAATTACAAATGATAAACAGCCACTGTTAAGCATAATTTTAAACACACAACTTTCATCAGAAGAAACATTATAGAACAGGAGGTGGAAAAGCTCGTCACAGATAACCAGCAAGCAGCGTGGACAAATACTAAAACAACAAACAAAAAAATATCTGGCAAATGCTACCCAATGGAAATTAAATCACTAGTTATAGAGAAGAGAAGTACTCGAAGGGAATGGCAACGTACACGAGACCCAACTGTCAAAAATAGATTAAATAATTTAACACAACGATACGCAGAGGAATACGGGAATTTAAAAATAAATCAATATATTCATACCTACAATCTCTCACCTTCGATAAAGATAGTGATTATTCATTGTGGAAAGCAACCAAACATTTAAAAAGGCCAGTTTTGCACATACCACCAATAAGAACGAATAATGGTGATCATCTCGAGCGTACTTTCAGCCCAATTTAACACTTACTCAACGGGATATACTGGAGAGATAACTGGGGAGATTCTCTAATAACTACCTAGCTTTATTACTTTTAAAAAAATTCCGGATATGATTAATATGCTTACATCAGACTCCGATATATTCTTTTATCTTGGAAATTTGCGGAAGGAATAATGATACCTAAACCAGGTAAGCCACCAAGTGAATTAACCTCGTACAGGCCAATATCATTTCTTCCAATTATGTCAAAACCGTTTGAGAGATTATTATTATTGGATTTAGAGATAAACACTCCACAATCAATCAAGTTCATTAGAATAACAGATTTAATATAGAAAAATGATTAGAGGAAAAAAAGATTTGTTCAGTCATATATCTGAACATAGCGCAGGCATTTTTGACAAAGTCTGGATATATGGTTTAATATTTAAATTGGAGAAAACTCTGCCATTTAAGATATTTTAGACTTAAAAAGAAAGGAGTTTACTCCAGCATAAAGGAAGCTAAAGCAAGAGTACCGCAAAAGAGTGTCTTAGGGCCATTCCTTTTCGTACTGTTTACAAGCGACTTACCGCAGACGAACAATACAACAACCGCCACGTTTGCAGATGACACTGCTATTCTAGTTGTTGGTGGCACAATTGGTAAAGTCACATTTAAACTACAGATAGCCTTAAATAATATACATACAAGATTGGTTAGCTAAGTAGAGAATTAAAGTGAATGAATCTACTCATATTAACTTTACTACTTACCTGTGACTCTCAATAATATTCTTGCAAATCAAGTAAAATTCCTTGGTATGAACTCAAAGTTAAAGTGGAAAGTACACTTGGTACACTCGTAATAGTGACTTTCATAGAGATCTCGGAATATAGACACAGTCGTAAGTGAAATAAAGAAGTGTGCTCACAAACACCAGAAGAGGCTCCATCATCACCCTAACATCGAAGCTGTAAGACTATCATACGAAGAATCAAAAGACTAAAACCTTTTGAGTTACCTGAATAGTTACTTATTGTAAAGTTTGATTGTTATCGAATTTCATTTCGTTTTTAAATTTCACTCTGATCCAAACTTTAAAATACATAAAAAACAATAAACAAAACACACATACACATGCACACATATTAAAATATATTTTTATTAAAAATAGAGTGCCATCTATTGGCCAGTAGATAAACTAAGTAAATAGCAAAATATATATCGTTGGTATATTTTTGATTGGGTGTTTCTGGCTTTGATATCACAGTGCAATGTTGGATTTCAATGTTTGAATTGAATAGAAATTCATTACGTTGTATAGATTTAACCTGTTTATGTTCTGCATTGTCTGCAATTTTAATTTATGTTAATTTAATATTTTAAAATCAGATTTGAAGTTTTTGTAATATTTTAAAGCTGAATTTTGTATCATAGAGATGACTGCGTAACTATTATATTAAAGTAGATCAATTGAAATACATATACGTGTGTAGTTTGCGGGTTTAACAAAAAACGCTTTAAACCATTTAATATAATGATATCAAACCAAAAATTCACACACTTCATATGCACGCCATTTAGATGAATATAATATCATAAATCATATATATGCAAATAGTAGTATTATAAAACCTGACTCGAATATAAATCATTTAATAAATGTATTAAATTTCGAAACAGCTAAAATAAACGTTTTGAAATTATAAACTATAACAAAATTATAATAATTTAGTAGTTTTTTTTGTTTTTGTTTTAGAAACGACTTTAAAAAAAAACACAAAATTGATCGAACACGATTTTTATGATTATTGAATGGAAAAACTCTTTGAGCTGTTTTTCTAGATACATATAGCTATATAGCCATAATAAATATAAATATATAATTTTCATCTCGATTCATTTAAATTTTTTCGTTTATCGTTTCAACAAGTTTTTATATAAACGGTTTTTAAATTATGTACAAGTAAATTTAAATTTATGAGATAAATTTATTTTATCTCTCTGTATATTTAACCTATTAACGGGAAAGGTCATAAACTACTCAGCTTTTTAATTATTTAGGTTAGAATATAATAGTTTTTAATAAAACTAAATATTTTATAAATAAATTGTTCCGCAGTATACATATACTCGTATAATGTATTTTGTATTTCGTATAATCGTAACCGCGCGCACCAAAATTAGGTGCGTTACCTCATCACAAAAAAAATACACCTTACATGTTAACAAATTTAACAGTTAATTTATTTACCATAAAATCTATTTTGTAAAATGCCCAATCCGGTATAATACATAAATAAGTTCCAAAAGAAACATCTCGTTTATTTACGAGAATACAATTTTGAAAGTTAAAATTAAAAACGAAAAAAAATAATTTAAATATAAATAATTAATTAATTTAAATTAACATAATTTACAACACGATGTGTGATGGTATAATATAATAGTGGTTAATAGTAATAAAATATCATCACTAAACAATAAAATTAGAATAAAAATAAAAGAAATTTTTGAGTTTTTTTTTTTTATACAAGAAATGAAAATGATTTAAGAATCAAATTAAAATTAAATTAATAAAAAGAATTTTGTCTGTTTGGCATTTTCCCATATACATTTCTATAGGCTTATGTAAATGTTGAGATCATATTTCAGACAAAATTCATTTGTCGTTTGAAATTTTTGTGGCCTGTTGTTTGGGATGAGTTTGCGAATTTATTTATTTAATTTTAGGTTAGTCAATGCCTATGTATTAATGGCCTGCCAAGTGCTTTTATAGCATATGTATGTGTCGAGTAATAACAAACAAAAATCGCTTCATACAAATCATATGAAAACTACTTTTTTTTTTGCATTTTTTGGTCTTAGATTTGTAATAACTTATAAATTAGGTCCAAAGACACTTTTTCATGTACCTGAGCACAAAGAACATTATGTTTTCGTTCGTTTTAAGATGAAAAATTATTCAATTTTCACACTTTTCATTCATGAATTTCAACAGTTCTCAGTCAAGATTTTCATTTTTTTTTAGGGGAAAATATGAGAAATTAATAATTTTCGCTATTCGTGTCCTTTATTATTCATATTAAACTGCATCTGTTTCACATTCGAAATAAGCGAGCTAACAAAAATCGGTTGGTGTGAGTGACAGAGATAAATAAAATTTTTACGAAAACAAATGGAATGAAAATACGCGGAAATTCTCAGGAAGAGTATAATACAATATAAAATATTTATAATTTACACACACATGCAAACCGGATTTTTGTTTGTTATTACTCGACACATACATATGCAATTTCAAAATTGATGTTGAAAATCGGCGTATTATATATTGGTATTGGGTTAGTAAATAAACGAACATATATTTTTGACAGTTTAAATTTCATAGATTAATCGCAAAATTTGAATATTTCTATAATATTTAGTCTATATCTACTTCCTTACTACATAACTCAAATAATTTCAGTGAATTACGGTGGTATAAAAAATATACTAAAAATGACCGGAAGAACGATATTAATAAGTGGGGGGAAGCGGTTAGTCGCTTTATGCAAATTTTGCAAAGCTATTCATAAAAATACACCTCAGATTCGTCTCGCTCACAGGTACATAACTTATTTTATTTATTTTATAAATGTCATTGAAATTTAATTATTTTGTTAAGAAATTGTGCTTGACTAAATCTCCATTAGCGATGGATATTTCTAGAAATAATAAAGAATCATTTTCTGATTCTGAAGGATATGCTACCGTCCAAAATATGAATAATAAAAGTGGAAATTTAATAGCTCTTGTGCAAGGCGATGATGAACCATGCGTCGTTTTCAGCGGTGAAGCTTCCGTTAGCATTGAGATTACCACATCTGAAAGTGATGCAAATCTGGATGATTACGATTCCATTATTGAAGCCGAATCAAAACATAATTAAATAACTATGTAAAGGATGAGAAATTCATCACTTATTACTTGATTTTTTTCAGGCCGTTCTTGCTTCAGAAATTCAAATTTGTATAATTATTCAAACGAGTATGAAGTTTCATTTATTGAGCAGTCATCCTTTCTTAGTGGGCCCGAAAGTTCCACTTCAACTTCCGCTTCATCCATGCCATTACGGCCATTTCTAATTTCGTCGGAGTTTGATTCATCATCCGCATCATCATCGCCTTTAAATGTTTTAAAGAGTTGATAACCGAGCTGTGTCCGTCTTACAAAATTACCTTGTCGTCAGACACTGTCCAACTTTATTTTGAATACTGTCCATCGAGAAATAACAGAAAATGACAAAAGAAGTAAGAGTCTGTATTATTATAATAGATGGCTGGAAGAATTCATCCAATAACTCAAAGCAAGTTGTCACAATGTTACAAACTACGGATAATAAATTATGTTTTTTGGATTCTCACGACTTTACTTGCATTTCGGAAACGGGAGATGAATTAAACAAAATATGCGACAACTTACTGCGGCAAAGGATATTATAGATAAGGAAAGTAATTGTGCAATTTAAAAATCTAGATATGGAGTGTTTGGTCATCCAAAATAAGGGATCAAAAATAAAAAATGCCTGGAGAAACTCGTTGGTGCAGAATAATTTGACGAAATTTAAAAAAATTGAAGCGGAGCAAACTAGTCACAAATAGAAAACCGAAATTATACAACTAATCTATGAGATGAAGAACTGCTGGAACGAGTGAAACATATAATAAAGATTTCTGATCTAGTTTGTACATTAATCAATAAATTATATTGCAGACCCTGCACAGGATTGGTTAATTTTGAAGGTATTTATTAGAACTTATGCCACTATTTAAAACATGAATCTAGTTAATCTAGATGTACTGTGCATATATAACTTGATTGCTGTACTTAAACTTCTTATTCTCTCAGCTTCCAAAAGAGTATCAAGAACAGTTTAATAAAAGAAAATCGCAATGGCTCTGGAAGTAGCGGACAGGACAGCCTTCAACAGTTGAAATTAAACGAAGTACGAATTTCGTAAGAAGTGAACCATTCATGGAATAATTTTTATTGAAATTGACCGTGACCGCACTTGGGCTGATATTGTTTTGTTAGGCCATTGCGTTTTCCATTTTCTGGCCGAACAACAGATAACCATTTTCTTTATTTTTGGGAGGCTATATACTTGAAGCTTTCAACAGAACTTGCTAGCCTGCAATTTTAATTCAATTTGTCATTGCTATATATAAGAGATGCATTGAGAATTAATATTTAATTTACATATAAAACAATTTGACATTTATCACAAATTTCGAAAAAATTAAATAAAATTTTAAAAAATTCGCTGCCGCATATAATGATTATTCTGATTTTATTGATTCAATCGATCCAAGATGCATGAGCCATTTTTCGACATAATTTCGGGGTTTTTCTGACCAAATCGGCTTAAAATGATGAAAATCTTGTTAAAAGTATATACTTTATACTTATGATTCAGACGAGGGAGATGTAGATTACAAGCTAAATAATACATGGATCATTTTGTAAATTTATTTCTATAAATTTCGATTTCATTCATCGGATTTTGAAGATAAAGTTTGAACATTTTTGTAGCATTACCCTAATTTTTTCAATATTCGAATTTCACAAATTTCGAGAAAGTTTAACTTGGGGGGATTTTGGAGTATTTTCTCTAATTTTGAATTTTCAATCGAAACTAAGATAATTTATAGAATCTCGGTATATCGAATTATAAACGGAGTAAATAATTTGTGCGTTCTCAATTTTGCTGGTGATGGCGTAAACGTATAAAAAGTTATCCCAGAATTGTATCCCAGAAAAATGAAAACTGTACATCAGGTAAAACAAGTAATAGTATCCATTAGCTCTCATGATAGAACTTTGTATAATGCATATACAAACTAAATCAGTAAATACAAACTTAAAAAACACCCGAGCTAATCCGACACTTTTACCTAATTGACTCTGGAGACGATGCGATACTCAATTAGCAATTCACTGATGAAATAATTAAAAATAATGAAAAATATATGAAAAGGTTAGCTTAAAGCTAAGTTGGCTCGCTCACGACCGTTGAAGTTTTTTGAAAAGAACAGGATAAATTGGTGTTAGTATGCCAAACTTAAAAAACACCCGAGCTTGTCCGACATTGGCTCGAGTCGTTCGAAGAAGTTTTTCTTTTTGTTGGCCAAGATTAAAAATTACTTGACTTCGTCCGTTACTTTATCACAATCTTTTTTGAATTCGACTTAATAAATCAAATCATTGAATGGTTTAATTTACATATTTTTATGATGTATTTTTGTGTATCTTTTTTTTCGTAATATTGAGATGGTTTGGTACGAAATTCAAGATTATAGTGATTTCCTGGGATGATAGTTTAATGAAACTGTCGCGACATTAGGACATATTTTTAATGGGATGGGACAAAATTATAGGATGATAGTTAATCCTGGGCTGATAGTTGATACAAAACTGTCGCTATAGTTATGGTGTTGCCATTGCGTTTTTCTGGGATGAATACTGGGCTAACTTTATATACATATGGCGTAAGGCAAACAAGCAAATAAGCAAAACATTGGGAGAGCCATGGGTCACAGAACAAGTAAAAAATAAATTCAAGGAATAAAAAAAATTTGATATTTCGATTGAACATGATATTGTTAAATGATTTTATTTAATACCGGCCCAGTGCCCAGATTACCCATAATCCCGCATCACACAATTCAATTAATTTTATTATCGTATATAGCTTAAATTTTATACATTTGTTGCTTACATCACATAATCCTCATAGCTTAATAGAAATAATTTTAACATGCGTTATAAATATTTAGCGTTCCAGCTCAAACCATATATTATATAATCTAACTTAACTTTGAACTAACATATGACCTAAGCAAGATTATTTATTTAAAATTTACAACCTTACTGTCTGATTGTATATATGGACAATATAATACGTATTCTGTAAAAATCGGGTTCGTCACTTACTGTTAAAGTCTTTTGTATTATTTTGAATATGTGAACTAAATATGTAAACCATCGTACTATTTCCGTCAATTTTCCAGAACTCGGGATTAAGAATGTATATATATAGATTTGAAAGACATAATCGCAATTCGGATAATTATATTCCAATCATGTACACCGATCGCATGCAATACAAACAACTCAATCAATCAATTTTATAATATAAAATCACTGTAACATCACGACCATTTTTCATTCATGTTCAACAAACCATATAGAATTCGCAGAATTACTTTCTTTTTTTTTTTAAAGATTGTATTGTGGTTGTTGTTTTTTTTTTGTAATTCATTGATAAAGTATAAATATATAGCAATAGCAAGAAATACTCGTATATACTTTATATGCGCGTATCGAGGGATAATTTCCGGTGATTTATATTTAGTGCGTGCACATAATGTATAAAGTGTTAATATTTTTAATTGTGCTTGAAACATTACATATATACTTATACATACGTTAGATGAGAATAAATTATTTTATATTTAAAATATTTATGTATATATGCGTAATTACCCAATTAAACCTGTACATTTACATACGCATATATATATATATATATATATATATATATATATATATATATATATATATATATATATATATATATATATATATATATATATATATATATATATATATATATGGTAAGAAGGTACCATGATAATCAAGAAACCAAAACCAAAATCGAAAAACTCGAAAGATGAGAACTGATCAAGTGAAAAAACGTTATGAAATTGTTAAGAATTATTTTTTTTTTTGGTTTCTTCTTCGTCGATTTCTCGGGCCACTTATACTTGCGTATATATTATATATACATAATATATATAAGAAATATATAAGACCAACATCAAAAATTATTCTGTAACATATAACGAATAAACCAAAACATAAAATAATAAAATCATTCAATACGAACGAACCAACCAACAAAAACATATATATATATATATATATATACAAGAAAAATAACCGAAATGCGCAAGAAGCGAAGACTATACATAAGACTTGTATATATTATGTACATGTTTAAAAAGAAATATATAAACTTATTTATATATTTATTCGTCTCAAGATATATTTTGGACGACCATGACCCGATCGGTATTGTATATTGTTTTGTTTAGAAAAGAAAATTACTTGCTTATACTTTCCTTACTGTTATATATAGATAGATAGATGTTCTTACCTTGTAATTTTTTTTCAGTTTCCCAAAATTTTTGTAACTCTGTAAAATATTTGTCCAATATGAACACTTTTGATAGACCCAGCGTGGCCATTTCGATTTTCCTATGTAAATTTGAGTAAAATAACTTTTCGGTTTTCTTCTTGCACGAGTATATATGTATGTAATCAACAAAGTTATCCAATCTGTATGTACATGTATTTATATATACATGCAAGTTGAATATATAAGAGGGCAACACTTTTTCACTATATATTAGCTATGTATATATAACATATTGATTCACAAAACACTTTTCTCATTTATATATAAACAGATCAAAATAAAATTTTCACTTTGTATAATAATTTCCACACACAACAAATATACATCGAGCTTATGTTATTAATTCACTACAAAATCATTAATTAATATATCCGTTTCATTAGTCGAATTTAGATGTTTATCAATCATCTTAAATTTTATCATCTTAATCGTATATTAAACGTTACAAAAAAAACAAACTATGCCAAGTTTTAAGATTTAAGAATGCGCGTAAATTTATACAAATTTTCAAAATCAATTAATAAAACAAAACAATTTAACAGAACAAAAAAAAATTTAAATCACTTTGAGAATTACTTATATAGGCGACCTGTTCTCAACCAATTTAACTCATAAACTGAAGCGCTTACAAATACCCAACATGTACGAACACAAAAGGAGATAAAAGAAACGCAGAACGAAAAAAAAAACATGAATGCCAGGTAAATTGGTACTGTTTGTCTCATTCATTCAACATTTTGTTTTAACTTTCTTAATATTTTTGTTTCTTAGGTTTTTATGTTCTCTTTCTGCGATGGTGCATAGTTTATGTCTTTCTTATTTCATTTTTAAGAGATTTGTTTTTTTTTTACTTTTTTCGACATCAAAATACGTTTATAATAGAATAATATTGAATTTACAGTGGCGACCAGTTGGTTATCAATTTTATATTTTCTTGAAATTTTGGGTGTTTTAATTAATTCAAACTTGAATTTTAACAAAATACAAATTCTTTTAAATTTCCTCTTTCTATATCTTCTTTTAAAAATTATTATAAAATTCTCGACAAATTTTGACATTTATTTTGGTAAATTTGTTTTTTCAGCCAATCAAATCACTGAAATATTAAAAGAGGTTAAAAAAGTAAAAGTTTAAAACTGTTAGCTACAAATAAGGTTCGTAATTTAACATTTTAATTTTTTACAAATCTTGAGTAAAAAAATTTCTAGAATTTACTAAAATTTCCAGATTTGATAATTTAAAGAGGAAATTTTTCAAATTTGGAGTAAAAATTGAAAAATTAAATTTTCTAATTTTTATAAAATTTTCTTTTAAAGTTTCAAATTTTGTAATTGAAATTTGTTTAGAAATTTTACAATTAAAAATTTGGAAATATTAAATAAATTTTGATTTTTGGCATATTATGGAATTTAAAATTCTTAATTTTCATTTGAATGTATTCATTCAAATTTCAATTCAGTTTTTTTTGGTATTTTTAAAATTTAGATAAAGGCAAAAGCTGTGTTCTTCTAAAATTAAACGCTCGCATAATTGTCACTAGTTAATTGTGATGTACATATATAGTCATTAAAATAAACAAACATAAATTGTAAATAAAACAGCCAATTTAGTTCTAGATGACACTAATTTATTTATTCTCGAATTATTACACAGAAAAGGCGAGAATGGTGTAAGGCCAAGGTTTTGAAACTACAACAACTCAGCAATGACCGCAGTTCGCGTAATTTCTTAATAATAATTACTGGATTGCACCATACTTTCAGGCCTGCGTCAACTGCCATTCTGGGCCGGGATGGAAACCTCTGTTTTAACATCGACCTAGTACTCGACGCATGGCATGGAAACTTTACCGACCTGCGCTTGGTGTTCATCATGTGTCACAGACTGTAGCTGAGTCACCTCAAATACAGACTGCAGAGATTCACATTGAGGATCCATCTCATGAGGAACTCATGAGCTCAACCAGGGTGGACTGCATTAATTCGGAGCCCTTGATATTCGGAGGAGGTACTTTGTGGAACTGTCTTTTCGACCTAATTCGATTAGTATGGCGAACCGAAGTAATGCCTATGACGAATGGAAAGTGTAGGATTATTGCGGTATAGCTCTCCTTTTAAGTTACGGTCCTACATTATATTGGATAGAATCACTCCTTTGGTGGAGGACAGGGATGGGCAAGGTAGATTACGCCCGCCTTGTTATCTACGTGGTTGTCGTTACGTAAAATATAACGTAGTGTTTTTTGTCAACGTCGATAATTAAAATAATGTCAACAACCTATACGATATTTTAGTGATTTGAAATCGAATGCGTCAATTCGCGGGAGTATTTTATAAAAGCGTTCATCTAGGTGACGTTTTCATTTGTTTCTTTTTGACAAATGACGCATGAATAGTTTCCAACTGTCATTGTGTTTCTATTTATTCAGTATTGTTTGCCATTTCAACATGGAAAGGCTGAGCCAGGCATAGCGTCTATAAATTGTTCAGCTTTATTA
Source organism: Tipula unca (assembly GCA_951394425.1). NCBI lineage: Eukaryota > Metazoa > Arthropoda > Insecta > Diptera > Tipulidae > Tipula > Tipula unca. The sequence goes on from OX596381.1 coordinate 200,080,689, forward strand.
CGAGAATCAGCGTTCTGTGAGGAATGTGTTTCGTGCGCTAAGACCAAGTTACGATTGACATAATTGGCCTTTCGATTTTACAGCAGTTTACATTATTGGATGATACAAGACTAAATAGACGGTCTGGTGTGGTTAATGCGTCTGTGAAGTCATTCGTCCATATTTCTTCAAAAAACAAGACGGCCGGCACGTACCTGTGAATAGCTCGTTATTTCGCCATGATAACGGAATATTTGCTGCCTGAAATTGAAGCCCGACCTCGACGACATTTGGTTCCAATAAGTCGGCGCTATTTGCCATATAGCGCGCGAAGCAATGTACTTATTGAAAATTCATGTTGGCGTGAAATTAATTTCACGGTTCGGATCGTTGAATTGGATATTTAGATCGTGTGATACCTCTAGACTCTTTTCTTTGGGGCTACGCAAATTTCAAAGTCTGTGTGAATACACCAGCTAGATTTAAGGCATTGAAAGACAACATTACTCGTGTTATTCGCCAAATACCCAAATACCATTCGATATTCTCGAACGCGTCATCAAAAATAAATGGCAAGGAATGTTCTTTCGAATGATAATGAAGTTTCCATATACGATTAAATTAAATTTTTTGAAAATCACGCACATGTTGTTTGATTCTCCCTGTTTCTGGCGTAACTGCCGGTGTGACTTTTGCACTTCAGCACTCTTTCCACTATACCCCAACATTTTTCGATACATCGGAAACCTGTGGACTCTTTGAGATAACAGCTGGCCAAATCATACATTTTTTTTGTAAATGTATCTAACATGAAGTGTTTCAAAACCAATATACGTTTATAAAACATATATACGTTTCGTTATCCATCAAAACACATCCGCTAAATTTTGTGAAAATATTGTCATCAGTCTGGCACATATTTTATCGAACAAGTGTTGGTTATCTCAACGACTTGGCTTTTTAATAACTCGGCAGCACTCATAGCCTTCCTGAACTCGAATTCGTTTTACCATGGAGTGGGGTGTGTTAAATTTTATGGCGCGGTCATAGTTAAATTTCCCCGGATTATTTTTAATGAAGGTTATAACCTTTTTGTAAAGATTTTTATCGTGGTTCAGCATAAATTTTTAATGCGTCGGTGGTCGAGTAAGCAGAGTCAATGCTCTTGAAATCGTGGCCTCGAGTTGAAGACTCGTCAGCGCGACAATACATTTTTATATTAATTTCTGGTGTAAAATTGGTTCAACACAGCTTCTGTTGAAATCTACATTCAATTTCTGCAAGTATAAGAGCCATCTGTTGTGTATATAACCGCAACGAAAATATACGGTGATGGTCGAATAAGCATAGTCGATTACTGTTGTTAAAATTTTCAATTTTCTCTATTGAATTGGCAAACATAAAAGATTTGTATAGCACCAAATTTATATACACCGGTGGTCCAGTAAGCAGAGTCGTTGCATTTGCATTTGAAACTTGAGTTCAAGCCTCGGTTTGGCATTAAATAATTATTAATTTAATTTATTTAATATCTCCCTTCAATTGGCAAATATATAAGGGATGAGTATAGCGGAAAATCTATGTATGAAATGGTCAGGTGGTAAAATAAGCGGTGTCATAGGAATTGGAATCGTGGATGATTGTGCAGTGTTCAAACGTCGGGCATCCCCCCATCCACACATTTCTCATTAAATTTAAAAAAATCGCTTTTTGATTTAAAAATGACCAATTTGCAATTAAATTAAAAATATATATTGAGGCTTGAACTAGTCATGATTACAACAATACAATCACACAGCTTATTTTACCACCGAGCCACCCCCATACATATAATTAGTGATATTGTTTATAGCAACCATGAATAAAAAAAAAATGAAAATTTTAACAACAACAATGGACTCTTTATTATTATTACCGCTCTATACCCATTCTCATCTTTTATACTGGCCCATCTTTTATATATATGGAGAATATTGAAGTTTTGAACAGAAGCTGAGTTGGATTTGAGTAATTTTATTTCACCATCACCAATTTGACAGGAGAAATTTAATCAAAAAATGTTTGGCTCGATCGAGAATTGAACTTAGATCCATAAATCTAAAGTCACTAACCTTGCTTACTGCACCACCACCGCATATATATTTCATGCAATACAAAACTTTTATTTCTGTCAGTTGAATAGAAAATATTGAAAGTTTTAGCAAAGGCAATGGACTCTGTACATGCCCACTACTTGAAAAATATTTAACAGATGCTGTGTGTTGAACCAATTTGAACAGAAGAAATTAAATTAAAATTATACCGTCGCTAATGGGACTCGAGAACCTAGGTCCACGAATCCAAAGTCACTCTACTACCTCACCCACTTGCGTATATATTTGATGTTATGTAAATCTTTTATACTTTCCAATTGAATTGAGAATCTTGGGGATATTTTTTAACAGAAGCTGAGTTGAACCAAAAATGTCCCAACATTAATATGGTTTGAAACTTAACTGAACTGCATAGTGCCAGGTGCAACATTTAATGCCAGCAGTGTATTTCGAAGAAGTTAAAAATCTGACAAGCTATTCCTCCTTATGTTCTTAAAAATTATAAAACTTCCGTTCCAGTCAATGATGCTTGATGGGATTTTCTAGCCGGGCCACAATATTGACCGCTGACCATACAAGTTTTAACTTTAAGTCAGTACATGAATAACGTCCAAATAAAAAATTTCTCTATACAAACGGAAAGTATAACAAAGAGGTTTAGCTGAGTTTAAGTCTCGATTAGGGCTAAAATCGATCAGGTCCGGTATTTTTCCTGGGTCAGTTGGCCAATATGTTGGTTTTCCAGTTGAAATGGATTCACAGTTATCTAGTGAGTCATAGTTAATCTAGTGAGTACACATGACGCTGAAGTTGATAAACATGACACTGAAGTAGATTCATGGTATTTGAGCACGATTAGTTTTAAATGCACCAATAACGCATTATTCCTAAAGAAATTTGTTCACCCTTTAGTTTAGACACGTCAATGTAAGAAATAATAGATGACGCGAAAACGGCCATCCCTGCAGATTAAAATGGAATTTTCGGATTTACATTTAAAATATATTTTTATTTTTCAAATTTCGTTTGTTTTAGCAATTTAAAGAAATATTTACTAGCCTATGGTTCCAATTTGTACTGGGTAGCATTGGCAGTTAAGCTAGAAACTCAGTGTACTGTGGCTGATCGCATTCAAATGAATTTAGAACGGAGAACCCGTTGGCCAACATTCTAAAACGGTAACCAGAATTAGAAATTAAATGTCAAATTCTACAATATGTTTGGTTTGATTTCAATTTCTATAATCAAATTTGTTTAACATACTAAAATGTCAAATTTAAAACGACTTGTCATATCAAAACCGAAGTGGATTTTTAAGAATCCTGCGTATGAAACTTGAATCTAATTTCAAAATTTGACAGTTCAATGTATGTAGTTGATCAATGGTTGAATTTTGAAAAACAATATTTTTGTATTCTCCGCGGTTCTAAAATTTAAAATTGTCAAATTTTTAAAATCAAATTTCGATGTGTTTTTCGTTAAATTTGGAAATCGAATTTTATTAAATTTAAATCTTAAACATTTGTTTAATTTAAAAGAAAATTAAATGTTAAAGTTTAACGAATATGAAAGTTTTGAAACAAAATCAGGGACTGATTTTATAACGAATGAAATAATTGTCTAGGCTGCAGCATGAACTACACAAAAACGGTTTGTTGTTTTCAAATATTTAAATTTTGTAAACATACTCTTTTGCGCTTGGAAAATTGGCCTATATAGATTTTCGTTTAGATCTTTGGATGAATTGTCGCGTTTCAACAAACTGTCTTTGCTATCGTATCATAAAGATTGCTAAATTTGTCAAATCTTTACTCGTTGTACATTTCTGCAAGATTAAGAGATTGATGTGTTGTGGAGAAATACGACTGCTGAATTTTGCATTGAACTCAGCCGATCTAAAAAATTTCATCACTACTGTAATCTCACCATATATGTGTACAAACGATTCTTTTACATTCTGTCTTATGTTATTATTCTCATATTATTATTTTAAACAAAAACTATATGCAAGAACTATATACATATAAGACAAAAATATATTCGTAAAAGAAGGTAATAAAATAATAGTAAACAAATATTCATTCTCAACTCTGTACATACATATGTATATATGTATACACGCAAAAGTGGTCTGTATATACACAATAAATACGAAAAGCACGAAGAACACTTAGCGTGCACGATACAGCATGTGTATGTATAGTACATATATATACAACATAAGAACACACACAGGCCACCAAAAACATAATATGTATACATAACTAAAATTTGGTAATTAATTTGATTTATGTTTTCATGGAATGAAAATCCAAAACATTAAAATTACCATGTTTTAGTCGTCTGCACGCGTTATAATGTGGAACGAATTTCAATGCGATGGTGCAATGCATTTTCATGAACTTGATTTAATAGTTTTTTTTTTTAGTTGGAATATGTACCAATAATTACTCCAAAAAGTATAATAGACATTGATGAAGATGATGATGATGATGATGACGATGAATAAGATCATGAATATGTGTAATACAATAAAAAAATTTAAATAGCAGGGAAATTAATTTTTTAAAATTTTTTGTGGTATTTCCGTTTCATATTTTTTTAAGAATAAGAAATAAAATTAACAATAAATTGGATTTATTACAATAATCAACCTTGATGGTTTCTAATTATCATCACATTAATGATACATACATATATACATATATGCAAGAGCGACGACGCGGATTTTGTTTGTTTTGTCAATGTTACGGTTCTTTGCGAATTAAATTAATTAAATGAATGAACAGATACATAACTGTTCAGACCAAAAGAAAAAGAAGCCCGAAATCAGCGCAATTACCTATAAGTAAGACTAAAGCGTCTAGATTAGAACATGGCGCTTATCAAATACCTCTCGGCAATAGATTTTCTATAGCTTGGAAGAGGATGGTGCTGACGACACAACAGCCAAAAAGATATAAAAGCCGCCACCAATTTATTTAAGAGAGGCATCAAATAATGAACTCGTGAATATATTCGACAAATTAACGGATTCATAATTTTATATTGCCCCACTTAAAAGAGGCAATATCAAAGAAACCAAAATCCAACCTTTGGAAATTGATGGTTTCAGAGCGCTTGTCACCATTTCGATCAAACCGGAAAGCGATTACACTTACCAGCTGAAAAGTCACAAAGTCACAAAGTGCCAAGAATACGGCCACACAAAAGCTTATTGCACGTTAAGTGAAGTTTGCGTTATCTGTGGCGAACTTCATGATTCAAAAAAATGCGATAAGACGAGAAATGATCCATCAGTAAAACGCTGTATAGTAATTGTGGTGAAAATCACACAGCAAACTATACAGGTTGCCCAGTATATCTGAATTTAAAGCGCAAGTCCAATCCAAAGTTGCGATCCGACAACGAATGCTTAAGTCACATTACAATCAAAGAGATATGAAGTACAGTACTCCAAGAAGTACAATTGCCCAACAAGCGAATATGCACACTCAACAACACAAAATCACCTGGAGAATGTTACAAGCAATTTTGCACTACCAGGAGTTTCATATGCCAACATCCTAATAGGTACCGCCCCAAAAACAAAAGTTCCTTTCTACGAAGAAGAATTAAATATTCACGCAACCGTAAACAAACTGACCGAAACGATCCAAAGTTTCATGATGATGATGGAAAGACAAATGAGCATGATGATGCAAAATATGAACACACTAATGCAAATTATCGTCAAAAGCCAAAAATGACACCCCTAAAGATAGCTGTATGGAATGCGAACGGTCTTTCACAGCACAAAGCTGAGGTTCAGACCTTTCTTGTCGATCAAAATATAGACATCTTGCTAATATCAGAAACACACTTTACAAAAAACACATTTTTTAAAATCAACGGATATTCAGTTTATGACACCAATAACATCCAGATGGAAGAGCACACGGCGGCATTGCGGTCTTGATCAAACGAAGAATAAAGCATTATGAACTCAACAAATATGATAAAGATCACATCCAAGCAACTAATATCTGCCTAGAAGAATGGTCTGGAAACTCTAATATCGGCTGTTTACTGTCCACCGAAACACGCAATCAAAAAGCAGTAATTTATCGATTATTTTAATCAGCTGGGCATTACATTTCTCGCAGGAGGCGACTACAATGCTAAACATCTGCAATGGGGTTCGAGATTAGCAACACCTAAAGGAAAGCAACTAAATGAAGCGATGAATGAAAAAAATCTAGATTATTTATCTTCGGACACCCACCAGATAGAAATAAAATACCTGATTTAATAGATTTCTGTTTAACAAAAGGAATTACACGCACCAATGCCCAGGCAGAAGATTGCTATGACTTATCACCCGATCACTCACCAATAATAATAACTCTGAGTACCACAGCTTTAAAGGCAGAACCTCGTCAACGTCTAACAAATAAAGTAACTAATTGGGCTTTATATAGATAGAAATATAGTCGAACAAAATTGCCACTTGGATATCCAACTTTGCACCCCGGAAGATATTGATGCGGCGGCGGATGGTTTAACACATATATTAGAAATAGCAGCAAAAGAGGCGACCCCTGATATTAACAACTCTGAAAAAGTTAAGAAGCCATCACCTAATATACTGCAGTTAATCCAAGAAAAAAGGACAATACGCCGGCTATGGCAGCAGCGAAAATCTCCATTACTAAAAGGGAAATTGAATAGGGCTATTAAAGCCCTTAAACACATTGAATCAAAGCGCAACCAAATAAAATCAATATCTTACACAGCTATTCAGCTCAAATCCATATCTATGTGGACCTGTAACAATATATGCCATACTCATCCATCTTATAAGCAACAGAGATATTCCGGAAACTACTGACTACGCTATCCCTTCGCTCTCTGTTGAGGTGAGATTCCAAACTGAGTTTCCCACCAGAGAGGACTGGATAAATTAGACGGTTATGTACAATGAGGCGATAAGGTGTTTCACGGATTGCTCATAAAGAGATAGAGGTCTTCCCAATTTTGGCAGTGTTTTTCAAGTTGAACTTATCGCGATAATGGAAGTGATGGACTTGTTGAAGTATAATGTTATATCTATGAGCGATTTTCGCATTTTTACGGACAGCCTGGCTGTTAATAAAACACTGCAATCCCACTTGCTGACCTCGCAGGTAGCCCAGAACTGTCTGGCATCTTTAAATGAAATGGCTGATCAGTTTAACATCCGCTTGACGTGGGTGCCAGGGCACTTCAATATCGTAAGTAATGTAAAGGCAGATGAGGTGGCCTGCAAGGGCACAGCACGCCTTGTATAACAAAGCAAACTGGATATAAAGATACCGCTTGTTTCCTGTAAATTGCTGCTTCAGGAAGAAGCCATAAAAGAAACGAACGTCAGATGGTCTAACGCTAGTTCGTTTTTATTAGCCAGGCAGATCTGGCCTAGACTTGACCAGTTCAGTTCATGGCCAATTGATATCGCTTCGTCGGCACGATATTGGTATGGTCGGGGGAGCTATAACGGGACACTGCCTCCTCGGGGTACATGCGAGCAGACTGAATGCGGTGATGAGGAGGAAACTATGCTCCATCTGCTCTGAACCTGCCCAAGTCTAGCGTACAGCAGAATATTTAAAAATTTATGGGTACTTCCCATTTGGACGTCCTGACGGATCTTAGTAAAATCGATGTCAGCGGTTTTCAACGCTTCCTGGTAAGCTCAGGATGCCTCAACGAGTGAAGAGGAGGTACCTCAAATGTGGTACAGCTACAGACCAATTTTTGTGTCTATATACTAGTCCAATAGGACGGCCACCCTTACCTTACCTTACCTAACTTAATAATCCGAAAATAAAGACGAATATTTTTCCATATTGGACATCTTTAGGATCGACGGTAAAAATGTTTAAAAATTGATCAAAATCACTTAACTTAAATAGGTTCCGTATACATACAAATAGTAAAGTTCACCAGAATTGTATCCGCTTGATCACAAAAATTGGTCTTAACTATCCGAATTTGTGCCAGAGATGTCCCCGTGTACTCAAGGGACATCTCTAGCTTCTACATTATAGTAAAACAGGTAGTAGCATTGCGATTATTATCCATTTTTTATTTTTTTTGTTGGTAAATTATAGCAGATTAACAAACACATACTGACAAAACAGATCTGAGTATATCTTTCACATTAAACATCTACAAAAGGAAATAAATAATAAAAAATGGTAAGAAAAGAAATAGGAGTTTACTGATTACACGACACAAATTATACATCTCTAAACCATTTGTATATTAATAGCACCTGTTTAAACAAATTAATGTGATTATAGATAATAATAGATTGGGTTTCGGTTTTATTTCTAATAATTTAAGTTTTTTTTTATAGTTTTACAGTTTTATATTATGTTCAAAAGACGACTAATAAAAATGTGATAGGATTTCATGGGTTCGTCGCTTACTATTTGATGATATCTTTTGTATATATATTTTTTTAATGTGTTTTTTTATGTATATATATACATATATACATACTTATGACTATGTACGAGTAAAAAAAATTATTAAGATGAAATTTAAGAAATTATGAAAAGACAAGTGAAATTGGGGAAAAAGCTATAAATTATATCCAAAATCGAAAACCATTAATAGGTCATTGAATGAGTTCAAGAGCGTGAAAGCGGTTTAGAATTTTAAATAACGCGATCGAATATCAAGCCTCAAGCACCTGTAAATATACATTGTATATTGATGAGTCATGTTTTCTGAATTCCGCAAATATTTATGAAATATTTTCTAGGAATTATGTAAATCTGGCAATTAGCAAAAAAAAAAATGGTTGAGTAGAACCTAATATAGGTGTATACCTATACCTTGTTGTGGTATTAAAACAGGTTTTTACGAGTGGTTCGGCTTTATATAACCAAAATTCAAAAATCTCAAAATTATAAATGACTTGGCAATCCATCAACTTCTATCATTGCTCGTGGCCCTCTATCTGTTTTATATATATATTTACATAATGTATGTATGTTTGTATCAGAGGACCAAAAAAATAAACTGAGTTGGTAAAAAAACTGTTTATAAAGTCGCGACATTGTTAATTATATGTGTTTGAAGGGCAAATTATTCGTTTTCAATATTTTTTTATTTTAGTCCAACCATACTTAAGTAATTTATATTTTAAAAAAATAAAAATAAAATAAGAAATTGTGGTTAGGCATATCTTTTAACATATTTTGCTTTTTTAGACGTTTCTGCGGCTACACACATAATTGATATTTCAATTTAGGTTAGTTATAGGTTACCGCGACATAAAAATTCCGTGAAACCAAACGAATTTAAATCGCATTTATGCGAGAAATAAAATGAAACTGGAAATCTTTTTAATTTAAATAGCGCAGCCAATATGTATAAAAGACATTTAGAAAATGTATTTACTTGATATTTTTATTTATGAATAAGTGCGATTTGCTCTTGCAACATTAAACAACAGCATTTATTTTTCCTTTTGTTTCCACTATAAAACAATGGATACAGGAATACCTCGTATGACGTTGTACATAATTTTTAAAAATCCAAAAATTTAAATTATGAATAATTCCAAATTCCAATTCTAAAATAATTTCTCTCTGTCAATAATTTCACATCACATGACAATTTATTACTGGTGATGATACGACTTATTTGTAACAAATATAAGTGAAACGAGTATACGGGTTTACAAGGAATCAATATTCTGCTCCCAACAACGAATCTTCAATTATTAGATGACTTAACCGCTCATGCGGTTTAATTCTTTTAAGGCGTTAGTTCTTGCGTTAGGCCAAGAAGTTGTATTGCTATTGGTATGTTGCAGTGATCTTCTTTCATCTTTGATGGCAAATTCCTAGATCGTTTCATCAATTCATTTAACATTTAGGTCATCATGTAATTTCTCGTTGGTTACATAGTGCTAAGCATTCGATAAGGCGTTTACAGACAGGCTAAGCTTAGAATGTTTTCCTATCAATACATTTCACGTTGTTTTATTTTAATTTGTTCAGCTTTTTGTCTAGCGTGGTGTTTCGAGTTCAATCTTGAATCGAGATGCAATCCGAGATATTTAGCAGATTCAGCTTATGAAATTTGTACCCCATTAAGAAATGTATGGAATTTGCTATTTTTGTGCCGTTATATGTTACATGGATTTATTTCTGCTTTAATTTCTAATCCCTGGTCCATTGGCTGATTTTATCGAGTTCCTGTTGTAAGTATTCAACTGCTTGGTGCTGCGATTCGCTTGATGACAATACTACAGTATCAGCAATAGTACATCGGAAGTGTAAAGAAGATAAAGGAAAGGCCGTAGTACGCCACCCTGGGGCACTCCTGCTATAGCTGGGTAATCGCACGGCAGTGCAATATTTATTCTCTTCAAATGCTTGTTCTATCTTTGTGGTCACGCGATGAATTTTATCTAATGGTCTAAGCAGCCTTGGTGAAATTTCTATAATTCCAGGTCACTTTTTGGGATTCAAATTCTTATTGACTTCTCGTTCGACTTCTAGTGAGGTGACACTATTGATGTTTAATGAAGATCTATAGACTGGTTTAGGATCAGTCCTAGATTGTATATCGCGTAGTTGAAATACTGATGCCAGATGTTGTGCAGACAGTTTCACCCATTCTCCATTTGTGCTCCTGATAGGTGGCACTGGGATTATTGGCCTCTTATATCTTTTAGTAGCTTTCCAAAGATAATAGTTTTTGTCAGCAGACCCAGTCTTTTCAGATAATTTTCAGTACAAGCCTCATTACGTTCTTTAACTGATCGGTTAACTTACTCGATTTAATTCTCTTTTGTCAATAATATTTCTGGTTTTATGCCATATGCGTCCTTTCCTAAGCCTTTCTTTTATCAGTTCTCGAATCTCCAGGGGGCAGTTGTACAAGAGATCATCTTGTACAACTTTCTCACCTAATACGGGTGATTCCTGCCGACTCGATGTGCTGCGACTTCCTGATGGCAGTATAATCTCTTCCAGGAAGGAAATTGTCGAACTACTACTGTCTGTTCCTTTCCATGGGTGTTATCAATCATGATTATGTTGCGGACGCCCAGCCCAATGGTACTGATTATTCACCTGACTGGGACTTAGCCTGTAGGCTAGTCACTTTCAACACCTTGCGCTGGAGCGTTTTCTCCTTCTTACCTTATAAATCAGGTGGCCCAGATAGAGTGTTTCCTGTTGAATTACAGCATGGGTTTCACTAATTTAGGAACATTTACTTCGACTCTGTCAAGCTTGCTTTGCGTTTGGATATGATCCACAGTCCTGGAGCAGGAGTAGAGTTGTGTTCATCCCGAAAGCTGGAAAGACGGATTATACCGATCCAAAGGCGTTTCGCCCTATTAGTCTTTTTTCAACTTTTCTTAAAACTCTGGAAAGAATTGTTAACAGATATATTAGGGATCATCACTTATCTATCATCCCACTCAGTAGCAATGAACATGCTTACAGAGTTGGAAGATCATGTGAAACTGCGCTGCATGAACTTGGTACGAGGATTGAAAGATAGCTTAGTATTAAGGAGTTTTCTTTTCTAATGGTATCATATTCTTTGTTTGGCTATAGGCGCTGAACTACTGTTGTTTTTCTCGGTAGTTGAGCATTTAGCTTATTCTGATACACCTGGCATCCTTTATAACTAGTCGGATGGCCTTTTTCTCTTGTTTTATGATACTCTGCACATTTGATACATTTGGCTTGCCTATTGCACAAGTTCTTTGTGTGTCCTAACTGTTGGCAATTTGAACATTGCGGTATACCTATTACCTGTTTTGGTGGTTCAATAGACACCTTGCAATATAGCAAATTCTTAATTACGTATACGTCTTTATTGTTTTTTACCTGCAACAGGTTTATGTAAAACAATGGGAAGTGTCTAGCAATGTTCTCATTATTAATTGTTGACTTTTTATGTATGTTGACAATGTTGGTTACTTTATGACCATGGTTCTCAATTTCCGCTTTGATCTCTTTGATATCTTTCACATTTGGGCTGATAAGTATAATATTCAAAATAATAATAAGAATAACAAGAATTTTCTTTTCACAATAAGAATTTTCTAATACGTTCCACATTTTTCATATAGGAAAATAAATTAAATTTAAGTTTCTTTACAAGTCATTAAACAAGCGAGGAAGCCTTTTTACTGAACTTTGTAATTTATGATAGGTTCTACAATATTCCATTTTAAAATAAAATTGAGTTCCACTATAACATTTTTAATTAACATTTTATAACTCTAAAATAGATTCCACAATTACTTTAACCGAAACACAATTTGCACTTTGGTTTCATTTGATTGGTTAAAGTTCACTGGCCAATTTACACAATTATTTTCTCGTAAAATCAGCCATCGGGAATAGGTTCCACATATTATTTAATAATAAATAAATTAAAAATGTTGAGTAGCATCGAGTATTTTTATAATTTTGTGCACATATCATGTTCGATATACATTGTAGTAAATTCAAATAACAAGAACACGCTATGTGAGGCATTCCTGTATCCGTTTATATGTAGAAATAAATTTGCTGCAGAGATACAATGTTGCAATGAATTGATTATATAGGAGGTTTGTGCATATAATTTTGTTTTTTATTGTTAAACATTGCGCAATGCCTTTAAATATCGGTTCTTATTATTATCATGATTATTATTTAAGTTATTGTTTTTCTTGCTAACAAAATGCTTATGGTGATGATTTTTTGTAATATAAATTTTAAGGATGGTATCTCTTTTATTTTACGCCCAATAAATTAAGTGAATGACAGTTTTTTTTTATTGAGATTGAGTTTTTTTTGTTGGTCGGTTTGCAAATTTAAGCAAACGTTTAAGATTAATCAACATGATGAATGTTGAGAGGAATTTTCAAAAATTTCATTCGCAATGATAAGCGAAACAGGAATTTTTTGAGTTTTTTTTTTTTTTTATCTGAATGAAGGAATGTTGGACTTGTGCTTAAATAATGTATACCAATATTATTAAAGATATCAAAAAAAGTTTTATTTTTTTCGTATGCAAATATATGTGTTGTGACCACCTGTGCAGAACTTTGTGGTATTTTTGGAAATTTATATAATTAAGTATATTTGAGCGCAACACCGAGAACGAGAATCCAACACCGAGTTTGATATGAAATAACGCCGTGATTGACAATGAATCGAAGGGGGGCAGAAATTTTGGTATATTGTGACAATACTATGCCTAACGTTAAACTCATTCGAATCAGTATCGTCGTTAGTCTAATGGTTAGAGTCGAAGCTATTGTTACGGATCTATACGACGACTTGCACGTGTATTTTATTATAATATTTCAGGTAGCAAACAGTTGGTTTGGGAGGGTTATTAGCCGCCGTTAATCAAAAGAAAAGATCCAACAAACTTTTTTTTACACGTGATCTTTAAACGTAAAACGAGCATCAGCACTCCCATACCCCAATATCATCATCCCATAAAAAGAAATCAATTAATTTGACATGTTTATTTCTTTAACTAATAACATAATTTAAATAATATAGATAACAACAAAAAAACATATTTTTTTTTTGTAATTTTTACTCTCTATATATATTTATAAGAATAAAACTTATGATTTAAATAATAAAGCTTTTTAAATTTACTTCGGCAGTGTTATTGATAAAAAAGAACAAAACAACAAAAACAATGTTGGGAGCACTATGTATATAAAAAAAATAACTCACCAATCCCAAATGTCCTTAGAGTACTCCGAGGTGTTACTGGGGTGACTGAAAATTTAACATTATTAAATTTATACTCCCTACACTGATTCACTTCAAATAACACTTGCTACTAGATACTACGATATTTATATATTATAATTTTTTTTTTATTTTTTTTTCTATTTCTTTATTTCTTAATTTTTGAATTTTTTTTTTATAATTGAAAACAAAAACTTTCCTGACAACTTTTTATAAATTTTTTTGTTGTAGCTAGTGCTCACTATTATCACGTAAAAAACACACGCACTATCATGCAGGTAAATTCGGTATGGTTTTTATCCGACCACAAAGATGAGATGATAGAAGGTAGTCCTCCCTATTATAATTCACAGACAGTCTTAGCTGAGGCTCCGTTTATCGATTATACCGGGTTGGATGGGAACGATAACAGTATAATTATTTTTATGAACCTTCTCCTTTTTTTTATGTGGTACTACAATTTACCTACAGCGCAAAATAATTTAAAGGGAAAGTGGTTGAAGCAATTGTATGTTGTAAGAGAAATAATTCGTATAACTTACCGATTGAAAAACAAAAGAAAATATATAAAACTACGTTGGTTTTATTTATGATGGAGGACTTTAATTTTAATCCCAACATGCGCTATTTTACACCACTGCGACTATATATCAGTCTATAAAAATATTTAATTTGTATAATCGTGATGCGCGCTTGCGGAAACCTCAGAGGAAAAGAATGTTTTTCTATACCAATAGTCTTGACTGCATAATCAAGTACATCGAACCTATATATCAACATACTATATACATAATTATTATCGATATACATATAATGATCACCTATACTACGAGTTATTATTTATTGTTTGTTTCCCTCGTCCAGTAATTCCAGAATTGTATATAAAAAAATTAAAATATGTATTGGTATATATAAGTTACATATACATGATATAAACACTTCAGTCACTGTACCCAAAAAAAAATATTATGTATTATTATTGTGCTTATGATGACTCATTTATGTACTAAGAGATGTACTATATACAAATTTTTTGTAGTTGATTGACCCATATTTTAAACAAAACAAATAGACGTACTCAGGTATTCCCTAAATAGAATCAGCTGATGCAATTAACAAAAATAAAATATCTATGCAGCCGTAACAGCACAGGTTCTATACGAGGTTAGCAAGAACGAATGATAGAAGCTGATAATATACAACGGATGCAAATATTAAATTTTAAAAAACCTTGAACCTTGTAAAATGTTTTTTTTTTTTTTTTTTTACGATTGGATAATAAAATGTCATGTATGGATATCTTTACCGTGGAATACGCCCACTTTCTTTCCTGTACTATCCTTTATTTCATAATTCACATTACCTATCCTACGCACTATTGTTCCCTGAAAATAATTAGGGGCGAACTTCGCGCAAAACTTTTTTGTTGCATCGCTTTGAGGATGTGTACGAATGAAAACTGTCTGGCCAACCTTATATTCTACCGGACGAGACCTTAGGTTGTATCGCTTCGCACTTTTTTCATAAGCCTTTTTGATATTTTGCTTTGCGGTTTCATGAATTAATGACAATCTAACTGGCAGTGGCAATAATATTTCCCCTTCTGAAACTTCTCCTAATTGTTTTAACATATTGTAGTCGTTCCCATGGTTAATCTTGTGATAGCCAAAAAGTAGAAAATGTGGCGTATTTTGGACAGATTCATGTATTCCATTTCGTAGTGCTGATGCAATTGCATGAATATGCTTGTCCCAAGTGTTGTGTTTATCCGCTACATAAGCTCTTATTGCTGATATCACAGAGCGATTTACCCTTTCAGAGGCGTTGGATTGTGGTGAGTAGACAGCTGTCTTAGAACCGATTATACCGAATTGTTGAAGCATATTCTTATACTCAGCACTCTGAAATTGCGAACCGTTGTCTAAATGTATAGTTTGGGGTACTCCATATACATAGAATACCTCATCCTGTAAAAATTCTACAATTTTCTGAGATGTTGCTTTACTTAGCGGTTTCAGCAAAACAAATTTTGTCAAATGATCTACTACAATTAATATTACCGTTTTGCCCTGTGTTGATCGAGGGTACGGACCTAGTAGATCGATGTAGATCCGTTGCCACGGTCGTTCAATTTGATACGCATTTCCCAAAGGCGGTCTTGATTGTCTGTTTGTTGGTTTAGTGGTTTTACAGATTAAACATTTCCTCACATACTCCGAAACTTCTCTGGTCATTCCAGGCCAAAAAAAATACCTCCGCAGCTTTTCCAGGGTCTTTTTTATTCCACCGTGTGATGAAAGAGGATCATCATGATTCTCGACGATCAGCTTATTTCTTATGCCAATCGGAATCCATAGTTTCCAGATGGATAAATCGGACAACTCACTGTGCACTTTGGGTTCTAATCGAATGCAAATATAATTCTGATGTATTTTGAATGCAGGATATTTTTCCGGATCGGCTACAATTTTATCCCGTAGATTTACATATTCCTTGTCTTCAAAATCCTCCTGGTCGAATTTATTCTGATCGAACAACTTGGGTATACATTCATCAAACTCCTTGATTTCATCGCAGTAGATGCGCGATAGCATATCTGCCACGATATTGTCTTTACCTTTTAGGTATTCTATTTTGAAACTGTACCCTTGAAGCTTAAGGCTCCAACGAGCTAATCTCCCGGTCAAATCTCGTTGGTTCATAAGCCACTTTAAGCTCGCGTGGTCGGTTATTAGGGTAAAGTCATGCCCTTCTACATATGCCCGGAATTTTTTTATTGCCAGAATGGCGGCAAGGCATTCCAATTCACTAACAGAATAGTTTTTTTGTGCTTTTGATAATTTTTGTGACATAAAGCTAATGGGTTTTTCATTTCCTTCGTCATCTTTTTGGTAGAGAACAGCTCCGACTCCTTCGGTGCTAGCATCACACTTAATAAAGAAAGGTTTGTCGTAAGAAGGACTTATCAGAACTGGGGCTGAAGTTAGTACGACTTTCAAATCTTCAAAGGCCAATTGTGCTTCTGGTGTCCAAATAAACTTTCCCTTTTTTAAACACTCAGTGATTGGTGCAGTCACGCTTGCAAAATTCCCGATAAAACGACGATACCATCCAGCCATACCCAACAGTCTTCTAGTTTGTTTGATAGTATTGGGCGGACTCAAGTTCAATATCGCTTCAATTTTGGATGGATCTGGTCTCAATCCTTGATCACCAACTAAATAGCCCAGATAACGGATTTCTTTCATGATAAAACTACTTTTATCTAAATTTAACGTCAGTCCCGCCGTCTTCAGTAAGTCAGCTACCAACTCTAACAATTCAAGATGATCCTTCAATGTGCCGCTCACAACCAAGAGATCATCCAAATACACGAAAACCCTATCGTGAAGTTCGTGTGGTATGACCTTGTGCATGAGACGACACATTGATTGAGCCGCGTTGCACAGCCCAAACGGCATCACCTTGAACTGGTAGAGTGGTCTACCCGGTACTGTAAATGCCGTCTTCTCCTTGGCGGATTCCGCAAGCGGTACCTGCCAAAACGCGTCTTTAAGGTCAAGTGCTGAGATAAATTTAGTTTCTGAAAGTCGGGATAATAGTCCGTCAATTAGTGGGAGAGGGTATGCGTCCTTTTCCGTCACTGTGTTGAGCTTGCGGGCATCCAAGCATAGTCTAGTCTTTCCGTTAGATCTCTTTACGATGGTGATCGGAGAGCTCCAAGAACTTTTGCTCACTTCAATAACGTCCATACTCAGCATACGATCTATTTCGTCATATAGATCTTTTTGAACTGCTGGGGAGACTGGATAGTACCGCTGCTTGATGGGTTTGGCACCTTTAATAATGCCGATCTCATGTTCATGAAGAGTAGTCCTGCCTAGACCATCTCTAGTAAACGACGGAAACATTTCAATTATTTTGTCCAACTCTTTTCTTTCTTTATCCGATAGAACGTGGGAATTATTATTTTTGTGATATAGATCCTCAGAAATTTCACTGATTGAAATAGTCGGGGTAATATCGAACTTGGACCAAAAGTCTATTCCCAAATACAAAAATGATTTCAGTGTAGGCACAATACAAAATTTCATCTTTTCTGTTCTCCCATTAAACGTGACAGGCAACCAAACGTATCCTTCTATCTTGTTATTGGTGCCATCGGCTGTCGTAACATGAGATACAAGCTTATGAAACTTAATATTATTGTGATTTAAAAAGTCAAGTGAACCTTTGCCTAACACACTAATTGTAGCTCCGCTGTCAAGAAGCGCAATGAACTGTTTTAACGCAATGGTTACTTCAACATGCGGGCGTGGATCATTGATTGATTTGGCTTTTATTAGTGAAGCAATACAATTTTTTCGAAGAGTGCGCCTCTCTCTAAAGTAACGCAGAACACGGTAAATTTTTTTGCATCTAGGTTTATAAAAATTTGTTGTTTGACTGAATAATTCATTGTTATTAAGCTTAAAACTATTCTTAGTTAAATTTATGAAGGATTCTGGGTGTTGGGTTCGCTGAATTCCAACTGGTGACCGTTTCCTCCGAGGCGTTGCCCCTTCATTTGGCCCGCACTCGGAAACCTGTTTTCCGACTGGAATCTTACACAATTCGAGCAGTTAGGTTTGCGAACGTTAGGTGCTCCACAACCAAAACAAAAAATATCTAGAAATGGTTTTAAACAATCTTCGTATCTATGCCCTAAATCCTTGCAGTTCCAACATACTGCGTAGTTCTTTGCTGGTACATTCTCTGGATAACGTCTTTCGTTTTTTAACTTAAACGCTTCAACTGTAGTTTCAGAATTATCTTTTACGAAAGTGTTAAGGGGTTCTTGGGTATATCGAGGACTTTGTGTCTGAGCAAAACTCAAATTTTGCATTCCTAAATTAATTTCATTCACGTTTGGCTTGCGTCGGTATGTATCTCCAAATCTCCTAGGGTCATATCCAGTTTGTTCCCATAATTTTTCGTATTCCTGGCAGAGAACGCGAAGTTCTTCGATTGATCTGATGGAGTTATGATAAGGCAATGTGACATTCTTGAGAGCAGGATACATATTTTGGCACAATCTGTAAATTATTTGACTTTCTGATAGGCGGTTATGAAGTCGCGCGTTCATTTTTTGGATGCTCAGGGAAAAATCAGAAAACGATTCTTTACCGCTTTGAACCCTTTTCAAGATATTATCTTTTATCTCCTCTTCATAATTAGAACTGCTAAAGTACGAAATAATTGCTAACTTCATTTCTGTCCAAGATGTAATAGGATGGTTAGATTTATAAACCCAGTACCAATCTTCGGCTTTTTTGCTGAGAAAATGATGAAGAACTTTTGTAAGAAACTCTAAAGGTAAGTTATCGTCACATGCCATTTGTTCCAGTCTATATATGAAGTCGTGAACATTTAGACCTCCTATACCATCAAACGATAAATTCCACTTCTGTCGAATTTTGTAGAAATTCTCTAGGTGAAATCTTGGAGATTGTACTGATGTAGGTTGTCGTGAATAATTTTCATTATATAGAAGATTTTGTTGATTAGAGAATAATTGTGGCTGTAGATCGCTCCTATCACTCCTATTGAATGCATCGTTTATTGGATTTGGGTTTGGTGCCGTTTGTAAATGTTTGGAATAACGGGCATCCATTTTTGAGAAAAAATCTGAGACTGAATTTTTTAATTGGTTAAGCTCATTGTTTGGAATCTGTTGACGTGCTTGATTAGCATTGCCTGTTTGCTGCGTTGGCTTAGTATTACCTGTGTTTTGCTGATTTGTCTGATCTGACGCAACGTTGTTTATTAGTTGATCAATTTTTTCTACAAATGAGCTAGTTGCCATACCGTGTGTTTCAGCCGGTGGATATAAAATAACTTGTGGTTCAGCTCCTTGATATTCGGTCCAAAACTTGTGGTATAAGTTGAAGGCTCGTCGCCAGTTACTAAAGAGGCTTGCAAGGAACGGGGTTTCTCCAAACGTGTTAATTAATCGGTTAGTTCGATCCTTATAATGAATTATTTTAGCATAAGCAATAGTAACGAAGTCTTTTGGAGGTGGCATCGGTTGCTCTTGGGAAGCCCTTGAAAGTTCGTCATACTTGTTTCGACATATCTCTATCTCTGTTTCTGGGTTTTCTTTAACGTGCGTACCCTTAGGTTTAATGGTTTTGTCTAACTGTTCTGCTGAATAAGTATTCACTAAAAACACTCGCGCATCAGTTGCCTTACTAGATAAACCCCTTACAATATATTCAACCTCCAGTTCGGGAGTTGATAATTGTTTAAGATATATATCTACATCCATTTTATTTTATTTTTTTGTAATATGAACGACTATATTGAAAAATTTGCAACGACTATATTTAAGAATTTATAAACAAATGAATCGTGAATGAGTAAGACTCTTTTATAAGAATATATAGAGAAATAAATGTTTATTTGATATACGAAACTAATTATCACCCTTAAACTATCCAAAATAAATTTAAAGAATATTCAATATTTTAACTTTAACCAGAGAAAGTTATTTATTGAAATAGAAAACTGTATGATAATGTGTGTATATAATTATCCAAAGAATAAATTAATAGCAAAAAAATAACAAACGGAACGAATTATTACACTAATAACAAAAATATTTATAAAGAAGTACAATAGAAACCTTGTATTAAATTGTAGATGATGATATTAAGGAATGTAAATCGAATCCTGATACTTTATATTAGATGCATTAGTCTATGGAATTGAAATGATATTGATTGCAATTGGTAACTCAATGAGATGTAACATACATAATGCAAAGAGATTTAAACCGACAGTATCACTGGGCACTCAATCTTTGAATTATATAGATAAGTCAACCATTACATCCAATTACAAACATTATCTAATGAAGCATAATAAATTTAAAATTAAATCAGAATACCTGTGCAGAAAATCGATATAGAGTAGCTTAATTGGAAACCACGAAATCATCGTGTATCGACAATTGGCTGCTCCACCGTATTCAATACACACTCTAAGATAATTTCAGATTTATTAGGATAAGTATTAACTGTAATTGAAAGCTAAAACAAAAGATATGCATATGTAAAAAAGGAGTGGACCGCAAAAAAAATTACGTAAAAAAAAAAAAATACACTAGATATAAATAAGCGGTTCTTTTGGGTCACTCGTGCTAAGCAGAGAAGCTGCATGGATATCTTTTTAGGATTACCACAGAATAAAAATAAAAACAACAAAGTAATCAATGCATCTTATATTTTTACGGCACTACACATTCCGCTTCAACACAGCTGCTAAATTTCATTTTAAGAAATTCAATCCACATGTGTTAAAACATCATGTGATGTAACAAATTAAAATTAATATCGGGACTATTCTGATTACACTTCCTCATTTCAAGTCCCTGCTCGGGCGCCATTTTGTTACGGATCTATACGACGACTTGCACGTGTATTTTATTATAATATTTCAGGTAGCAAACAGTTGGTTTGGGAGGGTTATTAGCCGCCGTTAATCAAAAGAAAAGATCCAACAAACTTTTTTTTACACGTGATCTTTAAACGTAAAACGAGCATCAGCACTCCCATACCCCAATATCATCATCCCATAAAAAGAAATCAATTAATTTGACATGTTTATTTCTTTAACTAATAACATAATTTAAATAATATAGATAACAACAAAAAAACATATTTTTTTTTTGTAATTTTTACTCTCTATATATATTTATAAGAATAAAACTTATGATTTAAATAATAAAGCTTTTTAAATTTACTTCGGCAGTGTTATTGATAAAAAAGAACAAAACAACAAAAACAATGTTGGGAGCACTATGTATATAAAAAAAATAACTCACCAATCCCAAATGTCCTTAGAGTACTCCGAGGTGTTACTGGGGTGACTGAAAATTTAACATTATTAAATTTATACTCCCTACACTGATTCACTTCAAATAACACTTGCTACTAGATACTACGATATTTATATATTATAATTTTTTTTTTATTTTTTTTTCTATTTCTTTATTTCTTAATTTTTGAATTTTTTTTTTATAATTGAAAACAAAAACTTTCCTGACAACTTTTTATAAATTTTTTTGTTGTAGCTAGTGCTCACTATTATCACGTAAAAAACACACGCACTATCATGCAGGTAAATTCGGTATGGTTTTTATCCGACCACAAAGATGAGATGATAGAAGGTAGTCCTCCCTATTATAATTCACAGACAGTCTTAGCTGAGGCTCCGTTTATCGATTATACCGGGTTGGATGGGAACGATAACAGTATAATTATTTTTATGAACCTTCTCCTTTTTTTTATGTGGTACTACAATTTACCTACAGCGCAAAATAATTTAAAGGGAAAGTGGTTGAAGCAATTGTATGTTGTAAGAGAAATAATTCGTATAACTTACCGATTGAAAAACAAAAGAAAATATATAAAACTACGTTGGTTTTATTTATGATGGAGGACTTTAATTTTAATCCCAACATGCGCTATTTTACACCACTGCGACTATATATCAGTCTATAAAAATATTTAATTTGTATAATCGTGATGCGCGCTTGCGGAAACCTCAGAGGAAAAGAATGTTTTTCTATACCAATAGTCTTGACTGCATAATCAAGTACATCGAACCTATATATCAACATACTATATACATAATTATTATCGATATACATATAATGATCACCTATACTACGAGTTATTATTTATTGTTTGTTTCCCTCGTCCAGTAATTCCAGAATTGTATATAAAAAAATTAAAATATGTATTGGTATATATAAGTTACATATACATGATATAAACACTTCAGTCACTGTACCCAAAAAAAAATATTATGTATTATTATTGTGCTTATGATGACTCATTTATGTACTAAGAGATGTACTATATACAAATTTTTTGTAGTTGATTGACCCATATTTTAAACAAAACAAATAGACGTACTCAGGTATTCCCTAAATAGAATCAGCTGATGCAATTAACAAAAATAAAATATCTATGCAGCCGTAACACTATATAGCATGGTGTTGTAACCATCTTATAGATATAGTTTTTTATGTTGGATATTTGTTTGAGTGGACGACCGATGTTCATGCGATGAGTTTGTAGAGGCAGATCTTTATTATTTAGTAGAACATCACAATGTTCGAGAATCAAGGATTGAACTGAAATGGTAGAGGAGCAATAAGAATAGGCGGCAAATTGCGATAATTACGTCACAGAATTCTCTCGTATACTTGTATACTATTTTCATGCAACTATATACGCAATATGGAACGTTCAAGTGTTTTATTGCAAAATCCATTACGAATCCTGAATAACCCAAAATTCGTAACAATTTGGTGTAAGAAGTGGGATTTTGCCATACAGAAAAAAGAATAGTCGACAAAGAATTCAGCAGTTCTATCCAACGAGAATGTTGGGCTAACTGCCCAAACCAAAACGGGGCCAGTAGCGAAAGAAGAAAAGTGGAAAAAGTATCGGCTGTTTGGTTACTGCACAACCAGAGGAACAGATAAACATTGGAGCTGCCCTGCAGGTATTACAAATGAATCAGCAATTTTATCAACTAAACACTAAAACAGACACAAAAAATTGATCCGCAAAATGCGATAACAGATGGGATGCAGGAGAACGGTTTAATGCCTTAATCTTGGCACTAATAGGTAAATGCAACTGATGTGATACAGATAATATCTGCATCAGAGATGAGCAGCGAAATGATTATGAAGGAATTTGACTTGAGATAAATTCAGTTGCATAATAGGCGACAACAACGAGGTGAACGCCTTCAAGATGTGGAACGAGTAAAAACCAAACTAGCGCGACAAGCTTATTGTAAAGTTCCGAGTGAGTTAGTTCTTGAATGAGCTTACAGTTGACGCATTCATTTACAGCCTAAGAGACGATCAACTGAAGCTTCATAAAAGGAAAAACCATGAACGAAGTGTTAGGATCGGCGTTAGAATACGAAGCAGCTAGAGCCAGCCTAACCTCTGATTCCGTTAAGCTGCGAAAACTTGAGGTAGAAGATTTAGCGCAGATAGAGGCGATAGTAGCAAAGATTAGACGATCAACACAAGGCTACCAGAACAACATGTGTAGGAGATCTTGCAGCAGCCCGTAGATCTCGCAGTTGTTCTAAAGAATGACGGTACTATGAGGTTTTGTGTCGACTATCACAAGCTAAACGACGTGACTAAAACAGATAGATACTATTAATTAGATAGATATAAGTGTTGAGCACGCTAGATCTCAAGAGTGGGTATCGGCAGGTAGCAATTCATGAAGACGATAAAGAGAAAACAGCCTTTACTGCAAGGAAATGGTCTGTACGTTTGAGAGATTGAAGAAGTACGTTCTATAGGGTCTTAATTGGAGAATGTGTTTGGTATATCTGGATGATATTCCATCGCGCTCCATTTGGATAACTTTAACGAGCATCCAAAAAATCTTCAACAAGTCCTACAAACTATCAAAGCTGCCGGATTTAAGTTGAACGAGTTAAAATGTAATCTGTTGAGAATGAAGTCAAATGTCTGGGCCACACTGTGTCGAGTCAACCAATGCGAAATGATCCAAAGAAACTCGCTGCCGTATAGAAGACTGGTGCACACCAAGAAACATACACGAGTTAAGGAATTTTCTATATAGGACTATGTTCTTATACTATCGACGAAATATGCGAATGTCGAACAAACTTTGCATCGTCTTACTGGGAAAACACAACCATGGATCAAATAGCACCAAGACGCGTTCGTAGAGCTAAATAAGAAACTATGCAGTTCTCTCATTTTGGCGTATTAACTAACGCGTGCAGGAGATCTTTTCATCTTGGATACCGAACCCAGTAATTCGGGAGTAGGAGCAGTGCTATCACAAATGCAAGACTGTACTGAACGAGTTTTAGCCTACTACAGCCTATAGCACTATCCAAACCAGAAAAAAACTATTGCGTAATCCGGAGAGAATTGTTGGCTGCAGTGGATACCGTCCATGACCAACGACGCATTAATTCCATCGCTCCGATGATCCAATGGATGAAGAGAGGTACCAGACCACAGTGGCATGAAATCACGACGGAATGTGCAACCAGATAAGAGAAGTCCTGCCGGAAATTCACAATAGAAAATCTGGAGCCCATTTGGGCAATAATAAAACGCTGGACAAGATACGATTTCGGATCTATTGAGGGTCAATTTCAGAAGAGATGTGGAAGACCCATTTCCCCAGACAAAAGATGGACATCGGTACATACTAGTATGTGCCAATTATTTTAGTAAATGGGTAGAAGCATATTCGATCATGAATCAAGAAGCTCAAACAGTGGCGGATGTATTTGTGAACAATTGGGTATAAGCATATTTGGAGTACCGTTAGAGCTAAATTTCGACCAAGTCTAAAATTTTGAATCATCCATGATCCATGAGTTGTGCCAAATACTCAACATCAAGAAAACGAGAACTATACCGTTGCATCCACAATGTTATGGCATGGTCGAGAGATTCAACAGGAGTGCGTGATACCACAGGAAACTCACCAGCTATGGTTGTATTTAACTCTGATTGCCCTGTGATATTAAATTTGAATCACCGGAGAGCGAACCAGTCACTAAGCAAAACTACTTTGCAGATTTGAGGCAAAGGATGATCAATATTCACGCTGCAGTGAGAGACTACATAGTGAAGACGAGATATGACCTTCGGTCAAATAGCACAGGGTTTACGGAGGGAGATTTGGTTTGGCTCTATACAACTCCAACCGAAGAAAAGGGAAATCTCCGATATTACAACAAAGTTGGGAAGAACCATACAAAATCATAAAACAGACCAACGATGTTGAGTACCGAATTCAAGGCCCCAGGAAAAAATTGAAAGTGGTTCACGTAGATCGGTTGACACGTAACAACGCCGGGAGCGCAGATGAGTCTGTTCGGGACGAACAGTGTTAATAAATAGTTCAAAGTGTTTTATTGCAAAATCCATAACGAATTCAGAATCGCCCGAAATTCGTAACAAATTTATTGAATTTGAAACAATAACGAAATGGTGACTTAAGAAAAAGAAAATTCAATTTTTAGTTTTAGTGTTGTTGTGTGTTTATCTTATTTCTGTGCTTCTTTAGCGATTTTGTAGTTTTATTTTATAGTTGAATACAATAAGAAAATATTTTCGTTCTTCTTTGTTATCTTATTATACTGTTAACTTATAAAGACAATAATATAAATTTAAATTTAAATTCTATGAAAAATAAAAAAGAAAAATCATCACGGCACGCCAACTATAATAAATAGTTATAACAATATATAACACTAAAGAGTGGGCATTAAAGTTAAACAGGTTTTTTTTTTGGTGTGTGTATGTATTTTGAATTTAAATTTAATAATTTGTATGTATATGTATAATTGGGAAAACCGGGTGATTTGGAAAATTTCGTTAAAATATCATCTGTATGTCTAAACATAATGATCGTCTTATTCTCACAAAGCTTTTAATCTACAGATATAAACAATATTAACTCAATCGAATGATGCCATCTTTGGGCGAATAGATCAACTAAACATAAAAAGATAAAGAAGATTTTGCCATAATAAATAAAATTAAAGCTTTTATACAGCGGCACCTTGCGTTCGAATAGATGTAAATTAAATAAAGCGCCAGAATGATTACTATTTATATTGACACACAACAAGTTTAATGACCATGCGACAAAACATTTAATAAATTATCATTCGTAATTAAGAACTTTTATTTAGTATTGTGAAGCCCCACCAGCGGTAAGCCGCAATATAAATTACACGAAACACGATCAAAAATACGTCCTTCGAACTACAAAAGGACAGCGCTACGAAATATACCATAAAAGCATTGTGTGAACAAACACAAACCGGAAGATTGATTAACAAACTCAAAATCAATATTAAAAAGGACGGTGCTGCGAGAAAAACGAAAAAATACTGTGATCTGTGACGACAAACTCACAAATTTACAGCTAATGCTGCCCTAATCCACGCACTTCCGGATAATCATTCGTACATCGAGCAACAGTTTTACAACCAAGTAAAGCAAGCGGTTAGGAGACAGGCTTAAAGTAGCAGGAGGTGATGAAGAAAAGGCGAACTTGGACAAACATGTGGCTGATTATTCAACATATGTCGTAACGGTTGAGGATTAGCTAATCGAACCTGAAAATAAAGTGGGTCGAATCGATGACGACCAACAACAAAAGCGTTATAAAATTCAACACGTGATGGTTAAAATATTTCGCTCTAACACTAACGCGATTCACAATCTCAAAGACGAGGAACAGCGCTCCAACGCATATTATGAGTTAAAAAACAAACTGCTGACCGACTCATGGAATTGAATTACTCAAAATCACGAAGAGATAATTGGAAGCTTTCAACACCTTTTCAATAAGACCATCCATTGTAATGATGAGATAACTGGTGAAGAGAAGATGCGTTCGGTATAATTTTATATAGGAGATCCAACCAAGCTCGTAAGCCACCTCAACATCTAGCAGGAAAATTAATGCTATCTTGATGAACGTTCTAACAAAGAAGTTGGACAGGGAAACTCACCGATTGTACGAGACATCTTTGAAGAACCCGAAGGAAATTCAAACCGTCACGGTTTTCCTGTCCTTTTAACAAGTAAGTTCCCAATCTTTGGGAGTACTAACTCGAGATAAACCGTGTTAAAAAAAGGAGGTATACCAACAACCAACCCCATCCAGTAAAGCTACAAATCTTGCGGTTACTAAAAAACCCTATGTAGTGTTTGTTATGGAGAGCACAATCCACCAGAATGTATAAGAAGTTAGAAAACCTTTCTCAAATAAACGTTGTGAACTGTGCAAAGGTACACATCACAGTCTGCTGCATAGTGACAATAGTACTAAGGCAACAGAAAGGATAAAGTCTGCTAACACAAATATATAAGTAGCACAATATTGGAACCGAAAGTGTATCTTACTAGGAACCGCTTTAGTGAAAGCATCGTCAGGTAATCACAATGAATTAATTCGATTTCTGATAGATCATGAATCTCAAGCAATCTTTATTACAGAAGAAGCCTGTCAATGGCCGAATTTAACAAAGAGCGTAACGTATGCAGAAATAACAGGCATGGGAAAACTCGATGCTGGTGTAGCGAACTCAACCATTAAATTTAACACAATAAAGGCATTAGTCTTCAAAAACTTATCGCGAGATATGCCAGAACACCCTCTAGACCCCTGGAAGTGGAAACATGCCAGAAATCTGATATGGGCTGATTCATTTGCCTCAGTCGATTGTCACAATTTAACAGTGATACAATCAGTGGCAACACGAACAGTTGATTTAGACACTCAATCGAAAAGCTTCTGGGCAATAGAAGTTGTTCTTTATAAACGAACATTCACCAAACAGAACTAGAGAGCTTACGTAATAAAAATTCCTTTTGACATTGACTTGTATTCTGCCAAACGACTAGAATGCCCAAAAATAATCGCAATGGCACGTCTGTTACAAGTAGAAACAAGACTTGCTAAAAATCAAAACCTGTATACTCAATACACGAAATTTATGGATGAATATATTGCTTTAGGACACATGAAGGTTGCTGATGTAACTATAATGAGTCTGGTTACTATTATCTGTCACACCATGCAGTTCTAAATGAATCAAACACAACTACAAAAACTGGCGATGAAAAACTGTGATGTTAACTGGCCCTACTCTTCAACAGGATCTATTATCAATACTGTTAAGGTGGCGGAAACATAAATACGTTGCTAACAAGTAGCTAATTATTTAGCGGTAAAGTCATAACAACAGCTTGCCGCCAATGAACAAAAATATTATTCCATTGCATCTATCCTGGTGTTGAATGATATTTTCGTGGATGATCTGATTTATGGGTAAAACACACTAGAAGAAGCCTTGTTTATCCAAAAGCAAGCCATTGACTTACTAAAAAGCGGTGGATTTACCTTAAAAAAATAGGCAAAAACCATTGCGATTCTTCTGGAAGCAATACCAGAACATATCTAAGAAACCAAAATCGTTTAGAATTTAGACTTGACGATACGAGCAACGGGCACATTCGGGTTCAATGTCATCCAGTCTAGATCTGATATTAGCAAAATTACCAAAAGAAGCCTACTTTCAGGTAGCGCAAAGGTTTTTGATCCGTTAGGATGGTTGGCACAAACAACAAGCCAAGCTTATGATGCAAGAGCTTTGGTTGGCAGGCCTCTCTTGAGACGAGGAACTTTCGTCACACATACCAACAAAATGGCAGAGTTTAAAAACGCATTGCCACTTCTAGAAGAAATATCTATCCCACGTTGGATCCAATTTGAGAAGAACAACAAAACAGAGTTCCATGGATTCTGCGACGCCTCATAAAAGGCCTATGCTGCTCTCACTAATGTAAGACTTCTCACGTCAAAAACAAATGTTACTCCGATTAAAAATTTACTTTCGATACCTCGATTTGAGCTTTGTGGAGCACTGCTACTCACTAAACTAATGTATCGAGTTATAGAAGCAATGCAAATCCCGGAAATAACTTCGTTCTTTTGGACTGACTGGGATAGAATTCAATATTGGATCACAAACTGTAGAAGTAATATACGCTCAGAAATAGCAAAATGTATCACGTATCAAAATGTATCATCATCGATTCAACGCTTCATAAAAACAACAGCTAATGGCAAGCTTACCCAAAGAAGGAGTCACGCCATCACGTTGGTTTACTAACACAGGAGTTGACTACCCTAGGCCCATATCAGTAAGAATTTCGAAAGGATGTGGAAATAAGTTATAATGGGTTATATAGCGCTATTTGTATGCTTTCCTACTAAAGCAGTGCATATAGAAATAGTCAGTGATTTAACTGCTGCAGCCTTTATTGTGGCCTTTAAGAGATTTATCTCTCGAAGAGGCCTATGTCAACGGATTTACAGTGATAATGGAACTAATTTTATAGGAGCCAAAACACAGCGAAACACAACTCTTACTAATATGAAGAACTAACAGTTGTAACGCAGATTGAAGCATGTCTTAATTCAGGGACTCTCACAACAATTTCATTGGATCCCTGGACACTTTTTAATTGGAGATTCACTAATTACAATTCAGAATCAAATTTGGTGACCGAAAACATTTCTTCCAACCATTGGTGGGAGCTAGTCCAAAAGATGATTCAAGATTTCTGGAAACATTGGTCGAATGACTACATTACTGGATTGCAACAAAGGAAATTAAGCAAACAACCAGAATTAAAGGTAGATGACCTCATTTTAATAAACAACAATAACCTGCCGCCCACTAACTGAGCTTTAGGAAGGATTATAGACCTACATCCTTGTAAAAATTACCTAACTAGAGTAGTGACAGTAAAGGAAAGTAATGGTGCCATATTCACATAATAGTGCTTACCAAAATAATAATCGACTTTTCCTCATCTATAACTTCAGGATCCAGAGAAGAACTCCACTAAAAGTTGAATATATAGACTAGAAACAATGACACGGGAGAATATTGACACACAACAAGTTTGATGACCATGCGCGATAAAGTAACAGAATCATTTAATACATTATCATTCGTAATTAAGAACTTTTATTTAGTATTGTGACCCACCAGCGGTAAGCCACAATATAAATTACACGAAACACGATTAAAACAATTTATGAAAATGATCGAAACAAATAATTAAGATTAAGAAAAACTGCTTCGCGTGCATCGCATATAAATATTTCCCACACGTTAAACCCGATCGTTAACACTGCAATATGTAGATTATACACTTGTGCGTTGTATCGAATTTATTATGATAACCGGTCTACATAATTAACGGTCACCTAATCTCGATTAATTACCCCAAAACGATCGTCTCACCCAGTGTATCAAAATATTTTGATTTTTCGATCGAATCCATAAACTATTTGGTATACGAGTATGTGCATACGAAAATTTATTACAAAATTATGATAATTTGTTGATCTGCTCTGTGGTTGATCGTGCGTGATCTCTTTGTTGTTTTGAACTATGCGCGACATGATGATATTTGTCACATTAATTATGTTATTATCGGTGGATTAGGTTTTGATTATTTTATTTGTAATTAATACAACCGTTTAAGTATACATAATATCGATTAAATTAAAATCAATTCGTTGATTTTTTTGATTATTAATTAATTTATTTATTTATCTAGTGAGAATTATTTTGTGTGACGCCATTCCGCCGCCGAAGTATGCATGGGGTGTGACTTAGGAAAATATTCGAAATATATGCTGGTTGATTCGTATTATTAATGACGCGTACACGCGTAATAAATGAAAATGCTTTGTAAAATTACTGGAGGATTGATGGTAAAATTTCACTTCGAATCATTAATATTTCCATGAATCAACAAGTTGTATACTTTCTATATGACAGTAATCATAAAATTGAAAGCTTTTTAGAAAATAAATGTATTACAGATAAAGATTTTCATGTGGTGGGCTAGACGAAAACATATATCTGGTACCTTCTGGATCATATAGCCTGTAATCTGTGTATTGCGGATCTCTGCACAGGTGGACTTCCTTTCGTCGCTACTCGTGGGTTCAATTATGGATATGGAAATAAAATATACAAGAAAAAGAGTCTGGCACTCTAAAAAAAAACGAAAACTAGTGCGGCGAGGACATTGGCCTTTAGGCCTGGCTTCTAAAGAGCAAATGAATAAGGCTGATCATTATGGCAGTTGTTGATAGGGAACAGGAGGGCACGTGTCTGGATCCCGGCACAACCCAGTATCTCTATTGTAATTCTGGAAATGGTGTGCAGATGAGCAATCCAAAGTTGCCAACAGCCAACTAGTAGATTGCCAAGTTAAATGAAGTAAAGGCAAATCATAGATTATCCGTGATCATCTTAAATAAAGACTCCCTTATTATCATTCTTAAGATTCTGCAGATCAATCTCCACCACTGTAGGCAGGCTCACCCGCAGTTTCACTCAAAACAGAAGCTGAGGCCATTGACGTAATTCTGGTCTAAGAATTCTAATGTGGGTGTACTACCCTGATGTAGTGGTGATGGATCGTTAAAATCTCTGGCTAATTTCGGCTTACCTAACATACGGGGTGGAAAGTAGACCATCCGATAGGTTAGGCCGCACAATAACGGATGCTTAAACACATCAGGTCGTGATCATCATGGGCAGTGATTCTAATACATATCATAAATACAATCAGGAAAAATACAAAATTAACGAGGTGAGTTACTCCTCGATTTTATTTTAAGTACTAAAGAACTTGGAGCTTGATTTCTTCTTGGGCCGCAGGAAAAGAAAGCTGTTTTGGATTTCCAAGCAGTCAATAACCGATTGTGTAAGCTTCGCAGCCAGCCCCAAGATAAAGACTAATTGTACAATGATTTGGACGATCTGATGGATCTCTTCCAAACACGATGTTAGAATGGTAATTGTGAACTTTAATTCTGGAACTGGCAGAAATCAGCCCGACTTGTGTGAAAACATAGGTTCGTACTCCCGACACGAAATTGCGGCCGATAATGGTGACTGAATGATGTACTTTGCAATTGCTCACGGCCTGAGAGTAGCAAGCACATTCTTCCCACACAAACAAATACATTTAAAAACATGGAATCTTACTCGCTAAAGTAATGGCGGGTTCGGGTTGTGCTGGATATGAGAACTTATCGGTCAATAACCAAATACGTAGGCAGCGATCATTATTTGTTCGCTGCAAAACTACGATAGAAGTTTTCGTACGTCTGGGAACACAGCGAAACGAATAGAACGTTTCGACTATAAAGGTTTGATAAATGAAGATCAAAAGAAACAATATCAGGATCTTGTCAGCGTTAGCATTGAGAAAGCTAATTGCCAGTCTGCCTGTGTGGACTATGTTTAGGAGGTACTGAAAACATCGATGGTTAGTGCTACTCAACAGATTTTAGCTATAGTCAAAGTCAGATCCAAGACTAATTATAGTTTGATGGTGTGATGAGTGTCGTATTGCAGTCGAGCAACCAAATATAGCCCATAGTGAAGTGCAATAACGTCTAACAATCGCGAGGAAAACAAAGGAGCTGTTGCTCCGACAGCTCAGCGGATTTGTAGTCTTTAAAGGAATTACTGGATTGCACCATAATTTCAGGCTTGCGTCAACTGCCATTCGGGACCGGGGTGGAAACCTCTGTGTCGACAACGATGCAGTACTCGATGCATGGAGTGGACACTTTGTCGACCACTTTGGTGTTCATCATGCGTCACAGACTGTGGCTGAGTCACCTCTAATACAGATTGTGGCGATTTGCATTTAGAACAGATCCCATGAATAATTCATTAGGGCCATGCAGAGACTAAAACAAAACCGCTTACCTGGGTTGGACTGCATTAATTCGGAGCTCTTGATATTCGGAGGGGATACTTTGTGCGGAACTGTCTTTCAACCTTATTCGATTAGTATGACGAAACGAAGTAATGCCTGACGAATTGAAAGTGGCCGCGATATACCCCATATTCAAGAAGGGAGAGCACTTGAAGTGTGAGAATTATCGTGGTATAGCTCCACTTTGCACAGCATACAAGTTACTGTACTACATTATATTGGATAGAATCACCCCTCTAGCGTATAGGGTTTGGTTGGTAAACTATCAAGTAAAATTTCGTCCGTATCGATCAGTCACTCCACTGGTCATGTCTTTTCGCTGCGGATGATTCTATCTAAATATTACATCTATCTCCATACATCAGGTGTTTCTGATACGATAGTGTAGAATGACAGTAAAACAGTCTCAATGCTGAATTAAAATTGACAACGGGCCATCGAGAACTTTTGCAGCTAACTCGGGTGTTCGGCAGGGAGATGCTCTGTGTGAATACTTACGATAACAGCGTGGGTGAGGATATTAAAGTGCGGCTGGCACCTGGCAGTCATGCTTTGTATCCTCTAAGGCCACTGCTGAAATCTAAATACCTATTAAGTGCTATGAATCTGAAGCTATACAAAGCGTTGATCAGGCCTGTTGTTATGTTTGGATGTGAAAGTTGGGCGTTGACAGAGGAGTACGAGAGATGGCTCCTTACATTTAAGAGAAGAGTCATAGATGGTACATAAAGAGCACTGTACAATATTGAAATCAGAGATTTGTCTGGTGAAGATTCCCGATATTGTACATGAAATAAAATCACAGCGAGTGCTCTGGCTCTGAATTATGCAGTGATCTCTGAAAGAAGAACCACCATACGGTAGGCGCAGAAGTACTGCAAAGACGTATGCACGATGGCTCCACGGTTTAGAGAACGACTTGGCCTCTTCAGATTGTCTAAGACAGTATGAAGAGCCCTGCATCGAAACCATTGGAGCCATAATTGTTGACTCAGTTAGGGGTTAGTAATGGCCATTAAACACTGATTATTAATATTTTCCAAGCGCGTATATCAATAACTATTTCATTTGCGTTTATCAAAACTGTTATTCCTGCGATTTACCGGCATCAAGTATCATCCATGATTTTTAAATTTAGAGCATCAAATTTACAAATACGGAACTCATTATCAATAATCAACCGAAACTATTTAAATGTATGCACTTAACCGGTCACATTTTTTTTATATACATGTATGTACATCGCAACTCATGTACGACATGGAATTTCATATCACAAAAATCGAACCAGTTTCACAAATTTTGGAAAAATTCAATTCGACAAAAAAAAAGCAAGCGTCAAATTGAAAATCATTGCATTGTTTTGTGTCTCGTGTGTGTATGTGCGTGTGTGTTTGTCTTAAAAATGACTTTTGTGATCCATATTACAATAAAAGAAGATTTTGATTGAATTCTCAAGTTTATTTTCTTCACTCGAGGCTCTGAGCTCAGATAACAATACAAGAAAAATATTTAAAATTCGGTTGATCCATTGTATTGTTTTTTTGTGTATATATACCGACATACTTATATAGGCTTTTGTTAAACAACAAAAATTCCAAATCATTCCGACTCATCAACAAAAATGATTTTACACAAAATCTTGATTGTTTAACAACTATAAAAAATTATAATTTGTGTGTTAAGCTACATATATATATATACATATATTGCATGCGCGGAGAAAATATCAAGCCAAATTCTATCTTGAATAAATGTCACAAACCCAAAATGAGAGAATACAATAAACGATTTCGGTTGCTACTACTGGTGCTGCTGATATACTACTTGCTGCTGCTGATGCTGTGTCTGTTTTCTGCTCGGTAATGAAAAACATGTTCTCAGGTTATGCGATGATGATGATGATTATTTGTTTATATATACCTGCGCGATGTATTCTTTCAAATTCTTAACAATAACAAATAAGGTGAATGGTATGATGTCTTTTTGTGATGTGGGTAAATACAAGAATAAAAATAAAACAGCAGCACAACAGCTAATAAACAGAAAATTAAATAATATTTGGGTACCTCCTAACTACTTACTCGTACATGTCAAAAATTAAAATTAAAATTGTTCACACATTATCTGAAACCGGTAACCGTCCGTACGCTATACGCAAAACAATACGGGGGGAAAAAACAAATTTCCGTACTTAATATAAATTCATAATGGATTCAGAGTTTCAGACAGATCACAGTTATTCACATTATTCCCTCGCCTCCTATATAATGGTTTAATCTATACAAAAGTATAAAATCTATTATAATTTTCTAGAGATCAACAACTATAACATTGTTTTACTTTACTGGTTGCAAGCTAAAATGGTCTTATGAGGAATGATCCTAGAGATTAAATTAATTCCCAGTATGAGGCAAAATTTATTTGTGGGACTTAATTCTTCGTGATTGTTCTTGCCGAACTTATTTGTGAATGAGCTAAAATCATCTAATCGTAGAAAATACCAAATATAGTTTAAATCGATTGATTTACAACTTTAAGGCCGCATAGAAAGTGTTGTATTATAAATTAAAATAGAATATATAGCAATTATAGTGCATTTCATTCCAAGAAACCAACATAAAAATGTTTATAATAGGTACGTCTAAGCTCATCTACCTCTCAATCCATTATCTATATATATAGAGTGCTACAAATGTGCGATTACAAAAAAATAAATTAGAAATAATTCAGGAAATGGCAATAAAATATTATTAAAGAAGTTACTATTAGACTCACAATCGTCGACCTATTTCCAAGAACATAAATCGATTATTTTGTATCAATAAAATAAAATTGTACCCATAAAACTATAAATTATTTAATAATAGCGGATAATTTGTCCATCAATATAATCCAGGCAACAAAAATTCATCATTATATTCAGTTTATGGTATGCGGCTCACCAGTTATTTTGTATGACTAAATTCGACTATGGGCCTTAAATCTTCAATGTGGAACTTGTTTGTAGTGATTATGGTTAAATATAGAGTACTGATTTACTCGCACCGTACACGAAACTGCTAAATTATTTTTGTAGGACCTAATTTGTTTTTACATTTCTTGTGGAAACCATTTTTTTGTGGAACATGTTTGTTATTTATTACAAAATGTCTGCGATTTATTGTATATCTTTCTGTTCGATGTGAAATTGCATTGTTGTTTGTGGAACGTAATTGATTCGATTTTGTTGTTTTAAACTTTAATGTTAGAATAAATTCTTCATAGTGGAACTTGTTTGTAGCGATTATGATTAAATTTAGAGTACTGATTTGGTCATATCGTATGCGAAACTGCTCTATTACTTTTGTACGACTTAATTTGTTTTTACATTGATGTTGGTAGAATATAATTTTTGTGTGAAACTAGACTTCTCAAAAAATAAGTCAGAATCAGATCATTTTATTTTGTGTGGAACATGTTTGTAGCGATTGTTATTTATTATAAAATTTTAAAGATTTATTGAGGATCTTTCTGGTCGACATAAAACTACATTATTGTTTTTAGAACGTAATTGATTCGCATTTGGGTCTTATTTCGATTAATGGACATAAAATACGATCACGGTGGAACTAAATTAGACATAATAAAATACGAATCATTATATGGTGAACAAAATTTGTTCACTGTAAGACTGTGCTCTTTGTAGGACTATATGTTTTCTTCGTGAGTTGCATTTCATTTCATGGGGGTTACTTTTTTACTGTGGAACTTATTTGTGATGATAATTGTTTATTTAATCATTTCCCGAATTGAATTCATTCATTGTGGATCCGATTTATTTCAAAGTGGAACTACATTGTTGTTGTGAAACGTGATTGATTCATTGTGGGACTAAATACTGAAGTTCTGAATTTCTTCATATTAGTAGGTGGAACTTAATTCTATCTTAATTTTTAATTCTACATTTGTGTTTGTAGAACGTAATTCTTTAATTGTGTGACTTAATTTTTTACTGTGTTGAATTGATAAAAACAGATCATTTTAATTTTTTCCTGTGAAACTTCTTTATTGCGATGGTGATTTACAGTTCGTTGTTTCTACATATTACAAACTTTTTAATAAAATTTGTTCAAAAAAAAATTAGTTTCAAATGGCTCAGTACGTTCTTGGTGGTTGTAAATAGATATTCATTCATTGCAGGATTATTAATGTTAGCAAAAACTATGCATTAGATTCTATAGAATTCTATGTGGATTGTTTGAGAGGATCAGATTATATTCAGTTTGTGGTATGGAGCACCCACATCACGAAAAAAAAAATTGGCGGTAAATCGGTTACTTATGATGCATGCTTCTTTGTGTGACTAAATTCGGCTATGGGCCGAATAAATCTTCACCGTGGAACTTGTTTATAGCGATTATGATTAAATGTACGTTCTATATTGATGTTGATAGAACATAATTCATTGGGTTTGGAACTTAACTTCCCAATAAATAAATCAAATCATTTCTTGTAGATAAACATTTTTTTTGTATGGAACATGCTTATAGCAATTTGCATTGTTGTTTGTAGTAAGTAATTAATTCGCTGTTGATTTCAATGTTAGAATAAATTCGAATGTGGGTCTTAATTCGTATTGAACTAAATTTGTTCACTTTAAGACCGTGCTCTTTGTAGGACTAAACGTTTTCTTCGTGAAACTATATTCGTTTTCTGTGGGACGAGATGCAGCTGCATTTTGTTTCATAAGGCCAAATTTTTCATTGTGGAACTTGTTTGTGGTGATTGTTATTTATTTAGTCATTTCTGTGATTAAATTTCTTCTTTTTGGATTCAAATTATTTCAAAGTGGAACTACTTAGTTGTTCTTGTAGAACGTGATTTAAAACACTAAATGTGAGACTAAATACAGTTTGACCAAATTATTTTCTAATCATGCTAAATTCGTATGAAAAAAGGATTTATTTCTTCTTCGTGAAACTGTAAATTTGATTTGGAATTTCTTCATATATGTATGTGGAACTTATGTCTATATATATTTTTAATTCTACGTTTGAGTTTGTAGAACATAATTCATTAATTGTATGACTTAATTTTTTACTGTATTGTATTGATATAAACAGATCATTTTAATTTTTTGTTGTCAAACTTCTTTATACCGATTGTGATTTATAGTTAAACTAAATTAGTTTCAAATGGACTTAAATATAATTTTATGAAAGCTAATTAATAAAGCTCAGTACGTTCTTAGTGGTTGTAAATAGAGATTTATACATTGCAGGATTAGAAATGGGTTACATTTTTAAATGCGAGAAAAAAATATATCGTTGTGGAACTTAATATCCTATGGGGATTATTTGTGAGGATCAAATACGTTTATTGTGAGACTAAGTTGCCCACCTAAATAAATATATTGTAGGGTTTGTTAAGAATGTTGCATTTACATAGTGCGACTAAATTCGTTCCTAATCAAGCTAAATTCGCATTTTATATGACATAATTCTTTTTTTGTGATCCGGAATAGCCTGCATTTGCTTTATTTATTCTGTATTAAATTAAACTAATATGGAACTAGATCTGTACCTAAATAGTGCATGAAGGAATTAGACTTTTTATGTGGGACTTAATTATTAATTAACGGGTACTAAAAGTATCCTGGTGGAACTTAATTCGTTTTCTGAGGAATTTTATTTTCTATTTTTGGGAATTTGTGAAATTTAGAAATTAACTGTATTTTGAATCCAGAATGCTATATAGCCTATACTCTATATAGGAATTCAAAAAATGTTGAAAATGTACGAGTTATGAAATTATTTAAATACAGTGCGCGGATCACATATAGTTTAAGAATCACTGAATTAGATCAACGACCACCCAACTCGGGTCAATGTCGAACAATGCATTTTATAATAAAACTATTAATAAGACAAGCATAAAATTAGAGTTAATTTGTTATAAATTCAAAAGGTCATCTTCACCATAATTATTTATGTATACACATACAATACATAAGACGTATATATACACAAATATATGTATGTACATACCGTAAAATGATTGATTGAATTTTAAAGTTTGTTTTCTAATTTACACATAATTATAGGTTAGAAGTTTGAATTAATGAATTAGTTTATATTATAGAGAATATAATAGTTGTTGGTTTATTGAATAAATTGGACGTGCGGGTAACATCGATAACAACACATACACACACAAAATAATCGAATTCCAATGGCTCCCAATAATCATGAAATACCATCAATGAATTATAAGTTTTAATTTTAAAATTAAAGAAGTAAGTTATAAGCATAAACCAGAATTTTACGATAAAACAACCTAATTAGCGACATTAACAAAGAAATTTCCTACTGCACATCTTCTTGTTATTCTTAGTTTCGTTCGGTATTCTTATATATATTTATATAGGTATATGTACTTTTCGTTTAAGATGCATAATATAGAAGAGATGATAACGACAAGAACTACTTCACTTACCTGTTGATGATTGAATACTGCGACGACGTTTGTTCCGTATTGGAAGCGTATAGATAGCACTGCATTTCTTAAATCGCTTCATTTTCGACGATACCCTCTGTTGTGTGGGTGGCGATGCACTTTGGGGTTTCCGCTCATCTGTTTGTACGATACGTTCTTTTGGTAGGGGCCATGATGGCGATGGCGATGAATTAGCGCTGTAAATATATATTTATATAATAATTAAAATTCGAATTTTATTATTATTGTGTATGTACACCCAAAACTTACTCTTTGGCTTTGCGATAACGGCAAAAAAATTCCGGTCGTATACGATATTTTCCCAAAAATGTTTCGCATTCTTTAAGAATTTCCGGATTTTTTTCCGAACCCTTATTATTCTCATTTTTCACCGTCAAACTAAACGGACCGAATGGTTCGCCCTTGAATTCAGGAATGTTATTAAAAAAATCCACAGTTTTGTGATAGTTTTCAGGTAGCTCAGTACAATCATACGATTTATTATTAAATTCGCTAAAATGTGTAATAATATTCTCGTTGAATGTGTCGTTTGTGATCGCCGACGATGATGTCGAAGCGGACGAAGTTGATAAATTTGTATCACTTTCGCTGTCACTATAACTATCGTAATTTGATGTTCTCGCCGCCGCCACCATCCGCTGTCCCTCGTCACCTTTATTTGTTGTTGTGCGCTCGACACATTTTGTCTTTGGTTCTTTGGCAACGATAATTTTAGGTTTGGCAGCGATGACGCTTGTGGTCGTTGATTTGGCGGCAATTCGTTTAATTTTATTGTACAGTGAAATTTTATCGAATTTAATTTCCGCATTTCGAAATACATCTTGTTCATATGTTTGGTCCGGCAGCAACATATCACCATTGCAAAATTTCAAATATTTTTGTGGATGAAGAAAAATGAATACATAAAAATGTTTGTAAAGTTTACTATCTGCTATTCTCCACTTCTCGTGAACCAGAATTCTGAAATTAAATATTTTTAAATATCTCGTTAATATAATTTGTCGTTTGTATTAGTAATTCATCGTTGGAGTGGAAAAAGTCTTCAAATATATGGGCCA
The DNA here is from genome assembly GCA_951394425.1 of Tipula unca. Classification (NCBI taxonomy): domain Eukaryota; kingdom Metazoa; phylum Arthropoda; class Insecta; order Diptera; family Tipulidae; genus Tipula; species Tipula unca. The sequence continues at coordinate 200,121,493 of OX596381.1, forward strand.
CCATACCCCATATGGGAAACTTCATAAACTGATTTTATTTTAGGCCATTATGTTTTTCATTTAATATTTCTTGATAAATTCAAAGCTGTTCTTATTCTCCAAGGTAGGTGAAGTCCAGCGATAAAAAAAGCTAACCTGAATGGCCAACAATTAAATCATAAATTCTGAATTTCGTATAATTCATATAATATAGGTAATCTTTGGAAATATTATCGTAGTTGGAAAGTAAACATCTAAGAGCTATATATAAGCGTTACGTAAATTAAATTGAAAACAAAACAAAAATAAATTTGTTACTTCCGCATTTGACACAAAAACCTCTTATATTTTTACAATTGATTGAATATATCTGTTTGTGAGGGGAAAATGTGCTTGCTACTCTAAGATCGTGAGCAATTACACAGTACATACATCATTCTCTCACAATTATCGGTCGCAGTTTCGTGTGGGAGTACGGTCCTATATGTTTTCACACAAGTCGGTGTTATTTCTGCCAGCTCTAGCATTACAGTCCCCAATTACCATTCTAACATCGTGTTCGGGTATAGATCCCATCAGATCGTCCAAGTTATTGTAAAATGAGTCTTTATCATGGGGCTGGCTGACTTCTGTGGGCGCATACACAAATTATCGACGGGTTGGCTATAACATCATGCGCAAGCGAAGCTTACACAATCGGTTATTGACGGGTTGGAAATCCAAAACAGCCTTTTTGCCGCGGTCCAAGAAGCAGCGATGGGCGAGGTAGATTACGCTATGTATAATTTACGCGGTTGTCGATACGTAAAATATAACGTAGAACTTGGCAGTGTGTTTTGTCAACGCCGATAATTAAAATGATAACAACAACTCATATAGGCCTAAAAGTGAAGACCATCCCTTGACTTGACAACATGTTTCAAATATTGTTCGACTGCTTATAAATGAACTGCAGATATAAATTCGCTGCAAGAAAATTTGTCGCATTATCTATATAAGTTTGCAACATTTCCTCTTCGTGCTATGAAGCGTTTGAGGGCAGCGAGAAATTGTTCACATGTTAGGTCACTAACTAGTTCGATATGCATCGATTTTGTTGTTAAGCAGATGAAAATAGCAATGTAGGTTAGGTTAGGTTAGGTAAGGGTGGCCGTCCTAAAGGACTAGCATAGACAAAAAATTGGTCCGTAGCTATACCACATTTGAGTTGCCTCCTCTTCACTCGTTAAACCGTCCTGAGCTTACCAAGAAGCGTTTAAAGTCCCGGATCTCGATCTTACTAAGATCCGAGAGGTTGTTCAAAGGGGAAGTTCCCATAAATTTGGTCTGCTGTACGCTAGACTAGGACAGGTGCAGAGCAGATGGAGCACAGTTTCCTCCTCCTCCTCCTCATCACCGCAGCTGCGGCAGGAATCATGGGCTGAGACACTCAGTCTGCTCGCATGTATCCCAATAAGATTTTAGATTCTCTGCCTTTGGACATTCGAAAATGTTTGGGCATAATCTACCCCCGTATGAGTAAGTGCTCTTGATGGTGTCATTCTTGATATGATGGCAGGTTTCCTATTAGTTGAATTGCTCGACCAGCTGTGAATCTGAAACACTTGTAGCAATGGCGGTTAAGTTGTTTTGTAGCTCTTTTCCCTTGAAGAATCCAACATTGCTTTCTAATCAAAGCAATTGTTAAGCCCACACCACAATGCAGAATACTTTTGTGTGCCCAATCGAGGATCAAACTCGTAAAAGATGGCATTTATATGGTAATATCATAGAATGTTTCTCGTTATAATGCACCAATGAGTATTGCAAACGTCCTCCAATTCGTAGAACTCCGTGATTGCCCAATAATGGATGTAACGACAGAATTCTTCTTTTACTGATAACTGAACCTCTTTCCCTCAGTTACCGAATATCGTACCTTTACAATGTTGATTTTCGCCTCTTCTATTTCTTAAGCAGTTCGAGGACCCCTCCTCTTTTTATTCCTATATTAGCTGTTCCAGTATAAGCTCCAACAATATACGATTACTCGTATCGTTTTTGTGAACGTAGTGAATTTTTCAATTATAGTTGGATCCGCTAATATTGTGGTAATTGCGGACAAGGAACGCTGTGGTTTCTTGTCAGCACTGCTCATTAGCCAAGCTGGGCCTGGCCACCATAAAATATGATTGCACAGATTGGGAGGTCTATACCACGTGTTGTGCAATCCGCTGGGTAGTTTTTGGATTTACATGCTTCCATTGAGCGGGACTAGGAATAGAATGAATATGTGAGATTCTGTTTGCGACAAAAGTTTTCCATTTACTAGGGTGTCCTTGTAACCAGGCAAGTACTATTGTTGAATCTGTCCAGGCCTGCATCTTAATATTTGGGATAACCATGGCCTCAGAAACTTGCCTTAGTAGCATCGCTAGTAACAAAACCCCACACAATTCCAATCTTGGAAGACTCTGCGCCTTTGACTGATTGATGCCACCTTATAGGTTTCCCCGATATTAAAGTTACAGTAGTTTTTCCTACCCTTTTAACCTTGCAATAAAACAACTGTTGCATATGATAATTCGGACGAATTTCATAATACATGCAGCTCCAATTCCTTGTGGATTACACATAATGCCCTCAAAGGTTTTTATGGATTTATGCTTCTTACTATTATGCTCGTTGGTTTGGTTTCCCGTTGTTCTTACATGACAGAGTTGTTATTCGATGTCCGTTTTCGAGGTTTGGAACTTCCAGAATCAAGCATGCTTCGTAATGGTTGCTGACATTTTATTGCATATTCTATGGAATTTCGGAAGCAATAGGATATCTGTTTTGCTCATCTACAGCGAGCTGACTTAGGGTTCTTATAGTCATGTATGGGGCAGAAAATGCACCGTATGTTATTGTTCTTAATTATTGTACTCCCTTATTGGTGCCTGTGGATCACTTCTCCAAACTATTCTTTGGAGATTTTGTTGCTTATCCGCCACAAAAATCTGTCTATCTATCTTCTCGATTTCTGCTATAAGCACATATTTGTGTTTCCTCCACCTTGTTTTTAAAGAAAATAGATCCTGTTGTAGTGTTGGGCCGACTAATTGGATGTCATTAAAGCTTATTCTTTTGAGGGCTTAGAAAATTCAATGTGCGGGTTTTCGCTAGTTGTTGGTTTATTGGTGACTTTGTTACTGCCTTCCGCTGTTGTTCCGAATTAAAATTGGTGATTTGTTCGCTGATAGAATTTATTGTTAATGGTAAGTATATGGCTCGTTAAGAAGTTGACGCATGTCCTTTAGAGTAATTTTCCAATACTGTTTGTCTAGCTTTGTAGAATTGGTGTGTTAATTCCAGTGTAGGTTGGAAATTTCGAACTTTCTTGTCACCGTCGATGTACTCATTGTGCAATCTTTTTAAAGCTAGTTTTGGTTTCCAGGTACTTTCTAGTTTTTCGTTCTGCGCTGTCCTTTTTGTAATTAGAGATACTTTGATTAGTTTGATTCTGCAATAAGACCTAATTTGGCCTAGTTCCGATCCAAATGGCTGTATTCCAGAATTTTATCCAAAAATCATTTTCCAATCCCATTCCCATCAAATAATTCAAATTCATTATATTCTGTATAGTATAGTTCCCAACGTATGTGAAGTTTGTCCTAAATCTGTCCTAAAAAACAACAAAAACAATTTCCTCTTATATGTGTTAGTGTGCAAGACAGAATGTCTCGATATAACGAATTTTATCATAAAGACAATCAAATTTGGTACGACGAAAACATGATTTTCCTTGGAAAATTCAAGGTAGCGGACACCATAATGACTTATATACCAAAATGCCCTAAGGCCTAAGCTATACCAAAAATATTTCAATTTTGGAAAAAGTAGGGGATTAGGGGGTTTAGGACAACCGAGTTTGGTATGACCTTATGTATATCGATTATATATATGAGTTTTCTAATTTTCCTGTAAAAATCCTAGGAAGCGGCCACCATAATGACGCATATACCAAGATGTCCTAAGGTCTAAGCTATGGCAAAAGTATTTCAATTTTGGAAAAAGTAGGGGATTAGAGGGCTTAGGACAACCAAGTTTGGTATGACCTTATGTATATCGATTATATATATGAGTTTTCTAATTTTCCTGGAAAAATCCTAGGAAGCGGCCACCTTAATGACCTATATACCAAGATGCCCTAAGGTTTAAGCTATGCCAAAAATATTTGAATTTTGGAAAAAGTAGGGGATTAGGGGGCTTAGGACAACCAAGTTTGGTATGACCTTATGTATATCGATTATATATATATGAGTTTTCTAATTTTCCTGGAAAAATCCTAGGAAGCGGCCACCATAATGACGCATATACCAAGATGTCTTAAGGTCTAAGATATGGCAAAAGTATTTCAATTTTGGAAAAAGTAGGGGATTAGGGGGTTTAGGACAACCAAGTTTGGTATGATCTTATGTATATCGATTATATATATGAGTTTTCTAATTTTCCTGTAAAAATCCTAGGAAGCGGCCACCATAATGATGCATATACCAAGATGTCCTAAGGTTTAAGCTATGCCAAAAATATTTGAATTTTGGAAAAAGTAGGGGATTAGGGGGTTTAGGACAACCAAGTTTGGTATGACCTTATGTATATCGATTATATATATATATGAGTTTTCTAATTTTCCTAGAAAAATCCTAGGAAGCGGCCACCATAATGACCTATATACCAAGATGCCTTAAGGTCTAAGCTATGGCAAAAATATTTCAATTTTGGAAAAAGTAGGGGATTAGGGGGCTTAGGACAACCAAGTTTGGTATGACCTTATGTATATCGATTATATATATATGAGTTTTCTAATTTTCCTGGAAAAATCCTAGGAAGCGGCCACCATAATGACCTATATACCAAGATGCCTTAAGGTCTAAGCTATGGCAAAAATATTTCAATTTTGGAAAAAGTAGGGGATTAGGGGGTTTAGGACAACCAAGTTTGGTATGACCTTATGTATATCGATTATATATATGAGTTTTCTAATTTTCCTGGAAAAATCCTAGGAAGCGGCCACCATAATGACGCATATACCAAGATGCCCTAAGGTTTAAGCTATGCCAGAAATATTTGAATTTTGGAAAAAGTAGGGGATTAGGGGGTTTAGGACAACCAAGTTTGGTATGACCTTATGTATATCGATTATATATATATATGAGTTTTCTAATTTTCCTGGAAAAATCCTAGGAAGCGGCCACCATAATGACCTATATACCAAGATGCCTTAAGGTCTAAGCTATGGCAAAAATATTTCAATTTTGGAAAAAGTAGGGGATTAGGGGGCTTAGGACAACCAAGTTTGGCATGACCTTATGTATATCGATTATATATATATGAGTTTTCTAATTTTCCTGGAAAAATCCTAGGAAGCGGCCACCATAATGACCTATATACCAAGATGCCTTAAGGTCTAAGCTATGGCAAAAATAGTTCAATTTTGGAAAAAGTAGGGGATTAGGGGGCTTAGGACAACCAAGTTTGGTATGACCTTATGTATATCGATTATATATATATGAGTTTTCTAATTTTCCTGGAAAAATCCTAGGAAGCGGCCACCATAATGACCTATATACCAAGATGCCTTAAGGTCTAAGCTATGGCAAAAATATTTCAATTTTGGAAAAAGTAGGGGATTAGGGGGTTTAGGACAACCAAGTTTGGTATGACCTTATGTATATCGATTATATATATGAATTTTCTAATTTTCCTGGAAAAATCCTAGGAAGCGGCCACCATAATGACCTATATACCAAGATGCCTTAAGGTCTAAGCTATGGCAAAAGTATTTGGATTTTGGAAAAAGTAGGGGATTAGGGGGTTTAGAACAACCAAATTTGGTATGATTGCATGAATGACAATTATACGATTTTCCTGAATTTTCTTGGCGAAACCCTTGAAAGCGGCCACCATAATGACGAATATACCAGACTGTCAATATGTTTATGCTATCCGAAAAAATTTTCTAATATTTTTCCTAAAGTCGGGTATTAGTATAACAAGATTTTGTATCACCTTATATATGTTTTTTGAATATACGATTTTCCGAATTTTCTTAGTCACCAGAATGACATTTATTTCAAAATTGCGGTAAAGTCTCGTTCTCGAGTGAATATTGCAAGGGATTTCTATATTTGCATAAACTAAAACTCGATTATTAATTAAAACACAAATCATTTTTGGGTAAACAAAATTAATGTTAGTATCACGCTTTATTATAGTTTTAATCGGTAAGTTTATTGGAATATGTACAAAATATGCATTCATTTTCAACTATTTTGATTTTGCTTACGCATTCCACATGGATGAATCTTCTACAGCAATGGCATTCAATTTTTCGCGACTCACTTGTAAACTCCCCAAAACAATACATACAATTATGTTCCATTGTTTCCGAGTTTCTGGAAATAATATCTTTTAAATGAATACGATAATTAATTAAAGCATTACTGTTTGCCTCTGGGTCTTCAGAATGTAGTTCTTCAATTTTTCTTCCAGTAATTATTTGGTCAGCAGCGTAAATTACCAGCGGTCAAGGCATCTTGGTATATAGGTCATTATGGTGGCCGCTTCCTACGATTTTTCCAGGAAAATTAGAAAACTCATATATATATAATCGATATACATAAGGTCATACCAAACTTGGTTGTCCTAAACCCCCTAATCCCCTACTTTTTCCAAAATTGAAATATTTTTGCCATAGCTTAGACCTTAAGGCATCTTGGTATATAGGTCATTATGGTGGCCGCTTCCTAGGATTTTTCCAGGAAAATTAGAAAACTCATATATATATAATCGATATACATAAGGTCATACCAAACTTGGTTGTCCTAAGACCCCTAATCCCCTACTTTTTCCAAAATTGAAATACTTTTAGCATAGCTTAAACCTTAGGACATCTTGGTATATGCATCATTATGGTGGCCGCTTCCTAGGATTTTTACAGGAAAATTAGAAAACTCATATATATAATCGATATACATAAGGTCATACCAAACTTGGTTGTCCTAAACCCCCTAATCCCCTACTTTTTCCAAAATTGAAATACTTTTGCCATAGCTTAGACCTTAAGGCATCTTGGTATATAGGTCATTATGGTGGCCGCTTCCTAGGATTTTTCTAGGAAAATTAGAAACTCATATATATATAATCGATATACATAAGGTCATACCAAACTTGGTTGTCCTAAACCCCCTAATCCCCTACTTTTTCCAAAATTGAAATATTTTTGGCATAGCTTAAACCTTAGGGCATCTTGGTATATGCGTCATTATGGTGGCCGCTTCCTAGGATTTTTCCAGGAAAATTAGAAAACTCATATATATAATCGATATACATAAGGTCATACCAAACTTGGTTGTCCTAAACCCCCTAATCCCCTACTTTTTCCAAAATTGAAATATTTTTGGCATAGCTTATAGACGTTAGGGCATCTTGGTATATGCGTCATTATGGTGTCCGCTTCCTAGGATTTTCCCAGGAAAATTAGATAAACTCAAATATATATAATCGATATACATAAGGTCATACCAAACTAGGTTATCCTAAACCCTCTAATCCCTCACTTTTTCCAAAATTGAAATATTTTTGGCATAGCTTAGACCTTAGGGTATCTTGGTATATGCGTCTTCCTAGGATTTTAGCACGAAAATTCAGGAAATCATATATATTTCCTAGCAAATGTTGTTTCTTTTAGTTATAATTCGTTATATCGAGACAATCTGCATTGCACACTAACACACATAAACGAAAATTGTTTTTGTTGTGTTTTAGTACAATTTTAGGAAAAACTTCACGCGTCTATATAGAATTGTGAAGTTTGTCCTAAAAAAAATCCTAATTTTTTTTTTTTTTTTTTAGGACAGATTTAGGACAAACTTCACGTGAATTAGTTCCCATGTATTTTATTTTCGGTGAATTATCGTATTCGGTGAATTGTCGTTTTCTGTAAATTGTCGTGCTACTTACTATAAGAGCCTCTTAATTAGCAATTGATTTAATGTTGATTGGTAAATCATTGAATATAATATAGGAAAAATAAAATCGTAGAGTTCTTCGCAGAATCTTGATTGGTAAATGTCTCAAGGATGGAATTTTGGATACTGAAAACTTGTATTGAAATCCAAAATCCGGATGCGACACTTTTTACTGTACATACATATGTATACGTACTTCTAAACGTTTTTGTTATAAGCCCTATCTATATGTAAATAGATAATATTGACCACTCAAACATATATTAACCATCTTTGGAATGCATATTTATCTGATGCCATTTATCCAATTATAGACATTTAAACATCCCATTAAAGTCGATTTACATAATTTTATTCAAATTAAAGGTATAAACCTATACACGTTGTTAATATTCCAAAAAAAAAAACGAAAAAAAATTATGGATGCGCGCATATATAAAATCTAACTATCTATATACAGGTACTATATATATGTAAGCTATTATCTCATTTGAATCGTGAAGAATCGTAATTTAAATTTTATTTATGTATACAAACGTACAGAGAAGAAGAACAAGTATTCTTTATTTATACATTTTAAGATTAAATTTGCAATATATATACAGTGACCAAAATTGAAGATTTCCCAAATGGTTTGTGTGCACAGTTATACATACATTTCGCTTTCCAAATCCAACAATTTATTATAAATATATTTTGTGGTTTTCTAGAAATATATAAAAAAAAAACTTGGCGACAGGATCTTAAATCGATCGCATATCTTAATCTAGTTTAACCGCATACATAAGTATATACAATAACAACAATAAAAAAATTCAATCTGTTTGATTTAATGATTGATTTATCTAAGATGTAATTTTGATGTGTTGCATGATGATTGTGGTGAGATATTGTTACATAATTTTTATTTTTATTTGTTTAATATAAATACAAGCCGATCATACCGATCGTGGTTGGGATGCAGAACGACTTGAATTTATTATGTAGTTTTCTTATACATACATACTTAAGATGCAACAGTTGGTTTAATGTTAAGAATAAATATATATTTTATTTTATTAATAATCATAAACATTTACAATTATTGTCTTTATATCTTAGACACGATATAAGATAACGTAATGTTCTTAAACGCGGGGTATAACTTAATATAATGTTTATGGATTATTTACTCGTATAGAAATTTTTCGGATCGATAAATATAAATGCAAATTTAAATTAACACTTGCCCCGCCACAATATAACCGACGGAATATTTTTGTTGCATGATTTAACCTAGCATCCATCTCATGTATACAAATTTGCGAACACATTATTCACATATGTCAACATTTCACCAATAATACATATAACCATGTCTGACAACACAGCATCGCGTATATGTTGAACATTATACAGAACAGTCATTCTGCTATTTTCTATTTTATAAAATAAAATCACAAAATGAAATCGCAACAAGATATTTACAAGAAAACGTTCATTTCATTGTTATGTATATACATAAATGTTTTATATAAATGGTCAAAATGACACATGTACGTATGTACTTACATGTCATGTAATTTTATATTTTTTCTATTATTCATCAGAAAAAAAAAAATATGTTGACAAATAATAGATGATAAGGTGATAAGCGTAATATTCTTATCACATTGTGTGTCTATGACCATATATACATTTATTTTTAAGTCGAAGTGTTGGACTATTCAAGTCCCACAGTCTCTCACTTGGGAATACGTATACATACGCACGTATGAAAGCCATAATCATTAAACTTGATTTGTTATAAAAAAAATTTATACAAAATAATATCTTTATGCTGTTAATTAATTTTATATTTTAATTTAACACATTCTGCTTTGTTGATTAGTTCGACAATACTCATTCTGCTAGCTTCAGGATCACTGTCTATTCTGGCATAGATAATCTTCTCGCACATCAGTGGTATTTCGATTTACTCATCGATTACGGCGCGTAACGCATTGCACTTGTTGTCGATCATTTGTAGTGGTACTTCTACCTCTTTAGATCGAGGAGCATTCGATGCACTGTCATAAAGTCCAATCCCAAGATGTGCTCATCAGTTATATTAGCCACAATAAATCTATATGCGTGAAACGTGTTCCTTCAAATGTGACAACAGGATAACATTCGTCTTTTACTGGTGTTGCTTCGCCTGTCGCTGTCTTCAAATTGTAACGAACCACATCTTCTATCTGCTCTTGTGGTACCATATCAGGACGTACAACTGATCCTGTGGCATCCTTCCGCTTTCACCAGCTTTCGCCCATTAAATCTAGTTTTCCGGATTTTCTTTTAAAGGGGTCTGCCAATCTTTCTCCCTCTACGTTATCTTACGTTATCTTCTTGATCAAGACCGAGATCGACCATTTCTATACTATTACGGAACGTCGGCGTCAAACTTCCGTAATTTTATGGTTGTATCGGTCGATAAACTGGCTCTGGTGGGAACTTCATTCATTGTTTATCCCTGGGCATCCACCGTCAAACCGTTCAATATGTCAACTGGAACTCTGCAGTATGCCAGAGATGTGCGAGTTTGGTGATGTCCCGTTCAAGATCTTGAAAGCTCTCTCCGGGCAGCTGTGTTCTATTGTGAAGCCGAATTTTGCTCAACTCTTAAACATTGAGTTCCTCTTCAGTTGTCCATCTGTTGTGTTGTACTGCAGCTTCAAATGAGGTTTCGCCATCAAATACAGGTGGATTTAACAGGCCTTTTGAGCCTCCAGTAAATGGTACTCTAACGATGGCTCTTGTAGTGCTTGATTTGGCGCTTTATTCGGCAAGTGAGGTTTGGTTTTCTAGGCGGCCTTCGATTTCGTTGAACTCCCCCTCGAACCCTTGGAGTTGCCCCTGTATTTGTCCATTTCCGTTTTCGCGCCAGCCTCTAAAGCTTTCATCTCTCTTCTGAGCTTATCCATTTCCTGCGCCTTTCTAATACGATCTAACTTCATTTTGTTGATCAAATTTGATGGTCTGGTCTCTCCCCCCGATTTCTCCCCCCGATTGAGTGCTAGGTGCAGTGGTGGCGCTTTGAAGTAGATTTGCAATAGTTCCCGTCTTTGAGTCCGCCATGGCTATATGCATCATCATGTACTAGTTTCTCGGTTGGAGCCGGAGACAGTGGTCTTCTAGTAGTCGATTGTTTTGTTAGCTCGGCTTTTAATTTATTCTCGGCATTACTGTCAGCTGCCTCCGACTCCTCTTTGACAGCCTCTGCAATCGTCGAACTAGATCCGCCTTATCTCCAGACTTCTGGATGTTCTCCATTCTCAATTGCGGAATCTCACTTCTGGCACCAATTGTCACGAATTTGGGCTTTCTAATTGGATTCGTATTGGATTTCGTATATGTAATTTGAGAAAACACTTGTTTACTTTCTAATAATAGTCCCACACTATTTTACTTCACTTGTCTGGTTGAAAGTAAATTTCTGCTTCTGTGCAAATCGGTCGATCATATTATATACCAAAAAATAACCCCTTGATGTTTCTACTGATGATGTTTTTATTTGTCTTCATCAATGCATTGGTTGAATTCTGCGACGTTGTATTGTTGTTCTCGTAGTTTTGTCGCATTAATCATTCATTTTTATTCACCACAAATTTTCTCCGACTGTATTCATTTATGTTTGCCATTTTAATTTCTACAGTGGACAGGTTAACATCATTAGTATAGCATAAATAATTATAACGAAGAAAATAATGTTGTCCATGGCGAGGGTCGAACCAATGACCGCACGGTTGTACTTTGTGTATTTAACAACCGCGCCACAGTTCATCAAACCATCATTCGTAACAATACATATTTATGTATTAAGAATATTAAATTTTTATTTTAAAATTTCAGAAAGTAGTACGTACAAACTAATAGCAGTGAACCCCGATACTCCACCGCATCTCATAAAGTTCCCAAGAAATGCATATTAAAAGAACCAAATAGAGTATCAGCGTCCTCAGAGCTAGGAGTCAGTAATATAAACGTCGTTCACAACACCTTTGATTACGACTGTAATAAAAAAATCAAGGTTTTACCAATAAATGACGAAACAGCATTTTAATCCCAACACTTTTCAAAAAATGAACGTCAAGATGGCTGCCCAAATATTAAATCGCACAGAAGCACCTGCAATTGGAACAACGTTAATAGTGAATCCCAAATCCTTTGGGGTATATGTAAATAATGCAATACCGTCATCTCAATTGATACAAAGTTTCAATGGTATATTCCACTATTTGAAGCCTTTGAAAATAAATAATAATATCCAAAAATTTTTGGAAAGCAGCAGCAACCTTTTTGGACAAAATTACAATTATTTCTCAAAATGAAAATTATTTCAAATTTTTTAAAGGTTTTAAAATGTGTAGGACAACCCAAATTTGTCAATGAGTGAGAAAGGTGAATTTAACTACAAGTCGTCAACTCATGAAATTTTGGTAAGAAAGATAACCCAAAGTTTTCCATTTCAAAATTGTATTTCCGAAAACGCCACCTATATTGATTTGGATTGAAACACATTTAAATCTGACTATGACTTATTGTGAAAACTAAAGATTTTTCAAACCACAATAGCACACCATCGGACGAAGTTATCGAGGAAGTTGATTTACATATAAAAAAAAAGAATGTTATAGTAAACCACGCTGGGTAGTGTTTATAAAATTTTTAAAAACAGTTAACAGAATAAAAATCTGTAACACATTTTTGCATGAAAAAAATTATTAAAAAAATGAAAGCAGCTTTGGCTCTCTGATGACAGCTCCATCCGATGAATTTTGTGGAATAGCACGGAGTTTGGTTAAAGTTTTCGAAAAATGTTACCATCAATTTTATAACGTAATTAAAAATTTAACCGACGAAAGCTGTATTATGCTAAACCAAATTTTTCGAAAATTTACCTATACCTGATCCCACCGAAACATGTTCTGAACACATTAGATCCCTAATACATTTTTTCATGTTGATTTTGATGGGAAAGAATTGCAAATGGTCCGAGTTTTTGAAAGCATAAACTCGCACAACATCAAACCAAACACAACGCAAATTAAAATTATTGAAATATTAAATTAAACTTTTTACCAAAAACAATTTATGCTTGCTTAATAATACTACCAGAACAACTGTTGTAATAGATTTTGATATTGATATAAAATTCTTTATAATTATAAAGAAGATTTAAATATTTTGAATCTATTGGTTCTGGAGTTTACAGACCAGGATTTTGATTAGTAAATGGTTGAATTTTAAAAATTAAAACATTGAAATAATATTTTTAATTGAAATTTTAAATAAGGCACTTTAATTTTAAATTAACATTCTTACATTTTTTTTAAATAACTTGATATTTTGTAAATAAGGAATCTGGGAGTTTCTAAAATTTTGAATTTCAAATTATGAATTTTAATTTTAAAATTGATAAACTATTTTAGAATTCTGAATTTAGAATTATATACTAAAATTTAAACTTTCAAATTAAAATTTTTCTAAAACCTTTAAATCTGAAAGTATCAGAATTAAGAATTATGGTCCTAAAACGTTTCAAGTTTTAAATTTATAAATTTGTAATGTAATGCCTAAAAAAATTTATTTTAAGATTAAAGACTTTCTTAATTAATTATTTACTTATTTTCAATCAAATTAATATATTTATTAAGGATACATTTTTTTTTTTAAATTTGAATTACTATATTAGATAATAGTATAACATATTTATGTAAAAACGTCTGTGAAGTGTTAAAATTGATTGTCTCTTAAAAATGAATTAAAAATCGTGCAAATATTTTTGTTTTTAAATATTTCGAAAATTAAAATTGGTTTGCTGTAAAATTTTTGTGTCTATAAAAAATTTAAATTTTATAAATTTATATCGAAAATTTATGATATTAAAAATAATTTAATTAATCCGATTATTTAATAAATTTTTTTAATTGTAAGTATTATAAATTTTCATTTTCTAAGAATTAACAATTTTATTAGAAATCTTTAGAAAGAATCAGTGTTTTAAAATGTTTGCAAATTTTTAAGAAGCTTTGTAATGTTATAACGCAATGTTACAGATTTTAAATTTACATAATGAATTTTGATTTTACATAATGAACAGAGTTTCATAATTTTATAAATTAACTTTATTATTAAATAATTTAACATTTTTAGTTAAAATTAAATTTAAACAAATTTGACCAAATGTTTTAAAATTTCAATTAATTTTGGGGAATTTGAAACAGATATGCCTAAATTACACGCACGAATTTAAAAACAAAATTTACAAAATTCTATAAATTAGTTGTAGAAATTCAGTTACATGTTTTTCTAAATAGCAAATCTATTAATTCGGTGTGTCGTTTATAACTGAATCGGCTATTTAAATACTCATGATGACAATTGGTTTATATAACCTATTGATTTTGGAGTTTAAATGTGATTGTTAAAATGGTTAATTTTAAAAATTAAAATTATGAAGCAATTTTTTTTAATTGAAATTTTAAATTAAGCGCTTTTATTTTAAATGAACGTTCTAACATTTTTATAAAATAATTTGATATTTTGTAATTAAGGTATAAACTGAATCTGGGAGTTTTTAATATTTTGAATTTCAAATTATGAATTTTAATTTTAAAATTGATGAATTATTTTAAAATTTTATAGTAATATTTAAACTCGTTAAATTTAAAGTTTCTAAATCCTTTAAATCTGAGATTATCAAAATTAAAATTTCGGTCCTAAAATTTTTCAAGCTTAAAATTTAAAATTTTGTAATGTAAGAATTTTAAATTTTAAACTATCTGTTTTTAGAATTTGGAAGGTATTCCAGCTTATTCAAAGTAATATGAGAAAGTTTGATTTATAGTTAAAATTAAAAAAAAAATAATTTAACATTAAGGACAATCTGTATTAATTATTTGCTTATTTTCAATCAAATTAATATATATATTAGGGATTTTACATTTTGTTTTTAAATTTCAGTTACTATACTAGGTAATATTATAATATATTTAAAAGGTCTGTGAAGTGTTAAATCATGTATATGGAATCTTAAAAATGAATTAAGAATGGTCAAATTTTTTTTTTAAGATATTTCAAAAATTAAAATTGGGTTCAAGTTTATTTTTGTATCAATAAAAAAAATATAATTTTATAAATTAAAATCGAAGATGTATAATTTTAAATAGCTGCCAAATTCAATTTATTTAACATTTATTTATAGATTTTAAATGTTCAATTGAGACTTTTAATTTTTTTTTTAAAAATAATTTTATTAATTCGTTTATTTAATAGATTCGTTTAAGACCTTGAATTTAATTTTTTTTTAAATCAGTTAGATTTGGCTGGTTTGGTTTCAACAATTTTCATTTTCTAAGAATATAAAAAATAATAATATTTTAAATAATTTTAAGAAGTAGCGTTTCTCACAGCAAATATTTCTAAATGTTTGCAAATTTGTAGTAAATATTGTGATATTTCAACACAATTTTACAGATTTGAAAATTTGATTATAAAATTTACATAATCAAAAGAGTTTTAGAATTTTATAAATTTCAATAAAAAAAAATTGTTTTTAAATTTTTATTAAAATTAAATTTAAACATTTCTCGAATGCTTATAATAGTTAAAACTGAAAAATTTTCATGAAAAATATTTTAAATCAATTTAAACAATTTGTTGGTTTATAGAATTCCATTTATAGATTTGCAATAATTAATAGAAATTTAATAAATTCATTTAATTAGAATTTAACATTTACAGAATTATATATTTATTATGTATTTAAGAAGATTAAATTAAAAAAATGTATAGTGGGAGTTCTTAAAATTTAATTATTTTAAAATATTTGGAATAAAATTAAAAGCCGTATTTACTGGAATGATATTTTATTTAATTCGTTTTTAATATTTTAATGAATTTTAAAATTTACACAATAACATCAGTTCAACTATTTTCAAATTTAATAGTTTTGTAGTACTTATAACAACAACACTCTTAATTTTTTGAGTTCTTAAAGTTAATATACTTTTTAAAAATTTAAAATTTACAGGAAACTAAAATTTTTAGAAGATGTTTTCTTCAAATTTAAAGAGTTTATAAAATGTTCAAGATATGAACATTTAAAAAAAAATGTAAATTAAAGTTTTATAATTTTGATTTATTTTCTGTTTTTGAAATTTTTGGAATATATTAGAATTTTTTTAACAGGATTCTATTTATTTTGAAATTTGTGTTATAAAATATTGAAAAGTTTAGAATGATGAAGATTTAATGTTCAAAATTTATAATATGCTACATATGTTTTTGAAATTTCTAACAAAGAGTTTTGAATCAATTTTAAGGAAACAGAAAAATTTCTAAAATTAATAAAATTCCAGGAATTTGTTGCAGTAGTTGAGTTATGAAACGGCATATCAGATGTTTTCTAAACGGGATATCAGATGTTTAACCTCTTAATGCAATATGTCATTTATGTATTTTGAAATAAATAGAATAAATTTAAATTCTCTATAATTATAAAGAAGATTTAAATATTTTGAATCTATTGGTTCTGGAGTTTGAAGACAGGATTTTGATTAGGAAAAAGTTGACTTTTAAAAATTAAAACATTGAAATAATAATTTTAAATGAAATTTTAAATAAGGTACTTTTATTTTAAATGAAAGTACTTACATTTTATTTAAAAATAATTCGATATTTTTTAATTAAGGTTTAAACTGAATCTGAGAGTTTTTAAAATTTTGAATTTCAAATTAGGAATTTCAATTTAAAAATTGATGTACTATTTTAGCAGTCTGAATTTAGAATTTTATACTAATAATTAAACTTGTTAAATTTAAAATTTTTTAAAACCTTTAAATCTGAAATTATCAGAATTCAGAATTATGGTTCTAAAACTTTTCTAGCTTAACATTTATAATTTTGGAATATAAGAATTTTCAATTCTTAACTAATTGATTTCAGAATTTGGAAGGTATTCCAGCCTGTTATAAATAACATAACATTAAAAACATAAAAAGAGTTTAAATTAATATTTAAGATTTAAAAAAATTTTATTTTAAGATTAAGGATTTTGTTTTTAAATTTGAGTTACTATATTAGGTAATAGTATAATATATTAAAAAAAGTCTGTGAAGTGTTAAAAATGACTCGTATAAGAAATATTATTTAATATATTTTGTAATTAAGGTTTAAACTGAATCTGGGAGTTTTTAAAATTTTGAATTTCAAATTAGGAATTTCAATTTAAAAATTGATGTACTATTTTAGTAGTCTGAATTTAGAATTTTATACTAATAATTAAACTTGTTAAATTTAAAAATTTTTAAAACCTTTAAATCTGAAATTATCAGAATTCAGAATTATGGTCGTAAAACTTTTTTAGCTTAAAATTTATAATTTTGGAATATAAGAATTTTCAATTCTTAACTAATTGATTTCAGAATTTGGAAGGTATTCCAGCCTGTTATAAATAACATAACATTAAAAACATAAAAAGAGTTTAAATTAATATTTAAGATTTATAAAAATTTTATTTTAAGATTAAGGATTTTGTTTTTAAATTTGAGTTACTATATTAGGTAATAGTATAATATATTAATAAAAGTCTGTGAAGTGTTAAAAATGACGAATGTATAAGAAATATTAAATTTTATAAATGAATATCGAAAATTTAAATACCTGTCAAATATTATTTATCTTTTATTTTTAGATTTTAAATAATCGTTTCAGAGTTTTAAAAATATTTTTATTAATTCGATTATTTAATAAATTCGTTTTGTTAATTGCAAACATACGATTTTAAGAACTTGAATTTAATTTCTTTTCTAAATCAGTTAAATTTGGCTGGTTTGGTTTTAATAATTTTCATTTCTTCTAATTAAGAGTCTTTAAAAAAAGTATATGTATTTTAAATAATTTTATGAAGTGACGTTTCGCCCAACAAATATTTCTAAATGTTTGCAAAATTTGTAGTAAATATAGTGAAATTTCAACACAATTTTACAGATTTGGAATTTTGATTATAAATTTTAAAATTTAAATTTTTTAAATTTTTTATTAGATTTGAAATAATCAAGAAATTTAATTATTTTTAAATATTTGCAATAAAATTGATAAATTCACTTTTAATATTTTAAAGAGTTTTATAATTTACAAAGTAACATTATTTTTAAATTTAACAGTTAAATTTTTAAAAATTTTAAATTTACAGGAAACTAAATTTTTTAGAAGATCTTCTCTCCAAATTGTTTAAGAAACATTTAAAAAAAAATTAAAATTAAATTTTTAAAATTTTGATTTTTTCTTTTTTTTCTTTTTGACATTTTTGGAATATATTAGAATTTTTTTAAGACAACAAAATTCCAGGAATTAGTTGCAGAAATTGAGTTATGAAACTTAACTCTTAATGCGGTGTCGTTTATGTCTTTTGAAAATATAGAATAAATTAATATTCCCTATAATAATAAAGAAATTTAAAAAATTTTAACTTACTGTTCTAGAATTTAGAGATAGGATTCCGATTGGGAAAATGTTGGATTTTGAAACAATTTTCTAAATGGAAATTTTAAATTAAGCCTTTTGATTTTAAATAAACGTTTTTAAATATATTTAAGAGTTTGATATTTCGCTTAAATTAAAGTTTAGAAAGAATTTGGAGTTTCAGAATTCAGATAGTTTTATACAAGAATTTAGATTATGAAATTTCAAATTATGTTAAAATTCATAAAATTCATTAAACAAAATATTTAAAATTAAATCTTATTTAAATATAAACTTTCCAAAATTGAGAATTTGATAAGTAGTTTCTGAAATATCTGAATCTCTAGAATTTATAGAATTTCGATTTCATTTAAATTATAAAATCGAGAATTTCTCAAATTTTCGATACTGGTATGTTAAATTTTTTATTATAATTTTTAAAATCGATTAATGCTCTAGAATGTTAAAACTTAAATTTGGTTATAACGAATTTTTATTTAGCAATGGTTAGAATTGAAAATATGTATGTCATTTTTAGTAACATTGTAATTAAAAACTAAGACGCCACTGTATAGAAACTATTTTAATTTTGTATAAAAAATGGTTTTAATTTTTGAATTAAAATAAAAAAATTTTACGTATTCAATAATTTAGATCTTACATTTTTAGAACTAAGAATTTAAATTCAAAACAGGTTTTTGCACATTATAAAGATAGATTTTATATTTAAAAATTATAATTCTAAATCAAGGCTTTTAAAAAAAAATTGTGTATTTTAAACGTTTGGTTTTTTTTCCATTTAATTCCAGAATTTAAAAAAAATCTTAATTAAACTGTACAAATTTTATAATTGATAATTTCAGATGTTGTATTTAAAATATCTGAATATCTAAATTGAATATTTTAAAATTAAAATAAATAATTTTTTGTTGAAAATTTAAGTTAAAAATTGAGACTTCAAATAACTAATGGTTAATTAACTTATAAAATAACAAAATAAATAAGGCTCAATTTAAAAAAATATTGTAATGATCGAAATATTTGAACTTATTTTTATAAATTTGGAAGTAAAATAGAAGTTTGTAAATTTGATGAGTTGTCGTTTTAGGTGAATTCCTTGTTCGTGAATTTTTTTTCGGTGAAATATTTTTCAGTGAGCCCTGGAATCGTTAAATGTATATATATATGTATATAAATAAATAAATAGTCAATCCAAACGTGTTCGATTATGGCAGATATCGCTATATTATAACTGAATTTTTCCATTTATCAGTTATCCAGCCATCGAGAAAAAAAAAATTCTTGTATTTCCTATATACATATACATATATGACGTTGATACTATAAAATCAAATCCATGTCAACATAAATAAACATAAAAATTATGTCATCTTATATTTTCATGCAACATTATAAAGAAATAATTTTCCGACTTCAATTATATTGTAATTAACTGTCAATTTATGTAAATATATATATATGCGAGTATGTATAAAACGATAATCTAGATTTATAGACGATCATCCATATCTGAGATGTCGATCACTTTTGTATGTACTCGTATTGTAAGGTCATTCTTATGTATGTGTGTGTATATAAAGAATGATTTATAGTTTTTGATAGTTTTGTAATGTCTGATAAAAATAAAACAATTATGTATGTATATATATTGACATGATCATACATAATAAATGAAAACCTGTATTAAGTATTTATATGAGTGTGTGTGTGTGAGTTTATATTATATCGATCGATCGATAGTTTATATTACGAAGACAGGAATGGCAGCACAGCAGGTGCTTTATTAACTTCAAAGGTATTTTTTAGTGCTGTGTTTTACTATTTCATTTAAATTATGGCAAATTGATCATAAAAATTGATCAATTAATAAATCATTTTTGTTGTAATTTATTAAGCTTTTATTTTAAAATGCTTTTAGTTCATCGAATTTAGTTGTTGTTTTTATATTTACTGCTCTTAAAATAGATATTTTGTTTGAGTGTGACTCGTATTCGTATACATGGTTAGAATTAAAAATTGTTTATAAATTCTGTGAGAAAGAAGTATATATGTATGTAGTCATAATCTAATGATCATGAAATTGACTTATTTATTGATTACGCTGTTTCTCATATATTCACAATATTTCCACTTTAATCGAATAATTTTTGTTTTAACTAACTATTAAATTTAAATATCTAAGAATATCTAAGAACAGTATTTTAAATTACCATTTAATATTGATCTGAATAATTAGTGATGTTCCAAGCTGCGGCTGGCTCAATATTTCATTTTATACTTTTGCAATATGAACGAATATTTTAATTCCAAAGAACTGGACTGTGTTGTTATTCTCAACACCAATTTTTGTAAACATTTATTTCTCTTTTACTTATAATTGTCAAATAATATAAATATTATAAAATTTAATTAGTTCGTAAGTTATTAGAAGCGGTAGTTCATTCTAAATTTAAAACATAAAAAAAAAATTTTAAAGTAAAATTTCTTAATTCTGAAAATTTCAGTTTAACAAATATGTTTTTAAATTTAAACATTTAAATAAAATTTTATATTGAGAATTAAATGTAAATTCTTTAAATTCACAAATATCTAAAATTGAAATTCATAATTCAACATTTTTTACAAAAAAATTACCGGTGAGAAGTTAGCCCGAAAATAACACTGAGGTGAGGGCTCCAGTGGTAATAATTTATTTGTTGTACTAACACAATGAATTGTGTATTAGATAACAATTAACAAATCATGGAATCAAAGAAAATCAGAATTCTTCTATGACGCATTTTCGAGTACGGAATTATTCAAATTTACATCAAATTGAAAAATTACTTTGGGATTTATTCAATAGCTTAATTCGGCTTAACCTTTAAAATAGCCATTCAACAGTATTCACCATCTTAATTCTTTGGCCATTTGTGGAAACCAATGGTGGTCTCCTAATGTCCAGTGAGTGAACCTTTAAGTTGGATCATATGGCGATTTTCCTTGAATGCTTTGTTTTGAATTCTCTTATCGCCCGCGAATGCTACTTCTTGGTTCAAGCTTCCGTTGAAGACAATATTCCAAAGGTGTGGACGAAGGATGGAACCTTGCGTACATCCTTTATTGACAATTTTTTCAAGTGTGCTTGAAATAATAGTGGCTTTTCTTTCAGAGAAATAGTTGTTAATGATGTTATAGGGCAATTAACTCTTTTGGTCCGACTCTTTGACCATATTTATCAATTTGATCATTGCGTCCTCTGTGCATCTATTTTCTCTGAAGCCAAACTGTTTGTCACTATAGGTACCACTTTTTTGGAATATGCCCATTAACCTGCCGGCAATTAACTTTTCGAATAGTTTACCAAGGGCAGGCAACAGCATGATTGATCGATAAGGTTTGGGATCCGATTGACAGCTATCTCCAGTTTTCCTAATGATAACTAATTTAACATTTTTCCATGCTTTGGGGAATATTCCTTTATTAAGACAAGTATTCATAAAGTTCGTGATACAGGGCGCTACAATAGGCCAATCACGTTGTATCACTTCGACCGTGATGTTGTCTAGGCCTGGCGCTTTACCAGCTTTCATAGACATGATAGCCAAAGTGGCCTCTTCATCATTGAAGTGTCTCACGTTTGGTGTAGTTGGTGCAGAGCTACGATCGGCACGGTTTTCTCTTTGCCTCTCAGAGTCATTTTCCTCATAGAACAGATTGTTCAACATTTCCATGCTCCATTATGAACTCTTTTAGGCTCATTTGGCTTTTGTCTCTAATATTCTTGAAGTACGCCTTACGGTGACCCACATAGTTAAACCTTTTGCTTTCCCGGGATTCGGGATTTTTGTCTTTTTGATATAACTTGCGCAATTTACGAACCGATTTTCTTGATTTGCTCAGGTCCGGAGACCACCAAGATAATTTTGACTTGCGAGCATGGTTACGTGGAATAGTAGCACTACAGATTTTGATGATTATTTGTTCAACACGATCGATATCGTTTTCGCTCGAAACCTTCAGGTCTTTTGCCAGGCTTTGCCAGATGCTACTTAGCTGACTGTAAAAACCCTCCCAATTGGCATGCCTTAAGGCATACCGAGGAACTTTCTTTAATGCTGGGGAATCATTATTTGTGTTCTCCGAGCTCAAGATCGAGACAATTACTCTGTGGTCACCTGATGTCCAATTTGTATGGACGGACCAACTTAAAATTTTCCTTAACGGTCCCGCCCGTCATGAGAGTGAGATCAATTTTTGACTCTCCATTGTGGGAATATGTACTTGGTTGTCCTTCTTTGTTTATAACGAATAGGTTACTTCTAGCAATGAATTCTTTACCGAGGACTCCTTTCTCGTTTGCGTCCTTATTGTGCTAAAGTTTAGACTTTGTATTGAAGTCGCCAGTAATGATAATAGGATGCTCTTTTAGACCATCCATGATTTAATCCAGTTTATTAACATATTCCGCTGGATCGTCTAAATATTGGAAGTAAATACTGACCAAGTAGAACTTTCCTACCTTACCTTTTCCTGTCTTATCTCATACCCAACTGCTTTAGCATTTTGCATATTCAGTTGGGCGATCTTCAATCGATAATTAATTTTATTTTTAACTATCATAGACGGTTTGCTTCGTCATTAGGTTCAAAGCCGTTTTGTTTGAGGTACAAACTTTACTACGTGACGAATGTTCAAAAGCTCTGTTTGCCTTACGGAAAGAAGCGCATTTAGCTTCTTCACTCTTTTTTGTGCATGATTTTTGGTCATGCCCATTGTCACCGCAGTGACCTCAAGTGTGGTGTTGTTCCTTACAGAACTTGGCAAGGTGTCCAAATGTCTGGCTTTTGTAACATTTTGTCAACTTGATGAAGTCTGTTACTCTGCATGAGGACCAGCCTAGAGATAAACACGACGGTTTTTTATGAGCGTATTCCTCGCAGCTGGTGATACCTCTATTACCCAATGGACTGACTTTGGTCCATTCATGAAACTTCGTTTCAAGTCCTCGATCTTATTATTGATTCAGAGCTTTGTTTTACTAACGCTCCTTTGATTCAGCGTTCGAGAGCTCCTTATTGGCTAGGAAGAAATTCAGATCTTCCTTTCTTTCTGTTTCGATTAGAACGCCATCCTTGATATTGGTGACCTTTCTAACCGAAACGTTAGGCACTGCCGGGTTTATTAATTCCCGCAGTTTATTTTGACCTCCTCACTATTAGTGAATTATTTCCCTACCAGCCATGTCTTTTACAGTGACAATCTATGATGGTTGGCACTTGGTCTTTCTTTTTACTCTCGTTAATAGGACGGGGACTTGAGGTACCGCATTTTGTACGACACCTTTTTTCTATTTGGAACGCTTCTACTATCTCGGATCTTTCGAGAAGTCGGCCTTTAATGGCAGCAATTTCAAGGCCCATCAAATGGCCCGCGTCCACAATGGCACTTAGGCAATCCTGTAGTTTTGCCCTTTCCCCATTGTTAATCTTGGAGATCTGTTTTATCTCCAGTTCTAATGCTTTAATAGCCTCCCTTAGTGCACCGAAAAAGGTGATCTTTCGACCATCATTTCCTCCTAACACACTATCTACGCTCGAGTTCGTCTGTATTTCGCCGTACAGTGGAATTTTTATTGCACCCTTAAGATGTGACCTCTAATTCGTTGCCATTCGTTATGTGGGTTGTACAGAAAAATTCTGAAAATATTTTCTATTATATTAGGTGTAAGGAGCATACTTTAAAAATTACTATTCTAGAATATTACACTTCGCCATTTGTAAAGAAAATATATAATGATCATTAAAATCTTATATATGTGTATATACATTGTATACTTATACGTATGTACGCGTGAGATAAAGTTACCTGAAATTACACAGGTTATTATTTGCGCACTCGCCCCTAACTAATTACCATTAAAAATAGTTTTATTATTTTCCAATTTAGTTTTTAAATTGCTTATTATTATTAAACATATCTAATTTTACATAATATGAGCACAACTACATAAATAAGTATGTGTGGGTATAATTTGATCCCTCACACCAGGGCATCGTAAAAAATGGCCATTTCGTTTCGTTTTTTTTTTTTTTTCTATCTCGTAAAATTTTATCTGAATAGTTTAACTCGTTTAGATTCTTAATTGGTTTTCGTTCTAATAATTTATTGAGAACATAATATTTAACTGCGTCTTAGTTATGGTTAGAAAACGTTATAACGGTTCGATTATATAGCGAATTACACTATTAAATTTTTTTTTTGTTTCCAGAAATGATGCTTGATGATACGGGAAGTGATGATAGAAAGAAATATATTTGCGGGCACCCGCACACAACCATTAAATTATTCTAATTTAATCATTTAAAATAACTAGTTCTTAATTAACATTTAATTAGTGTTCGAACTATTTTATATATAGAGAAGTACCTACTAACTACATTGAAAAATTTAATTTGCATAACTTTATTTTTAACAACATTGTCCTATTATGGTTATATGAGAGAGATTATTAATCAAAAAAATAAAAAAAATTAACAGACGCGAATCATGTCATTAAGGCATTTGATTGTGTGAAAAACTAGTGTTTCCACTTATTTACTAACAATATAGATTTTTTTTTTGTTTTATCGTGTTTGATTTGTATTTGAAAGTTATCAAAACAGATGTCATAAATCTTCGATTACATTACGTACCTTTGTAGAAAGTAAGTGTTTTTATTTTATTTTGCAGTATATGCAATGACAACAACAATAACTGCAAAAAAAGACTGTAATAGTCTTTAATAATTTATAGTTTTTCAATATATGTATTATACATATATGAGCGCGACTATATGTATCCATCGACAAGTAGTTATTTTTATCTCGCATATTTTATTGCTGGATTATATTACATTTTATACATATTGACTGTGTGGTGGATATGTTTATATAGAATATAATTTTTAATATCTTTGGAAATACAGATCATATTTTATGATTTAATGCAGTGCTTTCTAATCTTTCCCTATCTAGGGAACACACGAAAGAAAATTAATTTTGAGATTTACAAAAGTTTCGTATAAAAATACCAGATTTTTCAAAATTCAGAAATCGCTTCGATTTCAGAAAATTGTAATGTGGGCTTAGAATTTTATAAAATTTAAGAAGTCCTCAGAATCCAAAATTTAAATTTCGCATATTTATATCATCTGTACAAAGTTTCAAATGAATAATAAGTTCTACGTAACTGGATAAATTATCAGTCGCCAATCAACCTAATTGTTTCTGTAACATTGATGAACTGCCAGCTTTTTCAATTTTTTACAAAGAAATTTAATTGAAAATAAATAGGCAGAAACCTCCAATTTTTTTTAGTTCAAAATTTTAAAAATTATTAGTTTAAAAATACATTTAAATTCTAATTTCGACATAATTCTTATACATAAATATAAACAGCGCAATTCAAGTTCTATGAACTAAAACCTGCTGATTTCAAATAATCAGATGTTTCATTGTAAATTCTAAAATCTAAATTTAAATTCTAGATTCAAAATTTTAACTTCAAAATTCGAAGCATCCTTAACATATAAATAAGCTTCAGAAAATACATGCCCAAAATTCAGAATTCTGATTAGTAATTTAGTATTCTGATTTGTAATTTAAATTCTGCCCTAAATATCTCTAAAATTTAAATTTCAAAAAATTAAAATTAGAGATGCAGTAGATCGAATCTAAAATTTTAAACATGTAAAGGATTTTTCAATAAGAGGGGTCATTTTGATATTAATAGATAACGAGTATTTTTAAGAGAAATCAATGAATGTTTATTTCATTGTAAAGAGGAAGGTATGCCATTAAGATTTGAAAACGATATCAGCCAAATGGCCACCACGGCTTCGCTTGCAGCACCATATCCTTTTCTTGAAATTTTCCATGACCATTTCGCACATTTGCAGCTGTATGTCCTCGATAACTTCACGAATTCCATCTTTAAGGTCTTGAATCGATTGTGAAGCATTGGCATAGACCTTATCTCTCACGTGGCTCCAAAGAAAAAAGTCTAAAGGTGTTAATTGTATCATAAAAAATTTTAAATTCTAAAAATTGTCACGGCTTTTATCATACAGTTTTTATAGCTTATATTATAAAATTTTTATTATAGAATACATTTTTTATAAACAAATTACAAAATTCAATTCCTAACATCAGATTTAGAGAACTTTAAAAAAAATATAACCATTATTAAGTTTTCTGATGTCTATTGGTAGTTTAAAAATCAACTAGAATACATTCTTTAAATTTTTACTCCGAATAACTCTGAAATGTGAAATCTTAAGTTCCATAATTTTGATTCCGAATATTTTTAAAACTCAAAACTAAAATATTTAGAAGTAGACATGTAGTTTAAGTATTAAAATTAAAATTTAAAAATTGTATATGCAAGAAATATAATTTTAAAAAATTTCGTAATTAAAATTACAAAATTTTGAGCTATATAGAGCAACATTTAAAGGAAAATCCAGATTTAATATTCCGTAGTTTTAAGTAATTCTTAATATCAAGATCAAATTTAAAGATATTAAGAATTATCTAAATCTATCATATATATACAGTTGATTCTAAAATTTAAATTTTAAAATTTTTATCTAAACATAAAATTTTAATTTTAAGAATTTCACATGATTCTTGAGAATAAAAATTATTAAAAGTGCCGGATTTTAACTGATAATTTGTATAGCTTAAATTATTAATAATTTTAAAAAATTTTAACAAATTTAGCAGTTAAAATTATAAAATTTAAGTTCAGAGATAATTGGAAACACATTTTAAAAGTTACTTGTAAATATGTGTTTAAAATTTTAGATTCTTTCATAAAAATTTTGGGTATATAAAATTTGAAATGTACAATATTTGACACATACACAAATTACCAAATTTAATTTATACCGGGTGTTTCTTTTAAACTGAGACGATCAAATATCTCGAAAAATAGCCACTCTACGGAAAAAATGTCCATAATCAAAATTTAATCATACCGCGGGGGAAATACATTAGTACAAAAAAAATAGTCCCCAACCCCCGCTTTGTAGGTGGGGCGGGGGTAACTTTTAAACTAAGATAGGAAGCCATATTTTTTATTGCAGATACGGAGTCTACGACTAAAAGTACGTATGATTTGAATGAAATATTTTGTTCGGTTCATGATAGATGGCGTTGTAATTGACGAAATTCAATTTTTTCAATTTTTCCTTCTTAGAACACACGCATTCGATTCTGCAATACGTTTGAAATAAAAAACATCACGTTTTCATTGGAAATACTCGAAATTCGTCATCAAAACAATTTATTTTTAGTTTTGTAAATCTAAAATAAGTGTTCAAAATGATGGCCTGCGACTTCAATTCAACGACACAACTGAGAAATGTGTCGGGTTGAATTTCAGCACACGCATTTCTGATTCGCTCAATCATGTTCTCACGTATTGTTGGTTTTTGTGTGTAAACTTTGTTTTTGAGGTAGCCCCACAAAAAAAAATCTGGCGCAGTAAGATCTGGTGATCTGGCGGGGCAATTTATCGGACCAGCTCTACCGATCCAGCGACCATTGAAATCACGATCAAGTATTTCCCGTTCCACACTACTCGCTGACAGTCCAAGGACGCTGATGTTCAACTTGACGAAGCCAGTGCGGATTTGTAACACTCCAATAATGCATGTTGTGTCGATTAACCGTTCCATGGTTTGTAAAAGACGATTCGTCGGAGAACATTACGCAACGAAAAAAATTGGGGTTTTGTTGTATTTGTTTACGTGCCCATTGACAAAAAGTTACCCGATTTTGGAAATCAACGCCATGAAGATGTTGGTGTAAAGACACATGATATGGATGATACTTGTGCCGTTTTAAAATTCTCCAAACACTGGTGAGGGGCAATCCGGAATCACGAACTATTTCTCGTGTACTAATATGATGATTATGAGCCACTGCTGCCAATACAGCAATTTCATTATTTTCTCCAGTGACTGTTGCTCTACGGGTCATCTTTTTCGGTTGAACAGTTCCATCAGTAATAAATTGTTTGATAGTACGGCCAAATGAAGCACGTGAACGAATCTCATCCGGAAAACGTTTAGTGTAAATAGCAACAGCATTTTCAAGATTTCTGCCAGCTTCTCCATAAACCAGAACCATTTCATTTTACTCTGGCACAGTTAAACGCTCCATTCTAAAGTATTTTGTCGTTTATTTTGCAATTACGAAAAACATAAAGATAAGAAATAACTCAAACGTTAAATGTGATTTACAAAACTGAATAAATTGTTTTGATGACGAATTTCGAGTATTTCCAATGAAAACGTGATGTTTTTTTTTCAAACGTATTGCAGAATCGAATGCGTGTTTTCTAAGAAGGAAAAATTGAAAAAATTGAATTTCGTCAATTACAACGCCATCTATCATGAACCGAACAAAATATTTCGTTCAAATTATACGCACTTTTAGTCGTAGAATCCGTATCTGCAATAAAAAATATGGCTTCCTATCTTAGTTTAAAAGTTACCCCCGCCCCACCTACAAAGCAGGGGTGGGGGACTATTTTTTTTGCACTAATGTGATTAAATATGATTAAATTTTGATTATGGACATTTTTTCCGTAGAGTGGCTATTTTTCGAGATATTTGATCGTCTCAGTTTAAAAGAACTTAATTCTTTTAGGATTAGATTTAAGTAGTTCTAGTTGGGATATTAGTTTTAAAATTTTAAACAGTAAAATCAAAGTTCTATGAATTGGAACCTTCGGTTTTCGATTATTCAAATTCTAAAATCAGTTCACTTCTAAGTTCAGTTTTAAACTCAAAATTACAACTTTCAAATTTTAAAATTTAACATTTAATTAAAAATTTTAATTTATTTCACTTTAAAAATTTAAATTCTTAAATATAAATTTTTATTATTTTTGAAATCAAAATTACAAAATAATTTTTAAAAATTGTACATAGTTGGAACCATAGTTTAGAATTTTGAAGTTAGAACTTTGAATTTCGATTTTTGAATTTCGAATTTGTAAATGTTAGAATTTGTTCTTTAAAATGTTAGCCCAATTATACCAACATTTTTAATAACTAATTCTAAAATTTACAAAATCGAAATTCATAAATCTAAATTTGAAGGTCTATCTTCAAAATTAATCATTCAACTTTTAAAAACTTTAAAATTTCAAGATAAAAAATTTTGAATTTTAAAAACTCTAATGTTAAATTGTTGAATGAAAATTTTGGATATCAGAAATCTGGAATATGAAATTTTTAAAAAATTAACATTTTATAAAATTTGCGGGCTTATCATAATTTTGACATTGTCCGAATATAGACCAACATTTTCCGATATTGGCCCCAACTAACAGTTCTGATGTGGTTTCAATGGACACAAATCTATACTGCGGTATAGAATAAAAATGTTTCGCGGAACATAGATTACATACTACTGATTTAATATATACAAATATACATTATAAGTACATATACATATATAGATGATTGACTGACGACTGGCTTCGTATCCATTAATAGAATTTAGTTTGTTAAATAATTGAAATTATAATTGCTCGTTTGGTCGTATATACAAATTTAAATTTATTACTTTGAACTGAATATCAGCTATTTTTAACTGTACTTATCGTACGTATTAATAGTTTTGAGTTATTATGAAGTTTATAAGTTAATAAGTCAGCATTTCAAGATATATACGATGGTAAATAAATTTGCTACTAGGCCATTTTCATGATATGTTCATAAATCAAAACGATTTCATTTTTTTTGTTCTTTGTTGATTTATTCATGAGATGAGTTTTTTAAATTAATGATTACCTGCGCACATGTTGTAGTTAACTCCTGCGCCTTTAATTGCGTCATGTAGTTATAATTTATATACAAGTAAGTGACAAAAATCTCATTAAATTTAAGTAAGATGAACATAAAATATAATTATAGAACGTACAGGTATATAGAAAATTGAATTTATTTCCAATTAGAATGAAAATTAAATTTTATCTATACTTTTCTGTTTTATGCGTATACTGTCAGTGTTATTGTATTTATTTTTATCTATTAATTTATTTTAATTTATTATAAAATAAAAAACTACATTGAACAAAACAAGAAAAAAAGCCCCCATGCACAGTGTGAGTCTCAATTGTGTGTTGACCTCAGGTTGAGTTGTTAAACATTTATGTTGCTATACATTTCAGAATCTGTATATACGTATATGTTTTGATTAATTTCTTGACTACTCTTAACAGAACATAAAATAAGAATCTGTTTTTTTTTATTATAAATGAATTTCGGAAGTTACATAAAAAACCAAATTATTAAATTTTGTTAGTTTTTAATTGGATGAGAAAACGGTTGGGGGTTGTGGAATTATTAATCAATATTATTATCAATGGACCCTGTGGTCGGGGCATGTCTCGTAAACCTAAATTGCACGAACATGCATTTTCCAGGAATACAACTATGGTATCCTTTGCTTGTCGTAGGAGGCGAACAACCCGCATCCGATGTATATAAAGTTAGCGCAGGATTCACCCCAGAAAAACGCAATGGCAACACCATAACTATAGTGACACTTTTAATTCAACTATCAGCCCAGAACTATCTATCATCCTATACATTTGTGCAATTACAGAAAAAATATGTCCATAATGTCGCGATAGTTTCATAATAATTTTATGAAACTGTCGCGACATTAGGACATTTTTTATCTCAGGAAATTACTTTAATCTTGAATTTCGTATTAAACCATCTCAATATCACAAAAAAAAAGATATACAAGAAAGTATCATAAAAAACGTAAATCGAACCATTCAATGATTTGATTTATTAAGTCGGATTCAGAAAAGATTGTGATAAAGTGATGGACGAAGACGAGTGGGACTAGCTCGGGTGTTTTTTAAGCTTGGCATACTAACACCAATTTATCCTGTAACCATTTCATATATTTTTCATTATTTTTAATTATTCCACCAGTCCCATCGTCTCCATAGTCAATTAGGTAAAAGTGTTGAACTAGCTCGGGAGTTTTTTAAGTTTAGCATACTTATACAAATTTATCCTGTTCGTTTCGAAAAAATGCAACAATCGCGCGCGAGCCAATTGAGCTTTATTAGCCAGATTACCTCGTTTTATTTAGAACCTTTCGGAATATCATAGCACTATTATTGTTAATTAATAGAATAATTATGAATTAATGGTTCCAACAAGATGGAGCCACAGCTAACACAGCCCGTCCAATTATGGGTCTCCTGCGTGCGAAGTTTTTGGCGATCGAATAATATCGCGTGTTTTCTGATTTTAACTGGCCACCGCGTTCGCCCGATTTAACTGCTCCCAACTTTTTTCCTATTTTCTCCTACCTTGGGTGCTAACCCTACCCTGCTTTAAGTTGTTACAGTTTGCCATAGCAGCCGAGCTCATTTGCAAATTGTGATAGAATCCTCGGTTTGCACCATAGGCCCAGAGTGGCATTGAGTGCGAAAATAATATAATATAATAGTAATAATGTCAATAAGTCAAGAACCATCCTACAGCTTAAGGCCAATATTCGAGAAGAAGTGAGGGCGTTGACACCTAAATTTTTAAGAAAAGTTATGCAAAATGTTCCATAAAGAGCTAAATTGGCTCGCTCACGACCGTGAATTTTTCATCTCCCGAATACGATCCGTGATTAAATTGAAAACATCTATGACCCTCTGTTGGAATGTAGAACTCATGGGCCGACCCATCGTTCATGTTAGTACAGGCTAGCATGGAGCTATGCAGTGTGCAGATGGCCAATTAAAAGACGGACCTATATCCGTGTGCAAATAGGGATACTGTTCAGCCTTCAAAGGACAATAAATCTACTAGCCGAACAGTCTCTAAATAATGTATATATGTATATGTGTTAACATATATAACCGCGGAGATTACACGGCCTAATCTACCTCGCCCATCCCTCTCGTACTCCCGACACGAATGCGACCGATAATGGTGAGAGAATGATGTACTTTGCAATTGCTCACGATCATAGAGTAGCAAGCACATTTTTCCATCACAAACAGATATATTTGGAAAGATGGACACATCCTCGCAAAATTTCCCGCAGCCAAATGAACCACGTGTTAATTTGAAATTAAAGGGCGACCTCGGGTTGTACAGGATGTAAGAACTTATCAGTCACCAACCAAATACGTAGACAGCGATTATTATTTGGTCGCTGCAAAACGGTGAAAGTTTTCGTACAGGTCCGCGAACACAGCCAAACGCATGAAACGTTTTGAATATGAAGGCCTGATAAATGAAAATCAAAAGAAACGATATCAGGATCTTATCAGCGACAACATTGAAGAAGCTATGTACCAGTTCGACTGTGTGAACTCTGTCTGAGACCTTAAGTATAGTGAAAGTCAGACCCAAGAATGATTAGTTTGATGACGAGTGTCTTCTTGCAGTCGAGCAACAAAATATAGCTCATAGTGAAGTGCAACAACGACTCACAATCGCTAGGAAATTGTAGGCTACTCTTACTAGGAGGGCAGCTAACCTGATTTATAGACGGAAGAAGCACGAATAGTGGAAGGCCGAGGTTCTGAAATTACAACAACTCAGCAATGAGCGTAGTTCGCCTATTTAGACTGTAGTTGAGTCACCTCGACTGCAGAGATTTGCATTGAGGGTCGATCCCAAGAGGAATTCACTAGAGCCATGCAAAGACTAAAACGAAACCGGTCACTTGGAGTGGACTGCATTAATACGGAGCTTTTTGTGGAACTGTCTTTTCGACCTAATTCGATTAGTATGGCGTGCCAAAGTAATACTCTCTCCTCTGCACAGCATACAAGTTACTGTCCTACATTTTATTGGATAGAATCACCCGTCTAGCAGAGAGCCTGATTGGTGACTATCAAGGAGGATTTCGTCCGAATTGATCAGTCACTGACCAGGTCTTTTCCCTGCGGATGATTCTATCTAAATATTATAAAACTTCCATCCCGGTACATCAGGTGTTCCTAGATTTCCGGCAGGCCTATGACTCGATCAATCGCGAGAGAGTTTGTGGTTTGTCCTCTATTCACTTTTCCATCGAATTCAACACTAATGTATTGAAAAGTGAATTAAATGTCGATTTAAACTCAGGCATCTATCGAAAATTAAGTTGTGTTTTGGATTTTTTCTCTCAGTGTGGAAATGTATTGAAGTCAGTTGGAATTCAAAAGCATTCAATGTATTTTATTTGAGTGGAGTTAAATCGAATACAGATGCAAATCATTACAATGAATTGTGGTAAACAATATTTTTCGTTTTGTTTCGAATTTGTTAATCGTCATAATGAACGCCAACTAACGAGGATCTGAATGCGCTTGAAGTCGAACGGAATGTAGAGTTGGAATCAGAGGATTTTTCGGAATGAGCGGATGTTCTACATCCTCTCATTTGAATTTGATGATCGTCGCTTAGATCACGTTGTTCATCAGATGGTTCAGATTGCGCAGCATGATTATCACAGATCCGGCCTTGAGCATGATAAGCCCTTCCTTTGTCATCCTGAACATGCAAAAATTAGAGGGAAACGAAATCAATCCGGTCAAAACATTAACAGGAATTTGACATTTGCCAAGCGCCAACAGCTGTGCAACTTCTTCACATAGCGCCACAAACGTCGATTTCATAGACATGCGTTGACAGGTATCGTTTGACGAAAATCGCCGGCCAGCTGAATCATCGCTCCACCAAAACTTCTTGAGCCACTTCGTAAATCCTTCGTCGTTCGATTGAACGCCTCCAATGATCGTTTGTGTGCTCGTCCCAGATGATGATTTTGCATTCGTGCAATACCGTGGCCATCGCCGAGTTTTTGGCAATTGAGCACACTGGCTTGTCATTGTTGTTGATATCCATCAGCAACTTAAATGCAAAATATGACGTCCAGCAATGTGGTTGCAATTCGCGAGATGCAACAGATAACACTATTTGTGTTCTCGAGCGAATTGTGGCCAAAAGCAATGAAATCAAAAAGGTTTTGCATGTTCCACCGGGCACATAGAGGAAGATTATTTCGCCGTTTCCTTCGTTAGAATGAGTGCGAGAAAATGTCTGCCTTCATCAATGCGTCGTACACGAATTTTCACTG
The DNA here is from genome assembly GCA_951394425.1 of Tipula unca. NCBI lineage: Eukaryota > Metazoa > Arthropoda > Insecta > Diptera > Tipulidae > Tipula > Tipula unca. The sequence continues at coordinate 200,156,099 of OX596381.1, forward strand.
AGCATTCAAAAGCGTGACATTCGTTAGTACTATTTGGCTCATTGAATCTCGATCGAACACTTACTCTTGTTGCAATTGACGATTAAGTTCATCGTGTATCGAACGAATTGGTGCTGCCCAATTTCGACAAATAGCTGCAGCATACATAAGCACGCACTAGTCTTCGATCATGATCGCTTCGTTGCTTATCTCATTGTTCATTTCAAGCTCATAATTCGATGTTGCAGTGCGAACTCGATGCAAAATACCGTCAGCCATCTCGTCCTTGTATTTGTTCCATAATTCCTATGCATTCGATTGATGACACATCACATCGAACAATATTTACGTTTTGGATTTGCCGGCGCAGAAACTGTGGCATCGGCGGGTGTTTAGTCCCAATGTAAGTCGTTTTCCAAATTTAGTCGTTGGCAAGCCTCTCGATAAGTAGCGACCACGAACATGGTACGCATCATCAACGCTGATGAGTACAATCGTTCAACATTATTGAAATAATGAACACATGGTGACGTCATTACCTTATAGATGGAATTGTAGCCGGGTTGACGAACAATAACATCGGTTTCAAATTACGTCATGTTAAAGCATGGATTGTACTGCTGCGTGAGTGCGAGAAAATGACTGGGTAGCATTGTATATCCATAGAGATAAGTACACAACATAGCCTAGGTCATACTTAGGTTTGCCAACAAAATTAGTACGATTGTGTAGAATGACAGTGACACAGGCTCAATGCTGTGTTAAAGTTGAGAAAAGGCTATCAAAAATTTTTGGCAGTTAACTGGGGTGTGTGGCAGGGAGATGCTCTGTCCCCGATACTCTTTAATCTCATGTTGGAGTACATCTTTCGTAAAACTGAAACACCTCAGAGCAACATCTTATATCGCCAGTACAATCAGGTGGTGGCATATGCAGATGACGTATGCGTGATACAACTGAATAGCAATGGATTGAAGGATATACTTAATCCACTTGTAGAGTTTTCCGCTTCTGTTGGACTCCAGATCAATGAGTCTAAAACGAAATACATGGTCTTTGGATATAGGGACAATATAGCCAGACCAGATTTTATTAGAGGCCACTTCGCGTTTGAGGCAGTGAGGCGGTTCAAATGAATCAAAATCTAAACACCTGTGATGTGCCGAGAAGCTGAAGCTTTACAAATCGTTGATCAGGCGCGTTGTTATGTTTGGATGTGAAAGTTGAGCACTGACGGATGAGTAAGATAGATGGATTTGAGAGAAGAATCATGCGAGTGATTTACCGCCCAAAACGCGAACTAGATGGTACATACCGAGCTCTGATGAAGATCCCCGATATTGTACATGAATTTAGATCACGTTCCGATCCGGAACGAATTGTGCAGCGATTTCTGAAAGGAGAGCCACCATATGGTAGTTGCCTTCTTCAGGCTGTCTATGAAGACCAAGCGCAGGATCGAAACCGTTGGAGCCAGTAATGACCTTTATATTCTGTTTATTATTATTTATGATAAAACTCGATATATTGGATGGAAATGGGATAATGAATAGATTTTTGAATGAAGTTCTGGAACGCCAACATATGGCCAACTGGAACGGAAGCAATTTCATTCTTTGTCGGATTATGATAAAACTCGACATGGTATAGATGGGAAGGCGATTATAAAATGACTTTTGTATACAATTCTGGAATATAGTGAACTGGAACAGAATACGTTGACTATATTTCAGAAATCTATATCTATACTGCATCGCACCTCATATCATCAATTTGCGGAATACCAATAAATACCACCTGTCGTAGTTTATTAAATTTAAAATCTTCCACAAAAAACAATATTTGAATCAGGGCACATATTCCAATCCAAAAATCAATTTAAATTACGGATTTAAGTTTTATCTGCAAATCGCAAACCAACCAATTTGAATATTTATCATCGCAAAGCTATATGCGACAATATTTAGATGTATATAGTGTCTATAATCCCTATATATAGCTATGAAGAAGGTCTATTAAAAATTCAATGACCTTGAAAATTAAAAAAAAAATCGTTACCAAATTCATATCAAAGATTAATAATAAAGTTATTAAGAATAATTTGTTTTCTTACATTTTAATTTTACAAAGAGAAGAACCGAAAGCACACCACAACTTTTTTTTTTTGTTTTTATTTTCGGTCGCGGTTCTTGTACATAAGTCTAGCAAAAATGATTACTAGAATTGGATTGTATTTGTTCTTTTTTTTTTGTACGGTGTTTTGTTAAATCGTGATGATCGTGGATTAAGATCACGATTTCATGAAGTTTTTTGTATTTTAGTTTTTGATATGTATACGCTTACGGGTGATGTTTTATGTATAGTAGGTATATAGAGGAACAGATATACAAGAAAATGATTTGTTGGATGGTTAATGGATATGGTTAATTATGTTTGGATAGTGGGGTTTGTGAGATTTATTTCTTGAACTATACAAGTATATCGCGGTGTATAGTTAGATTGATAAATTGGTTTGGTCATTTTGATTTTTTATTATACATTATAGCTATACGCCGTGATTAAATGGTGTCTGTTTAAATTATATTATTGTATACATAAATATATAGAGGTATGGTGTGCGGTGGATAAATTCGGGAGTATTTAATTAATTAATCACGGAAACCGCGAATTTATGACGATGTACATACCTTTTCACTTCAAATTAATGTATATCTGGAAATAAGGAAAACATAATAATTTTAGTAAATTGATAATTAAAATAAACTGTACATGCTATAACTATATATTTATATATTAGTATGTATGTACAATTCTACGGTTAGTTTTTATATACAAAAATTACACAGCGCACGATAATGATATGTTATACTCAATTATAAACAAATGGCTTTTAAACTACTTCTCATATAAATAATCGGTATGATGATGGGATCATTTTGTCTTACCGTACATATAACTTTTAATTTGCATATAATTTCTATCATTCATATCCACAATTCTTATGAATAAATAAGATAAGTTGAGTTTTAAAAAGATATCACACAGTTTTTTTGTTGTTCAAATTGAAATGAACGTCATAGAAGATGTGCGATGAAAGTCTTTATAACATTGCGGATAACATAGTTTTTTTTATTAGTTTTTTGCTGGTTGTTCAAAATAAAAATAAAAACTTCCTTCCAAACTATTACAGTACCTGCTATATGCGGTTTTATGTTTGTTTTATGGTTTTTATATTACAAATAAAATTGCATAATTAAATTATAAACAGCTACCGTATCTACCAGTAATATATTATATGTCAGTGGAAGAGATTCATTTAAATGACTCATCGCGTAAGCCTTAACTTATTGGCCTACAGACATCAACAAAGTTCCTGATTTGATTGACTTTTATATCTCAAAAGGAATAGCCTCTAATTACATCGAAGTTGACGGTATTGAAGACCTTACTTCCGAACGCACACCGGTCTTAATGACTCTGAGTACATAAGTCATTAAAAAGAAAAGGAAAGAAACCGAACCTTACTAATAAATTCACGGATTGGGAATTATTTAGAGAGAAACTGGACAATCTAACTTAAAATACAAGCTGGATAAACCCGTATCAGGTGATAAAGTTGTACAAGAGATCAACTATACGCTCTGGAGATTCGAGAACTGATAAAAGAAAAGCTTAGGAATGGACGCATATGGTATGAAACCAAAAATATTATTGACAAAGGTGAATTTAATCAAGCAAGTAATAAAGTTAACCGATTAGTTAAAGAACATAAGGAGGCTTGTGCTGAAAATTATCTAAAAGGACTGCGTCCTGAAGCTGTCAAAAATATTCTCTTTGGTAAGCCACTAAAAGATATAAGAAGCCAATAATCCAAGTGCCACCTATAAAGAACATAATGGAGAATGGGTGAACTGCACACACGATATACAATCTAGGATTGATCCTAAACCAGTCTATATATCTCCACTAAATAGTAAGTTACCCCACTAGAAGCCGGTGACAAACCCGGTGAGCAAATAACATCATACAGGCCGATCTCTTTGTTACCAACTGTCTCAAAGTTGTTTGAGAAGTTGTTTTTGAAACGACTAAAATAAATGATCGTTATACCTGATTTCCAGTTTGGATTCAGGGATAAACATTCGACCATTGATCAAGTTCATTATGCATGACCGCAAAGATAGAATAAGCATTTGAAGAGAAGATATATTGCCATAATTAGTGCTACAAAATTACTTCCAAATACTTGTTGTATCAATATATACCTTTTTCGAACGCAGTCCATAAATGGATAAAACGACCACGTTTGGGTGTTGCTTGATCCAAATTGTAACCAACCCGTTTTTTTTTTCAATTTAACAACAAATATTTTTCCAAAATATCTGCTTTATAAATATAATTTCAGAAACGTTCCACACAAAATTTGATTTCTAGATTCATAATTGCATATATGTACATAAAAAATCTTTAAAATTTCAAAATTCGAATTTCGAAAAATTCGATACTAAAGAAATTTTCTATTTTTATCAGATTACAAAATTCTGCTAAGCTTTAGTACAGCTCTTACTCACTTTGGTTTTATTATTTTCCGCCATTACAAACAGTTGTTTTTGATATTACAGACAGGTTGTAAGCCCAGCGATCCAACCATTTAATCGCCTCCTACGACAAGCAAAGAGTACTGCGGTTGTATATATTCTTGAAAAACATGTTCGTGCAATTTGGATTTACTAGACATGTGGAAGGCGCAGAGGTCATTGTAGGAGATGATAGTTCCACGGTGTAGGACAGGTTGTCTAGGACAGTATAAAGACCGGCTCAGAATCGAAACCACTATGGAGCCACACTTTTGCTAACCATCATTGACCAAAGTCATGAAAATGGGAGCATCACAGTGCAAATATAGAGGTTGGTGCAGAACGCACTGAACTCTGTTTTTCTAAAGATCCTAGGAGAAAATCCAATACCCCGCCATCCTTTATAGATGCGGGTTAGTCACAAAGGCACATCAAGCGGACGGCGTGCTCTGACTCCAGATCAGTCGATCTGTATAAGAAAACAGTAGCTGAGGTAGCGGAGGTGCAGCAAGGCGCGAGGCTTGTGCCTGTGAGCAGGAAAGAGATGCAACATCAGCAACCCCAAGAAGATGCCAAGAGAAGCTCTAGAACTTCCTACTGTATCATTACTACTGTAGTGATCAACAGGGAGTCCCAGGCTGCTCTTGCTGACACTAAGGGAGTAATCGACTTCGGTTTCGGGTCGATTACTCTCAGAAACTATCAAAAAGATGAGGTTGAGACACAGGAGAACCTGTAGAAGATGGCATCATGTTTGCACAAGGAAAGGAGGTGATCCAACCAATACAGCCACCTATCTCTAGTGTTACCAGTAACCATTAGCTTGTGGTAGCGGTAAACTTAAATTAAAAACCCAAACTATAGCAATGTAAAAAATGAAAGTGGACCCAAATCTTAATGACCTCTCTAAGGTAGCTTGGATTCGTAAGAGCGAAAAAGGTGATTTTCTTCTAGAGTTAGAGAAAGATCTATGTCCCAAGGAACTTGGATTTCAAAGTGCAATAGAAAACGCATTTGATAGTGATGCACAAATCCAAACACTTACGCAGATTGACGAGGTTGTGGTTGAAATTAAAGATATTAATGAGGCCACAACAAAGGAAGAGGTACATGAGGCGATTACAACCAGGTTTGAGGGCTTGAAAGACCTCCCGATAAAATGTATCAAGTCACCTGCTTAGAGAGGCATCCAAACAGCAGTGGTGGCTGTACCAATCTCGACAGCCAAAGTGGTGAAAAATGAAGGGAAGGTACGAATTGAACGGGATCTGTGAAAAAACGTTTCTCTTAAGTTGTTTTAAATGCTGGCAGTATGGACATATGGTCAAGTCATGTAAAAGTAATGTTGATCGTTAAAGCAAAAGGATGCAAGGAAGAAGCGAGTTGTATGCTTTGCCAGCGAAGTATATGAACCATAATCACATAGCAGGGAGTGGCCGGTCCATAATCACATAGCAGGGAGTGGCCGGAGAAGAGCTCACGACCTACATGTTGACACTTAGAAAAGCACGTCGACAATGAAGTTGGTCCAGCTCAACCTTAACCATTGCGAAGTTGCACAGGAAGTATTAGTCCAAACTGTGCATGAAACAAGAGCAGATGTCGCCATTTTGTGCGAAGGGTACTAAAATATGGAAGGTTGCAATTGGGCAACCGATCAAATTTAATAACCGATCAACTGGTTGCTGATGTCCAAACGCGATGCCCTGTTATCATTGCTGGTGATTTCAATTTCTGTAGCCTAATTTTATAACGAATAAGATAACGTGAAAAGTACTTTACACGTTTTCATACCAAAATGGTATTCTATAACTTTACACTTTAAACGTCAATAAATTACACAAACAATTTATCTTGTGTAGTTCGTTTTCACGGTTAAACATTTAAAATTTAAAACTAAAATTTCACGAAGAAGGCGGGCTAATGCCGAACAAAAAAACCCATGTTTGTCCTTGTTACTCTTTATATTATATTATGAAACGAAACACTAACGAAACGTCAAAGTGGTTTTAGACACGATAAAATTATTCAGCAAGAAAAAATTTGCACGCTGACTACTTTGTTTTATAGAATACCATTTAACCTAAATAAGATAGAAATTGTGTAAATTTTTTTTGTGTAAACTTTTTCAATGTTTCGTTTTTTCACATTATCTTGTTTTTACAGAATTAGACCACTGGGCAACTGAATGAGGCAGCAATGAAATGAATAGAAGAGGAACAGCACTTCTCGAGGCATTTTCTTCCATAGAGGTTGTGTTGTTCAAAACTGGTGGTACCGACCTTTCGTAAAGGTGGCTCCTCCTCCGTAATTGACCTTACATTTGGTAGCAGCTGCTTGATGAGAGTGTTGACCAAATGAGAAGTCAGTGAGGGAAAGTAAACGGAAAATCCATATAAGGAAATCGGCGGTCTGGAAGGCAAATACATTTGAAGAGGACCTATTTATGCTATCGTTGTAGAAACCGATCCTCTCGGGGTGTACTAATGCAAAAGCGGTCCAGATTATGAATACGATCACCAACGCCTGCAGTGCATCTATGGTTGAAAGGCTACTAGACAATCGTCGTCTACCATCATACTGGTGGACTGAGCAGATTGGTGGACCTATTCTAGCCTGCACTAACATATTTGGATGCCCGGAATAAATTCAAGCTGACCATTAAAGTAAGGAAACACCAATGCTGGAAAGAGCTATTCAAAATAGTGGATCGTGGCCAATGGGGGAGACCCTACAAAATCGTCATGAAAAGGATTAAAAAGGCAAATGAATCGCCCCTCATCTACCCAGTGATATTACGTAGGATTGTAACTGCTCTGTTTCTGCAGCAATAGGCTGTGATCCCTGACGTGATCCGAGTACCTGGAAGAAATACCGCCGGTATCAATAGAAGAGCTCATCATTCCGCGTTAACGTTTTGGGAATTCAAAAAGGCTCCTAGGCCTGCCAACATCCCTAATATTGCACTAAAGGCGGCAATTCAATCCGGACCTGATGAATTTAAGAAACTATATAGTTCTTGTCTCAGAGAGGGAGTATTCCTCGAACGATGGAAGAAACAGCGTCTGGTCCTGTTGGATAAAAAAAGGAACCAACCGGATGAACCATCCTCCTACCGACCATTATGCATGCTGGATAGGGCTGGTAAAGTGCTAGAGGATACGGCTGGTAAAGCTGTGGTAAACGCTGGGGATCTCGCTGAGAGGCAATATGGGTTTCGTAAGGCTCGATCGACAATGGACGCTATCCAACGTTACAGGTACCAGTGTACTTAAGAAGTATCATCACAGACTATTTTAATGATAGAGTGCTGACGTATGACACGGATGATGGTTTGAATACATACAATGTTTTGGGTGGTGTACCTCAAGGATCTGTGTCGGGACCGCTACTGTGGAATATCATGCACGATGGTATCCTGAGGCTCCGTGCTTTTGCTGACGACGTTACAGTCGTAGTGGTTGCAAAAACCACATATGAAATAATAGAGATAAGTAGGTTGACAATCATAATTATAATGTGGTTGATGTCATGTGGGCTTAAACTTAAACTTAAAGAAACCGTAACAATTGATGTAGGTGGAATTTTAACCCCCTCACAGCCTTCATTACGATATTTGGGTGCGGAAATAGATACGCGTTTAAAATTTAAGGAGCATCTAAGAATAGTGAGCGGGAAAGAAGCCAGTATTTCTGCACCTGTCTCTCGTATTATGCCCAACACTGGAGGGTCTAGACAGTGTCGTAGAATGTTGCTGGCAAACGTCCATCATTAACTATGGATCGCCTGTATGAGTTGATGCGATGGACTTCGAAACATATAGACGCAAATTGGTATCGGTGTACCGCCTAAGTGCTCTAAGAGTGATGTGTGGCTTCCGAACAGTATCTACTAACGCGACACTCGTTTCTGCTGGGATGATCCCAATCGAACTTCTTGCAAGTGAAAAGAAGAAATGGTACCCCAATCATGTACAACCAAGGAAGTAGAGCACTAGAACGCGCTTCAAAAATGACAGAATGGCAAAGACGATTGGATTGCTCGGGAAAGGGTCGCTGGACTTACCGTCTCATGCCATCCATTGAAAAATGGCTAAATAGGCAACACGGGGAAGTCAACCACTACCTTACACAACTGTTAAGTGGACATGGTGGTTTTGGTGCATACCTGTGCATTGCAGATTGTCCTACTTGCAAAGATACACAAGAAGATGTGGAGCACATTTGTTTCCAATACTCACGATTTGAGGATACTCCAAGGGAACTGTCAGCTGTTCTAGGGCAACGTCCAATACCAGAAAACATAACGCAATTAATGCTTAACTATGAGGAAGAATGGAATGCTGTAAGCCATATGGCGACAGTGGTAAAGAATGAGCTGAGGCGCTTAGAGCGTGTAAGAGAAGAACAACATGCCGTGATTTGATAGTGGTGCACGGTAAACTGAATATAAGATTGAGGCGCTAGAGAGAGAAAAAAGAGCCAACTGGCTAGGATGTGCAAGCGACAGGTGTGTGGTTTTCAGATGGTAGGAATCCGGCACAGTTGCTGAGGTGTTTGTCCCACCGATGCATCGTTTTACAAGATGTTAGGCTTCCAACTGAGCGTCCAAGATTACGCCCAAAAATCTTGCTTTGTCAGGTGGGCCTACTACCGTGATTTAATATTTCCTGGTAAAGGATATCAGCTCAGTCTTAGACAAACTGATTGCCAGTCTATAACTGATGGATCATCTCGTAATTATTTGGAGGCCATTTTGGATTACTTTCTTAACAGTGATGAAGTATTTGCCAGAGGCAGCTATCGCTGTCATCTGCATAAGCAATCACTCCAATCCTCTCTCTCTCTTCAGCTCCAACAGTAACCCATTGATGGCTATGTTCCAGAGAAGAGGGAACATAACAACTCCCTGCAAGTTTCCTTAACCGCTCGCCTCCTAATAGTGGACTACCTTAACACCGAGTTTGTTGATTTCTGTGTGTTGATTTCTCAATCGTACGTACTATGGCATGCAGAGCTATGTCTACTGATTTTCCTTTACAGTACGCATGTTTAGACCGTGTCCAGTCACTAAGCTTTATTTTTAGACGTATATGAACTCTATATCAGCCTTTCAAAGGTTTTCAACAGAAAGGATGATAGAGTTATATATAGGTCTTAAGTCTTTTGTGTAGCCATGTGATCTTTTCTCCGCTTTCGGAATACAGCCTAATTTTAAATACTCTTTGAAGATTATTTCCAGCCAGGAGAGAATAATCGATCATTTTATTTTGAATTTCTACTGCGGTATGATTTGATCTGGACTAGAAAGAAATCATTTTAGTATTTTAAATGAATAAATTGTTAATCCCACACTGTAAATCCGCTCATTTAAAGAACCCACATAATATATTTTTTTTTAACGATCCATCGTGTTCTCAGTTCTGCAAACATGAAACTATTAATCATATAGTACACATCTTAAAAACCGGCAACACAAGTACAACAAAATATAATATGCACATCTGACAACATAATTGAATATCATTAAAATTCCATTGTACTGAGGGTATAAATGTATTCTCGTACATGGATGCTGGTGGAGTTGAACCAAATCGTGTAAAAGTAATAAAATAAAAAACCAAAAGTCTCGCAGTACAATATAATTTGACAACATAAATCGCTGCACATAATGATAACCTCGATGGGTTGATGGTGCATGCACTCTGATTTTTAGTTTTTTTTAGATGTTCTCTTTATTTACATATAAAACATATTTGTACCCTTGACCTTTATGTTATTTGCGGTCTCTTATCAATTGCGCGCATATGCATATATACATATACGTTGTACATACGTACCTACATATAATACCAATATGTAAGTATTATTATTATCCCGAATCGAATTAAAATGAAACGAGTACATGTATACGTAGACATATACAAAAAAAAAGAAAAAGTTATTTTCACGATTTTTCTGGAATAGAAAATATTGTATTCTGCATAAACATAAACCATGTCAGTAAATCAAATGATCATTAGTAACTATATGTACGAGTATATGGAAAATATATATTTTTGCATCATGAAATACCGATTAATTTTCTGTGTATATACATAGTTTGTAAGTCATCAAAAAACCATTCAACTTTTGCCGCGATGGCACAACTATATGCATAAACCGGAGTTTTATACGAGTATTGTTAGCTAATAAATTATTTATAGAGTGTACAATGTGCATACCACCCATGTCGCCGTTTTTTATATTGTATTATTATTATTGTATTCTAAAAGTCATAAAATTATTAAACAAATAAACGATCAAGTAAATAATTAATTAAGAAATTTATCTTAAAGTGTTTTTTAATTGACACTTTAATAACCTACACTATATAACTGCGTAACTGACATATAATTTTATCATCATAATTTAAATGTTAACCATATAGTGTTGACGTTTAACATATGGGTATGGGCGCGAACAGTTTATTAATGACAGGACAATTAAAATTGGATTTGATGGTTTTGTTTATAAAAGGTATAGTAAATTTTTCAAGATGGCTATAAAAGTTATAGTTTAATGGTCTTATATATTTAAGTGCAGATGTAAACATTACGTGGTGGCTTATGTACATTTTTTATTGTACATATGTATACATATCATAGGTTCGATACAGCGTATTGCTGTTCGGTTTATTGCTGAAAGTGTCAATTTTATTAAAAGCACATAACTTTACTTGTATTACATGTATTTTGTGGTGGATTAAAAAATCAACATGTGAAACCCGAGAAACACACCAAAAAAAAGAGATCTTCAATTCTATTAATTAAAAAAAAACCGCTCACACAAAGATAAAATTAAAAATGTTAACTTAAAAATCGTTTTAAATGACACTTTAAGGTGTCCTTAGAAAGTTCGAAGTCGAAAGTATTGCTTATTTCGTTCAACTGTTTGGCCATTCGGTTCGGTTGACAGGTTCATTCTCACCATATACACTATGCGATGTTGATTCAATTGAATAAAATTACTCTGACTAGTAATCTTGGTTATGACATGAAGGAAGGTGTTTTCCAGGATATTAATTAAAACAGTTTTAAAGGCCATTACTGGCCCCTTACTGAGTCAACAATTCGGCTCCAGCGGTTTCGATCCCGAGCATGGTCTTCATACTGTCTAAGACAATCTGAAGAGGCCAAGTCGTTCTCTACACCGTGGAGCCATCGTCGCCTGCAACGACCTCTGCGCCTACCATATGGTGGCTCTCCTTTCAGAGATCGCTGCACAATTCGTTCCGGATCAGCACGCAGAACGTGCCCGAGCCAGCGTACTCGCTGAGATCTTATTTCATGTACAATATCGGGGATCTTCATCAGATCTCTGATCTCGATATTGTACAGAGCTCGGTAGGTACCATCTATTTCGCGTTTTGGGCCGTAAATCACACGCATGACTCTTCTCTCAAATGTTAGGAGCCATCTCTCGTACTCACCCGTCAGCGCCCAACTTTCACATCCAAACATAACTTGATAAGTGTTTACGAATCTCATTTCTGATTGGGATCGATTTTTGGTAACTCAAAAAGCCTATAAAAAAGCCTAAGATCCGTGCACAGGGCTACGTGGAAAAACTTATGTGAGGAAATTGATAGCTTATGTTATGGATGATACCGTGCCAATAAGCTTCTGCTCAGCGAGGAAAAAAAAGGAAAACAGTTTATTTGCAACCGCAAGGTTGTCTTGCACAATTTTTCTTTATTTTTTTTTTTAATAATTGTTATGGTCAACGCTTGTAGAAGAATGATCGAGATTTTTATTTTTCTATCATACGATCATCTTTCTATATTTTTAAGAGCGGAGAGTACAAAACTTAGTATATACATTATGTGTATATAAATATGTATATACAGGTAAACATTATAATTATATAATTTAAATTATGAATAATATTCTTTTATTTTACTGATTGTATAGAGTATATAATAAAATGTAAGTATATAATATTCAACTAATATACATTTACAACATGAATATTACATATAATGGTAAAGTACAGGGCTGGATTACAACATCCCTATCCCCTATGAAAAAGATGGATTATCCGTAGGATAATTCATCTTGTACTTTGGCTAATTCATACTTTATAGTTTTATCAAACTATAGTTCGTAATTTATTTATTTCATTATTCTTAATTACAAATGTAGCTTTTAATTTTTCTTAAATTAGATAATACAATTTCAATTATAATATTAACATTAACAATTCATTTTTATTTTAAAAGTTTTATATTTAATTTATTTAATTTTAATTTTTTTAATTATTCCGGCACCCTCAATCATATAAATTTTTTCGATTTTGTCAAATTACAACCGGCCTAGTAATATTTTAAATTCTTATAATTATATAGGTCTGATTCAATTATTCATCAAAAAATTTAAGTCTATTATTATGCACTAGTTTGATTCTGCGATTTACCCGTATGGAAGAATTCAGTGGTGAAGATATTTTAACTATTTCATAAGGTCCTGTCCATAGCGGTTCTAACTTATTCGATCTCGTTTCGTTTTTTAATAAAACTTTGTCACCAACGTGAAAAGTTTTCATATTTGAATTTTGATCATAGTACTCCTTTGACTTTATCTTATGATCAATTAAAGTTTTTCTTGCTATCTGCCATGAAAACTGAAGCCTTCTTTGAAGTTCTGATAAATAGTTATCGTAAGTATATACCGGATTAATGTCATTTTGAATAGAACTGGGTAGGTTTGGTTTATATCCCAAAAGAAGTTCTAGTGGCATATAACCTGTTGAAGTATGGGGAGTAGAGTTGAAATTAAAAATTGCATAAGGAATCCATTCATCCCATGCTAACGGATCGTCATTAACAAAATTCCTCAAATATTCTGTTAGTGTCCGATGAGATCGTTCTAAAGCCCCATTAGATTCAGGATGGTATGCCGTTGTGTTGATTTTTTTAATTTTAAGGATTTTGCAAAGTTGATTGAACATTTCCGACATGAAATTGGATCCTTGATCCGTTACTATAGAACTGGGTGCGCCAAAGCTGCATAAAAAGTGTTCTGAAAAAGCTTTAGCAACTATGTTGGTGTCTTGGGACAGGATTGGAATTGCCATTGAATATTTTGTGAGGTCGTCCTGGATTGTTAAGATATATTTGTTCCCATTATGTGAAACAATCATTGGGCCTACTATATCCATAAAAATCTTATTGAATGGAGTTTTCGAAGTGGTAGTAATCTGCATGGAACATTTAGTTCGACGAGATACCTTATTTTTTTGACATAAAGAACATTTCTTAATGAATGATTTGATACGCTTATTCATATTAGGAAACTCATAATATTGTTTAACTCGTTTAATTGTTCGTGAATATCCCTGATGTCCTCCAAGAGGAGTAATATGGAATTCCTTTATAATTTCATTTATGTCTTCCTCGGATGACAAAGTTTTTCGTATCGGTGTACTATTATTTGGAATAGAATTTGTAGGTAGTGTTGGTAAATATAACGGATTATCAAAAATGGAATTATCAGGAGATTGCTTTATAGTATTGTTGAATATTGGAACAGATGTATTTTGTGCATCTCGTTTTGATTGGAGTCTGGTTACAGCTGCTACTATTTTGGTGGATTCAGATGAATTGGGACTTTCAAATATTTTTATTCGACTTAGTGCATCGACGTTTTGATTAAACTTTCCTGGTTTATATTCAATATCGTAAGTATATTCCTCGAGTTCGAGGCGCCATCGGATTAAGCGAGATGAAGGTTTCGGGTTTTTATTCAGCCAAATTAAAGGACGATGATCAGTCCTTATTATAAATTTCCTGCCGTATAGGTAAGGGTGAAATCGCTGAGTAGCCCAAACTATGGCTAAAAGCTCCTTTTCCACGGTGGGGTAATTTCTCTCGGCGTCGTTTAGCATTCTACTAGCAAATGAGATTGGTAGATCTTGCTCTTCGAAATCTTGGGATAGTATCGCTCCGATTGCGTAATCACTCGCGTCGGTAGTCAAAATAAATATTTTTTCAAAATTAGGACGTTGCAGTATTGGAGATGATGTTACAGCGATTCGTAATTTATTGAATGCTTCGTCACAATGAGCATTCCATTCAAACTTTACATTTTTTCGTAATAAACGAGTTAATGGTTCGGAGATCATGGAAAAATTTTTAATAAACCGTCTATAGTAACTAGAAAAACCAAGAAAAGATCGAACATCTTTTACATTTATCGGTATAGGGTACTTCATGATCGCATTGACTTTAGATGGGTCTGGTTTAACACCGTTTTGAGTCACTATATGCCCTAGGTAGTTGATTTCGGTTCTTAAAAATTGGCATTTGGAAGGTTGTAGCTTCAAATTGAAAGTACGTAGACGTTTTAGAACATCGACTAGCTTCGAATTATGATCATGGAGATCGTAGCCATAAATGACAATGTCATCAAGATATACAAAACATCTAAGGCCGTTTAATCCTAATAAGATCGTGTTCATGAGCCGTTGAAACGTAATTGGAGCTCCCTTTAAACCAAATGGCATTCGTAGAAAATGATAATGTCCGGATTGGGTACTAAATGCTGTCTTTCCTTTATCATCATCGTGCAATTTAACTTGATGATACCCGTTTGCCAAATCGAGGGTTGAAAAATACATTGCTTTGCCCAATTGGTCTAAAATTTCCGTTATATTCGGCAAAGGATAAAATTGATCGACTGTAATATTATTTAGTCTCCGAAAATCTACAACTAAACGCCATTTTCGTTCATCAGCTGAAGATTTCTTGGGTACGATCAATAGGGGAAAATTCCACGGACTAGTACTTGGTTCAATAATATTATCATTTAGCAGGTTTTCGACATGTTTATTAATCTCATTCATTGCAGCTTCGGGAAGACGATATTGTTTTATATGGATAGGTTGTGAATTTTGAACTGTAGGAATATTATGGTAACAAGCATTTGTGGCAGACAGAGTATCGCCTTCTAAATAAAAGACATCATTGAACTCTCGACAAATTTCCAATATCGAATTTTTTCCTTTTTCGTTCAAGTGACTAAGATTAAGATTTTTATTAAGGTTTGCCAATCTTCCTTCTATGTTTGGATTCCAATTTCCAACATTTAATATTTCGTAGCAACTAGCTGATTCAAAGCTTAATTTCATTTTGCCAACATTTACTGCATAATCATTAGTATTTACTAAACTTACTGGGATTGTATCTTGAAAAAAACTGACTAGTGAACTAGCTACGTAAACACCACTTGCTATTTCATGCGACAGACAAACATATTCGTTTTGAATTTGGTACGGATTAGGTATGTGAATAATTTTTTCAACTCGATCGGGAAGTAAATAATCAGGAATCTCAAGTTCAACAAACAATTTGGGTAAATTACAAAGCGGTAACTGATATTGCAAGCCATGACTCGATACTTCAATAATGGATTTATCGTAGTCAATAACACATTTATTTCCTTGTAAGAAATCCTTTCCCAAAATACCGTCCGACTGGATTGGGAATGAGTTTGGAACCAATTGAAATTTTTGGATAATATTTGAATCGCCTAATAATATTTTACCATGGCACAGTGCTAACGTTTCGATTTTTTCGGATGTAATGCCTTTGATTTTACACTTATGTTCAGGTGAACAAATTGTGTTTGGGTTTACTGAGGATTTTTTTATTAAGCTAACGTCTGCTCCAGTATCGATAAGAAAATATAAGTTGGGAGTTTCTGATATGTCTAATTTAATATTTACAAATTTAGTATTGGCTGCGGTTAATTGATTATTTGACGACTGACATAGAATTGTTGGTAACTTATTATTTGTTGATTGAGTGACATCTGTTATTTCAGTATTAGGAGAGACAGTAAATGGTAAATCGGAATTTTCATTGACAGAGTTAGAAGTAGAATTAGTAAAATCAGTTCTATTTTCGAACATTATTTCATCGCTTTTATTTTTAAAAAATATATCTGATAATTTAACGTGTGGATAAGTTGGGGTAGAAACGGAAGAATACAGATTTATAGATCTTGAACTCGGACAACTGTATTCTGTTTTGCTTGAGCGAGTTCGATGGAGTTTTCCGCAACATGTACATTATTTGTAACAGGCTGGTTAGTATTCTCTCTTCGCTGGTTATTGTACATTCGCTTTCTACAATCTTTCAGCATATGGCCTAGATTTTTGCAATATAGACATCGAATAGGGTTTGTATTATTTTTAAAATCCTTAGAAGTTGGTTTTACATCGCCAGATGACGGATGTTGATAATTTGACGAATTACTTGTATATGAAGTACTTGGCTTGTTGTGCTGAAAACAATTTTTAGCTGAATGGCCAGGTTTAAAACACAATTGACATTTTAAATAATTCTTGTTAAGATTCGGTGCTAATTGAGGTCTAGGTTTGTTCAACAGAGACATCTCTTCTTCTATCGCTTTATCCACGGACTCCTTTAGCGTAGTGAATCGACAAGCTTTCACTATAGTAGAAATTGAATGATTCAAGCCATCTTGGAATGATCGTAATGCAGTTGCTTCATTCAGATTTCTAATGACATTTTTAGATTCTTCACCTTCTCGACGAATACATGAACTGTTTAAAGCTGTAAGAGTTTGTTCAACTTTGTGGGCGAACGTACGAACATCTTCGTTTGCACCCTGAAAGAGTTTGATCAATTCAATCTGTAATTGCTCGACAGAACGAGAATCTTCGAATTGCGTTATCAACTCTTTTTTTAGTTGTTGCCATGTTTCTATGGTTTTAAATTGGGTTAGTTCGTAAGCTCTACCAGAAAGTTTAGATTGAACTATTTGTAAAAACAAAGTTTTATCATTTTCTTTGGTTAGAGGATTGTAAAAAATTTCACAAACGTTTATATATTTGTGTAGTAAATTGGTCGAACCATCAAAATCGGGAACTAATTTTAAAACATGATCAAGATTTAACGACATTATTTCAGACCGTATGAAATCTGGTTTATTATCTTCGAACCACTTAGATTGATTTGAACGTAAAGAAGTCTCAGATTTTACAGAATCAGCAGAGTTAGAAGAATCGTCAGAATCAAATTTAAATGTATTTAACTGAGAATGAGTTGTACTTTCTGAATCAGACATATATAAATTACTACTCAAAATATTACTCACGGTTTCTTTAATATTTCCTTCGTTATTGTTGAATACAATTTTCCTCGAACGTAAGTGAAATGATGTTCTCTTCATATGACCGTATGTGATTGAGCTCGCCAAAATAATAATTTACCGACACATGAAAATTTGAAAGTATTTAAATTAGAAATTTGTTAACTGTATATTAGAATAATTAATTTACCTATGAAATTTTCAATTTTGATTATCTTAAAGTTGTACAGGTTCAATTTGATGATTCATTATGTTGCTGTTTATTCGAATTCAATTGATGTGGTGGTGTTAAAGATGAATGTGATGGTTATATGTATGTCGTTTGGTATTGTATAGTAACATAACCAAATCTTATGTTATTTCTAATCATATGTATGTATGTATATATATATGGATACATAAATTATGATGCCTATGGTATAGCTGTTGATCGCTCTGATTCTGAATGTGACGCTGGTTGTTTATTCTGCTCAAGATGTTGAGTGGATGCCAAATATTGTAGCAAATATTGTAGGTTTATGAAAATTAGTAGAGTTCGATTACGTGTAGGTCTTGTAATAATTAACATTCATTTTTTTTCGTTGCTGATATATGCAATCGAAACTGGATACTTAGTGTTAATGCACATTATATATGTAACGGAGTTTTATTTGCACAATTGTTAACGAACACGGATTTTCACTTCTCGTGGTTCTGACCACGTTTTTTTTTAATAACACTTACGGTATAAGTTATAAGGCAGTTTTACTAATTTTGGGTACACTGATACACGCTTCGACTTTGTTTTAAAATAATCCGATCCGATTATTTTACCTTTCGATTAGGTTGTCGTTTTCCGCTGTCACCAAATGTTATGGATGATACCGTGCCAATAAGCTTCTGCTCAGCGAGGAAAAAAAAGGAAAACAGTTTATTTGCAACCGCAAGGTTGTCTTGCACAATTTTTCTTTATTTTTTTTTTTAATAATTGTTATGGTCAACGCTTGTAGAAGAATGATCGAGATTTTTATTTTTCTATCATACGATCATCTTTCTATATTTTTAAGAGCGGAGAGTACAAAACTTAGTATATACATTATGTGTATATAAATATGTATATACAGGTAAACATTATAATTATATAATTTAAATTATGAATAATATTCTTTTATTTTACTGATTGTATAGAGTATATAATAAAATGTAAGTATATAATATTCAACTAATATACATTTACAACATGAATATTACATATAATGGTAAAGTACAGGGCTGGATTACAACACTTATCTCACTATAGAGTTAACAAAACTCTGGCTAAGAATGATACTTGTAAACTTGATAGTCTTCGCCTACCTTCCGGGAAACTCACCTCCTGCAGGCGAGAAGTGTGAGCTACTGTTGTCTGTCCACTTTCTGGGGTGTGATACTGTTGATTCGGATGTGTTTGCCTCCGAGCCTCCTGACATTTTAGTCGGTACTCCGGATTAGAACTTAGCCCGTAGACGGATCACTACTGATGTTCTACGCTGGAGTGTTTTCTCGGTTGCACCGTTCAAATCGAGTGGTCCTGACGGCGCTTTCCTTGCTGAATTGCAGCATGATTTTCTATCCCTCCATACTCACCTGCTCAATCTGTTCCAGGCGTGCATTGCTTTTAGTATTGTACCACGATCCTGGAGCAGGAGTAGAGTAGTGTTCATACCTTAAGCTGACAAGTCGAATTATACGGACCCTAAAGCTTTTAGGCCCATTAGTCTGACCTCTACTTTTCTTAAAGCGTTAGAGAGGATCATCGACATATTTATTAGGAATAACTATTTAACTACCTCCCCACTCAGTAAGTCCTGAGAAACTGCTCTAAAAGATCATTTAGTTACAAAGAATTTCTTGTATAGGTATCTTCCTGGACGTTGCAGGTGCTTTTGGTAGCACTTCGTTTTCTTCTATCACGAGGGCGTGGACCAATTTTAATACTAATCAAACCATTGTTAGATTCATCGATTCAATGCTCAAGTCCCGTATAATTGAGACTAAGTTAAATGACTCATCAGTATCTGTCAAAGCAGGCAAAGGCTGCCCGCAAGGAGGAGTACTGTCACCCTTGCTGTGGCTCATGGTTATCGATGAATTACTTGTTAAATTGCAGCGATCTGGGTTCATCGTGCAAAGCTATGCGAATGATCTCGTTTTGACGTTTCTGGTAAATACCTGAAAGTCTTATCTGAACTGATGCAGAACGCCCTTAATATAATGGAAGTTTGGTGTCTTCAAAAGGGGTTTCTTTCTTCATATATCTTTTAGCATAGCAGAAGGCAAATCCTGGGGTCTGACCCCCAAAGTGACATCATCTACAAATCACTGGTTTTACCTTTACTGTCGTATGCATTGGTTGTTAAACTGACGTCTTCTGTAGCAAGGCTGCATGGACTGCAGATGACAAGGCTATAACCGGGGCTATGTCGTCTACTCCACTTCTTGCTATGGAGTATATTCTATTGCCCGAATTGCTGTTTTACATTCTTGGTATGGCGTGCTCTGCTGCGTTTCGACTGAAGTGCGCATGGTGGCATGGAAAAACTTCGGGACTTGTACGGGGTATAGACAGATTCTTAATAAGTTTAAATCACATATTCTGGAGGTTGAAATGGTGAATGACATTCTCAGTCGTTTTCCCCTTGAGAGAACTGTGGCTCTCTCAGGATTTCTATCCGAGTCGATAGTTTTTCTTGTGGATGGCTCTCGCTCAGAAGTTAGTGCAGGGTTTGGTTTCTTTTTTCCAAAGTACGGATAGTACTTTTTTTTCCAATACGCCTTAGAACCCTTTGACTACATCTAAACTGGTCAAATAGTGCAAACACTTCATTAATCTACTTTGTTCTAATATGAGAGTAAGGGTCATGTGAATGCCTACTCATTGTAGCGTTGTGGGAAATGTGGTTGTTGACTTTTTAGCGAAAGCTGGATCGCGCAGTCAATTGTGTGGTTCCAAGCCAGCAATTCCTCTGTTCATCAACGGTGGTAAGGACGCTATTAAGAAGTTCGCTTTTCTTGAAGTGGCACAGAAGTGGCGTTCTACTCCTAGCTGTTGAAATGCAAAACGGTTCATCATTGAACCCAACGGGAGGGTCACTAAATATGTGTTATCCTTAAAATAAGACCCAACTCAGAATTCAGGATGCACTTATTACGGGCCATGGACGTTTTAAGGTTCATCTCCAACGCATGGGACTTGCGGAGGATGATCTTTGTGACGACTGTCTGGAGGAAGTGGAAGACTGTCTACACTACACTACTAAATCAGTTATTATCCATCTCTTGGTTCAAACTTTTATAGTTTGCAAAGGCTGCAGTGCCTTCTGCCAGTTAAGATAAATCCTCTAGGTTTGCACCATGGGCTCATTGTGGCATTGAGTGAGGTACCGCTGTAGGTTCCACATTATTTAGAACTAAAGTTATGGCTCCGTTTTGATTTAGTCTGGCAAAATTCCCACAATTAATACGAGATTTGAATTGATTTTTATTCGCGAAATTATCTTCCACCTACAGCGGTAAAAAAAAGTCCGTCCTACAACGCCAAACAAAACCAGCACATAGTATGATAATACATACACAAACACACACACACACACACACACACACAAATAGTTATTTACTTAGTGTGTTTTAACCTTAAATAAAGTACAATGACATTAATAAAGATTAGTTTTGTGTGGAACTTTGTGTATGCCATGAGTACTTGTGCTACTGAACATAGATTCCACATTTTATATATTCATATGGTATAACCACCAGAAGGAATCTGTGGTTTCGCTCAACGCGAACTAGATTCAGACTAAAAGTGAGATAATGTATGTACAATGTACATATGTCAAATCGAAATGATATGAGAATGTTGAGGTTATGAAATCAAATGCTTATAGAACGTGTAAGTATGGATGGTATATTTTTTTACTTGCGAATTTTCGAATAATGTTAAGTTATATACGAAACTTCTACTTTTTCAGTCTTTAGAAATTTCAATACAATAGTGGTTCAGTTTTGAAAACTTGAAAATCCGAACAAATTTTTTAAATATTTATCAAAATTCAAACAATTTTTTTAAGATTTTAATCAGGGATGAGCGGCATTTACGCGTCATCTATGATTTTCTACGTCGACGTGTCGACCATCCGTAGATAACGTATATTCAATGCCAATAGTGTAGACAATTCCTAGAATTTCCTTCAATGTATTTTAATCTACAATGTTGGGTAAACGTATGCCAAACTATACGTCATCTATATACATAAAATAATGATTACAGAAATGTATTTTACCCCTAATTCGTTGACACAATTCAGCAATATTGTTTTGGCCTGTATATAATAGGGTTAGCAAAACCCGGAAATTTTTACACCCGGGTTTTCGAGTTTGGAAATCATCGAAACCGACTAAACCTTGGTTTCTTAAACAAATTGACGAAGAAAATATTGACTAAGGCTGATATTGAGTCATCCCCCAAACGCATTTTTATTTAGTGCAGATATTACTTGTCAGAGAAAATGCTTTCTCTTCTTCGGTCGCTGCAGGCTTTATTGTTAATAAAGAGTTTGATGATATGTAAAGAGGATTCGAGATTCAATCGAGATCTAGTGGCATAATAGGAATTTTAACTACTCGCTGGAGAATTTTAAGAATTAGCTTAGACACTCACAGAAACTTTGGATAGATTAAATTTATTGTACGAGTGACTGGATAAGGACTATAGCGATTAATATTCAGTTTCTATAAGCATAATTCATAATCAACAATTCAAAACAATATATGTATTAAAATACCATAACAAACTTATAGGATGATCCAGTAAATTCCCTGAAGGAAATGTTATGTTTCAGTACTAATATGTAAAAATAACAAACAAAAAACATCTCGCCATTAGCACTTTTTGTGTCGAAAACGCATTTTTCTGTCAATACGAACACTTATGTATATAGCTTTTCCTACTTTTGGGTTTTTAACCCGACAGCTCAAACACAGCGCACTATTTTTTGAATAAATTTATAATATTTAAATTAGATGTTTCGCTATAACCTTTGAAATAGATTATTCCCATAGAGCAATAAATCCGATTTAGAAATATTTGGAAATGTAACGGTTGTTCCCGCTAAACAGCAGAGCCTTTTAAACATTTCATTAAAGAAATTAATTTACTTGGTGACAATGCATGGCTTACATTATTTAGCAACTGTTTCTTGATTTATGAAAGAATTCCAAGATGATTTAAATTCAAAAGCCAGTTTTATCAGTTCGCATAGTAAACTTAACTGAAGCACTTTTTTGGACTTTTCGTGAATATTTTTTAATGCAAGTTTTCAAGTGGGAAACACTGGTTTTTGGCTTCAGTAATTTTGAAGGAAAACTCCAGTTTTTGGGACCGAGTATACCCATACCCGGCCTGCAAATTCTACCTGTATAGAAATTCTGTGTAGGTTCCAGCGCAAGCTCCATATGGATAACTAAATTTAATAGTTTTACTGAGAGGGTGATAGAAACAAAATTCCATTAGAATGACAAGTGTTTGAGATGTATTTACCAATTTCATATGGCAGTAAAAATTGAAATAGCAGAAACACTGTTAACAGTATACTCTAATTTAACTGAGCAGCAAAATTTTTCCATGGAATTCAGGCGTTAGTCGAAATCGACCAAACTACATTATAGTCAGTTGTTTTATCCTTTCAATCAATAATTTCAAAAATAGTTATGAATGTCCAAATAAAATCAAGTAATTGTCTTGCAGAGGGGTTTAAAAAGCATACTCTAAATTTTATTTTGGTATAGAAATTGTTCATACTAAACTAGCCCGGAATTCGTATATTGATTTAGACAGTTCACAGTAATCTAAAGGCACAATGAATTGGTACGAAACTATGTAACGTTGGTCTACTTGTATGACAGCCTGTATTTGTCATACTTATAAAACAATTTAGTACTAATAACTTGTTCTTTGTTATAATTGCCCGGCTTGGGAAATTTAAATTTTAACAGATGATGAGCAATAATACTGTCGTGATCACTCAGTCATTCGTTTACGAAATTTGAGTGTGAATTACAGTAAAAATTAAATTAAATTAAAAATTAAAAATTCAAGCGGCATTATAATAGTGGCCGAAAGTGATTTCCATTCGTATCATTTATATCTGTACACAATCTTAAATATCTCTCTCGATTAATCGAGGTAAGCATTTAATTATTTAACAATTTAATTTTCGTAGATATTCTACCGGCTTGATCTAATTAGTCGTATTTTTGTGTTATTTTGTTGTGTGAATAGTTCCAGCTGACGGGTGGTCCCGCAATTTCGTTGTGCAATTGCATCGCAACGGTAATACCAGGGGAACTTAACGTCTCTGTGTGAGAATCTATCCTCCGTCAGCCTTAAAAAAATAAGAAAAAAAGAGAAAAAAGAAAGAAAAAAAAATATACTAAAATCTACTGAACTGGATAACACTTCATGAAATTTGAAGCGGCCTCTTAAGCAGCCACATAAAAATACCGTATCACGTGTGAGCAGTCATCGTCCATGACTTAAACGGACGTCACAACACGCGTTCATATACAGCAGCTTTGCTTTTAAACGGTCTGCTCAACCGGCGGATAGCTGTTATACACACCAGCAACTACAGTGACAGTATATAGTGTGATTGAATATATTAGGAATCATTAGGAATTTAATTATTTATTTAAAAATATGAATATTGTGTTAGTTACGTGTTTTCTATAGCCTTTGCTGAAAAAAATATATAAAATATAGTAATCTCAAAAGAGTGAAACCAAATAAGTGAATTGAGCAGAACAAGGAAAATTTATATTTCACATTAGCTTTTGCTGGTGCGATAAATCTTGTTTTTCAGGATCCCCAACGTCGCGAAGCGCTTGGCAGACATTGGGTGAGTACTATTATTGTTTCTTTTCTTTTTATAAATAAATTTTCCTTTCGTCTGTACAAATTTTGCTTTTCTGTTAAAAGAATAGAAACGCGAGATCTGGGTCACTATATATATGGATTAGTGTAGCGTGAGATCATATGTTTTTTTTATGGTTTAAGGTCAATAGAATTACTTTATACTGTTCCATCCATCTCATTGACAGTACTTCGTTTAAATTTAATAAAAATAATAAACTTATTTACAAATGCGATGATGACTCGTTAAGAGGATCGAGGAAGGAGGGGAGGGGAATAACTCAATAAGTTGGTGATGGACTTTTCTTTTATGGTTGTATGAATTAAATTAATGGGAGTAGGTTTGAACTGGTGTTTGTGAGTTTTTTTTTTGCACATGATTAGTTTAAAGTTATGTAACAATGTTGGTTGCTAAACTATGTACCCGCCCAGACTAAGCTCCCTGGATCAAAAGAGTAGCAAGCATGTGCAGGGTCTGCAACTAGAACGGTACGTTACAACTAATCAATTGAATGTTATCTGCAATAGTGAAAATATTTGACAATAGTGAAAAGAATGCTGATGCGATAAGGTTATGTAAAATATGCTCTAAGCCAAATTTATTTTAAATGGAACAGTTTTGCTGTCAATGTCACATCGGAAGTTGTGCAGAATCTCATGGAGAGCAAACAACATGTGCGCATTTTTCTTCCTTTATGCGACTTAAGTGAATCGGCCTTTTACAAAATACAACTGCAAGCTGGCGCATTTTTTTTTTCAAATCGTTAAAATATCGTATTTGGTCGACATTGTCTTAATTCACTGATTTTAATGCTATATACATCATTTTTAAAGTTCTCGGACATTTCCAAGTATGAACCAACAAAACTCAGATTTTCACATTTTAATTTTTGTAGTCAAACTTTTAGAAATCGCGGTTTACAATTCTGAATTCAAAATTTTAATTTTAATTATTTGAATTTTGAAAATTATGGGTTTTTTGAAATTAAATAAGTTTTACAGGAACAATACTAATAGCTCCATAGTTACAACCTTAATTGGATTAGCGCAATTGATGGAAATTATACGTGAATTTACATTGTACCGCGAGAATATTCAACAAATCATGACATCACAAAGTATGTCAAGGTGGTCTCATATATTTTTTTTTTTGAATAATTAGCTTTGAGGCTCGAATGGAACTCATTTTAAGCGCACATTCAGATTCATAAAAATTGATAAAATTATTTTATACTTTTTTTTTGTAGTATTATTATTGCCTCTAAGGAATTCACGAATTTTTACGATAAAATCAAGAAATTAATTTATTTAAAATTTACTGTAAAATTTTGATTGAGTTTGATTGATACTAAATGATGAAATATGAACTATAAGTTTGATTGTGCCCCGCAATATATAGAGAACTATTTTAATTAAATAAAATGTAGCTATCAGCTTACAGTTACTCACCGCATTGCTTAATCTTACATACTCGTCTTCACTCGTATGGACATATATTAATATTATAACTCGAATCATAAAAATCTGTTTAACTCTGCAGCGCGATTTGATTTACATACGATTTCATGACAATCAACATAAAAATGATTTTTTAGTATTGATAACGTTTTGGAGTTTTTATTATTTCATAGAAAATGACAGGCTACATATAATAACATAAAAATAACCAGAAGACGAGATTTGTATCATTCATCTATGCGTGTTCAAATCTAAAGAATTCGTCGAGACAATAGAAATAACCGAATAAAGATGTAGATTTTATGATTAAACATCATTTAAATTATTTTTATTTTTTAAAATAGACATTAAAATAAACAAAAACTTTATTATTATTTGTAAGTTTTGAGTACATTTTACGGTTGACTGTTAAAATAAAAAAATCAAATATACAAAACAGAACGTGATTTATTGGACAATAATATATTAGAAAGAATACACAAAATACTGATTAATCAGCATGCGAAGTTTATAATATATATGTATATACATGAAATCGGAGACTGTGCTGTGATTAATTTAATTGCGTAGCCATAATAATAAAAATTTATTCCTATTTAATTAATTGGTTGGGATTATTGGACAGCATATTCGATTTCACATAACCCATCATCACACGATCGAAATAAAATTCTAAGCACACACCCATTTTCGATTAATATTTTTTTGTTTTTTTTGTTTCTTATCGTGATTCGTGCAAGACGAAGAATTTTTATTTAATTAGAAAATCTGCCCATTATATATACATACATACATACATACCCACGTACGTACACATATAACGATAGATAGATGGATAGATATGTCTACATATAGTCGACCGGTCTTTCAAGATGCGTTAATCTTCAGCAATATTTTTTTGCACTGTGCTGTCAAAAATAAATTGAATAACCATTTTCGTATTTTATTTTTTTTGTTCAGCCACACTTAGTAATAAACTGCAATGTATCTAGAAGCGCAAATAGGCAAACAGATATATTGGATTTTCTTCTTTCACAATATAATTATCTTAAGAACATAATAGCATACTCAATGGTTGTAATAATGCATTTATATTGAAAGTGGATTGTGTTATTTATTGCAAATTCCAATATTGTTCAAGACATCATCATCATCATCATCATCATCGTATCAAAAACCATAAAAAGTAAGCACATCAACAACAACAACGAAAACAGCAACAAAACATTTTTTGTAATTCAATGTTGTGTGCTGTGGAGCTCAAGCACCAAAGAAAAAATAAAATTAAAACAAAACAAAAAATTAAGATTAAAGTTTAGCCTGAAGAAAACTTCTTCAGCTTTAAATGGGTATACAACATATGTACATACATATAAACACAAAACCATTTTATTATAATCATGAGAATCTCCACCCCCACAAGGTACATAATTGTATAGTGTTTCGCGCATATATATTCGCTTTTATACACCACACTAAATTAAAATATTTGCGAATTCCCATATAATTTGCGAAGGATACATAATATATCCATATACATACATTTTAATTCGGAGTCTGCTACGAGTACTCTTATAATTGTAGGTCAATCAACTAAAATATAAAAAAAATCGGAATAACTCTAAAGACCATCATTTTGTATCGACTCTGACTTATACCAAACAATGAGAGATTGAAAATGGTGTTTTGTTATAAATAAATTCAAACAAATAATTATTTTATTTAATTCACATCCATCCCATTCGGTTGGTTGAGTGTGTATGTATATGGTTTTTTGATGGGATCAATTCAGGAACGTGAGAAAGTTGAAATGTTTTTTGTTTTTTTTAAACAAATTTTCTTGTGTTGGATTTTCTTTACAACTTAATGCGTCTTATTAATGTATGTATAGTTTGGAGTGTTGTAGGTTTCCTTCGATTTATATTATAAAAATGCATAATTATGTATATGCGCGATTGGTCGAGAACGGAAGATGGAAATCTGTATCCTAAGCAATCTTAAGAAGATTACACACAATTTAGTGTAGTAAATCATTAACAGTAAGAAGAAATATATATATGCCAGCTTAAGTAATTAAACAACAGTGATCTATATGCTATATGGGTAGCACCAGCTAATCAATATGCTTCATACGTGTTATATATATATATATATATATATATATATATATATATATATATATATATATAAGTTAACAATATGCTACACACCAGAAACGCTGCATTGGACACCTGTTTTTTATGTATAAAAATGCTGCATCAACGGAACGTGAATCAAAAAGTCAACGTTCTAAATAAAATTCTTTCTACACAACGTTTTTAATACAAAAAATTAGTGATAGTAGTGAAACATTAACTAAAACAGTGAGTGAAACCGTACCACAAGTAGGCATTTTTCAATTATAAACAATCAATGCTAAACGTATAAAATTTATACGTATCATGCAACGTAGTGAAAAAGTAACGAAACTGTGTACGTGTGAATCAATGTACCATCAGTACCCGTTTTACAATTATTAACGTTCAACGCTAAAAAGGAACCATACATTTTCATCCAGAAGTCACATCGACTGACCCTGAACTGTACTCGTAAAATTGAAAGAAACGCCAATCTTTTAATCAGAAGTGCATTTAATCGAAAGAAACGCAAATCTTTCGAACTATGATAATCTTAATAACCTTTTAATAATAAAAATTCTTAAGAAAAATGACAATCTTCGAAGCGATAGAAGACCAAATAAAACAACTCACCGGAGCAGTCAACGCCCAAATAGAAATATCAAAAAGACTAAAACAGCGCATATCTTAACCCGAAAATCCGGAAGCCTGCTGATATCACTTAGATCTTGTTCTGTTTTTGGCGCAGCAGGTGAACATAATCAAAACAGAATAATATTCATCAGATACAGTAGAAGTATTGAAAGAGACATACCGCAATAGGGTATTAGACGTATTTATAAGAGGACTCAATGACGAATTAAGCAGAATGCTGATGATCCAAAGCACACAGACTCTTCCAGAGGCTTATACATCATGCTTATTCCAGAATCTGAATTATTGTAATAAAGTAATCCACAAGAAGGGCTTCAATAATTCGGTGGTAGCCTCGATAAATCAATTGAATTCATATCCAGTATACCCACAAAGGAAACCTGTCATTATGTACCACAAAAAAATATGGGCGCCTCTTTAGCATACCATACTTAGAATACAAAACTAGAAATAATAAATTGCTCAAGTTTCACATCAACACTGGAGCAAATAAAAATTTCATCAAACACACACAGCTCATATAAAAAAAATGTAACTGAATAGATACCATCTCTCTCTTCTTATAGATCCCGTGTTTGGACCAGTTGAAAAAGTTCTATCCAAAGTCAATCAAATCGAACAGAGAAAAATTCTTAAATCCCAGCTGACTTACAAAGTTGAACAAATCACTCAACAAATTTCAGAACTAAAAGGCCAAAATACACGCATTACGTATTTGAACCAGATTGTCAATAGCCAGAATATGATAATCAATAACAATAGTGAACAGTACCAAATCAACACCATCCTGATGAAAACAGCAAATAAGTAGCCTTAGTGAGTACAACCAAATGCAACATGTTATGCAACAGGCTTTATCATTTGCGAGAAAAACTGCTTATAAGAAATAAACGACTTATTTATGGACTTAATTATAACACATACTTACATAGGATTATTCGAGACGAAAGATCTATATAGGGCCCTTTCTGGTTTCAAAATCCTGGATTTAAAAAAAATATTTTTATTAATTTGGGCCGCCCGAATTACTTTTTAAAATCGTTTATGTGTGGGAGTGTGTGTCTGTTTTTTTTTAAATTACAAAAATATTTTCAGATTTTATTGTTTGTGAAACACGGATTACATTGTTGCATTTCGAGGAAAACCCGATTTAATAGCACCGGAGTGAAGGAAATACTTGATCCGCTTTTAGAGTTTTCAGCTTCTGTTGGACTTTAGATTAATGAGTCCAGATGGCACACAACAGATTTTAGTAGTGGTCACTACACGTTTGTGGGAATGTGGAGGTTCCAATATTTGAGCTCTCTTATCACTCACGATAATAGTGTGGGAGAGGAAATTAAAGTACGGCTGGCAGCCTTTGTTCTCTAAAGCCACTGCTAAATTCTAAACGCTTATTTAGTGCGGTGAAGTTGAAGCTTTACAAAGCGTTGATCAGGCCCGTTGTTATGTTTGGATGTGAAAATTGGGCCCTCACGGATGAGTACGAGAGATGTCTCCTTACATTTGAGAGAAGAATCATGCATTTGGTTTACATACCGCAGGGCTCCACACAGTATCGAGAACAGAGATATGATGAATATCCCCAATATTGTGCATGAAATAAAATCTCAGCGAGTACGCGAGATCGGTGACGTTCTACATGATGATCCAGAACGAATTGTGCAGCGATCTCTGAAAGGAGAGCCACCATATAGTAGGCGCAGAAGTCGTTGCAGTCGACGCTAGCCCCACGATGTAGAGAACGACTTGTCCTCTTCAGATTGTCTTAGACAGTGTGAAAACCATGCTCAGGATCGAAAACGTTGGAGCCGTTATTATTATTATTGTGTGTGTGTATGTCCTTTTTTTAAATTTCAAAAAGTTTTTCAGATTTTCATTGTTTGTGAAACACGTGTTACTTTATAAATTTCGGGGAATACCCGGTTTAAATTTTTTCAGAAAATATAGTTTTATACATTCCGGTAATTCCCCAAAATTATATTATATAACCGACAATAATTTTTACTTCCTGCATGTAATACAATTTACTTAAATCCTTTTTCAATATCAGTTTTGTTTAAAAGTGTTTCAAAGTGTTCAGAGTGGTTTCAGTGAAAAATAATAATAAATCATCATACTGTTTTAAACTGTTAAAATAAAGTTGCATAATGGAGGTGTCCATTGTACCATCAAATAAAGGTAAACCTAAATTAATTGTGGATGGATATTCGTATCATTTAGAATAGAACAATAAAACATTTGAATGGTCATGTGCAGATAGAAAATGTTTGTTATGCAAAGCAAGAGTAATAACAGTTTGTCAAGATGGTCTGCATAAAATAAAATTCTAGTCATTCCCACGATCCATTCACTTTTGAAAAATCAATTTTCAAAGGAAATACCGATTTAAAAACTGAAGCGGCAAAATCTACACGTCTAACTTCACAAATTATCAGAAGTTGTGTGGTTAATTGATTCGGTGCATTATTAATATTAAATTAACGGAAGTTTTAAAATTTCTTAAAGGAGAACAATTTGTGCTGTCCGAAAAATATTTTTCTGGAGAGAAAAATTACCTTCTTAAAAAACCATTGAGTTTTAAACTCCTGAGTGAGGCCGAATTTTGGCTAATGGACGGCATGTTCAATGTAGTGCCAAATTTTATGCGACACCTATCCACGGTAAAATCGGTAATGAAGTGGTATTATTGCAATTTTATGTAATGAGTTCCAAAAGTAAAGATACCTATTTTGAATAATTCTACGAAATGTGCAAATTAACATGTGATTTCAAAATAGATTTAAACGGATGCTAGGAAAATTGGAAAATGGTTTGAAAGCACTACAACGAAAACTCCAATATTCACCCAGTATTTGGACGGTTTCGGATAATACAAAATACCCAAAAACGCAAATTTGGTAGAGAGTTGGCACCGGCGATTTAATATTATAGTTTGCAAACCACATATTGGGCTTTACGATCTTATTGCAGAGAAAGGAAAATAGTTAATTTTTGCCAAAAACCGAATAGTTCAAATGCGCTCCGGAACTTCATACCAGTTGAAAAAAAATATTAGCAATGTTGTCAATTAACGACAAAATTTAGACAAACTAAGTTACTTAAAAAATATTGCGCTTATTATGGCATTAAGCAAATTAACTCAAAATTTTAATTTTATTTATTAATTTTTAATATAAATTTGTAGTTTACTTTTATTGTCTGACCAACCAAATTTTTTTTTGTCTGAACAACATGCATTTTAAAAACCAGTAATTGAAAAACCAGGATTTTAAAAACCAGGATTTTGAAAACGAGGATTTTAAAAACTCAGTATTTTGAAAAAACAACATTTTGACCAAAATATGATTTTAGGAACCAGGATTTAGTTACGATCCCATTTCAATCATAGAAAGAAATATTTTCAAATTCAGATTGCTTTTTTGGTTAATCAAAATCGACATAAAATATTGCATACACTTCAAAACAATTATCATTTCAGATAATAATTGTCATATTCAAATCACACTTCCATCAATTAAGTCCAATATCATCATAATCGGATAACAAATAGCCTACTAGTTCCATTCCAGTAGGCTTAGTTTCAGAATTTTATACAAAATTTTTAGAATCCCACTTACATCCAACACGTTGTATTTTATAAAAAAAAACAGTAAAAAATAAAATAATTCCGGTTCGATGAGTTGTTAATTATAAAAAAAAGTATCATCGGACTTTTCATTTGCTTCTATCGACAATTTTATCATCAACAAATTAATTCAGAGTAATTTACGTATGATGTCAGGTCAAACTGTTTATGATTTTCAGTTCAGTGTATTATTTATAATCAAAATAAAATAACTGTCAAAAATAGTAGTTTGGTTTTTTTACTCGCTTGTGTTTTAAAAAATTAATTAAATTTTTTGAATTTAAATTATAAAATAATTTGATTTAAGAATGGGTAAATTGTAAATAAATTGTCTTAATTGTATTCAATCGGTGAATTCTTGGTCCATGTGTGGTCGAATAGGCAAACGAACATTATTTTTATATCAATTTTATAAAACTTCTACCATGCTATTTATTTATTTATGGAGTCGAGTTGTGTCAAATTTTTACTACTTTTGTAATTATTTATTGACGATATTTTATCCGAAAACAGCATTTGAATAATGAAAGTTGTAGTGATTTGATATAACTTTTATTACTTTCATTATGACCATGGCGAACTCACATATTTCGTAAATTTTAATTGCACGAATATGTTTTTCAAAAAGACCACTACAATATCTTTTACTGGTCATAGGAGGCGACCGAACGCCAATCCTTTGGAACTCGTTGGTCTAAAAGTGGAAACTAGTTGTCCCAGGACTAAACGATACTCTGCAGTGGAGAAGACTTTGGCAATCTTGGAACTGGATATATTCTAAGGCCTCAGGTAAAGAAGGCTGTTTTGAATTTCTAATCCGTCAATACCCGATTGTGAAATGAAGTGAAGGAAATAATCGACCCTCTTGTAATCGACCCTACCCTCATGTTTGATCAATGAGTCCAAAACAAAATACATGATCTCTGGTTATACGTCCGAATGGCACACCAGATTCTAGTAATGGTAACTACACGTTTGAGGGAGTGAGGGGTTCAAATATTTGGGTTCTCTTATCACTCGTATTAGACAGGATAACACTGTATAAGTGAAAATTTTAAAGAACGGATGGCAGCAGGAAGTCATACTTTTTCTCCTCTAAGGCACTGCTGAAATCTCAACACCTATCAAGTGTAAAGCTGAAACTTTACAAAGCATTATTATAAGTAAGTAAAATTTCAGCGAGTACTCTAGCTCGGTCACGTTCTGCGTGCGGATGTTGTTGTTGGCTTCTTCAGACGGTGGGGCGAGATTGTGGACACAGTAACGGCCTTTAAAAAGTGTTATAATAATCTCCATGGCAACCATACTTAGTAAACTGAAATTAATACTAACACATATTTATCAATTTGATTATTTTCCGATTGATTTTGTCTCACGGATGAAATATTATTCTCATGTAACGACAAAAATCGATCTTCTGGAATAACTCGAAATATTTATGCGAATGGGAAAAGCAAGTTCCAAAAATCGAGAATGAGTGAGCTTTACAATAATTTTATGTTTAATTTAAATTGAGAGGTGTCCCTCTTGCTAGAATAAATTATTTTTGAAATTTAAATCCCTTGCAACACAGTTTGTAAGCACCCGTCGACATATGTATAAGGGATAATATTTTTATATCTTATACGAATTCTACATTCGAGCGATTTTAAAATTATTTTTTGAATCACTTATAGGAGACGTAATTTTATTCTACACATACGTAAGATTACAATCTATATTTGTTATGCATCAATCGAGGTAAAAACGTATATCCACGGTAATTGTATTAAAGCCTCGCTTGAATAATTGTCTGAGTACTTTAATCGATAAATCAAATACAATTTCTTCATCAAAATCACTTTGCTTAGTGTGTATAAAAAATAAAAATTTAAATTACCTGAAAACCGTTTAGCCTTAATGATTTTACGGTCGCTTAAAGATAATATGTAATTAAAAGTATTTATAAAATTGATCAGTGCTTCGTAATCTCTTGCTTGTTACGGAACACAAGGTTACTACAATACAGTATATTCGAATCCAATTTTATAAAATTCTAGAGAGCTTTCTCAAATTTAAGATTCAGGAACATTTAGTTAATTTAATTCACAAAATTAGCCTTGGGAACCGGTTAAATTTCAGTAGTTAACAGCTTCCAAGCTTTTTACCGAAAAAGCACAAATGTTTTAGAATTAAAAATTAGAGTTAAGTTAATTTGTGGGATTCTGTTTAACTAATTTAAAGGCTGAAAAAAGGAAGCTTTTGAATTAAATTTTTTTTAGTTTTTCCATGAGTATGTGACAATAAATGCTTCATACCTTTAATTTAGCAAAAATTTAGGTAGGAATTGGAGTCTTAATTTCATACTTTTAAAGATTACGTTAAAAAGTGTAAAAGCTTTAAAGCATAAAAGTGTCGCAGCAAGTTCCAGTAAATTGATTTCTCATGTAACTTCCAACGCCAGCTTAGAAGGCTCAATTATATGTTAAGTGTCAACATTAAAATTCTTTTTAGATAACAATTTTTAAAATATGAACATGAGAGCTTTATGAGGACGAAAGCTTTGTTATTCGAAATTTTTTTTGTATCGTCAACGAGAGGGATAATTAAATTTAAATAAATAATTATTGTTTGATTAAGCAAAAATTTTCGTAAGCACAGAGATAACTTGAAAGTATTAAAAGCTGGCTTTCAGAAACTTGAGCTTGAAAATCTAATTTACAAATTTTGAAAGCTCACGACTTCCTTAAAAAGTATGAATTCTGGTCACCAATTTATTTTAAAATCATGTTTAATTTAAAGAATTAAAATTTATATGCAAGCTTTCGAATTAAACTTAAAGCTTAAAAATATATATAAATTAATGTCCTTTAGATTTCCAAATATAACATCGAGAAGATGATGATTTAGTAAATTAAATTTTCAAAATTAAAATTAAGTTTAAAATTTCAACCGCTTTGGTATCTTACCCATATACCGTGATTGGATCAAAACCAACAAGTCTCTCCTACATTCCTATAGTATCGCTTCATTATATAAACACAAATAATCGTACAAATGAATGACACTATAGTGATTACAATACAATTGAAATTAAAGCGTTTACCAAATTAATTGTATTGGTCGCTTCAAGACTCATCTGCAGGTGAAGACTTCCCCTGGCTTCAATCGATCAATAGAAATGTTATGATTTATATCTTTGATCGATATAATAAAATGTTTGCGAAGACGTTTCATGACTTTATATGGGCCTTCGAGGCCAACTGTGTCTGCTTTTGGTAAAGGTGGAAGAGGATATTCAACAAAGAACTAACCGGGTAGCTTGATGGTTTGACCATAGACCATTTCAGATGCCGTGAGCACTTCAGTTCTTCTTTCACTGTAGTTCGTATTCCAAGTAAAACAATGGGAATCTGCCATGAGTGCTGATCTAAGCTGTTGGTAAAAACGTTCAACCATGCCATTTTCTTGAGTAAAAAGTTTGGACTCAAATTGTGTTCCTTGATCAGATAGCTGCATATATATTGTTCATGCTGTAAGCTTCCGGCCATTTAGTAAAACGATTGACACAGGTAAGTAGATAAGTATATCCATTGGATTGTGGAAGTGGTCCAACAATATCTAAATGGATATGTTCGATCGACCTGGCGGAAATGTAGATTTTCGAAATGTCCAAGGGGCGATTTTGTATACCTTTGAACTCTAGTCTGTAGTGACTAGTGCGACATTCGGAACCAGTGGTAGGGAACTAGGTAACTCGAACTAGTGGTAGCTGTTTCGTGAGTAAATACTCCAGTTCTACGTCACATGTCCAAATGTCATTGATATCTCTCGGTTTTTGATTGGATTGCTCGAGTAAGTGGTTTATGGTCGGTATATATAGTGAATTCCCGACCTTCAACAAAATATCTAAAGTGCTTAATTGCTAGATAGATATTGCTAATAATTCCCGATCGACTGCGGAGTACCTTTTCTCGGCATCCGATAGCTTCTTGGAGAAAAATCCCATGGTTCCCAAATATTATTGTTAAGCTGTTGCAGAACCGCTCCAATTGCAGAGTTCGATGCATCGTAAGAATTAATGTTAGACAAATCACTTTTCAGGTAGGCAAATGCATTAAAAGTTCTTGGGCGTCTTGGGCTTTTTAACAAGAGCAGTCAATTGTGAGTGAATAGGGGCAAGTGATTCAATCCTGTGGTCTAATTCTGTAAAAACAAGATAATGTGAAAAAACGAAACATTGAAAAAGTTTACACAAAAAAAATTTACACAATTGCTATCTTATTTAGGTTAACTGGTATTCTATAAAACAAAGTAGTCAGCGTGTAAATTTTTTCTTGCTGAATAATTTTATCGTGTCTAAAACAACTTTGACGTTTTGTTAGTGTTTCATTTCATAATATAATATAAAGAGTAACAAGGACAAACATGGTTTTTTTGTTCGGCACTAGCCCGCCTTCTTCGTGAAATTTTAGTTTTATATTTTAAATTTTTATCCGTGAAAACGAACTACACAAGATAAATTGTATGTGTAATTTATTGACGTTTAATATCTTACCCATTTTTTAATTTATCTTGGTGTAAAGTTATAGAATACCATTTTGGTATGAAAACGTGTAAAGCACTCGTTTTCGCGTTTTCACGTTATCTTATTCGTTATAGAATTAGGCTACTGGAGAATATTATGCAACCATGTAAGTGCATGGAGAAATTTTGTATGTGGGGCATATAGGACATCCGGCGAAGTAACTAGTCGCCGGTAATCCCCACATGATCTCCTTTTTTCCTAACCATATGCATTGGACAAGAAACGGAAGATGCCGATGGTCGATGATAAAATGGATCGGTGAAGGTATGTCACAGCGATCGATTGTGGCAAGGGTTGGCAGCTTTCTCGTTGAATCAAATTTACTCGCAGAAAATCTGCGCCATATATTGGACCATTCACATTTTTGAATCGCTGGCGGTCAGTGTGCCTGTAAAATTGCAGGTCTTAATGAATTATTCGCTCGTGTACGACGGAAAACGTGACCGGGAGCGTGAACCCGACTGTGATAGAGATTGCGAGACCAATAAAATTTGATAGTTTTATAGACATCCTGCGTTTCCAAAACTTCTTTTAACAAGTTGTGTTATATTTTATTCAAATTGGAATCCGCGGATCATCGGTTATGAATCACTGAATTTAATGTGTGGACGCAGACCATCGTTAAATTTTTAAATTTATTTCGTTTTTTATAAATTAATTTAAAGAAAAAAAAAAAGATTTATTTAATAAAACACGCAATCATGTGTGAAATAAAAAGAAATTAAGGAATATATTTGAATTTCTTATTTCTGACCTTATTTCGTGTTATGGGCTGTGCTGCATTTTAAAGTGTATTATACTCGTATATACTATAACAACAACAATTTCATTGAAACATGATATTTGATAATAAGATGTTTTTCTTGTATGTATATACAGATACACATATTTATATGATGGTTACTTTAACGAATTTCTCTTCAAAAACAAACTTTATTTGTATTTTATGTCATTCAACTTATCTGCGGATAGATTGGACATACATATATACAATAACACAAAATCCTCTTAAAAGATTTATATAAGTACTGTTGTACTCAAGTGTAACATCATTTTAAGACACACTCAAAGAGTTACAACAGAAATTCTTCTAATCACAGAAATGTTCTTATAATTAAATTCTTATTGTCATTCATGAATGAAATCAACTTGAGAGTGTCTCAAAAACGTTACCTATATGTATGTACGTATAATATATAAGAAATGTTAAGTAAATATACGAACCTATTGCCATATAATTATGACATTTTAGAGACAATATAATTGATATGTCTGACAGTTTGGAAAGGTGTTTTTTGGAATGTCATTGCGCTATATAGGTAGAGGTTTGGTGTTTGTTTTTTTTTTTTTTGTAATGATTAATAGTTGTGAATGCATTTTAAGCTGTACTCGAGTTGACCTTACACAATTTTACAGTAAATTGATTTGATTGTTTGCCGCGTAATGAACGCGCCATAATTGTCGGATGTATGCGCCTTTGATATGAAATTATTTAAACAACGATTTTGTTGAACATTCAAATATTTTAAATTAATTTAGCGGCTCGTGGGAATATTTAATCGGATAATAATACGCAAGATCGCGTTAGATTTCCATCATACGATTTGTATTTGATATGGTTATATTGGATGAAATGTAGATGAGTCTGACATGTTGAACTCTTATAGAGGATTTTGAAATATGATAACTTCGTTCCACAGTTACAATAAGCTCTCTGTCAACTTCGCTCGCTTGATTCACCTCGGTCACTTTCCAGCTAGCGTTAATTATCGAAGAGAATACACCCATGTTACGTGCATTGAAAACAAAAAAGCACTGCGATTGGATTACTAAACATGGTCCTGATGTAAACCCGAACCGAATGAGATGCGTTAAGTCAAAGTTAGATTGTTGCACTTTAATGCCAGGTTTGACAGACTACTATTTAGCACCAGAATCGATAAACCACAATGTCGAGAGCATCTTAATACGACAAATTTATTGTTGACTGCATGTTAATACAAGGAGACGCAAATAACCGAGCACGACATCCGGCGACACATAGAAACACGCAAACAAAGGCCCAACGAAAGCTTCAGAGTATTCTATAATGACCTCATTTCCCTTTCATTACAGTTTCGGGATCCATTACCTGACTATGAACTTTTGCATTTCATACGGCGGAATATGCGAGCTGGGTTCCGAGTCACTGGCCCATCAGGAAATATTATCAGTCACCGTACTTGTGTAGCGGTTTCTTGCATTAGAAGATACCTGGAAACCTATACCGGATACGAACCAGAAAGACTATGTGTACATAAAAGAATCAGCGAAATCATGAAAGAAATACTGTAGGAAGAACCAGCAATAGTCAGCATGATTGTTCTTTAATGATTGTTCTAAGCCACCAAAAATATTTTGTTTTGGTTTTTGGAGTCCGGATATTTTATAGCCAAAATATTTTAGGTGTTCGGGAAACCAATCTACGAGGTTTCGAGATCCTCCCCTACATCTACAATTCTTCCCAGAACAACGCAGCAGGATTCGGGAGTCACCGAACCCAAACTTTCTATACCTCGAACCATAGGTTCTCATGAAGAACCCACACTTTCACAGGTTGTGCCTGTTGACCAGAGCTCTAAAAACAGCCTCAATATTCAGAATACATTATAAAAATGTGCAAGATAAATGCACGCTCCGTGAAATTATTTCCGAAACGGTTTTCGATAATATTAATGTTAGCCGGCCGTACGTGTGCGTTACTCTAAATGGGCAATAATATAACGGCTTGCTTGATAGTGGCGCAACAATTACGGCATTAGATGCTGGTAGTGAGAAATATTTGGAAAACCCAGCATATAAGATATTCTATTTGCCTACTCAGATTGAAATGGTATCGGGGCATTCTGTAATAGTTTTTGGATTCATTTATGCAACCATTAAACATAACGGATTGGAACAGACTCTTAAAGTCTAAATTATCCCAAATTTACAACAAGAAATTTATCTGGATATAGATTTTTGGCGACTGTTCAACATTCGAATAAGCACACTATCTGATATATTGAAAATAAATGATCTCGAAGCTACCGAAAATAATAATGAGATTATACAGCACAAATTAAGTTCCCAACAGGCGCAAATATTAGACAAAGTCGTTAAATTATTTTCATCTTTTGAAGAGCTAGGCTTAGGTCGTACTAAGCTGCTGGATCATCATATCGATGTACCTGATACTTAACCCATCAAACAGCGTCATTATTCTGCCATCCAGAAATCATTATATGATGAGCTCGATAGAATGATAGCTCTCGGCGTGATCGAGAAATCTAAAAGCTCCTGAATGGAAAAGCCCGACTGTGTTTAGATGCCCGTAAACTCAACGAAGTAACGATTAGGGATGGTCACCCCTTACCGGTAGTTGACGGACTTCCAACTCGATTGGATCATACCACATTTATATCGAGTATCGATCTAAAGGATGCATTTACCAGTTTACGGTGATGTCATTTGGGTTGTGCAATGGGCCTCAAACCATGTGCCGGCTAATGCACCGGGTGATACCACATCAATTACATGAAAAAGTGTTCGTATATTTGGATGATCTTCAGGTTACATCTGCGAGTTTCGAAGAGCACATTCTCCTTTTAAGCCAAGTGGCATCATAACTAAAACCCGCGGGGCTCACTGTTAATTTCAGTAAAAGTAAATTTGTGTTAAAATAAATCCACTGGTCTAGGCTACGTATAGTAGGTGATGGGTGTTTGAAGGTAGACGACGAAAAAATTAAGGAGATTATTACCTTTCCCATTCCGAATACTATTAAGATGGTTCGTAGATTCTTGCGTATGTCAGGATGGTATCGTAGGTTTATACCCTCATATATGATACCATGGCTGCCCCAATATCAGGTTATTTGAATGTGAAAGAGCTTTTACTCCTGTGTTGGTTGTTGATTGTAGTTGCTTCTTCGGTCTCCCAGGGGTTTTTGACTACGTCGTTTACCAATACCCACCCGGGTGACCACCGTATAGTGTTTTTTGTTTTTTTTTTGTTTTTTGCTTTAAAAAAAAAATTTTTTTTTTAAGTTTTTCAGAAACAGATCGATAATTTGGTCAGAGAAATTAAAGCATTTTTAGATTCAATAAAAGCCCGCTAGGTTATTAGCGAATAAAAATCGAAATGGTCACCCGGGTGGGTATTGGTAAACCGAAGGTTAATCTTGGTTTTTACGAGCGAATTCCATCGTGCAATCTTAATATTCATAATTATGGTAAGATCAAAACCACCAGAAATGTATTTGGTAAGATTGATACGATAGAAATAATCGCAGTTCAGTTCAAACAAGCACGTAAGCGAGGTAAAAAAATTATAGCAACGGTTGATCTCAGCGATACACAGTCGAATTATCCAATTCCGCAGGCTTCGAATAAAGTGTTCGGTGTAATAAAACGTGAGTGCTTCGCCACCGAAGTAACTAGTATGGATGAAAACAATGGAGATTAACTAAAACCGGGCATCATGATTCAAATTATACCCGATTACCGTGGAAGCGGATGCCATTTTGAGATTCAGGATTTTACGAATTGGCGGTATAAGTATAAAACTATGGTCTATAAATGTTCCCAAGAGGATTATTTTGTGATTACTATGAAATTGAAGCCTTATTTGTTGGCACTGAAAATGTTGAGCGGATTAAGTTTGTGGAAAAGGTGTACAGTCGGGAATTTGAGATGGATATGCTTAAATTGGGTCGCGTAATTCGAATTCGGCGGCCGCCCGATGCTCCTGTAAAATACTATACGAATTTATTGTGACTCATAATGGTGTGGTGAAGGAGAATGGTACAGAATACTACATCGGATTACAATTAAAGGTATTTTTTTATATATGGGGGATTGTTCGAATTTTATCATTATTGAGTGGATCAATTTTTTAAAACGATTAATTCGATGTTTGAGGTAGTTTTTATGTCAATCGTTTTATTTATCAAATATTAGAATAACCACGACTTACTGAGTCCAGAGCTGACATGTCAATATCAGAATTCGCCCTCCGTTGACATACCGATTGATGATACTGCATTCGAGGTAACTGAAAATAATCCCCAAAGTTTTCGAAGGCCATCAACAAAGATGGAGGAGCCGAGAATAATAATTAAAACTGGTGACGAGACGTGTTCATCGTACTTCTGAAATCCAATGTGATGTCACCATAATAGCAATCCAATGAATTTTAGCGCGGAGTTAGAATTGAATGCCAATGCCGATGAAACTATGGGAAATTTCGAAAAGTGCGTTCCACAGCCTTCGCCATCAATCGTGCCGCCAAAGAAAATAAGTGACACTGCATGTGACGCCACTTGCTGCAGAGAGTAAATGCGATTTGTGCACCAAAACAGTGAAAACTGGTTGTGGTGTGATATTACGAGAATGTATACACACGTTTTGTAAGAAATGCATTTGTGGCCATGTCGAAAGTATCTCGGAATATTCGGGGATTCGGTGTCCGTACAGAAATGTGTAGTTGCAGCCCATCAAACGCATTGTAGGATTGCAGTACAAAAGCAAGTCACGTGCTGCTTGTCCAATGAGTCTTGACAAGATTTAAAGTAAAGATAAAATAAATCGTCTGATTGGAAAGCAGATAACCGACGGTATGAAATGCCGAACATGCAATAATCAGAAGAATATATGTATGTCTAACAAAATGCCAACATTTGTTCTGTCATAAATGCGTTCAGGACACGATCATAAAGCAAGCGTCCAATCCCAGCAAAATTTCTGTAAATTGCAGCATTTGCGACGAGGTAGAGTACGACTTGGCCTCTTCAGATTGTCTTAGACCATGCTCAGGATCGAAGTCGTTAGAGCCAAATTGTTGATTCAGTAATTTCCAACTGATTATTATTATTTTTAATGATTAATAGCTGTTAATGCATTTTAAGCTGTATACTCGAGTTTCGACCTTACACAATTTTACAGTAAATTGATTTGATTGTTTGCCGCGTAATGGACGCGCCGTAATTGTCGGATGTATGCGCCTTTGATATGGAAATATTTAAACAACGATTTTGTTGACCATTCAAATATTTTAAATTAATTTAGCGTCTCGTGGGAATATTTAATCGCATTGGTCACAAAATAAACACACGCATACATACATATTATAGTTGCCTATATACATAAGTATATCTGATCCATGACTTTTATAAGACGTTCCAATTAATCTATTCGCATAAGTACAAACCACCCATTTTATTTACTTTGTTTGCATTCGTTGTCTTATGTACATGTATACAAATAAGACTTGTATATTTAAAAACCACAAATTGAACTCTCCGCATATACGTATATACTATGTATACCAACAAAACTATTTATACAATTATTTTTCGTTCAAAACAAATTAGTTTCGCTGGATTAGCTCTTTTTGTTTACAACAACCAAACAGGAACAACAACAATTTCTTTATTTTTATTGTAAAAGATATACAAGACTCAAGACGACGAAATAAATTATAAAAAAAAATTAACTAAACAAAACAAAATATTAAGATGCTTGACTTTTGACTTAAGATGAATTATTTAAACAAATCGTTATTATACGAAATATAGAAAAATGAGTGAACGCGCGCTAATCCTTTCAACTGATGGGTGAAGCAGGTGAACGGATTTTTTTTTTCTTAATATCTGCGCGATCGTAATTCCCATGATCGGTGCGCGGTTTGATCACTCACACATATAATACACGTTAAAACCAGTTTAAGTAAATAACATGCAACCTTAAAGTATTTTTTTAATTCCTACTTACTTAAGAAAAACTTAAAGATCAATAAATTAATACGATCGAGTATAGTAAAAAAAATAAATAAATGATTTTAAAGTAAACGCACAAATTGTAGTCGTCTCTCTACAGGTGATCATCTACTATCCATATTACACACATATCTATATAGAATTTAAAAAAAAAGTAATACGATAATGATGATGATCACCATCGATCGCATCTAAGAAATGAAAATTAAAAACAAGAAATATTTTTTTTTATGTAGAAGAAATCTTGTGTGCGTTGTCTTCGATATATTTTTTTGTTCGATTCTTAATGGTAATAGATGACAATTTATAATTGGGACCACCCGGATTTAATAAACTAACAAAATTTTAATTTTTATTAATTTTATTATAAAATTATGAAAATTTTAATTTTTTATATTTTGCATTGTGTGAGTTCCTCTCTCGAAACAATAAGATTTCTTAAATAGCATGTTTTGAATGTCTTTAGTGTGATAAAAAAAAAATGCCTAATATGCGCGCGATATATAATTAATGTTAATGATGATGGTAATTTGTCATTTTGGTGAATAAATTAATTTAGTGAAATGAATATAAGCATTTATAGTGATTTATATTCAACAATTTATCATCATTTTTAGATTTTATTGCGGTATTTAATGTCCGCTATCATATACATTTATATATTAAGATAAGAAAGTCGCTTATATGTATATAGGAAGTTGAGGTGAAATTAATTGTTAAAATATGTAAGTGAGCTCATCAGTAAATTATATTATTGGAAATATGATACGACTCACCTACTCGGTGTGAATAAAAGAAATGAACATTTCATATTCATTTATAAAAGACCACCAACGATTTTATTTACTAATATAGCTTCATCATATGATATATTGCCGACATTTTATAGCAAAATCTATTTTTGGAATATTAAAATTCACCTAAAATTTGGTATATTCGCATATCATTAAA
The DNA here is from genome assembly GCA_951394425.1 of Tipula unca. NCBI lineage: Eukaryota > Metazoa > Arthropoda > Insecta > Diptera > Tipulidae > Tipula > Tipula unca. Next base: position 200,200,904 of record OX596381.1, read on the forward strand.
CTCGGACAGATTTCGAACAAAATATATTTATCCGTTAATTTTGAATCAAAAATGTCTTATTGACATACTATAAAGATGTAAAGGAACTCGCACATATTATATCAAACGATCGTTTTTGTGTGTTGACAAACTCTTAACATTCTATGAACATTTTTGGTGGTTTATACTTCATACAATATCCACCGAATAATTAAAATGTACAGAAACCTTTATAGAAGTAAAACAGGGGATGCCCTTCTTGAACAGTTAAAACTTCACTGATTATTTTAGTGAACAATATCGCAACAGAGCGCAACCCGAATGGCACTCTAATAAACTTGGCAAAGCCGCTATTTGGACTCCGCAACCCATGTAGCAGAAAAGGGTTTTGTTTGGTGATGAATGAGTGGACTTCATCGAATAGAGCGTTACAGAAGAGTACTCGGACAGTGACCACCAATACATCACCTTCAGCATACGGAGAGCATCACGATAACCCAGATATGGCTCATGCCGTGTGATCACCTGAAAAAATTGCTACCCTCACAATGACACTAGGGAAAAAAGCATGTGATGCGTCGATTTCTAAGAGAAGAAGACTAGCGCAATAAAAAGATTGGTACATGACAGAAACAGAATATGAGAAGTACAGGCTGGCGAGAAGAGCACTGAAACTAGAAATAAGCAGAAGCAAACGTTTCAAATGGGAAAAATTAAAACGAGGTGTCGACACGGATCCCTGTGGCTTTCGCTATAAGATTGTGGCCAGCTCTCTCCAAAATTAGAAGGACTTCTCACGGAAGTCATGAAGGTGATAGGTCGATCTCACTCGGAGGTTCTCCTAAATATATACAATATCGAGGAAGTAGTTATTACTAATGGAAAACGCAAGGGGTGGTCTTCGTAAACAAAAAGAAGGGTGACCCGAACTCTCCTTCAGCATATAGACCTCAGTGTATATGCAAGATACAGCACGCAAACTACTAGAGCGATCACCAAAACCGCGGCTACAGCCGCCATCAAACTTCAGGGGGCTTATCAAATAAGTACGGCTTCAAGAAGGGTCGGTCTACTATTGGCGCAGTAGAAGAATTTATGAGAGGTTTCCTTATAGCACAACATGGGAATTACTATTAAAGGAAGCTATTGTTCCTGGCTGCACTTTTTTTTTATAATCTCTACTTGTTCTGGGGCACATGGCTCTCTCGGCTATTTCACGGTCGGATGGTCGGATATGTTATAGGAACTTCCAAGATAGGAAGCTACTGTTCGAGACCACGGAAGGACAATGCAGTAAAGAGATCACCAGGTGATACCGCCCAAGGGTCTATTTTAGGGCCTGATTTATGGAACGCATATGGCATCCATCGAATAGAAATGCCAGATGACACCTTCATATGGTGGGGTACAAAGACATATTGCAGCAGTAATAGGCACCCGGGACATAGACGATGTTCAACGCAAGCTCAATGAAGTAATGAGAACCATTACTTACACGGACACGGTCTAACCGGACACGGTCCTAGCAAAAACAGAATAGAAAAAACAGAATTAGTCCTGCTCACGAGACGGCAAGTTGCAACCGACGTACTGTTTCAGGTAGTAAACCCGCAGATACATCCCATACACGGCGGTCAAATATCTGGGGGACACCTGGATACAAAACTCAATTTTGGGGAGCAAGTTAAGGGCTCATCAAAAAAGGGTTCCAATAAAGTAACCCTTAATCTGAGCAGACGGATGACAAACGTTGAATGCCCAACGGCCGGAAGAAGGAGACTTGTAATGTCAGTCATAAACTCTGTCCTCTTGTATGGATGCGAAATATGGGCAGACACTATCAAAAACGAAGTATGCCGTAAAAAATGGTGACGGTACAATGCCGGGGGGCACTGCGGTTCATATAGCATTGTATCAGAACCTGTGGTCTTAAAAAAGATTTTTAAAAATTAAAATTTCGCGGATTACTTCAGCGCTCAATGCCACTAACGGGCCCACGATGCAATACCCGGACAAACACATATACTTACATACATTAAAAACACCCAAATAACAGAGACCTGCAGTCTTGGTAATCGCTGGAGTGATTCCCATCGACCTAACGGTGGAAGAAAAGTGATCTTGGCGTCGTAGATGCAAGAAAATCAGCCAGAGAACATGGAATACACTGCTGGCGGGAGAGGTGGCAGTCCGAGAGCCGCGGCAGGTTGACTAAACGGCTAATTAGAAACCCGCAGCAATGGATCATGCAGAACACATCACATGCGACCAGTGGAAAAGAAGACGTGATGAACTAGAAAGAATGGTCGGTAATTTGACACCCGCGAAATCATCGTAGCTGTCATGCTTGAATCGAAGTCAATCTGGGATACTGTGGCGCGGTTCATTGAATCAATCCTACAAGAAAAGAAACTAAGAAGAGATAACCACCACAGAAGGTGAAAGCTGTCGTCTAGAAGACAAAATCTAGATAATAATATATACGAGAATATACGAACGAGACACCACCTTGACGTTATACCAAAAGTAGTTCCGGGATGGAGATTTTGTCTGGCAAAGAGGAGACTTTTAGTGAGTGAGAGTCCCACACAAAATTCGGATCGATGGAACTCATGGGTCGACCGTTCATGTTAGTACTGCCTAGTATGGTGCAGATGGCCAGCTATAAAACGGACCTGTAGCCGTGTTTAAATAGGGATACTGTTCAGATTTACAAAGGACAATAAATCCACTAGCCGAACAGTCTCTAATTAATGTATGTATTGGTATAGTATACTATGCAAAACATTTTTAGCGAAAGGCACAAATTGGCGCAATCAAATCCAAGTATAAAAAATATAAAATATTTGGGTTTTCTAAAATGGGATTTCGGGTGTGTTACTCGCATAATTATTAGATTACCTAGGGTAAGGTCTAGTAATTAGAATTAGTACAAACTGACATGTGGTGTTGAGTGGTTAATTAATTCCATATATGCGTGGACCATTGCCATGCGTTGCCAATAAGGTAGTTTTCAACCTGCCTCCATTTTTGAACTATCATACTTCATCGTGGTAAGCATCGTTCGTTGAGGATGATTATTAGAGTGCAGTAATGTGTTATGAGTTCACAAATCTTTGAGGTTTGTGCGCGACATGTGTTGACTCGGATTATATGTGGAGTGGTCAAGTCTTCTTATGTTGGTATTTCTTTGGATCCGCAATTGAGATCTCATATAGCCTGGATGTTTCTTTGTCTAGTTGTATTACTGGAAATTCAGCCTCGTGTTAACAAGATTGGACGCCTTTTATTTTGGTGCCAAGCGCAATTATCACCCGTATTATGGGTTTGCCCCCAGTTCCGAGTACCGTGGATTTAATTGGTGCAACTTGACGGTTCCAATTATATTATTGTTTTCGTGAATTATCCTTCTAGATAGATCGTGAAAGGATGCCCATTTTAGGAAATCGCCATGAAAGTGTAAAAGTTTAATTTGTCTCAGTTTGACCTCATGTTGTTCTAGGTCTAGGGCACAGAGTCTTCTTCGTAAAGCTGCTCGTTTAGTGCCACCCTGGTTTCGAGTTGGGGCAGCTTATGTTGTAGTTTATCGTGGCTCCCCTGACCTTCTACTAGTTTTTCTGCGTCGGCTATGTTTCCGAAATTAAAGTATTGAGCATTTCTTAAGTATCCTAGGCGCTTTGACTGGCAGAACATTCAGTTGTAAGGAATTTAGTTGGATTCCTATTAAGGTATCCTTTCTTATGAAAACTGAAGTAGAACGCGAATTTTTAATAGCGTATCGTATATCATATGTTAAGGCTCAGTTCGGAAAGTAATTATAGAGATAATATATGGAACAGCCACTTGTCAATAATGTTTAAACATGTTTACTTATTTTAAAAAATACAAACATATCCTTACTCCACATTGTGATAACATTTTTATTAACCAACGTTGTAAGTCAAATATTAAATGTATGTAGCCCTTGCAATATCTACATAATGGTAGACGCAATGGTCAGTTCGTTTCGAGTAGAGCCCAAAACATAATTCTTCATATTCATCCAATTTGTAAATTTCTTAAATTTGTAATATCTAAAAAATTTAAAATCCAATAATTGAATTTGAATTTTTTAAAATTTGGAATGGATTGAAGAATGCCCCACCATCCAAGATGATACCACATAACATAACGTAAGGTTTGCCAAAAACTCCCGAATACTGTTCTTCATATTTATTGGTTATAGGTTTTTTAGAAAAAGGCGGGAACTTAGTTGTTATCACTGAGGCCATTAAGGTCAATTTATTACACTATACCTTGAAAATATAAAAAGTCGGAAAGATTAAGAATAAAATGTAAAACTAAAAATAAAAATTATTCATAGTCTTTCCAGAATATAGCAAACAAAGTCAGTAATAAAAAGAAAATCTTTCCGATTTGTTTATCGATAAGCTTTTAACAGAGATAAAAAAAATGGGTTTCCCAACAAGTATAACTGCTTTCTAATACATGCAAATAGAAGCAGGGCATTCGTATAAAAAATGTTGTAAAGTCTCCTCGTAAGTATAGAACAGCATCGATAAAACAATTTTTATTGTACACCAAATTCCATAAGTCAATTCGAAATTTACAAATATCCCGATTTTACCAATGGCAGCTAACTGCGATTGTTAAACCCGTTTATTACATTTGTTGAGTTTAGCTGTAGTGCGTCAAGTTCAAGATTAGCTGATCTCGGTTTGTTTTTAGTTTAGTGACTAAACGCGAATGAGTCCAACAAATGCGGGATACGATATGATAAATAGAACTAGAATTTTGCGAAGCAGTGATATAAAAATCACAAACGAGAATGTTTTCCTTATTACCCGCCTAGTAAAAAGGACAGATGAATCAGTTTGGACAAGGATGACGTTTTTCTCAGGTTTATTGAGCCGTTGGTAATACATGTAAATCGTTTGATTTTGTTATAATTTATTAAAAATAACTTTTAGTTTAGATGGACAGAATGAAATTTCTTCCTCTAAAGACGAATCAACAGATTACCACAATTATTTATAACTCTCGAATTTTTTTGTTCTACCCTTCCGTTCGTACAATGCCCTTTTACTTCTCAATTGCAAAATTGCTATTACCAATTTTGGTCCTAAGAAAAGTTTGAAGAAAGTTACCAATTAGCAAGTAACCACACCAGGCCAAATTTGCTGCAGCCTTCCACGTAATTTAAAATGTTGATACATTCTTTAATGAAAGCAGAATTTGTGGAGTACTTTCCCACGCATGAAAGCACATACACACACGCTTTTTATCTGACTAAAAACTGATAATCTTCCCTGTGATCTTAGATTTGCGTTATGGGAAAATACTATTCAAAACGAAAGCTATAATTAAAAGGATGAACCACGTTCATCGATCAGAAACATTTCGTAGATTACTTGGCAAGGTTTTTTGTCAACGTCAACAATTAAGACAATGTCAACAAATTACGATATATTTTTGTAGGCGGATGAATTTTTACAAACCGGATTATTGTAATTGTTTTCATTGCTTCTCGTGAATAATTCATCGCGATTAGGGGTTGCAACGTTGTGGAGATGAGCTCCACATTATCCCTCTTCGAGTATATGTTACCGCGAAAAAAAATAATCGAAAAAAAATATTTTTTTTCTAAACTGCAAACTGAACACATTTTTGTTTTGCGATATTATTGCTCGAGACTCCAAATCCAAAAGCTGGTTTAAGTCGATCGATAGATTTGGATGTGTTTTCCCATTGAAGTCCACCACAAAATATTTTCTGAATTTTCAAATTATGTGGGCCTTTGTAAGGCGATGTCAGCCTATAGTACGAATTGTATCTATCCTGATAAAAACAAACTCATATTTATCCAACGTTTTTGGAATAAGCATATCGTTTTTCAGAGCATGTTGTGGCGCAGCTGGAAGATCTTTAATAACCTGATCGGAGTCTGCTGGTTGTTGATCTGGTGCTTCCATAAAAAATTAAGTGATTGTCCATAAACTAGTTCTGCCGGGAAGCTACGTTAATTCTGAGTACCCAAAATCTTGATATATCATTTTTCACAAAAAATTTTGCAACTTTTGCGGCGGTAATATCCTTCATAAGATAACCTTCTGGCCATCTAGTGAAACGTTCTACAGCAGTTAAAATGTATACATATTCATTTGATAGCGGTAGTGGTTCAACTATGTCCAAATAAATGTATTCAAAACGAAATTTTAGACAGGACTGTACTCAGATGTTATCGTTTTTATTCATGTTGGGCCAAAAGTAACGATCCGTTTTTAATTTTAACGAGTGGAAGCAGAAAGTAATTTCTGAAATTCCCTGCCAGACTTCTGTAAACTGTAATTTCGAAATAGATTTTCGATGTATGTAGTGTTTTTGCGATAGTCAATTTCTTTATCGCTTGTTCGTGAAAGGATGTCAGCGACAACATTTTCTTTTCCAATATATTGGATGTTCGTTGCAAACTGGGAAATAAAATCCAAATGACGAAATTGCCGTGAACTTTGTTTTGTGTTGGTTATTCTCAACCTTCTACGAAATATCAAAACTGGTTAGCCGTTGTAGTGTATATGCGTGTATAAGTATATGGCGTATAACTATGTCTATCAAATGCTGAATATTTCGTTTCGACTAGTTGTAACTGTTTGGAGAAATATGCTAGAGGTTTCCAACAGCCATTTTTGTGTTGCTGCAAGACGGCTCCGACTGCGGTGTCCGATGCACAGTAGTAATACTGAACACTGCGTCATCTAAAGGATGATATATATAACGTGTTGCTTGAGCAACCGCACTTCTAAGCGAATGCCTCGCATTACACTAATTTGGCCAAGCAAAATTTCGATTTTGAACTGTTGATATTGATATCAAAATCAGCACATTTTGAAGTGTTGATATTGATATCAAAATCAGCAAGCCTTTCCTTGCAAATGTGATTGATGCACTTCTTCTGATTTCTAAGCTACAAGAATATCATCTATGTCTGCAAACACGAAATCTAGTCCTCTAACTACCTTGTTCATGAAAACGCTGCATAAATCAAAAGGCATCCACGTGAATTCGAATAAGCCAAAAGGAATGGTAATTGGAGTCTTAGCAAGAAGGTATTGCTATAGTAGCACTAGGTATTAATGATATGCCCTGACTAGAGAGATGTTGTATGTACGGTATAGGGTAACGGTCAGGATCGATGACGGTGTTTAGACACTGGAGAACACGATTGTTGGAATTTTCTTTAGATTAAAAACTAGCTAACTCAGTAAAGGATTAAAGTTTAGTCGATTTATATAGTCGATCGACGTCATTGCAGACGTGACAAAATGTGACAAACTCCTTGAGTCCACCACTGCAAATCGCTTACTAAGGCTGCGGACCAATTGTCGGGTAAATCAACTACTTAGATAAAAGTCGGTTTTTAGTATTTTTGTTTTATTGAAATACGCGTGCTTTTGTTTATTTTCAGCTTACTTAATCCGTAGATCACTAAAAAATTAACAATCGAAACGTTAAACATTTATTTTTGTGTACTCGATTTACCCTACTTTATGATAGGGTAAATGAATTTACCGAAAACTAACGTAAAATTCGTCTTTTACCCGTGAATTGCTCCGCAGTCTAAATCATAATTCTTTAATAAATGTTTACTATTAAAACCGATTTTCCGCAAACAATGTAAATTAAAAAGCAACAGTTTTTTCAAAAGTGTAAATTAAAATGCATTGAAGGTGCAATACTCTAAACTTGTCGTCTTCCGTATCACATTGATCCTAATGATATTTGGTCAATGTAGCTTTAAATTAATTTATAAAATCACTCTAAGAATTGTTTACATTATATCAACGTTGTCGACGAAGAAAACAATAGGTGACGCGTAAATGTCTATCCCTGTCATCGAAGTCATAATAAAGTATAATAAACCATTAGCAGGCCTGGACAGTTTCAACAGGCTTTAATCTTAAATGATAATGAATGTACTACATTTTAATACTTTTGAGTGGTTCTTATGTCCAATATCATAAATTTCACAACGAAATTAGATTTGTAAAGTCATTAAAAGCTTGACGAATTTTAACGTTTCACTGCAATTGCTTACTTCTTTAAAGTTTTAAACTTTCATTAATGACGTGTAAAGAATATTTGTAGTTAAATAAAAAGTCAACCTATTTCTCCTAATTAGTTGAAACGGAGCTCGATGATAACACCATCTCTGAAAATACAACATTTTTTGAATCTTGGTTTGAACCAATTTTGGAATTTTGCATTTTGCAAGATTGGAGATTATTGAAACGGATATTTTAAGCTGAAAAGACTGCAAAATTGCTAGTGGAAGGTTTGTATATCGGGTGCTGTCCATGTGGAAACGATCGCTGAAACTCCATTGGAAATCGTCAATGACGTTTGCAAAAACAAAAACGTGTCAGAAGTTGCACGATATTTTGCTATACTGAGAAAAATCAAGCTCATGTTGGAAAGGCCGATGAAACTTTAATCGGGGCCCTATGGGAACTCAAATTATTATACCCCTGATCCCACATTTAATATGACCTGAAATGCAGAATGGGACATCTCTACCTAGCCTAGGTATTAGCCCAAGTTAATAGCCTGCCTAACTACTAATACCAAATATTTTTATTTTTCATAGCAGATTTTTTCTACTAAAAGAAAGAGATGAGGTAACCTATTCAAGTAATTCTTGGCCAGCCGCCAGACCAGACCTAATACCACAACTAAAGCTAATATAAGAAAATGAATCGATTTTAAAGACAAACAGTTTTCAAACGAAAGCAATCGATTATTTCGCTTGCTTCGCAATTAATCTATTTTGCTATTTAGTATTCTGTGTATCTAGTTGGAAAACGGTGGTTAGGTGTATATACAGTGGATTTCACAGTATAATTTGATTCGGGATACAAAATCATTATACAGCAGAAAATTAAAATTAAATGGATACGATTTATTAGAATAACAATAGTGCTGGTGCAATAGGTCAAATAATAATGACTACATAAAATTAAACAAATCATCACACTTTAGAGATCATTCGATATTCTATAGATGCCCACATCCAATAAATAAATTGAATAAAATAAGAAAATCAAAAAAAAAAAAAAAAATGTTAATTCATGTTTTGATCATCATGATATATGTATATGTACATATGTATGCTGGTGTAATAAAAATGATCAAATCAGGCTTTTATTGATCAATCAAATCATTTTATTAAACAATAATTTAATTAAACATATAAGTTGAAATACATTGGTGGTCTAACAATAAATATTAAATTCTTCGCTATATAGCGTGCGTTAACATCAAATTCATGTCGCATAATTCACACAGCACGCGGTTTGAGCGCTCTGAACATGAACACACAAAGTATATGTATATATATGTATGTCTGTATAGTTTTATTAGAGCAACAATGTACTACACCACTTCCTAAAATATAATTAAAATCGCGTGTTTTTTGAATTTTTAGAATAGCGCATATATATAGTTTCTAGCTCATCGCGTATCGTAATAACTATATCCAGTATGTATATGTGCAACAACAAATATTTTATAATTTTTTTTTAGTTTCTTACACCAACAATAAATTTATTGATTAATGCAATTAAGATGTTAAAATAAAAAATCATGCAACAATTATAACAGTTGTTGGGTGTGTTTGTGTTGTTAAGTTTTTTTTTAGTTTTTTTAAAGTTTAATTGAAGTGCAAGGTAAAAGTAGTTTCAATGTTTTTTCTCCGTACTTTCGTTGTTGAATTAAATTAAGATATAATCATTTTTTTTGTTTAGTATATACTTATATATATATATATATATATATATATATATATATATATATATATATATATATATATATATATATACATAAGTATATAAAAAAAAATAAGATTTATAGAGGTGGTAAAATGACTCTGTCATTTTTTTCTTAAAACACATGCGGCGGCGCCGGTTGAAGATGAAGTTTAAAAAAAAAAAATCACTTTAAAAACCGATAGAATTTGTTGATCGCATGCGAGTTTGAATGAACATCGAATAGATTGTTGTATAGGTCAATTTTGATTTCCATGCCCAGTTTTGGATCAAGTTTAAGGTATAAAAAAGCTTATAAAAGTTTTAAAGAATAAATTGAAAGACTTTATACCAAATTTGTTATAACTGGACTGTAAATTTGAAGACACATATTCGAAGTGTTTTATTCCAGTTCTAATACAACTTGAAACCTCATTACATCAAATTATTGACCCCTGTGGGGCACACATGTCTCGTAAATCCAAATTGCATGAACATGTTTTCCAAAATAACCCTATATCCTTTGCTTGTAATATAGGAGGCGACTAAACGATAGGATCGCTGGGCTGACGACCAGCATCCGTAAGAAAAAGAATCTATTTATAAAGTCAACAAAACGAAAAATTGATACCGCAGGAGTGCCTATTCACGAGCATGAAGGAGTTTCGGCTGGAACTCGTTGCTTTTCAAGAAACTCGCTGTCCTAAAAGTGGAGACCATGTATCCCAGGGCTATATGTTGTTATACAGTGGAGATGGCCTTGGAAATCTTAAAGCTGGATTTCCGTTAAGCTGCAGGTAAAGGCTGTTTTGGATTTCCAAGCCGTCAATAACCGATTGCGTAAAGTTCGCTTACGCATAAAGATAGCCAGCCTGTCGATAATTTATACACATGCAGCCACAGAAGATAAGCCATCCCCAAGATAAGGACTCATTTTACAATGACTTACTAGTTTGAGTCTCTGGCCGTACACTAGGTCCACTGGGCTGTATTTAAGGTCCTCTTTGACACTTGCTCTTAAATGCCCAGTAAAATTATGGGTAACTCGGAGCTCCACTACTTGGTGTATTAGCTCGAGCTCTAAGCGAACTTTTTAATGTTTTGTGAAAGCGGTTTACCATTCCATTTGCTTGAGGCTGGTAGGCGGTGTTGCAAAATCAATGTGAACCTAGAATTTTTGTTAATTCGGAGAAGACTTTTGACTCAAATTGGCTGCCTTGATTTGTCGTAATTTCAAGGGGAACGCCAAACTTTGATACATACTGCTCGACGGACGCCTTAGCAATGGTGGCAGCGGTAATATCTGGAATGGGATATACATCAGGCCAACGAGTAAATCTATCAACGGTAATGAATATATAATGATTTCCTTCAGATGGTGGTAGCGGACCAACTAAATCCATGTATGTATATGTGTTGAAACAAACAGTTTGTTACCCAATTTTTTACATCTTGATTCAATTTTGGCCAAAAATATCGAGTGGAGCGAAGTTTCCGCGAAGCACGAATTCCCGGATGCGAAGGACCATGCAGTGAATCGAAAACTACACGTTGTATTGGTTGAGGAATGTTTGTGACAGTTTCTTGGAAACGAACGCTAATGGTCCCCAACTACCTTTGTTAAATTGTTGTAATACTGCTGCTACGGCAACATTTGATGCGTCAGATGTAATATTATACATAGTATTTTCTAGGGGGTGTGCCAATAATGTTGCATCAGCAAGTGCGCGCTTGACACTGATAAATGCGTTATTCATCAGGCCAAGAGAAGTTCTTAGCTGTTTTGGGTCGTTTTGATAACGTTGCCAATTGCACATGAATTGGTTGAAGAAATTCGACGAAACGTGGAACAAAGCGGTGATAATAATTCACCATCCCGTCGAATTTCTGAATGGTTTAGATTGAGGTAGGTTGTGGGAAATGATTTGTAAAGGAAATACTTGACCTTGTACAGTTTTCAGCTTATGTTGTACTCCAGATCAATGAGTCCAAAACTAAATACATGATCTATGGTTATATGGACAATGGTCCACCAGGTTTTAGTATGGGCCACTACACGAATGAAGAGGTTCAAATATTTGGGCTCTCTTATCACTCACGATAACAGTATGGGTAAGGATATAATAAAGCAGGCAGTCATACTTTGCATCCTCTAAGGCCTTTCAAAAGTTCGCTTTACTTGAACTGGGACTTAAGTGGCGTTGTATTTATCGCTGTCGAAAGGCGAAACGGTTTATCATTGAACCCAACGTGAGGTTCACTAAATATTTGTTATCCTAAAAAAAGAGCCAACTCAGAATTCTGGTTGCACTTTTTACGGACCACTCATGGGACTTGCTCATGATAATCTTTGTGACGATGGTTTGGAGGAAGTGGACGATTGTCTAAACTACCTTTGCAGCTGTCCGGTTTTTGTCGAAACCATAGACCCCAAGTGTTCTCTTACGGATCTTTAAACGTAGATCAAAGTTTTACAGTTTGCTGAGGTTACAGTGATCTTCTGCGAGTTAGAATAAATCCTCAAGGTTTGCACCATGGACCCATTTTGGCATTGAGTGCAGAACCTCTGTAGGTTCCAACCGTATAAATGAAATAAAACAAATAAATCACAAAGTGCATCATTCATTCACCATTACCATACGCATGCTCGTACCGACCGGATGAACTTCTATTATCAGTCGGTTTAAACATGGTCATCTCTAGCATTAAAGCTATGAACAGGTGCGGTAATCTCCTGCTTCAGCGAAACTTATACACATTTAATTTTCGATTACTTTGAAATTCAGAACTGCCTTTTTCCCCTGTGTCTTATGAATAAATCAAACACCAAGATTCCCGAGGGCATCTTTACTGTAAATTAACCTACAGCCTTAGTACGCATGGTTTTTGTTTTTCGGACATCAATTTTCTTGGAGAGCAACGAGTTTAAAGGGAAACTCTTTCATGTATGTGGTTTGACCCTCTAAGGCGATTGGTTTTCTAAGTGGCAATTTTTGGGGGTTCAGCCTATCGATCCAACCGTTTAGTCACCTTCTACGACAAGCACATGTAGTGGTTTGTTTCCGACTTAACGAGCCATGGATGTACTCCCCTTGCAGGTTTAAAATAACGTTCCGATTTATGAGGAACAATACCTTCATTAAACTTCCAGATATTGAAAAAATAATAAAGAGATATCAGAATATCATTAAAATTAAAATTAAAACTTTTACAAAATTCAGGTTTAACATTTCTTTTACAACTTAACAACAAAATTTGATATAAATGTTTAAAATTTTTGGGAAATTAAAATTTTTTAAAATTAGAAATTCTTAATTTAAAATCTAATTACATGAAATTTTAAATTTTAAAATTTTTTTTCAGATACCGGGTGTTTTTTTTAAACTGAAATTTTCAAATATCTCCGAAAATAAGCGCTCTACGATAAAAATGATCATTATCAAAATTAAATCATTCCGGAAGAGAAATACATTAGTGCTAAAATTAGGACCCCCGCCCCAACTTGGAAACTAAAATATTAACCCCTATTTTTTATTGCAGATTTCGATCTATCATGAATCGAAAAAAATGTTTCAAGGGTATCCTACGTACTGTTAGCCGTAGAATCCGAATCTTCAATAAAAATAGGGGTTCCTATTTTAGTTTCCAAGTTGCCCCCCATCCCCCTTACAAGGAGGGGCGGTGGTCCTAATTTTGACACTAATGTATTTCCCTTCCGGAATGATTTAATTTTGATAATGATCATTTTTATTGTAGAGGGCTTATTTTCCGAGATATTTGAAAGGTTCAGCTAAAAAAAAACACCAGGGGCCCTACTATCACTTTCGACAACGATTTTCGACGACGGTCGTTTTCCTATAGTAGGCAAAGGAAGAAAAAGGTAGACAATAGTAAATTTATAATATTGTTTTCCTTTTTCTTCCTTTGCCTACTATAGAAAAACGACCGTCGTCGAAAATCGTTGTCGAAAGTGATAGTAGGGCCCCTGGTATATTCAATGATATATCCAAATTTAAAAATTCGTTTCAGTGCGTGCACTTCATGCATTAATTTGACAAACTATCGTTTTAGAAAAATTTTCGGAGTTTTGAAAAGAATTCAGATTCTTTGTAAAGCGCAAAATTCTGTTTTATTTAAATGTTCAACTGAATGGACAAAATTGAAACTTCGTTAGGACGCGCAAAATAAATCAAACGAAGATATTAAAAATACTTTAAGATCTATTTTAATTTACAGCACAATGATTGCATAATTTCAGAATTGACCAATTGTTGAATTAAACAATTTCACATTTGAAATAGTTAATTGCTTTGAAATGTGATACAGCGCCGTTAGAAAAAAAAAGAAGTTAAGAACGACATATCGCAGTAATTATATCACAATAAAACAATTTATTTTTATTATTAGATTAACAATTATAGAAAATAATTTACAATAAAATAAAAAACTCGATAAAGCATAAAATAAAGAAGATAAGGAAGATACGTGTAATTATTTTTGTTGCGATATTATAAATCCATTTTATCTTAATTTGTCGTTAAAATGCTACTAAATGCTGGTATTTATGGTTTGCTGGTCTGAATCTGTGTGTACATGATTACAGCAAAAAACTTGATTCGTATGGTGGTTACTGTATTTTACATTTCTTATCTAGATAATTTATGCACACATAATGACAGCAATATTATTTTAGATAAGAACATGAATATATACAAGACTGATTTTTTATTTATTAATTTATAATTCAGGCCAAATCGATACAACAAAAATTTGCGCACGCAAATCAGGTTCTTGCGGTTATAGTTTCAATTTTAACACTTTTCCTAAAACCACATTTTTTTTCCCGGTTCTGTTCCGAATCATGTTTATTGAAAACCTGTCCACCGTCCTTGACCAGTCATAAATGCAGCCACGGCACGTAACACTATACACTTATAAACACTATCAACAATTAACGATCATTAATTAATGATACTGTGCATCAAAACAATAAATTAAATCAACACGAACACACTCGTTTCAATTCCAGTAAATAAGTCTGCAGTCATGTCTCTCGAAATAGTTTTAATTACAAGATTATGAAAGATAGATTAAAATTATTATATTTTTTGTTTTGTTTAATTGCAACTTTAATCACGCTATTTGTTTCCCGTCTCCATCCCATATATATACACATACATTTTTGCAGATCAATATCCAATATAAACATAGTTGTGAAAATAGTTTGATATCAGAAATGTATAATGCCGATTGTAATTTGGTTAGTGTCAATCATAATAATTTTGGTGGCCTCACAAAACGTTGAGTATCCATATTTTGAGTTGCCCGATCGTGTAGTGCGTGAATGTGCGCAAAAAACTCGTGTCACACTGGTAAATGCGCTCGGTATCGAAGACGGAAAATTTGATGAGATTAATGAAAATGTTGAAAGATTTGTGTTATGCTATTTCCGACGAACCGGTGTATACAATAAAACGGATGATTTTCAAAAGGATGTGGCCCGGCGTACATTTCGATTTTATGTTGGATGGCCACAGGTATATAGAAAAAATTTATTTGGTATACAATTTATTCGAATTATATTTATTATATCTAGATTAATTCTAGAGTTTGTCTATGCCAATGTGAAGAAGGCGATAATCCGGCAAAGAAGGCGGTCAAACTACTAATGTGTCTGCACGCAAATAATGATGACTCGGGAAATGTAATATTCAGTAACTCACACCATTCGATATTTTAATTGATTTTATTTTATGCTTGTATTTTGTATTGATTGTAATAAATTTTAGTAGCTTAACTAGTAATTAAATAGCTGCTATCTATATTTTATTTGTTAATCTAATAATTAATTAATCAACCGATATACATTATACAATGTTTTCGAGTATAGTCACGCGACATTACTATAGGTCCTCATTCTCACAGTTACTATATGATGGCTTAATAGAAACATTTTACTTATTTAACCGAACAATCTAAAATGGTGAGCTGTAAGATGGTGTAAAATATTACTCGAGACAAATTTAATTTTGAAAATATAGTCAAAATACTTGTTTTTTTGAGGTTAGAGATGTGAATAGCAAAACTCGCTCGAAAGAATCATTCTATTTCGCAAAAAATAGTGATCGAGTGAAAGCGTGCCAACAGTCCGAGATATACACCTTTTATGACATGTTTAAGACTAAAACATGTCAACCCGTTAGTTCCAAATAAAATTCTATGTTTTTAAGAAATTAATTTTCCACATCAATTCTATAAATTTTATCAAAATAAAAAATTTCAGGATTTCCAAAAATTTAATAAAAATATTTGAGATTTTGATGAGATGAATTTAAAGCTTTATAATCAAACTTTAAAATTTGATAAATCAGATGACTTCTAATTTTGATGAAATTATTATTGTTTAGTGAAAATTCTGAAAAAATGATTTCAGAATTTGATGAAATTTCTAATAAAATTTTGACAAAACCTCTTTCAGGATTTGAAAAATCTCCAAGTTTTGATGAACGTTTTTCCAGATTTTCATTTCATTTCAAAATTTCAACATAGTTCAATTGTTGACTACGACTAGAGGGTCACTATTCCCGGGATCATTTGATTCCCGGGAAACGGGAATTTTGAAATCTTATTCCTGGGATGTCCAATTTAGTTTTTGATGAAAAATTATTAAATGTCTTTTATTCTTGTTAACAACAGTAAGTACTATTTAATTCTAAAATGTTTGAAGAACACAAGAGCGTTTAAGGAACGAGCCGAAAGCAACGATCGGTTTTTAGTATCAAAAACTGGTTCGCTTTCTATAGATGTTTACTGAATAGTAAACAACGCATCTAACAGTTTCTCTATATTTGTTGTTGTGTTACCGGTAGTCTCGCAAATTTAAATTTCTTTTTTAGAGTACTCTTTTGGAGAACCTCACAAGAGGCAGGTTTAGACATGTTGGAAGCTGTAATCGTTTCGGCCAGGATTTCCTTTGAATTCCATATTTCTGTACTTTGCCGGTTTTCTTGCCCGTCATATTCTGCTGCTGTTTCCAAACCCTCATTTGCTGTGTAACCTGAGTCGAATTCCGATGTTTACAATAAATAATCTATCTGTTTATCACATTACCTGCAAATTTGGTAACTAAATGTTTTTGACGAATATCAGTTGTTGTTTCGGTTTCATCTTCCAATTTCAGGGTATGTAGAAATTTCAGCAGCGAGACAAGCTACTAATTCACCAAACATTTTAGGATAGCGTCCGCGAAGTGAGCAAGTTTGCATCAAGTCTTCCCACCGCTTCAATTGCCAATTTCACGGGTTTCAAAGCAATGTGCAAATCAAATACGACTTTGATATTAGATTCAAGTAGTAGATTAGATCCCAAATCAATTAATGTCGCACAAAATGCGTCGGTGGTGTTCAAAAACCGTTTCACCATTGCGCCCATACTATTCCATCTGGTTTTGCAATCCAAGAGCAAATTCAACTCTTTTCCATGTTTCTGTTTTACATGACGTTGCAAAATAGTATTTCACACTGGTGAAATGTTTCGAATCTTTTCAATTGCCGCACTCAAGTCAATATAGTTGTTCAACAATGAGATCATTCGGATTCAACTCATCGTCAGCGGTTTCAGAGCAAATCGGTTCCTGTTCGTGACCACTATCACTATAATGTCATCTATAGTTCTGTTCCGCTGTTGTATTACTACGTTTCATGTAAATTAGTGTTGGTGCTGATATTGGGAATATCGTTCAAATTTTATCATCGCTGCTTCTCCGTTGGTGATTGTTGCCATGACATCTGTCGGAGTAATCCCAAGATCATGCAGCTTGGCATCAAGAAGCTCCAAGTATTCTGATTAATCCCAAGTTGATGTAACACTGGTTAAAATGCACATTCACATTTAGGTATCATTGGTTTCTTACGCCTTCGGCTCTGCTTCTAGCTATGGAGTTTATTTTATCTCTGCCCCAGCTACAGTCATTCATTCTTAGCACAGCTTGATCAGTGGTGTTCCGCTTGAAATGTGTTGGGCCGTGGAACGCATTCGGTACTATATCGGGACATAGGTTAATTCTTAGTGTTTTCAAACCAGCTGTACCGGAAATTGACATGTTTAATGACAGGCTGTTGACTGAATTTAACTTTTACAAATCATTCGAGGTGGTTTACCCATCGAGAGACATGTGGTTCTCACCAAACTTTCTCAAGCGAATATCTGAATCGCTAGCATTTTTTTCAGATGGCTCGCTTTCTGAACAGGGTGCTGGCTTCGGTATCTGCTGTCCATCGGAACTTCTGGCAGTTTGGGTACTTACTGAAATATTTCTCAAGCGAAATTAATCGCGGTTACTCGCTGTGCCATTGCACCTGTTAATTTCGCGGTTAATGGTGAAAATATTATTTTCTGTACTGACAGTAAATCTGTCCTCAACTGCTTAAATAATCCTTTGACCAACTCTAAACTGGTGAAGGACTGTAAGAAATGTTCTATGCCGTAATAACCAAGTTACGGTCTCGTGGGTACCTGCGCATTGTAACATTGAAGGTAATGAAATGGCAGACAATTTGGCAAAAATTGGCTCACGTTCATGTTTCATTGGACCTGAACATGCTGCTACTTTCTCTCTTTACGCAGTGGTAAAAAAAAATCAAAAATGATGATCTACTTCATTAAAGCAAGCGTGATAATCCACCCCCACCTACCGTAAGGCGAAATACTTTATTAGTGAGCCTAGCTCGAAGTTTACTAATTACGCTCTTTCATTAAAAAAGGATAACTTAACAGTACTAGTATCGATTCCTACTAGCCATGGCCGTTTCAAGGGCCATATCCATCGCATATGCCGAGCCAGCAATGCCGTATGCGATGAATGCCTTGAAGGTGATAATGATAGCATACACTACATCGGCAGCTGCCCTCGTTTCGATTGGATCAAGTCTCATGTGTTTAATTCCAGAATGCGTGTGCGTGAATTGATTACAGAAATGAATGTCACATTAATTGTTTGTCAGAATTCAAAATGTGAATTACAGAAATGAATGTCACATTAATTGTTTGTCAGAATTCAAAATCAAACTCAATAAAAAATGCACATAACAATCGCCACTTATTTAATTCCAGAAACTTTAAAACTTCAGATTTTGATAAAATTTTCGATATTTATTAAAAACTAAAAATTTCACAATTTGATTTTGAAAATTTGAAAATTTTGAAAATTTCATGAGAAAAGTCCAATAATTCAAAATAGAATTTCTATTTTTTAAATATCACACGATAAAACGCAACAAAATTTTAGAATTTCAAAAAAAATTCGAGGCTGTTAAAATATCGTGGTAAAAATTTAGAAATTATTTTAAGTCAAATTTTTATAAAAATCTCACGTTTCGATAAACCGTAATTGAACTCAAACTTTTTTATTTCCAAAAAATTGATCCTAAACTACAACTCTTAAAATTTGTAAAATTATTAGGCTTTGTCTTTCATAATTTGCAGAACGACTAAATTTATTATAAATTTAATTTAAGAGAAAAATTTAATTAGATTTCAAAATTATACCAAAACTTAAAATTTCTTTCAACTTCATATAGAATTTGTTATAAATGTTGGCATTGTGTACAAATTTTAGAACTTTCTGACAATTTGCAATTCACAGCCTCAGCATAATTCAGTTGTGTGAAAGAAATTAACTTTCGGCCGAAATGCGATTATAATCAAAAAACCAACAAAATTTAAATTATTATAACTTAACCGCAACTTTCCCGTCATAATTTATATTTCTTGTCGTTATAATAGTCGTATGCTTTAATCCATAAATCTTCCCATAATACCATTCATCCTGTATAATTATATATCGTTAAATAATAAGAAAATTCGAAAACCAATTTAGCAGTTATTACGTACCGCATTCATAATCTCCAGCGCTATACATATAGCATATATTTTGACCCTATAAACACAAGAACTCGTAAGTCTTTGACTATATAACATGCAATAAAGTATTTAGGAATTAATTTTTATCTAACGTGGTTTTTGTAATATTCTGCTATG
The DNA here is from genome assembly GCA_951394425.1 of Tipula unca. Taxonomy (NCBI): domain Eukaryota; kingdom Metazoa; phylum Arthropoda; class Insecta; order Diptera; family Tipulidae; genus Tipula; species Tipula unca. The sequence goes on from OX596381.1 coordinate 200,220,721, forward strand.
GCTCTATGATTTTGTTATGTATGTACGTAGAATTGATGAAGACGGGCAGGAAGAAAAAAATAAGAAAGACAATCAAAATTAACTAATTTTGTATCGCTATTAGACAGTAGTTTATATGTATGTTGTTCTGGATGTTGCTGTATTTTATATTAACGGGTGTGCGGAATCTTTAATTTACTTTAAATAAAATATGTTCTGCGTATATACGAGTATGTATCTACATAAACATTTGAGATCGAGTTGTAAGATTTGAAACATCATTTCATTTGCTCAACACACAAGGTTAATCGATCTTCTAAAAAATATTATTAGATTCTATTTCACGATAGGATAAATATATTTTTGCTGAGCTGTTAGTTAATAGGAATTTTTTTTTTGTGTGTGTGTATCGATCGATTCGAACTTGTAAGACTTAATAAATCGTGATGATTAAGCTACTTAGGTTATGTTATGATGCGGTAAATTATTGTATATGTATATAAGAAAAGAGGGTCCAGTATATACGATTTTTGTTTTTTTGTGATGGATGTGCTGGATCGCACACGGTGTGGAAAATAATTGTAGTCTATAAGAAGACTATACATAAATTTAACTCCTATCATCATTAAATACTTCTGGTGATGTGATATGATCTATACACGTATAATATGTATGTATACATATTGTGTTTAGTCTGGATTTTAGTTTAGCATACAAAATAGTGGTTGTCATAATAAATTCAATGCGCTATATAGTTAGAGATATGGTTATAAAATTTATGGGAACATATTTTTTTTTCTTGTATATATGCAAAAATATTTTTATGTTTTGTCATCGTCATGAGATTTATATTTTCCGAAAATCATATAATCTGATTGTTGTTTGGTGTATAAATACATAAAGGAGGGGACGGCCAACATAAATCATACAGGTTATGCAATTTAATTTTATTTCTCTGCGCAGTGTTATTAAGCCACCAAAATGAAATAGTCAACGGATTGTGGATAACTATTGAAACATCCTGCTGAAGTTAATATTGTTTAAACAATTATAGATCACCTATAGTAAAAGTGGAAGCATTAAATTCTCATAACGGATGTGACTTTTATCTTAAAATTTTCTTGAGAATTTATTATTATTATTAATAAAATGTTTAGGATTAGCCGGTCTATTAGAGGTATTTACATTATTTAGAAACATTTGTCCAAAGTTGTCCTAACTTACGTGCTGTTGACCAGCTGGCAGGCAAATTAATTTAACCGACTCAACCTGTGTATATACTTAAGGCGGTTGGTTCAATGTGCTTTAAGAGTTCCAATAAAAGGTTTCATTTTGATATTTTAAAAAAAACGAGAATTATTTTTTATTTACTTATTACTTATTTCATTGTAAAGAGGAAGGTGTGCCATTAACATTTGAAAACGATATCAGCCAAATGGCAGCCACGGCTATGCTTGCAGCACCATATCCTTTTTATGAAATTTTCCATGATCAATTCGCACATTGGCAGCTGTATGTACTCGATAACTTCACGAATTCCATCTTTAAGACCTTATCTTTCACAAGGCCCAAAGAAAAAACTCTAAAGGAGTTAAATCAAAAGATCTCGGTGGCCAATTGTGATCACTTCTTCGAGAAATAACACGGTCAGGAAACTTTTCTTGCAAAATAGCGATTGTCTCGTTGCTTGTGTGGCACGTAGTGCAGTCTTGCTGAAAATAAACGTCGTCCACATCATATCCAATTATATTATATCCAATTCCGGCCTTAAAAATTCATTAATCATAGCTCGGTAGCGCAATCCATTCACCGTAACAGTTGCACCAGCCTCATTTTCGAAACAGTAAGGTCCAATCACACCGCCAGCTCAAAAACCGCACCATACAGTTGAGGATGGAGAGGTTTTTCAACAATCATTCTTGGATTTTCTGAGCCACAAATGCGACTATTATGCTTATTAACGTAGCCTTCGAGGTGGAAATGGGCTTCACCACTGAATATGATTTTTCGATGAAAATCCGGATCATTTTGATGCATTTGAAGGACCCAATCATCGAAGATACGACATTTATGGTGTTGTTTGAGCTACAGCAGCAATGTTCTCAGTTGTTCTTGAGCGACGCACACGGCTTCGATTGTTCACATCACTAACTTGTCCCAATGTTTCCACCAGTTTCACTATTGCCGCCCGAGAATGTGCTTCACGGCGACCGAAAAATGCTTTAGTTTTGCAAACTGCGTAGTTTTTACTTGTCAAATGTCAAAAGATGACATCTTCAAAACTGATAGCTGCCCAAATAGCAGGCTATTCAAAATGAAACCACTTATTGCAAAAACCCTTTATATAAAAATGATTCCCTATTTGCCTTGTTCCTGCCATAACTTGAGAATGACTTTACCGATTTCATTCCTCTTTTTTTAAAAGTTTCCTATAATACATATTTTGTAGAAGGTTCTTACGAAATGAAAAATTAAGAAAATTGGAAAATTTCAGATAACTTATAACGACTAAATTAAGGTACTTGCACCAGTAAGGATAGTTGGGTAAAAATTAAGTAGACTGTGGTTTACAATTTAATATGTATGACAGCGTAGCAACTAAAAAAAACAGTCAGGATTTTGCTTACTTCAAAAAAAGGGACACCAATTAGACATATTAACTTAGGTCGCAAAATTCAGAGTGATGTAAGTCATAGATATATACGAGCAAGTCAAACTGACGAGCAACGCGAATAACAATGAACGTTGTGTGCCCGTATTGCATAGCATTTAAGTTTTAAAATGGAGCCCCTGGATTGTATTGCGACAGTAGAAAAGTCAAATTGATGCCATTGGGACCGCCACCAGAGCCACTACATTCATTGATTTCAGGAAATAGGCCACATTCTAAACATTGAATCATATCCAACAATACAATGATTGCTTTCAAATGACGTCATATGGTGTAAAGAACGTTGGTAGTTACGAATACCCAAAGGCAACCAGAAGTGAGGGAGTTTACAGAAGTTGATGAGGGAATGGCAGTGCTGCAAATGTATTTTGCTAGCCACATGGCAATACAAACACTTCGCTATACAATTACCTATATTACATCTATTTACCTTTGCAGATACAGGGTTAAATATATCATCGAACAGGTTCCTTATTGCCAACACCGGATAGTGACTACACATTTTTACAAATTAATTTTATGGGCGATTCAGCAAGACAAGCCGATCAGCGTTGAGCGCACAACAATTCGGTGAAAACAGCAATTGTGGAACAAACATTTTTCCATCAACATAACGAATTGGTTGCATTATTCAAAACCGAATTAGACCGGATGCCATCTGACAGCCACCAAATTGTAGAAAACCGGGACATTATTTTACATTAGCGGAACGATCAAATATCGCGTGTGTCAACGTATGGGATTGCTAGAGAATGACAATCATTATGGGACCACACTCTCCAAGATGCTGGGATTTCGTCAAATATATTGCATCAGATGCGTCACAATGAAGCATTAATTTTAATTTAAGACATGTGCTTAATGCTTACCAACAAAGAATGAATGATGACGCTCAATCGCCCAATGCATGACGCATTTCAAGAGTTGAGACGCGAAACCCAATACGACTCCGAATTATTGAGAGAAACCGTTCAAAGAAACGTTCTCCTTTTAAATCAATGAAACTAGTGAATGATGGAACTGGCGGAATTTTTTTCTTAGCTGCACCCGTAGATGCAGGTTTTTAATATCATTAATTTTGGCCACGATTTCGCTAATATTGCAGCTACCTTGTTAGAAGGCGGTCGAACAGCTCATTCACGTGCAACTTTTCGAAGAATTCTGCGATGGCCAAAGTGTTGCAGCAAACCAAATTAACCGTTTGGATGGATGCACAACGGCACATAAAAACTCTTTGGAGGCATTAGACCGCATGATGCAAGATTTACGAAACAACCAAAACCGGTTTATGGCAACGAAATGAATTTTCAAATTCAAAATAAGACAACTGGCGAATTGCCAACATACAAATCAGTTGATATCGTTACTAACCAAGATGATGTTGTCAACTAACCAATGGAATTTTAAAATTCTCTGGAATTGCCTGGATTACCACCTCTTTATCTGCAATTAAAAGTCGGACCGGTGATCATTATATTGCGGAACATGAACCGGCCACGTCTTTGTAATGGCACCCGGCTTGCAGTGAAAAAATTAACGAACAATGTAATCGAAGCCACAATTTTGACATGCCATTCGAATTTAAACGGTTAAAAGTGCGGCTTGCATTTGTTATGTCGATAAATAAATCGCAAGGGCAGTCGTTAAGTGTTTGTGGCATCAATCTGGAAAATTCATGTTTTTCAGATGGCCAATTGTATGTCGCCTGTTCCCGTGTCGGAAAACCATTAACACTAACACCGTTTAAAAATATACTGGGTATTAATGATAATCGATGTTTAGCGACAAGTAGATCATTCAAAATTTGTATGTTGGCCACTGTTGGCCACTTAATATAATTCTTGACCGTTTTCTAACTTCCTTTGAAATGCAATTCGAAACATTCTTTTTTTAATTTTTAATCGAAATCATTCTAAAGTCGTTTAGTGATTAAAAGCAACGAGAGTGCTAAGGGTCTGTAACTATCATATAATAAAATTATTTACCTTCTTCCACATAAGAATTATATTTTCTTCAATTCCCATTTTAACGTTTGAAATAACAAAAAGAAATAATGTCAGACCTTACACCGCCAATCTGTAAAATCGGAATATTTTTAAAAATCAAAAAAATCGATCTAACTAATCTGAAAAAAATAAAAAACAGCAACAAAATTGATCAGATCGATCTGGGCGCAGATAAGAAATAGATTTTTAGTACTCAGCTCGATCAGATCGGTTAGATCGGAAATAAGAAACATAAGGTGGTCTAAGAGAATACAAAAACTTGTGAGGCATCTCCCTCCCCAATAGAACGAATCTCACCAATTGTAAATCTGGCTGGTTCCAGACCAGAAACTATACCTCTACTCTTTGTGGATTTCAAACGCGCATTCATTCCGCATCCAGTGGAATCCCATTACAAGACTCGTAATTATCTTGAATACGCAGATGATATAAGCCTGCTACAAAACATAAGTACGCCGACATTCGGCAGAAACTACAGAACCTATCAGACCTTGCACAAGAAGTCGGGCTCAAAATAAACATTAAGAAAACAAAAGGCCTGAACACAGGCTGAACACACACATTGCACATGAACCGGAAAAGCAGAGAATAAACCGAAAAATTCATATATCTTGGTTATCAGAAATCAACCAACGTATCAACAAAGCAAGAAACACCTTCAACATGCTCCATAAGATCTGGAATGCATCTGCCTTGTCAAGAAACACCGCAAGGTACAAATGTTCAACGCCTGTGTAAAATCAGTACTATGAAATATGGATTTATTTATTCTGAAAAAAGTCTACAAATTTGACTTGAATACTTACATTAACATAATAAACATAAAACATTAAAAAAGTGAATTCCAATTAACATTAAAATATTTTCATGTTGGCGCATAATGTTGCTTTATAATCTTAAAGAGATCTTTAATTAAGCAAAAGTCGAATAGATGGTCAATTTTATCAAAACTGATGGTCTCTCAAATTCCTACAAGTAAAATATTTCCAACAAAACCTATTAAAGGCTCTCATCTATTATCCAGTGTTGTCATGCGATAGGTTTTACATATAGTACGGTAAATCTTGGTCGTAATACCACCCATCAGCGTATAAACTTTTTTTGAATATTTTCAATGTTACGGTTATGTCGTCAAAGGACACCAGAAATTAACAGCACATTCAAGTTGAGATGTCACGTAAGCGTAATACAGGACCTTAATTGTCTCGAGATCATAAATATCCGTCGCCCACCGCTTAATAAAACCAAGCATCGAATTAGCTATAGCGATGCATTGCTCAACCCCTAGGGTTTTAATTTCGTATACTTTTTGTAAAACTATGGCCATGTATTAGAAATTGATGTATAACAGGGTTAACTTTTCGATGGAATGATAAACTTTTACATTTGTTCATGTTAAGGTTGAGACGTTTAGACTCACACTATTTAGCTAGATGGTCGATGTCTTCCTGTAGTTTGTTGGTCTCAGCGATGTTTTCGACAGTTCTGTAGATTTTGATATAATCCTCAAATATTAATACTTTAGAGTGCTGTATTACATCAGTAATGCCCTTGATGAAAATTATAAAGATCCAAGGACCAATATGGGAACCATGTGGTACCCTTGAGGTAACTTCAATTATTTGTGATCTTCTATTTCCAAGCTCAATATACTTAATGCGGTTGCTCAAAAATGATTTAAACCAGGCAACAAACTGTTTGGAGAAATCGAACCTATATAAGCGTTCCAATGTTTTACAATGACTGATGGAGTCAAGGCTTTCTCAAAGTCAGTATAAACTACTGTTTGTGTTTGTGCTGGTAAATTCAATGATTTGTTGATGTTGATCTTTTTGGCATGAAACCGTGCTCATACTGTGAGATAAATCGAGGAACCAATGTTCTGAATGAGTTGCACACTACCAACCAGTTCAAATAATTTGGGCATTAAAGAAATTGATGTAATCCCTCTATAACAAGAAACATTATTTCATACTTATCGATGTCTTCCGGCTTATAAATTGATTGAAAAACTAAGCAAGTATGTTTGATATAACCTGCGGGTCACAAGATTTATGTTCCTTAAATGTGATACACACTGGGTAGCCATTAATTTCACGTTTTTCTTTAAAAAAGCTCCAAAAGTGTTTTGGATCCTTTCTTATTTTTTCCTCCACATATGGCTAAAGAAGGTTTCATACTTTATAACCCAAAGTAACGCTCGAAATGTTGGTTACACGCAGTGAATTTATGTTTACTTCTCTGGTTTGGCCAAAGTAGCGAGAACAAATAGTGATATACCCTTGAAAATGATTTTATACAATTGCTCAACGTTAGCATCTATGTTGCTGCTGATAAGTTCCTTCTTCCGGTTAATCAGCTCGGATACTATGGCTATCGCATTCCAAAATTATTTCAATGGCTCGGTGGTTAATTTAGTATCTGTAGCAGCTCGAATATTCGACTCACCGATATTCGACTCTGCCACAAACAAAACAATTAGTGAAATTCAAATATAAACCAACTTATTTGAATTAAGCGTTCACTAACCCCATCACATATCCATCTATCCAACCACCACTATCTAATAACCGAACCATTACTATAAAACATTTATAGTAAAACAAGTCGCCATCTAACAACATCACCACGAACAACAATGTTCGGTGATGCAACACTAATGCATAAGTGCAATGTCGACCGCCGCCGGCGCATCTGTTCCCTCTCCAAAATACGACACGTATTTTGGAAGACGAAGGCGACGTCACAACCAAAACAAAACAACAACATTTTGCGTCCATTGCGATTTCAAACTCTAAAAGCGACACAAGTGTTAGTGGTGGTGATAAATAAATAAATTGGAAACCAAAAATTATATGTATACAAAAATAGTTATAAATAAAATATTTTTAATAACAAATTAAATAACAATTGAATTAATAAATAAATAAATTATATAAATTAACGAATTATTTGAGTGTGTACATTTGTTTCATTTTGAGAAGTTCGGATCACACCGAACAACAAATATTTAAAATAGGAACTTAATCCTATATATCATTAATAACGAATGGTGATGGTGATTCATTTACTTCAGGTGTAAAATACGGTCTAGACCATTATATATGTATCTGGCAAATTTGACTTAGATTTATATCAAAACCAGTATCGATAAAGAAACACTCTGCGGTAACATTTAATCCATGACCAGTTAATAGATGGAAAATTAAAATCCCCGTGATTAAAATGGTGTCTGATAGATTAGCAGCATTATTGATTTCCATTGTTGTGTCGCAGCAGGCAGCGTAAGATGATATTGGTGATTCAAGTGGAATATATACCACGTAGAGAAAAATTGTCTTTTTGTTGATTATAATTTTAGCACATAATTGCTCGACAGACAGGTTGGATATTTCAACTAACTCACTTGATAATGATGCATGGACGACTATTATTTGGGCATTGAGGTAGTATTCTTATAGTTGATTGTAGGGTTGAGTTCTGATTGGGGCTGTATTGGATCCAGATTTCACAATGACATGGTAGAAGTTCCGTTGATTTGCAGTTAAGGTGCAGGTTCGTATATTAACGAATACAGTGGTCCCCTTCAATCGGTGAATAAAAATGTATAGGTTTGTGGGTAAAAAAGGTTTTTTTTTTGCTCCCATTCAAACTCTTTTACAAGAAACCCATACCCGGCCATAATTTAGATGTTATTGCCGCTTGAAAAGACTCTTCCGGGTTGTTAATTTTATATGATACGTAATCGTATTTCACTCCATTAGATGATTTTGGATTGATTTTTTGTACGATCATTTCATTCGTGGGTGTTATCTTGTCCAGTAATTTATGGAACTGTTCCTCTGGCATAGAGAGATGTACTCGCGCGGCAAAGAGCCATGACTATTGATGGTGAAGTGCTATTTGTACTGTTGGCTGGAGGTGATATGGTGCTTACAACTAAAATTTCTGGAAATGCTGTTACAGGAAGTGGCGTTGGTGTTGTAACCACTAGTGTTAAGTTTTTAAGTGGAAACATACACAGAAATTTAGTAAACGACTTCAGGTATTTGTGAACAAATGCTTCTGGCCGAATATATTCACAAACATATAACTTCTGCGGCAAACGAAACAAATCGACATTGAGAAGGAGATCAGGAAATGGAGATGGATAGGACACACCCTGAGAAAGGGACCAAATGATAAAACCAGGTTGGTATTGGAATGGAATCTGCAAGGAAAATGAAAATTGAAAGGCCAGCAGTGACCTGGAAAAGAACGGTGCTAGATGAAGCGGAACATCTCGGGAAAACACGGGAGTGAGCTAAAGACAGTATCCCCAAATTGAGATACAGGAATAGCAATGCTGTAAGCTTCCGTGATTCGAACGTGATTTGGTCAATAAGACAGTGATTATTTATATACAAATACTATATTTTGTTAAACTATTATTGTGTAACATCCCAATTACATGCAATATTTTTTTAAATCATAAAGAATATATTAAAAAATCATTTTTTATCCGATTATATCATTCACTAATCTTATTTGATGATGAGACGTCGGCTTGAATACTCGTACTAATCTTACGCGTTTGTAAGCCGTGTGTACATCAAATAATACCACCGCGTTTATTTTTTTGTATGTATACATATTACATAGAGGAAGAAAAATAATTATAGATCAATCATAAGGTTTATTGCCAGATAAATTTCTTCCTCTTCTCTGAAATACAAATTGCTAGGCTCCGGTATGTATATATAGCCAACATAAAACCACACACAATTAAATTATAAATAAATAATAGAATAATAATTGTTCCTATTGAACACCGATCAATATTATTTTATACACAACATGTAAGACGTAATGCCTCTAAGAAAGACAGAACCGAGAAACAAAACAAAAAAAAATTCTTTTGACTAAAGATTCCATAATTTCTTTGTAGTTATATATCTCATCTTCATTTCATCTCCTATATTGGATTTTTTATTTTTGTGTTTTTTTTTTATTCAACATTTTATTTCAATTACAAATAGTTTAGAGAAGAAAATAATTATAGGAATTAAATTTAATTATGTTTCATGTATATGTACTCTTGGCTTAGACTGCCAAGTGTTTTTGCTTGAATTGAATTTCATAAGAATTTTCGCTGCATTCGCGTACTAAAATGGATGGGCATTTTTGGTCATAAAATTTATTTAACCTGTCTCGGTGCAAGTCTACATATATACACAATTTGTTCGTTTACGTAATTTAACAAATTGTGTCATTTTGTCGTTTGCGATTGCGATTTCACGGAAATAAACAGATATGCGATGGAATCACGTTTCAATCAACATGTCCCAAATTAAATTTTATTAATTTTAAGGCCTAATTAACAATAAATCAAAAATTCCTGATTTATCATCAATCACACGGCTCGAATAACAGTAAAAACTACTTGCATATAATGAATATTCAGTAATTTTTCAAAAAAATTTCATTTTAGCACTTTGCCATAATAAATTTATATGCGCGTTTCATGTTTCAAACTCGGCCCCAACACAACAACAATATAGCAAAGCAAAACTCAAACTTGATTTTTATGTTAATCAAAATTATTCGTCGTAAAATTAAACAGATGGCGTTTACTACTTACTTAAATATAATATATAAGACGACCGACGCATGTGAAACTTAAGACGTATACATAATATACCAAATATATATAAAAATGTCAAGATGCGAATTCTTATTCGTTTCAAATTATTATTGCAAAGACGATCAAATTTTTTTTTTTTTTTTTTGAGCTTATAAATAATACGAATTGAATTGACAAAATTTTTGTGATTTCCGGTTCCATTTTAATGATCGTTTATAATATTTGTATGTACATACATACATATGTATGTAATGTATGATGAAATATGTATGTTGAAGGTGAAATCAATTGGTGGTATCTCGTGTTTTTGATTAAGATGACAGGTTTTTTATGGCAATTTAAAATGGATTTCAATATACATTTTTATCATTTTGTGATCTTATTTTTACAGCATTAAATATTGTGAACGACGATTTAAGCGGAAACACTAAAAACTTTCCATTCGATTAAAATAATTTTTTTTTTACACAATGCTTTCACATAAAACAATCTAACCTAAACTCATGCGATTGAGATGCAACAACCCATACCTGTATATGGCAGTCATTGACAATGCTTAAGAAGATGGGAGTATTATCTTAAGGGCCTTAACTGGAGGAAGGTGGAAAGGCCTTAGCCGCCACCTTCCTAATAATCATGAGGGAGAATCCAGGACCTGCTCCGTCCTTCCGAGATGAAGGGGATGGGGCACTGGGGTCACGTAAAACTGGCAGCCTGTGCCGACGAAAGGTCGGTGACCCTCTACAAAAAGGCGATAGGCAACCTGGGTGAAGTCTGGCCTTGGGCCAAATTAGAAGTAGTTACGAGGGAAGAAATTCCCTGCTGAACTAGGGCACGAGCGTGGATTCCTGCGGAACCAAGTAATTCGAAGGAGATCCTGGAAATGCTGCAAATCAGCCATCCGGATCAGATCACAGATCGGCCATTATCATCCTCAACAGAAACCCCCTAGGTGCCCTGGCAAAATCTGAAACTTGATTTGCTTTCTTACGCTCAAGGTTTACAAGCGCGATGAAGCCGACAGATCTGGGGCATCTGCAGCAGGTGTGGATACCATTTTGGGAGTCCCGCCTGCTGTCCGGAGCACTCCTGAAGATACTCAGGAGGCATTATCCGTTGACTCGGAGATGTTAAGATCAATGGGGCTGCATTGTGCTCTCTGAATGGACGACTCGCTGTCAGATGCGGAGTCTGATTCAATAGTAGTGGAGGTAAGCACTATCTAAAGCTCAAGGTCCTTCAGCTCCATCACTGTGAAGCTGCTTCTGTGGCCGTTCTGCTCAAAGTAGAATCTGAGTGCATATTCATGGATTGAGTCAGCGATGACCGGGTACTGGGGCTCACAACTCCCAACTACAAAATATTGCATGCGATAAATGAAGGTAAGATACGTTCCTGCATTCACGCTAGAAATAATTTGAATATTTTTATACTAGCACCAGGTAGGTTGGGCAGTGCAATACCAGAGGCTCAAAGACGAACGAAAAGTAGGAGTCATCATGAGCAGTGATGTTTTTGCGAATCACTCAATTTGGGAAAGAACAAATAGCAACACGCCAGGTGAGTTACTCCTTGATTTTATTTTAAGTAAGCCAAGCTTCATTAATAAAAACAGACAAGAAGTGCTAGAAATCACACTATTGTCTCAAATTTTATTACGGAGAGAGTATTGAGCTGGAAAGTGTCCAAAGACCATTCCTTTTCCATCGTTATCTCCAGTATGAAGTGGAGGCAAAACCCACTATAGTAAACCATCCTACTTTTGGACAGCAAGCTAAGCTGGAAACCAAACATCGTAGAAAAAATAAAGAAAGCTACTGTAGCGCTCTACACCTGCAAAAATGCCATTGGAAAGAGATGGGGTATGGAGCACCACATAGTACACTATAGTTTTACGTCTCAGTGGTCAAACCTATACTGCTGTATGGAGTTGTCGTTTGGTGGCCTGCATTAAAAATGATGGCTAACCTAACACTCTTGACGAAAGTTCAAAGAACGGCCTGCTTGTGTATAAGTGGGGCCCTCAGAAGGGCTCTTTAATGGCTGCAATAATTTAATCTGATTTCGTTGTCTCGTGGTTTGTAGAAATTCTTATACGGCTAACTACATTTACGTTTTGATTCATCTTGCCATGGTTTGTATTCAATCTCGTAGTTATATTCATCTAGCTCCAACAACCAGCCGATTAACCATGAACTTGGTTTTGGATTTTTATTAAGCTAAACTAATGGACGATGGTAATGATAATGATGAAACCTTTGATGAGTGGCCCAAATTATGGCCAAGAGTTCGGATACCTGCAGTAGTAGTTTGGACGATGATATAACAGAATTTCGTAATATATTGTAAGCTTCATCGCAATGAGTGTTCCCATTCAAACTTAATATTTTTACGCAATAATCGACTCAGAGGTTCTGAAATGTTAGAGTAGTCTTTGATAAATGTACGAAAATAGCCCGAGCAACCAAGAAAACATCTAATTTTACCAGTTTTTGGGATAGGATATTTCATTATCGCACTTACTTTGGATGGGGTTTAATACCATCCTTCGTCACATGTGTCCTAAATAGCAAATTTCGGTTCTTGGAAATTGACATTTGTTAGGTTGTAATTAGATAATCGTAAACATTTTAAGACATCGACCAACTTTGGATTGGGATCTTGAAGGTCATAACCGTAAATTACTACCTCGGCAAGGTACACAAAACATCTGAGACCGCGTTTAGTCCTAACACCCTTTAAACCGAATGGTATTCATAAAAATTGAAAATGACCGTTTCGTGTGCTAAACGCTGGTATTTTCCTCATCATCAGAGTGTAATTGAACCAGTTGATAGCTGGTGGCCAAATCCAAGGTTGTAAAGTAGGATGCTTTAGCAAAGGATAAAATTGTTGTTCAATCTAGATGTCCGCTATCACTAAACGCCATTTTCGGTCGCCAACATTTGAGTTTTTTGGAACGATTTTTTGATATAGATACTTTTTCTTTCTCATTTAGATGAGTGAAACTTAGAGTTTGGCTTATTTAACCTACCTTCTACGTTTGGATTCCATGTTTCAATATTGGAAACTTCATAGGCACTAACAGATTAAACATTTATTCTTATCTGACCGACATTAACCGCATAATCATTTGTGTTAACTCAACTTATGGGAATTTGGTTATGAGCAAAATTCACTATTGAACTGGCAGTATACACTCCATTCGTCTAATTTCTTGTGAAAGACAGACATAATCATTGTAAGCTTGATATGGATTAGGGACATATATAATTCTTTCAAATCGAGAAGGAAGTGTATTGTTATTAGGGATTCTTAGCTCAACAACTGATTTTGGTAAACTACAAAATGGTAACTGATGTTGAAAATCTTGAAACGAAAATTGTAGATTAGGCACTTAAGCACGGGATGACAATCTGATTTTGGATTAACTGAATTTTTTATTATACTGACATCTGCTCCAGTGTCAATAAGGAAGTATAATATGGAGTTTTCGAATATGTCCATTAAAAGATATATATTTAGCATTGACGGAATTAGTGCTTGATGACTGGCATAATATTTTTGGGTATTTATTAGACATGGCTTGATTGGCTTGAATGTTTCCATTAAGTTTCCATTTCCAAGCAGAGATATAAAAAAGTACATTTTGCTAAATTGTTTTGTAGATAATGTTATAATGTTCAAAATTCCCGCCATTTAATTCCAAACATTTTTCTATTAGTTTTACAAAATTAAACTCTATCTCAGTTTCTGAAATATTATTTCTAAAGCTTAATGTTATTCCTTCTTTCTGCAGTGGTAGGCCGAATAAAATATGCTAAGACTTTAACTTTTCCCCATAAATATAAATCCATGCAAGTTAAATCTGATGAGCGTGCTGGAAAGAAGTTGGACACCACACACCAAATTAACAATTAAATCAAATTAATTTGCTTTAATGAATACCAATTTCTGACGATATTTATCAAACCATACATTTTACAAAAAAATTAAGCAGAAAGTATTTATTTATATCTGCTTAAACCAGTCCAAAATTATAGGTTTTACAACAATACCACTAGACGTCCCCCTCGATACTCATCAATTTATATTCTCTCTATTTCTCTCCTATCTTAGCACCGTTTAGGAGATAAAGGTAATGCATTTTATTTAAAAGTCACCCTGTAGAAGATAAATCCTGTTTTTAGGCTTTCTCAAAAGCGAATGAATGGAAAGGTACTGAATTTCCTCGCGAAAATTTAACCACAACCCTGTGAGCCACTAAGTGAACTTGGTGCCACTAAGTGATTATCCCAGTCATTATTAAGGCCAAAACACCTAAAGGATTTGTTTCATGCCTTTTGGTTCGTAATAAGAGAACAAGAAATTGCCATGTACTTCTCGCTCGCCTTAAATTAAAATCACAAGCCCAGTAGGATTTGATCAATAAAATTCTTACCAATTCAACTTAGAATCTAATTAAATTCTTATCGACTTCTTCGTTTAAATTTAAATATTGAAATGAGCTTGGCAAATCTGACTTGAAAAATTAAAAATATTTCATGAAAACAAATTTACAGAATTTGAATAGTGGGTTTGTGTACAATTTTCATAAGACTTCAGAAGATCCACTTTCAATTTTCTTAAACTAAGTTTGACAAAACTTTGTATATATTCAGACATTTTAAATTCCAAAAAAATATTGAATATCGCAAGACACTTTTAGTTTAAATATAAAATTTGACTCAATGTTTGAGCTTTTTGCTCTAGTTCAAACTTCTCGACTCTAACCTTGGCAACTTGCTATAGGCAACCTTGGCCTTAGTGCTTCCAATTGTTACAAATCAAAACTCGTCACATTTGAAAAATGTTGAATGATTCAGATATAAAATTTAAAATATTCATCTGTCACAAATCATACAGTACCCATTGATCCTTTTTTAAATTGAATTCCTTTTTTAATGTTTAGTACTAGACTAAAGAAAAATTGTACGGAAGACGATTTTTCTTGTTGTTGTTGTTGGACAAGATATAGGTTGTCAAATATTTGGAAAATGCGCGGACATGGTATTTATTTGTGCCAGTCATATAAAAACTAGCTATCGGATAATTATGAACGAGAGCTCATTTTTTAGGTAAAAGTGTGACGATTTAGAAAAAAATATAAAAATTGAATCACCTTTAAATTCTTTCCTCTTTAAATTCCTCCTTTAAATTAGGACGACGAACCAAAAAAATTGGATTTTCTAAATTTTCACTTCTACGTCCTCAAACCTGTATACAACCTGAAAGTAGTGGAACACATATAGTTTGCGTTTGTACAATTCATCAAAATGTCAAACCAATTATTTACGAAAGTTATAACCATTGAAAAGATATCGCACTACACAGATTGTTTCAAATTTATATTATGTGGAAAGTGAGTACAAGAATGCTGAGGTACGATTTAACCAGTGGGTTTCGACCGATAGATGCAACTTGGAAAGTTACTCACAATCGCTAGATGAATTTCTGGATTATTTACTAACTAGGCTGAAACGTCTGATACCACATTACTATATATTTCACTTCAACAGGCCAACTTCATCAAACAAAAGAAATTTGAGTTGAAAGATACGCGGAGGTACTTGTTTCATTGGTTTTGTGATTTTGCTGAGAACTATTCATTTATTATGCAAAATGCAGGACAAGGTTAAGCACAAAAAATTAGAAGGAGAAGTACGCCACTATACAGCTATATTATTATATCCGATTGTCTTATCACTGTCTTCTGATAATTTAATACTGAAGAATATAAATCAAAACTATAGGTGCTTGCCAGTAGATTTGGAAATTTAAATGTTGAAAGAAACCCACGCGTTTTATGCAGTCTTCCCTACTGTGGAGGATGTTTCAAATTTGACTAATGCACACAAAAATTGAGTAGAGATCATATATTAAAAAATATTTCGCAATATTTTTTTCTTGTCGCCACAATTTGACCTAAACAATGAGTCCTCTATCAATCTATAAATATCCGATAAATGCGTTTTATTTGACGGCACAAATACATTACAATGTCCGCTAATTTTCCAAATATATGACACCCTGTATCTTGAACAATAACAAAAAATCGTCTTCCATAAAAAAATGTCTTTAGTCAACTACTAACCAATAAAAAATTAAAAACATAAAGTTTTGAGAGTTTACGTATTTTTAACTACAAATAAATTTTAGGTTACAATTGTTTGACTTCTTTGAGATTGAGCCCTTTTCTAACCAACTATCACCTAGGGAGATAAAATCATTCAATTTTCATCTCGCTGGATCATGTTAATCTTCTAAAATATCAAAGTGAACCAAATTGTATCTAAACATTTGTGCCCCGTTGAACATCTCTTGAAATTTTAAAGTGATCCAACCCTGGGGAGTCAAGAGCCTTGATTTTTTTATAAAAATGTATTTCAATTCATTTGTACATTTATACCAAAATATAATTTTATACCAAAACCATGAATTTATTGAACCCCGAGGTCACAGTGCAGTGTGTCAACCTAAAAGTGAGTGTATATTAAATGACGTCATTCGGTGGCCTATATATTTTTATTCGAAATAATGTTTAATTCAGGCTCCTGCTGTTTGTTTTTTTATATTTCTGTTTCTGCCCTAAGCAACTCATGGGCATATCCTCCATCGAATCCATCTAGTAATAATTATTTCACATTTAAATTATGTAGATCAAGCCTGGTTCCATATTTTATTTTTATTTTGGTGAACTTGTCGTTTCCTCAAATGTAGATTCTGGCTAACCTATCGTTAGATTTATAATGAATAATAAAAGATTTAATTTAGTAAGGAAGGGAGGGCGACTCTTAGCAATTGAGTTTGGAAATCAATCCAATTACTCTTTTTTATTTTTGATCTCCTACTAATGTAAGCAGTGCGCTTGATTAAATAAGTTGTTAGATCAACCCTTTTTCTATTTTTCATAAACAATGTAGTTGTGTGCTGATCACGTTTAATTTATTCTAAATGGATGCATTTATCTATTTACAGTCAATTAAAACTAATTATACGTTTTAACCGGAATCGCGCAATTAACAAGTTTATGTTGAAAATGAATATAAATGTTCAGATCTAATCATAATTATTTTTCAATAAAATTAAGCAATGTGACATTTTAACTGCGCTGCGTATAGATGATCGAATTGCTGCAAGGTTGAACTATGTAATCTGATATATAGCATCTAACGATTTTTAGATATTTATTGGCGCGTCATTAATTCATGCCACCGTTCTAATTTTCTTGAAAAAAATTATTTACTTTTATGCCTTTATAATTAATTACCAATTAAACGTTTAAAAATGAATAAATTCAAAAACAAAATGCGAAATTAATTTATGCACGATTAACCCAATGGATGGCTGAGCCGCGATAAATATATCAAAAATCTTAAACAGTAATCACCATCGAATGTGTTACGATACAGGGTTTTATGTATTGGAACTTTTTGTTTCATTTATGCGCGCGATAATTTATTACCGATGAAAGCACAAAGCAAAAAAAAATTTTTTTTCTTATGTTTTGAAAGGAGGGAAACATACATATAAAAATAAAAAATCGTTAAATGACAGTCAGCTGATTTGTGGAACGATAAGAAATTTATTCCGTTCTACATAGTATATATTGGGTTTTGATGTGATTATTATTCCATTTAGGCTGTCGCACGAAACTTGATACTTTAGTTCCATTTAAGGGGGCAAAAATATTTTTTAAACCATCAATTCCAGATTCAAAATTATTTATTATGCATAATTTTTTTTATAATAGTTTACTGTTTAGGTCGAAGACACGTCTTGAAAATACTATAGGCCTTCTCGCATGGTGTTTCTTCCGTAATTTCTTCACATTTTTGGGCCGGTTTTTTTGATTCGCGGCTGAATAATTCCAAGAATTTTCCAATGATAACTTGTGGTTGCATATCTTCGCCGTTCATATCATTATTTCCAATCAAAACACATTTGACGAAGCACTGCGTACAAAATAAATAATTATACCATCTATCTAGACAATTTGTCTATATATTATATTGTAGCTTACCTGAATATTATCCGTAACCTCCGTAAAATTACCCGTGAATATACCTTTCACATCTTCACGTGGCACAGAAAATTCGTTCGTACATTTTTGTATGGCTTTGAACGCTTTACTATGATCACCATCATTGTTACCATCATCATCGTCACCGGTTGATACGATTTTGACACCAACGACAAATGCCAAGGCGAATAAAATTAATTTAAGCTGCATACCTCGCGATCGAAATAAAATTAATAACTCAATAGTTGGTTTACCCATGTACACGATCCTATTTATACGATTATATAGATCGTCAGATAGTTTTGTGCACACGGTAGCCACACAAATAATAACAAGTATAATTAAAAATTTAGTTTACAGTATCAGTATCGGGATATGACACGTGACAATTTTTACTACAATGTAACATCATTCGTGTATATTTATCCATGATGCACATAATATAGGTGACGTGTCTTTAATTGACATTGAAATAAATTTTAGTTATAAGATCTAGAAAATTCATAACAAACAAAACGAAATGAATGTATTCCAATTAAGATGAATCGTACAGCTTCTAGTTATCGATACATATAGACGAGTTGAACATTTAAATTAGGTTTTGTTCAAAATTTAACGCGCATCAATTACTCGGCGCGTATTAAAATCTATTTAATGTTTTGTATCGTTCAATCTGCTATAACTTAAATGGAATTTTGATGGCCCGAGGGCGGTCGAAATAAATCACATCAAAAATACTAAATAAATTTATGTCTCTATGCATATATAGAGACTTACTTATGTACATAGCGAAATTTTTCTTTAACATTCTATATTAATCTTAAGGTGGTTGCTGCGGTAGTCGCAACATAAGATAGATGGTTATCGAAAGTTTAGTTCTATTCAAAATATTGTGATGCATGACTATACGATTTTTATGTAAGTACATATGTATATATGCGGTGGTGAATGGATATATATGCGCGGATGGTACACTTTGATAAGTATAAATTAAATTAAATTTTTCGTTGCTAATATATTATAGCGTATATATAGGAGATGAAAGTGATGTGATAATTGGGAGGGAGGTCAAAATGTTATTTATGGGTTACAAGAAAGTATATAGAAATGGTTTAGTATGGTAGACAATTATAATTTTATTTTTAATCGATCATATACGATCGTGAATTCAAAAGATCAGAATTCACAAACAATATTTTGCTACTTTACCATTACGCGAAATCCAATTTGGGACATTTAACTTTCGAGTTTGCTTATCGTTTAACATCAAAATTAACTAGAAACTCAGCAAACACTACTGAAGATCTATACCGATGAAATTAGAATTTTTTTATTGGGACTCGGATAGAGACATTAAAAAATGCTGAATTAAACTTAAACATTTAAATACCTAGCAAATCCCTTAGATTTAATCTGCTGAATTTGAAAAGATTTCATAGCGTTGGAGTTGTATGAGCACATTCACAAAATGTATATAATTTGAAAATCTCCGTATTTTATAGATATCTTTAGTCCTCAGTGTAAAATACGTATACGTTTTATTGAAAATTAATTTTCAAAACGTAAGTTGACAACCATGGCCTAAATGTTTGCAACAATTGTTATCCTGAAGCCATTAGAATGTATAGTTCATTTTGCCAGAATATCCGCCATTAATGTGGAGTAATTGGCAAAGCTTGAATTATAAATAATAATCAAATGTTTACAAATATACAGAGACGTGCAGTGCTATAATGAGATCTGAATGCTGTAGATTTTGGAGGCCTCTAAAATTTCGAAATACAAAGAAACACTCCAGAAAATTTCAATTTTCTTGATTCCCAACGAGGACTAAAAAATAGAAAAAGGCTTTAAATAACAAAATTTGTGAAGTATTTAATCAAAAGTTCAACTAAATCTAAAATATTTCAATATAATTTCTTGGTTCCACAACTCGTATTTTTCTCTGGGTTAACAACCCTTTTCTGAACCAAAAAAAAGGAAAATGCTGCAAATAATAATATTACTGTGAGCTGCGAGGCTCTCAAAAATACGAAAGATTTACTTAAATGTTCTACTGAGTAGTTAAAGAAGGTCAGAGAAGGGCACTATTTTTGTGAATAACAAATTATTGCAGAGAAGGCAGCCCAGATCGGGTTGGAAGGCCGATCAACTAAACGTATTCTTAAACGATTTTAAAATAAAAATCATCAGTCCAGTTGTCTATACTTCTGAAAGATTTCTTTAATGTGTAATGCCTTACAACATAAACAAAACGAGGAAGAAAGATCATTTCTGTGAAAACAATCCGACTATTCAACATTGTATGGATTCAACCAACAATAATTGGGTGAATTAAATTTGCTATTAAAATGCTAGTTTGAAGCTAATTGAGGTATAGCGGAATCCAGTAGTAAATACATTTCTTCCTATAAAGAGCCTAATCAGTTAATTTGTCTGCAAACTTCAAGCATTTATACTCTCGTAAACTGTACCCTGGCCAACGTATTGTCGAACGAACGGTCGTGGTATCAAACCCTTTCATAATAGTGAAGCAGTATAGCGGATAGTCAATCTAAACTACGCAAAAGACAAAACAAAGGGAGATACTACCCCAGGTGGGTAGGGCTAACTATTGCATAATCAGGAAACATAAAAAGAAATCCAAATATATTAAGATCATTTCCGCTAAAAGGTAGAAGCGATAGCAATAAATTAGTTGATCTAACCGGCGTCTTTAGCTGCAAATGAAAACCGAGAACTGAAACCGAAACTGCGAAAAATGGAATCTTTAATATCCAAAAATAGCAACGAGTTAATAATACTGAAATAAAAATAAACAAATTCCAAAGTGAAATTAGAAGCCAAAGAAATAAAGGACTCAGAAAATAAAAGCCCGAGGAATCGAACAAACACAAACAGATTTGATTGCCTAACGGATGAGAAAGAGTTAGATAGAGGAACCAACTGGATTCTTAAAAAAGGAAATAAGAAAAGGAAAGCTGAGTTCACATGAGAGCACGAACAAAGCACGAGCACCAAATTCCACAACTCGTATTTTTCTCTGGGTTAACAACCCTTTTCTGAACCAGAAAAAGGAAAATGCTGCAAATTATAATAGTACTCTGAGCTGCGAGACTCAAAGTTACGAAAGATTTACTTAAATGTTCTACTGAGCAGTTAAAGAAGGTCAGAGAAGGGCACTATTTTTGTGAAGAACAAATTATTGCAAAGAAAGTCAGTCGTTCCAACCCGATCAACTAAACGTATTCTTACACGATTTAAAAAAAACTTATGAAAGCTTTCTTTAATGTGTTAGGCCTTACAACTTAAAGAAGACGAGGAAGAAAGACCACTACTGTTAATTACTGTGAAAACAATCCGACTATTGAACATTGTATGGATCCTCCAACCAACAACAATTGGGTGAATTAAATTTACTGTTAAAATGCTAGTTTGAATCTAACTGATGTAAAGCGGATTTAATTGATGTGTTGGAGGAATCCAGTATTAAATACGTATCTTCCTATAAAGAGGCTTATTATTTAATTTGTCCGCAAATCAGACGCATCATTATAGATGCGATTAACGTTCATGGTAAAGGTGCTTCAGTAAACTTACTTGGGATTATTAAAACTCGAGCTCATCAAAGGATCGGGTCGAAATTAACACATTTGGGATCTAATGTTAAAATATTTGAATATTTCCGTCCTATTGCCATTTTTTAAACCATTTGAAATAGTGATCGAACTATCCCAAATACAAATTATGCTCTTAACGATAACTTAGGTAGATATTAGCTTCATAAGTTAAATTTACACGAGAGCACGAACAAATCTACGAGCACCAACGTGCCCAACCAAAAGAGAAACCACCGCCACCAATAAATATAATAGGAATTACTAACTTTTCAGAAATCCACGGTATGATGAAGTCCATAACGGATCAGGAGTATAAATTCACTGTCTTGAGCAATAACGTATGCAAGATCAGTACAATAGAGTTGATGCGTATACAAAAATTTGGCAATGAAAGTTAATATTGAAAAAAAAAACAGTGGTACCCTTTCGAAAATAAAAATATGCGCCCTATCAAAGTTATGGCTAGAGGACTACACCCAACCTGTGCAATTAAAGATATAATTGATGACCTTGAAAATAAAGAATTCAAAATTCTGGATGCTGTGAACATTATTAAAAAAGAAAAAATTAATGGAGAGAACTACCAAGATGTCCCATGTTTATGCAGATGTTTGATAAATCCAAAAATATAAAATACTCTGGCATACTCAACATGAGAGTGAAAAATCAAAAACTGTCAATGTTATAATCAAAAATACTGCAGACGCATGACAAGGTGTGTTAAATGTGCTGAGAAGCAACCCATATAATCATGTACACTAGCAAGAGGTGCACCAAAATTCGTAAATTGCAATGAGCAGCATCTAGCCAGTTACCGAGGATATGCTAAACGAAAAGAGAACATTTGCACATATGTAGGTAAAGTGGGAAGTGAAAACTTAAGAATTGACACTAATGTCACAGAATGTGACAATTTGATCTACTCAAGTTACTAGGGCAACCTACGAGTAAAACTAAAGTAACAAGCAAATAACCCAAGAATCAGATAAAATAACTAACAACAAACATTCATTAAGAGTAGTCACATGAAATGTAAACGGATTAATGAAATATTTAAGAGGAACGAGCAAAATGTGGATCAGCTTTATTTATTAGAGAGAACAAACACCACAAAGATTTAAAAATAAAAGTAAGTGTGAAGTGACAATGAAGAAACTTCATTGTTGCAGGGAGCTTCAATGCAAAAAATACAGTTTGGGGTTCCAGACTAACTTTTTTTTAAGGGTGAAGAACTATTCGCAACTATTAAATACCAAATCTAATAGAATTTGTCGTTACAAAGGGTTATCGGAAGTACGGGAACTAGTTAAGGGAAAACGAGAACCGCGAAAAAAATGGCATATTAGTCTTGTCCCACAAGATAAAACTACCCTAAACAGATTGTGTAATACTCTTAAGGGACTCATAAAAATGGTGAAATACGAAGCAATAGGGAAGTTCTTTAATACTTTAACTGCAACTAAGAATACGGACTACTCGCTCTGGAAACCAATAAAGGGATTAAAATTACCAAAACGACAGGTACCCCCAGTAGCTTCCAGGAAAAATATATGTATCCAAGCAGTGAAGAGTAGCGGAAGTCGCCAGACAAGCCGCTGAATGATAGCAAAATCTTACTGACACAGAAGCATTCAACTATAGATCAAGTACATGTAGAGTTACTGATGTGATAGAGAATAAATTAGAGAATAACTTTTTATTCTGCCATCTATCTAGATGTAGCGTAGGAATTTGATAAAGTATTGCCCAGGGATTTTCTCTTCATACTTCAGAAAGATCTATACCAAAACAATTTTATATGATCTTAAAATCATTTTGGCGGACCGATACTTTCGAGTGAAATGCGATTCTGACAGTAATGTGGCGGATTAGGCTTAACATATCAAAGTCCACTCACGTGAATTTCACAAATATGAAAATCTGTTGGAGACGTGTATTTATTAATGGACCGCAGATTCAATTCGCAAATACAACTAAGTACCTGGGGCTGACATTAGATATCAGGCTTACATAGGTGTAAAGAAGACGTTTCAAAAAACAAACAAAATATCAATATTAAATTGAGAAAAATGTTCTGGCTGTTGGGGAAAAATTCTGAATTGTCAAAACAAAACAAATTGTTATTGTACCAGCAGGTGCTGAAGTCAATATGTACTTACCGAATATGGGGCTGTATGAAGAAAACAAAAATAAAATTGATAAAAAATTCAAAACAAAATGCTAGGTTGCATAGTTAACGCTCCGTGGATATAAGGAATGATGAGACGGTTGATGAAGAAATAAAAAATCGCGCGGTGATTCATGAACAACGTATGGCTCAACATGTGAATGTATAATTACATTCACGCGTGCTAATGTGTACAAATAATATTTTTTTTTTGTTTAATTTCCAGCGGAAGTGATGATTCATAAACAACTTATTCTCTAGGTGGAACGAATAAAATTTGGATGAACTTCTTCAGGTTGAACGTGTTCGAACCTATAACAATCTCGCAGTGGTGGATATTTTTAAGAGTTTTCAGTTTATATCAAAATTATCTACGAAAGTATAAAATACAATTTTCATTATAGAGTTATACGAGTTTATCAATCCAAATCGATTTTTCAGTAATTTGTTCAACTTCCGTCCCTATATATAATCACACCAACGTACCAACAATATTTAGATACAGAAAAACTATTTAACTTAATAATCAACGTTCCAAATATAAAAAATATTTTTTTTTTTGTTTTTTTTTTACTTACCATTGAGACATTAGTAGTAACAATAAATAATCCAAATCTATATAATTATATAATCCTTTTGAGCCGCTCGGGGCTAGAAAAATTTTTTATAATCACCTCTATAATTATATATGTATGTTCACTTAATTTTATCGTAAAATTATAGGATTTTGTGTACGATGGATTCGTTTCGTATTTATTTACGTACGAATTTTCAACACTATGCTCCCAAAATGTAATTTCAATTAAATTAATTTTTTTTATTTTTTGTTAATTTTTTAACAAATCATTCAATTTAATTTCGACAATTTAACACAATTTTTATTATTTTCACACTATACACTATGTACAGGGTATGTATATACGTATGTACAGTAAATTATCTAAACCTATATGTTGGTATATAAGAAATAAGATTTTAGTATATAAGCTTTTATGACAAATTAACTAAATTTGTCTGTTGATTGGTGGTAATAATGCCAGACATGTATGATGGCAATAATAATCATAATAATGATGATGGTTTGTAAATCAACATTCAACACACTTATTTAAGATTTTTTTTTTTGTTTGTGCTTTTGTTTGTTGAAATGAAGGAACAGAACATATTATATGAATGTTGAAACGTTTTGAAGAGAAATTAGTCGTGAAATGATTTATGGGAAATTACTATATTTCTGTGGTACGGTCAATGGTGTGTAATTATGGACAATATTTCAAAGTGTTATGATACGTGGCCTAGAGTGTCAGTTTATCGCACAGATGGGTTATTAGCATTGAATATATATGTATGTGGTGAGGTGATATATATTTATCATTGACAGATGAATAATTATACGAATGTAGTTTTGAAAAAATGTGGCAAATATTTTGAACTGTTCGAGCTATATACAATGGATTTTATATAAATGTAACAAATTTTAAGATTTATTGTAAATGATTTACAATACCAATATTTATATCATTTCCAAAAATCGGTTCACCCACAATCATGTTGGAGAGGCAGAATACTCTCATGACTTTATATAACTCAGGCACAAGTTTTAACTGGCTGGTTCCCATGGGAACGATATACTTATTTATCTCATATTCAAAACAGGGCCCACGAATTTACAATATCACTTGATCGGAACAAACACAATTCGATGCTTTTAAACCGATCATTTCTCTTAGATAAAATCTCAATTCACCGAAAACATAATTCACCGAAAACGACAATTCACTGAAATCGACAGTTCACCGAAAACGACAATTCACCGAAAAAGAAAGTGCATGGGTACTGCTATACCGAATTTTTGGATAAAACTCTGGTTTATGGACAACTTGAACAGAACTAAACCAGTCCTTGACCGAATATGATGAAATGACGTGTGGGATAAAAAGGGGATGTTGATATATAGTTGTTGAATATGGTCAATTGGAACAGAACTATTATAGAAAATTATTATAAAAATCGATTGCTTGTGTATCCTGTATATTCTGAAACGAAAAGCTTTAATTACATTTTAAAATGACAATTAAAATTTAAGCCAGGGTTAAATAATTATAGGTATAAAGGTTTTATGATAATCGTTCAAAGATTGGCCTAGTTCAAAACTTTATCCAAAAAAATTATAATTCCATTTCCACTCAACTTGTCAAGTTTCATGATATTCGGTCAATACACTGGCTAGTTCCGTTCCAAATGGTCATAATCCAGAATTTTATCCATAAATCATTTTCTAATCCCATCTACATTCAACTTGCCATGTTCCTTGATAATCGGTCAAGGATTGGCCTAGTTCCGTTCCGGTTAGCCATATTCCAGCACTTTCTCTAAAAATCATTGAACAATTCCATTTCCATTCCACTTGTGACTTTCATGATAATCGGCTCAGAATTGGCCTACTTCGATATAGTAGTTCCCATGTATTTTCATTTTCGTGTATTGTCGTTTTCGGTGAATTAGGTTTTCGGTGAATATAGTTTTCTGGTGAATTGTTTTTCTATAAATTGTTGTGGAACCACTCAGAATACAATTTACCGCCTTCGTTTAAAAAAGGATTGTAACGACTTTGATCGAGCAAACTTAACATGAACTATACTGTAGTCCCTCATATATTGGAAACTTTAGATCCCCTCGACCATTTCTAAACTAGCGATATTCACGAAATAACTTAATTTAGGACACAGAGATGAAAGGCCCTACAATTTCGCACTGACCTAAATCTAAATCTCGTTAAAGTAATTTTTCAAAATTATTTGAAATTTCAAACAATTTCTTTTTGCAGGTGGTCGACTATTCTCATCAGAGGTGAAAAACTATACCCAAAATATTTAGAAGTCGAACAATGATATTTTAGAGGAGTTTACTTAAACACGCAACTAGAATAAATTGAGCATATCATCATATTTCATTAGGCCGAATATTTTGACATTTGATGCCCGACAAACAATTTTTAACCGCAACAGGCTTCTCGGTTCTGCGACTCTAAAGGGTTGGTTGAAAAATTAAGTCAAAAATAAAAAAAAATCTTCACGAACTCTATTCGATTTTGAAAAGTAGGAAAAATAAAACATAAACGAAATCGAATCGACGATTGCTTTACGAAAACTCGCCTAATATGCAATCACAAAACGACGGCCACCCGAAACTATCTGAAAAAAATAAAAATAATCGAACACGATTAGACCGATGACTACACGACCAACGGATTATGGAACACCTTGAGCATTTGTCTTTAAAATGAAAGTTACGTAATCTTGTATTGATGACAAATAATTCCATTTTATTGGCTCATTTAAATGGCCCAAACGTTTTGTTACAGTAGACAAATTAATTTTGGGCCAACATCAGTTTTACTGGTACATTTTCATTTCAGAAAATCAATATGAGACGAATGTCACAAATGTAAAATTATTTATTAGTATTAGCTTAATAGATATAAACAGGATCAAAGATACAACGGCAAGGGAGGACGCCAGTCAAATTAAAATACACTGAATGTATGCGGGGACACAGGTTAATTCTAATTAGTGTAATTGAACCAGCTGTGCCAGAAATTGACATGTTTAATGACAGGCTGTTGCCTGAATTTAAATTTTACAAATCATATGAGGTGGTTTACGGAGATCGATAAATATGTGGTTCTCACCAAATTTTCTCAAGCGAATATCTGAATCGCTAGCATTTTTTTCAGATGGCTCGCTTTCATAACAGGGTGTTAGCTTTGGTATCTGCAGCCCATCGCTGGGTCTGAGAGTTTAGGCAGTTTGGGTACTTACTGTACTATTTCTGAAGCGGAATTAATCACGTTTATACTTGCTGTGTCATTACAGCTATTAATTCAACGGTTAATGATAAATATATTATTTTCTGTACTGACAGTAAATCTGCCCTCAAATACTTAAATAATCCTTTGACCAACTCAAAACTGGTGAAGGATTGTAGGAATTTTATGAATCTTCCCTGCCGTAATAACAAAGTTACCTGCGCCTTGTGACTTTGAAGGTAATGAAATTGCAGACAATTTGGCTAAAATTTGCTCACGTTCATGTTTTGTTGGACCTGAACCTGCTGCTTTACTTCACTTAAAGTAAGCATGGTCATGCACTCTAACCTGCCGTAAGGCGAAATACTTTATTACTGAGCTCAATTCGAAGCTGACTAAGTACGCGCTTTCATTAAAAAAGGATTACTTTAGAATACTAGTATCGATTCTTACTGGCCATGGCCGTTTCAAGGGTCATCTCCATCGCATAGAACTAGCCAGAAATGCCGTATGCGACGAATGCCTTGAAGATGATGATGATAGCACAGGTTAGGGTTTGGTTTCATGTGTTGAATTCTCCAGGACAATTTTCTAATTTTCTAACGATGCAGAACGCATGTGAGTGATTTGATAGAATCTAAGGTTTGCACCATGGGCCCTTTGTGGCATTGAGTGCGGAACCTTAATGGGTTCCAGCCAAATTAAAATTTAAAAAAAAATCCTCACACAACCGTTTGTCGGTGTTGACAGCGACATTATCGTCGAACTTTTTTTAGAATTTATATCTAATGTTTGTCGATGGCGCGGCACGGTGCCAACTGTTTTCTGGCTCCCAACTGTTTACACAAATTAAAATAAAATCCTTGGTTCTGTTTATACCTAATGTCTTACAAATTAAGATTACTCCATACACCGTTTAAGGACCTGCCAGATTTTGTTTATATAAATCCAGTTTTTCATAGTATTAACCGACCAGTCTACGCACGGTAAACAAGTACACAAAACATTTATGAGAAGGGATATTTATGAAACCCCTCCCAAATAAGTCAAATAAGTTGACAATAAGTCGCCTCGCGAGTAGACTTATTGTAGACTTTTGAATAAATCACGAATTGGAATTGTCCCTAATTTTTTTACTTTACTAATTTAAAAGCTTTGTGATAAATGTTTGATCGTTTTTTAACGTTTCAATCACACTACTTATGGAAGTGCTATATGAAAACTGTACAGTAAGAACAATATTATGGTGTCATATGAATACAAATAAAATAAAATTTTAATTTGAACTGTCGAACTGTTCCAACTGTTCAGTGTGTATAAATGATTGAAAATCAGGCAGTTTTAGCACTACATATATATGTACATATATAAAGCGATACACCTTAGTCTAGGGTTTTGCCTATGTTAACACAAAGACTTTCTAATTAGTACTAAACGTTTACTAAATAACATAATTACGACCGTGACACTTTTTAACTTTCAAATACCAAAAATTGGTCGTGATTGTGTATACCATATGTATATATTTGATAAGCATATATAGAATGGAACGAATAGTTTTCTGACTAACCTAGAATTCAGCCAATTGTTTAAATGCCATAAAATTTATCAAATAATTTGAAGCAAACTTTTTGATTGATGTTTATTGCCAAAAATAGTGTTAACATGTGAAAGTCTACAACTATATATATAAAATGCCAAAAATTGGCATTTTAAAACAGCATCAAACTCATTAAATTGCAATTTATATATCGATAAATTAATTATGGCACAAAAATATTAATTCCACTTAAGTCTAATACTCGTATAAACCACCACGACCGAGCATAAATCTTTAATAACAACACGAAGCTAAAATAAAATGTTATCCAAATCAGATTATTTCAAACCGATATCGCAAAATTACACCTCCAAGCGTTTTAGGTTTGTTTTTTTTAAGATTTTTACATCACGACCAACAGATCTGTATAAGTACATATAGCGCACAACAAAACTCCTCTCGGCTCGATATAATATGTAAAACTAAAGATTTTGTAAAAAATAATTTGAAATAAATCACCTTTTGTATAGTTAAAAAAAAAATCTTATTTCTTATCTATATAAGTGTACCATAATTTTAAACCACTCGAGATTCTCAAGAGATCACAACATTTTATCTTAAGAAATTTTATTTTTTTTTATTCTTCACTAATTGGCAATTGACACTTATCACATGTTTCTTATCGGCACCCAATAAATCATTAAAACAAAACACTTAAAATAAATATTTATTTCCTTGCAAATTTGGTCAACCCAACACAATTTTTTTTTTTTTAATTATTTTGATATAACACGAAAACACTTAATAAATAATTTTGTAAGCACACAATTATAATCCAAAAAAATAATTGCTCGACCTGTCACCCGCTGCGTCAGGCACAACAATCATGTGCGCATAACCGCCCGAATTATTATTCCGCGCACCATAAATCACACAAATCGCACAAAGATCAAAATTCCCGATCGCACAAAATTACTTATATACGTTTAAAAGTAACACACAAATTGGTACATAGAAATCTCGTCTTAACGTAGCAAAGTCCGATGACTGTCTGATTTCAATTTCTTAAAAAAAAACAAAAAAATGTATTTCTTTAAAATAAATGAAAAGAAAAAATATTTATTTTTTGTTTTCTTATATTTTATTTCTTTTATTTTATTTTAGTTTTTTAATTCGTTAAAAAAAAATAAAAGAAAAATGTACGTTAAAAAGAAAATACGTGTGGCTTAAATGAATATTAGATCTCTGTTGTTTTGAGATGATGAGTCCGCACTCAGTCCATCCGTGTATGTCTATAAATGACTTCTTTTATGGTCTTGTCCGCGATCGATTAATGTGGTGTCTTCATTTTAGTTAATTTTATATGTAGGTAGGTATTGTCTTCTTTGGCGATTAGTGATAACGATAATCATAAATCGACTAAACAATAAACTTTCATTTGAGATTTGAGGCCGAATATATAAGATTTAACGATTAGAAATTGAGAGTCGCGTTTTAAGTGGAGCAGTTTTATAAGAAAAACAAAAAAAGATTTTAATTTTGTTTTTGTTTTATATTTTAATTTGTTTTGAAATTGATCAATTTTGACGTTAATAATTAACTGTCCTAAACACAAAAACTGGAATAAATCAAGCCTTTAAACTACGTACATACATATCTCTCAATCAGGGATGGGCATTTACGCGTCATCTATTATTTTCTACGTCGACAACCCGCCTGTAACGGAGACAACATAGATATCGTAGACAACGTAGACAATACGCAGATAATGTAGACGATTCATAGAGAAATTTAGTGAACTGATTCTAAACCAAGGTGGCCAGATTTTTTTTTATATTTAATGAGATTCGGGGGGGGGGGGGGGGGGGGGGTGAGTACAGTTTTACAATATTTTTCAATACATTTTAATTTCTTTCAATTTAGGTTAGGTTAGAAAAGTTGTTAAAATTAAAAAAATTTCATAATTTATCTTTAAGAATTTAAGAAATTTAGCATTATGTCTAATCTGTTATATATTTTTTTTTTGATTCACAACTATAGCGGAGATAAACTTAAAACTGAGACGCTCACATTATTATTTGTCATAAGGCTTAACTGAATCACTATTTTATAAATTAATACAACACTGTAAACTGTGAACATTGTCGGCGTTGATAAAAAATATTGCTCAGTAATCTTTGTAGGTGTCGACAACTGCATAAATTACATGGCGCAATGTACCACGCCCATTCCTGATTTACAATGCGGATAGGCAGCCAAAAGAAATCCACTACAAAATTCAAATCCTGTCATTAGCGATCAAAATAGTTTACGATGTCAGCGTTTCGCGTGTGACCTACTATTTACTCACGTTTTTTAAAACATCTTTAGAAGTATACTTACAAACTATCAAAAATCTTGCAAAAAAACTACACAATAATAATCTTGTGAACGTTAATGACCAAATAAAATGGAGAAATAAAATGGGGAAATTTAAAATAACTAGTCTTCCAAGACAATTTAGCAGATCTATAGAATAAAGGAAGGCCAAGGTTCTGAAAGTACAACAACTCAGCAATGAGCGCAGTTCGTGTAATTTCTTTAAAGGAATTACTGGACTGCACCATACTTTCAGGCCTACGTCAACCGCCATTCGGAACCGGGATGAAAATCTCTGTGTCAACATCGACGCAATACAGACTGCGGAGATTTGCACTGAGGATCTATCCCATGAGGTAATCACTAAAGCCATGCTGAGATTGAAACGAAACCGATCACCTGGAGTGGCCTGCTTTAATTCGGAGCTCTTGACATTCGGAGGGGATACTTTGAGGAACTGTCTTTTCGACCTTATTCGATTAGTATGGCGAACCGAAGTTATGCCTGACGAATGGTAAGTGGCCGCGATATGCCCCATGTTCAAGAAGGGAGATCGCTTGAAGTGTGAGAATTATCGCAGTACAGCTCTACTTTGCACAGCATACAAGTTACTGTCGTACATTGTATTGAATAGAATTACTCCTCTAGCGGAGGGCTTGGTTGGTGACTATCAAGGAGGATTTCGTCCAAATCGATCAGTCACTGATCAGGTCTTTTCGCTGAGAGTGATTCTATCTATATATTATGAGACATCCATTCCCGTACATCAGGTGTTCCTGGATTTCCGGCAGGTCTATGACTCGATCAATCGAGAAAGTTTGTGGTCTGCCCTGGAATACCTAGGAATGCCAACAAAATTGTTACGACTGTGTAGGATGACAGTGACGCAGTCTCAATGCTGTGTTAAAGTTGAGAACAGGCTATCGACAATTTTTGCAGTTAACTCGGGTGTTCGGCAGGGAGGTGACCTGTCCCCGATACTCTTTAATCTCATGTTGGAGTACATCTTTCGTAAGACTGAAGCACTGTCACGTTCTGCGTGCTGATCCGGAACGAATTGTGCAACGATCTCTGAACGGAGAGCCACCATATGGTAGGCGCAGAGGTCGTTGCAGGTGACGATGGCTCCACGGTGTAGAGAATGACTTGGCTTCTTCAGGTTATCTAGGACATTATGAAGACCAAGCCCAAGATCGAAACCGTTGGAGCCAGATTGTTGACTCAGTAAGGGGCCAGTAATGGCCTTTAAATACTGCTTATTATTATAATAGAATAAAGCGTGATGTTAGCAATGTTAAGCAACGATGGTGGGTAATGTGTCAAGGGCTAAATGTACAAAAGGCAATATTTTGCTCTATAACGGACGGCCAGAATACCGAGCACATGAAAAAAGGCAACGAAGAAAACTAGCATATGAAAAATATAGCTTGAAATCGTGTTGGTAAAAATGGCCGCTTTTCAATTATATATTTGAGGGGATTTTAAGTGAAATTCAAAGTAGAACTGTACTATGCCGCTGAATTAAATTTAAAACGTATTCACCAAAATTTGAGTTTGCATGTAGACTTCGAAGAATATGCGTTTTGAGTGGATTGCTTAATGAAATACCAGAATAGAATTCTAGTATGAATTTGAGCCAAAATCTTTAATGCTTTTTTTGATGAATTCTATGACTTGAATAAAATTTGAGTGAATTTTACATTTTCAATTGAGTTAAACATCAAACATTGAGTTGAAAAAAATATTTTGTTGTATTTGAGTTTGTGTATCGGTTTGGAATTATAATTTATAAGATATAAGAATTGGAGTTAAGTTTTAATTTCACTTTAGAGCGATATTTATGTAGATTTGAAACAAGATCTTTAGTTAACTTAAACGAGTGAATATAAATTAATATTTTAACTGAATATGATCAAAATTTGAGTGCATTTTAAATAATGTTTAATCGCATTTGTAGCTGAATATAGATTTTGACCTATGTTGAGTGGATTTTCTTAAATAAAATTCCAGCGTTAATTCTAATATGTATTTCAATGTAGATTTGTTACGAACTCTTAAGTGATTTAAGCAAAATTTGAAAAACTGAAAAATTGTGTTTTAACTTGAGCACTGAGTTGAATTTTGGTATGGCAGTGTCGTCAATCAGTGTTTCCAGTATGCGCATTCAACTTGACTCAAATCTGCATATTTTATATAAATTCGAACAGTTAGCGAATCAAAGTGGCTTCTCTTCAATGACCTGCTCACAATTACCATCATATGGCAACCAAAGGAAGTAATAATGATTTCAACACATCTATTGGTCAATACTAGGATTGAAACCAGTGAGATTGATTTACCTCTTTATATTACAGAAACGAAAATCGAATGGTATTTTGCTAATGGGCTCGTGATAAATTACGATTCAACAGAAATTTTTCTAACTGCTTTTGTTCGTCAAATCTGGTTTTACAAAGCATGCAGAGAGATAAATCGGCAAAACCTGACTTATTGATTATAGAAATAATTTTTGGTGGCTACATTTGACCGCGTTAATATTTGGTGTGGGAATATAGATGATAAATTGGTTAGCTTTATTGTACTACCGCGTTGATAACCCGTATAGACAATATCAACAACGAAGACAACGTCTCTGACTAGATTTCTTTAGGATATCAATGCGATACGAACGGTGACAGTTTTAAAGTATCCTTCAATGCATTTTAATCTAACTTATCCTCTCTGCAGAATATAAAATTAGGTTAGAATAGTTTTAAATTATTATATTTCCGTACAATTAGCGCAGATAAAATTCAAACTAAAACTATCAAATTATGACTTGTCAATTCAAACATTTTGCAAGGACGGGATAAATTTAAAAAAAAAAAAATTATTTTTGGGTCTGACTTTCATTATACCTAAAGTCTGTTAAGCAGCACTGACAACCGAAGTTTTCAGTACCTCCCAGACAGAGTTCACACAGACTGATAATTAGCTTACTCAATGCTCTAGGATCCAGATATCACTTCTTTTGATTTTCATTTACCAGACGTTCACAGCCGAAACGTTCCATGCGTTTTACGTATTTCGTTGCTGATCGAAAAGTTTATCCTGCACAAACCGAAACATGTTTCCAAATGTTTATCTGTTTGTGAGGAAAGAATGTGCTTGCTACTCTAAGATCGTGAGCAATTGCAAAGTACATCATTCTCTCACCATTATCGGTCGCTGTTTCGTGTCGGTAGAAAAAATCGTTCCTTTGTCTCTATCCTTGATTTGTAAATGCTTAAAAGTGCCGCCAGTTATGCGTTATACATTTTTTAACAGGGAACTAAACAAAATCTCAGTGAACCAAAAATAAAATATATTTCGAAAAGCTTAGGCCACATATTGAAATATACGTTATTTGGTGTTAGCTTCCTAGGATGTTTTAAAGGAAATTCGGAAAATCATAACACATAGTTTTCCCATCACATATCCATGCAAAAAGCTAGCTATGTGACCTGATCACTCCTGATCATATTCTAAATTAACATCAACTATTGTTCAAGGCATATAGATTGATGCTGTAAAAGACACAAGAAAATTATCAGCAGAAAATGTACTTTTTCTACTCACCACCAGGAGCGGCACTATAATAGTAACCAATATACCGCGATATTTTTCTGTTAGCTGGGGTAATGCCAAACCGACCGGAACAGTCTTCGAAAAATAAATTTTTCAGTTTTTTCACAATAATGTATGTCAAAAATCATCCTAAGTTATTCAGTTTGATGTGAAAATAGAGTGGCTGGTACCTATAATTTAAAGAGTAACAGTCACCATATTATGGCCACAATGAAAGAAAATAGATTATTGTTACTTCGTTCAAGTAGATCATGGACACCTATATAAGGTAGCAAATCTTTGTATTTTTAATTATCACAGAGATTACACTTGGAAGATTGGATCGTACTGGCTTGTGGTGGCATATTTGTATGATTTGCAACTACACACCAAATTGAAGAACTTTTGACTTTTTCGGAAACATCTTGCTGATCTTTATAATCATCCAAAATCGTTTATATATGGTTAAAGCTCACTTCTCTAATATCACTTAAAATAATTTATCTGTTACTTTAATCTGTTGCAAACTGTTTCAAACCGTTTCTCGAATTGTGCAATCCCTTTATTTAAAAATTCATCTTCGGAAACAACTCAAATTTCTTTAAATTTGGCATAATATTCATGAATTAAATGTGATCAAGCAGAAAAGCTGTTTGATAAAATTCAGATTTTTTAGAACAAATTTGAGAACGAACCTCTACTTTGCTTAAAGGTTTAGAGAGAGATCATCGTTAGATTTATTAGGGATATTTCTTTAACCACCTCTCTTCTTAGTAACATGCAACATTTTTACAAAGCAGTTGTCCGATACTGTTTCTAAGAGTTTCTAGTAGGTACTCGTACCTTCCTGGACCTTGCAAGAGATTTTGATTGTACTTCGTATTCTAAAAAATCAATCGATCACGAATGCTTGTACCAATTTTAGTATTAAAACTACGCAGATGATCTCGTTTTAACAGCTTCTGGTAAATACC
Organism: Tipula unca; assembly: GCA_951394425.1. NCBI lineage: Eukaryota > Metazoa > Arthropoda > Insecta > Diptera > Tipulidae > Tipula > Tipula unca. The sequence continues at coordinate 200,257,114 of OX596381.1, forward strand.
TGAATGTCTTATCTGATCTGATGGTGTCTTGCAAAATGATTGTACGCCAATCCCTGTAAGACTAATCTTGTTGTATTTACTAGACGTATGATTTTAAGCTGCAAAACGACATTGCTATTTTTCGGCAATACAGAAGGGCATTTAGAAATAGTAGGGGTCCGACTCCTAAAATGAAGTCGTTGTCGTTAGTTTCACTAACTAGCAAGGCTGAATGGACGGCAGATCACAGCCAGTCAGGCTATAACTAGGGCGATCTCTTTTACCATACCTTCTTGCCATGACACCCATTATATGCTTGCTTGAATTACAGTCAATCGTCCTTGGTACAGTGTGTTCTGCTGCGTTTCGAGATTCTTAAAAAAATTATAAGTCACATATGAAATTGGAATGCCAGGCTGTTGCCTGAATTAAACTTCGCATGGTAGTAAAGCTATGCTTAACACCATTAATAATCCTTTGACTGTGTCCAAATTGGTCAAAAGACCATAGACTGTGTCCAAATTCCAAAGACCTTTGCTCCACTACTATAGAGTAAGGATCATGTGGGTGCCTACTCATTGTGGCATTGAGGGAAATGATGGTAAGGACGCTATTAAGAAGTTCGCTCTATACTTGAACTGGGACTGAAGAGGCGTTTGATTCATTTTTGAACCGAACTTGAGGTTCACTAAATATGTTTTAACGTTAAAAAAGAACCAACTCGGAATTCTGGTCGCACTTGTTACTGGCCAAGGACGTTTCAATGTTCATCTCCAATGCATGGGACTATCTCAAGATGCTCGCTGTGACGACTGCTTAGAGGAAGTGGATGGCTGCTTACACTATCAGTGCACTTCTGCGATTTAGGATAGATCTTCTAGGTTTGCACCATGGCCCTAATGTGGCATTGAGTCCGGAATTTCAGTAGAGAAATAGAACTTGAGTCAATATACTAATTGATATAATTGCGTACGATCTAAATCACCATGCAAATGGCACATGTGTGTCTGTCACACGTGGGCAATAATTATAATTAGAAATCATAAACAACAACAAAAATACCAAAGATTTGATATTTTAATTCATCTTAATTCTTTAGTCTGCATTTTTCCGTCCACTCATATTTAAGCGAAACGGCGATGACAGTACTTTTGCCTCTTCTTAAACTTGAAACATTTTTTTTGTTTTGTTTTGCATGAAGGACGTTTAAATGAATACTAAGTGCATTGTTGTTGTATAATAATAATTAATAAAAATAAAATTGATCGTCTTAAAGATGTTGTTGTTCTTTTCACACACACACACACACATATACCAATATAATTCTTTTCTTTATTTTTAATTTCTTGTATATATACTTACATGGATGAAACGTGGGCTTTGTTTTATGCATTAATTTGTAATAAATTTTAATTTCGATTAAAGAAATTAACAACAAAAATAAACAAGCGCGATATTAATTCTAGTACAGATCAGATGTCCAAGTGTCAAATTTATCTGTGTGTTTATTGTTAGTGGGACATTAAACCATTTTCGGGATAATAAATTAGAATACACAACAACAACATTTTATTATAATTATGGCTTGAGGTATATTTAAATGTCTTAATTATGTGGGCTGATTTCTGGTAAGGGCTCCCCAATGTTTATCAAAATAATTAAGCAATAAATTAAACGGCTTTTAATCGTTGTCATATATATATATATACATATATATTCTTTACAGTTATAATTTATACAAAATTTTATAATATTTTTATGATTTTAGCACCGATGATTTACGCCTCATCGTGAATCGTAAAAATCAAAAATTCGTCGAACTCGCGATAAGTAATATATTGCCGCCGACGCTGCGCGTAATTATAAATCCAACCATTATAACAAAAGCGACATCTCATTAATTTGTATACCAAATCTATTAATTAAGATAGCTATCTCGTACGACACTATTGTGCCGCCATTAAAAATAATTTGATGCATAAAAGTTACGCCTTCAAAAGTTCGCGAAACAAAACAAATTTTAATTGATCACAAATCAAGTTTGATGTTTTGTTGATATCAATAAAAAGCAAAAAAAAAATAAATTCCTTGTGGCAAATAATTAAGTTATCGAAAAATTCATCTTAATAAAAATTTGATAAATTTTTAATTATCAAAAATTAATTAAAATTTTTAAAAATTTTATTACATTGGAATAATAATAAAAATAAAAATAAACATTAATGAATTCTTTACCGTAAATTGAATGGAAGAAATAATCTGACAGATTAATTCTATGTATATAAATAATTTTAAGTCATGCAACGGCAATCAATTATAGCCGTAGACAATTTTTATATACGCATAAAATTGTTCGATTCGTTTAGGCATACATTTTTTCTCTGCTATATACGCTACACTATAGGACAGGTGCAGAGCAGATGAAGATCACAGTTTCCTCCTCATGACCCAGTCTGCTCACATGAATCCCGATGAGACAGTGTCTCGTTATAGCTACATTATGGTGCCACCGAAGCAAAATCAGTTGGCCGGGTCTGGACCGGTCAAGTGAAGGCCAGATCTGCCTGGTTATTACACACTAACTACACTATTTACACCTACGTCGGCGGATGTTGAACTGATCGGCCATCTCATTCAAAGATGCCAGACAGTTCCGGGCTACCTTCAACGTCAGGCAGTATAATTGCAGTGTTTTAATAGTAGCCTGGCTGTTCGTAAAAACACGAATATCCCTCGTAGATATATTACATTATACCTTCAACCGGTCCATGACTTCAACTATCGCGATAAGTTCAGCTTGAAAAATACTGCAAAAATCGGGAAGATGAAAAAAGAGGTTGACCCCTAGGGCCTCACAGAATACTCCGCAATCAACCCCGCTATCCCTGTTTGAGCCATTCGTGAAGAAGCTTATCTCCTCATTGTCCATTACCGTCTCATTCACCCAGTCCTCTCGGTTGGGAAACTCAGATTATAATCTCACCTCAACAGACGAAGCGATAGCGTAGTCGGTAGTTTCAGGAATACCCCTGTTGCATAGGATAGATTAGTGCCCCATATTGTTACACGTCCACAGATAGATATTGACTTGAGCCGAATGGTTGTGCAAGATGCAAGCTGAGTGAGATGAAAGAGAATCTCCAGAGCTTGACTAGGTGTGCTCCTGAGGGCCCCACTTATACACAAACAGGCCGTTCTTTGGAATGTCATAAATAGTTTACAGGTTAACCATAATTTTTAATGCTGGCCACCAAACGACAACCCCATACAATAGTAGATGTTTGATCACTGAGGCGTAGAGCCGATGTACTATGTGGGACTCCATACTCCAGCTCCTTCTAATGGCATTTTTGCAGGAGTAAAGCGCTATAGTAGCTGTCTTAACCCTTTCTAAGATGTTTGGTTTCCAGCTTAGCTTGCTGTTGAAAAGTAGCCCGAGTACCATTTAATATTGGCGGGTCCCACTGAAGAAGTTTGTGCCTCCTGGTAAAGAGGACCAGCTCCGTTTTCTGTGGGTTTGGATCGGTCCTTACACTAATCGTGTTGAGATTTCGACAGCTCGCCCGGCTTGATTGAGCTTCTATTTGTCTTTCTAGTGATTTTAATAGAAAAAAGGATAAGCATACAGGCCTAAAGTATTATAAAGTAGTATAATTACTTCTACTGCCTTTGAAGGTGACTTCCACCAGGGTTAACTCAATAGTTCGCTGAATATCCGCAGGAATAAAGCCATGAGTCCCTGCCGAATTATATGGCTTAAAGCTGTTTACTGTCCATCAGATGTTCCGCCTATTTACTACATAGCTTGAGAGGCCTACACCCCTATTTATCACTGGTCCCTCCAGAGCTAGTACCGAGCACTCCGGGAAATGCGTTTCTAGTAGTACCACCAGGGTGGTCGAGACTTACCCAAAGATCTACTGATAGGACATGCACTTAACATAGCTTTGTGAAAAGCATCAGGTAGCTTGTTTACTAGAACATTAAGCACCTGTATAGATGCAGGTGAGTTTGGAACCGATACCGGTAAAGCGTTACGAATAGTTCTAAATCAATCCCAGTCAGTTTTCTTCCTATTCCTGAAGGATGAAAATCTCTGGCTAATATCGGCCTATATCTACCATACCTCGTATGGTAGGTATAGGCCGATATTAGCCAGAGATTTTGCTCATCCATCTCGATGCTAGCCACCACAATTTTTTTCTATCAAGAATACAGGAACGAATCTTACCTTCATTTTTCGGATGTATAGTATTTTATAGTTGAGAGTTCTGAGCCCAAACAATCTCTAAATGATCTTAAGCATTAGATGGTGCTTACCTCCATAACTGTTAAATTAGAACCCGGATCTGACAGCAAGTCGCACAATGCAGCCCAATTGATCTCGACATCTCTGAGTCGATAGACATCTCTGAAGCGATTAAGTTTGGAACCAACGGTCAAAAAAATATGAACGTTGGCACAGTGGTGGCCAACAAGGTCCCAAACTCAATCGCTATGAAAAAATTGCCGACCCTATAAAAGACTGGTTATACGATTTTTTTCGATTTTACTTTACTCGGAAAAGTTGCCAAAGGCGCCACATTTATTTATATTGCGAAAAGCCCAACGGTCAAAAATATATCAACGCTGGCACAGTGGTGGCCAACAAGGTTTGAAACTCATCCGCTATGAAAAAATAGCCAACCCTACAAAAGCTTGGCCAACCGATTTTTTCGGTTCTAGCTTTCTTAGAAAAGTCGGCAAAGACGCCGCATTTATTTATATTGCGGAAATTCCAACGGTCAAAACAATATCAATGCTAGTACAGTGGTGGCCAACCAGGTCTGAAACTCAGTCGCTATGAAAAAATACCCGTTCCTACAAAATTGTGGCCAAACGACTTTTTCCATTTTAATTTTCTTTGAAAAGTTGATAAAGGCGTATATCTTTTGTAAACGAAAAAGTCTTTATCCTGGGATAAAATCCTGGGAGTACAGGAAAACATGCTGTACAAAATTGGCAAAAAAAATATTCAAATACAAAAGAGAGAATTTTTCTTGTTTTTCAAACTCCATTTTATCAATTTCAATTTTCTATTTCCAATTTTCAATCTTCATTTTCCTATTTCTAGTTTTCCAACACTGTTTCTGACCATAATATCCTATTTTCAGTATCCCATTCCCATTTACCAATTACAATTTTCAAATCAATCAATTTCCATTCCGAATTTCCGTCAATTTTCTGTTTTCAATTTTCAACTTCAAATTCTAATTTCCAATTTCAATTTTCTTTTCCCCATTCTCAATATAATTTTCAATTGCAATTTTAATTTTGTAAAACCAATTTTCCATTTTCCAATATTTAATTGCTAAATCCATATTACCATTTTGTCATTTCCAATTTCGAATTTCTCAGTTAAAAATTTTACTTTTTTATTTTAATACTCCAAGTCTAAATCTTCCAATTTGCAAACCAATCAATTTTTAATTTTCCATTTTCATTCCCGAATTTTTCATTTTCAATTTACATTTTCTTGTTTCATGTTCCACATTACAATCTCCAATTTCACTTTTCCCATTTTAATTTTCCAATTTTCAACATAAAATTTTCAATTTCAACTCTGTATATCTAATTCTCAATTTTCATTTTGAATTTGCCAATATTTTCAATTTTTCAGATTTTCATTATCCATTTTTGAATTTCCAATTTTTGCTAGAAGTTGTTTTCTGGAAGATTTAATAATTAAAATTTGAAATGTCGATTCCAAGCCAAATAATAAACTCGGATGGTGTAGATTTTCGACTTTAGAATCTGGAATTCATGATCGGATTAGGAATTTTAAAAAACTTGGTGTTATGGATAGCAAGTTAAAAACATAAACAAGAAATTTTAAGTTAAAATTTGCAAGATTCCCAACTCGAAATTTCCATCTATACAAATTTCAAAGTGGCTGGACCACGGAATCCTCGCGGACACCATAAAATATTCCGACTTTTGGTTATTCGTCACATAATACCAGAAAAATATTCTACTTCTCTCAATAAATATTTAAATAGGCCACCATCTATTGATCAATAGATTAACTATATAAATGGCAAACAATAAATCTTGCTAAGATTCGCATTCATTTTTTTTTTTTTAGAAAGTTGCGGATCAACAATAACACCTCTACATTGTTAATCTAAATTCGAGAAACTTGAAATAAAAATTTAGTGTTTGAAGTTTTGAATCGAGATTTAGAACTTCAACAAATATTTAATTTTCGGTTTTAACCAAATTTTTGGATTTTAAACCGTTTTCAGTTTTCTTATGTAAGGCCGGATGATGATGAATTATTATGCGGATATACACTTATGTATATATATATATGATTCTTGACAAATATGGCCAACAATATTTTATATAGATAGACAACAAAACACGAAAACTTATCTTCTATTATAGATGTACAATTCTTAAATAAAATTATTCATTCGTGAGGGCGTTTCGCTTGGATGATATTCTTATAAAACATTTTTTTTCTAGTTTACGTTACGACTACTATTTCTTATATTATTGGTTATGTTGTTATGTATGTATGTAAATATGTATATACCACTCATGCATGTATATCTGTCTTTAATTCTACATATTATATAAATATTCAAATGTTACATTGTCCATAAATAAATATTTCGAAATTCAGAGCTCGTTTACATAATCTCGTCTGTGTATATATGTAGCATGATGTGTGATACAATTAATGGAGATTAAAATCATTGTTATTATAGAAAAGAGACCACCAAAGCCGATGGAATTCACAAAATATTTTGATATTGTTGATGATGAGTACATGCGTAGGTGGGATGAAACGGTTAGTGATTTTGAAGACTTAAACAAATTGTTTCCGGGATAATTGGATTTATAATATTCACACTATTAATTATTTGGTTTGTTAAAATTGTTTTTTTTTTCTGTTTTATTTATTTCAGCTCATCCCAACTCATCAACATACTATATATGTCTATATTATTTGCTACGATCGTAAAAAAAAATTTACCAAACAATTTTACGAGCACACCTATTAAACGTGTTATATAAATGTAAATTAGCTGTAGACAAGATTGGTATTTCTTAATTTGGTTAATTTTGTGGATGCTGCGCCAAACGATCAGTTGATTTGATATAATTAGTTTTATGACGAATTTAGTAAATTAATCTTATAGAGTAGTTTAGTTGTAATAAAAATAATTTCCTGATTTGAATTTGATTTTTTTTTTTTTTTTTTTGGATACGATTGAGATGTCATGAATCGGTATAATGATTTTGACTAATTTGGAGGCGCTAACTACTATATAGTTGTGCACATGTATGTATGTATGTAGGTGTTAAACCAAGTCATCGCCGTAGAATAAGCTATTAGATAGATTTTAAGAACATGAAAATTAATGTTGGTTTTATATGTAACCAAATTCACTTTATTATACAAACCTGGTTGGTTTCTTTACTATACATATTTGTTTGCGAATCTATCGGATTAACGTAAAAATACGAGCCAATAGCTTAATACAATACTTGTATAAAACTGGGAAACAATCAGTACTATACCCAAAAAAGCAACATATGTACATAGGTAGGTGACCCGTGAGTAGTGTTAGGATTTCCCATCGTTCGCGTCTCCAGGTCGCGGATACGGGAATGGCCCGGGTAGTTGGGAAATAAAATACCATCCGTGGACAGAAAATGATAGGTGAAGGTTACCCCGAATAAGAAACCAAAATAATTAGTGAAAAAAATGAAAACTCGTTTACGGCCTAAAGGGTGATTACCTTAGTGCCGGCGGCTTCGGGGAATGAGCAAAGCGGGCTCCTAGCCGTCATTATCAAACTATCGCAGTACTTCAGTAGTGATAAACTTGGCGACTGAAGTTCATATAGAATTACAAGTGTAGAAAGCTTTTTCGAAGAAGAAACGGGAGCTATAAATCAGTTTGTACTTTCAAAACGAGAAACATCTATGTATGTGGCAGGTAGCGGGAACATAGACCCATTTAGGAAAAGCCATATGTTCCAGAGATCACCTCCCAATATCCAAAGGAACATGTCACTTTCGTTTTCTGGCCTTGCAAGGTCCAAGGAAAATACGTTAATCCCAATAAAGTAGTAGGCTTCCTCGATCGCCTTCAAAGTGCCGTCCAATGTATGTAGACGATGAAGTGTCTGATTCACTATCGGATATTTATGAGCCTGATCCTCTTACTCGGATGGGTTAGAAAATTGATTGCCTATGCGAGTACATATCAGAGGAAGGAATAACGTAAACCATGAAATAAAGAAGCTGGCCACGTCAATCTGTATGACGAACACTCACCAAAGGGTGGAAACAAGGAAGAAAACCAGATAACGCAGACAATTGGCTACAGACCACGCCAATCTTCTCAACTCCGAGAAAGCAAGAGGAGAAAATAGAGTCGTTGGAAAACCAGGTCAAAATGGCACCCAACAGTAAAAGAAGAAGATCGAATGAACAAAATTCGACAGCTGGGCATGCCCAGAAGAGAGGGAAATAAAGATCTGATGAAGCCCAAGAGCTAGAAGCTAAAAGTTCATGTTCATAGATGAACCTAGCGAGCTCGGCACTGAAGTGGTCCCCGACTGGCCGTTGTTAAAAAACAAAGAGGATTCAAATTTCAATGGCCTCTATGAAAAGGTAACTTGCATACGTAGGACAGCAAAAGGTGATCTCCTACTTGAGTAAGGGGGTATACTGGGGTTCTAAACTACGTTAGAAAACTCTCTTGATGCAGATTCAACTATTCAAGCGTCACAACAGGCGAAAAACCTACCCATAAACTGTGTAAAATCATTGAGAGCTGCCTATAGAGGCACCCAAACGGCAGTGATGGCTGTACCAAGCTCGATAGCTGAAGCGATGAATACGGAAGGCAAGATACGTATTGGGTGGGTGATCTGTCGGAATCGTGAAAAAAAGATGTCCTTAAAGTGTTTCAAGTGCTGGCAGTAAGGACAAATAGCCATATCTGGTAGGAGTAATGTGGACCGCTCTTGCCTTTTCTACATATGTGGAAGAGAGGGTCATGGAGTAAGGAAGAAGCAAATTGCATGCTTTGCCAGACCAAGAAGATCCGTAATCATATAGCAGGAGTGGTCACTGCATAGCGTATATTGAAGAAAGCAAAGCGGCTATGAAGTTCCTCCAGCTCAACTTAAACCATTGTGAGATTGCACAGGATATATTTGTCGAATCTCTGCATGCAGCTAGAGTTGATCTTACCTATCTGTGCAAGCCTAACAAAAATATAGAATTAGACCTTTCTGGGCAACCGACGCAACAGGTAAAGGCACCATATGGGCCTGTGACAGACGGATCATTTTGCGAGTGAAAGTTGATGCTGTGCACCACCTAGTGCCACAATAGAAGAGTTTAAGCACTACCTGGATCGATTGACCGCTGATGCCCGATTGCGAAACCCTGTTGTCATTACTGGTGACTTTAACGCCTTGGCAACAGAATGGGGAAAGAAAACTACGAATAGAAGAGGAATGGCACTATACTAGAGGCATTCTACTCAATAGACGTTGTGCTACTCAATATACTGGGGATACTCCTTCGTAATTGATTTGACATTCGGTAGGAGCTGTTTGATGCGGTTGATGACTACATGGAAAGTTAGTGAACTTTACACGCATAGAACCGCCAAGCCATACTTTTTGAAATAAAACTGGCACATTGACGTACAAAAATTGTAAGGAAACCGGTGGGTTGGAGGGCAAGTACGTTCGAGAAAGATTAATCTAATCTCTTCCTTAAAGAGCCGAACGGACTGCCAATGCAAAAGCGTTACAGATGATAAGTGTGATCACTGATGCCTGCTGTCCAACGCCAATGTGCTGGCCAGAGCTATGCAGTGAAGTGGGTAAGCGTCAATGTGCTGGCAAGAGCTATGCAGTGAAGTAGACCATATGACCCATGGGGGAAATGCTATAAATCGTCATGAATATGCTCAGAAATCGAAATGCATCGCTTATGAGGGCATATCTACGATTTGGAAATTCAAAAGTTCCTGAACCTGACCATATTCTAATAATTGCACTAAACGCAGCCATCCGAGCTAGGCCCGACAACTTCAGAGAACTCTACAACTCATGTTTCCTCACTCAAACATGAGTTGTAGAGTATTCCCGAAACGATGGAAGAGACAACGTCTGGTTCTGTTGCCAAAGGCAATCAAACCTGCAGGAGATCCATCCTCAAACCGACCATTGTGTGTGTTCGATACGGCTGGCAAAGTATTAGAGTGCATCATCTACAGTCGATCGGAGAAAGATTAGAATCGAAAATACTGCACCGTGGTCACACTCGATATCAAGAAAGCGTTCAAGGAGGATCATCTCCGACTGGAATACAAAGTTACGTGTGGAGTACGTCAAGGATCAATATTGGGGCCCCTGCTATGGAACATCATGTATGATGGCGTCCTGACGTTGCGTACGTGAAGATGGCGTACCTGACGGTCTGGAAATTGTGGGCTTCGCGGAAGGCGTTGCCATTGTAGTGGTAGCGCAAACCACAGAGGAAATAATGGAGGTATGCAAGTTGGCCATAATAATTATTAAAAGGTAGCTGATATCATTCGGACTCTAACTGGCCGTCCATGCCCAACACTGGAGGGTCTAGATAGAGTCGTTAGGTGCTACTGGTGCTAAATTAAAGGGTGTCCCAAAATTAACGCTAGATTTGAATTGGCCGCCATTTGTGCAGTAAAGTGTTGGCAACCCAAAAAAAACAAAAAATTTACAGCTAAGAGGTTAGGGTCAAATGTCGCGTTACACGATAGAACAACGTATTTTGATAATTGAAGAATATCTTAAAAATAATGAAAGTTTGGCAGCCGCAGTTCGAAAATTTCATACAAAATATGGTCGGAATAGTGTTTTAACTTCGTCAACTGGTACAAGATTAATTGAAAAATTCAAGGAGACGGGATTAGCTGGACACGCTTAACAAACTGGTCGTCCAAAAACAAGCCGATGAAATGTCCATATCGAAGCAGTGCGTGAGAGTGTTGGTGAAAATCCAGGAACATCCAGGAATAGCTCTCTGCAGCGTATACTCACTAAAGATCTGTGTCTTCATGCATACAAAATTCAATTAACACAACAACTGAAGCCTAATGGCCATGCACAGCGAAGAGAGTTAGTTGAATAGATTATTGAGCATCAACAAGTGGATGCTGAAAATCATCCTAAGCGATGAAGCATATTTTCATTTTGATGGCTTTGTTAATCGCCAAAATTGCCGCATTTGGGGTAGGAGAACCCACTTGTGATTGTCGAAAAACAAATCCATCCACAGCGTGTCACTGTTTGGTGCGGATTTTGGGCTGGAGGCATCATTGGACCATACTTTTTTGAAAATGATGCTGGTCAAGCAGTAACTGTTACTGGTGCTCGATATCGCGACATAATAACACACTTCTTTCTGCCTCAGTTGGATGATATTGACATAGATGACATGTGGTTTCAACAATCAGATGGTGCCACAGCCCGTGAAACAATTCTATTACTGCATGAGACATTTCCTAGTCGTGTAATCTCTCGTTTCGGTGATCAGAATTGGTCCCTTAGATCTTGTGATTTAACACCATTAGATTTCTTTTTATGGGGTTATTTGAAGTCAAAGGTCTATGTCAACAAGCCCACAACTACCCGTGCATTACAGGAGGAAATTAAACGCTGCGCATCAACGAAATTCAGCCACATTTATGCAAAAAGGTCATGGAGAATTTCGATAAAAGAGTGCGTATGTGCCAGCAAAGCTGTGGATGCCACTTGCCCGATGTGATATTCCATAAATAACCATATCCTATGTATTCTATGATTCAATAAAAAAATCACAAGCTGAAAACTAAAAACTGTGTTTTCTATTTAATTCAAATCCTGCGTTAATTTTGGGACACTAGTATTTATATGGATGTAAAATCGTATACGGATTCAAGTTGGCATCGGTATACCGCTAAGGTGCCTTAAGAGTGATATGTGGCTTTCGCACAATATCCGATGATGCAGCACAATTTCCAATCACGCACACAGAAATGGTATTTACATCTAGAACAACCAGGAAGCAGAGAGACAACCATCGAGAAGGGTCGGTAAACCTATCATATTATACCATCCATCGAAAAGTGGATATAAATAGATGGCACGGCAAAGTTAATTACTACCTGACGCAGTTGCTAAGTAATCATGGTTGTTTTGGTGCATACCTTTGCCTGCAACCAATTGCAAGAGGACGTGGAGCGTAATTCTTGTGTCTGAAGAAAAGTGGAATGCTCTAAGCCACATGGCAGCAGTGGTACTAAAGGAGCTGAGATGCTTAGAGCGTGCCAGAGAAAAGAATCATATTGGGAGTAGATAGCGGTGGCAATCTTAATCATCTCCATACGAAGTAATGTCTAACGGAAGTTTCGCATGGAAGATGGATGGAAGGGTCTGCGGTTTTAGATGGTAAAAATACATCACTGTTGCTGAGATGTTTACCCATTTGAAGATTTTCCTCACTTTACCCGAAAAAAACAACAAAAAAACATAGGTAGCTGCGTAATTCCATGTTGGTACATTATAAGTACATATATATATATATATATATATATATATATATATATATATATATATATATATATATATATATATATATATATATATATATATATATATATATATATATATATATATATATATATATATATATATATGTATATATATATATATATATATATATATATATATATATATATGTATATATATATATATATATATATATATATATATATATATATATATATATATATATATATATATATATATATATATAATGTTGACCTACTTTACACACATATACACACATCATTAACTTAATTGGACCGCTGAACTACATTTTGAAATTGATTTTAACTCAAACTCGGTTATCAAAATTCCAATAAAGATCCATTAATATAAAATCTCCAGTAGACAAAACCGTAACATTCATTACATCTTCAATCAAAGATCAATCATCTGATGAAAAAATTTGATTTATTAACAAATAATTGATTAATAATAAAATAAAAAACATTTTGATTTCTTTCTATAAATATTCCAATCTGTATATAATTCACTTTTAATATCCAAGATTTTCTTATTACAGCTGTAAAATCATCTTCTCATCATCTTTAAATGTTTGGAAAGTTTTTCATGTTACTGTTGTGTGGGGAAAATTATATAGACTATAAACAATCAATCACACACACACACACAATGTATCAATAATATATACCAATAAATCAATAATAAAAAAATAATTAACCGAAAGCATCTGGTCTGCAGAGGTTTTGTGGTCGCGCAGTTATTTATTTCACCCAGTAATTTATGGGTCAAAACGTTTTTATTTTTGGGATTTTGATAAACTCTCAAGTCTCATGCCACATGCAAACATATACATACATACCTAATATGTGCACATAGAAACCTCAAACGTGCACATTTCACGAAGGAAACTATATAAGAAATGCAGTAGTCATGCCGAAGACATAAATTATAAATCAACGATGCATTAAAATTAAGATAAACAGATTTGTTTTTTTTTTACGTTTTGTGTTGAGTTTACCTTAAGGTATCCTATACGAGTATAAATGTATAGCTAAATCGCGCAACTCAATACAGAACACATCGCAAAATGTTTACAAATTGGTTTTGTATTTTATTCTTTGACTATACTCTCTACTCGCGTGTATGTATTTATATTAATTAAGATTTTTACAGTCACTTACTGCCGGCTTCTGCTGCATAATATGCACATATGCATAAATACATACATACATATATAGAAATTATACTCGAGGGTTAAAGTTTAATGAAGATAAATTTAGAAATGAATTGCATCATATTTTACAAATTAATAAATGGTAGCACAACATACATATTTCATTACCATTTGACCTATGCGGTATTCAATCAGCAAATCATAAAACGGTATCTAAATCATAAAATATAATTAATCAAAAAATTAGCATACAAATGGTAAATAGAAACAAAACGATTCAAGCTCATTTACATAATACAGATTTAACACGTAATTTACATACAAATTAGTCGATTAATGAGTTGAGTTATGGAATTTGTATTACATAAATTTCAACATCTAATTATTAGCTTAACGTTCGTTTTATTCTTTTTTCTATACCAGTGGTGTCCAATAAATTTGTAGTAAGGAAAACTCGATTCTTAGGTACTGTAACAATTGAATGACTGAGTTCTTAATTAAATTCCACAATAAAAATTATGAAATTCATGAATATATTTCGAATTTTTAAATTTATAAATTCTTAAATTTAAAAATTCCTACAATCTTATATGTAATTTGAAATTCAGAATTATGAATTTTGTATGTATATTTGTATATTTCGATATTCATGAATTTCTAAATTCAATAATTATAAAAATATTAAAAAATTCAGATTCCAATATTTTTAGGGTGACCAGATATACTATTTTCAAGAGTATTAGTAATCGTTTTGTTTCGTTTTACTCTTAACTCTTTTGTTAGGGAAAACCCATTAAAATATTGTAAAACGCTAACAGAATTTCAATATAAAATACAAAATTGAAAATTTAACAAATTTAAAAATATTTTAGAATTGAAAAATTTTATGAAAAAATTACGGAATTTGTATAAATGCTTAAAATTTTTATTAAATTCCAGAAGTATTTCTAACTAGTAAAGTTTAGAATATAATTGTAATTTGAAATTAATAAAAACTGTGTTAACTAAAATTTAAATTCAAATTTCCTACAAATATTTTTACAATTGAATTAAAGTTTGTAAAATTTGGTTAAAAATTCAAAAATTCGAATTAAATTTACAAATTCTGAATTTCGTACAAATTAAATAATTGTATTTCGAAAATTTTGATTAATTTTCATCGAATTGCTCGAATTGAGTATAAAATATTAACAGAACAAAAACTTCAAACTAAATTATAACATTTAAAAAATTTGTATATACAACAAATTTAATGTTTAACCAACAATTTCAAAGATAGATAATTAAAATTGAAATTTCGTATTCAAAATCAAAAATCCAATTCCAATTTTGATATTCTAGTATAAAACTTTCAATTTTAGATATTTAAAAATTTTAGCAAATCTGAACTTATACTACAATTTGAATTACTATACATACAATACATTTCAAATGTTAAAAATTCAAAAAATTTATTTGTCTGTAATTCAGAAATATTAGTTTTAAATTTTGAATATTTTGAAAATATTATGTCTCAAAATTTAAACGCGAAACACTTTTCTCGATAATTATGGAAATTTTTAGTTTTTAAAGCGTTCAAACTTAAATTCGAAATTTAAAACCTAATTATCGAACAAAACAAAATTTAAAAATTTGAATTTTTAAAAGTTTCAAAATTTAATCACTAATTTCTAAAAATTTTGTTTGTTCGCCTAGAAATTTTGCATTTAGACGAATTTAATGTTTAATTTCATTGTATTTCAATATTTTGTGGACGAAATTTGCATTCCAGTAGTTTCAAAATTCGAATTAAACTGACAAATTCTGAATTTAAATCAATTTATGAATTTTATAAATTTTAATGCTCGGTCACGTTCTGCGTCCGGATCACACGAACGAATTGTGCAGCGATCTCTGAAAGGAGAGCCACCATATGGTAAGCGCAGAGATCGTTGCAGGCGACGACGGCTCCACGATTTAGAGAACGACTTGGCTTCTTCAGATTGTCTTAAACAGTATGAAGACCATGCTCAGTATTGAAACCGTTGGAGCCAAATTGTTGACTGAGTAAGGGGCCAGTAATGGCCTTTAAAAACTGTTTATTATTATTTTATAAATTTTAATTAGCTTCAGGTACTTCGGTTGAATTGATAATGAAACCGACTTTTTAGTTATACAATTTTCAATCTGATATTCTAGTTTGAAATATTAATTATTTAAATTTTGTATTTTTCCAATTTTCACTATTCACTTTTCGAATTTAGGCTCATTTTTACAATTCCGAGCTCTTAAAATTTCATTTTAACGACAGTATTTCAATAATTTTGAATGCATACCACGTAGAAACATTCGAAAAAATTAATTTTTCTGGATCTGATTTCGAAATTTTTCGAAATTCGAACAAATATTTAATCGAGTCAACACTTCAAAAATTTTGATATTTTTAAAAATTTGTGAAACCTTTCTGAAAATTTCGAATTTTTATTTAATAGGTTCGTTAGTATCCGGAAGTTAGTATTTAATCCAACCATTTCAATGATCGATGATTAGATTGGAATTTTCGGATTTACATTTAAAAATATTTTTATTTTAAAATTCGTGTTTTAACAATTAAAAGAAATGTTAACTAGCTTAAGGTTCCTGTAGCATTGGTAGTTAAGCTAAAAATTCAGTGTACTTGTACTGTGCTGTACTAAAATATTTGTAGCTGATCGCGTTCAAATGAATTTAGACTGGAGAGCCGAAAATTAAAATCTATGTAACTATATGGATCAAAACATATATACAAGGGTAGACGTGCGTCCCGGGTATGTAGATTGTTAAGACCAAAAATTTAAATATGAAAATTTAAAAATAAATTATTCAATATGTTTGGTTTGCCTTCACTTTCTATAATCAAATTTGTTTAACTTACTAAAATGTCAAATTTAAAACGACTTGTCATATAAAAATCGAAGTGGATTTTTTAGAAGCCTGTATGAAACTTGAATCCAATTTCAAAATTCGACAGGTCGATGTAGAAATATATTATAATATTTATTGAATTTTGAAAAACAATTTTTTTTGTATTCTTCGCTGTTCTAAAATTTGAAATTCGTATAATTCGTTAAATTTTGAAATGTAATTTTATTAAATGTTAAACATTTGTTTAATTTATCAAAAATGTAAATGATAAATTTTAACGAATATGAAAGTTTTGAAACAAAATCAGGGACTGATTTTATAACGAATGAATAATTGTCTGGACTAAATGAACTGCAAAAACTGCTTATTGCTTAGTTAGAATTAAAACGGCTTCGAATATTTAAATTTTTTAAAATATACTTTTTTGCGTTCGAAAATATCTGATCAGCCTAAATATTTTGCATTTTCTTAAATTTATAATTTTCCATTTCGAATTCCCAAATTTTAGAACTTTTGAATTTTGAAATATTAATTTCAAAATTCAAAAGTTCTTTAATTAATAAAGTTTTAAATTCTGAAAATACATAAATAAATTCGAAAAGCATTATATTAAAAGTACTTATTGCTGTTCAAAATTCCTAAAGTTTTAAAATTTCTAGATTCCGTAATTCTTAAAATCATATATTTCGATATTCCGATTTTATTAATGCTGAAATTAAAGTAAAATTAATTTCTAAATTTCATTTCCAAATTTAGAATTTAGAATTTTAAAATTTAAAAGGCTTGTTATATTCAAAATCGTGGCTGTTCTTGTCCAATTTTGGCCCACTTTTTCGAGCACCGCTGGCCGTATGTCACGAATAACACGAACAAGGCTGACCTCCAAGGCGTCAATTGTTGCTGGTTTATCAGCATAAACCAGTGACTTCACGTAGCCCCACAGGAAATAATCGAAAGGTGTCAAATCGCACGACCTTGTAGGCCAATTGACAGGTCCATTTCTCGTAATAAACTTATTGCTAAATATTGATTTTAATAAGTCGATGTCCGGATTTTCAAACAAAACATCATTGATCATGGTGCGGTAACGATCTCCATTGACCGTTAGGCGATCCCCGGCCTCATTTTTGAAGAAATAAGGTCCGATGATACCACCAGCGTGTAAACCGCACCAAACGGTGCATTTTTATGGATGTAATGGAATCTGTAGGGGCTTTTGTGGATTGGTCTCACTCCGTAGCCCGTTAAGCCAAAAATGAGCCTCATGAGACTCATTTTCAAAGTAAATTTTAATAATTTCGTAGCGTTGTTCAAGCGTGAGACTATTCTTGATGATTTTCCAGAGTATACTGAGATCTGCTAGAGTAAATTTTTAATAAAAATTTTACAATTTCAAGTTCTATCAGACAAACACCCTTTATTTAGAAATTTTGAAACATTATTTCTTAAGTCAAAATTTAGTGAGTATAGAACGAAAAACTTAGGAATTTATAAATATCGAAACATTAAAATTTTTAGAATTAAAAATATCATTTTATGATTTTCTAAATTTTCAAAATTTACAATTTTCCCTCAAAAACCTGGATTATGAATTTAAATTTGCTATAATAAATAATTTCTAAATACTATAATGACCAATTCTAGAATTACCATACTTCTAAACTTTGAATTCTAAATTTTAGATTCTTAAATATTTAAATGGTAAAATCCATAAATTACTAAATTTTCTTAAATGATTCCCTATTATTCTTAAAATTCGAAATAAAATTTCTAAATAAGTTACAAACTCAAAAAGTTTAAAATGCAAAACCTTTCAAATTCAGAATTTGTGTAGATTTTGATAGTTTCAGTCACGAATCATACAGTTTGTATTACATAAATTTCGACATCTAATTATTAGCCTAACGTTCGTTTTTATTTTTATATATGTATCGGTGGTGTCGACTAAGTTTGAAAACAGCGTTCGATTCGTAGATATACTGTGACAATTTTATTCCTAAATTCCGAAACTATTAAATTTCCCAAATTCCTTAATTAAATCTAAATTTCTGGTTTTAAATTCTAATAATTTGGATTTAACAATAAAATTTCTAAAATTTCGAAATTCGTGAATTCCCAATTTTCTTAATTTTAAAAGCACGAACACCTTCGAGGGTTTCATGAATCATGAATTTATCTCGAATTCCTACTTATTCAGAATTATGAATTTTGTATATTTCGAAATTCAAAAATTATATGATTATTAAAAATTCCTAAATTTTGCATTTTCCAAATTTATAATTTTTAATTCCCAATTCCTATATTTCTAAATCGTTAAAATTCTCAATTCTAATAATTAATTTTTAAATTTTAAATCCTTAAATTTTTTAATTTCCTAAATTTCTAAAGTAAAATTTATAAACTTCAAAAATTGTAATATTTCAAAATTCGTAAATTCTTTTAAACTTTCTGGATTCCGTAATTCTTAATATGTTAAATTCTGAATTAAAAAGTGGGGAGTTAGAATTTGTTCCCTTAATTCTTAAATTCCTATATTTCTATTTTATTAATTTTGAATTTAAAAGTAAAATAAAATTTCTAAATTACATTCCAAAAATTCTATAATGACCAATTCATAAATATTGCCATATTTCCAAACTTTAAATTAAAAACTTTAAATTCTATAAATATTTCGAAATTCATGAATTTTGAATTTCCTTAATTCTGAATTAAATTCCATGTTCTTTCAATTTCATTTCTAATTTTTAAATTCGCCAATTTGGCATGCCCTCTGTAGGATTCAAAATTCGTACTATGAAGTTAAAAATTGTGAATTGAGAAATTTATTTTTGTGATTTTAGTTGATTTCATTGGGAGGGAGATCCATAAATTACTAATTTTCATAAATCGTGGATTCCTTTATTATTAAAATTCAAAATTTTGTGAAAAATAGATTTTCGTGGAATTTTGGTGAGACTGCTGAATATTTCGCAAATAGTTTGCGAAATAGCCTCCAGCCAGCGTCCCGAACCAAACAGTTCCTTGGAAGGTGTCAAGACAACTATTTGTTGATTTGGAGTTCATTTGAAAATTTTAATTTAAATATAAAATTTAAGAATTTATTCTAGGTTGTGTAAGATTTTATTGATTATCGATCATTAAAAATAAAGATCAACTTAAAATAATTCACGCGATCATCCCATTGACCTCGTGGAGGACGCCACTATTTTCTACAAACCAAAATCATCTTAGACTCGTGTCACATAAGTTTCAAGCACACATAAGATCGTGATCGTAAATAATTATATGCGGTTTTTTATTTATAAATTAATAAGAGGAATAAGAACAATGATAATGCGGCAGTAATAGCTTTTGTATATATATATATATAAGAATAATAATGAGTGTAGTATATAATGATGATAATGATAATGATGATCGCGTATGATGTTTTAACGATCGTCAAAAAAAAAAATTATGTGAAGACTCATATATGTAAGAGAACAAAAAAGCGTTAGTAATTGAATTATATGTGAATGAATTTATGATCAATTGTATGATAAAAATTCGTGTGAAAGTAACATTTCATTAACCAACTTTGAAAATGATGATCGCGATCGTTTGATTGCAGCTTTTCATTTTTTTTAAAAATTTATTACTGTAATTGATTTGTCATGCCATTAATTTTTAGGTCAATCCTAATAATCGCGCACCGCAATATTAGGCAATCTGGCATTTTGATTAACACTATTTTCATAACATAACAAATTTAACTTGTTATGTATACGTATATACATACATATATGTATATACATATATAATGCAATTAGAATTTCTAATTACTCGCATAATTTATTTCATTGCAATAAAAATTATTTTAAATTCGTTACACAATTATAATACAATTATCACACAATAATTAAAAAATTTAATTACAAAAAAGTAACTTATTTTTTATTTTTTATTTGTCTATCTCTAGTCTCTACATGTATCTTGGATGAATCGATCTTTAAATTTCAAACTTCTTAGAAAATTTACTGTATATATAGATCTCACTATCTCACATCACCCTGTATGTCGGCGTACGTTTGGCATACATTCAACCGTAAACAATGATTTCAGATCACATCACTCCGACCGTTTTGCCTAAATCGATTTGATCGAACTTGAAACGTATAAATAATGTAGAAAGAACAACAACAACAACAAAATTCAAGTTAAAAGAAAACAAATCAGTAAAATCTTGAATTTGTTGTTTGATTTTTGTCGTAATTAAAATGGACAGGTATCGGATTATAATTTAAAAACAAAAAAAAAATCTATTTTCAAAATGTCTTAATAAAATGTAAAACTAGCAATTCACTAGTGGGTGTTGAATATACATATGTATGTACATCATACATATTGTATATAAAATACTCATTTTATCTATATAGGAGTGGAGTAGATTGATAACATAATTAGCTCAATTTGTTTTTATGTTTGTGATTGACCTTCAAAACTCTTTGAGTTTTTTTTTATCTCACTGAAAAGTTTGTATTAACCGGATTTAGCGTGCTTAAACATATTGATGGGTATTAGCCTTGAAGCTGCACCAGCCAAATAAGCCCGCCACAACGAAACCAAGCCCATAATTTATTACAATTAGAAATAACATAAACGACCACCAGAGTGGTCGAGACTTACCCAAAGGCCTATCAAGCTCCTGTGTAGATGCAGGTGGGTTTGGAACCGATACCGGTAATGAATTACTAAGAATAGTTTTAAAGCAAATTGAGTGATGCGCATTAGCCACTGCCCATGATGACTCCTAAGTTTCGTTTTTGAGCAACCGTTATTGCACTGCCCAACTTACCTGGTGGTATGCTTTTTTCCTTGTATGGTAAGTAGGCCGATATTAGCCATAGATCTTGCCCACCCATCACTACATCAGCATTGCTGTAATTTAGTAGTATAAAAATATTCCAATTATTTCTAGCGAGAATGCAGGAACATGTCTTACCTTCATTTTTCGCGTGTAATATTTTATTTTGGGGTTCTGAGACCCAGTACCCGGTCACCACTAACCAAAGGTTCCAGGACCAAAACCACATCAATGAACTCAGATTCCATTTTGAGCAGGGCCGCTGAGGCGGTTTTACAGTGATGTAGGTTGATCTGAAGGATTTTAATCATTAGATAGTGCTTACCTCCACCACTCTTGAGTCAGAGTCCGCCTCTGATAGCGATTCGTCAATTTGGAGCGCACAATGTAGCCCCAACTATCTCGACATCTCCGAGTCCACAGATAGTGTCTTCTGAGCGTTTTCCGGGATGTTCTGAACTTCTGAGTCACCAACACCAGGCGGAACTCCACAAATGGTATCCCCACCTGCTGCAGATGCCTCAGATCTTTTGCCTTCATCCGGCTTATAAACCTTGAGCATAATCGCTCCAAATCCATAGCTGGTTCAGCCTCCAGATTTTGCCAGACACCCAAGGAATCTCTGTTGAGACTTCACCCAGGTTGCCGATCGCCTTTTTGTAGAGGGTCACAGACGTTTCGTCGGCACAGGCAGTCAGTTTAACGTGATTCTGGTGCCAACCTCCGTCTCGGCTGGACGGAGCAGGTCCCGGATTCTCCCTCATGATATTTAGGAAGGTGGCGGCTAAGGACTTCTCAACCTTCCTCCAGTTAAAGGCCGTTATGCTCCCATCTTCTTGAGCCCTGTCAACGACTGCCATGATCAAGTACTCCTTTAGCGTCTCGTTGAAGAGCCTGGTGACAGTGCCCGGAACCCTTTTCTTTTTTCCTCCGTAGGCGGTTCATCATCAGATCTCTACCTTTTCGGCTGTGAGATCTCAGCGGAACCCTATCCGTTCTCTGCTCCAACGGAATGTTGTTAATCTTGGAGATCATGCGCCAGGCTCTCTTCCTGGTTTGGTAGTTTGATACTTGTTGACCAGGATTCGTACCTTTGCTCTTTGGTTTCGAGGGGGGGGCCAGCCTCGTTTGTGCTTATGCCCCTTTTTGCATTTTGGAGACCGGACCTAAAGCCAGATATCTCAACGGCACTATAAGCCGGTTTTTTTGTTTTTTATTTTCATAATCCATAATCGGTCCCACGAGTAGCGGAGAAAGGAGGTCCACCTGTCGATTCTTTGTCAATTACAAAAATGCACATCTCAACCAATTGGATGAAATAAACTTTTAAGTACACCTAAACAGATAGTCAATTTGTTCAAACTTGAAGATGTCGACAATTACACGGGCCATAGTTTTCGGAGCACATCTGCAACATTATTGACACACGGTGGTGCCAATTTACTAACCCTTAAATTTAGTGTAGTGGAATGCTATATTGATGAATCAATATCAAACAAAAGAAAAATTTGTAATCTGATTACAGAACAAATTTCTTATTAAAAAACCCAATGCTGCAAGAGCATCAATTGAATGCAGTACATCCACATCTGGTATTTCAATACCGTTATAATCAAATTCTGCTCCAGTCACATCAACGTGCTTGACGTTGTCTCAATCAAATACAACCAACACAATATACATTTAAAAGCAGATAATGTAAATAGATAATGTTCGTGCGGGAAACAATTTAATAATTGCAGTGTAACGATGAACTTCATTTTCAATAAATATATCAAATTGCAACATTACATTGTTTGATTTATATAACATTATCAATTCACCTCGACAACTTTTAAGAGTTCGGTTTCAACATTTTGTTCTTGAAATTTCTGAGGAATCTGATGGTGAAGGCCCTGGTGTTGGGGTTTCAATATCAGCCACCCTTAACACGTCGTCCGAAGAATATAAATTCACCGGCCTATTAATAAGGCCTTCCACACTACAGGATACATTTGGCGGATGAAAATGGTCCTTGTTGGACGAATAAAGTTGGAGCTTATCGAAGTAAGGCCAATTATTGCCCATTCCGCTGCCTGTTTATTTTTCGGTTAAGAACTGTAAAAATTATACGTAAAAA
The DNA here is from genome assembly GCA_951394425.1 of Tipula unca. NCBI lineage: Eukaryota > Metazoa > Arthropoda > Insecta > Diptera > Tipulidae > Tipula > Tipula unca. The sequence goes on from OX596381.1 coordinate 200,280,720, forward strand.
CAATTTAATTATAGGTGAAAATTGAAAACCTAATATGAAAATGAATTTTACCTTTGTATTTCCTTATTAAGGCTTGCCACAGTCATATTAGCTCGTTTCCTTTTTTTTCCATATTTTGAGATTAGGATGTATGTATTTCAGACACACAAATAAACAAAAGTTAACAAATTTTAATCAGGTCGACGAGCACAAAATATTTGTGGTGAATAAAATGTCAAAAATTTATTCACGTGAATTTTGTCCTAAATCTGTCCTAGAAACTAAAAAAACAAAAATATCATATTTTATTCGGATAAACCGATAAATATAATAATTTACCCGATTAAGTGAATTTTTTATAACTCATGTATGCCGAATAAATAAATTTTAAAATTTTCCTCTAATCTAAGCTATTTGAAAAATATTACTATTTTTTAAAACGTAGGGGATTAGGGGATTTAGGGCAACCATGTTTTGTATGACCTCATGTATCGCCGATTATATGACTTTTCCGAATTTTCTTGGGAAAATCCTAGGAAGCTAACACCCTAATGACATGTATTTCAAGATGTCATTGGGTCTAAGCTATCTGAAAAATATTTAAATTTAAAAAAAAATAGGGGATTAGGGGGTTTATATGTCGATTATATGATTTTTCTGAATTTTCTTGGGAAAATCCTAGGAAGCGAACACCATTATGACATGTATTCCAAGTTGTCATTAGGTCTTAGCTATTTCAATTTTGGAACAAGTAGGGGATTAAGGGGTTTAGAACAACCATATCTAGTATGACCTCATGCATGTATGTCGATTATATGATTTTTCCGAATTTACTTGAGAAAATCCTAGGAAACTAACACCATATTGACATATCTTCTAAGATGTCATTGGGTCTAAGCAATCCGAAAAATATTTCAATTTTGGAAAAAGTAGGGGATTTAGGGGGTTTAGGACAACCATGTTTGATATGACCTCATGTAGGTAGATTATATGATTCTTCCGAATTTATTTTGATTCTTCAGAATTGATATATTTCTCGAATACCTAAGATACAATGACATCTTGGAATATATGTCAATCTGGTGTTAGCTTCCTAGGATTTTCCCAAGAAAATTCGGAAAAATCATATAATCGATATACATGAGGTCATACCAAACATGGTTGTCCTAAACCCTCTAATCTATGGTTTCTTTGTTATGTTGGTATCTTCCTTGGGTTTCCCAAAAAAATTTCTGAAAATAATGAAATCGTCGCACTAAATTTTATATTCTTAGTGATAAAATTCGTTATATCGAGACATTCTACTTTGTACTAACTAACATATATTAGCTGAAATTATTTTTGTTGTTTTTTAGGACAGATTTAGGACAAATTTTACCTACATACATAAAAATTTAACTTATTAACTTTTTATGCGATATTTTTTTCGTTTGGAACACTAAGACACTCAGACTAAGTCATCAGCGAAATCAAGGACACAACGGCTACATGTCCGATAGATTATAAACTGGTGGTGATAATTTATTTAGGAAATAGTTTGCCATAAAAATAATCTTGATTGAATCTTTATGTATATACGTGTATATATATGCGATCGATTTCAGTCGCTTTGATCAATCCAACAAAAAAAAATACATTTATATACGTATTCAAAACTCATTATTAGCACACAACAAATTAAACGAATTTGACGAACAACTTAACTATCTATATATATACAAATTTTTTGCTAATTTATTCAAATTTATGCACATCTAAATGACTTTCTTTATAGAGTTTCAAAAGTCAAAACAAAAACGGTCGATATTTAGATAAAATTCACCATACGTCGTCCAATCAATTTAAGTTTAGCGGCACGATAATAAATTAATCAGCACGTGGGGTAGCGCTTATTGCATGCACTCAACTCTATTTTGATCAAAACCACACCTACTCTCTTTATATGTATATGTTGTAAATAAATACATTGCTAATCTTAGCCTATAAGTTAACTGCATATAAATATAATGAATAATGGCCTCGATCGCGATATACATATGTACGAACGATTATTTTGGATATATTCTAAATTATTTTTATTACTTTTGGTTTTTTAATATCCATAACGATAAAATTAATAAGTTTTTTTTTTGTGTTGTTGGTTTTGGGTCTCTCGATCTAATGAAAACACGTAAAAATAGATAAAAGTTAATTATAACCGGAGAGCACTCTGTATCGTTGAACAACAAATAAAAAATTTCACGGTGTTTTTTGTTGTGGAATTTTAATTTCGGTTTTAAAATTAAATTTTTTTTTTTTTAAATTAAAGTAAATAGAATTTTAAATTACCGTCATTGTGTGATATCTTCGAGGGATGGGCTTTAAAGCTATATACAAATATATGCGTCTAAGATCTTCCTTTTACTAACTATAATATTCATCATGAATCTCTAATAAAAATAAAAATTTAATATTCCATTTTGGCATTTCACCTAGCGTATACCCGATATTGTTTGCCTTTAGGTATTAAATATTTCCGCTATTTGAGACAAAGATACCATCTATCGTCCATTATACCACTCATTGTTTTAAAGATAATATATTTTAGAACTCAGAATATGAGATGGGTTCCCCTCGAAATCCTTGCTTACAAAATCCCCGTTTTCAAAATCCCCGTTTTGCAAAATAAAAAAAAGTCTGGCTTGTATTTCACAGCACACTCTTCAGCTTGCACCTTTCTCCAGATTATTTGCCCGAAAAGGAACAAACAACGTTAACAAGCCGTTTCTGGGAGGAAATGTTTCAACGCTTTTACACTAGTGTTTGCGAAATCGGATATTACCAGTTTTGGATTTAAATGTATTCACCAATTTGACGCACATTTGTAAACTTCATAAAAAAAATCGAAGTAAGCTCCTTCAATTTCACAACTCATTAGCCTGAACACCAAAGGAACAGTCACATATGGCCAAATGTACCGTCCATTAGCCAACATTCTGTATCGGCCAATAGTTTTAAACTGGACGGTCTTGCTAATACTATTATGGTTTGATCTTTAAAAACTTTAACAGTAAAAACAAACTACTCCCTTTCAAGATAATTGAGCTCTCCTGGAATTTTTAATACTGGCCGTTTCTATTATATTCAACAACACTATTCCGAATAATTTGCGAAGGCATTAGTGTTGTTTTTTTCGCGGCCGCTTGCAAATATTGGAAACAAATTTCTCGTGTGCCGTGGGGTCGTGGCTGTGTATTAAATGTCCTTTTTTAATAGCATGTTCCCCCTCAACCACTCTTGTTACCACTCTTCGTTTACACAAAAGAGATTTTCTATCGGCAGACGCCCACTGGAAGGTTTCGCCATCTATCTCAAGGTGATACGAAAACCATTCATTCACTGGTCAACAGTTTGCATGCAGCGGTTTCAATCCTGAGATTGATTTTCATACTGTCTTAGACAATCTGAAGAAACCAAACCGTTCTCTACACCGTCGAGCCATCTACATTCAGAGATTGCTGCATAATTCGTTCCGGCTTAGCACGCAAAACGTGACCAAGCCAATCCTGTACAAAATCGGATCTTCATCAGATGTCTGATCTCGATATTGTATTTGAGCTCGGTATGTACCATGTACTTCGCGCCTTTGGGATATAAATCACACGCATGATTCTTCTTGCAAATGAAAGGAGCCATCTCTCCTACTCATCCATCAACTCCCAACTTTCAGTTCCATACATAACAACGGGCCTTATCAACGCTTTGTAAAGCTTCAGCTTCACGGATTTTGATAAGATTTTATATTTTACCAGTGGTCTTAAAGGATACAAAGCACGACTCCCAGATGCCAGCCACACTTTAATACATATATATAGTCACCCACACTGTTATCGTAGGTGATAAGACAGCATAAATATTTGAACTTTCTCACTGCCTCAAACGTGTAGTGGGCACTATTAAAATCTGATGTACCACTGTTGCTATTACCAGAGCTCATGCATTTCGTTTTGGACTCATTGTTCTCTAGTCCAACAGAAGCTGATAACTCTACAAGCGTTGCTATTCAGTCCAAACGTGCCTATGTCATCTGAGGTGTTTCAGTTTTACGAAATATGTACTCCAATATGAGATTCAAGAGTATCTGGAACAGAGAGATCTCTGCTCACCCCTTCTCACCTTTAACACAGCATTGAGACTGGTACAATGTCGATTGATCGAGTTATAGGCCTACCGGAAATCCAGGAACACCTGATGTACGAAGATAGATGTCTCATAATATTTAGAATCATCCGCAGCGAAAATGACTGATCGATTCGGACGAAATCCCCCTTGATAGTCACAAACTAAGCCCTTGACTAGAGTGGGATTCCATCCAATATTGTGTATAGGATTGTAACGTGTTTGCTGTGCAAAGTAGAGCTATTTCGGAGCTATAGAGGTTCTATTTATCACAAAATTTTTACACTTATCTTTAATCACAAATTCAAAAAACACATATATGTACATCGAATCGAGTGATCACGTTGATGCTTTAAGTAAATAGAATTACAAGCGCGAAGTAAACATCAAAAACATAAAAGGAAATTCAGCTATTCCATTCAAATAATTACGTGATTCCCCGAAAAGTATTTAAATGTGTGTGGGTGTGTTTGTGCTATTTTAGTATCAAAAACGTAATAAGGTTTGTTCAAACAATTTATCCAAACAAAAACTTTGCCATGGTTTTTCCATCTCAGCCCTCGTAATCCTGGTTTTTGGTAAACTCTTTATTTTTATTATAATTCTGGCTGGTTTTTGAAAACCAAGCTTTTGAAACCAGGCCTTTGTAAACCGGAGTTACTTATATCAGACCGGCATGTGAGATATCTGGTATCCTCTAATTGATTTTCGAAAGCTAACTTTATTTATGTGGAAATTAACTTGTTCTGAAATACAAATAGATTTTAGGATCCTTTGTAACTATCCTTGTTCAGTGAAGAGTCGGACAAGTGGTTAATTTTGTTGAAACTCTTGCACATCATGTTGACAGGTTCATTGACACCTATATAGTTGGTTCTGTGTACATCCATAAGCAGAAACTCATACACTCTATAAGATGTTTCCTGTGTATCTTATGTATATCTATATCTAATCCTCTGTAGATTTTAGCAACTAGAAAGATGTGGTGCTCGTACTCTTCCACGTTAAGTTAACCTCAAATTTAACTACCGAAAAAAATAAAAAATTTTAAACTTTCAAAACTTGTTAATTAAATGTTAAAATTTAATAAATTTCGAAAGTTTTTTCACGTATACATTTCTGAAGATAAAATTTTGAAACTTTTAAAATTTGTATATTAAACGCTCATGAAATTTATCGAAATTTATGAAATTCCTTGAATTGTAAATTGAATAAACTTACATTTTAAATATTAGACAAATTCTCAAAAACCCCAAAATACTTCTCAAATTTCCCAAAATTTTGACAGTTACTTCAAAAAATGGTGATTAAAGCTGTGACGTTTTAATCCCAATAGAAGTAGGATGCCGAAAGAGATTCGAATTAAATTGGAACTGTAATCGAAGAAAACTGCTAGAGACGTGGGGTTTTTTTGCCCCAAACCAAGTAGAAAATAAAAACATGAATTCGACATATTGAATGAAAAAGCTAAATATTTAAAGCTTGAAATTTTGGTAGGGAAACCTTAATTTAATACTGACGCAGGGCCCGAACCTGAACTACCCATAATGCGGCACTAATTAGAAACCATTCATATAATTAAGTCGCAGTCCATGATACCATGATCCAATAACTGATATTTGGGATTCCATCTCGAGAATTAATTCGTTGAAAGTTAATAATTCCGCATCAATAATAAATTGGAGTATTTTGTTCATCAAAAAGTAAAAGTTGAAAAAAAAAATCCTGTAACAGTTCAATTCATTAATTAATTTAATCCAACGACAATTTGTATCGGGCAGTTTGAAAGTAATTTGAATCAAAAGTGCGATTCACATCGCTACTAAAAATTTTACAATCGCCACACTTATCCAATCTTTTGTATACTACATCTATAGTGCCATTAAATTTAATTATGAAATTTTAAAAAAAACGAAATACAATTTGATTTAAATCAAGTTTAACGTCTTCTTAAACCATTATTTTTACGAGGACTTAAATTTTATTGAATTGAAATCTCAAAATTTGCATATTTCATATAAAAACATTTGTCTTTTTATTTTAAATATCTCGTCAATAGACATACATGGATATATATAGATTCTACGAGTTAATCAAATTTGATTTGTAATTCAAATTTAGTGTCTCTGCGTCTCTACCATCAGCTGGAGATAGGTTCATGTACTTTACAACCTATTTCCTCCGCAAATATATTATGTATATCGCGGATTCTCACAACTATGGCGAATTTCTTTGTTCGCTTAGATTTTATGCGGAGATTACCATTGTTGTAGTTTTCAATTATTATTCGAAAATTTTTTTATGATCTTGTTTTTTGGAGTTTATGCATCAAGTTTGTGTCTATCTCTATAATATTCAATAATAAAATACAGCATAAGTGGTATAGGAAGGTCACTGAATTGATTCGTTTTTGTGTTACAATCTGTCTAAAATATATGTGAGAACTTATATAGAATCATATTCATGATTCAAATTTAAAAAGTGTAAATTATTTATTCCCGTTGTATCCTGCGAGTCATGACTCTCGGACGTTACTTCCAATACTTACACATACAACGGTTTTGTGTCTTAGCTAAATTGGAGTTGAAAATCTAAACCCTAAATTTGTTTTCTAAAAACCATGGACGCCATTATTTTCTATAATTCCACTTAAACAGATTGTCCCACAGGGTATTTGTTATAGGAGGTTCTTCTCATTCGTTTCTTTTAATAGATATGCATCATACCAGCTCAAAAACAGGGTATATTATGTTGTTGTCACCCATTTATTCAGAGCAGATATTGCTCTCTAGAACGTGCTTGCTTTCTAAAATTGTGGAACGTTCAACTGACAACTAGGGATGGGCGAGATATATTATGCCATGTGTCAACAATCTACGATATTTTAACGATGTTAAATCGAATGCACCAGTTTGCAGGTGTATTTTGTAAAAGAGCAATTCAGTTAAGACGTAAATAGGAAGAAATTAAAAACTGAATCAAATTAAATCGGGGATCACATACCATACTAAAGGGTGATTCATCTCAAGGGAGGTCATTTTTTGTAGTAGTGTCAAACTGTCATAGTATTTTTATTCAGTATTGTTTGCCATTTTATCATGGAAAGACTGAGCCCGGCGCAGCGTACACAATTTGTTCAGCTTTATTACGAAAATCAGCGTTCTGTGAGGAATGTGTTTCGTGCGCGCTTATAGACGAACGGTCTGCAACGGTATTTGGGTACAATTAGTTTTCAATTATGTCCATCTTTAATAACTTTTTACTATAATAATTGATTTTATCGACACATTGGATAATAATAAATGAAACAATTGCAAACAATATAGACTTGCAAGTTATGTTATGTGATTCCCGATTTAATTTGAACTAGTCTTTCACTTAAAACCTATAGTTTATTAACAAATACAGTACATTTTTAAAATTTACCACATTCCTGCAAATTGTTCGAAGCACTGAACTTCGGAAACCCGTTTATGTCACAGATAAAATTAATTTTGTGAACATTCAGATTACAATGAAATTCTAAATTTCTAGATATATTCTTAGAGAGTATAAGTATAATACTATCTAACTATAGAAGAGAATAAAATGTGTAAGTTCAGCTACCTATAAAACAGTCACCAGTAATGCATTGATCCTAAATTTGGTCACCCTAGCTTAGAACTAATTGACAAAACCACTCTAGGAATTGTCTACATTAACGACGTTGTCTATGTTGTTGACGTTGTATAGATGACGCGTAAATGCCCATTTCTTCTGATTTTGGATTATTTTTACTTAACTTGTGCTAAAGCGACTTAAATTAGTGATGCTTGCGAATTTAAATTAAAATTTCTTATTAACTTATGTCATTAACTCATTTTGTTCAGATGAAGTCGGAATTTTTCTTAGTGGCTTAATTTTGACTTGGCTTTCCTTATAATACATATTAAAATCAAATTAGAGAAATATAGCCACCCAAAACTTCTCACCCCATATCATTCCAACAATCATCAAAATGTCTATAAAAAAAATCATTTTCCACGAAAATCATTATATAAACTTACCTACACCGTTCCATAAATTTTTAATAACATAATTTCAAGCAATTTGTTTCATTTTCCATGAAAATTTAAATTGTCATTTGCTTTGTTTACATACATTTTCCCGTTTTCCAATTTATGTCAGTTCAATTAAAATGTTCATTCTCGTAAGTTGAATTTCGTATAGTGAATAATATTTGTTCGGTGCGCGGTTATTGTAAGGCATACAAGATAAGACTACAAAAATCCATAATATGGCGTATGTAAGTGAAGTAGATATTTTTAATATATTTACACGACCCAATTGCACCATACGCAACCTATCCAAATTGGCGATTATTAATTTAACTTAATCAAACTGTCATTAAATGTGATTAGAGTTTGAGATTGATTTATTATGGTTTTATTAATGTACATACATGTATATGTACAAGTAAAAGTGAACAATTAATTAGTAATGTATTCAGGCAGCCTACTTATATAGTTTCTAGTTCGACAAAAACAACATAAAGCCTCGGACACGTTCCCATATATGCAATGTAATGTAATAATGATGCATTAGATAGTGCGAATTTTATTGTTTAATACATACTTGTTAATAGCTTTCACTATAATTAATTACAACAACAAAAATATAACTTTAATTACAGATTTTATAATTAACCCAATGCGAATGTCCAAATTCACACAAAATCATTCATCATATAATCACACATCAATCGAGGGTTATTACGTGCGACAAAGCAAATCAAATAATAAGCGTATATTTAGCTGCAATATTCTCTCAATTAACTATTTAATTTTTTATTTCGTATTACTATAATATATCAATTTAGATTATTATAAATAATAAATTGATAATTTGTCAACTGAATTGATTTGTGAATGTTGATTTGTGTACAAAAGTGACGAGATAAAGAAGAAAATTGATGTAATTAAATAACGGCGGTTGGGCTATTTAAATATAGATGGCAGCACTACATGCATCAATAATGTGTCGGTAATGTAGAACGAAATTGAATGAATTTTTACGTATTTATTCATTTTTAATTGATTCGTACTAATGAATCGAAATATAGTTTTCGTGCGTTGATCAACAAAGAAGAATTCATTGTCGGCAGTCAATTTCAAATTTTATCGGTTCTATATTAAGCAGCTAAACACAAAATATGTTAGAAACAGAAAATATCTTAATTCTGCAATTTAGTAGTTGGACACTATGGTATCAACACGTTATTAATTAACCTTTAGACTAAACAAATACCAAATCATATCGATTGGGTTGTAAAATTGTATAACTAATACCTATGGCAGATATCACAATGAAATATACTCGCCTTATCTATATATAATGCAACGGGAAAAGCCCATGTGTCATGTTGGAATTTTGTAAATATAAGACGCATTTTTTTATCTGTGCTATCCGGAGTTCATTATAGCACGTTGAATTCAATTTAAATACAGAAAAATCGCTATCGCTATCGAGAGCAACTATTAAGAGCTGCCCGGTGGTCGGGGGGCACTCACATGTCTCGTAAACCCAAATTTCACGACCATGTTTTCCGAGAATACCATCACATTATACTTTGCTTGACGTAGCAGACGACTAAACGGTGAATCGCTTGGCTGATGACCTGCATCCGTAACAAAATAAACTGTATATAAAGTCAACAAAATGAAAATTGGATTGAAGTTAGAATGGTAATTGGGGACTTAATGGTAGAGTTGGCAGAAATAAGGCCGACTTGTGTGGAAACTTAGTTCCGTACTCCTGACAAGAAATACCGGCAGATTGCTCACGACCTTAGGGTAGCACGCACATGCTTCCCACACAAACAAATACATTTAGAAACATGGATCTATCCTCGCAAAACTTCCCGCAGCCAAATTGGCCATGCGTGTTAATTTTAAAAGGGTGGGCTTGGGTTATGCAGCATGTGACTTGTCGGTCAGCAACCAAATACGTAGGCAGCGATCATCTTTCTGTTACTGCAAAGCTACGATGGAAGTTTTCATACAAGTCTGGGGACATAGCGAAACGCATAGAACGTTTCGACTGTGAAGGTCTAATAAATGAAGATCAAAAGAAACGATATCAGGATGATGTCAGCGACAGCATTCAGGAAGCTAATTGCCTGACTGCGTGAACTCTGTTGAGAGGTACTGAAAACTTCGGTTGTTAGTGCTGCTCAGACTGGGTGTCCCAGCCCACGATTTCTGCAGCAGCGGTGGTGATGAGGAGGAGGAGGAAAATGTGCTCCATCTGCTCTGCACCTGTCCTAGTCTAGCGTACAGCAAGACAAAATTTATGGGAACTTCCCCTTTGAACGACCTCACGGATCTTAGTAAGATCGGGATCCGGGACTTTAAACGCTTCTTGGTAAGCTCAGGAAAGATTATAGCGAGTGAAGAGGAGGAAACTTGAATGTGTGTGACACATGCGTGATTGGACTGAATAGCAACTGAGTGAAGGAAATATTTGATCCTCTTTTACAGTTTTCAGCTTCTGTTGGACTCGATCAATGAGTCCACAAGAAAATACATGATCTCTGGTCATAGGGCGCTGACGGATGAGTGCGAGAGACGGTTTCTTATTTGAGAGAAGAACAATGCCAGTGGTTTATGGCCCAAAACACGATGTAGATGGTACATATCGAGCTCTGTACAATACCGAAATCAGAGATCTGATGAAGTACATGAAGTAAGATCTCAGCGAGTTCGTTGGCTTGGTCACGTTCTGCGTGCTGATCCGAAACGAATTGTGCAGCTATATCTCTGAAAGGAGAGCCACCATATGGTAGGCTCAGAGTTGGAGTCAAATTGTTGATACAGCAAGAGGCCAGTAATAATCACAATAACAGGCCTTAAAAAACTGTTATTGTTATTATCAGGAGTGAATAAAAAAACACCCTAATAGTTTAGTAAATCGCGTCGACCTCACCTCATACCATATTTGCCTCATACTCTGATTAGCTAAAAACTGGATAATCACGTTAATTATAGCAGATATACATATATGTGGATATGAAAATTTTCGGTTTCCCCCAAAAATATATACCATAGCTATATATGTACATACCTATATGTATAGTATTTATACATATAGTATATAAGTACTCATGTCTAGAAATAATCGATTTCTTATTGTCTGGTCTGTATATCCCACAATCTCTAGTCGTCAGTAGCAAAATTAGTCATTCTAATCAATGTCACGCGATATCAATTAAAAAATATTATTCAGATGATTACGACGTTTTATTGACATTTTAAACAATCTTACTGAACTAATAACCTAAATCACGAACGCATTCGTGGCGGTGTGCGCGCGCGTATATCGCATAATATAAAAGTTGATTTTATACGAGACGAGCGTGAACTACGAAAAGCATCTCGTGCCATTGATGATATCATCATATATGTATATAATGATAATTTGATAAGAAATTATGAATTAAATATTTATTTTGAGTCACGTACCTACATATACATAGTACATACATTGTATAAGAAAATATTAAATTAATTTTATTGTCGCATAAACTTGTAAATTTTTTATTTTTATTGAAATGTCGTTATAGACGCCAGATTGAAAAACTTACGCGCGATATTCAATATATTTATACAAATTTTGCCTTGAGCATTTTTATATTGTTTCAAGTGCAGAGATGTTGGATTTTGGTGACATGTGCAAAATCAGCTTGTTTATTTAAAAAAATCTTAATCATGATTAAATTATTAACGTCAACAGTTAAAAAAAAAATGACGTGTGACTAAGACAAGAATATAAATTCATGCGAGTGTAGATTTTTTATTTGTATAATAAATTACATTTATATTTATTAACACAATTTTAATTATAATTTATTAAAATCGGCTAGAAAACCCAGATTTTCAGATTTCCAAAATTGGTCACTAATGGAAATCCAACCTTTGGAAATTGATGGTTTCAGAGCACGTGTAAAACATTTCGATCAAACCGGAAAGCGATATTACACTTACCAACAGAACAATTAATATTGGGTTGACTGTTGTTTAAAAAGAAATGGAGGGCAGCGTAGAGGTGACCAACATTCATACGGCTCTCGCCGCGCAAGGCTTCCATGTCAAATCTATTGCAAACATTTTAAATCGGGAGACGGTTCATCAACCGATGTTTCGCATAGAATTAGAGCCAGATGAGAAAAACAAAGGAAACCACATTATATATAGCTTGAGATATTTACTGCATCGCAAAATCACTGTAGAAGACGTGACCCAAAAAGTGAACCGGAGCAGTACAATGCATCAAGTGCCAAGAATACGGGCACACAAAAGCTTATTGCACTTGAGTGAAGTTTGTGTTATTTGTCAGTAAAACGCTGTAGTATTTGTGGTAAAAATCACACAGTAAACTACAGAGGTTGCCCAGTATATCTGAATGTGAACCGTAAGACCAATCCAAAGTTGCGATCTGAGCAACGAATACTTATGTCACGTTACAATCAAAGAAATATGACTTCAAGAAGTACAATATGCCCAACAAGCGAACGCATACTCAATCACACATAATGACCTGGGAAATGTTACCAGCAGTTTTGTACGACCAGGAGTTTGCTAAGCCAACATCCTAAACGACCAAAACGATCCAAAGTTTCATGATGATGATGGAAAGACAAATGAGCATGATGTGGCAAAATATCAACACACTAATGCAAACTATCGTCAAAACCCAGGAATGAAGTTCCTGAAGATAGCTGTATGGAATGCAAACGGTTTTTTACAGCACAAAGCTGAGGTTCAAACCTTTCTTATTGATCAAAATATAGACCTCATGCTAATATCAGATTTAATAGATTTCTGTATAACAAAAGGTTCTTGCACACACCAATGCTCAGGTAGAAGATTGCTATGACTTATCATCCGAATTCTCACCAATAATAATAACTCTGATTACCGGAACTTTTAAAGCAGAACAACCTCAACGTCTAACAAATAAATTAACTAAATGGGCTCTATATAGAAATATAACAAAATTGCAATTTGAATATACAACTTTGCACCCCGGAAGATATTGATACGGCGGCAAATGATTTAACACATATATTGAAAATAGCAGCAAAAGAGGCCACCCCTGATATTAACAACTCTGAAAAAGTTAATAAGCCTTCACCTAATATACTGCAGTTAATCCAAGAAAAACAGACAATACGCCGACTATATGGCAGCAGTAAAAATCTCCATTACTAAAATGGTATTAAAGGTATTAAACGAGCACTGAGGGAAGAAGAAGACCCAGGAATCCAGAGTTACCTTAATGAACTCTCGGCGACCGAGAAGACAGATTATTCACTATGGAAGATAACAAAACTACTAACCACTTGAAAAAAGTATTCACACCAAACGAGAAAACTACCAACAGTGAACTACCAAAATTTACGGAGGACCCTTCGAATTCCTTTAAAGTTTAAGTGGAAAAAAGCTAAAAATACCATTGAAAATTGTATAAATCCAAAGAAAGCTCCAGGACACGATTTTATTACGGTAAAAATGATCAGAGAATTACCTGATAAATTTAAAGAAAAATTGTTCGGCAGTTCATCGACTTGCACTTCATTTGAGAAAACCGCAAACATTCCAGATAGTACTTAATGTTTCCCGCTTCCTCGCGTCGGCAACCTCGCAAAAGTAACTAACTTTATAACCAACATACCATCTTCAAATGTCAAGTGGATATTGAATATTCCATTCAATGATTTAGCTAAATTCAAACGAGCTCTGTCATCAAGGTGGGTTATCGATTTGCCTCTACCTAACGTGAAGTTTCCGGTAAATACACCGATTCTTACATCGTAATTCAATAAAGATGATTTTACATATCATGACATTCTCTAATGTATTCACTATAGATCATCTTCCGGGATTGTATACTATATCAGTTGGCAGCCTTCCATACTCGAGTTCTCTATCAACAGCTAAAGTTTTTGTATACGACAACCATCTAAAAACTTACACAGAAGAACCAATAATTGCCAGCCAGATAACAACACGTTCACCACATCAAGCAAATACGTTTTCTGCTCCAATGCAACAGAATTAATGTTGGACTACAAAATATTTAAAAGGATACATAATCTTTCATTACCGTTGGATAAATGCGAACCAGAGATAATATCTATACAAGGAGTAACAGGCTGCGGCAAATCAACATAGATGGATATAGAGGACATTAAAAGAAAGGCAGAAATCCACTGTACAGACGGTAAAATCCCATATGAAAAAATCAAAACCAACTATCGCACGATTGCATCTTACTTGCTAAATGGCTCCCAAAAATATGATACCACCTATATTGACGAGTAGATGTTGGTACATGTACGATTACTGGGCCTAGTTGTCTTGTTATGTGACTGTCGCAAAATTTTCATCCTGGGAGATCAAAATCAAATTCCATATATCGACAAACTTAACTATCTCAACATGCGGTATTTTGATGCTAATAAATTTACCGTAAGTACCAAACAACTCAACTTAACAAACAGATGTCAGTTAATTAGTGATATCACAGTAATGTGAAATACTTTGTATTTACGAGTAACATATACAAAATCAGACAAAAAACAGCTGAGTAAACTTATCTTACCAAGTTCGAGTAAAATCCTGACAATTCACGAAGCACAAGACTTGGCATCTATATACGTGTGATCTGTGTTTGAATATAAGACAAAAGTATTAAATTGTTCGACAGCCTACCACACGCTATAGTTATTTAACCAGGCATATACACACTGATTTACCTATTGTTCACCGTTTGAAGGAGACCAACTGCACTCTATGATTCGAATAGCATTAACAGCTCGTGAGAAAACCCTCCGCCCAATCACTGTAAAATCTTGTAATACTCAAGAGACTCCGGAACGAAATCATGAATCCTTATCATGGTTGGCACCACATAAGACTATATATAGTAAACATACGTTTTATTTCCAAAATGTACACAAAATGTCTTCGAAGGCAGCGCAATTTCATAATTTTTTTTTAAAAACACTTTTCCCGGTTTACATCACTGTGAAACATTATTCAAGAATGGGATCCTATGTTCTGACTTATTTCCTAGTAATTATGTGGTTTGTAGATGTGATCGCTCACCACTAACAAGCAAGAAAAAATCTGGTGGAGGTGTGCATGGATTCACCTATATCATCTTACACTATACATGCTGTGATACAATTATGGAAATTACGAATGCGGCTGATCCATCAGACATAATTATAGCTACTGGGGATTTTAATATGTCGGATATTAGATGGAGAGTTTATGCCTCTAAACGTGAGCTCGGATAATGGGTACCTGCTCATAGACGCCGTTTTTGATTCAAATCTAAGCCAAATTTGTGATTTAAAAAACGGACTAGATCGATCTATATATATATAAATCGATCTATATATAAATCCCGAGCATGTATGATAGCCAACTTATCAAACTTAAAAACAAGAAAAACAAGGCTTATAAAGTAAACCTGAAATTCTATTCCCGGGATAGCAAATTGAAATTGTATCCCAGAATCAACATGGATTTTTGCCCAAAAGATCAACATCGACCAACCTTATCGAATTTACCAGCTATTCGATTAAAGAAATAGAGAACCACAATCAAATTGACGTGATTCAGCGTTCGATTCCATCAGTCACTGTAAAACTTTGGAATACATTTATAAGTTTGGGTTTTCCGGCCAATTTGTAGCTTGGTTTAAATCATACTAAAGTAATCGCTTACAGTATGCTAAGCTAGGAGGTAAAAGATCCCTCATGTTGGTCGAGGGGTTTTTATAATTTTTATTAATGGCATTACTGAAGTGATACAGCACTGTAAAGTCCTAATGTTCGCTGATGACCTGAAAATCTACAGAACCATCGAAATACTTGAAGATAAACCAATAAACTGCAGGAGAATATCGACAAACTATAGTAATTTGGTGTGAGTCTACTTCACTTAGTCTCAACATTGATAAGTGTAAATCTCTATCATTCCATCGTAAAGATAACCCAGTTTCGGGATTATTGTGTGACACCAGGACGGCCGTATCATCGGCAAAGGTTGATATGACTACCTTGTTGGTTACAGGTAAGTTTGCTGTATACAGCAGGTATAATATTGAACGCTGCTAAAATGCTAGAACGCTGCCTTGTGGGACATCTGCGTTAATATCATTTAAACAAATAGTTGTACTGCCTTTGAAGGAGATAGTTTTCCCAGAGCTGAGTGAAATTTCTTCGGTAGAAGTCCTTTAATTTTGTATATTAGCCCATCATGCCAAACTTTATCAAAGGTTTGTGAAATGTCCAAGAAGGCAGGAGAACAATATTTCTTTTCCTCGAAGGTGTTTTTGATTGAATTTATAATTGTTACTTGTTCTGTGGTACCATGTTGGTTTCGGAACCCAAATTGATGGTCTGGAATAATATGCCGTTCTTCTAATACTGGTTTCAACTTCGTTAGTAGCATTTTTTCAAATAACTTTAGGATTGTAGGCAGCATGCTTATTGGACGATATGATGAAATCTGTGTTTCATTTTTTCCAGCTTTATGTATCATTGTGAGTCCACATGATTGCGTTAAATATGAATGTTATTAGTTTTATGCATTTGTCTGGCAATTCCCTTATCATTTTTCCAGTAATAAGATCATGCCCTGGTGAATTTTTTGGACTTTAAAGAATACAGTTCTTAATTGTATTCTTTACTTTCTTCCAATGATATTTTATGGGTTTGAAGGACAAACCATCATCGATTTGGTCGGGTAGTCTAATAGGGTGATTCGAGTTTGTTGGAATTTTTAACTTTTTTGTTACCTTCCACAAAGAATAATCTGCCCTCTCGGGTGCCGAGAATTCATTTAAATAATTCTACACGCTCTGGTTTTCTTCTTCTCGCAATGCAAATCTTAGCGTCTTATAATAACTCGATTTAATTTCCATTTCAACAACGGTGATTATGTTTCTTGCCATCGGCGGCGATTTTTCCGCTTTTCCTATGGATTAGTTCCTGTATATTATGTGACAGTTGATTAACTTGTTCAGTACTATTTAAGACAGGTGTAGCCTTTTCAGCTGATAAACATCTTTTAGATTTTCTGCCGCCGCATATACTGGTGTGATAAGAGGGATATTCAGCACACAACTTTGTTCGACTAGCCTCTTATATTGATCCCATTTAGTTTCTATTTTTAGGACGCCGGTGATCATTCTTACAATTACAGGTGAGTGATCAGAAGACAGATCATAGCAATCGGTGGCCTTAGCATATGTACGTGGAATGCCTTTAGTTACAAAAAAGTCAATTAAATCAGGAACTTTCTTTTTATCGGTGGGCCAGTACGTTGGGTGACCGACATATAAGAAATCCAGCGACTGTTCTTCTATAGCTTCATAAAGTTGTTTGCCTTTCGGCGATGTTAATCTGGAACCCCATTGAGTGTGTTTGGCGTTGAAATCACCCCCGCAAGAAATTTATTACCTATAGCTGGCTGAAATAATCCATGAACTGCAGTTTTTTTATAGCATGTTTTGGAGGACAGTACACTGCTGATATCACACAGTTGTGCAGACAGATACTCGTTGATTGGATATGTTCCTTCTCATATTTCATAAATTCATAGTGGTTTAATATTGTTTTTATCGGTACAGTTGTGCCTTCATGTGCTTTCCCATCTGAGTGCTTCGTGTCATAAACGGAGTACCCATTAAATTTGAAATAGTTATTTTTGGTGCGTGTTGCAGATATTAACATTATGACAATATTGTGCCCAGTGAGTTGCTAAAGTGTTCTTTTATTGGTAATCTGCTACTTGATAGTCCGTAGTTAAGGGATCGTGACTTCCTCCTCTTAGATAGACACAGGACGAATTATGTATAGTTGTTTGCTTTTTTATATTTTAGATTCTCAAGTTATATTTGTAGACTTTGATTGATTATCTAAGATTAAAATCAAAATGAAGTTAAACTGTGGTTCAAGTTGCGTGGAGTTTATATTTGATGTATTGTTTGATTACAGTTTAAAATGATTTAAAAGTTTTGATTGTAACAAAATTTGTATAAAAACTGAATAAAATCGGAGCACAATTAATTGCTGAACTTTGATATAGTTAATTATTATCCAAAGCTTATCGCCACACTAAAATCAAAGTATAGTGTTTCCAAAAATAAAATAAAAATATTTTGTCTGGTCAACACACAACGATGAATTAATTACACATCAATTAGAAATATGACAACATTATATATATTTTATGCGTATATAACAACATAATTTATCAAACTATAACTATATACATAATACACAGATTGAAATTCGATGAGGCGGCAGCAGGGTCGGTGGCGGCATGACTCAACATAATCAAATTTAATTAACTATACCGCCACACTATACATAATATATTGATGTTAAATTTGATGTACTGTATAATTACTGTCAATTAACACAATACAATATATTGTGAATCAACATAATTTGTATATGTATAATACAATATGTACTTATATGTAGATTAGATAACGCCGCATTTAATTCTGTTGTAAGACAACACTCAGGATAACGAACGTTTACTGTTTATAGTGTGTAAATCAAATTTCAAGTACTCTTGTGTCATTTATTGGTCGTGTGTAAATTCTAGGCACGAGATAATGTTTACATTTCTGCAGTATGTACTTTACGAACGTGATACAGAAAATATCGTAGATAAGGGCTCTTCAACGATAAACCGCCATGATCAAATAGTTATATAGTATTGTTTATAGGAAGTACATAATCAATCGCCTTCAAAGAAATACATATATGTATACGTTATTCACGTTTTACCGATTATTTATCGTTAATGAAATGCAAACAAATTGTTTTGTAGTCAAAAAATGTTTAACTTCTTCGCAATGACATTGAGCACGAGGTGCAACCGCGATAACATTATACAAGACAATGAACAAATAAATGTAAAACATTAAACAACCTTATATACGTAGGTGTAATGTAATATAAAAAATAAAATCCGCGAAATTATATTTGTTAATCAATATTTGTATAAACTGTTGTTAATTATTGTGCGATGACACAAATTAGAATTGAACTCATTGCGCGCACTCATCATAAGTGTGTCGTGGTGTCATAATTGCAAAGCACTCCTTTTACCTATACTTAGATAATACATACTGGTAATACTTTCAGTTCCGTGAAATTCGCTAATATAACAACGATTTTTAACATCAAAACTATCTTATCAAAATGAATATATTCCAGGAAGTATTTTATTAATACATATACAAGCATCTGCGCATGACGCAATGACTAATCTCGGATATAGATAAGCAAATCATTTCATTATCATAAATAAATTAAATCCGTTGTGACATACGATTCATGGATTTAAGACATAATAAACCAATTTATCTATATAATAAAATTGTTTGTGCGTCAAATTTTGGGCAGTTATGGCCTTCATCCAGGACGGTGACTGTATAAAAAATTGATATTAGTTTTTAATTTAAATTATTGCTTTGAAAGTATATTTCTAAAATAGAATAATTATCTATGGTATCCAAATTTATGATAAGATGGGAATTTACTAGATAACAACAAATTTAGAATTTATACAATTGATGTGCAGATAAGCTGTATAATTATATAAATTCCTAATTATAATTTGACTAAATTATAAAGCACGTCGAGAAGATTCTCTAAAATACATATACATATACAATTCTGGAGTGGAAAAGGTGGCTTAAGTTAAATAGTCTACCAACCGCCCAAATTTCATTCTCGGTGCACCCTGCTAGCTGACCGAGATACAGCGCGTTTAACCAACTAACGAGAATTTAGTAAATGATGTTCTCAAACCAGACCCACTATCAACTCGTATTGGTCAGAGTGGTAAATGCTCCATGACCAGTAAAACAAACAATGAGTACAACAAATTTAGGTAATTGTACTTGTACCCCAGGTGGTAATCCAGCTAAGCAGCTGACAAATACACTCTCTAACGAGGCTGGTTCAACGTATTCTGGGATGACAAAACAAAATGTAAACAAAGATATCAAAAACTTACAGCGAAAAACCAAAGAGTTAAAAGATGCTCTAAATGTAGTAATATCTGAGAAAGAAATCAATAAGGTACAGCAAGAAAATGATACCAATGATCATATAGAGGTTATGTATGAAACAGACGAAGAAGAACTCTACAGAGAAACGGGATGGATTCTGAACCGTAACATAAACAATCAAGTAAAGAACTCTCAACCGGAACTAAGAACATACAACTTGAGAAAATAGTGCCACAGCCACCTCCAGTTATAATATCTAATTGCAATAATTATCAGAGTATTAGAAACATCATGAACAGCAATCGGCTAAAATTTCAAGCTACAGCGTTAAATAATGGTGATATCAAAATAAATGTCCCAGACGGTGATAGCTATATAGAAAATTAACAGAAGCTCTTAATGAAGAAAAGACAACATGGTATTCCTACGAAGATAAGCAGACAAGGCAAACCAAAGTCATTGTTAAGAAAAAATAAAAGAGTATCTTTTTGAGAAACGATATAAAATTAACGAAGTTAGACAGCTGCTAAAAAGAGATGACAAAACACCTCTTCCATTATATATGTTAATTTTTGAAAGAACAGAAGTAATTAAAAAAGTTACGCAAAACATTTGTAATACGGAACCCAGATGGGTAAAATGTGTAGGAAAACATCGTACGGCTGAATGTACGAAACAAAAAGACACCCCACCAAAATGTATCAACTGTGGAGCAAACATTAAACAAGCCATCAAGAATCCAAAATGTAACATATTCTGATGCACTCACTATTGGAAGTTCGAGAAGACAACATAGTTCTGTTTCAGTTAATGATTCAAATAATAACCAAACTAATAAAATACTACAAGGTATTCTTAATAGACTTAGTTCACAAGAAGAAAAGCAAGAAAGTGTACTCATATCAATCATGCACAGGCTCACCATAATCTAAAAATTCTTGCATGGAACTGCAATGGTATATTGCAACGACAACATGAAATACGACTATTTCTTATGATTTAGAAAAAATTGATAAATGCTTATTATCTAAAACATACCTTACTACTCAAAGCCTTATAAAAAGATATTAAATACAAGCAATAAGCCTCAGCAATAATATCCGCAACCACAAAGTAGTGGTAGCCGCAATATATTGCCCACCTAGATATAACATCAAGGAGAATGCTTATACTCATTTCTTCAAGCAGCTAGGTGAAAAATTCATAATCGGGGGTGACTTCAACGCTAAACATACAGACTGGGGATCAAGACTATCAAAAACAAAAGGGAAAGAGCTTCATCAAGCAATAATTAATAAGATACCAGACCTAATTGACTTCTTTATAACAAGTAAAATCCAGGTTTAATATATATATATATATATATATATATATATATATATTTATATATATATATATATATATATATATATATATATATATATATATATATATATATATATATATATATATATATATATATATATATATATATATATATATATATATATATATATATATATATATATATATATATATATATATATATATATATATATATATATATATATATATATATATATATATATATATATATATATATATATATATATATATATATATATATATATATATATACAAGTGCAGGAAGGATTTGACTCCACATCTGACCACTCCTCTATTTTAATGATAATAAATGATATAATAATTACAAATGATAAACAGCCAATGTTAAGCATCATTTTGTACCAATAAGAACAAATAATGGTCGCCTGGCTAAAACCAAAGAAAAAAAATCAGAAAGTATCGCGGGTCATCTCGAGCGTATACCTTTCAGCCCAATTTAGCAACACTTAATGTGACTTGATAACTGGAGAGATTCTCATACAATTACCTAATAAAGCTATTTAAAAAAATATCGGACATGATTACTGCTTCCTTCAGACTCCGTTATGTCCCTTTATCTCGAAAATTGGCGGAAGTAAACCAGATATTGTAAAATCAAGAGCTATTCCGTCCCATTAGTTTGGATTTAGAGAAAAACACTCCACAATCGATCAAGTCCATAGAATAACAGATTTAATAGAAAAATCCATTTGAATATTGCGAACTGCTAAAGTCATACCATGAAAAGAAGATATTTTAGAATTAAACAGGAAGGAGTTAAGAATAAGCATAAAAGAAGCTAAAGCAGGAGTCCCGCAGGGAAATGTCTTAGGGCCACATTCCTTTTCATACTGTTTACAAGCGACTTACCGCGGACGAACAATACAACGACCGCCACGTTTGCAGATGACACTGCAATTCTAGCTGTTGGGGACACAATCGGTGAGGTCACATTCAAACTACAAATATAGCTATAAATAATATACATGATTGGTTAGCTAACCCGGGGTCTACACTATACAAAATTGCTGAGATTCTCTGTCATGAAATGTTCATTATTTAATTTATCAATGTGTGTGTTTTTATATTATACAAATTTTGGCATTCTCAGCAAATTATCAGGAGGCTATTTCACGAAAAAATTATCATGTAATTTGTACGAAATGTCAAACTAAAATGCACTTTAAGGTTATGTTTTTCATTTTTTTTTCCGAGTGTTGAGGCGGAACCTACTAATTTTTTGACAGTATTCACCGAATTTTATTTGACATTTGAAGAAATTATCATGAGAGTAAAATGCCCAGTTATGATAATTTTTTAACAATACATTGAAAAAACATACACATACATAAAATTTCATAAGAGTAAATCTCAGCAATTTTGCATAGTGTATACTCCGGTTAAGTGGAGAATTAAAGTTAATAAATCGAAGTCTACTCACATTTACTTCACTAATAGATTTATAGAACCACTTCCTGTGATTCTCAATAATATTCTTGTACCACATGCAAATCAAGCAAAATACCTTGGTATGAAACTTGAAACAAAGTTAAAGTGGAAAGTACACATGAAAAAGAAAGCAGAAAAGCTACATTTAAAATATAGAAAAATGTACTGGTTTATTGGTAGAAACTCTCAGATATCCATTCATAATAAACTTATGCTTTATAAACAAGTGCTCAAACCGGTCTGGACATATGGTATTCAACTATGAATTTTGCGTCTATGATAATATTTTTTCACATCAATTATTAATAAGTTCTCGGATTAGTTAAGAGATGGCTTTACCATAACATACGGATAAATATTTTCAAAAATATCGTTGTTTTTTGTTAAGCTTTATTAAATTAACTTACTAATACATCAAAATTTTAATGTATGTATATAGATCGATCATGTGCTTTCTTGTATTTGGCACTTAATGAAATTCTCTATAAAATTAAAAATTTCTGAAAGAGGACCTTAGGAAATATACAACTAACGCAATATTGATGGCAAGAAGTATATATTTAATAAATAGCAAGGATTACAAAAGAGCGGAACTAGTATAGATCAATTCAACATGATCAAGAAAGTATTTACAAAATAGGATCCAACTCAACTCATCAAACGAATTGCAAAACTAGGATATCAAACGGCTTGCATCCCATTAGCATAACATGGGAATTCACCAACAAATATTTAGAGCAGCCTAGCAATTAACGTATTTATCAATACTGATAGATAGTGTGCGCCATTCATTTAATTAGGTTTGATTAAAATATTTCATGGACAGATCTGACTACGAATCAAATAAAACGGTTGACAGCATTCAAGGAGATCACTCAAGGTAATAATAATAATTTATGTGTTTTGACGATTGAAGTTCGTTACGGTAAAAACTTAAACAAAGGTTCGACTAACTACTGGTAGAGCACGACCACCAATGATCCGCGGAATAAAGGCTAAGAAACACTGATTGAATCGTAACGCAAATAGCTCAACAATAGGTGGTCGTTTACCCGTAGAGCTAATAACAATAATAATATTGGCGACAGTGCAACGACAAAAAACAGGTCATTTATCTACATTCTACAAGAACTACAAAAATAACAAGTCCCTTCCCATCAACCGTATTCCTATAGCGTCATTATAATCATCATCATCATCATCGTGAAATGAATGCACTGCTCTCATTTCATTATACTTTTACTACGGCACTGATTTTCTATTATGCTTTATACAAACAAAATAAACCACGAAGAAAGAAAACAAACATGTTTTCTTAAAAATCTCTCACGAACAAGCCAAGCCGAACGAGCAAACAAAAAACACCGAATTTAATTTAATTTAATTTAAAATTAACTAAAAACTCTCTATTTCGAATTTCGTTGTAAACATTATACGCACGTATTTTGTTTTTGCTAGCACTTTTTATTCTGTTGTTGTTTTGTCATGCATTTTTACAAATTTCTCACTTGTTGGAACATACTAACGCAACGTAAACATAAACACAAAAGCAAATCGCTGTGTTTGAATTTCGAAACAAAACAAGAAATTATTTTTTTTTAATAAACTATTTCAGTTTTATTTGTAATATTGAACGTGAAGCACATAGCATATTATAATATAGCCATAAGCTGTACTGTTACCAAACATTTTATTTATTTGTTTTCATTTCGCTTTTTAAGTTTATAGTTTTATTGTTTTTAACAAAATATATTAATTGGGGTTTTTAATAAAATTAAAATTTTACTACAATTGATAAAG
Source organism: Tipula unca (assembly GCA_951394425.1). Lineage (NCBI taxonomy): Eukaryota > Metazoa > Arthropoda > Insecta > Diptera > Tipulidae > Tipula > Tipula unca. Next base: position 200,305,557 of record OX596381.1, read on the forward strand.
TGTGTACGTACGTACGTAAGTAGAGAGTGAAATGAATTTATGGAGGTGAGCCGATCGGTCGAGGCGAAATTCAACAACAAAATATAAAAATCCAAAAAAAAAAAACGTTTCGAAATTTTACGTTTGTTGTTTTACATGTTTTAATATCATGTGTTAGTGCTGTTAGGAATGAAATAAAACCAAAAATTAAATAGAAATTATAATAAATAACAACAATTGATAAGAAGTAATAATCTTTCGATAAAAAATATAAGTGAATTAAATTTACTTATTGTAATTAAGCGAAGTAATGCACAGTAATAATACGAGTGATTTATCCACTAATGAATGGAAGGATTACGAGGGGGATGGCAAAGTAATTATTTTATTTATTATAAAAAATTTAATTTTATTACCAATGTACAGTCTGTCTAATAAAATATATCGTATAAACATATTACATATATATATATTTGTGTGCGTGTGTGATGTTTGTTTAGTTTTTAAAATATTTGCTTGGCTTTTGACTTTTATTTGTGTTTGTTTTATAAAAAAAATTAAGAAACAAAAGTAACGTATGAGAAAATAATATCTGTCTCTGTGTGTGTAACGTGAGTTGCAAATTAATTCAGGATATTTCATGTTTGTAATTTGTATATGACCGTGAGAAAACGTCGCCTACTCAAATTTGCATTATTTGAATGAATCAGAAATGTAAAAACAACAGTAGAGAAGGAAGAAATATGTGATGCAAATGATGACCGCATACCTACACAGTTATCGTTACAGTTTTTGTTTTTTTTTTAAATGTACTTAGCGTTGTGTTGATCAATAATAATAGTGACTAATTTGTTTTTCTTTTCATTTTGATGAATAAGATGATTCCCAGCGCTTGGTTGCATCGTTTGTTTTGCTGCTTTTATGGCAAATATTCCTGTTGTATTTGTAATGTGAGCTTGGGTTTGTTGGTTTTGTTGATGAAACAGCTTTCTTAGAATGTAGTTATATATGAGAATTAAGTGGATGCAGAATAAAAATATTGTTGTTTTAGACGTGGGTTGAGATTAGGATTTGTCTTCTCTCTATATTAGGGAAACTGGTTATACTTTTATACTCTTGTGGTTTTGCTTTCTAGAATGAACTAATCTCGTCGAAGCTTCATTTTAGGCATATTAAACTGTTGGTATATGTTTGGGCCGATTTTAACCCCGGTTTTATATTTCTGCTATTTGAAATAATGAATTCAAAATTATTTGTACCATTATTCATACTTTATTCTAGATCTGCCCGTCAGACTCAATATTGGTAAATTATATCATTGCCTGGTGTGACTTTGATACTAATGTGACAATCCGGGGAAGTTTATCATTTACTCTGGGGGAGCATCTATTTGTCCTTCTAAACTCAAAACGGTCTGGCTATCCGAGAAGAGTTAGTTTCGATCTCATCAGCACAAATTTTGTCTAAATTACCATCTTTTGTAGTATAGCCACCGATTGATGCACTCAATATCCATTTTATCCATTCAGTTTACCTAAATTGCTACTTAGTATTGAAACTGATGTTTTAAATTTTTCTTTCATAATACTTAAAGTTAAGGAATTGGAAAGATTAGATTTTGGGGGAAATATTAAAATCCGAATTTTAAAGATTTGAATTTGGAATCCACAAATTAGAATTCGAAAAAAAATGTAGGAACTCTGAGAATAAAGTTCTGGTTTTCTTAACCTATTACATTTGAGAGAAGAGTCATGCGTGTGATATACGGCACGTGAAAACTCGAAATAGATGGCACATACCGAGCTCTGTACAATGTCCAGATCAGAGATCTGATGAATATCCCCGATATTGTGCATGAAATAAGATCTCAGCGAGTACGCTGGCTCGGTCACGTTCTGCTTGCTGTTCCGGAACGAATTGTGCAGCGATCTCGGAAAGGAGAGCCACCATATGGTAGGCGCAGAGATCGTTGCAGGCGACGATGGCTTGGAAATGGCCTTAGAGGATACAAAGCACGACTGTCAGCTGCAAGCCCCACTTTAATATCCTCATCCACACTGTTATCGTGAGTGATAAGAGAGCCCAAATATTTGAACTTCCTCACTACCTCAAGCGTGTAGTGGCCACTACTAAAATCTGGTGTGCCATTGTCCCAGAGATCATGTAGTTTGTTTTGGACTTATTGATCTGGAGACTAACAGAAGCTGCAAACTGCACAAGCGGATCAAGAGTGTTTCCTTCACTCCACTTGCTATTCAGTCCAATCACGCATATGTCATCTGCATATGCAAGCACATGAACGTCTCATAATATTTAGATAGAATGATCAGCAACAAAAAGGACTGATCAGTGAATGTGATCGATTCGGACAAAATCTTCCTTGATAGTCACCAACTAAGCCCTCCGCTAGAGGGGTAATTCTATCTAATATAACGTATAGCACAGTCACTTGTATGCTGTGCAAAGGAGAATGATACCGCGATAATTCTCACACTTCAAGCGGGCGCGCTTCTTGGAGATAGGGCTTACCTTGGCCTCTTTCCATTCGTCAGGGTTAACTTTGGTTACACACAGAATCCCCATCGAATGAATATCAAGAGCTCCGCATTAATGCAGTCCATCCCAGGTGAACGATTTCGTTTTAATCTATGCATGGGGCCCCAGTGAATTCCTCAAGGAATGGATTTTCAATGCAAACCTTCGCAGTCTGTAATTGAGATGACTCACCTATGATGTATAATGAACACCAAGCAGGTCGATAAAATGCCTTAGTTACATACATACTTAAACCAAGTTTTGACTGTTTTGACTATAATTACCAACCCATACATACATACATTAATTAGATACAGTTCGGCTAGCTGTAACGATGAGTGGCTCAATGCTAGCTGTAACGATGAGTCGGCTCATGAGTTTTACATTCCAACAGAAGGTCATAGATGTTTTCAATTAATTACCGACCGTAATCGGGAGATTAAAAATCCCTTTTGCATCCCGCCCCTGTTGTGATTCGAACCAGGTGCCTTCCGACCTAAACATCTTAGCCAATGCGCTATTTGCTCAGTAAAGTATGTTAGTTTACCATGGAAAAAGCTGATTAAAGTTTGATACTTTAAAATTTCAATATTATTTCAAAGTACTGATGGTTATGAATTAAAATACCAGCTGTCGATATTAATGTATATATGTACAATAAACTTTGGGATATCTATCGGTATATATTCACTAGAAAAGTATAGATGTACATATATTAATTCTGATTAGTGAATTTATTTATAGGTCATTCAGTGATAAGGTAGTAATTCTAATTATTAATGTATATCGAATATCATTTATTTATAACATATTTGGCACATTATATACATCACGTATGTTAGAAGGTAAAAATTTGACTACAACACTCCCTATATATTACATTTTCCCCCAAGAGCCGCTTTTATTAAATTCGTATATACATTAAGTATGTACATATTTGAAAATGAATAAGCGGAATAAAATTAATTTTAATCCGCAGTATAATACGATTGGAGTAGCAACAGGTGAAACACGCGAACAATGATTATCGCCAGTCGTCATCGATTAAAATAATTTTTAGCATCAAACTACATATTATATACATAATTCATCAGTCTATTTCTATTCTACATATTTTCTAATATATGTATTTACAATGTTGCCCGCGTAAGGGGTTGTTCTTGGTTTCGACCATCAATATTTTGTGTATTTCTAAGAAATTTGCCTCAGTATTTAAATTTTCGTCTACCTGATATGGTTGTTTAAATCTACCTTTACGATTTCAGCAACGTATAAGAAAATTATATAGCCATGATATTAATTATCATTAAAATATATTATTTTGTGGATGATTTAAAAAAAAACATTCTTAAACACGATACACGTACTTAGGTAAAGATTAAAAGATATTTTCGTACCGCACTGTACTCTCTATTTTCAAATTATTTACTGACTTATATTTTTTTTTGTTATTGATAGCGCGCGATTTAATTTTTTTAAACTTTCTTTATTTATATGGCATTACTTTTTAACAACGAGTATAAGTACATAGTTAAATTAGATATCAATTGTTCATAATTTATTTAGTTCGACATAAGTCAATTAAACTGGTCTTGATTATACATATACATACATATATTATGTACATACGCTAAAAAAATGTGTGAATTGATTTGTTGTTGAGAACCAATTTATCACACCATTTGTATTTATATACGAGTCGCCTTTTAACAAAAATAATAAAAATATTTATTGATTAATGTGTGATGTGATATCATTTTTCTCAAATTTCGTTACTTACATACTAAATTTATTATTCTAATATTTAGACGACACACAACTAACAATCTATTGGGATTTAAATTTTTTTGTTTTTGTTTTTGAAGTATTTTAGAGTACGTGCAGCTTTTACTTAGCTGCGTGTTGATAAGAATTATTTAGCAAAAAAACGTATTCCAAAAATATGCAGATTATCAGTATCATAAAATGCATGAATCGTAAAATTTCCGGCCTCTTAAACGTGTTTCATTTTATTCTATAGATAAGTTAGAGCACGTCTGACATCATTATCTAAATTTACATGATATAGAACAAAATGCGGTTGAATTCCTATAGTTTATCGAAATTCGACAACTAACAATGTGCAATATAACTGACCTGTTTTGTGATATTACATTTTGCATTCATCGCATATTTGTTGTACAAAAAATTGAAAGTAAGTACACAATATTGTGTATACTTTTGACACCACTTTCTAGTGTTTGCATTATTTCTATTTTTATTTTTTACTTAGCACACAATTACGGTAGAAATTTTAGTTTATTTTAAGTTTTACAAGATCTTACGTCTGGGTATTACTTAAATTGAAATTATAATTTTAATTTACAATTAGAATCTGTTCAGTATTATTCAAATTATCAATAATTAGTGCTAATATCAATTTATAAATATATACAAAAAATGATCATTGAAGTAGTCCTTTGTACTTCTATTGAGAAAAAGTATTGTTCTCAAGTATTATGCCAAGAACTATCACGACCACAATTTATGGTCATGATCGTCATCGTCGATATTAATTTTTCATTTTACGATCGAATTTGGGTCAGAATCGTTATCATCATTTGCTAATTGCAAATTAAACTGCTTTTATAATGCACACTTGGCTACCCCTGCTGCGGGAATTATCAATACATTTGTGTGAAAAATCCTGGAAATATTTTATGTAACTAACTGTTCACATGCATTATATACCAAATTTATTTTTCATAAACAGCTTTTGCAAAAATCTTGTTTCACAAACATACATACAAATATGTACATATGTAAATATATACATATGTATATTCCGCAACATCGTGTTATTACGACAGGTGCAACATTTTTAAAGTGATTAAAGCGTTGTTGAAAACCTGAAACACAATCATCATGTGTCATTTAGTTTGTTAGTCAAATAGTTTTGTAATATTTTAAGAACATTAACAATATAAATGCAAAATGAATTGTGGAAAAGTCGAAATTATTTTAGTAATGAAAGTCTGCTGCAAAGAAGCTATAATTTTGTTCAATTGTTTTTCGATCGCATTATTTCCATTTAAAATAATTTATAAAGCTATATAAAATTGTGATCGTGCTACTCTATAAATTATAATCATTTTTTATAATACAACCGCCCATTTTTTTACTTTATCAAACATACGTACGTAGTAAGGATAAAGTATTATTCTCGAAAAACAATTGTTTTTTCCACATATAGATGTCCCCTGAAATTGACCAACTTTAAAAATTGTCTGTGTGTCCGTGTCTAATCTTCTGTCAACAAAGCTCAAAATCCATCTAAGATGCTTCAATGGTTTTTATATTATACAGAGTGCGAGTTTTTCGGGACATAGTGGAACCGTAAGCAACGTAGCACTGGCGCAATTTAAATTATTTTCAGAGCTTTAATAATAATGTAAATATCTCCTGTAGGTACTGAAATAATTGCTGAGTAACGAACAATTAATACCCCTAATAGTCAGTGTAATCGGCATGAAGGTAGCCAGTTATACCCGAACACGATGTTTGACTGAATCTTGTCAGCGACTACATTGAGGAAGCTAATTGCCAGTCTGACTGTGTGAACTCTGTCTTGGAGGTACTGGACACTTCGATTGTCAGTGGTGCTCAGCAGACTTTAGGTATAGTGAAACATAAACCGAAGAATGATTGGTTTAATGACGAGTGCCGTCTTGTGGTCGAGTAACAAAATTTAGCCCATAGTGAAGTACAACAATTGAGGCATTCGGGACCGGAATATAAACCTATGTCAACATCGGCGCAGTACTCGACGCATGTAATGGACACTTTACCGACCTGTTTTGTGTTTATCATGTATCACAGGCTGTGGTTGAGTCACCTCAAATACAAACTATGAAAGCCAGCAGAGATTAAAACGAAGCCGCTTACCTGGGATGGACTGCATTAATTCGGAGCTCTTAGTATTCATTTGGCTTTGTCATATTCGTTGTGGAAAGCTTCACCCCTTTAGCGGAGGCTTTGGTTGGTGAATATCTAGGAGGATTTCGTCCGATCGATTAGTCACTGATCACGTCTTTGATGCCGAATGATTTAATTTAAATATTATGAGACATCCGTCTCCGTACATCAAGTATTCCTGGATTTCAGGCAGGCCTATGACTCGATCAATCCGGTCTGCTCTGGAATACCTAGGAATGCCAACAAAATTGGTACGATCGACCGTAACGCAGTTTCAATGCTGTATTAAAGTTGAGAACAAGTTATCGAGAATTTTTGCAGTTAACTCGGGTGATCGGTAGTGATGCTCTGTCCCCGATACTCTTTAATATCATGTTGGAGTATATATTTCGTAAAATTGAAACACCTTCAGTGCAATTTTTTAAATCGACAGTCCAATCTGGTGCTTGCATATGAAAATGACATATGCTTGATTGGACAGAATAGCAACGGAATGAAGAATATTCTTCATCTGCTTGTAAAGTTTTCAGTATGTTTGAGGGAGTGACTAGGTTCAAATGTTTGTGCTTTCTTATCACTCACCATAACAGTGTGGGTGAGTATATTAATTATTATTTATTTGTATCCTCTAAAGCCACTGCTAACATCTAAACTTTTATCAAGCGCCTTGAAACTGAAGCTTCACAGAGCGTTGATCAGACCCGTTGTTATGTGTAGATATGAAAGTTCGATACTGACAGACGAGTACGGGAAATTGTTCCTTAGATCCGGGACGAATTATGGAAGGTACAGGCGTAGATGCAGGTGACGATGGCTGCACAGTGTAGAGAATGACTTGGTTTCTTCAGATTGTCTAAAACAGTATGAAAACCAAGCTTAGGATCGAAACCGGTGGGGCCATATTGTTGACGCATTTCTTTAAAAAAACTCTTAATGATCTAATAGTAACTGTATTTTTTTTTAAATTTCCTAAAGATACGTTTTCGTTCGCCACTGGTCACGTAGATCGCGATCTCAATAATAAACATTTAGAAAATATTTTATAAATGCGCTAGCCTAGAGATGTAAATTGAAATGCGATCACGACCACAAATAATTATCATAATCGTAATATATACATTGAAGTACATATTTCATATCATAACGTATAGGTTGTGTTTATTATTTGTGGTCACCTCCTGAAGATAACTCAGCTATAAGAACAAATTATTTGATCATAAATAAATCCATTTCAGAGTCGTGTATAATTTAAATTCGATCACACACAGAGCAGTAACGCTTTCATCGTTTTGGTTAAAGGTCACTTTCTCTATCGAACTGAAGCTCACTATATCCTTGGGATTAACTATATACCATAATGTGACTTAATTCCTCAATATCCAAAGTATAAATTAAATAAATCTCTTAATTCAAGTACTTATATTTACAATCATAATTAAGACCTACTTATGTTTTTTTATCAAATAAACTAGTTTTCCGCGTCAACAAAGCAATTTGTTATCGCGAATCATATTTTGACAGGCAGTAGTAAAATTAAATGTTTATTTCGAAAACAGATTGTTATCGATTCGAGAGTATAAATAAACAGGATGATTAAATTAGCTCCAATTATATTACAAAAACCATTTGAGTCATACATAACATCTACAATAAGTAATTAATGTCTCACAATATTTACTACGTTCGTAATTACAACGGACGTGATTCATCAGCTCCAAAGCCGTGATAGATTTAATGCGTATATTTGTGAAAAACATATTTTTATCAATTTAAAAACACTTATGAAGCCGTGGGTGCGTGTATACGCGTACTATTTTCATATGTATCATCGCAAAAATTGTGCTTAACACATTTTAAAATTTGTTTTTATAGATTTTATACAATAAACACACACACACACACACAACCTCTGATGTATTGATGCTGCCCAGAATTTTTGTTTTTTGTTTACACACAAAAAGATCGGGATAAATATTGCAAATTTGCCAAAAAAAAATGTTTGGCGATGATGCAGTAGTAGCGATCTCTGTTTGATACATAGATAGAGATATCTGATACACGTGGCTAGACCAGAAATTTCTAAAATATTTTAGATTGTTCGATTGCCAACAAAATTTGCATATAAAATACTACCTAATTACTAATTCTACATCGAATGATCTATAACGAATTAATAATATTACCGCCGTCGAGTCAAGTGCGATGGCATCATTGTAAAAACAATTTTGAACATAAGAAAAAATAGATCGTAGATCTTTTTATTTTAAATAATAAGAATTTTATCAGTCTGCATATTTTATTACACATACAAAAGTAGTACTGGTATTGAGTACAAGGTAAAATTATTAATCGAACGCTACACATAAAAAAAAAGTAAAACGAGATTGTGTGTAAGTTAATTCGTTTGGTAATACATAATTTGAGATGGCCTTGTATCATGGCATTTTATATTTTACATATTATATGCTCAGTATATGTAATTATAGTGAGTGCAATATACTATGTCATAATCAATTATTAATTTTTTTTTATAAAATGGTTGCAATAATAGAACTTATTTGGCTAATTTGAATTAATTACCCAAATTAAATGAACGATCATTGGCTAAGACTTTTTTTTTTTAAATAAGTAAGTTGAACGAACTAGTAACAGCCTTAACATTATTATACAGAAATTATCTGAACTGCGATTGATATTGCGTGAATCTGTAATGTAACGGAATCAGCGTTTATTGGATAGATAATCTTCTGCCATTAAGGTTTTTTTAAATAGGATTTCGGACATATTCCGTGGCGGCGACTGACTCGAATAAAGCGCAATCTGGAAGCCTAATTTTCGACCTCTTTTTTCACAACGCGGCGTATGTTGCCCTTCAAGTCGTCTATAATTGTCTCTGGTTAATCAGCGTAGACAAGCGACTTCACAGGTCTATTACACGAAAGGTTGCGCTCCTCGAATGTTGGTTTCAATAAATCGGTCGCTGTGTGACATGCTGCAACGTCTAGTTGAAACCACAGAACTTCCACATTAATGCCATTCAATTGGGGAACGAAAAAGTCAATTATAGTTCCATAGTAGTCTCCATGAACTGTAACATTTTGGCTGGCATCATTTTTGTACAAATAAGGATTAATGATTCGACCAGCCCATAAAGCACACCAAACACTGACGTTTTGTGAATGTAACGGCGTCTCAATAATAGCTTGTTGTTTTTTTCACTCCAAATGCGGCAACTTTGCTTGTTCCATTCAATCAAAAATAAGAGGCTCACCGCTGAATAAAAGTTTCGCGAACTGAACTATGATTTTCTAAATAAATGTTGTCGATTCGTGTCGAAACAAACCTCACACCCGTTACTTATTATCTTTTTGTTATTGTTATTTATAAAATCTATTAAAATCCGAAATGCAAAAGGAAAAGCCTTGTTGTGATAGTCATCAGAAGATCAGTCGATACATAATCAAAATAAATTTGATTCGACGTTCATGATGCTCTGATGGTCATATTTTCGAAAGCAACTGATATATGAACCATCACCGCACTTACTGGATTTTATACGGGTTGATAAGTGATTAAGTTTTCGTGCAACAAAAACATATTTTCATCAGCATGACACGTAGCCTCATTCTGCTGGAACCACAGGTTAAGTCGTGATATTCCATTGACCGAAATTCCCTGCTCTTATTCATTTCAAAGAAATCGTCATATGCGGCATATTTTTTGTTTACTTCGCCATTCAAGTGGTACGCTGAAAATCGTCATCTTATAATATGTTTTAACAATTTATATGTGTTCTTGCGCCACCCTTTACAACTGACCTATAAATCAGTAACAAATCAAACATTAGCGCGAACCTTTTTATGAAATATAAAGTTTTATATGCGAGAATAGTTTTGTTGTGTTAATTAATTTCTTGTCTAAATCCTAACTGGTCAAACTGGAATTTTTCATGTGATTAAGATTTTAGGATATAATTTGTTCTTTTCAAATTATTGATTTTTGTTTTTATATTTGTTCCCATTGTGACGTTTTATACATTAAATTAGAATCATACATACCATAATAGTTTTAACTATCCATAATTGAATTGAATTTTCTCGAATAATTATGGAGTATAGACGTCATACACGATACGAATAAAATAACCAACTCACCAAATTATACGCAATATTCAAGGTAATTTGCCTAGTTCTTAGTTTATTTAAATAAATTTTTTTATAAACCAATTTTATTTGAGATGTTTATGTTAATCTCTATGTATCTCTAATAATAGATATGATTTGCGAAAATATAAATGCGCAGCATTTATGTATACTATGCGACATTGAAAACCGCATATAATAAATTTATCTAATGGTAAGCGCAAGGTTATTTTAATATTACAAAGCTATACATACTTACTTATTTGCAATTATTAGTTATGCGATAACGGCAAGTGGTTTTCTAGGTAGGTACATATTTTGAATTACTATTTTTGACGTGTGTCGTATAAAAAGCTGGAACAGCAATGTAACGAGTATTCACCAAACCAAGAAAACCTGGAGTTTTGCCAAAATTTCAATTAATTGCAAATTTCCGAATGAATTAATTTAGAAATGCTTTTTGTATTACATTGTGTTGTTTGTGTTATAGGCGTTGGACTGTATACTTGTTGCACGGAATGTGACATTTTTCGCGATTATTATTTTTCCATCAACAGTTTGTCTTCTATAAATATCTAAGGTAATAAAAATCTGCCATAAAAACATTTTTAGTAACGCTTATTGCGTATTAAGATCACGTCAATCTCTGCAAATTATTTTTGCCAATTTTAAATTTCGAAACAAATAATTATCCACAGGCGGACATCATAGTTTTTGTTTGCTTACAGTCACTAATAGAATATTAGTTAAATAATGAAATAAACAAATATTTTGCTCTTCTCTTATCATAGAAAATTTAGTGCACATAAACTCGACTCAAGCTAATAAACAATCTGATCTTGTGCAAAAATTAATAATATAATACATATTAGTAATTTAATTAGTGTTTACTTGTTAATTACCGCACACGTATACATAATCATGTAGTTTACTTATCGTGTGTACCAGTTTAATAAAAATATTATCGATAAACATTTTGATTTTAATCAGTTCTCCCAACAAAAACATTTACACTCGTGATCCGAGATTTTATGTGCTAATTTTTTTTAAATAATCGCGGACATATCGCGGTAACCGCACATATGCGATAAGATAACGGCACCGTACAATAAAAACTAAAATTATTTAAATATTTATTCTGGCGTCTTATATTGTTTTACGGATTTGATTCTACGTACGTTTCGAGTAGATGATATTTGTATATAAGTATATATAGGTTTGCGCATTTTATGATGTGTAAATGAGATCATATCGGAATTGAACATAATTGAGGCAAATGAGATAATATCATCTAGAAAATTTTAGGCACTAACCTACGCTACTCGTCCGCATAGCACAAATTATTGCATAACTTGCTGCTATTTAATTTCTATTTATACTGTACACATTGTGACATTGAACGAATTATATAAGGCATTGTTGAATATTTGCAATTCTCGGAAGTTGTGTTATACATGAATAAAGATTAGTCAATCGATCGGTAATTTTCAAACCTTCAAGCAATATAATGAATCATGATATTGGCTTAGCAGGAATTAATTATCTTTCTGTTTTATTGCGTTAACATTTTTAAATAGCTTATATAACTCATGTAGATTAGTATAGTCCTAATCAGATCTTAAAAAAATTTTTTTTTTAATTGTTCCGCGCAGCTGTGATGTAGAAAAAAAAATTATAGAAATTTTGATGGGTCGCATTTATCTTAGGTAGTAAACCTAAATAAAATAATAAATAACCAATTAAAAGAATTATATTTCAGTTTTAATACTTATACAAACAAATTTAATAGAAATACTATATTGAAATTTTGGATCATGTTTATAATCAATACTAGTGACTAATATAGCGATAAAAACATTAAGTTATTATCGTTATTGTTATTTAACCGTGACACGGAATGATCCCTGGAGCATTATACCATAAATAAAAGTCCGATTAATTATTTTCTAATGTATTTGAATAATTATATAGTTTGCAAAAAATTATTTATAATCGTCATACTTTAAGATCAAGGTTCAGTTTTAAGTAAAAATTATCAGTTTAACCAGAACTTTAACTTGTTATTATTATTAAGTGAGTGTTTGCTGTGATTCTAAACATTTTAATGATACATTAAATTGCATAAAATAATTGTAAAGAATGTTAAACTAACTAGGTCTCACTTCAGTGAAATTCAACGTTAGGTACTTTTAGTAATCCAGTAACGTTTTGAATGTGATAGTCGAGGTTCAAAATTCAGATTTCTCTAATTTTAGAATCAACGGAATTCGATTGAAATTAAAATAAATAAGTAGATTTTGGGAGTATAATTTCGCCAGATAGTTCTGCTAAATGTGTATTTATTATTTGATCATAATATTAAACTTATTCTCCTTTCAACGGATATTTTCTGAGAAAATTACCTTTGGGTTAATAAAATAAACCTTTGGGTTCACGTTTCATATTAAATTTTTTTTTTTTTGGTAATTATGATAGATATTTTTATATAAAAGCGGCATTATTATACCTCTGAGTGGAATGTAATATTCCTCCGGGAAATAAATGCCAAAGAAATTAGCACAACACAATCGGTCAGTATTCAAAACCAACAAACGCATCACACATTTTATTTTATATACATCGAACGCACCTTGTTTTATATACCATTTGATAAAACCTTGAACAACGAACAACAAACTTGTGTTTCATAACAATAAATTACAATTTTAGAATAAAAACACAACAAAATCAGCAGAATAAATTGGAATTTAAAAGTGGAAATACACGAAATATAAGTTTATGTGATATTATAGCAAATAGTAATGGTGTTAGTGTCACAAGCTATGTTATTGTCTTGTTACTGTTGTAGAATCTATCCAATATTAGTGTACCTATATTTGAAGTACTTCTCTAAAAGTGTTTTGTATACTGATTCTAAACCAATTTCCTTTCCTTTCAGAATGTGGAAGTCTTTACGTCGAACATTGATGCTGACCTCATGTAGCACATATCATTTTTATTCTCAAATGAAGGTAATTTCTAAACAAAAACAAAAAATATAAATAAATAAGGTGAAAATTAATATTTTTAGAGCTTAAAGCTCTCGCATGTTATTTTATTTATTTATAAACTATTTAATCACAGACTGTATAAAATCAAATTCTCTACACTTCTTACACACATTATATAAAATATATATGTACATATAAACATATACACATACACAACACGATCGATCGTTAAAATATTATATTTTATGTATAATGCATACATACGAAATGATCAACAATGGCATTCTCTTTATAAATAAGAAAAATGTCTAGAAAGATCACGATCATTCATATTTTAGTATCATTGTGTTTTAGGTATCGTTTAGTAGTAGATACATATATATAGATAGTGCCGGCTGCACAATTTGTAATTTGAATTATATACCCAGTTTTTTTCCCCCTGTCACAATAAAACAAGTACACACAGTAGTCTAAAATTATTTTAAAACTATTCATAATTTCTTATATATTGTTTACAATAATTAATGCAAGTTCCATTATTTAAAACTATGTATATACAATAAATGATAATGGGATTATTTTGCGAGGTAATTTATTGTTAGCTTTTTTTTTGCATTAAATTAAAATTTTTTTAATATGTATCAGGAAATTAATTTATAGTTACGAGTATATTGTGTAGTCGTTTATTGAATTTCAAGTCACTTAGCTGCAGCAACAAAAATATGTTTATAATTTTGTAATTACACTCGACCTATGGAGTATTTTTCTGTTGTTTTTTTTATAAATACATATTATGATGAACTCAGAGTCCACGATAATTTCGTTTAAATTGTTGCAATATTTTGGCGATGAACCGATGAGTAAATTGTTGAGCATATACCGAAAATTTTTAATTTTATATTTATACATAGATAAATGTTTTTTAAATACAGAATTCAATTGAATAAGTATAGATAAATATGACATAAGAGCGTTGTTTTGTACCAGATGTGGTTAACCTTTAGGTGTTTATGGGTTTGCTTTGGTAAAAAAGCTAAAAAATGTTTTCCTTTATAGAATTTGATTGTTCTTTTAACCAACATACTCACATCAGAGAAAGCTTTCCGTTGCTGCTGCTTGAATGTACAGGGTGGACCATCTGTTAGTCCATTTTCTATTTAGAAATAAAACACACATTTTGGGATGAAAAACATTTTGTGGTTCTACATATGTCATTTATGTATGAAAAATAATATCGTTCGTATGCCCAAAACGCCTTCGTCTACAGGTCTGCATCCGAACATCAAAATTTCCGATCCCTTTTTCTAATAAAATCGGATCAATCGGAAATTGAGGTCTTTCAGCTCGAATGTTGTTTTTAAGTTGTTGAATTGTTTATGGATGATTAGCATAAACCTTACTTATCTAATAACCCCACAAAAAATAATTAAATGGTATTAAAGGGCTTCTTGGTGGCCAAAGAACTTCACAATTTCTTGAAATTATACGATCAGCAAATTTTATTGACAATAAATAGATTGTTGCCGTTAACATGTTGCGATAACGTTTCCCATTCACAGTAAGGGCATTTACCTGTTTGTTTTCAAAGAAAAACTGCCTAATGATGCCACCAGCCCATAAACCACGCCAAACAGTGACTCTTGGAGGATGATGTTCTACTGCGTGAATAACATGAGTACTCTCCGCTCCCCAAATTCGACAATTTTGCTTATTGACGTACCTATTAAGATGAAAATGAGCTTCATCGCTAAAGATGATTTTTGATGGAAAACCTTCATTTCGTTCAAGCATTCAATTAAAAAAAAGACGACGATTTAAATGGTCTGGTGGCTTCAATTTTTGAGCTAGTTGAATTTTGTATGAATGCAAATGAAGATCAACATGCAAAATGCGTCGTAATATGTTCCTATAAATAAATATAAATAATATATAAATAAATGTTTAGTTTTTGTGAACGATGCCTGGTTGATGTGCTTGGTTCATTACGAACACTTTCACTAACAGCTGCCACTGCATCAGGAGTACAAACTGGATAATCATGTTCATACGGTCTACGACCTTCCACTGAACCAGTTTCTTCAAAATGATCAATAATTTTGCCAATCAGCATGGACTCGCTAACAACACAACAACGCATTTTGATTATTTATTATGAATATGATCGTTCAAAAACAATATTTCGTAAATCACGTTAAAGTTTTGGTCGACATGGACGTACTGAGCATGAACATACTCACTAACAGACCAAAACTCTCACGTGATTTACCAAATGTTGTTTTTGAACGATTACTTTCATAATAAATAATCAAAATGGGTTGTTGTGTTGTTAGCGAGTCCATGATGATAAATGGCATATTTATGACTTTTCATTTCAAAGAATATTTTAACATTTAGTAATAAAATTATACATTGATTGAAAAAAGGACCAACAGATGGCCCACCCTGTATAACATAGTGATCAGGCTCAGGATTTAATTGATCCCATACCAATTAATGGGCTCTTTTTTATGTAACGAAAATACATTTTGATCTATTGAAATTTTAAAAAAACTTATACATTTTCGTAGTTTCGATGAAAGTAATATTTTCTAAAACGCCATAGTATCCAGACTCCGTGGTCATTGCTGCAATTCGCCAGCTATCATCTGATTATACAATTTAACTACATATTTTATCTATCAAAATAATTACATTGTCGCTAGAAATTTGTAATAGGGGCGGAAAAACTATTTTTAAACTTATTCGTGTACCTTAAATCACAAAATTTTAATTCTGAATTTGGTTTGCAAAATTTGAAATTTCATAATTTTCATACGATGAGTATAGAAGAAATCTAATTTTACGCGTACTTAAATCCAAAGAATATTTTAATCTCTCCCAACTTTCAGAATATGTAGTAGCTGCATAAAAGTAAGCAATTTACTGTTTACATTTTTATATAAAACACATTTGATCAGTGCCGAATCATATTTGACAATTAAGTCAAGTTTCGTCGATTAAAGAACTCAGTTTTGTCAACATTTCATTAATTCGTTTTTTATACAATAGAAGTACAGTTTGAATGAACATATAAAACAATTTTTAGTTAACCCTTAACATAGTATACGAATAATAGGTAAATAAAATGAGGCACTAAAGAAGGAAAATTTCAAAATAATTCTTCTTTGCTCGAGGGCCCTAAATTTGGCAAGCACCATTTGAAAAATTTGTTGGTTACATCGTGCGTTTACATTTCCTGGCCTTATCCCATTAATACAGACGAATTATTAAAATATTCGCAATTATGACAAAGCTTTGATAACGGATGTACTAAAGAAAACTAAAATGCTTTGTTATATAATGCTCAAGAGATATTGCTATTTTGCGCAGTACACCGGTCTTACAGATGGGGTATAGAGACTATAGAGCATCCAATCGTTAATGTTAAAAGATTCCATTGTTATAGCAGAAATTCGATTTCTGATGCCTCGAAAGGCTCGATCTGTCTGATAGGTTAGCCAGATCGGGCCTATAACAAACGGGTAAAAAGCAAAACTATTCTGGGAGTGTCGAACACTCCGAGTTATAATTGCCGGTTCATGAAGGTAAAATCACCTTCCAATTGCAAGTTCTTCGAATCATATGGGAAAGGCGTTAATCAACCGATTAACCACCAAATGAAGAAAATATTTAAACTGAAAAGTTGGGGAACTATCGGTCAATTGAGTAATAAGTATGAAGTACAGTTTTTATGTCATGCATCGAGAAACCAAAATGTCATTAATTTATATATTTTGAATATATCATTGATAGACTATGGTGCTATGTGTGCGCTTCGATGTCGTAGACCGATGAAATATCTGCTGTTACCACAGACCTCGATCCTTCGTATTTATACGAAGGTTAGGTTAGAGTAATCTTACTTTTCTTTTACCTCAAGTGGAACCAATCAGAGCGACTTATGTAGCGTAATATATCTTGCACCTTACAATTTTCTATATCCGAGAGACTGTCAGATATACGAAACAAACGAGAACATGAGGCACCAAATTACTTATCTATATAGAATAGAGGAAAGCCGGATGCACGAATGCGGATAATATCCGTGAATTTATCCCCATATATTTTATATAGGACAAGATAAAAATGGGCATATATTTTTAGCATTTATGTGATTTTAGAATTTTTAAAAATTCAATTCGACTTTTAAAAGTATTAAAACATTTAAAAAGTGTTAGCAAACCTAAATTAAAATTTTCAAAACGATATTTTGAAAATTTTGGACATTCTAATTTCCATGACGATTGTCAATTTATTTTGCAAATTACAATTCTGAGCTCGTTAAGGCAATTTGGGAAATTGTATATCTAATTTCTAAAGTCGAAATAACATTATTTGCGTGTTCAAACTTCGGTCAGAACAAAAATTGAGCATTATTTCTAAGCAAGTTGAGCTCTTGGAAACTATTTACAAAAATATAAATAAAATGGACCAAATTTGAATAAAATTGGAAAGAAAATGTTCAATGAAACTAGTGTTCCGTGGAATGCTAGTTGAAAACAACTGCATTATTATATCCACAGTGAGGTCAACGGCAGATCATTTATCACGCGGTGCATACGTATTTGTAAAATGTTTACTACTTAAACATACACAAAAGTCATTTTACTTGAGCGGACGATCAATCTTACCACATATTTTACATGATTAGTGGAAATTTTGAAGGTCTAATAGTCTCTCAAGTTCACTACCACTTCTCCGTACATGTTGTTCGTTTTTATTTTATTTTTATTTTTTTTGAGTACATATGCACTTGATTAATTCCACTCGTTATGTTTTTAGAGTTTTACATTCGTTCGTTCGTCATTTAAATTAAATAAATATTAATAAAAATTGAAATAAATTGTCATTCCAAATCAATTATCACATTTATTTAACAATAATAAATGGCTTGATTGATTTTCTTAAAATGTATATGATGACATCAATATCTTACGATTATTCGATCATTTCACAAAATAAGAATAAGAATTATTATGATTTAGTATTTGCGAGTGGTGTGAGTAAACACGTCACTATTATTGTATATATAATAGTTACACGTTGTTATTTTGATTAAAAATTCTTTACGATTTTTTAATGAATTTTTAATGAGTCATGGATTTTGTTTTTTAGGTGATGATATCCGAATTTTATACATACATACTTACGTACTAAACTTATTATTGAGTATATTCAAATATATTAGTCAATGAATGAACGTTGTTCTCATATAATATGTATTAAATACTTGGGTTTTATTTTTAGTCGGAAACTCATAAAAAAATTCTATGACAATATTGTTTTTAATGACCTGCTCACTTGTGTACATACATATTTACATACATTTATACAATAAACATATTTATACACGCCATCAAATATGCAAATTAACATTTCATTTTAGTATCGTAAAAATGAAATATGTTTGTTCTAAAAATAAAAATATAAATTCATTGAGAATTTTTCGAATACATATATACGCTTTTGGCCACTTCTGATGTGAACAATTTCACAAAATCAGCAATGTCTGTATTCTAAAATGTGATGATGATTGACGCGTTAAGTTGAAATTATTTCATCTTCTATTTCGTTTGGGTGACTCCAAATTTTAGAGTTTATATTAAAATGCTGAATAATTGTGTGAACTCTGAATACGGAGATCAACAAATCTGTGATCGTATGTAAATGTCAAAATTCATATTCTCGATTTATTTAATCAAAAACATCGGTACAAAATGACGTGGTTAATGACAGATTATCAACCCTTTTCTTCAATCTTATGATTATGATCAGTATATTGAAACCTTTTGAATTTTAAGATTAAATAAAGTTTTATCAAGTGTTACCAAATGCTATAAAAATCACCCACATAAGTAGAAATATCAATCATTTAATGTTGATTATTGGCCCCTGTGGTTGGGGCCATGTCTCGTAAATCTAAATTACACGCACATGCTTTCCAAGAATACCACCATAGTATCCTTTGCTTGTCGTAGGAGACGACTAAATTGATGGATCGCTGGGCTAACGACCCGCATCCGTAAACAAATAACATGTTAATCTGTTTATAAAGTCAACAAACACAAAAATGGATACCGCCAGAAAACACCAGACCCCCGCTCAAGTGCCCGGACACGAGATTAAGGATCGGCACGTGGAACGGGCAGTCACTTAGAAAACTAGGAGCATTATGACTCGATCAACCGAGATAGTTTATTGTCTGTCCTGGAATATTTAGGAATGCCAACAAAATTGGTACGACTTAGTGAAATGACAGGGACGCAGTCTCAATGCTGTGTTAAAGTTGATAACAGGCTATCGACAATTTTTGCAGTTAACTCGGATGTTCGGCAGAGAGATGCTCTGTCTCTCCGATACTCTTTAATCTCATGTTGGAGTACATCTTTCGTAAAACTGAAACACCTCAGCGCAACATCTTATATCGCCAGTCCAATCAGGTGCTTGCAGATGATATATGCGTGATTGGACTAAGTAGCAACGGAGTGAAGGAGATACTTGATCCGCTTGTATTGTTTTCAACTTCTGTTGGACTCCAGCTGGCAGTCGTGCTTTGTATCTTCTAAGGCCACTGCTAAAATCTAAATACCTATGAAGTGCCGTGAAGCTGAAGCTTTACAAAGCGTTGATCAGTCTCGTTGTTTTTTTTTGGCTGTTAAAGTTGGGTGCTGACGGATGAGTACGAGAGATGGCTCCATACATTTGAGAGAAGAATCATTCGAGTGATTTACGGCCCAAAACGCGAAGTAGATGTTACATACCGAGCTCTGTACAATATCGTGATCAGAGATCAGATGAAGATCCCCGATATTGTACATGAAATAAGATTTCAGCGAGTACGCTGGCTCGGCCACGTTCTGCGTGCTGATCCGGAACGAAATGTGTAGCGATGTCTGTAAGGAGAGCCACCATATGGTAGGCGCAGAAGTCGTTGCAGGCGAAGGCTGCACGATGTAGACGATTTGGCCTCTTCAGATTGTCTAAGAAAGTATGAAGACCATACTCATGATTCATCCTGAGCATGGTCTTCTGTTTGTCTAAGACAATCTGAAGACTATGCTCAGGATCGAAACCGTTGGAGCCAAATAGTTGACTCAGTAAGGGGCCAGTAATGGCCTTTAAAATCTGATTATTGCTATTATTATTAGTGTTGATTATTTCTCGCGAAATAAACTGTCAAATTGTAAGCTAAAATAATTTCAAAATTTCTAAAAGGTTATAAAGTTTAATGGATTCGAATCTGTTTGATCTATATTCTATAACGCTTAAATTTTGAGATGAAGTGTTGGTAAACTTACTTGTTTATTGACCATCGCTATTGATATGGAAGATGTGTCGGCCGATGAGTTCAGCACCTCAATTTTATCCACGTTCGTTGGATTAAAAAATTGATGTCTTGAATCTTGTTAATATAACTCGGTTTATAAGAACATTCAATTTTGCCCGAATAAATTGACTTTTAAATATAAATTGATTTTATAGTTTTCCAAATCTACAAACTATCCATTTGATAGGAAATTTTATTTGTTATTAAATACAACTTCATGTTTATATCTATTTAAAGCCACTTTTATGTTATTTTATATCCTTACGAGAAGTTGTACAGAGTAATGTACATGAGCTTTCAGGTCCGTCTTTATTATTATCCATCTGCACACTGCACAACTCCATACCAATCTGTACTGACGTGGAAGGTGAGTTTCCTATATGTTCTGCACTCCAGCAGACGGTTATAGATGTTTTCAATGTAATCCCCGAACGTCTTTTGCAGATGAAATTCCTTTTTGCATCCATCAAAGCTTCTTAAACAAATGTTTTTCTGATTCACCCTGTTTATCTAAGATATACATACATATGCAAATGTAATAACACTAAACATCCATGAATTAGTTGTATATATTACAATTTTGAAACCTAATCAAATATTAAAATTCTAATCAATTTATTCGAATTTTATCGAAAATTACCTTCATATCAATTTCATAAAATTTTATGAAAGTTTGGAGCAAATTAACCAAATTTCTAATCAGTTAATGTATGAGATTATGTTTATTGATAGTAAATAGTGTGTTCTTTGTAGATAGTTTTTCGAGGCCGTGATAAACAGTAGTCGAGTCGAATTTAGTTAAACACAATTTTATGTATCTACTGAGTTATCGATTTCTCTTCATTATATCATTTTTCTAGCACTTCCTTTTCGATTATTACATTCCTGAACATAAAGTGTTTCTATTTTTAAAATTATATGTATTACGGATTCGGTGGCCAATTAATCACTGTAATGATTAGTATTTTGTAACATAAAGTGCAGACACCGAAGTAAACAGAGTCGTTGTCTAGTTACCGAATTTCACTATAATTCATTTCTTTTCGGCCCTTTGTCAAAATTAAACGTATTATTTATTATTTATGAAACTAAAAATGGTAAGTTGTAAGTTAAAAATCAGTTTCGTTACACTAAATCAAGGTGGGAGATTTGGAATCAGTTACTCAAACAAATTTTAACATAAAACTTAAATATGTATTTTAAGGTCATCTGCACTAACATGAATTTCTATTGTATCACTCATATACTCGTATACAACACACATTTTATTGTAACATAATACCTCATCATTTTCTTAGTCAAGCTTGTCGGTCGCAATATGTACACAACACATATTTGCCTCAACAAGTATACGGTCATAAATCTTTAGAGACAGATGTGCATATGTATGTTAGGTGCACGTGATATACAAATAAATTATATAAATAATAAAGCAAATAAAAAATAATTTCGTAAAATATCGTAGAATCTAGATATGTATCCAACTTATAATTTGTTGCACGGCCTGTCCTCCAACATGTTAAAATGAAAGTGATAATTTATTAAATACATATTAATAATTTATTGAGGTCGTTCAGCATTAGAGTACACAAAGAAACTGCATTTAAGATAGATAGGAGCTCTGAAGAATTTTTTTTTACATGTTAGCCGTAGTTTCAATAATAAATGTGGAACCCACAAACATGTTTTTCTGTACACAATTATCTAACCCCATGATATTTTCAGCGCAAATACTTATTTGTTGTAACTTATTTTCCATTCATAAATACATACATGCACACATACATACATACAAGCTAAAGCAATTTTATTGTCTTATTATTTATTGTCTATCTATATAGCAGTATTTCTTAACCAGTGTACAGCGGAACACGATTCATTTCGCTACGAAAATTTCTAAATTTTGATTTTACATTGTAATACAAATTTCAAAGCTTCTGTGCTTTCATCAAAATTATCGGAAATTATTTGAGTTTAATTTGTCAATAGATAATATAATCTCAATCCCGGTTCCGTAGTTAGTAAAAGTTTAAGAACCGCTGAAATCAAAAAATTGTTGAATACAATTTCTAGCATTTCTCTCTCTATCTAGCATTTCAAATCGATTATAAATTAATTATAGGCAAAAATTTCTAATTTTGTAACTTCTTTGTTTCGAGAATTTTCGATAGGTAATTTGATATTGGCGCGCACATAACGTGCATATATACAAACTTTGATAAAGGTCATTAGATTTTGACGAGTTGGTAATTTATATGGTTACACAACCCCAATCATCATGATGGTGTTCACTTTGATTACCCATGAAAATTACGTTGCCTTATCACACTTTAGATTTGACACATGACTATAAAAAGATAAAATACACAAGTAATCTTGTTGTATGTATGTATATGGATAGAGACACTAATTAAGATGATAATTACAGTAAATATAATTTACAGATAATTTTTTTTTTCATTTACTTTTCCACATTTGAGAAAATCTATTGCGCTAGTTGAATACAGACTAGAGTAAGATCATGTCTCTCACAATTTTCTAATACAAATATTAAATTCAACTTCTTTTTTATTTTTTTTTCGTTTCAGGATGTACCACTACTGCATGGTAAAGTGAAGCAATATCCAAATGGTAGCAGTACGCAGCATAGCAATGTGCTGATAAAAATTGATATGCCTCAACCATTCTACGAGGAACGATATCCAAACGAGAAATGGAAAACTTTTATATCTTTTTTATTGCTAGTATTTAGTTTTATTTTAACAACAATATCACTATCAATAACTCATGATCGGCTGCCGGATCGCGCAACATATGGCCCATTGCCTGACATTGTACTCGATAATGTGGTGGCCCAAGATTGGGCTCTCGACATTAGTGAAATTATGATTATGATTGTAATGTACTCATCAGTTTTAATTATTATATTTCATAAATATCGATTTATTGTTCTGAGACGATTGTGCCTACTAATTGCGATTCTGTATTTAATGCGATCAATTACAATGTTTGTAACTGTGCTGCCACCACCGAGTAAAACATATTTTTGCAGCCCAAAATCGAATGAGACATCAGTTTATTTGTATGCGAAGCGTTCACTAAAATTAATAACTGGCATGGGGTTATCTATAAATGGGCAGCATGTTTATTGTGGAGATTATATCTATAGTGGGCACACGGTTATGCTTGTGCTGGGTTATTTAGTGATATCGGAATGTAAGTACAATTAAAATTTTTAGAAATCAAACGCCCATATTATATTTGTGTTGAAAAATCACTTTACTAAAAAAAATAAAAACTAATCACATTTAAATCGAGACCTATATTTCGAGTTTAAAATTTATAATCCAACAATCTGAAATTTTGACAATTAAAGCCAATAATGCTTTTTGAAATTTAGAACTGAAAGTTTAAAGGTTAAATGTAAAGCACCGAGGTACTCCAAAAGAGATTCATATAAGAATGAACTTGTTTCATTCAATGTAATGCTGGCTAAGCTGATATCAGATTAAAAAATATTTCAATTTAAAACTGATTACTCCGTCTGTAACGTATATGAGTTTGGTAGATCAAATTACCTTACAATTTGGTCTCGAATCAATTTATTTCAATCCAAACCATTTTAATAAATAATCGATTAGTTACAAATCTAAGTCAAACATTATTCAATCAATTATTTTCAACACACCAAACACACCAAAATTACAAAGTGCATTAACCGTTACAATAGCATTAGAATTAACTAAACAAAACTCTAATTTTGATGTTTTTTTTTTGTTCTAATTTTTTATTTTTAGATACACCAAAACGCCTTTTTGTTTTACATTGGTTGGCATGGATTAATGCAATTATCGGTGTTGTAATGTTAATGTTGGCCCATGGACATTATACGATCGATGTAATTACCGCCTATTATGTAACGACACGTCTCTTTTGGACATTTCATAGCATAATCAATTCAAATTCATATTTAACGCAGCACCGTACACACAATAAATATTTAATAAAAGATTTTTGGTTTCCTCTGCTTCAATATTTCGAACGAAATGTACGCGGGCCGTTACCAAAACAATTTGAATGGCCATTACCATGGCCAAAATGTCCATCAACGATAGCAACATTAACGTCGTCTACATCACCATCATTACAATCATACAATACAATACGTGATATTTAGTATTAGTCCATAGGATCTATGTTAAGAACCTCCCTCCCCTCTCCCCATAGTATTTAAGAAAGTATAATAGTACATATATGTATATAATATAGCGCCATCTTTAAATCATGGGATATATTTATATTATCTATATTTATATATATATATGTGTGTATACATAAAATAATAGAGAGTAACAAATAAAATATATTTTTCCTAAGACCAAAAAGACTGGATATTTCTTTTAACATTTAAATAAAATAAAACAAAAAATGTTTATTAATTTTTATTTTATATAATTATTGTATTCGTTATATATAATAAAATATTAAATTTTTTTTTTCCAATAATATAATTTAGATAGAATAAATAAATATATACATATATGATAAAGTTAATTAATTTAATTGTTATAAACGCGCACACTGAGCAAATTGTTGTCTTATTTTTCAAATAAAAAAAATATTAATAATAATAATAAATGTTTCTAAATTTTATGTGATACAATAAAATATTTAAAAACTGCTGATTCGTCGTCGACCAACAATATTCTTTTGTAATTCAGAAAGTTTACTAATTTTTTTTTACTTTGTTTGGTTTCTTAATTATTTTTTTTTATAATTATGTATGTATATGTATTAGATTTTGGTTTTGATTTTTTTGAAATGTTAAATATTCTTTTTTAATTTTTAAGTTATTAAGTTTATATATATAAAACGAATATTAAAAAT
The DNA here is from genome assembly GCA_951394425.1 of Tipula unca. NCBI lineage: Eukaryota > Metazoa > Arthropoda > Insecta > Diptera > Tipulidae > Tipula > Tipula unca. The sequence continues at coordinate 200,331,410 of OX596381.1, forward strand.
AAATAATTTTGATTTATAAGAAAATTATTATAAAAATTTCATTTATATATGTTTTGATGATTTCTGAATTTTAGGCTAACCAATTAAGGGAGCAAGCAATTGAGTATCGCACTAAAATAACAAATATTTAGTGCATTACTAATATGAGTCGGAGTACATCTTTCGTAAAACTGAAACACCTCAGCGTAACATCTTATATCGCCAGTCCAATCAGGTGCTTGCATATGCAGATTGACTCCAGATCAATGAGTCCAAAACAAAATATATGATCTCTGGTCATAGGAACAATGGCACACCAGATTTTTGTAGTGGCTACTACACGTATGAGAGAGTAAAGAGGCGGCTGGTAGTTGTGCTTTGTATCCTCTAAGGGCACTGCCGAAATCTAAACGCCAATCAAGTGCCGTGAAGCTGAAGCTTTACAAAGCGTTAATCAGGCCCGTTGTTATATGAAAGTTGGGCGCTGACGGATGAGTACGCGATATGGCTCTTTACATTTGAGAGAAGAATCATGCAAGAGATTTACGGCCCAAAACGCGAAGTAGATGGTGCATACCGAGCTCTGTACAATATCGAAATCTAATGAAGAATCCCGATATTGTACATGAAGTAAGATCTCAGCTAGTACGCTGGCTCGGATCTGTGTGCTGATTCGGAACGAATTGTGCAGCGATACCTGAAAGAAAAGCCACCATATGGTGCAGAAGTTGCTGCAGGCAACGATGGCTCCACGGTGTAGAGAACGACTTGGCTTCTTCAGATTGTCTCTGGCAGAGGCTCAGGATCGAAACCGTTGGAGCCAAATTGTAGATACAGTAAGAGGCCAGTAATGGCCTTTAAAACTGTTATTATTTTTATTATTATTACTAATATGAGTGTACCGCGACAATTCATCGGTAGCCCGCCCGGTGGGTTACCATAATGGAGCAGGAATTGAAAACCGATATTTATTTAATTCAACACCGGAATATCAAGTTTATGCCGGTTTTGAAAATTTTAATTAAATTTTTGACAAAAACTACAATTTCTGATAAGCTTTTGACATACATTAGTATTTTCAGTTTGCAAGTAAATTTGTGTAGATATTAGTCTTCACGTGCAATACTTAGTTTATAATAGAGTTTATAATTTTTAGCATCAGTAACCTAGCTTTAAGCTAAACTAGCGCTTGTTTAGTTAGTATGAAAAATGATTATTAACGCCATCCTATATATAGTGATTTTACCCACCCAATGTAGATTACCCCCCCATCCACGATTTTAAATTCAACTGTGACGATTCCAGATATGTTCCAGCATTAATTTCACGGTGGCAAATACATTTTTTTTTATGTCTTAATCTCTTTACTTGTTAAGGGGCTCAATGCTCTCCCGGCTCTTTCGCAGTTAGCTTATACCCATATTATGATTCTCACCTCACGTTACCTCTCACCGTGACATCTATGTATATTCGCGCGAGTCAAATTTTGGTATTATGATTCTCGCTTTAATTTGGGTGAATGACATACGCAGCGCTATGCGTCATTTATGATATTTTGGTTTCTTTAAGTTAGTGGTTGTTATTGTTTTGAGAATTTTTGACATTTGGTCAAATTAAAATCTGATCCTTTCACACTACCGGATGACTATAGTACTTATCAATTGATATTTAAATGTATTTTTAACATATTCTAAAGCATGGTGTTATACATTTCTTGATTTACAAGCATTTTTCGTATAAGATGAACTTTCATATCTATTGGACAAGCTAGAAGGAAAATTCAAATCATCTTATTATTACTCATTCAGTATTCCTCCACGTGCAATATCTGGGTTTTTCTCCATCTCCGCTACGAGTTTTGCGAATTGTTCGCCATTAGCTATTTTCGGTTGATTTCTAGTTATGAAAAATAATTTTTTTTATAATACATACAACAATAATATTATTTATTATAATGCAACAATTAATATTTATAACATTATTAATTATTGTAATACATAAACAAATATAAAAACTTACGATTTGCCTTCCATTTTGTCTAACGTAAAAATACTATGTACCATGGTATATCAATATCAAAAATTATTTGCTCGCTCAGTCTCGCCACCAAATTGTAGGATATGTGACATTAGACTTACTCACGGCGAGAATCATAATACCAAAATAGAAATACGGTGGACGTCGCGTCACTCGGTGACGCGTAGGTGAGATTCATAATAGGAGCATTATTTGCGTCCTTGCCTTACACGCCGTTGCTAGCCAAATTGAGGCCCAAGAAGTCTGATTTGTTTAATCTTCTCCATGCGTACTAGCACTGGCATGGCTTGGCCCATGGATTCAACAGAGGGTCATCGCATAGTTCAATTCATCATCATCCCGATCGATATCAAGTATGAAGAACCCCTTTTGCATCCCCCGACTCTCTATTGGGATTCGAACCCGGTACCTCCCGATCCAAACGGCACAGCTTTAACCACTGTGCTATTGGTGGCATGCTATTGATGGCATGCTATTGATGTTTTTGCTCTATATTTACTAAACTGTCTCCAATGAAGACTGAAATTGATTGTTACTGATACTTATGATTAGTAGTGTTAATTAAATATACTAGTGGGCACTACATTAGCCGTGTTTCTTGACGTATGATGTGATCCGGATCAGATCATATCTGCTTCCCTTTCATTTGTATAGCCGCGTTTCATGAAATCAACACAAAAATTGTACTATTTTTTGTTTTTGTATAAAAATTTTGAACCAAAATGCTACTAGGATCAAAATAATAACCAAAAAACAAAAAATAATACAATTTTTGTGTTGATTTCATGAAACGCGGCTATACAAATGAAAGGGAAGCAGATATGATCTGATCCGGATCAGATCATACGTCAAGAAACACGGCTATTAGAGAGCGACTGGCAGCAGGCAGTTGTGCTTTGTATCCTCTAAGGCCACAGCTAAAATCTAAACACCTAACAAATGCCGTGAAGCTGAAGCTTTACAGAGCTTTAATCAAGCCCGTTGTTTTCTATGAAGGTGAAAGTTGTACGCTAATGGACACGTATTAGAGATGGCTCCTTACATTAATACTGAGTTCTGTGCAAAATTGAGATCGGAAATATGATGAAGGTCTGCGTGCGGATCCGGGACGAATTATGCAGCGACGATATCTCCACCGAGTAGTATGAAAACCAAGGATCGAAACCATTAGAGTCAGATTGTTGGCACAGTAATAGGCCAGGAATGGTCTTTAAACACTGTTGTAATAATAATAATTTCCATCGTAGACAGACGATTGTTTCCCGCAGTTGCGGAGACTAAGCAGTTTGAGATAGACGATACAGTTGATGTCTGGTTCTCCTCAATTCGAAATAAGATTACTCGGTGGCCTATGTGATTGTTATACCGGGTGTTTTTTTTAAACTGAGACGATCAAATATCTCGAAAAATAGCCACGCTACGGAAAAAATGTCCATAATCAAAATTTAATCATACCGCGGGGGAAATACATTAGTGCAAAAAAAAAAGTCCCTCCACCCCCGCTTTGTAGGTGGGGCGGGGGTAACTTTTAAACTAAGATAGGAAGCCATATTTTTTATTGCAGATACGGATTCTACGACTAAAAGTACGTATGATTTGAATAAAATATTTTGTTCGGTTCATGATAGATGGCGTTGCAATCGACGAAATTCAATTTTTTCAATTTCTCCTTAGAACACACGCATTCGATTCTGCAATACGTTTGAAATAAAAAACATCACGTTTTCATTGGAAATACTCGAAATTCGTCATCAAAACAATTTATTCAGTTTTGTAAATCTCTAAAATAAGTGTTCAAAATGATGGCCTGAATTTTGTATTTTTGAAATTTAATAATAAAACTTGAAATTAATTTTGAACACTTATTTAGATTTACAAAACTGAATAAATTGTTTTGATGACGAATTTCGAGTATTTCCAATGAAAACGTGATGTTTTTTATTTCAAACGTATTGCAGAATCGAATGCGTGTGTTCTAAGAAGGAGAAATTGAAAAAATTGAATTTCGTCGATTGCAACGCCATCTATCATGAACCGAACAAAATATTTTATTCAAATCATACGTACTTTTAGTCGTAGAATCCGTATCTGCAATAAAAAATATGGCTTCCTATCTTAGTTTAAAAGTTACCCCCGCCCCACCTATAAAGCGGGGGTGGGGGGACTTTTTTTTTTGCACTAATGTATTTCCCCCGCGGTATGATTAAATTTTGATTATGGACATTTTTTCCGTAGAGTGGCTATTTTTCGAGATATTTGATCGTCTCAGTTTAAAAAAAACACCCGGTATGTAATAATCCAATGAAAACTATTTTTTATGTCACTGATGTGCTGGCTACATTTTAATCCAGCTATGTAGCTATTGGAATGAAGTGATGCGATTGAGGATTAATATTAATTCACTATTTTGAAACCCGTTACATTTACCTCTCGCGCGTTTTATTGATTAATGGAGAATATTCCGCTTCTGTCATATTATGCACTCGCAACATACGAGTTTTTTTTTTAAATTTATTTACGATCATTTTTTAAATGCTTACTGCACGAGTATACTTAAGTTAATCCGTTTGGCACATTGTTAAGTTACTAATAAAAATAATGTATCGCTAGAGATATGAAACACAAATAAGTATACTTAATACAAAATAAAATCTTATCTCGCACGGGGAACGCTAATCAACAAAGATGAATGACTTCTAAGTTCTAATTTAAAATCATTCTAATTACATTGTGAAGGTAAACGCAATAAAACGTACAACTTACAATCATATAATAATATATAGTGTGATCTAATTTAGACCGAAATTACGGTTATTCTTATTAAAGAAAAAATAATCATGGAAGGTAATAACTTCGTAGAAATGGAACGGGATGATAAGCATTTAAAGTGCGGATTTTGGCGGATCCGATGCGATTTTATACAGAAGTAATTTGTAACATTTTTTCACTAATTTGTATATAATACAGTACATTTTTTCTAGACTAGCGAGTAAAAAGCTATTTGTGCTCAATTTTGGACTAATCGGTTGTCTCAGTATAGCCACCTCGATTTATTTCAATGCCACGATAACAACGATGGAAAAACGATTTGAGATGCCAACACGAAATTCAGGAATTATTTCGATGGGATTTGATTTGTCCAGTTTATTGGTCACGCCAATATTATGCCATTACCTGAAGGGAAAACATCGACCGCGTTGGATTGCAGTGTCTGCGATGACAATGGCTATTTATTGTTTCACAGTTGCGGTATTACATATTATATACGGTCCCGGAGATTATGCTTTATCCAATACAAAAGAATACGGTTTTTCCAGTCGAACGAACACAAGTGGGAAAGTGATACATAGTTTTCTGTGCTCGTCGACGCAATTTAATGATTGTGCACAGAGTACGGGAAATTTAACACCTCAAATCTATTTATTCATGGCTCAACTTATCGCCGGCGTATTGGGGACACTATATGATAGTCTTGGAATTGCGTATATGGACGATAATATCGTGAAATCTAAAATTCCGCTTTATATAAGTTTTACACAATTTTTAAAATTATTTGGTGCTTTTGTCGGCTATACGCTAGCCTCGCAAAGCCTTAAGTACTATATTGCACCACAGCTAACCCCCACTATTGATATTACGGACTCTAAATGGATTGGTGCCTGGTGGCTGGGATGGGCAGTGCTTGGTATATTTTTCGTAATAGTTTCATTTTTAATACAATGTTTTCCGATTAAATTACCACACGCCGTAATCAGACTTGAGACGGCTGCGGTAAACGAAAAATTTGCGGCGGTTGCATACGCTGAGGTGATCGAAGGATCAAATTTGGTAACAAACTATAAACAATTTTTCAGTAATACAACACTTATTTTTAATGTTTTGTCGAATGTACTGTACTCAATGGCGTATGTACCACTCTGGGGATTTATCACCAAATATATTGAGATTCAATATAAACAAACCGCGTCCACTGCTAGGTAAATATAACGTTGTAAATTTTATTATTATTCATATGTTGATACAAATTTGTATTTCAAGTTTATTATCCGGACCAATTCCTACGACTTGTATCGCGATCGGTGTACTAGTGTCCGGCATGAGTTTCAATCGTATTAAGCCCAGCGCTCGAAATATGGCACTTTGGAATATTATAGTTGGAATATTTTCAATTGTAACGATAGTTTCGTATAATTATATTGGCTGCATGGATGTTGATGCATCCACGATGGAGAGCTCGAACGTGCTCGATCGCACCCAGACAATATTTAGTCGGTGTAATTGTGATTATGTAAAATATTCGCCAATATGTGGTGATGATGGTGTGACTTATATATCACCATGTCACGCTGGATGCTCGACCGAGGTAATCATTTCGAATAGTACAATAATATATGAGAATTGTGATTGCGTAGACAGTAACGAAAAAATTGCCACAACTGGATCATGCGCAATAAACTCATGCCGAATTGATCTCATAAAATTCGTATCGATATTGTGTATTGATCGATTTATTACGGCAAGTGGACGTGTTTCAAATTTCATGCTAACACTTCGACTACTCAAACCGGACCAAAAGGAATTTTCGCTTGGCATGATAACAACGTTTACGGCTATTTTGGCACATATCCCTGGTCCAATACTATTCGGATGGATATACGACCAAAACTGTTTGGTGTGGGGTAAAACGTGTACAGGAAAAGGGAATTGTTGGTTGTACGATACGAAAGAGCTGAGGTTTTGGTTGAGTTTTAGCTCAGCTGGGTTACTGGTAATAGGAACTTTGTTTGATTGTTGCGTATGGGCTAGAGTGAAGAATTTGGTTGTGTTTGATCAGAAAAAAACACAAATTATTGACCCTAGTAGAGACTAAGAGATTTAATTTTTGTATATGTATTAAATAAATTTTAAAATTTCCACCGATTCACTGAACTTCATCGATTCTAGGCCATGTCAGCTTTCGCTATTACAGTGTAGTTGTCACCGGTTTTTAGAATGGCCGTATGGAATTTTAGAAATAATTAGCCGATTTGAAAAAATTCGGAATTAGAACAAAACTGCTGGAACAAACGGATAACGACCAATCCTGTGATTGAGCATAATCCAATTCAACTTTCTAAACTGAAATGAGACGATAAACGACTTGGGATACAGAAAAGATTTGTAGGATTTAGTAATTGGCTTCTGAAGGACTGCTGTAGGACTGCTGTATAATTTTTAAATTGAAGTTTGATTGGCATAAATTATGATATTGTGAAAGGATTCTGGAAGAAAATTTCCACCGATTAGTTCAACATTTAAATGTTATCCGTGAGATAGGTTAATTCTTCAACCAATTCAATTGAACAAATTTTAAAATTTCATTTAATCTCGGAGAAATCACGAAAAAACTTTGGTTGAAATATTTCTCCTCGCCTGTTACAAATTTCCCCAAAAATAATGATCGATTATTAAATGTTATTTAAGCTACAAATATATGTCACATGGCATAGAATTTAGCGTGCATGACATAATTTTGTCACGCTGTATATGAAATGTTGCTTTCTTTAGTAGCATAGACACTTTTCGAGAAATTTTAACAGGCGAGTAGGAGCAAAAAAAGATATTTTTGAAATAGTACAAACTCACGTCAATAGATGTCAGTATTTAGCATGGACACAAGCCAGATCATGAATTTCATTCGGCAAAAACAGCATGTCATTTTTTAAGAAAATATGACATGTGAATAAAATCCTCTTAATGAATTTATTTAATAATTAAATTTATTTAGTTTTATTATTTTTCTAATAGAAAAAATCTCATTATTTCTGCTTTAAATTTAATTTATATAAATTATTCTATAATTTAATTGAATTTTACAAATTTCAGGCAACAAAAAAATCAAAAATTTAATTATCTCACTTAACTATTTGGTAATATTTAGTTATAATTTATTAAGACAAACATCAAGATATCGAAATTAAATAATTTGTGATTTTGTAAATTAATTAGTACGAGTTGGGAAACACTAAATTAAATTAATATTTATTAATTAATTTAAGGCAACCATTTTTTTGTTTTTGTTTTTTAAATTTAATTAAAAATAACTGTTGTTTTTATCGTGGGGACTATTTTAGCGCGCGACAATCATTTAATTAAGATTACAGTGAACATTATTTATTGCTTTCTAAATTTAATGAATTCTCTATAATATTATAATTAGCTGCGTACCCAAAGTGATTTATAAAATAGATAAAATTAATTAATAATAAAATTGATCTTAAAAATAATTTATTTAACTTTCTTTGGCTGGATTTGGGTGAGTTTCATTTCTTTGGTCCAGATTTTTTCATTTAAAAATTCACCCACTACGTACAACCCGAATGTAAATATAAACATTGCGACCATAAATACTATACGGAGCGGGAATGGTAGCACTTCAAGGACTGGATATACCCAAGCGCCTGAATAGTGTTTCACGATATGGATCCAGATTAGATAACACAAAATGAATGTACTTAACACCGATATGCCAAATTTACGTGTTGGATATTTTCGGAATGACGTGCACAGCTCCAGTATGATGAACACAAAAATGTTGGTATGCATGACGTGGTTCAGCCATCTAAAATTGAAAAATACAAATGTATAAATATTTTAATCTAGTAGCGCGCATTACATAAGAGAATGATACGCAATTTTTTTTATAACAAACATGATAATAAATTAAACAAACTAAAGTCCAACAAATTTACTTACGATGGAAAATATAAATCCAATATTTTTGGAAATACAAGCTCTCGATCGATGGCCATCAATGCCCAGAATGTCAAAGACACGGTAAGCGCCACTGGAAATGCTAACGTAGCCAGCAAATTGTCCTTAAATTTCCTAATCAGTGGCATCTTTTTCGGTGCCACCTCATTTGTACCGATTAAATCATTCAACAAACTTACAGTAAAGTATATCGCCTGAACTATCTGAAAATGAGAAAAAAAAGAAAATTTTTTATTAGTTCAACATCAAAATATCTCTGCCCCAGGCTCATTTTATATACCGCGTTCAAAACTGTCAAATATTTTAATTTTCCACCAAACTGGGCATTAACTTTAGTCTCATCATACGGTATACGGACAAATCGAAAATCATACTGAATCGCAAACCAGAATTGAATGGCCGCAAATAAATGCATCAGAGTTACGAATTTCTTGGATGCCATTTCTTATGTAAAATTATATTTTGATTTTAGAATGAATACCATATGTAAGTACCAAAACGGTAACTATTTAATACACACTAAGAACACGTCAGTTTATTATTTAATATAAATAAATTAATTAATTAATCACAGTTAAATAAATCGCGATTTGTTCATTCACACTACATAATATTGTTGTAACCTATTCGGTTTTGTCAACAATTGTATCGCACTATCGCGCGACTGTTTCCAAAATGTCAATAAATTTATTTGACGTAACATAGGCCGGTTTTACACGTACTCAAACAAATAGAAATTTGTTTGCACTTTCATTTTATGTGTCTGTGCTATTTAGGTTGGTTACCAATTTTAAAAAACTTTTGGGAATTGTTTCAAAATGGAAAATGAATAAATAACGCAAAAAAAGTTCACATTTCCGTTCTATGATACGCTTTAGACGTGGGGTTAATAACCTGATCTTACAACATCCTGAAGGGAGCAGTATTTAACTGAGCAAATCACGATCCACAAATTTTGGCTGTACAAGTCGCATTCATTGGGCATATCCAGCGCACTGAAGTCGGTTACACGAGTATGTATATTTAAATCCTAGGAATTAAAATCCGATCTGCTCCCAATTAATTAAATTGAAAATGACCATTTTTCTCTTCTTGAATTGAAATATTTTTAACTTCATAGTACGAATTTTGAATCCTACGATTTAAATCCATACTACTGAATTCGACTTGAGAAACTTTCATTTTAGTGAGATTTACTATTTTACATGTAGCTTTAGTTTATTTTTAGTGAGGGCTTAGAGGGACCACAATGCGCTGGATACGCCCATTATTATTTAAATTATTTACTAAAACTCATTTAAAATGTACATACGAGTAAGTCCGAATTTTAGAAAAGAATTTTAATTAATTTGAAAAGATTCAAAAATTTATATTTAAACCAAATTTCTCTTAGACAGCCTGAACAAGCCAAGTCGTTCTCTACACGGTGGAGCCATCGTCGCCTGCAGTGACTTCTACGCTTATCATATGGTGGCTCTTCTTTCAGAGATTGCTGCACAATCCGATCAACACGTAGAACGTTAGCGTACTCGCTGAGATCTAATTTCATGTACAATTCATGTACAACAGCTCTTGTACTCATCCGTCAGCGCCCAACTTTCACATCCAATCATAACAATGAGCCTGATCAACGCTTAATAAAGCTTTAGCTTCACGGCACTTGATAGGTGTTTAGATTTTAGCAGTGGCCTTAGAAGATACAAAGCACTACTACCTGCTACTAGCCGCACTTTAATATCCTTTCCCAAAGGTAAAGCTTTTTTCATATACCAAAATATCCTCACACACACTATTATCGTGAGTGATAAGAGAGCCCAAATATTTGAACCTACTCACTTTCTCAAACGTGTAGTGGCCACTACTAAAATCGGGCGTGCCATTGTCCATATAACCAGAGAACATGTATTTCATTTGGTCTCATTGATCTGGAGTCCATACAGAAACTGAAAAGCGGATTAAGTATTTCCTTCACTCCGTTTGTATTCAGTCCAATCACGCATATGTCATCTGCATATGAAAGCACCTGACCAAAGATGTATTCCAACATGAGATTAAAGAGTATCGAGGACAGAGCATTTCCCTGCCGACCACCCGGGTTAACTGGTAAAGTTCTTGATATAGCCTGTTCTCAACTTTAACTCAGCATTGAGACTGTATGTCAGTCTACACAGGCATACAAATTTTCCAGGCATACCTAGGTTCCAGCGCAGACAACAAACTCTATCGATTGATCGAGTCATAAGCCTGCGAGAAATCCAGGAACACCTGATGTACGGAGATAGAAGTCTCATAATATTTAGATAGAATTATCCGCATCGAAAAGACCTGATCAGTGACTGATAGATTCGGACGAAATCCTCCTTGATAGTCACCAATCAGGCTCTCCGCTAGAGGGATGATTCTATCCAATATAATGTAGGGCGCAGTAACTTGTAAGCTGTGCAAAAGAGAGCTATACCGCGACAATTCACACACTTAGAGCGGTCTCCCTTCTTGAAGATAGGGCACATCGCAGCCACTTTCCATTCCCAAATCTCCGCAGTCTGTATTTGAGGTAACTCAGCTACAGTCTGTGACGCATGATGAACACCAAGCAGGTCGGTAAAGTGTCCGTCCCATGCGTCGCGTACTGCGTCGATGTTGACACAAAGGTTTCCATCCCGGGCCCGAATGGCAGTTGACGCAGGCCTGAAAATATGGTGCAATCTAGTAATTACTTTAAAGAAATTACACGAACTGCTCTCATTGCTGAGTTGTTGTACTTTCAGAAGCTCGGCCTTCCACCATTCTCGCTTTTTCCGTCTACTTTTTCCGTTTACAGTACCTCCCAGCCAGAGTTCACACAGTCAGACTGGTAATTAGCTTCCTCACTGTTGTCGCTGCGACAATATCCTAATATCGTTTCTTTTGATTTTCATTTATCAGACCTTCACAGTAGAAACGTTCTATGGGTTTCGCTGTTCCCGGACCTGTACGAAAAATCCTAAACCTGTCCTTCGTAACTTTGCAGCGACCAAATAATGATCGCGGCCTATACGTATTTGGCACCTGACCAATAACTTCGCACATCCCGAACAAGCTCGCCCTTTTGAAATTAACGCGTCTCAATTTGGCTGCGGGAAATTTTGCGAGGATGTGTCCATGTTTCCAAATGTATCTGTTTGTGAGGGGGAACTGTGCTTGCTACTTACTATAAGATCGTGAGCAAGGTCTCCACTTTTAGGGCAGCGAGTTTCTTCAAAAGCAACGAGTTCCAGCCGATACTCCTTCATGCATGTAGTTAGGCGCTCTAATGCTCCTGGTTTCTTAAGTGATTGAACATTACACGTGCCGATCCTAAATCTCGTGTCCGGGTACTTGAGCGGGGGTCCAGTGTTGTTTTGGCGGTATCCATTTTTCGTGTTGTTGACTTTATAAACAGATTCTTTATTTTAGGGAACCAGGTCGTCAGCCCAGCGATCCAACCGTTTAGTCGGCTCATACGACAAGTAAAGGATATTGTGGTGGTATTCTTGGAAAACATGTTCGTGCAATTTAGGTTTACGAGACATGTGTGCCCCCCGGCCCAGGGGCCCTAATAAAATTGAATTTATAACAATTCCCAATTATAAAGAAGGATTATATACCTGTAGTCTGCAATTAGTTTATATACCGCTGTGTTCATAATAATAGTAGTGAATTTGCTATTTTCATTTTAATAGTAGTGTACATTTTACAATCTAGTTTATGATTTCTTTACTACATATATTTTGTTTGCACATGATTTATCAATGCAAAATTGTAACAAAATTGAAAACAAGCTTTACGGTGCAGAGCAATCGTTACTTTTTATGAAAATAGCGAAACACTTTACCTCTCGAAATCAGCTGCCCTACTATTTTTATGAACACCACTGTACATATAATCATTGATCGTAAACTTCTTCAAATGTTATAGCTTTTATTACAAAACTAATTTAACGTATCTGTTCATTCTGTAGTTAATAAAATCTTCTATAAATTACTTTCGTTAACAACTTAACAAATTATAACTACTTTTCAAAACTATTGTAACTTTGTCGTCTACATACAAGTATATTGTACACCACTTACATATATTTAGAAATTTTTTGAGTTCATTTAATCGAAAATCAATTCAAAAATTATGTGTCATACAGTCAGTTAACTCAGATATATACGTATACCACTACCATCACCACCATTACCTTCTTAAAAAACACTTTAAAATATTAATATTCCTATATTTTTACACAACAAAAATTTTGTGAGATAATCAATCCCAATTTTGTATATTTACGGTGACGAGGGGCTCTAAATAACAATACAAACCAGAATATATAAAACGAATCAATAATTTTTTTTGCTGTTTGGTACTTGCAATATTCTCGTATTCTCGTATATACAACAATTTCAATCCTTTTTTCTAATTTAAACAAAGATAGATATATATCTTTGAAATTCATAAAACAAATTTACGATAACCAAAAAGGATGAATTTTTTATTATGGATATGATAGAAAAGTCCGACCCTTAGGTGGTCCCTCATCATCATCATCATCAAAAACAAAATACGATAAAATCTAATTAAATTCAATGCCATACATATAGAGTAAAATTATTTAACCGCACATCATTTAACATCATTGCCATTCTCTGCACTGTTTGGCTGCGTGTTAGTAAACTAATGGGAAAACCGTTTAAATCCAAGAATTAATTGTGTTCATTTTTTATCCAATTTTAATAAATATTTATTGATTTTATTTATTTATTTATACGTAACAACAACAACAGCAACCAGAGCATCAGTCTAATAAATTATTGTAATATTTTTCACATTTTCATCGTTCTAATTGAATTTTTCAATTATAATTTTGGAATAAATACATTATTGTTTTAGTCATTAGTTTTAGTCAACACACCATTGTGCGTGTAGATAATGATGATTGTGGTAGTTTTTAACATAACCTCATTGGTAAGAGGATATTGCGGTCAGGATACGATTATGTGGTTTATCATTATAGCAGTTGGATTCTCCCCAATTTTCGTATCTTTTTAGAATTACGGCAGGTATGTCCAAACGGTTTATTAAATTAACAGTTACAGAGTTTCTATAATCTTATTTATGTATACAAAGAGGATTTCTGAGAATGAAAGTTTTGTTCATTGAAATTCCATCAATTCCAGAGGTTCTCAGATTCGCAAAACTGGTGTAAATCTATGCTGAAATTTAACCTATGTCGTTATCCCATAAATTTTCAAAGCATTTACTTTCTCATCGCCTTGTTTGATCTAACAACAGATATTGATCATTTATCCACAATTTATTTCCACTTAACCCAATATTCCCTCGGCAATAAGACTAGTCGATTTTTTAAAGTATATAGGAAGGTCAATCTGGCGTGTTCCAGAAGGATCGGTAATTTGTCCTCGAGTATTTTAGTTTAGATGTTTTTCTGTATTCTTCCATGAGCTTCTTCTATTATTAACTAAAATTTGAACAATATTTGAAAGCAGTTTACGCCTTTACGATAATCAGATAATCTTTCCAAACTCTATTCAAATTTGGAATTTCCCAAATTAAACCTATAGAATTTCCAATGAATCAAAATACATATCCGCGCAGATAAGCATTTCCTTTGTTTGATTTTTTTTTTTGAAATTCTGAAAGAATTTGCGCAATGGGTACCTGGAAACTCAATCAAATTAAATGTAAGTAAATGTTGAGTGTAATTAAAATTTTAGTGAACTTAGAATATTGTGTAATTGCTGGGATAAAATTTGATTGAATTTTGACTGAATTTACGATTCAAATTTGTCCGCACCAGTATACTAGTTCTTAATAGTACTGAAATCGACGAAAAGCTCTCCTTCCTTCTCCACATAAACTAACTTTTATGAATTATACGCCACATTTGGATGGATTGAATGAATTCTATAAAAATCAAAACAGTCATACAACGCGAACGCAATTAACTAATAAAATTATAAAACAAAATACCGGGTATGCGACAAAATGTATTATCTTATCTCGCGCTTATCTGTTACTCAATCGCGCGCAGTTATTTCCGTGATTTACATCACAGTTTTACGATGGGATGAAAATAACATTTTTGTATACGAAAATTGAATGAAAAAAAAAAAAAATTGTTAATACGGAAATTAATTTATTGATTTTAAATTATCGAATTGAAATGGTACAAAAATTATCCGGGGTATCCAAAAAAACATGAATTTCGGGTATTATCTTAACCAGTTTCTTTTTCAGGCGACAACAACAAAAATCTCCCTGCCAACAAGTAAAAAAAAAATTGAGACATGGCAAAAGACATTAATAAAATAAATAATAAATAGATAAATGTTTATAACCGAAAATCTAAACTCTGAAGAACCGACATGTGGGATTAAAATTAATTTCCTGTCAATGGCGATGAAGAGCATATAATATAGAAGAAAGTTATATAATTTCATTTTTCTAATTTTATTCCATGAATTTACGTAGCTAATAGCTATGTAGTGATTTTTCAAAAAAAAAAAAAATATTTCATTTTGCTTATTGATTTTTGGATGGTGAAAATTGCTCATCATTGTTGTGTATATTGTACATAATACGCACGAAATGTGAAAGTTTATACAGCAGAAGCAACATGTTGCCGAAATGGGTGCGCGGTTCTTTTATTTTTATTAGGTCCAGACATAAATATTTGATTGCGTGCTTGAATTGTAATGAAAACTTTATGAATCAATCATATGTTTTATCAACTCAAATCGAAATTTAAGTTAATTATAATTGGTTGGTATATACACAATCGATTGGATATAAATTATGTACATATTTACTGTTAAATATATTGGCTTATAAAATATTTCTAAATATACATAATTTAGAAACTGACTGGAGTAACACACCATTAGTTTGATATAGTTCACTCAAGAAGCGATTTGAAGGGCTCGTAAACGTTTCTATCCAAACTGTCATTCCGTAATAGCTGTAACATGATATATCTTTCAAATGTCTGTCCTATCAACTATTGATGGTAGTATCTAGGACTACCATGGTTGCAATGGGTAACGGGGAATCAGGGTTCGATTCCGGAGAGGGAGCCTGAGAAACGGCTACCACATCAAACTAAGGAAGGCCGAAGGCGCGTAAATTACCCAATCCCAGCACAGGGATGTAGTGACGAAAAATAAAAATACAGGACTCAATCCGAGGCCCTGTAATTGGAATGAGTACCCTATAAATTCTTAAACAAGGAATAATTGGAGGGCAAGTCTGGTGCCAGCAGACTCGGTGGGGTATATTAAACTTGTTGCGGTTAAAACGTTCGTAGTTGAACTTGTGTCAAGCACAGGTGGTACACTGGGTTCGTACATCATCTTGATGCTATGATGTATTACGTAGTGGTTTAAACGTAAGTTTATCCACGTAAAAATCTAAATTAGTGCGCTTTACCGAGTGCTGGTCTAGAACAGTACAATTACTTTTAACAAATTAGAGTGCTTAAAGCAGGCCATTTATGCCTAAATATTCTCTGCATGGAATAATGGAATAAGACGACTGTTCTATTTTCAATTGGTTTTTAGATCAAGACGTAATGAGTAATAGAGGCAGTTGGAAGCATTAGTATTCAGGCGCGAGAGGTGAAATTCGTGGACAGTCGTAAGACTAACATAAGCGAAAGCATTTGCCAAAGATGTTTTCATTAATCACGAGCGAAACTTAGAGATTCGAAGGCGATCAGAAACCGCCCTAGTTCTAACGATATAAAAGATGCCAGCTGGCAATTTGATGAAGCTATATATATAGCTTTTTCAGTCGATTTCCGGGAAACCAAATTTGGGCTCCGAGGGAAATAGGAATGAAAAGTTGAAACTTAAAGGAAAAAAATGTAGTAGTAAATAAATTAACCAGGCGGCTCAATTTAACTCATAACACGGGGAAACTTACCAGGTCCGAACATAAATGAGTAAGACTGATAAATAGCTCTTTCTCGAATCAATGGGTGGTGGTGCATGGCCGTTTTAGGTTCGTGGAGTGATTTGTCCGGTTAATTCCGATAACGGACGAGACTCAAATTTCTTAACTATATAGATGCCGGCAGGGTTATGGTGTAGAAACTATGCATGGGGTGTGGTTTTAATACGTAAGAATTGTAAGTGAAGTCATACCTGGTGGTTTGTCTGAATAGGACACTTGCTTCTTAAATAGACAAATTACGTCTCGCGATAATGAGATTGAGCAATATTAGATCTGTGATGCCCAACGTGTCCTCCTATTAAAAAAAACAGGTAAACCGCTGAACATAATGTATTGAAAATATATTTAAATTTTGAAAATAAAAATTTGTATTTAAATATAAAATTTATTAACGCATTTTGTCAGACTCTGTAAATTATGGAAATTTTGAATACTTTGACTTTCAAAATTAATTTCATTAAATTTTCTGAAAATAGACGATTTTACATTTCAAAACTGACATTTAGTTAAATTTGTTGTTTCAAATTTTTCTATTCAGTATCGAAATTGAATAGTTGACTTTTAAACTTCGCATTTCAAATTTCAATCATTACATTTTTTACTTTTAAAATCATTCGCCTATTAAGTGCCACTCTAGTGGGGTAAGCACTATGGTATAGGCACTTTTTTTTATACATATATCTATGGCTTGATCAAATTTCACTCGTAGTTTGAAAATATTTCTCCAGATGTCAGACATTATGCGTTAAAAACTTTTGTCAATACGAAAATTCATAAAACAAACCCGAAAATTTTTAAAAATCGTCTAAACGTTAACTTTTCATTTTAATTAGTTAAAATTATTATTCCAAAATATAAGATTATAAAATTCTGGAATACAGAGAGACGGAACATTTTTTTTTTATAAATTCTGAATTTGAAAATTTGGTTTCAAGTTTTATTCTATTATGCTCATATTTAAATTTTAATAAATTTGAGATTGCTTTGGGATTTTACTTATATCAAAAATCTTCATTGGTCACGCCAGTTTGAAGGCCTTTTTCATAATTGTTATCTTCAAATTTCTTAGATTTGAAATAAAGTATTGACCGTTATATAAAATGTAAACGATTTATGTATTCTCTTGTCGGAACTTTCAACTTTAACTACTTAAATGTGTTAAAGTTTTCAAACCAAGCAAATAGCATAATGAATGATAATGGTTAAAGATAAGGCGGTTTCGATCGGTTGATATTCAAATAGTCCTAAGATAAGAGCGCCAAAACGGAACGATATAGTTGAGACTGAAGGTTTCGGCTCCAGCATAAAGTGATAACTGTCAAAACTTTGTCTGAAATACAAAAGATTTCAAATTCAAAACTTTGTGTTTTTATTTTTTGAATAAAAATAAAATTATCTCAAGAAATTTATATTTTTCAAATATTCCTAACATTATGTAATTATTTATTATTTACGCTGGCGCTACATCCTATGGAGAGATTTGGCCGCCTCAACGATGATCCTGCAAATAGTTCGATCCACTGCAAGAGATCGCCAGACACGATGACCGAGTGTTATCAGGTCGACGTCGTCCATCCACCGGGTAGGTGGTCTCCCGCGAGGTCCTACTTTCGTTGGTGCCGACTCTAAAGACTGTTTGGTGGTCCAATTTTGCGAACGAAGAACGTGTCCGAGCCATCTAAGCCTTGCTGATTTTATGAATCCGATGATGTCAACTTTATCGAGATCATTTCTGATCTCGTCATGCATACGCATCCTGTAGGTGGTTCTCTCTTGAATGGGACCGAGAATTATGCGAATTATTTTACGCTCAGTAACAGCAAGTTTTTTGATGTTTTGCTCTGTTAGTGTTCAAGACTCGCAACCAAAGGTAATAACTGGCCTTATCAGCGCTTTGTAGATGTCCAGTTTCACTTTGCGTGATGTGTGAGGAGATTTGAAGACCTTAATGTTGGCGTAAAATGCTCGGTAGCCTGCTGCAATCCTCGATGCAATGTTGACAGAAACGGAGTTTTGCTCACTGATCTGGGATTCTAGATATTTGAACTATTCAACTTTTTCGTACTGTGTGTCTCCAGAAATAAAATCCCCACGTGGGTGCCTTCTGGCAATCACTATGTATTTGGTCTTCGCTGCATTGCTCTGAGGGCCAATTTGGTGGGCTGTAATTTGCAACGGAAGAAGGACTTCTTTCAGGAAGATGATGTTCCGACCCAGAATGTAAATATCATCAGCGTACGCTAATAACTTGGATGATTTGTAATATTGGCAGCTGCGCTGCGCTATATTAAGCTGACGAATGACATTGTCTAATGATAAGTTGAAGAGAATCTGGGCTATTGGGTCTCCTTTCTGCACTCCAGATATTATCTCGAAGGCATCCGAAATTTTGCCTTCTATTTGCACCTTACATATTGAGCCATCCATTAAAACCTGACACAAAGAAACCAATTTTGACGGTTTGCCCAGATAGGACAAGACGTTCCATAACGTATTCTTCTTAATGCTGTCGTACGCCTGCTGGAAGTCTACGAATAGACTGTGCACAGGGATGTCCTTTGCATAGCCTTTTTCTAGCACCATCCTTAGAGTGAAAGTTTGATCGGTTGTTGTTCTATTTGGGCGAAAACTGCACTGATAATCACCCAAAATCTTCTCGGTGTATGCTGATAACTTTGCCGCGAATAGTTTGGCCAAAACCTTGTAGCCCGTATTCAGCAAAGCTATACCGCGGTAGTTGTTGCAGTTTAACCGGTCTCCCTTTTTATGAAAAAATAACCGCCGCCATATTTAAGCATTTCGTTGCAGATACCATCCTCACCCGGTCTCTTGTAATTTTTCATCTGCGATATCACGTTCCGCACTTCGTCATACGTTGGAGGGGGCGATGGAGTCATTTCGACGTTAATATCGCGTTGAAGAGAGGTTGTTACTCGGAAGGTGGTGTCTGTTTGTTTAGAAGTGAGGAAAAATACCCACGCCACACTTCGAGGACGGTTGTAGCGTGCATCAATAATTCACCAGATTCGTTGCGAATAGCACTGCTATACGCGTATGAAAGTCGGTAGCTAGTTCTCTTCTGTGCAACGATATCTATATCTCTCAGGCTAGAATTTTGGATGTTGAGCGCCTGTTGTTCATGCCATTCTCGTTTCTTTCGTCTGCATAGCCGATTGGAAATTTTCCTTGGTGTCATGTAGGCGTTGTGAGATTGTTTGGTTCTTTGAGATATATTTCATTGACGCGCGATCTTTCTCCCGAATGGCACCTAGACAATTGTCGTCCAACCAAAGATTTTTAGGTCTGGATATGGAGTTCAGCCTATGGTGGACGTTGAGGCATCGGTTACTGCCGTTTTGATGATGTCCCACTGTTTTGGAACGGAGTCAACAAGTGGTTTATCCTCCAAAATTCCCGAAAGTAGTCTCGAAGGCAGTCCTGGTAACAAACATTATGTAGTTTTATTAAAATATAATTCAACGTATATGTACATTTCTCGAATATAGAACAATACAGAATATTTGAACAAACTTCGATTTCTATTGAAACTCAAGTTGCCTAAGTTTGAGACATCCTATAATATAAAGATACCAGATTTCAGAAATCCGCTAGATTAGTAAAAAATGTTGACAAATATGTATAATACATTCAACATTACCTTACTTCTGCATGGAAAACTCGAGCCTAAAATTACGATTTCAAAATACAACCTTAAGACCTTTTTGATAAATATGTATATATATAAACCGGCCATTGAATCGATACAAAAAAGTTATTGTAGAGAATTTCATAATCTACTGTAAGGTTTCATTATATTATAAGTTTTTGATAATTTTTGTACATACCAGTAGTATTTACCATAAGTTCCGTGGGACTCTGCGCTATTTGTCACTATATCTTTCGTGTTTCCTTAAATCTATTCGTTCAACACTTGATTCTCAAGTCATTGTTGAAAAACCAAAACACGAATTATAATAATAATCAGTTTTTAAAGGCCATTACTGGCCTCTTACTGAGTCAACTGTTTGGCTCCAACGGTTTCGAACCTAAGCATGGCTCTCATACTTTCTAAGACAATCTGAAGAGCGCTTATCATATGGTGGCTCTCCATTTAGAGATCGCTGCACAACTTGTTCTGGATTAGCACGCAGAACGTAACCGACCACCGTACTCGCTGAGATCTTATTTCATGTACAATATCGGGGATCTTCATCAGATAGGTTTTAAATAATAGGTCAGATTAGTGTAAGACAACTTTGTTAAAGAATAAACAATTTCTGTAGTATTTCTGTCTTATCACAATTTCAATTCAAATTACTTCTAAACTACACAGATCATCAATTTAATAGCTCTATCGAAATTCTATTCAATTATATTTTGTTTTCAATTAAATTTCAATAATTTTAATCAAATTTGATTAGCTTTTATTTGATCAGTGAGTGGTTCTTTCATTTTATAATGTTGAAATAAATATTACTAATTTTAATTTATAAAATGATTAAAATTCAGAATATGGATATTTATACGTACATGAAAATATAATATTATGTTTGTAATTATTCACCAAATTCTAAATTCTAAATTCAGAGAAATCTACAATTTTAAATTTAAACGTCAGATTACGGAAATTTAAAAATTCTACAAATTTCCTAATACACATTCTTGCAATATGCTAAATTTGAAGAAGAATGAATGTCCGTCGTCAGTACTCGAACTAATTATACATTTCATATAGTAACAAAATTTGAAAATCTGAAAATTTACTTCCCAAATTCCATTTAATTTATTTTAATACGCTGTATGCTACGTTGTTCCGTATTATAAATAGTTATAGATTACGAAACACTGATGTGCACAAATCAATAAAAAAAATCAACTACATATGTATATCCATTTCTAAATTACGCGCAACAAAAATTAAATCACCAACAAAATGCAACGTACGGTAAAAATGTTATCGTTTTTGGTATTAGCAGACTATTTACTAACTATTTACAAACTAAGAATATCGATTTGCCTCTATTTACAATACAATACCAAAATATTATTCTAGGATAGATAAATAGTCACAGACATAAAATGCGACAAAATAGATTTTTCATAACATGTATATACCCCATGACCTACAAAATTTACAAAACAAAAACATTAAATTGATTGGATAATAATTCTCGATATAAATACAAATTTAATTTTAAGAATATGTTGTTTTTTCGCAGCATACATATAACCTACCAAGATCGGTAACAATGGATACGAGAATGTTAAATTTAGTTATCCACTAAGATTTCGCGCGAAAGACGTAAAGATATTAAACAAAAATTTTACGATGTCTGTCTGGTATATATATTGAAATTTGTGGTGAATGTTTTAAGATTTGATAACTCTTATCTTTATATAATTTTTTTTTTTAACGATCTTACATTATTTATTTATTTATCCAGATCGTAAAGGAACTGTTAGAAAAAGATCAATCAGAATCCAACATTTTCATGTAGTTCACTTCACACATGGCTAACGTTTGTATTATGTACAATATGTAGATGTATATTCTCATATATACATATATACGAGTACATATGTATATAGTTTCCGGTTATTCTGTATAGTGTATATGAATACTGTGAATAGTGCTTATTTAAATCGTTCTTTTCGCAAATGAAGGCCAATTTCTATTAATTATCGCACATATAATAATAGCCGTTAAATTTAATATGTGCTTGCTGTTGTTATTGTTGCCAATGTTATCGATTCCAATCGATTTAATCTGTGCTAATTATTTAACAATCAGCTTCGTAATATGATGAATGGATGGGTGGGATATCATGTGGGTCGAAGTCAAGTGTTTTTTGTTGTTGCCGTAATTATGAGATATAGCTGAAAATGAATGATAATTATTAAAATAGTGGATTTAAATTTGAAGTTTTTTGGAGAATGTAAATTGAATGGAGATTGTTAATTTCGAATTTGTGGTCTGGAGATTAGAATTTGGGAACGTTATAAAATTAGCTGAGGCCAACAAATTTAAATGTTAGGGTCTGGAGATGCGAATTTGGAGTTTGGAGACTAGAGATTAGAAGTTAGATTATCTAGAGAACGCGATTACAATTTTAAAACGACCGCCAACACGAATGACCAAGTGTATATAGTCAAATATCTCTATATACACAGCTTTCTTGTATATGGGTCAAACTGCACTTTATCTAAGTAAGACTAGTTAGTGCTCATACAATGTAATTGCAGTTTATCTCATGCAATATTCATACAACAGGTTTTTAAAATGGAATGTGAATTGGAATGGAATAATATTTGAAAATATGTAACTACATATTATTTAATAACTTTATATTAATTGTAATCGAATCTGTTCATTCGATAAAATGTTATATTTTTCATATACTTTATCTAACAGGATTGTCATGATAAACTAGGAAGTAAGAGATACATACAAATTAAATATGATCAATTTGTTATAGGCTATACACTCATAACTGTTGCCAGAAACTATAATACAATTCACGCAGTTTTCAGGTTTGTTATAATAAGATTTTTTTGTTAATTTGAAATTCGAATGATCGACTGTAGCTAAAATTCAACAGAGGCAGGGGCATTTACACGTCATCTATTATTTTCTACGATGGCTTGTCAACAACCAGTCGAAAACGTAAACAATGTCAACAACGTAGGCAATGCCGATAATGTAGACAATTCGTGCAAATCTTTTATGAAAATGAAAAGGTGGTTATTTTTCAAAATGAAGAATCATATTCAGCTGAACATTGAATGACCAAAGAATGTTTTAAAGTTGATTGTAATACGCAGTGTAGCTGGCACCGTAGGTAATTTGAACCTATTCCGCTCATCGGTCCATTGAGAGCCCATCAATAAAAACACCCCTTTCACATTGGTATCTTGGTAAGGCTACCACATATTCACGCGAGTAAAAAAGGACCATCCAAGTACTTTTTTATCAAGAAAAGAACAGGTAAAAGCAGTTTACAAGAAACTATAAAACAATACTTAAACCTTTACAAACATACAGAGCCTTGCAGAGCCACGATTAGGCCTAGTTTAGGTACTGAAGATTATGGAAGGCTGCGAGAAATTACTTAACTCCAACGAAATTCACAAAAAAAGGATTTTCCGAGTTTCCAGTAATCTTATTAGAAACAAAGGCCTCCATAATTACGAAGGAGTTACTTAAAAAATCCAGGAAATTTCAATTTTTAGGGTTCTCAAGCCAATCAATTTCTATTTTTTATTGCCATCTCGTGGGTTGCCAACACTTTTCAAGACTAGGGCATAGAGATTGCTTCAAATAATAACATTTCTCTGAATCTATAAGTTATCCGAATGAGGGTAAACTTTAATAAAAGTTCAACTTAACCTAAAGAATTTCCATTTCCTCTGGGTTTAATTTGATGTGTGTATACTTTCTATCGGGTATATACTATATAGTAATCCTATTTGTGTCCTTTTAATATTTATTTTATTTTACTATTACAAAATGCAAGAGTCCATTCAAGAGTTGTTGTAGAAAATAATTTTTGTTTTTTGGGAACATATTATTCAAAAATAGTACTTAGTTTTATAATTACAGTAGTTAGTTTTTAAATGATTTAAAAAGACAAGTAAAAAGCCTTGCAGCCTTAATGTTGGCCAAGTTTGAAAATCGAAATTTGATGTTTTACGAAGCTCACTGAAAAGTTGATCAATTTGCAATTTCAACAAATATTTGACTCGATTATAATCTCAGATATTCTAGGCCCTGCTATATGCAATCCGCCTACTATTTTCGATGGGTATCGAACAAAAGTATATGCAAAGGAAGGAAAAGTTAAACAAAAAGGTTTAGTAAATTTGTAATATTATTTCCCTTTTCTTCCTTTGCTTACTATTATAATACGACAGCCGTCGAATTGCATATAGTAAGTCCCTTAGTTTCTAAGGTTAGAAAATTAAAAAAGGGAACATAAGATAACATTTAAAAAAAAGAAAGAGTAAACAAGATTCACCAATTTCCCCCATTTCAAGTTAAAATATTTGTATCTTATAGTCGAATATAAATATAAGTACTTATATCCGTCCTCGTGAATCAACATACAATGAATTTTATCTATAACTTACCACAAAATAAGTAAGATTAGAAGTAATTTCAAGTCACCCTTTTTCAAAATACAACTAAGTAATCTACGTAATATTTTACGTGTTAACAACCATGTAGGTTACATAGCGTAATTTACCTCTCCCTTCCCTAAACAGTGGCTTATTGTAAATGTTTAGCAACGTTAAAGTGACTAGTATCTAACGAGACATTTAACCATAATTCGAATGCAATTTCTGAATATAGCTCGAAAATGAAACTAGTTCTGGACCAATATTCCAGAAGACAATTTGAATTACATTCTGAATCGAAATTTAACTAGTGGTCTAGAGATTAGAATTTGGAAACGTAAAATTAGCTGAGGCCAACAAATTTAAATTTTAGTGTCTGGAGATGCGAATTTGAAGTCTGGAGACTAGAGATTAGAAGTTAGATTATATAGAGATCGCGATTACAATTTTAAAACGACAGGTCATACGTGTTGACCAAGTGTATATAGTCAATTATCTCTATATAAACAGCTTTCTTATATATGGGTCAAACTGCATTTTAACAAAAGTTGCATTGAGTTTCGACACAAACTTAGTTTCTTATTTTAATGAATTATTACATTGAACGGGCCCATTACCATTAGGCATTCAATGTGCGAATTACTCTACGTGTGTGTGCCAAACAAAATAAAAAGCGCATAAAAAGTTAAAAAGTTAAAAAACATGGTACTTTGACAGAACCTCAATGAAATTTTAGTATAATTTGCACAAATGAACCAGTATAGGCCAATATTTTAAAAAATCTTTGCTTTTTAATTTTAATGTTTGTAAGATTTCAACTTAATTTTAATTCAAGAATCTTATATTAAAATGATTTTATAAAGTCACATTTTCGATATTCGATAGACGTTTGCGTCTCTTTTTTCACGAACAAAATTATGCTCCATTGCCTTTTTTCTATTGCGATCTCAGCTTGTTAGAATAAATTTGCAAACTATCACTTTTTCATCTTTTCACTTGGCATCGGAAATAAAAATATTGGTGATATTTTATCGAATGAATTTATAGAAATAGAATCGTAGGCTATGATCAAAATAGAAATTGCGGAATTGATTACGAAATAGAATACAATTTTGTTCGTGAAAAAAGAGACACAAATGTCTATCGATTATCGAAAATCTGATGATAGAACATCCCAGCACTGGTTCCAATTGGCACGGCAAACTAGTTACAAAGTGAGGAATTTTTTTTTATTTTCACCACAGTTAAAATATTTAACTTTTTAAGTTCGATTGGCACACACACTAAGAGGTAAAATAGTTTCTCCGACCTCATGTACCATTTGTTTATATTACAGACCCTAAAATATGTATTCCTAATGCATATCGCCCCATCAATTGATAAGGTTCTTCTTCTTGCATATAAAACTAACTTACCTACAAACTATTTTGTATAGAAAATTATTAGAATTAAATATTTAATTGATTATTAAAGCTATTGTAAGATTGGCTGTCTCTAACCTTAGCTATCAAGTGACATAACAATACAACTCACACAAATATAACCTTGCGGTAGCCATATAACATCGTCTGCTCGTATTTCGATCAAATCTACACAAATCAATAAATATTCAGCACATTATTTTCACTTTAATAATTAATTACCATTAAATTATATGCAAACATTTACATTTTGCAAAACAAACACGCAACACCAAAACGTCTGACGGACATAAAACAAAACCAAAACGACACAGAATAATACATTTAAACGCATGTTGAACGATATGTAATTCGAATATAGAAAAAAAGTATACATATTTGAATTTTGGTTGCGTACACATCGATATTCTGAATTGTTAGTACTTTTTTTGTTACTATAGTATACATAGCTTTGAATAGTAAACAATTTAATTTAACATACGAAATTCAATTTGATTTTTTATTAATCTATCATATTGTATTGAATTAAAAAGATTACATCTCAATTTATATAATATAATCTGTATACACAGAAACTATTTTAGCTATATGTGTATATATTACATTAACTATAATACAAAATTAAATAAATATTTAAAATTTGGGCGAATGCAAATATATCGACTGGATGACTTTGACATTCGTTCATAAATGAACTCTATAACTCAATATAAATATGTAAACAATTTTATTATTCTGACAGATTAATCGATTTATAACGCGTCTAGCAATTTTGTTTGTCATAATCATAATCAATCATCACACTTCATATATGTATATGTATACAACACAATATATGAGATAACTTATTCACTTATCTTTAATTCATTCTCTACCATTTCGTCTCGTATCCATCATCGCCCGCAAAATTTACTATCCGATAGATAATTTAATAACCGTAATTTGAATGATAATGATCGACAATTATTGTGGAAATGTATATAATGGGGGGCGCGTGGTAATTATGATGAACATATGGTTTGATTTTGTTTACATAACATGTATGTACTAAATTCCGCAAAGTGTTTAATATTTTTATCGGGAATTTCGAAATAAGCAGATACATAGGATATTATCTACAAGCATATATCTATACTCGAGACTTTATAGATACGTAAAATATTTTATCTCATCTAATTAAAAATGTTTTAATTATTAACATCAATTAGAGATAACAAATTAAATTGTTTTTTTGTATTTTGTTACTTTTCTTCTTGTTAGACGAACCTATCTATAGTTAAACAACATGCTCACCTGGATTTATATACATATGTAAGATTATTAGAATACATGTGTGAGAACTTGATGTGGTCTACCTTGGATTACCTAGGGATGCCAACAAAATCGGTACGACTGTGTAGAATGACAGTAGCGCAGTCTCAATCCTGTGTTAAAGTTGAGAACAGGCTATCGACAATTTTTGCACTTAACGCGGGTGTTCGACAGGGAGATGATACATCTCCGATACTCTTCAATCTCATCGTACATCTTTCGTAAAAATGAAACACCTTAACATCTTATATCGCCAGTCTAATCAGGTGCTTGCATATGCAGATGACATATGCGTGATTGGACTGAATAGCAACGGAGTGAAGGAAATACTTGAACCGCTTGTAAAGTTTTCAGCTTCTGTTGATCAATGAGTCCAAAACAAAATACAAAATCTCTGGATATAGAAACGCAATGGTACATCAGGTTTTATTAGTGGCCATTACACGTTTGAGGGAGTGAAAACGTTCAAATATTTGGGCTCTCTTATCACTCACGATAACAGTGTGGGTATGAGGATATTAAAGTCCGACTGGCAGCTGGCAGTCGTAGAAGTTACGTTCAGACGCCGCCCTCGATAGCACAGTAAGTAGCGTGCTTGCTTTCTTATTCGAGGGTCTCGGCTTCGATTCCCGGTGGTGACCAAACATCACGGTGTTTGTCCGGGTATTGCACCGTGGGCCCATTGTGGCATTGAGTGCTGGAGTAATTAGCCCAATTTTAATTTATATTTTAAGTTCAGACACTTGTACATGTGTAAAGATACGTGAAGTTCAAATAATGCATTTATGGGGATAATACCAACGGCCACATTCCTATATATAACTCAACCGAAGGAGATAAATGTGGAAGTTTAAAAATAGCTTTGCATAATTTATAATTTTAGTTTAGTTAAAGTTGAGATGGCATAGAAGAAACTTGAATGAATCAACGAAAAGCAAATCATTTTTAAGACATACAACTGTGCTTATCCCAAGACATATGCTTATCAAGCATTATTCCAAGATACTCTAACTCGTCCACACGTTCAAGTACAACATTAGATAGGTAAATCACAATGGCGAGTGAAATATAATAAATTTGGTTGAACTTAGATTAACTGTTATTTTGTTGTAATTAAAATACTCCAGGGGATGTGTGAAAATCATTTTTCATATTAGTTAACGCCTGCGAACAATCACTGGAGTTATAAAAAATTGCAGTATCGTCAGCAAACATTCTGATTTGACCAACCAGCGGTAATTGGGCTAAATCATTTATGAAAATCAAAATGTTGTGATACACCACAGTTTATGGTTAAAATGCTACTTGCGAAACATTACCACAAATTGAGTGCGGTTTTGAAGATAACTATAGCCAGAAGTTTATACGATATGCCCCTAAAACCATAACAATATAGCTTAATTAGAAGCAATCGATGATCAATAAAGTTAAATGCTTTGTGTAGGTCCAAGAATAGACTACACATATATTCCTGATTGTTAAATGCCCTATAAATTAAATCGGTCATTTCAACTAATGCAGTATCAGCGCCCTGTCTAAAACTATACTGATGACAATAAAAATAATGTTTATCATTAAGATATTCTATCATGCGATTTTGTTATGTTTGGAAGTAAAAGTTGGGTGCTGACGGATGAGTGTACGACAGATGGCCCCTTACATTTGAGAGAAGAATCATGCGTGTGATTTACGGCCCAAAATTCGGCCGAATTTATGGCCCAAAAAGTAAATGGCATATACCAAGCTCTGTACAATGTCGAGATCAGAGATCTGATGAAGATCCCCGATACTGTATACATGAAATAAGATCTCAGGTGGAGCCAAATAGTTGACTCAGTAAGGTACCAGTAATGAACTTTAACAACTGATTATTACTATATAGCCCTTCGAGTTTAGCAATATTTAATTTTTCTAAAAAGTAGGTACCAAGTTGGCAAATATAAAATAATTTGCGCAAATTCTAAAAATGGAAGTCGCTATCAATAAATTTAAACTACAATTTGTTAAAGTGTAAAATAAAACCATCCATTGGCAAATTTCGAGGACATCATTACATCATTAAAAATTTTCAGAATATTTTACTATTCCAAAAATTAGAAATCCCTTTACTGTGTAGTTGATCAAAATATAGTATTTCACAATTTAATGAACATTTGGAATCAACAATTTCTAAATTTCAACGACATTCAAAGTCTGACAAATATTCAAGAATTTATGAAATATTTTAGTATTGCTTCCTAATATTGATGTTTCTATTTAAAAACGATAAATTGTACGTTGTAGTTCAACAAGTGCTTCTTTGCTTGCTAAGGGCGATTAAAGCCCAAGTCAGAACTGGGATCTTCTACTGTCAGACTAAAATCCAAACATTTTGCTGTATACCAGCCCAACTGAATATCCAAAATGCTAAATGGCATGAGATCAGACACAAGAATAACCATTGGAAACAATGAAAATATTAAAACAGCAATTGGCATCATCGACAATGATCTTGAGGTTCTTAAAATTTCACAGTATTGCGACACACACTGTATGTGCGTAGAGGTGGGATCTGACTTAGGAAGTTTCTAAAATATGTGAATAAACTTGATAAAATCATGGATGGTCTGAAAGACCATCCCATTATAATTACTGGCGATTTCAATGCTAAGTCCAAACTTTGGCACAATAAGGACACAAACGAAGATAAGTCCTCGTTGAAGAATTTATTGGCTCGTTACCAGGGAAGAAGGATAGCCAAGGAAATACATATTCTCACAATGGGGAGACCTGAAGGTATACAGATAATATCAAGTTCAATGATATGACAGCACCAACTACACCAAAGGTGAGCCACTTCAGTGATGAAGACGCCACTTTGGCTATTATCATGTCTATAAATGCTGGTATAAGCGACAGGCCTATACAATATCGAGGTCGAGGTGATACAACGTGCTTGGCATATTATAGGGCCCTGTATCGCGAACTTTATGAGTATTTCCCAAAGCTTGGAAAAATGGTATATTAGTTATCATTAGGAAAACTGGAGATGGGTGCCAAACCGATCCCATACTTATCGACCTATCAAGCGGTTGCATGTCCTTGGTAAATTAATTGAAAAATTAATTGCCGTCAGGTTACATATTCAAAAAAGTGGCACCCGTAGTGACAAACAGTTTGGCTTTAGAGAAAATAGGTCCACAGAGGAATGCTGGAGTTTAAGAGATTCAATTGCCCATCCAATCTCTATAACATCATTAAAAACTTTTTTCTGAAAGAAAAGCCACTGTTATTTCAAGTCAATTTTCAATAAAGGATGGCTGCAAGGTTCCATCCTTGGTCCACCCCTTTGGAGTATTGTCTTCAACGGAAGAATGCACCAAGAAGTGGCATTCGCGGATGATAAGGTAATGCTCTTTGCTGGGAATTCAAGACAAAGTATTCAAGGAAAAGCGCAATCAACCTTAGACAGGATGCTAAACTGGTTCAAAAGTTACTAAATGGGGGGCTATCCTCTACAAAGACAGTTATGATCCAACTAAAAGGTTCACTGGACATTAGGCCAAAGAAATAAGATGGTGAAAACTGTTAAATGGTTGGTAGTTCATTTCGACGAAAGACTTGGAGTAACTTCACATGTCAAAAGAGTCACGGAAAATAGTAAGAAGGTTTTCGATGTGCTAGAACGAATTGCTAAAGAGACCTGGGGATTCAAGCATCGTACCTTGTCAATAATATATGAGGGCCTTGTGGTCTCTTCATTGACGTACGCATGCACAGCACAAGCAGACAGAATGAACTGTCACCATCGGCGTACACTAGTTAGTGCCCAAAGAAGTATCTTGCTTGGAATTACCACGGCATACAGAACAGTGTCAACTGACGCCCTTCCTGTCTCGGCCGGTATGATTCCTATTCATATGCTCTTAAATGAGAAAATTACCAACTACAAAATAAGAAAAGACGTGAGTTGAGACGATCAAATTCGGTTAAACCTCGCTCAAGAGGAAAGCGGAAAAGCGTCTATAGCGCAATATGGCAGATGATGGTCGCATTCAATAGATGCATCCAAACATTGAAGCGAGAATAGAGACAAAGATTCCTCTAAGTGTATGGTTTACCCAAATGTTAACGGGGCACAGAAGAATAGCCTCTTATAGGTACCGACAGAGTCTAGAGGGCTCAAACACCTGTGAATGTGGACAGGGCGAAGATACCATAGAACACGTCCTCTATGACGGTGATCTAGCTCAAGAAGCTAGAGATCAACTAATTAAAGAATGTGAAATTCTCAAAATTTTGTGGCCGGCAAGTAAACTTACTTTAATGCTGCCAAACAACCTCAATTCTTTCTAGACATTTTGTGATACCGTCTTGAGCGGTAGGTAGAAATAAGTATCAGAACATAAGATTTGTATCTTACGTAAAAACTTTAAAAAGTTAGTAATAATAGTAGACGATATGTTAAAGGCTCGACCACCTGAAGACATGTTCTTCGCATCAAAGTGACATCTGAAATGAATGAATGTATACCAGACATTTATGCGGAATCAGAATAGCAAGGTTTCCATCAAAATTACAAGTTGATGCAATTTTGGTTCTACATGTAGATACAGAATTGTATACATACTGTTGACACACAAGGTGACGGCAAACCTATGGTACACAAGGTACACATAAACATTTTTTAACACACGAGAGATTTGGATAAAATGGTCCAACTTTTTTCGTTAATCTTAATTAAATCAAGTTATAGATCACTTTTTAATAGACTACGTCTGTATATACAAACAGAGTGAGATTATAGGAACATCAGTTAATTTTCCTCGGAAACTTTTCCATACTTAGGATTAAAGTGCTTTTGATGAATGTTATAGAAGAACGAAGTGAAGACATTTTGGGTCAGTATTTAAAAAATATTAATCTTTTGCTTTGGGGTACTTTGAAATGTTGTTTTGGTTTTTTGAATTTAAATAATATTTTTGCCAAAATAAATACAAATTACGTAATAACTACACACATACGCCACAGGTCTTTTAAAACATTTTTGATAAAGCTGCACGAGGTTTTATAAACCAGTTTAGTGGTAGAACCATAAAAAATTTGGCTTAAACATAGTTAAAGCTTGGGCTCGCTTGGTTTACTATACTAAACCACAAAATAAGATTATTTATTGTGTGCAACAAATATTTAGACTAAGACTTGTTTTGACCGCATATAAACTGGTTTATAAGAAGACTTAGCATTTCAACAGAGATATAGTTCAACATGACATCACACATGATTGCGTCAACATAAGAGGTTTTCATTTAATGCTATAATTGGATTAATTTGCACTCGTAAATTAGATTATTCAAATTATAAATATACACACTAGGTTTGATAAACAAGTTTAGTCAAAATAATTTGTAGCCCATCTATATACTGACAGGTATGTACTACAGATATTAAATGCATTAACATATATTTTATTACAAAACACTATTAATTGTATAATATACTGATATGGGAAATTTCAATGTTAAGTACACATATAATATCGCATGCGAGATAAGAAATTTCAATAACCCCTCCTCATTCAGTTAATTTAGCTAATTATTATAAACAATATAATAACATAACAACCCAATGAAAATAAATCACGGCGTACGCCGCAAACTCAATATGCGCACGCAATTTCTTATCGCTTTAATTCAAGTATGTACCTACATATACATTATATAGTAGATTGGTATACAAAGTGTACAGGTATATCTTAAAATTCTGAGACTTCTTAACACAGTATATACCCATATATATGCACAAATGTCAAAATTCAAACTGTCATGATTATTTATAATTGATTTCGCGCAAACAAATAGGCGAGACTCGGTTATCTAATCGAACTTTGAAAAGTATAAATAAATTAATTAATTTTAATTAAATAAACGTATTTATAAAAATAAAAATTCAATTAAATACTTCGTACACATTGTAGCCCCCCTCAAATTTTTAAACAGAACCGCTATATATAGCAGTGTATATATGTATATAGATAAGAACGTATCTATCGCGTATTTGTTGTTATTTGCATGCGATTTTAATTTTATTTTTTACTTATAACGAATTAATTAATTATTTTTTAATTTATAACATAGACAACCAAAACCATAGAAAAATTTTCAAATAAAAAAAATAAATAAATTTTCCAAAATAATTTTTTTTTTTTTTTGTGTATAAATCTCAAGTAAGATCTGGGGGCAATCTGGTCATTTTTTATGTGTTTGGGTTATCATCTATATAATAAATTATTAGCTGTTTTGTTGTATAACAATATTGATACTAACCAAATTCCAATAGGTTAAAAATTTGGTACGTCCACCAATAATACGAGTATCCGTATCGCCTGAGTCGCCGGGTAAAATATTCTTTGGTATTCGGACAAAATTGTAATCATAGTATATGGCGTAAACGTATTGGGCTAACGCTAATAAATGCCATGTCATTACAAAACTACGCGATTTATATAATTGAACATTTGTCATTATAAGACTTTTTTTATAATTTTTAATTTAATTAAAAAAATTTTATTCCACCAAATTTTTTCTATAAGAAAATTATTAATTTTTCTTTAAACCACCAAACACTATAAAAAAAAATTTCACTTCACATAATTAACAAAAAACACCATAATATAGTATTGTATAGCTGCTAACGAAATATTCAAAATTAATTTATATAAATTTTATTTAAATTAAAATTTATTATTTTTAATAAAATTTCCGTCCGTACAACGAGATCTGAATGTGAAAGATAACTAAACCGTGTGTAGGTATATAGAGAATTTAGAGTGAACAAAAAATATAAAAATTGTCCGATGCCCCTCGCTGCCTTTTATCTACTACATACTGTATATATGTAGTGCGAATGTGCGAAATATATGGTACAATTAAAATGAGTGTCCCCTATATTCGACACCAATTTTAGTGATCAGTATTTTCATACAACATTTTTCACGTCGAAGTTTTTCCCCGCACATGCAACTTCTGTAATGAGAATTGCTCATTTGAGGGTTAATCGTATAGATTCGTAATACTAAACATATATACATATGTGAAACGATATAGTATAGTATGTTGCGCAGAAAACAACTTACTCATAGTTGAGAGTAATAAAATATTGACGGGGGCCGTACGAAATTTGATCAGAAAAATATTATTTTTGATCGGAAATATACAAATCCTAAAACATGAAGTAATCATTTTTCATTTTTATGTTACCTCATGTCAAGCAATCGCACACGTCAAAATAATCGGTCCACATGGCACAATTGGTGTACGGCAACATATTATTAAATTTAGATTTGAAACAAAATTTCGAAATATTTAAAAAAAAAATATTCGAGAATGGAGATTATCGTCCAGAGTAGATCTTCAACGTAGATGAGACCATCCTTTTCTGGAAAAGAATACCTGACAGGACAATTAAATATTAAGCAATTCAAAGAAAGCTCAACTATTACGGCATATGAAATAAATGATACAGAAATTCCTAGAGAACACGAGCTCATTGATCTGGGAGTCAATAATTGTATTGCTAATGCTAACTGAGTGAACCGGAGAATTCATGGATACACTAACTCTACGTACATTAATAGAATCGAAAGCATACTAAAAAAATCCTAATATTCCTTCCGTCTTATACATGCAATATACAAAAATTTTACACGCGCCATTCAAACCAAAAATTTGTTACGATAAGTTTTGATAAATACTTTAGTAAGAACATTTGTAAAAACTTCTCAGACATCTCATGTTATTTGGCCAAACTCAAATTGGAATTCAGTTAGGCATCGCGTCCTCGCTATATAATTCGAAATTAAAACTTCGAATTGTTTTTATTAAATATTTTGGTAACAAGTTGAAATTGACATTAGTGAAAATGTCAAAGTAAAAATAATGCCACAAATGGACTGTGTCGATAGCTTTTAAAACATTAAAAAATTTAATTTAGCGGAGATTCAATGAGCCTGTCGTTAAACACAATAACCAAAAAAGTGTTTTGAATTTTCAATACCACGTACCCAGTTGGCATTGATGGCTATCGATAAAACTAGTAAGGCCAAATTAGAATTTGGTAAAATTAAATATATCTAGAAATTTTAACAAAATCTGATTTGCAAACTCGTATACATATTCCAAAACTTTATTCGAAGTTATTTTTTGCTATTCTAATTCGTCGATTGAGGCGTTGAGGGTGATGGTTAAGAGATTTTATTTTGAACTCAAAATCTTAACTTGAACTATGTGGTTATGCATTTGGAATTGTTATTTAATTTAAATATACAAAAATCTTAGTGGTGGAGGGAGGACTCTTGTCTTATGAAGATCTGGACGATCTAATCCATAAACATGTGAGAGTGGCGGATTCTAGCTGACTAAACCCTATCTAATCCCAAAATTCTAATGTCTATATAGTTGTCTAGTGGAACTACTACTATGTATTACTTCGCGAGAACATGGTCAGCCTTAGCTGCCATCTAACTTTATTGTCTTTGTCTATTTTTTCTAGACTTCTCAGTTTCTTAATAATTCTTGCACTCATTTTACACACCACCTCCCAAATTTCTTCGGACTGCAGCATACAATCAACAATTGTTAATTGTGATAAGTCATATTTCCTACAGATTCCTACAATTTTTTCACGAGCTGTCCCAACGTTGCTGCCACATATTGACGGTCTCTGTGCGAGCCACAATACGATTTTCTTTTTTATCCCTATTTGCACGGCGAGAATACATTCTTTCGCGCTCCTTAGTCAAT
Source organism: Tipula unca (assembly GCA_951394425.1). Lineage (NCBI taxonomy): Eukaryota > Metazoa > Arthropoda > Insecta > Diptera > Tipulidae > Tipula > Tipula unca. Next base: position 200,367,783 of record OX596381.1, read on the forward strand.
AAGTCAATTGGAGGCATACCCTCCAATAGATACACGGCTTCATCTGATATCGTTCTAAATGCACTAATCACTCTCAAAGCGCTTAACCTATAAACAAATGCCACCGGAAGTTTTTAAGTACTTCTCTCCACAGCACTGGCCCAAATTGGTGCTCCACCATTACGGAATCCATATTGGTTCTTCGCCAAGCCCCTTTTGTTGTTAATGGCTTCCTGTAGTCTCTCATTTATGATTCTCTCAAATAATTTATCTGCGGTATCTAGCAAGCAGATTGGCCGGTAGGAAGATGGATCATCTAGCGCCTTCTTCACTTTAGGTAATAGTACCAACCGCTATATTTTTCCATTGCTCTGGGAATACTCTTTCCTTTATGCATGAGTTGAATAAGTTTACAAACAACTCTGTGTATAACCGGACCGCTGCTTTAATTGCATTATTGGGAATTTTATCAGGGTCCGGAGCCTTGTTATTCTTCAACTTGATAGATGCTTTAAGCACCTCCTCCGTTGTAATTAATGGGATCATTTCTCATTCGCCTCTTGTTTCGATATTAACCGTACAACCTGGTTGTTGTGGAAACAGTGAAGTGACGATATTTTCCAACGCTCGTGGGCACGATGGGCATGATACATATGTACCGCTAACCTTTTTCATAACAATTTCATAAATTCTGCCCCACGGGTCCCGATCAACTTCTTCACACAATTCTTGAAAACATCTTTGCTTGCTTGCTTTAATTGCACACTTGAGTATAGAGCGGGCGACACAGTACTGTTTGCGTAGGCCGTCCCCAAATTTCCAATCTTGCACGTTGGTATAAACGTCTAGCTAGAAGGCGTTCTCTACGAAGCTGGGCTATTTCCTCGGTCGACTTCGTTTTCCGTGGCATTGCTGTATCACAAGCTCTTTTTGATATGGTTTACGATATATTTAGTTATTTATAGAAAAATAACTTTTCATCAAACATCGTTTGCTTCCACACAATACTTTTTTCTGTTTGTCGATTTTGAACGAACCTCCTGGCCTTCCATCGTTTACTTCACAGATAATAGCCTGGGGATCACTATGTGTATATTGCTCACCACCTTTCCAACTCACTATTCTATTTAAAAGACCCTCGCTAATCCATGTGAGATCAATTAACGAGCTAGCGCCACCCCTGCGGAATGTGAATATACTACCAACATTCAACATCGCCACTGGTAGTAGAGAAAATGCTTCCAGTAGCGTTTTACCTGTAGCATTAGTCTCTCGGCTGCCCCACTCAACAGCCCAAGCATTAAAATAGGAAGATTTTGAACTACTTTAGGGTAGCAGTAGGGTGAACATACCAGCTATAAATATGAATACCATCGATCTTCATTCTTACAAAGCCAGATTCTGCGCCTCTGGGCTTCTCCAGAAAGGAGCGATTACTACAAACCCAAACAGCTGCTTTTTTTGAATAGTCTGATGCCCAAATATTGCCTGTAGCAGGTCTGCTTATCACAATGGTTGAGATTTAGTTGGATCAATCTCATTTGACCAGCTTCCGATCTAGCGCCTTCTTATATGCAGGGCACTTCCAACTACCCGTTGCATGTTTATTTTCCCCTTTTTTAGCGCTGTCTTTTTCATTCCTACATTTTTGCGCCAGATGACCAAAGTCAAAGCATTTAAAACATTTTACTAGGCTTAACAGCTTAACGACAAATCACCGATCTGATCCTTAGTTTGCCTCTTGCTAAGACTTGCTCTGCCACGTTTTTTGGCATGCTAACCACCGCCATTTGCATCCCACGATAAGATGTAGTACATCTTCGGATGTGGTAACTTCAGCAATATCCCTTTTTCTATTAGGGTTTCCTGTGACAAGGTTTTAACGTCAGATTCTTGGCCAATAATGTCCTCTAATTGTGATTGGATTATAGCTGTTTGAGGTTGATTCCCAGTGCTTTTCCAACTCCAATAATAGATCTCCTTTGGTGGTTTGACGTATATGCGTCAGTTTTTCTCCCAACCCTTTGAACTGAGAGTCTGCCTTTACCTTCCGTAGCAAATTAGCCTACGAGACATCCCTCTTCTTTTTAATTAATTCTTCGTTTTCTTTTTTTCGGCTTAATTTTTTGCCAGTCTGGCCTAACTTCTAGTGTTCAGTTATCTCTCCCCAGAGTTCGTACGCTTTTCGTGTTGCGTTTCTTAAACTCCGTTTGTGGTTTACTTTGACCCGGTGAATCACGCTTCGAAGGAAGTGCTACCCGACTTGACTATAACAAGTCCGTCTCAGGTTCCTGATTTGTACTTTCTACATTTTTTGCAAGAGATGTTCTCCGTCCTCTCTCTCTAAGAGCTTCGAACTCCTTTTCCACCTCATTATATGATAGTTTTATCATGCGTTGCGATCCTTCACGAAGTCCGCGAGATCACTAATGTATTTTTTAGATGTAATCAACTTGGAAACCTTCGTAACGGGCTCACAAGCCAGTTCTTGCTCTTGTGATGCAGCTATGTTGGAAAGCGATACTTCCTTAAATATTTGACTGCGCGTAGGCGATCTCTGTAGCTTTCTACTGCTCTTGAATGGGTTAAAAACTCCTGTAGTTCCATCCACTGGTTTAACGCTAAATGGACTTGTAATATTTCTAGTTCCGACAGCCAAGATTCATGCTGCTGGAACCTAGCGGTCGTTGGATTTCGACGACTGGAAATTGCTAATTTGATATCCGTTAACTCCGACGACCACCACTTAGTAAATTCCAACATAGAGTTGGCTTTGGCGATTATTAAGTCGAAAGGAGAGCTACCATATAGTAGGCGCACGACTTTATCTTTAAAATATCTAAGACAGTATGAAGACCAAACTCAGAATCGAAACCGTTGGAGCCAAATTAATCACTCAGTAAGGGGCCAATAATGGCCTTTATAAACTGATTATTATGAATAGTAAAATTAGACATTTCATAAATATTCAGAATATTCTTTCTTACAGTTTGAGAGCATATGAATTCAAGGGGGAGATTTGAATTTGTGAGTTTAGAATATTTAAAAAAAAATTTCTGGTCAATTTTCTATACACGGCCTGAACATTTTTTATTCAACCGCACATAAAATTCTACTGTATTCAATTTTTCATTTAGAATTTGATAAAAAAAAATATTTGAAATAGAACAAATCCCCTCGATTTTAGTATTTTCTTATCAATTAAATTAAAAAAAAAAGAAGCATCATAATAATGATAGTAATGATAATAGTAATCATTTATCTATATCTAATCGACATATCGTTGTTTCCGCAGTATAATCGCTGTTCTACTATTACCCTAGAATATTGAATGAAAATTGCGAAATAAAGTGCGCATGATCGTTATTTATCTACATATATGTACATACATACCACTACACTATATGGAAAACCGAAAAGCAAGAAAATGTTATCTTTAGGAAAATATTTAATTTTCTTGAGAATAACAAATAGTTTTGTTTATGAACAGAATAATGAAGCAAATACAATTGAAATTCTATTGTTGTACTATATATATATATAGGCTTAGTAAATAAACAAGGTGACATTCATATCTTAGTACATAGATGATGTTACTTAATACTTTGTATGTAGATTGTTATGTTAAATTTACCCAGATAACCCAGCCAAAAATGTTAGTAGACTTGACATTTAATATTGTGCTATACCCTTTTACATGCTGAACGAGGGGGCTGTTATAAATCTCATAAAATTTTCATTGGAAAATGTACCACATCTACATAATATATGTATGTATGCATATTGTTTGTGTGTTTGTTGGAATTTTTAATAATATGTATGTACAAGAAATGGATGTGGGGGGTGGTTGTGGTGGTACCAAATACATATTTTTAAATAGAACATTTAAAGAGAGCAGTTCAATGACTTTATTCAAATGTCAATAGAAATTATCTCGCTAAATTAAATTCAATGAATGTATATACACAAAAGACTATGTATACCCCATCACTTGTTGCCGGTATGATGGTATTTTTGAATTGTGATACGATGAGTACGTAAGTAGGATGATATTAAATCTACTGTATATATATATATATATATATATATATATATATATATATATATATATATATATATATATATATATGTACTATCCCCACCGCGTCGTCTATTATATGTACAAACATATAAATAAACAATAAATCAAAGAAAAGAAGGTAAAAGCTTTTCATGAAGATTATACTTTACTTGCTGTATATGAATGACAACATGAAAAAAGCTGCACCCTTAAAAAACTCATGCCGTTCATTGTGGTGAGTGTTCGTGTGTGTAAATACGTATGTACGTAAGCGAAAAAGATTTTTTTTTTTGAGAACCCAACCAACGAAGAAAATAAAAATCAATACCCGCATGTTTCGGTTATGAGAGTGGCACGTTCTCAACGAACACAAGTATGTGTGTGGCCCCCAGAAATTGATTATCATGGGAAATACTCATGCGGTTAGAGAAACATTTGCGTTATTTATCAAAATTGAAAATCACTCTACATTGTTGTGCACATACACGTTCGAGAGTAGTTCAATAAGTTCGGTAAATCTATATGAAATAAATAAGGCATTAAGCCGTTCCTCTGCACCCCACCCGTTGTTAAGTTGCACAGTTCCTTGAAACTGCGCAACTTGAAGTTCTCAATAAAGGAGTTTCGCCATCAAACGATCGTTCCTACTGATGTGGTTGTGCTGCCTCGTTTCGGGGTATCGTTGGGGTGTGAAGGACACTTTTCTTGGCGGGCTTCAAACTCTTTCATCTTGCCCCCCAATTGTTGTATCCTTTTTGACATGTCTGCCTCCAACTCTTCCAGCTTCTTATTTTGTGGTTGCATTTGCTGATCCAGCTTCAAGTTTAGTTGCTCCAACTGCTGACTCGATTGTTGTGTCTGCTGTTTCATTTCAGAGTTCAGCTGATGAAATTTCGCATTTTGCTGATTCATTTGTAACAGCAGGGCGTTAAGAACACCTTCAATGTTTATCTGTTTCTCAATGGTTGTGCAGTAGCAGCCATTACTATTTACGCTTGTTCTTGTTTCGGTATACTGTCTTCGCACTAGGGCCTCTTCTCTTAGTAGTTGAGATGTGCAAGAGTTAATTTTCTTCCACACCATTGTTTATTGCAAAGTTCCACTTCTGACACCAAATTGTTACGAATTTCGGGTTCTTCTAGAATCGTAATTGATTTTGCTATAAAACACTTTGAACTTTGCGTAGTTATTTATTTATTTATTCGAGAGAATTCTGTGACGTAATTGTCGCAATTTGCACATAATTTGTATTCTCTCTCGCTCGCCGCGTCCTTACTCATTTCTCCTCTATGGTTTTTGTTTACGCCATGCCTAGCCCTCTTAACTTTTTCTTCAAATTTGTAAAAAGGAAATAATCACTTGGAGCCAGATCTGGACTGTAACGTGGGTGCGCGGCATTTCATTGATCTTGCAATTATGAACTGGTACATTGCCATGTAAAAGCAATATTTTTTGCTTGAATTGACCTCGTGGTTCTTCCCTGATAGCAGTTTCCAATTTATTCAAAAGCCCCGTATAATAAGCCCCTGTCATTGTGGTATTATGAGGTAAGTTGTCAATCATCAAAATGCCATCAGCATCCCAAAAAATGTTTGCCTTTATCTTACCCGCAGATGGTTGAACCTTAAACTTTTTCGGTAATGGATTTCCATACGCTATCCATTGCATGGATTCCTGTTTCGACTCTGGATCATAGTGATGAATCCATGTTTCATCACCGGTGACTATTTGGTTTATAAATTTAACCGGAACCTCATCACTCATTTCTATAATTATCTTAGAAGTTTCCACACCATATTTTTTTTAGTCCATAGTCTACAATCAGGAAACCAATCTTGCACTAACATTTGACAGTTTACGATGATTGTGTAACATTGTGCTAACACTACCAATAATAATAATAATTTTTTTTTAAGCGTACTCGCTGAGATCTGATTTCATGTACAATCGACGGTGGTATCGACGTTTTATCGGTAATTTTGCAGGAGTTACCTCACCAATAACAGATTGGCTGGAAAAAGGAAAATTTCAATGGACGGAAGTCCCAACAAGTCTTTCGTAAAGCTAAAGGAATTACTAACTTCAGCTCCAGTTCTCATTACACCTGATTACTCTAGTCCGTTTTTCATTAGGTAGGAGCGGTACTATTTCAAAAGGATACTGATGGAAACGAGAGACCGATTTCATTCATATCCCAAGAAACTGAAAAACTATTCAATCACGTAACTATAGAATATTTGGTAGCAATTCTAGCAATAAAAAAATTCCGCGCTTATGTCGAGGGTCATGACTTCACTCTTGACTTGAGCGATAGAACATCAGCGTGGTAAAGATAACGTAGTGCGGGATATTCTTTCACGTATTTACTGGGATGAAATAGAAGAGTTTTCTGACTGCGTCCCAAAAATGTTCCTACAACCAGAGCGTATGAAAATCTTTGAAGCAAAAGAGGTCCAGATACTTATCCAGCTTTTAAAATTGATGGCAAATATATATACACACATACGTTTGGAACCAAAAAAGTGTGATGAATTGATAGATTTGTCAATATGGAAATTGTGGATCCCGCATTGTATAAAGCTCGGTATGTGCCATCGCCTTCGCGGTTTGGGCCGCAAATCACACGCATGACTCTTCTCTCAAATGTAAGGAGACATCTTTCGTACCCATCCGCCAGCTCCCAACTTTCACATCCAAACATAACAACGGGCCTGATTAACGCTTTGTAAAACTTCACGGCATTTGACAGGTGTTTAGATTTTAGCAGTGGCCTTAGAGGATACAAAGAATGAGAGCCGGCTGCCAGGCGCCCTAGTGGCCACTACCAGAATTTGGTGTACCATTGTCCCTATAACCAGAGATCATGTATTTTGTTTTTGACTCATTGATTTGGCGTCCAACAGAAGCTGAAAATTGTACAAGCGGATCAAGTATTTTCTTCACTCCGTTGTTATTGATTGGACTGGCGATATAAGATGTTGTGCTGAGGTATTTCAGTTTTAGAAAGATGTACTTCAAAATGAGATTAGAGTATTGGGGACAGAGCATCTCCCTATACCCCACACCCGAGATTGCTGCAAAAATTCTTTATAGCCTGTGCTCAACTTTAATACAGCATTGAGACTGTGTCACTGTCATTCTACACAATCGTACCAATTTTGTTGGCATACCTAGATATTCCAGAGCAGACCACAAACTCTTTAGATTGATCGAGTCATAGATGTCTCGTAATTTAGATAGATTCCTCCGCAGCGGGAAGACCTGATCAATGACTGATTGATTTGGATGAAATCCTCCTTGATAGTCACCTACTATAGACCCTCCACTAGAGGGGTGATTTTATCTCATATAATGTAAAACAGTAACTTGTATGCTGTGCAAAGAAGAGCTATACCGCGATAATTCTCACGCTTCATGCGGTCTCCCTTCCACCCCAGGTGAGTGGCTTCGTTTTAGTCTCTGCATGGCCCTAGTGAATTCCTCATCGGAAATTTCCGCAGTTTGTATTTGAGGTGACTTTCGGGAAAATTGGGTTTCCTATTTTTAATCCTTTTAAAAATTGTTGATCGTATATACTATGATTAATGCGCTAGACTAGTTTTGATTTGCAAGTGTAGCAAAACTATGTGACAAAAATATCGTTGAATTTCAGAATTTCAATATATTTCAGAATTTAAAATATAGTTTTGGTAAGGTATTAGGTTAGTTTAGTGAAATACCAAGGTTACAGAAATCTAATAGATTCCTGATGGAATTCCGATCATAAATTGGTGGAATGTAGAATTGTTTCGTTGATTTACTAGAGAAACTGGTCGACCTTGGCAACATGATTTTACAGATGTAATTATTATTCATTTGTATACAGAAAAAAATATTTATTCGTTACACAACTTGTAGTACATATAGTAATTAATGATAATATGTTAATGAGCTTTTCATGGTGCGCACGCGGAAAATAAAAGCACTCAATTAATTTTATTTTTTGTGGCGTTCTTGTTCATCGCCATTATCAAAGTTTATCACTACATTATTATTAATGTTTTAATCGATATTATTATTATGAGCAAACTGAATGTAAGTTTTATAATTAATTGTATCGGTCGCTTCAATATTCGCAATACCATTTTCACTTTATGTACCTTAAATAAATTGATATAAGAATAGATCGGAACACATCTGATATAATTTGAATATTAGTAAATCACAACTTATATATACATATATGCAACACCGGTATATATAGCGATAATACTTACCATATTCCACCATGTGTAAAACACAGAATGTGAATTAACAGGAAAATTAGCATCGCCCAACATTTTTATATATTCCGGTTCATGGGGCAACACCATATAAAAATAATCATAGAATAAGACAGCATAGAAATGGATGGTGGCGATTAAATGAAATATCGATAAATTCCGCGACCCAAAATTCATTATCATTGTTGATATTGGGGAAGAGCACTACACTTAATTTTATGTTGTTAACTCGGTAATTACAAAGATCTTACTAAATTGTGTACGCCAAACGTAAAATGCAAAATAACTAATTAATCTGCATATAATATATAAAGTGTGAGAATGATAATTTCAATATTATGTGTGCGTGACTAATAATTAATTATTCACGGTTTAATCGCACGGCAGATCAACCTGCTCGTTTAATTTAAATCAGCAATTTAATTATCCCGTATAGAAGTTGCAAGTCTCCTATCTGGCACGTCCCCAGGTGGCGGATAGAGGGATGCTTATATCGGAACACCGGCGGGTAAGTGAGAAATAAAATACCACTCGCGGACCAAAACTTGCAAGGAGCGTCTGGTTACCAGGAGGTGCGGCTTCAAACAGCGTCTGTTTAGCAGGATGTATAAAATGCTAGAGGAAGGATACCTTGGACAAATAACAAACGATGAAACTGAATACAGGAAAAATGTACGGTGCAGGGACTCTTATCCTTTTCCCACCTACTATTAAAAAAACGAGCTCTATAGGAGATATTAATATGATTTTGTCTTCATCAACAACTAATTCAAATGTTGAAAGCGAAAAAAGCACACTTCATAACCAATTAAAAAGCCTAGAAGAGGTGGTCTCAAAGCTGAATAACGAAATTATCCTATATTAAAGAAAAAAGGAAGACCTGAAAAGGATCTTCGAATCAGGTAAGGAAACAAAAAAGGTCTGTTATGAATATTATACAGACAAAGGGGCACTCGGAAAAGAAATTGGAACCAATTCCCAGTGGATACTAGGATCAAGAAGCACAAGAAAAAGTGTTACATTCAATTTGGCAGTTTCCGATGTATAGGAAGTGGCAAGAGAATCTGGTTGGACCATGAAAAAAAAGCCCAGAAAGAAAAGAAAAGCAGAAACATCGCCAGAATATGTTCAGCAGGGAAAGCAAACATCAACATCGAGTAAACCAACTATAATCAGCCCAACGATGAAATTCATCACACAGAGAAAAAAATCAGCCTCCACCAATAAAAATAGTTGGTATTAAAGACTATCCGGCTGTCAAGGCTCTGATGGCATCAAATACGGACAAGGACTTCAAGCTAGTAGCACTAAATAATGATGTTTGGAAGGTAAATGTTCCTATGAATCTTAATGCTGAGAAAGTTCAGTAGGATACATATGAGAACAAGCAGAAACACCAATTAAGATTATGGCTAGAGGACTACATCACATATGCGAGAGTGAAGATATAATTGCCGAGCTGCAGAGTAAAGGATTCGGCATTAAGGATGCTGCAAACATCATCAGAGAAAGGTATAGATGATAAAGGCAACAGTGCCGTCACAAAATGTGGGCTACCATATTTCATGCTAACGTTTGGCAAGGAGGAAAATATTCCAAAAATTCATGATATTTGAGCAATTGAAAATATATGAAAGCCAGAATTGAACCAGTGAAGAATAAATCACTGCTGATAGTGCAATGCAAAAAATGTCATCATACTCAGAGATACTGTGGGCGTATGGCGGGGTGGGTTAAATGTGGTGTAACCACCGCACGAGCACGTGCACATTAGATAGGAACTCAGCTGCAAATTGCATTTATTGCAAGGGCCAACATCCGGCTAATTACCGGGGCTGGTGCAGAGGTAGCTAAAGAATTACAAAATATCACAAACCCTGTTTGTGAAGCCCATACCAATCGACAGACAAGTCGGGAATCATATAAATCAAGAGGAAAAGAATCTTGCACAGGTGATCCAAGCTCAAGAGACTAAAGCAAAAGATAGCAAGCTCTAAATAAAAAACTTGATGAGCAGGCTGAGACCAATAAACTCATATTCGGAATGCGAATGGGCTGATCAGGCACATCCTCGAGCTGGAAATATTTCTATTTAAACAAATAATTGATAAATGTCTAATTTCTGAAACCCATTTCACTAACTCCTCATATGCCAGAATACGTGAAGAAGAATTAAAAATTGAACGTGAATCTATGCAAGTTACAATATCAAAACTTGCACAAAGCACAAAGAAATAAATATATCAGCAATATACTGGTCACCACGACATAATATGAAAAGAGACGATTATGAAGAACTTTTTAACACCATGGGAGGTTGTTTTATCATTGGTGGCGGCTACAATGTGAAAATAACATATAGTGCGGCTCCAGAGTTACTACACCAAAAGGGAGAGAGTTATTTGAAGCAGGAAAAAAAAAATTAAAATGTGACTTTCAATCTGGTGGCTCACCAACTTACTGACCAACAGGTTTAAACAAAACACCGTACCTTATAGACTTTTATGTAACAAAAGTTATATCAGCTAACTATATTCGTTTGGAAAATATTGAAGAGCTTACTTCGGACAACTCTCCTGTTATTATGATGGTCAGTAAAACAATAATTAAAATCACAAATTGAAATCACAGCGAGACTGTCTAATAAGAATACCAATTGAACATTTTTTCGAGAATTATTAGAACAAAACATCAATTTTCAAGTACCAATAAGGAAGTAGAAAGGCTAATAGAAAACAAACTGCATGGCAAAGTTCATCTTTCAAATACACAAATAATTTCAACTTAAAAGCTCGAAAGTCTTGGCAAATAAATCGAACCAAAAAAAAATAAAACCGTCCTTAATAACCTATGTAACAAGTTGAAATCTCTGATCAGAACAGTTAAGAATGGATCAATAAGTACATATTTGTCGTCACTTACTAGCCAAAAAGATACCGAATATTCCTTATGGAAAGCAACGAAAGTACTTAAGAGACCAACAAATTCGACGGCAGCAATTAGAAATGAGGAGGGAAGCTCGGCTCGAAGCGGTAAACAAAAACCTGACTTCTTTGCGAGACACCTAGAAGAAACGTTTAATGGTTGAAACCCAGGCAAACTGCGAATGAAAATGTAATCCTACTGAAACGATCTGATGAGCTTGAAATACAAAATGTATCTCTACAAGAGCTAAAAGAGGAAATTCAAAATTTAAACTTTTAATTTAAATTTTCGCTAGGACTTCGTTTGCTATGATCACTACTGCATGTACCAATTTTGGTATTGATCGCACCATTATCTTATGGATTGAATGGGGTGTTAGTTTCTGTTACGGCTACCAAAGGCTGTCCTCAACTACGCAGATGATCTCGTTTTGACTGTCTCGGGCAAACATCTCAGTGTCTTATCCGACCTAACTCAGCATACCCTAACTATTGTGGAGGCATGGTGTGTTGAAAAGGGTCTTCACATACACCCTTCTAAAACTGATATAATTGTCTTTAGAAGGAAGAGAAACACTCTTGAACTATCTGTCCCTCCCTTTTTGGGAGAACGATCACTAAATGTGAGCATGTCAAGCATCTTGGTGTTGTCCTATGGATAGTAAATTTTCCTGGAAGAATCACCTACACTACAAACTTCAAAAAGCAACTGCCATTTTTTGGCAATGTAGAAGAGCTTCATGTATGTATGCACTTTTATTTTAGGAAGTCTGTTCTACAGCATATCGTCTGAGGTACGTTGGGGCATGGAATGTCTTCGGTTCTATCGTGAGACATAGACAAATTTTTAAAAATTATTCTCCTTGTTTACCAGAAATCGATATGGTTAATGACAGACTACTACCCAAATTCCATTTCTCAAATCTTTTCTCGGTGGCTTATCCTTCGAGAGATTTGTGAAGTTCGCAGGATTTTCTTAACACATTAGATGAGTCCATAGTCTTTTTTTCTGCTGGCTCTCGTTCTAATCTCAATGCAGATTTTGGATTCTACTGTCCTTGGACGGATCTGAAACTTTTCGGTAGTCTTGGTTTGCATTGTACCGTTTTTCAGGTGGAACTAATAGTGCTGACACGTAGTGTTATTGAGGATTTGAATTTTGTAGTTAAAAACAAAAGTTTTCTGCTGTGTACAGATAGTAAAGCTGTACTTAACTCTTTAAGAAATCCTTTGACTGTTTCTAAGCTCGTCAAGGAATGCAAACATTTCATGAACCTTCTTTGTTCTATAACAATGAAGTTACGGTCATGTGGGTACCGGCTCATTGTGACATTGTAGGCAATGAGATCGCGGATTGTTTAGCCAAAGCTGGCTCTCAATTGACTTTAGTTGGTCCTGAACCAGCGGCTCCTGTTTCTTTCAACTACGGGAAGAAAGTTCTAAAGGGCTACGCCTTGAAAGACCTAAGATCTTAGTAGCTTGACACTCTTGGTTGTCCTAAGGCAAAGTACTTCATTAAGGAGCCCAATTTGAGATCAAGTATGCTTTTATCTTTAAAAAGGTATCAAATAAGAATCTTGGTAGCGATTCTTACGGGACATGGCCGTTTTAAAGATCATTTACATCGTATGTGTTTAGCTCATGATGTTATTCGCGAGGACTGCCTTGAGGAAGATGATGACTGCCTTCACTTCGTGAGCAGTTGTTCTGCTTTCAGTGCTATACGAGTGCAGGTATTCAACTTTAGGTCTTTAAATTTAGATCAGTTGTCCTCTCTGCCTTGGTCTAAACTTGTTCAGTTTGCGAAGGCGCATTTGCGAATTGGGATAGAATCCTAGGTTTGCAACCATGAGCTTTTTTTCAATGTGGCCGATGAGGCCATTATTATGCAAGTTATATCCAGCCTTAAAGTTCATTAAAAATCCTTTTCCGTATATAGTACATACATATATCTATGTATATATACATTTTCTTCATTTCCATAACTATGTTATTTTGTATTGCTTAGCTACTCCCTACATATCTGTTTAACATAAAATATAATTTGTAAACAGTTTTGATTCGATTTAATTCCAAAAGTCTTCCAAACGTATTTAAAACACAATATTATGTCTTAAAGTTAAACAAAAAAATAAAATTTAAGTGCGCTCTCTCGTTAAATAAAAACTTGTGTGAAATGATTTAACTAAATTTAATTAAAATACTAAAAAATTAATTAAAATTAATACATAAAGCGTATCCGGCTATGACAAGAACGTTATGTCCGATAAATATCCAATCGACGATGAATCGGGTAATAGTGCACGAGATTGGGAAATTTTTGATGTGCTGTGTGGCAATTCGGTGAGTGATTTAAATTTATGTAACGTTTTGTGAGTGTTATGGTAAATCACAGGTAAATGTTATTCAATTTTGCCATCAACTTTGATTAATCAATCGCAAAATTTCTACGAATGCGTGTAAATATGGTGGGGTCTCCCTTTCTATATACGCTTATATCGAATTACGATTTGCTTGGTTAGAGTTCGACATTCACTCAATTTGCATTTTATTTTATTTTGGTTGTGGTTGTGTTGTTGATATTTTGAAAGAAAATGACAAATTCGAGAAAAATCTCTGCCACAAAAATAAAATTGAAAATGTAAATTAGATTTATGTAGGAGGCAATTACTGGAGGATTATTTTGTCGATATTTTGTTTTATATATCGGTATGTGTGTGTGTGTGTGTGTAATTTGAAAGTTTTTGAATGTGTTGGAATTTCATTGCAGACCAATTTATAAAATTCTCATTTTGTCGAGCAACTAAAGGTTTAATTTCCATTAATTTCCTGCTCGATTGCAGATATCACGGAATCGTGATGTATTCAGCTCATTTGGATGGCTGGTTTAAAATTATTTGTGGTGTAATCAAAAATACCAGCCTGCTCTACAGTTATGTATTGTAGATTGGTCTGCTCGGCTAATACACCTAATCTCAGGCCAGCCCTGGGATAGCATCGTATTCCGACATTACTTTCACGATTACATGAATTTTCAAATTCACCTTTAGATGAGTATCGGCTCGGCACTTTGTGATATCTATATCGTGATCGGTACAGCGAACATTTGAAAGTATTATATTCTCGTTTGCTCTTGCGCTAGGTACCTCGCTTCTTTGTAGTCTCCAATCGTAAGGATTTAATGCCAGGCATCTAATTGATGGCAAGCTAGTGCAGCATTACGTTCAGTCCATCCATAGTCACAAATTGATCCCCATTTTCCATCTATGTAAACCTGCAATCTTCCTTCACGATCCGTAACTCCACTGGTCAAGCGTACTGGGACTTTTGGAGTCTCAGCAACGTCGAACACAGCCTCAGCTTCACGCTCCATTTCCATTTTATTCAAATCTATTGTCTCATCAAATCCCATCACTGGTTCTCTCTTTAGCGTGAATTTAATATCGTCTGGGTGACGACCTCGTACCTCTAATTTTCCCGCCACCATCATACCAACGTTCGGAACAAAATTTAGTATAACTCCTGCTTCAAGTATCAATTTCCCGTCTGACCGAATGTTTATATCTCGCTCGACGAGATACGTTCCAGACGGTAAAATTTCTTGACCATCCACTTCTCCACCGATGCGGTTTGAACCTTCTACATGGAAACGAGCAACAAACGTTGGATTAGAAAGTTTATTATGTTGCCCCAGGATAAGAATTGTGCAGTAACTCGATTTTGGCGAGTCACCCATCTAATTGAAAGTCACATTAAGAACTTCACTCTGATCAGTAAATTGCGATCTAACCTGATATTTTGAGTCTCGATTCGAAATTATATTGCGATAGACATCAATATTACTCGAAGAAATGACGATTGGCGCAGAAACTTGTGATCTAGGATTTAATCGGCGTTCACCCAAAGGCCCTTCACCTTCTTCATCTGACATACCGAACGGTTCTTTGATTTTGTTATTACGAACGAAATTTCGAGTGAACAATACGTATTGGACGGATCGGTCACTATATGGTGATAAATCGATTGAAACCAGTATTCAATTGGAAGTGATTGTGTTGGACAGTTATAAGAGCGGGCATCATACGGAACTCTTCGAGTGGTTTGTTTTTTATAAGTACTCCCTGTGGAGTGATTGAAAGGGGTTATGTGTACGTTGGCCTGCACAAGCCCCAAAAAACAACAAATGGATAAAGTGGCTAACGCTAGATGATTGACGGTCTCTCTGTTCTTTACTTATCTATGAGGCTGCTGCCTTTAAACTTGATTGTCCTACTCCGGTGATTGCAATTCTCTAGACTGATCTTGGTTTGTTTTCATGGGCATAATTTCCAGTAAGTCTTCTTCAATTGGAATAACTTACAAAATTTCACAAAAATTTGACTGTCGCTACCCGAACTAAATCATATTTTCCACCGTGTGTTTCCACGATTCTCCCTAGCTTCCACCGTGTGGCAGGATGTTGATCGTCTTTCAATAATACCAGGTCGTTGATCATTAGGTTTGGCTGGCTGCCCTTCCATTTAGTTCTTTGTTGTAGTTGGTGGACATATTCGGAAGACCACCGTTTCCAAATGTCCTGAACCATTCTCTCGACTATATGCTATCTCGTTCTTAACGATATGCGGTCAATTTCTGCGGCTGGTAGAGCCTTGAGAGAATCTCCTATCAAGAAGTGCCCCGGTGTTAGTACTGACAGATCTGCAGCATCACTTGTTGGCGGCGTTAGTGGGCGAGAATTGAGGCATGATTCTATTTGGGTAGTCACGAAAAGTGGCTCCTCGAAAGTGACTGTTGCTTCGCTAAATTTCATTGATTTAATCCCTGCCTCCCATATTCCTACGAAATGAGGTGGTATGACATGCCGATTGGTTCCATTGTCAGCTATCATGGTGGCAATGTCGCTTGGTAAAGTTGTCATTGCGCGGGGGTGATCCTGCTGCATTACGTTCTTTGCTCCTACAAAGTGCGTTCCATTACCAGAGTAAATGTTGGTGCATAATCCTCTTCTGGATATAAATCTTTCGTAAGCAGTAATGAAGGATTCTGTTGTTAAATCTCTTATTATTTCAATATGGAGGATGGCCTTCGTTACTATGCATATAAACAAACCAATGACCCCTGGCCTTTGGCTAATCTCAATTGGATGGGCCCCGCATAGTCGATTCGTGTTTTGGCAAATGGTTTTTCCGGCCTCACTCTTGCAGATGGTAGGTTTCCCATTATAGGTGTTTATGGCGCGAAGCAAATAATTCATTTTTGAATTATCTGCCTTACTACTCGTTTACCATCAATGAACCAGAATATTTTTCTTAATGTTGCTAATGTCAATTGTGTACATTCGAGTAATGTACCAATATGAGCATCTTCTATTATTCGTTTTGTAACTATATTTCGCTAGCTCGGGATTACTGGGTTTTTGCTTGAACTTGGCAGTCTTGAATTTTGTAGTCTTCCGTTTTCTCGTAGCAAGCCGTTTTCGTCTATAGTTGGATTTAGTGATAGAATTTTGCTCTTCCTGTTGATTCTTTCGGCTCGATGAAGGCGGTTTATTTCCTTGTAAAAATCTTGTCTTTGTACGAGCTTGAGAATTATTATTTCTGCGCTTTGGAGTTCTGAACCAGTTAATTCATTTCTATTATTGTTTCTACGCGAGCAGTTATATTGATGAACCTTTTCTGATGAACGTTGATGAAGCATCGCTCAAATAAGAAAAGCGTGATCTTCCGTAGTTATTGTCATAACTTTTATCGCTTTTTCTTCTAACTCCTCTGGTTTATGCGTATTACTTCGCATAATAGGGTTAATTGCTTTCCACCTAGTTAGCTATTTGCCGAAGAAAATCTGTTTGAAGAAAACAATTTGTTTTTTATGAGTGCTATAACGGTGTCGTACCACGTGAAGTTATATCCGCTGGATTATCGCATGACTTTACGTGGTACCATGTTGCTGCTGAAAGATCTTACTGCCGAAATATTATTTGCCACGAACGTTCTAAATTTGTTTGGTATTTTGAGGTTGCGTTGATGATCAAACTTCTTTGTGTGTGTTTAAGTAATTTTGTCAATAGTAGAGTTGCATTTAGCTCCAATCAAGGAATGGATTGCTTTATTTTGGTTGTCTTCGAGGTTAATAATTGTGTTGTTATTATCCCTTCCTTATTTGTTGTTCGACAATACCGCACATCTTTCTAGAACCGTTTTTCTAATTATATATCAGTCTGGCAGCGGCTTTTTCCAGGGATTCCCCTAGCTCGGCTTGGTTATCCTTAAAAGGAATTCTTAGTATGTATCTGTTGTCTGGGCCTTGTTCTACATTCGACTCAAAATATTTTTATATCATGATTTCTTCTTCAGTGGTATATCTCCCTCTTCAGGTATTGGGTCGTTTTCTACCAGTAATCTCAGCTGATCCTCTATACTTTTAGTTGCAATCGATGGATTATAATCTACGCCAGATATAAGATCAATTGGCTATGACTGGTTCTAGTGTGGATCAGCCAGTTGTATTTAGTTGAGATGCGTCCAGCTGCTTGTGCCAAAGTCCACCTCGTGTAATTGTTGGTCGAGTTTATCGAATACCAAGGGTTTGATATTCATTTGGAAATCTCAATTATATCTTGGCGATATTTTTAGATTGATGGTTTGTCTGTAAATGCCTGACTTTTTTACACCTACTCCTGAGATGGTAACGTGTACTTTCTCTTTTTTAAAATTGAATAGATTTGCGGCCTTGGAGGATATTAATGTAGCCTGTGATCCTGGATCAATAAGTGCTCTTAGTGTGAAAAAATCTCCGGTGCTAGTTACGGCTCTGACTAATGCAGATGGTACTAAAATTTGTTCTATATATGATGACTATATAATCACGAATGTTTTGGAGGATTTGAAACTTCTTCCGATAGCTGATGCTGCATTATTGCAGTGCAGAAGTGTGTGTTGTCCCCCTTTATTCACGACACATTTATGGGCGGATGTTAGCTGAATTGTCATCAATGACAATAGTGCATTAGATTCATCGTTGGCCTGGGTATTTGTCATCCAAATTGATGGCATTGGTTTATGCTGCCTCAAGACGTGAGCTTGGAAGCTCTACCAGCTTATTGAAAACGTTTGTTATATTTTTTCGTATTACGAGATAAACGTGATTCTGGCCTAGAGGCGGGACCATTCCTAGAATTTTGTATAGCTCTTTTAGACTCGCTAATCTATTTTCTAAGTAAAACTTCGTTATTCTATTTTCACCGTCTGTTGATATTGAATATTGGGTTTTGTTGCATTGTTGTTCTAAGCAAGTACTTTGAAATACATTTGAAATTTAAATGCAGGAAAATATTTGAATGTGTGGGAATTTCATTGCACCCCAATTTATGTTTAGGTTTAATTTAAATCCTTTCGATAACTTAGTTGGATTGAATTTTGATAATAGTGATGTCATCACAATTTTGCAACCTTTCTCAAAATATTGAAGTAATTTACAGATTCAATAGTTTGTTTAATTTGATATTAGCAAGCAATGCTAGATTATTGTGAAATTCTTATTCAAATTTTCAGCATTACAAATATCTTACCAACACAAATTAAAAGTACATCCACCCCTATGTAAAATATTTAGTATTTTGCATATTTCTATAACTAAAAAAATAAAGCTTTCCGCTCATAAATCAATACAAAAATAAATAAAATCAAAACTCATTCATTGACTGAATTATGTACAAAAAAAAAATTCGCCGGTGAATGAAAATCAACCTCCGTCGCCTCCCCCACCAACAATTATGCCATTCTAAATCGCTCATCCCATAAATCGTCTTCCACCTTCTTGGTTTCCATAACAATTACCAAGTTTATTTATGTCTAATAATACGAAAAACTATCCAACCATTTAGAGTAAAACATAAGTAAGCCACCAGAACTCCTCACCCTCTCACCAACTATCTCTTGTTTACTATATATGTATACAATTTTTATTTAATGTATTCTATTAAAAATATCGCAAAAAATAAATAAAAATTCCGATAATACTATTCTTATTAGCTTTTCTATATATAACGTACGGGAAAATCAAAATGAAAAGCTGCGGGAAAAATTGGAAAAAAGTTTTTTATTTTTATTTTATTTATTCAAACAAAACAACTTAAAATTGGAACGGAAATAGACACAAACTGGTATATCGCCCCACAAACAAACAAACAATACACACACACACACCTACCCACATAGAAGAATTATAATTTGCATACCGATACATTACAGTTGATAAGTTCAGTTGTTTAGTAGTTGCAAGTCCTAGAAGTAGAAATAAATTTTGTTCAAAAAAAATATTTTTAATTTTTTTTTTTTTCTAAAAAATGAAAATTTATAACGACTGTCGTGCCAAGTCAAGCTAAATTTCTTGTGAAAAATTAATTTCCTGTATATGCAAATACATACATACATATATACATATACATAAGAAAAAAAAAGTTTCGCAAAGTGATTTTTTTTTTGCTGTATATAGTGTTAAATTTAATATCTTCACATAAAGTGGATAAATTTCCGACCGTGCGTGTGTTAGTGTGGTTGGAATAATGCCAAAACACCATCATCTTCATCATCATACGGCACATACAACGCATACATCACCTCATCAGCCACATCATCACACATCGAATACAAATGCACATTCACCGCTGCCCACGCACCATCAGTCGCACCATCAAACGATTCATCAGCCGCATCATCATCTTCTGCATACTCATGTGAGATAAGATTTGTTTTTTTTTTTTTTTAATTACGAAACTACTCATATACAGTGACGCCGAAATTAACTGATTTAATTAAATTAAATGTGTGAGTGCGAGTTGCGCGAATATTAAATTTTTTTTAAATTAAACTATGCCTTGAATACAAAGTGTCCCAAATATTATAATGTCATATCATATATGTAACCAGTCACATCTTGATCCTTAACAAGTCGACTAGCTTAGAGGCTTAAAACAAAATCAAATTACCTGGTTCACCTATCGTGAATTTGGTTGGCCTCAAATGTGTATAACTTCTGTTATTGATGAAACTGATCCAGAGCTTTTGATCAATCACGTGTTCAATGATAATAAAATATGGAATCAACGCCTGGATTAACATCCAACGAGTGTTCTCAAATAAGTTCAGAATTTTTCAATTTTGAAAATTCGTGAACGATTTATATTTTTTTAAATTTTTTTATTTGTTTATTTATATTACGACTGAGTTGTTGTACCCATTTAGTAATTTACATTGCATAATAAAGTATTTTGAATAGTCGGCGTAATCAAGTGATTATCCCCAGTTTCCTGTAACTCCTCCCTCAGATTTTTCGCCACAGTAAGTCTACTGACCTCCTGGTCGCGATAAGTCCAGTGGTTTGGTTCTTTGCAGTCTTCTTGGTGGAGATGTAGTCGGCATACAGCGTATGTCCAGATTTTGATGCTGGTGCAGACATTGTAGGTGTTTTGTTGCATGATGCTTAATTTCATCCGCGACAAGCTCAATCTTGAGATCTCGATGGAGGTTGTCGTTTCGAATGTACCACGGTGCATTAACAATACATCGTAGGATTTTATTTTGAACTGTTTATATGATTTTGATATTTGTCTTCTTAGCACATCCCCAGAGTTGGCTACCATATGTCCATACAGGCTTCAGAATTTGTTTGTATAACAGCAGTTTGTTATGGATCGCTATAGTTCAGATTGTCTCCCTAGGAGCCAATGCATTTTTCTAAATTTTCTGTTTAGTTCTACTCTCTTCTTTTTTATGTGTTCCTTTCATCTAAGCTTAGCATCTAAAGTCACACCAAGCTATTTGGCAGTGTTTGCATGGGTTACTACTATTGAGTTTATCATTATTGGTATATGGTTAACTTTTTGATTTGTAAAGTTCACTTGGATTGATTTTGCTTCATTTAATTTAATTCGCCATTTCTTTGTCCAATTACATATCAGGTTAGTAGCCCTCTGTTATTTACTAGTGGAGTCATTGATGTTCTTTGCTGTTGAAAGCATTACCGTGTCATCGGCAAAAGCCGCCATTGTTTCTTCTGTAATTGGTATGTCTAGGATTGGCCCAAGAATACACCCTTGTGGTACTCCGGCTGTTATTCTATTTAGTTGGGAGTATTCATTCTCATAGTTTACTCGGAAGTGCCTCTCTGATATGTATGATTTTAAAATTTGAAAAAATTGCTCCGGAAGATCTCGATGAAGTTTGAATTCTATAGCCCCTGGTGCCATACTTTGTCAAATGCTTGCGCTACATCAAGGAATATAGTTGAGCATATTTGTTTGCTTTCTAGTGATTTCTCGATTACATCAGTAATTGTACTTGTTCTATCGTAAAATGTTTTTCCCTAAATCCAAACTGATGTGAAGGGATAAGATTCCTTTTTTCGATAATTGGTTTTAGTCTTTTAAGAAGAACCTTTTCAAATAGTTTCGATAATGTTGGTAGCATAGAAATTGGCCTATATGAAGCTTTATCATGCGGAGGTTTGTTCGGTTTAAGTATCATAATTACTTCTGCAACTTTCCATTGTCTTGGTACATATCTTAGTCGAAATGCTGCTTTAATTATATGCACTAGTTTTCTCAACGCTTTCTCCGGTAACAGTTTTATTATCTGAGATCATATCCTGGAGCCTTATACGCATTCAGATTATTCTTGATTTCCCATTTTAGTTCTTTCAATGTTACAGGTGTAATATTTACTTCATCCTGTTTATTTATTGGTGTAATATTTTCCTCTTCCGTTTGTTTTGGGTAAGGTTGGAATGTTTCTTCAAGGTGATTTGCAAACAAATCTGCTTTTTGTTTCGCATTTCGAGCCCAATTTTCATTATTTTTAATTAAACACGCATTTTAGTTGTTTGCCTGCTGCGAACAGTTCTTTTCCTTTAGCAGTCGTTAACCGAGATCCCCAATATGTATTTTTTGCATTATAGTCACCTCCAACTAAAAAGACACTTCCTAGCGTTTTGAGAAGATTAGATTAGTAAGATCTAATCTTCTCAAAACGCTAGGTAGTTAGATTTCTCAGTATGTCCTGTAGAACGAGATCCACTTTTAACTGTTTCTCCTCTGTTTGCTGAACTATTTGTGCATAAGTAACGTTTTCGTTTACTCTCTGGCTTTGTATGTTATGATTAGCAGTTGACGATTTTGGCTCCGTGGTTCTTTTTATAGATTGTACAGATTGATGTACCTGGTTTGCGTGATTTATCTCTCATTTTTTGTAGTTCTACTGCAACTTCACATCCTCTGTAGTTGGCTGGATCCTGGCCATTACAGATGATACACTTCGGTGTTGTATCTCGGGGGACTGTGCAGTCATTTCCTGCGTGTTTTCCTGCACATTTAACACATCTTGCTTCACGGTGGCAGTACTTTTGTGTATGATTATAATCTTGGCACTTTTTACATTGAGGTATTAGTCGAGTGACCTTTCTCGGTGTTTGTATTTTAACTCTAAGGTTGAGGATAGCCTTAATATTATAAATATTTTCGATTTTTTCTTGGTTGTCGAAGGTTAGCATGAAAAGTGGGAGACCTCTTCTCATGATTTCAACATTTCCGTCCCTGTTTTCTCTTCTCTCTTTTCTGATGATGTGACTGCATCGATTATTTTCAGGCCTTTGTTTTGCAGGTCCTCAATAATTTCATCTTTTGAGCAAGTTGGATGGAGACGTCTTGCCATTACTTTAATTGATCGATCTTTTTTGGTCCTCGTATAGGTATACCACTGCAGGTGACCATCAGCAGTTAGTTTGTTAGCTAGAGCTTTATAATCTTCAGGCTCTGTATTTATTTTCCAAATATTATTGCTGAGCGATATTACTTTGTAGTCATTTCGTACTACTTCTTTCATCAGTTTCTGAATACTACCGTGGTTTGTTATTCCTAGAATATTGATCGGGGGTGGTACCTGTTTTTTCTTTTCTGTCTCATGCACTTTTGATCCAGAAAATGCTTTGCCAGTTTTAATATGGGTTTGCATTGGCTCAACTTCTGGTGATGATTCAGCTTTCCTAAGCTAAGTTTCCTGCGTTGTTATTTTTATTTACGGTTTCCTTTAGCATAAGGTTTTTTTTCTTTACCACGGCAACTTCATTGTTCAGCTGCGCGATTAATTTCTCCATTTGCTCAAATTTATTTATTAATTCCGCGTTATTCGTTATAACTGCTTGTGCACTGGGCGTGGCTTCGGTAGTTGGCTTGGAATTTTTATGCTTGATGGAAGAGCAATGTCTTTGCAATGTCGTGTTGCTCCCTCCAGAATCCGTGGAGCAGCCCGATAAATCGGGATGGGATTTAGAATCTAAGTTCTGACCCACCTGGAGTATGTTTTTGTTTATACCAGACATTTCATCTTTTTGTTGACTATCTGCTATACTGTTTCTCTACTACGCTGGGATTGGATGCCACAACCGTTCGATCTACAGTACATTACCCAGGGTGCGCCACGAGGAGGCTGTCAACTAGCACCCCACAATTTATATAAAAAAAAATAAAAAACATCGTTAAAAAAAAAAAATTAAAGATTGAAGTTTTCAATGATTTTGAAATTGAAATCTACTGTGTCCTTCCATTTTTCAGAATTAAACTTAATTAAACTTTGAGAAGCATTTTAGAAATTGTGCTAGAAAATAAGTGTGTGAAGTTATCCCAGGATTCCATCCCAGAAAAATTAAAAATATTCCTCAGGCAATACTATTCTCATCCCATCCCAGGATTTTAAAATCATCCGAAAATTTGGCACAATGGGCTCAGAAATTCCATCCATAAAAACAGGAGTTTAACTACTGGTTCTCGAGAACCATGATTGCCGGAAAAATGTTTCCTTTGTTTTCGACTTGATATAATATCCACTTGCTGTGATAAATCGTTGAACACCAGCCGTATGTTGTAATTGGCGAAATGGGCTCATATGTATATGGCCCCATATAAGAAATACAGATGAAAATGCTTTGATTCTTACATTCGATTCAAGGTTAACTGATTGTCAAACATAATTTATAATACGACCGCCATCCAATTGTGGCCAGGTTTCTGTTAAAGTACTCTCAACTATTAAAAACACCATGCATGTATAAAAATATTAAATATTAAAACTAAAGGGCATCTATCCAACGCAGTCACACAATTTTCACAGAACAAACACATAACAAGCTTCAGGATAAGCAAATAAGATAGTATTTTGTAAGCCCACTTAAGGGCTTAAGTAAGCCCCATTGTGCTCTGCCTAAAAGATATGCTAAATGCTTCTTAACCTCCCACCTTAGATTAGCATCAAGTGTCACGCCTAAGTATTTTGCTGTATTCTCGGATAAGGAATAATTTGGCCTCTTGTTCTCGTTTAATTTTATCTCTTGCTTTAATTTTCTTCAGTATCAACCCATCAAAGGTACATCCAAGAAAATCGTCGAGCATACTTTTTCCTCTTCCACTATTTTTTCAATAATATTTGTGATTCGATTCCGGAATCCAAATTGATTATTTGGAATTATATTCCTAACTTCGATTATAGGTTTTTAACCTCTTCAATAACAGCAGCTCGAACCATTCTAACATTATCGGTACTAATAATATTGGTCTATATGATTTGTTACATGCGGTAGTTTTCCTGGCTTAGTTGTGATGCGCTTGAGCCTAAATGATGCGTTAATCAAATTAGTAAGTTTTGTCAAAGCTTTTGTTGGGAGTTCTTTCAAGATTTGACCAGTTATTAGACCGAATCCAAAAGCTTGTTTTGGATCGATATGTTTTTGAATTACATTTCTTACTTCAGCTGAAGAGATTAAGACAATTTCTTCATCAAACTGAACAGCCTGTTGAACATCGTTGTACGCTTCCTTATTCTGTGTCGTAATCTTATCACTTTTTCTTAATTGTTTTTGGCCCAGCCTCCCTCCGCCTACATTTTTAGTTTCTTAGTTACAGAGAAAATATTCCGTGTTTTTGTCATTTGTTAGCTCGCTCAGATATATACTGACAGATTCATTCTTCATAGTTGTTTCATATCATCTCTTAAGTGTCTTGTGAGATTGTTTAGTCTAGTTTTGTCTCGTGGAGTAGTTTGATGCCACTGTCTTCTTGCTCATCTTTTTTCAATAAGCTTAACTTCCCTAGAGTAACCATTTCCCTTTACCTTGGTTCTGGTTTCAGGAGTACTTTTCCAGGCCAATAATATAAATAAATGTTTTTAGTTCATTGTTTAGTTGGTCCGGCGTTTTTAAAGGAATGGTCTGATGGTGAATTAACTATAAGAATGCGGTATTAATTTTTTAAATGATGTTTTCGCTTAGGGTTAATACGTTCGAAGAGTGATCAGAGTTCATATAAAAGTAGTCTTCAATCTGAAGAAAGATCAACGATATATGTTTCTAATAATGAAAAAATCAATCTAATTTGGAATCTTCTCAGGGTCAGTAGACCAATAGTTTCCCTACAGAGGTTGGTGAACATTTACATTCCTCTATTGATTTAAGCAACTCTTTTCCACAGAAACAAGCTTACTGTTAGTTTATAGTCTTTGGTTTTTCAGGGTGAATAGTGTAGTACACTCGGTAGCCTATATGTCCTTAATGTGGGATTGTCTTGAGAAACGAGTTTATCCGATGAGGTAGACATCAATTGTATTTATATCTAAGATTGGTTGTAATTCCTGTTGGTGTTGATGAAACTGAAAAATCCAGAGCGTTTCAAGAATTTTGTTCGAATAGGCAATGGTCATCCTAATTCTTGTAAACCTGGTAGAATATGGAATCCTATCGTAACGTTTACAATATTTTAATAGGGAAATTGTGTCAAGTTTCAAAATTGAGGAATGTGCCTAATCGATTTTTTTTTATCAAATTATTTGCTATCAATCTTGTGACGTATAAATTTGTATCCTAATTTGATCACTATGGGTAGTATAGTAAGCCTAAAGAAAGATTTAACACACAATAGTTGTACATGTTGAGAGAGTAGTAACCGAACAAACTTTTACGTCAAGTTGCTGGTGTAAATTACTGTAACTAAGAATTCTCGAAGCAGCGTGATACACCTAACCTAATTAGTTAGACATTTGTTCTACAAAATCGATAAATCATTTTCTTCGAAAAGTTCACAAGGCCCAACAAATTAAAGCACAGGGAAAAAAAACTTAAATCAACATTTGATTGAAAATTGTTGGATAAAATTCAAAATATTTATTTTGAAAGCAGAAACTAGAAATTGTTTGTTTTTGAATGCAAATAGACCCCACCCATGGTAAGCTATTAAGTAATTCATAAATCAAGGCGGACTTAATTTTACAAATAAAGTTCACAAGCCTGAGATTTTACATGGTCCTTTGGGCCGGATTTGAACCAGCGACGTATGAATATTAATGTGGCCTATGATCCTGGAGCAATTATAGAGCCCTTAGTGTAAAAAAATCGCATGTGCTAGTTGCGGCTCTGACTAATCAAGTTGGTACTAAAACTTGTCCTTGCATGTGATCAGCCACACATGCATTATGGCAGTGCAGCAGTGTGTAGTGTCTCCCTTTATAGAAGATACATGTTTCTGCCTTGTAGTTTCTTCCTTGATGCTGGCTTAAACATCGTATGCGCAAGTTGGCTGAGCTGACAAGCCTTGCTCGATTTAATGTTGACATCTTTTTAAAATGCTTACACCCTTCAACCCAACATGTTTTTGGTTAACATGACTCTACTCACTCGTTTCAATGGTGGTATATACTGCATATAAGGTCGTGTTGCTATGGCTCTATGAATGCCCATGGCTTCCAAAGATTCAAACCTTTTCTCCAGGAATCGAAAGAAATCTTCCAGTTGTGGAATTTCCCTCGGCTTCTCTATAGTTGTCTCGAATATCCTATAATGAATTCTGGGTCCAATTTTTTGTTTAAAACGAAACCCACGAATGCCTCGAAGGTCGAATCTACCTTAGGCAATATCACTTGCGCTGCTGATTCTGCTGTGGTTGTTGTCTGGGACCGAAACTGGTTGTAGTTTGTACATTGCATCTTCTACTCTCTCTTGAAGCTTGCCAAAATAATCTTCCCTAAAGTAGTTGGAGGTTTGTTCGTGTTCTTCCAGCTCTACTAATAATTCGGTGTGTTGGGCTGCGCTGTCCCCATGTCAACAATTTTGTGTTGTTGCTCCCTTCTATCTTTGCTGTTTGAAGGGCCTCAATTAAACTGCTCATAAGCGTTTGTTGTTGTTGATTTGCCAATGAGTTACCTTGGTTGATTTCCTCCTTTTGGGAATCGGATGATAAGCTTTGTATGGCATCAACCTGAATTGATGGCGTTGATTTATATGCTGCCTCGAGACGTGAGCTGGGAAGTTGTAGGGCTTCTTGTGACGTTGTTGGTGTCAATGGCGGTCCGCTATGTAGGCGATGGCGCATATCTCCTACCAGCGACTTGAACATTATAGTGTTTTACCTATTTATTTCGGTTAATCCTCAATCAGCAGAGTTCAAATTAAATCAATTTGGAGTGGAAAATGTTTGAGCAATGCAAATCAAGTAACATATTGGAAAGTTTCCAATTTAACCATAAAATGTCTTTTAATCTATTCAGTTACATTCAAATTTTTATACTTTAATGGCAAGAACGAAATCAATATCGTCATTTTTACATAATTTATGCTACAACTATGGCTGCATAGCAAAATGTTTCAAATCGAATATCTTAATCGAATTAAGAACCAAATATGCGGTAATTGGATTCAAACAGACGGCTGTTCCCTAAATATGTCCCTGTGTGAATGTTGTTTGTCTGAATTTACTCAACAAAAATGTTAAAATGTTAATTGTTGAAATTGATTTAGTCAGCTATAGCCAATTGACCAAAAGTGTTTTACCAATTTTGATTGGTCGCCTGTATTCAGAATTAGAAGCAGAATTCTTCACAAACTCTCTTAAAAGTACAAATCGAACGCGATTTAATGATGCGACCTTTTATTTAAATTAAATATAAAATAAGAATTGTCGGTCGATTACGCGGTTAAACAACATAACGAAATAAAATCACGACCGCCATAGCAACTCCAAAACACACAAAACTAAAATATTTCATTCACAAACTGTCACGCGAGCATAAAGCTTCACATTTCACTATCAAAAAGCTAGTGTTACGACATCGATATAGTTTTGTTATTTACCCAGAGTACATAGTAACGCAAATTTATGTCTGCGTTGCATCTTAAACCATACCGCCGAGTATCGTTAGTAAATAATTCATACAAAAAAAAATGTTGAATGAAAACTGTATCGTAACTATAAGTTTTCCACTGTGGAAATGGTAAATAAAAAAAAAGCTTTCGCATGTTGAATTATTGATTAAAAAAGTTTTGTAATTTTAAATCATATAAATTACTTTGTACTCTGTATTTTATATACAGGTTGAGCCAAAATGTCATGAAGGCGATCATCTATCACACTCCATCGATTTAGTGACAACACTGCGAAGTGAACTAGCCGCATCCACATACAAACGTGATCGATTATTGACTGAGCTTTCCGAAATTAAAACATCGTTATGCACACGAGAAACGGAATGCGAATCGTTACGCGCTCAAACCGCACGCCAATCGACTTTAATTACATCGTTGCAGAATCGATTACAGGCGGCCGAAACACGTGAACGTAATTTACAAGTGAAAAGTGAAAGTTGTACGCAATCACTGCAACGTGATAAACGATCACTAGAGGAAAAAACTAAAGAGATACAAGGACGGTTGAGGCGTATCGAGTGTGAGCTGAACAATGAGGAAGGCCTAAAAGAGCAGGCACGAACTCAACTTCATGATTTGGTGCGTCGATTATGTTTAGCTCTCGGTATCGACGTGTGTGAACAATCGCATTTAACACCCGAAACAGTGCTAACCAAAACGACCGATGTCGTTGCCGAACTAACGCGGCTACGTGCAAAAGCGGCTGCCACATGTGAAACCCTACAAAATTGCGAAGCTGAATTGGTAAACACCCGCAGTATTTCATGTGCTGAGAAGCAACGCCTTCAAGCGCAACTTGAAACGCTGACGTCGTTAAACAAAGATCTCGAATGTCGATGTCGCCAAAATGAGAAAAATTTGGAAATCACACGTAATCGATTGGCCGAGAGTGAGGTAGCTGGCGATAAATTACGTGAAGAGCTTCGTGGTTTTGAGTCACGTTGCAGTCGGCTACAAACCACTATTGATCGATTCCAAAGTGATCGTTTGCAATTTTTACGTAATATTGCGTCGCTTATTTGTGTGCCCGAACCGTGCGAAACGTTGATTAAGGACAAGACGAGAGAGATTGTAAACGAGAATCAATCACTTAATGCGGTGAGTTTAGGATTTAAATTCGGGCAGCTCCATTTAATTAATGCTCTAAAATTATTTTAATTACAGCAAGTGAATACGTTACGTGAACAATTGCAAATGGATGCAGCCCGACATCGTGAATCCCATGAGGCTCTGAACTGTCGAATACGATCGGAAGAAGGGCGAAAATGTGAATTGGAAGAACGGCTGGATAAGGCGAATAACGAGCTGCAAACCATGAGGGCTGAGCATATAACTCTTGGTGAATATTTGGTACGATTAGCGAGAGCTTTATGCTGGAGTGAATGTGCCGAACCACCATCTCACGGTGCAGACGCAGCAATTTTGGGCGAAAGTCTTTTAGAACGGGGTGAGCGACTAGCTCTTCATCACGAGCATCACGCACATGGGGCATGCGATAAACATTGCGCTGATAATCATCATCATCATTTACCAAAACTACGGCGGGAACGATCGTGCCACGACTTACCGATCAAAGAGAGCTCAGCGCTTTATTCGTTACAAAGAAGAGTTCGCGTATTACGTGAACAAGTTCAACGACGCGATTTACATTTAGAGCTACTTAGAAGGAAGATTGCGTTGCTCGAGGATGGCGCAAGAGGAAAGTCAATTGCACAGGGTGAACGTGATAATGCAATTAGTCGGGCGAGACAAAGTGCCAAACAAGCTGAACGAACTTCACAACAATTGATCGAGGCTAAAGCCCAATTGGCGGAGCTCAAAGTACAGTTGGCGGAGGCGGCGGAATATAAGGTATCGTAATTCATGTTCGCTGACGTAATATTAAAATTTAAATCACTTTCAGATTACCGCATTGGAGCGGGCCAGAAAAATTGATGAACTTCAGGCACGGGCTATTGAGCTGGAAAATGAAAAGGTTCGACTCCAATCTCAATTGGCGACGTACAAAACGAGAATTCGATCTGCCGCAGAGTCCACCAACGAACGTCGAATTCGCGATGAAAGCCAGATAAATGCATTGCGAGAAGAATTAGCTCGAATAAAATCTCAATTGGCCGAGGCAAGCCATCGTCTCAGCCAGTTACAAGTATTCCGGACTTCAGTCGCCCGCATCTTACATCTACGCGATTTACCCGAATGTGATATTCTGCAGCGATTACAAACGTTGTGTAATGCACATCAAGAATTCACTCTACTTTCGCGTCGCTACGAATCCACGTCACCGGTAGTCGATGATCTTGTCCCATCGTCAACACAATGTCGACCACTTAGCAGTAGTCCATCACATCATCACCATCATCACAGTAGTGGACCGCATCATGCACATAACCATCATCACAGCCGTCAGAGTCATCAAAATCATCATCATCATCATCATCACAGCCATAAGCGATACGATGAGAATGCGTACAATGATGATAATTTTTTGGATGACGATTTCGATTTCAACAAAAAATATTAAGTTACTATAAAAAAATGTGTGTGTGTGTCTTGACTAATAGTTTGCGTGTCTTAACTAATTTTTTTATAGCGTTTTATATAATCCCCCCATCTATTTTGTACTAGACGTAACGATAAATATATTGATTTTATAGCAAAACAAAGCGAATTCGAATGCACCAAATAAATAAAAATTGGAAAGTAAGCTTAATAATACGTGTTTTCATTACTGCCATCTATGTACGAATAATTTAAATAGTTTGATAATTTTAATTGGCCCATTTTTTATCTGGAGTAACACAGTATTTGAGACGGATTAGGATACATATAGATACAATTTTGTACGGTATCATTATGAATTTGTTGGCTTTGTCTTCCATTTTGGCTGTTTGTGCCCAAGCATAGGAAATTCATTTTTATAGAATGTTGTTGTTTGATATTTTGGACTTACGGATTTATGGTTGAGTGATTTTTTAGGAAGGGTTTATGTTTTATTATTACATAAAATATATGCGATGATCATGATTATTATGGTATATGTAGTATATGACACAATGATGAGTTTTTATCGATTTTTATTTTATTTATGTTTTGTAATTTAGGTAATCATGTTTTTATAATGTTAATATTGAATACACAAAATAATGGTCTTGTTTGATTGTTTGAGTGATGAACTAAGCGACATTAAAGTTTAGGTAAATTTGCTGTACTTGCACAAGTTACTAAATATACTGCAAATGGTGTCTTAATCGAATCAACTTCGCTGAGCGATGTTTTTAAATTAAAGAAGTATCAACTTATAGGAAACTCCCCAAAATTTAATGAATGGCAGTTTTTACAAAAACTAAGCATCCATTTGATACAAGATCTCATGCCAAATTAATATGAGTCAAATTTGAAAAATCTACTGTAACTGTAGATTTATCTAAAGTTTTGTTGAACCTTTCGAAATTTGGTGTCCATTAGGAGCATTAAAATTTCAAGTAATCTTCAAAATTCGGTAAATTCTACAAACCTCCAGAAATATTTAAAAAATCTGAAATATAAATTTAAAAAAAACTGTGAATAATCGATGGATATTCTAAATTTTAACAAATATTTCTTCAGTTTCAAAATTAAAGAAATACTCTAATTAAATTTAGGAGATCTAAATTTGGAAGTAATAATATCAAAATCCTTGAAATTTAGAGGGAACTTTGAAGATTCCTCTAAATTATCATAAATTTTAGAATACTCGTATACAAAGCGTTAAGTCCCATTTTAAGCTTTAAATCATTGAATATTTAATCGAACTATCTGCTCTAATCTGCGTGCAGATCAAAATAAAGTATACACATATGTATGTATTGCCCGCCAGCAACCTTCGTATTTGAAATTTGTATTTGATTCAAAATCAGCATTTGACTAAATGCCCTAATCGGTTTATCTAGAATTTTCAATGGTTGTAATGGTAACTTAAAATCCTAATTCAATGGCAGAATTTAACAGAATCTAAAATATTTCAAAAACGATTTCGATCCTCTTGATAACAATTCGACCTAATCCTCTAACTCGAAACAATGATGAACTTATACATACATGTCAGTTTCAATGCTAATTCAAATAAAAGTCTCGATAACATTCAATATACAAGTATGTCATCGAACCAGCGTTTATGATATAAAGTCAGAATTTGATCAGATGCCGAAATTTGTCCTAATACGAAAATTTGATTTTTAAATTCAAATTTGCTTTAACTTATATTTCGAATTCTTAATAAATCTCTATATATTGAAACCATATATAGGACCGGTTCTGGACAGTAAATAGTCGGGTTAAAGTCAACTTTTACTTTTGAGTGCCACAATAGCAGGGCCAAGAACTCATACACAATCATAGAGAATCTAGAAATAACTAAAGAGCAAAGCAAGGATATAGATCAACCTATATCTGCAGAAACCCACTGGGATACTAAGAATACATTCGCAAGCCGTGGATTAACGATGATACATGGAATATAATTAAGGAATCACATCACGTCAAGTTGGAATCTGCGTCAGCATATCATAACATATAGGTGACACGAAAATGCGAAGATACCAGGAATGTCTATAGAAATACGCAGATGACATATGCTTGCTACCAATATGGACGACAAAGTATAGTTTTTTAGTCCCTATAGTTTTAACGAATCAGTGGTTAAAGCTGGCGTTTAAATCGAGAGGCACCAGCTTCGAATTCTAATAGATGCGGGATGTAAGAGGATATTTTCGCTATGATTTCGATCGAGAATGTTGATGAACACATCTACGACCGTTCTGTCGATAGTACATAATTTATATAGGGGAACGAGTCATGTTCATGTCGTTGGTTTCAGAAAAGAAATCATGTAGACAACAAATAATTACTGTACTATAACGTGTGTTCACACATCCGAGTATGAATTTGAAGAGGCCATTGACTGTTACGTTTACTAGACAGACATAACCATTACCTTTAGATCTTTGATCTGTAAAGTCATCTGGGAAATGTCAATGTTAACTCTGTTACAATCAGTGAAGCTATTGATGTTGCGATATATGGCGAGGGATTTGCAGGTGGGATTTACACTGGCTGCAAATCTTCCATCCACTTTTCGCTAATTGCCAAGTAATCAGATCGGTTGATTATCGAATCAGTACAGATGTCTTCGGAATGCGTGACCAACCTTGATGCAATAATGGGAATGATAAGTATAAAACAGCCCTGATCAGAAATATAATCAAATAACAAAACTAATAACAAAACATTTTTACTTGTGTGACTAATGTTGGTAGCAGATGTTGAGCCAGTCGTTCTCGTATCTTTCTAACTCTTTCTAACTCTCTCTAACGACGTGACGCGGCTCAAAGCCGCATAAATTAGTTGGTTTTGCTGCGATTTATCATATTGATACACGACTCGATCGAAAGTTCCTCCTTGAGATTTGTGGCATTATTCGGTGGCATTTGATCGTCAGACCGAGCGGTATGTTAGCACTACGCGTTGTTATCGGTGTACACTTGAAGTCGAGAATCTCACTCTTGCACATTACATGTGCAACTCGAGCGGGAATTCGCTCCATAGTCTGAATCGCTGTTTGTGTGTGACCACAGATGTTGACGGTTCGTTCTGTGCCAGTCCCCCAACTCAACGACACTCATTTTGGGAAGCTTTTGCTGGGCTATGGTAGCTTCGACGTGATTCTGGTAGGCAATCAAAGTGTCGTTGGCGAAATTGTATAGAGACGTATACACATTATGACAGAGTCACAATAGAACTGCTGTTGTATGAGTACACCTTTTGATTTTGATGATACAAACGCACAACGCTAATCAAATTCGTATTACGACTCAATAAGTTTAATTTGATTGGCATCGAGTCGCTCTCCGTTGCCGGCTTTAGTAAATATAGCAGAGAACGTAGTGTCGCTTTGCCGCATTACTTGCTGTAGTGTATAGTAATTTAACGATTGCCAGAGCACGGCGCATTCGCTCATGTTGCGTGGAGCTCATCTGATCCGATCATACTAACCTCGTCGATTAGGTAATTAAATTCAGCTATATGGAAAATATTTTAGGTAGATGATAGATATATAGCTGTAGCATCAAACTGTATCCCCCGATTTTGTTATATCATCAGTTTTCTGAATTGCCTCCCTATATGAAGGCAAATTTAAAGACGCACTCACGTCAAAATGTTTACGTTTTAAATAAATTGAAGCTCCGAGCTACATGATACATCAAAACAAATGATTCGGATGTTCAAAAAAATCGTTTACGATAAAATTAACATTGATTTGATGTTTATTGAAATACTTTCTATCGTGGGGCGCATTGGTGACACCTAATTCAAAATAAAAAATTTGGATTTTTAAGGTTTGTGTACCACGAAAATAAAATCGTGATGCTTTGTAGGATAAATTCGTTTCCGGTTGAACGATAATTTTTTTTATACAAATTTCAACGAAATTTAACAGTTTAATAGAAATCGTCTGTAGCTTTCTTAAAAACTTCCATTAAATGTCAATAAATTCGTATGAAATAATCAATTTATTAATTCTGAAATTATAATTCAAGAGCAATACAATATTACACAATGCAAACTATAAGCATCATTTAGCTAGTTTTAACTCCTAATCAAGTGAACGAACTTAACACAAAAGGGATGGAAGTCACGTTATATATTTAAAAGCAATCATCCACAGCAAAAAGACCTGATCAGTGACTGACCGATTCGGACGAAATCCTCCTTGATACGTGAGCGGTTTCGTTTTAGTTAATGCATGGCCCTAGTGAATTCCTCATGGGATGGATCCTCAATGCAAATCTCTGCAGTCTGTATTTGAGGTGACTCAGCTACAGTTATTTACATATAATGAACACCATACAAGTCAGTAAAGAGTTCATTCCTTGCGTCGAGTACTGCGTGGATGTTAACAAAGAGGTTTCTGCCTTCATTGTTGAGTTGTTGTACATTCAGAACCTCGGTCTGCCACTATTCTTGCTTTTTTCGTCTACAAATTCGCTTCTCTACCCTCCTAGTAAGAGTAGTTTAGTTTTTCCTCGCGATTGTTAGACGTTGTTGCACTTCACGATGGACTATATTTTGTGGCTCAATTGCAAGACGACACTCGTCATCAAACCTATCATTCATGGGTCTGACTTTCACTTTACCTTAAGTCTGTTGAGCAGCACTGACAACCGAAGTTTTCAGTACCTCCCAGACGAGTTCACGCAGTGAGACTGGTAATTAGCTTCCTCAATGCTGTCGCTGACAAAATCCTGATTTTGTTTCTTTTGATCATTTTGAGCGTTTGGCTGTGTTCCCGGACCTGTACGAAAACTTCCATCGTATAGCCTTGCAGCGACCAAATAATAATCCTACGTATTTGGTTGCTGACCGATAAGTCCTCGCATCCTGCACAACCCGAGCTCTCCCTTTTGAAATTAACACGTGATTAAATTGGCTACGGGAAATTTTTGAGAGGATGTGTCCATGCTTCCACATGTATCTGTTTGCGAGGGGAAAATGTCCTTGCTACTCTAAGAATGTGAGCAGTTGCAAAGTATATCGTTCTCTCACTATTCGTGTCAGGAGTACGGACCTATACATATGTTTTCACACAAGTCGGCCTGATTTCTGCCAGCACTAGCATTAGAGTTTCTAATTGCCATTCTAACATCGTGTGCAGGTATAGATCCCATCAGATCGTCCAAGTCATTGTAAAATGAATCTTTATTTTGGGGCTGGCTGACTTCTGCGGGCGCATGTACACATACTACCGACAGGTTGGCTAACTTCATACGCAAGTAAAGTTTACACAATCGATTATTGACAGTTTGGAAATCCAAAACGTGATGAGGCCTTACAACGCTCCTGGTGTCCGGGTACTTGAATCCAGTGTTTTTCAGGCGTTATCCATTTTTTCCTTTTGTTGACATTATAAACAAATTGTTTTTTACGGATAGGGCCCAGCGAACCGTTTAGTCGCCTCCTACGACAAGCAAAGGATACGGTGGTAGTATTTTTAGAAAACATGTACGTGCATGTTAGGTTTATGAGACATTCGAGTGCCCCCGACCACAGGGGCCAAGAACAAATAAAATGTGTTCTAATATACTATACAGTTGCAAAGTAAGGCAGAACAGAAGAAGACACCAACAAACGCATAATCAAAGCTATAGAACAACAAGATATCAATAAAACTACAGGTGCTTGTGAATAAATTTTTAAGAAGACTATTGAAATCCTTGCCAAACACCATATAACAAACAAACCAAGCAGGCGAAAGTGAAGGTGGATTGGTCACAAAATTAGTACTGAAGAAAACATTGCAAGTGACACAGATCCAATATTATAGCTGTTGTAAATATTTCACTATTGTGGCGTCCAACTATAACTAAAAATCTATACATTATACAAATTTCACTTTTCAATGGTTTCACTGAACTTGAGTACCACCCGCATGCATACCTGTTCACCCGTTAGAAATATTCATTTACCTTAATTGGTGTAGCTTATTTTCTATACCGGGTGTTTTTTTTAAACTGAGACGATCAAATATCTCGAAAAATAGCCACTCTACGGAAAAAATGTCCATAATCAAAATTTAATCATACCGCGGGGGAAATACATTAGTGCAAAAAAAAAAGTCCCCCCACCCCCGCTTTGTAGGTGGGGCGGGGGTAACTTTTAAACTAAGATAGGAAGCCATATTTTTTATTGCAGATACGGATTCTACGACTAAAAGTACGTATGATTTGAATAAAATATTTTGTTCGGTTCATGATAGATGGCGTTGCAATCGACGAAATTCAATTTTTTCAATTTCTCCTTCTTAGAACACACGCATTCGATTCTGCAATACGTTTGAAATAAAAAACATCACGTTTTCATTGGAAATACTCGAAATTCGTCATCAAAACAATTTATTCAGTTTTGTAAATCTAAATAAGTGTTCAAAATTAATTTCAAGTTTTATTATTAAATTTCAAAAATACAAAATTCAGGCCATCATTTTGAACACTTATTTAGATTTACAAAACTGAATAAATTGTTTTGATGACGAATTTCGAGTATTTCCAATGAAAACGTGATGTTTTTTATTTCAAACGTATTGCAGAATCGAATGCGTGTGTTCTAAGAAGGAGAAATTGAAAAAATTGAATTTCGTCGATTGCAACGCCATCTATCATGAACCGAACAAAATATTTTATTCAAATCATACGTACTTTTAGTCGTAGAATCCGTATCTGCAATAAAAAATATGGCTTCCTATCTTAGTTTAAAAGTTACCCCCGCCCCACCTACAAAGCGGGGGTGGGGGGACTTTTTTTTTGCACTAATGTATTTCCCCCGCGGTATGATTAAATTTTGATTATGGACATTTTTTCCGTAGAGCGGCTATTTTTCGAGATATTTGATCGTCTCAGTTTAAAAAAAACACCCGGTATATCGTGTTGTAACCACAAACATTTAAGACATATTATGTACTATATGCTGTTCCACGTTTCGTTTAATCATCTGGGGCTGGGCCACATGGATTTCGAAATATCTTTAAAAATCAGAAATTAATTCGATCATTCGCATGATAATGTCATTATTAACCAACACAATAAAATTGTAACGTGCGTTACAAAACCCACCTTAATATACACCTTCCCAAAACCACTTTAGATCAAATTATGGATAAATTACATTAATAAACTTCTTATAAACAATTAGATTTATTACATGTATCACCGCGCTCTGCACCATTATTTATGATATTGCGCTTACGTCATATGTACTTATGTTGGATAGGTTCGTACACCTTGCGCATATAATAACAAAATTTATGTGTATGCTGGATGTTGTGAACAATTCAATTGTTCTTTTCACAATAAAACTATATACAAAAAAACAAACTAAAACTATCATAGTGTAGTCGCGTTTTTCTTTAACTTATTTAGTTTCGTTTGTTTGTTGTTTTTTTTTTTTGGTTTTTATTTTAGTTTTCTATGGTGACATGATTGCATGAAAAATCTCTATGTGTGCTGTGATTTTAGTAGTTTTTGAAAAAAAAATAATATTTTAGTTTTTCAGTTGTGATTGTTCAAAGTAGTTTTCAGTATAGTTTGGAATTATTTTCGTGCGAAAATTTTATTATTATAGTTGTTGTGTGTGTGTGTGTGTGCAAATAATTTTGAGTAACATATAAAAAAATTGGATTAAGTGATTTTAGTTGATTTTGGAACTTTGTGCAGTGATTACTCTGTGTATAATATATAGTGAATCAAACTATAATAATAAAATAATAAAACTATCAATTTTAAATGATTTTCCAAAATGAACACAAAGAGGATTACGTTTAAGGTAAATAATCAATTATTTTGTGGTAGATAAGTGGAAATTGTGCGCTAAATTGAGATGAAAGCTTGACTGATCGGTAAATAAATATTAGAAAATTGAATTTTCTTTTTAATTTGTAATTATTTTTTTACTATACGAGTATTAAAAATTTGTAACAAATCTCTAATGTATACATAATATAAAAGATTTGATTATACCACCGCATACAAATGATGAACCTGACTTTGTGTACCAGTCGGTGCTTTCATTTTATGTGCACATGTATATACATATGTATGAAAATTTATTTATATATCATAAAACTACTTTCTTTTGGATGCATATATTTTAAACATCCACCAATGAAAAAACTTTAGATGGCGTTCATTATGCAATGCGCGCGCCACTTGGTAGAATCTATGTTGTTCCATCATTGATTTGATTTGACCCTACCATCTATTCATACATATGTATATATACAGTTACACTTCGAAGGTATATATCGTCGAAATACATTAACATTTTATGTTGATTTTATGTAAAATATAAAATATTTTATGATAAAGACACAACATCAATAAAAGTAGTTAAATACGATGAATATTTTAATATCTAGGTAATTAAGAATTATTAATTTTTATCTAAATGTGGATTTAAAATTAAATTAATTTTATTTCGATCTGTGTCAGATTATATCTCAGAATGTACATATAGAAAATGCATATTTGGTAGCCCTAATTTATACTGATTCATATTTTTGTGTTTTTGATTAGCTGCCATTAACATAGATACATACATGTGGTGTTCTCTTATTAAATCAACAAGTCAACATAAATAAAATAATAAAATGTTCTATGCAATAAAAAATAGTTTTTCCGCTTGAAAGTGAAAGTTTATATTATCAACATAGTAGCGGTATTTTATATTCTGTAGCATGTTTATGTTTAATTGTCTTTAGTGTTTTTATTTTACAAAAGATTTTATGCTTAGATAGCAAAATAAAAATTATTAACATTTATATTCATGGTGGAATATACGTAAAATTGCATTAGATCATGCGGTGCATCGTATATATATATATATATATATATATATATATATATATATATATATATATATATATATATATATATATATATATATATATATATATATATATATATATATATATATATATATATATATATATTATATATATATATATATATATATATATATATATATATATTATATATATATATATATATATATATATATATATATACATATATATATACGCGATTATTAAATTTGTAATTATTTTTTTAATAGCAAGACCGTAAATAGTTGGATGAAATCAATTAAATTAAATCCATGTATAAAAGATTCTGATAATATAGACGATTGTGTAACTTTATTTTAGGTTAATGCCACGAAAATATTTACTTGGAAATATTAAACTTATGGCCTTTAACCACTTGTTAGCTCTTCTGTACAATTTAACCTTTAACGTAAACCATTTGTCGTAAAACAATTTATCGC
The DNA here is from genome assembly GCA_951394425.1 of Tipula unca. Taxonomy (NCBI): domain Eukaryota; kingdom Metazoa; phylum Arthropoda; class Insecta; order Diptera; family Tipulidae; genus Tipula; species Tipula unca. Next base: position 200,408,093 of record OX596381.1, read on the forward strand.
AGACGCAATTGTATGACAGTTTATCGTATATACGCTATTTACGGTATCCAGTTCATTGCATATGGTTCATGGTCTGCAGCCATTGTATAGGCCATATGGAATCGCAATATGAACCCAAAAGTCAAAATTATTTTAGGACAAAGAAACCGAATTCATCATTTGATCCGAGACGCTAATTTATACTTTTCAATCCAAAACACGGAAAAAAAAAACTAAACTGTTATACAACAAATTGTTTCTACGATAAATTGTTATACGAGAAACTATCAAAAAAATGTTACTTGCATGTGCTCTGGCATACACATATATTATGTTAGATTGATGATGTAGTCTGGCGTATAACAGATCGATTGCAAATCTATATACAGGTGTTACAATTTCAATTTTTTTATTAGGCTTTATAAGATCGCGTAAGATATGCCAATTACCCATTTTGGGTATAATGGTATGATGATACTATCGTGATAGTATCATCATGGCCGATTCATGGAATAACAATTATTTATTGAATAATGGATTCGTTTTCTTTCAAATTTATTAAATTATCCAGCGTAGGTTATGTATCTATAATACTCGCTATATATACAAAAAATTTAGTAGAAAATGTATAGAGTCTCACCATTTGAGTGACACTAAAAATTTTTGTTTACTTTCTGGTTATTATTTTAACATTGGCTTTTAAGGTGTTAAATACGTACATATAGATATGTAACTGAAAAATCAAAATACTAAAATTCAAATACTTAATTGTGGAACGAAATAATTTTAGCTCAGAAAGTTGAAACATGCAAAGCAAATTGAACTGTCAAATCACAAACATACGATAAACTATCCAAGTTATAAACCAAAACATGTATAGATATACATTTCATACACAGCGCACGTACTGTCTACAAGTGATATTATTCTATACATTTGAGATAAGTATAAGGTCTCTTTTTGTAAAACATTTGTCGTAAAACGATTTACCACTTATAAACAAGTTATCATAGACGCAATTTGTCGTATGGACCATTTATCGTATATATAATAGTTAGGTATAGTGTTGAAATGTTAGAAATGCGATCCTAAATTGATACAGTTCTGGATCCTTCTGGATTATTGCTAAATAGAATAGGACTAGGCTGTGGTTGAATAAAAGTTCATTTTTACCCGAATGTTGGCTGTTACTTTAATTTGCAGTAAATTCTCGTTTACTCTACATACATATAATAAAATTGAAATGGCATCATTTGATCCGAGACGCTAATTTATACGTTTCAATCCATAAGACACAGAAAATAAACCTAAACTGTTATACAACAAATTGTGTCTACGATAAATTATTTTATAATAAATTGTTATACGAAAAACTGTCAAAAAAAAAGTTGCTTTCATGTGCTCTGGCATACATATATTATATTAGATTGATGATGTAGTCTTTGGCGCATAACAAAGATCGATTGCAAATCTGCACAGTCTTAATTTTTTTATTAGACTTTATAAGCCCGCGTAAGATTTGCCAATCGCCCATTTTGGGTATACACCTAATCCTTTTTTTACACGGTAGCTACGTTCTAGACTTGGTCGTGCAAAACTGGTTTCTCAAATCTCAAAATAATAGTAAACAAATTCAGTCTCTTAAGTTGAATAAATTAGGCTTTAGTTTAAATGAAAAAATATCGTATCCAGGAACATTGTATAAACTTATAATGACTGGATGTTTCATTCAGTTTCGCTTTCCGACATCAATCGCATCTTTTTCTGTTTTGCGTTGTTTGTTCAAAGTCCCTCTCGTTTGATGAAATGCACAGTTGGTTCTTTATTTTTAGCAATTTTAACCATAAATTCTGAAATATATCGTTGAGGATATATCTTGAAAAGCTCTTTGAATAATTCCTTGTATTGGGCCATTTACAATATTTCAGATCTGCTTGGCGTTTTCTTCCACGTTCATCAACAGGGTCATTTGTTAAAAAAATGAGTTTCCAATTTGCTTGAAATTTGGATACCTTCTAGAATTAAACTAGATGCAAATGCTGGTGGATGCTCCTCATCGCTGTATTATAGATGGCAGAAATACGATTTTCTTATCGTCCGACCTCAAAATCAAAAACAATTGTGGAACCAATCAGTAAAAATGGCCGAAGTAACCAAGGCTTTTTAAAGTATTTAATTTAATACCCTTCATTGCTCATGGTCAAAACGATTTATTTATCAGCAACGGTTTTAATATCTTGTCGCCTGACGCATTCCTACAAAGCAAAAATGTCGCTGTAGGTCCTTTTCTCGGATTTAGCGATGTACCTTCTACTTGGCATCTTTTTCCAAAACAAACCAGTTTCAACGGCGTTAAATACTTGATCTGTATTATATCCGACCTCTTCAATAATTTTTGCCAGCTCCGCAGAGTATTCTCTACTAGCTTCCGTATTACCAGAGGTAATTTAACCTTTAATTTTAACGTTGTGCAATGCATGCCTTGCTAAATAATAATGCAACCAGCCGTTGCTTTCAGCAAATTTAGGTTTCTTTTCATTAGCGGATTGTGGCGACGTTCCGGGTTTAAACCTTTTGATTTGTTCATACATTCGCAACGCTTTCAGTTTGATGGTGTTACCATCCACCTGAATTTGTTTTTTAGTATTATCCTCAATCCAAGTTATTCATGATCTCTCCATTTATTCCAATACTGTATCTTTTGAATTTAGTTTAGAACTTGAAATGATCGATTGTCGAATGAAACTTTTGTTTTGTTTTCGTTTTGATTCTAGCCTCAGTGAAATTAAAGCTTTTTCCAACCGATGATGAACCCTCGCCTTTCACAAGACGGTCTAATATTTGTATATTGGTGCCCAACAAAATTGCTTTACATTGCATTTTATTAATTTTCAGCTGATCAGTCGTTTCACTTAACGGTGGTTGCTAGAAAACTTTATTTTTACTTACTTTGTTTCAAGTAGATTGCAGATTATGTAATTTAAATCAAAGTGCACCTTACCACCGTGGTACAAAATATGTTTGAGTATTAGAGAATAGTAAATGTCAATAAATAATCGAACGTTCAATAAACCAATTATTCCGAAACGAATATTGTCATTCTCAGGCATGTCAATAACTTCAGTAACTAAATATTTCAAGTGCCGCGTTGAAGTCGAGCTACAAAATTTAGCTCATAGTGAAATGTAACAACGTCTAACAATCGCGAGGAAAAACGAGGCTGCTCTTGCTCGGAGAGCAGCTAAGCGGATTACAGGAGAAGCGTGAATGGTATGGTAGGTCGAGGTTCTGAAAGTACAACAACTCAACAATGAGCGCCGTTAGCGAAAATTATACCGGTATAGCTCTCCTTTGCACAGCATTCAAGTTATACTGTCCTTCATTATATTGGATATAGAATCACCCTTCTAGCGTTGGTCACGATCAAATAGGATTTCGCCCGTTCAGTCACAGATCAAGCCTTTGCGCTGTGGAATATTTATTCTATCTATCTATTACGAGACATCTATCACCGTACATCAGGTGTTCCCGGATTTCCGGTAGGCCTATTACTCGATCAATCGAGAGAGTTTGTGGTCTGCTCTGGAATATCTAGGTATGCCAACAAAATTGGTACGACTGTGTAGAATGACATTGACATAGTCTCAATGCTATGTTAAAGTTGAGAACAGGCTATCAAGAAATTTTGCAGTTAACTCGGGTGTGCGGCAGGGAGAAGCCCTGTCCCCGATACTCTTTAGTCTCATGTTGGAGTACATCTTTCATGAAACTGAAACACCTCAGTGCAACATCGTATATCGCCATTCCAATCAGATTCGTGTATATGCAGACGACATATGCGTTGGACTGAATATAGTAACGGAGTGAAGGAAATACTTGATCCGCTTGTAGAATTTTTAGCTTCTGTTAGACTCCAGATCAGTGAGTCCAATATAAAATACATGATCTCTGGTCATAGGGACAATGGCACAACAGATTTTAGTAGTGGCCACTACACATTTGAGGGAGTGAGGTTCAAATATTTGGGCTTTCTTATCACTCACGATAACAATGTGGGTGGAGGATATTAAAACGCTGCTATAGCGGCTGTGGTAGTCGTGCTTTGTATCCTCTAAGGTCACTGCTAAAATCTATCAAGTAACGTAAAGCTGAAGTTGGGCGCTGACGGATGAGTATGAGAGATGGCTCTAAAACGTGAAGTAGATGGTACATACCTAGCTCTGTACAATATCTAGATTAGAAATCTGATGAAGATTCCCGATCTAGTACATGAAGTAAGAGCTCAGCGAGTTCGCTGGCTCGCTCACGTTCTCCTGATCCAGAACGATTTGTGCATCGATTTCTGAAAGAAGAGCCACCATATGGTAGACGCTGAGGTCGCTGACGTCGATGGTTCCATGGTGTAGAGACCGACTAGGCTTCGTCAGATTGCCTAAGACATATGAAGACCATGCTAAGGATCGAAACCGTTTGAGCCAAATTGTTGTTATAGTAAGCGGCAGTAATGGCCTTTAAAAACTGTTTTACAAAATTGCCTAAAATCTCGATAAACCAAAATTCCAACAACATCTCAAACTGGTTATTTTAATCTTTAGCTTAGAGGAATTTAAACTCGATAGAACTTAGGGTTTAAGAGCTGATAGGGTTGTAAGGATATCTTAAATAAAATAGAACATTTTGATTGTAGGCTATTTTGAAAATAGGGGGTGAATTGGATGATGGGTTCTCTAGAATTTTTTTCAGAATACTAAACTAACAATTAAATTATTAATCAAATCCTTGACTCCCAATATGTTTAGTGCTCAGGTTGTAAGTTTCTTTGAGAGTTCAATATTGTTGGTTTCCTCGCGCGTCATCTTCTCATGCTGTTTCCAAACAGTGATTTGCTGTGTAACCTGAGTCCGATTCCGATGCATCGTCTACAATCTGCATTCATATAACATTCACTGCAAATTTGGTATTCGATTTCAGCGATTTCAACATAAATTTTAGGATAGCGTCCGCAATGAGCAAGTTTGCATCACGTCTTTCCGGCGGGCGATTCAATTGCTAATTTCACGGGTTTCAAAGCATTGTGCAAATCACATACAACAAAAGATCAATTAATCAATTAATATACAAAATGGTTCTAAAACCGTTCTAGCATTGCGTTCATACTATTCCACCTGGGTTTTTCAAATTGAATATTCTCCAAGAGCAAATTCAACTCTTTCACCTGTTTCTGGTTTACTTGATGTTGCAAAATAGTGTTTCTCACTGGTCAAAATCTAAAAGACATTTCAATTGCAGCAAACAAGTTGGTTTGATGTGGTTCTTCAACAATAAGATCATTCGGATTCGTTTAATCGTCACCGGTTTCAGGGCAATCTTCATTTAGACTTTCCTATTCGTATACTCTGGTTCTGGTTCTCCAGTTGTATTACTACGTTTCTTGTAAATGACATCTATAATTGGCTGATGAATGCCATGATTACGTAGTAATATTATTTATTATTATATTATTTATCTCTGAACATAATCCGATTCAATATCACTATATATTTACTTTATGCAACGATTCGAACGCGTCAATATAAGAATTCTGCACAATCTCATCCATCATTGAATCAATCAATTAAAAGTATACAAAAATTCCGCATAATTCGAGAGTTCGAACAATTAGTTAGAACATCATTAATTGTTGCCATAATTCAGATGACATCAATAAATTAAATGTCATATCTATATGTACCATAACAACCGTTTCATTTAAACATAATTAATTACCTAACTGCGAACAGTAAAAATTCTGTAACGACTGTTATAAATTAATCAATCAACATTATACACGATTATCAGTAATTACAAATCCAAATTCAACTATTACAACAACAACAAAAACACGTTTCTTATTTTATGAAATGCATAGTTCAAAAAATAATTTGAATTCAACATAAAACGATAATTGACATCGTCTTATCAATCCGAGCTAAACATGGTTATAATAAAAAATCTGGGGCATATACGCGCATATGTGATATTATGTCCTAGTGGTCTTCATATTATACAAACTATATAACAAATACATATTCTAGTTTTGATTTCATTTCAAGTTCGTAATAATATGCGATGATGTTCAATAACCAGTTTTGTGTGCATGACTTTGAATCATCATCATCATAATATATAGTCGATCAACTTCTTATCTCATTCGTATGTGTGTGTATATAGAGAAATTCTTTGCATCTATGCATAGGTCAGGTGATTTTCAGGCCTATAAATATACACATACGTGACCAAATCTGATCAAAATCAGACCACTTTCGATAAAATTCGTATAAATTTTGTTGTTGTTCATGTTTCTTCAGATTGGTAATTATATTACTTTCGAGTCATGTTTACGAGTTTTTTTTTTATTTTTCTCATCTAAACATAAAGTGAAATGATAACAGAAATTTGATTATACCTTATAGGATTTGTATATACATATGTCTATACGTATAATTGATTATAAGATTTATATATGCTGCGCACAGTATGTTATAGTTTCTATACATCTGTATGACATAAAATATTTGACCGTGATGCATGAAATTATTAGGTTTAGGTTCCAATTAAACGGTTTAATTTTTTGTTTGCGTTTATAATTTGGCGGATAGACTGCGTATCTAATATACAAAAACTAAACTAAATGACGTCAATATTAAATAGTATAGAGTATAGTAGAGTTACAATGCCAGTTGGTGTGTATTGAATTGTTGCACAAAGCATTGATCAAATTTCCTTCATGCTTCAGATAATTTTGAAGATTAGTAGTTGGTATAGGCAAAATTTCTATTCATAATTATTTTTATATATATACAGGTATCCTTCGTATAGCGCAAACTTGTACATCTCATAAAATTGGTATTCTTTAATTTTTACGATTATTTCCAAAATGTTGATTTGTTTTGATTGGTTTTGGCTTTGTACCAATGGCTTTATTCTACAATTTTTCTTTATACGAAACTAACAAGAAGTGTGCAAAGCTTACAATCTAAATAATGTGCTATCTTAGTTCTTAACCTATGTTAAATACTTAGATCTAGTGAATCTACTCTGCAAAGCCGTCTATATTCCGATTGCCTTAATAGTTGCCTTGCTAGTTCATTGAGGTGAGTATCCTGTTTCGAAAGGTACTGTTTGACCGTTTTAATCCCAAGGTCTCTATGGATACTGCAATTTCGGATATACCACGAAGCATTTGTAATATACAGCGAAGTACTTTTGATTGCGTTCATTGTAAAAGATCTATATTTGATGCGCTTGTACAGCCCCATAGCTGAATTCCATATGTCCATATAGGAATTAGGATCATTTTGGATAGTAGAATCCGGTATTCTAGGGAAAGTTTTGATTTTCTTCTTATCAGCCAGTACATTTTTGAATTTATCAGGTAATTCTCTGATTATTTTTCCGGTAATAAGATCATGTTCTGGAGCTTTCTTTGGGCTTACACAATTTTTAATGGTATTTTTTCCACTAAATTTTAAAGGAATTGGTTTCGAAGGGTCCTCTGTAAACTTGGTAGTTCGGTCTTGTTAGTTTTTTCGTTTGGTGTGAATACTTTTTTCAATTGGTTAGAGAAAGCAGTAGCCTTTTCTAGATGTTGGTATTTCCAATATATATTTTTTAAATAATTGACGGCCGCATCAATATCTTCCGGAGTGTAAAGTTGGATATCCAATTGGCAATTTTGTTCGAATATATTTCTATTAGAGCCCATTTAGTTAATTTATTTGTTAGAAGTTTAGGTTGTTCTGTTTTTAAGGCTCTGGTACTCAGAGTTACTAGACAAGAAAGGTTTGAACCTCAGCTTTGTGCTGAGAAACACCGTTAGCATTCCATCCAGGAGCGTCATTTTTGGTTTTTGACGATAATTTGCATTAGTGTGTTCATATTTTGACTCATCATTCTCGTTTGTCTTTCCATCATCATCATGAAACTTTGGATCGTTTCGGTCAGTTTGTTTACGGTTGCGTCAATATTTAAATCTTCTTCGTTGAAACGAACTTTGGTTTTTGGGGCGGTTCCTGTTACGATGTTGGCATAGAAGAACTCCTGGTTGTTCAAAACTGCTTGTAATATTCTCCAGGCCATTTTGTGTGGTTGAGTGTGCATTCACTTGTTGAGCAATTGTACTTCTTGAAGTCATATTTCTCTGATTGTAACATGACTTAATTATTCGTTGCTCAGATCGTAACTTTAGATTGGTCTTACGCTTCAAATCCAGATATACTTGGTAACCTCTGTAGTTTGCTATGTAATTTTCACCACAATTAATACAGCGTTTTACTGATGCATCATTTTTGGCTTATTCCATCATGAAGTTCGCCACAAGTAGTAACACAAACTTCACACAACGTGCAATAATCTTTTGTGTGCCCGTATTCTTAGCACTTGTTGCATTGTACTGGTCTAAATATCTATAATCTGACTCTAATTCTATGCGAAATATCGGTTGAGGAACCTTCTCCCGATTTAAAATGTATAGCAATAGATTTGGCATCGAAGCCTTGCACGGCGAAAGCCTCATGAATATCGGTCATCTCTACACTGCTCTTCATTCCTTTTACAAGCAACAGTCAACCCAATTTGACTTTTCAGCTGGTAAGTGTAATATCGCTTTCCGGTTTGATTTTTGGTTTCTTTGATATCGCATCTTTTAAGCGGGGCAATATACAATTTTGAGTCGATTGTATTAACGAGTTCATTATTTGACGCCTCGTTATTCACGTTCGTTGTACTGAGTTCATTTGCTGTTGAAGCATTTATTTTTTTAACTTGTATTTTTGTTTATATTAAAAGGTGGTATCTCTAAATTTGCTAAATTTGATGTCGAACCACTTTTTTCATTTTGCGTAATTATATTTTTTCGGGGGCTCTGTTCAACTTTACCCATTGCGGATGTATTCACTGCATTATTCTGATTCAGTGCTGGTGTTGACTGTGTTATTATATTCCGCGCACATTGATTTTATGTCCAAATTGCACGACGATAAAAATCAAACTTGTCATAGTTAATAGGTTTAAAATTCTAACTCACAAAATTTTGAGTTTTTAAATTCCTAGAAAATTCATATTTTCATAATTGCTAAACTTAAGATTTGTCTTTTGATCGTACTTCAAATTGTTTGAGTAATCCATTTTTTAAATTTCAAAATAAAATTCTGAATCCTAGAAATTTTTGAGTGTAAACACTTTTAAACCTTACAAATCGTACTTACTCTCTGCGACCTCAGATAATTGATAGATTAAAAAATAATTCAAAATATAAAATTTCGTTACAAATTTTGTCTCAAAATTTTGAGTCACAAAATTAATGTCCATAATATGCTACAGAGTACAATAGTATACTGAAAGCCTTTAGACCGTGTATCAATTGGTTAAAAAAATAGTTTAAAACTAAATTGTTGACAGAAAACTCAAATTTATTTTTGTCAACTCACCATAAAGTGAACAAATAAATCGAAAAAATTGATTTTCCTGTCAAAATTTTAATTTTTAACAAATTATTTTAACTAATTGACACAAGTCCTTAGAACATCTAGACACTAAATAAGTAGGCTCTTAACGTGCTTATTGGCAAAGCTTACAAATCAATTTACTCACCAAGAAGGTTGTTGAATGAAGAATTAACATTAAATCCTCAGTTGGCTTAGCTAAATAAACGATTTAGGCCGTGTGTCAATTGGTTAAAAAAATAGTTTAAAACTAAATTGTTGACAGAAAACTCAAATTTATTTTTGTCAACTCACCATAAAGTGAACAAATAAATCGAAAAAATTGATTTTCCTGTCAAAATTTTAATTTTTAACAAATTATTTTAACTAATTGACACAAGTCCTTAGTACAACTAGACACTAAATAAGTAGGCTCTTAACGTGCTTATTGGCAACGCTTACAAATCAATTTACTCACCAAGAAGGTTGTTGAATGAAGAATTAACATTAAATCCTCAGTTGGCTTAGCTAAACAAAGGATTTAGGCCGTGAGCCAAATGGTTAAAAAATAGTTTAAAACTAAATTGTTGACAGAAAACTCAAATTTATTTTTGTCAACTCACCATAAAGTGAACAAATAAATCGAAAAAATTGATTTTCCTGTCAAAATTTTAATTTTTAACAAATTATTTTAACTAATTGACACAAGTCCTTAGAACATCTAGACACTAAATAAGTAGGCTCTTAACGTCCTTATTGGCAAAGCTTACAAATCAATTTACTCACCAAGAAGGTTGTTGAACGAAGAATTAACATTAAATCCTCAGTTGGCTTAGCGAAATAAAGGATTTAGGCCGTGTGCCAATTGGTTAAAAAAATAGTTTAAAACTAAATTGTTGACAGAAAACCCAAATTTATTTTTGTCAACTCACCATAAAGTGAACAAATAAATCGAAAAAATTGATTTTAATGTCAAAATTTTAATTTTTAACAAATTATTTTAACTAATTGACACAAGTTCTTAGTACATCTAGACACTAAATAAGTTGGCTCTTAACGTTCTTATTGGCAAAGCTTACAAATCAATTTACTCACCAAGAAGGTTGTTTAACGAAGAATTAACATTAAATCCTCAGTTGGCTTAGCTAAATAAAGGATTTAGACCGTGTGTCAATTGGTTAAAAAAATAGTTTAAAACTAAATTATTGACAGAAAACTCAAATTTATTTTTGTCAACTCACCATAAAGTGAACAAATAAATCGAAAAAATTGATTTTCCTGTCAAAATTTTAATTTTTAACAAATTATTTTAACTAATTGACACAAGTCCTTAGAACATCTAGACACTAAATAAGTAGGCTCTTAACGTGCTTATTGGCAAAGCTTACAAATCAATTTACTCACCAAGAAGGTTGTTGAATGAAGAATTAACATTAAATCCTCAGTTGGCTTAGCTAAATAAACGATTTAGGCCGTGTGTCAATTGGTTAAAAAAATAGTTTAAAACTAAATTGTTGACAGAAAACTCAAATTTATTTTTGTCAACTCACCATAAAGTGAACAAATAAATCGAAAAAATTGATTTTCCTGTCAAAATTTTAATTTTTAACAAATTATTTTAACTAATTGACACAAGTCCTTAGTACAACTAGACACTAAATAAGTAGGCTCTTAACGTGCTTATTGGCAACGCTTACAAATCAATTTACTCACCAAGAAGGTTGTTGAATGAAGAATTAACATTAAATCCTCAGTTGGCTTAGCTAAACAAAGGATTTAGGCCGTGAGCCAAATGGTTAAAAAATAGTTTAAAACTAAATTGTTGACAGAAAACTCAAATTTATTTTTGTCAACTCACCATAAAGTGAACAAAGATATCGAAAAATTTGATTTTCCTGTCAAAATTTTAATTTTTAACAATTTTTTTAACTAATTCACACATGGCCATTGTTGAAGATTTAAAATAAAGCTTGAATGCAATGGAAAAATTACGCTTTTCGGTAAAATTAGAGCAAGTAGTGAGATGAGTAAAAAAATACTGTTACTGTACAAATGTTTCACTGCCATAAAAAATTGTAAATCTATTATAGTAAACACAAACACATGTACAAACATTTGTGTACGAATGTAATGAATGCTGCACACCAATATCAGAAATCAGTAATATGTATTTTTGTCTTACTCTAACCACGACAATGTTGGTTGCTGTATGGGCTTGTACTAACCACGATCACGGAGCAGCGAGCGTTCCAGTTTGTTGTTGCAGTACGTTCTGGAGAGGATCTCCTACAAGATTATCTCTGGGTCCGTAGACCACTTTTATTCCTCGTTTTGCGCGACGTTACAATGTCGTCCATGCTTAGAATAAAACAACTTAGACCAACTTGCAACATAGTAAGTCTGCTTCATGAATTAACAAGTTGCTTATTGTAATGCATATAGTTATTTGTCTAATTCATGAACCGTACCTTCTTGACAGTGCTGTCTCTGGATTGAATTTAATGAATTACATTAAGACTTTTTCTTCATCTCCTCCCTCTGAGGAATTCAGCAATCTTGTGACATAGTGTAAGAATAAGCATATCCATGCTCATCACCCGATCTGGGGTATAGTACGAAGATTAACCACAGGGGTTTTCTCTGTTGAACTATATGTATAAAAGCTCATCGAGCTTGAAATTCCCAATACTAGATGCGAGCCAATATACTTTTGTTAACTCTGTCCGGCATGAGGTGATTGACATCAGTTTATCCTCCATGTCCATCATTGACTAAATTTTAGACTGGAGGAGTGATGGATGATAAATGACCGCCTTTTAAAACCAAACGGTAATATGAAATTAACCGATTGGGAACTTTTCTCATTGAATGCGTCATCATCGTCACTTGCAATGATAATTTCGATTGCCTTCGAAAACTCGTTGCCTGTTATCTCGGAATAAACTTTTCTGGAATTCTGACCTTAAAAAATTAAGGTAATCTGCTATTAACCTCAAGAAGAGAACAAAAAAGTCTAAGCGACAGATTGATTGGAATAATTTCTTGATAACATATCGCGGTTACATTTCTTTGAGGTAATTAACAGTCTATCTGTTGTCGCTGCACTCAATATGGCGTTGGCTAAGAATAGTATGTGCTTTCTGTTTATTTTCCTGGTTGCAATATCGAGATGTTGCTGCTGAACTCACTAGGACTTATGTTGCAAATCCCCATTGGAATTTGGCGCATAAGCCATTCAATTGTGATATTTGCGCTGGGGCCTCTTTTCCTTTGTATCTCATAAAGTTGGTGGGTGGACCTGATGTTATTTTCCCTGCTAAATTATAGCATGGCTTTCCTCACGTCCATTTGCTTTAAAATTTTAGAGCAGGAGAAGAGTTGTTTTTCCCCTAAAGCTGCCAAGCCCTAATATACGGACCCAAAATCATTTCGTCCTATTTGTTTGTCCTTATTTCGCTTACAGAGCTGGTAAGTCCAGTGAATCCGCCCTACATGAACTTGTACTGGGACTAGGATTGAAAAACTTCTAAATAATAATTAGTTTCTTGTGGGTATTTTCAATAGCACTTTGTTTGGTACGACCACTTCTGTCTGTACCAATTTTGGTATTGATCGCAATATTATTGCATATTGAATCTATGCTCAAGTCACGCATTGTGAAGGCGGAGCTGGATGAGGTATTAGTTTTTGTCAAGGTTGCCGATGGCTGTCCTCATAGGGAGGTGAGCTCTAACCTATGCTGTGGTTATTGGTCATTGACAAATTTACTTGTTAAGCAACATCAATCGAGCTTCATTTCACATAGAGTTACCCTGATGATATTGTTTTGATAGTTTCAGGCAAACATAAATATGTATCTTGTCCAACTTAACCTAGGAATACTGTTGACCTATCTGATCCCTCTTTTTCATCACCTTGGTATTTTCTTGGGTAGTAAACATTTCTGAAATCATCACCTGGACTCCTAGCTTCAAAAAGCGACTGTTATATTTTGGCAAATTGGAAAACTTTTGGTAAATCATGGGGTTAAGCCCCAACATGTTGTCTTTCATTTATAAATCACTGTTCCTATACTGACATTATCATACGCTCCTATTGTGTTGTGACCAATGGTTAATCTGAAAGCTTCTTTATCCAAGCTTAATGGTATACAATATCTTGCGTGTACAGCCATTACTGGGGCTATATGTTCGACTCCACTTCTTGCCCTCGGTTCTACCGTGGGAGAAAGACAAATTCTAAAAATTGATTCTTCATGTTTATCAAAAACGATATGGGCATGTTAGATTACTGCCCGAATTTCACTTGTTCAATTTATTCTCGGTGGTTTATCCTTTGCGAGATTAGTGAATTTCGCAGGATTTGTCTCAACATGTTAGATGAGTACATATGTAGTCCTCTTTCCAGATGGCTCTTGTTCTAAATGCAGGTTTTGAAATCTACTGTGATTTTTCGTATGTGTTTCAGCCGGAATTAATAGCGCTGACGCGTAAGTTTACTGAGGCTTTGAATTTCGCTGTTAAAGATAAACGTATTTTTCTTGTCAAGATATGCAAACATTTCATGAACCTTCCAATAATAAAGTTACAGTCACGTGGATTGGTTGGCCAACTATGGGATGAAAATTTTAAAGAACTACACTTTGAAAGACCTAGGGTTTCAGTGGCCTATAAGAGTTCTAGCTATCGTAAGGTTATCTAAGTATGCTTTATCTTTGGAAAGGGCCAGTTTAGAATCTTGGTAGCGATTGGACTGTCTTGAGCAGTTGTCCAGCTTTTAGTTCTGTTCGGCTTCAGGTATTATTAAGCTCCGTTGTCCTTTCTGCCTTGATCTAAACTTGTCTAGTTTGCGAAAGCGGCAGAATGCTTCGAAATCTATTATTTTCCCCTGATTTAAAAAGTGAATTTCAATCAATGAGCTTTTATATAAAGCACACATTGACCATTTGTGTTTACAAAGATATCCAATTGAATAAACGTGAAAACAAACCTCAAGCTTCATATTTTTCAATTTAGATACGAAAGTCTAATCAATTAACGACTAAATCATCATGTCAACAATTATAAATTTTACAGCCGGATAGTTTCTGAGACTGATTTATTGAAAGCTTAATTTACATAAGTACATAGTTACATATATGTATGTATATATAGTTATACGGCGTATGCCTGTATACAACAATAACGACATCGCATAAATCATATGTTTTATGATCTAGAGAGTAAATTATCTGGAATAACAATGAATCATTTTTAATTTGAATATGACTTGAATGCAATGACTGTTACAGACCCACAGCACACAAAATGAAACGAACAATCAAAAAAAAAATATTGAAACGAATAAAACTATTTTTTTTTTTTGTAAATAATGAATATAATTAGCGAGGTACAATCAAAATGCATAGTACCGTGACGTGCTGCGGAATGGTTTATAAACTAAATAAAATGAAAAAATGTTATGATTGGGCTGAGAGATTATATATGTATACAAACCATTTTCTATATAGAAATGAAAATATGGAAATTTGAAAGTTTCTTCTGACTTGTAATACGTACATTCGGTGATGATGAAAATCATTTGGAACGTGAAAATGTATAATGGATCATAAAGATAACCTTATAAGAAATCAATATTTTTTTTTATGTTTACGAATAACATAAAAAACTAAATTACTGTACCGTAGAGAGTATACAAGACATTGAATAACTGTTTTACAGTTTTGTTTATGTACTTAT
Source organism: Tipula unca (assembly GCA_951394425.1). Lineage (NCBI taxonomy): Eukaryota > Metazoa > Arthropoda > Insecta > Diptera > Tipulidae > Tipula > Tipula unca. The sequence continues at coordinate 200,423,271 of OX596381.1, forward strand.
AAATTTCAATGTTAAATTATTGGATATTATTACCAAGGTAATTTGAAAAATGATTGGTAATTATTTAAAATTATGTACCAATTGAATTTAAGTGTATGTATATGGTCTCGATAACATAAACATGCGGTTTACCGCAATCGATCTTATCTTATTGGTTTGATCAAATCTCATATCATTTCTTGTGTCGAATCAATTCATTCAAAATGGGACCATACATTTAATTTACTATAATCCTGAATTCTAGATAAATTTTTAATTTTTGAATTACTTTATGTATTCTGAAATTTCTTAACCCACAAATTATTAAAATTAAGATTTCTTCTCGATGCGTATAAGCTGGCATTTTGAATTTAAATAAGTTATTCGGAAAATCACGCTTCAATTAGCGCTGCAAGTGTCATGGAAACATTGAGTGGCATCAACTGGATGGTATTGACCTCAGTGGTTTCAGCAGGATGTGCGATATGTTATAAAGCCCTATATATCATCACCAGAAACGCGGGCATCAATTATGGCAAGCAAGATTTTGTGACTTGTCTCTATTCGACTACTTTTTGTAGGGTTTTCTGAAATTGAAGGTCTAACAACAAAATTGAATCCTGGGCTCTTATTGTAACACCTATTACTTGAAGGTATTGCTCATTATAAAATTATGTAGAAGCAATCTCGAAATATAGGTACAGTTTTGTTACTTTACAACAAAATGGCGATAACAAACAAATAATTTTTTTCTATCTGGCCAAAGTCCTATACATTAGTAAAAAACGTACATTACTTTATGTCAAGTGCGAGATCCTGTGCTTGGCCTAGCTGTCTGAGTAAAGGAATTTTTCCCAAAGCTTGGAAAAATGGTAAAGTGGTTATAATAAGGAAAGGTGGGAATAGGTGTCAAACCGATCCAAAGGCATATACATGTAGGTCGATCATGCTGTTGTTTGTCTTAGGTAAATTACTTGAAAAAACTAATTACCGGCAGGTTAATGGATATATTCCAAAAGAGTGGCAAATACAATGATAAACATTTTGGCTTCATAGAAAATAGATCGACTGAGGATGCAATGGTCAAAATGATCAGCATTGTGAAAGAATCGGACCAAAAGTACAATCTGGGAGTTTTTTTTTAGATGTATCTGGCCCGTTTGATGATTTGTGGTGACCAAATATAATGTTGGAGTTTAAGAAAAAAAACTGCCCCGCAAATATTTACAACCTCATAAACGATTATTTTTCTGAAAGAAAAGCCACTGTAACCACAAGTCACGGTACACTCCAAAAAGAGTGTCAATAAGGTGTGCCCACAAGACTCCATTCTAGGCCCACTTCTTTGGAATATTTATTGTCTTCAACAGTAGTATGAACCACGGAGTCCAAGAGGTAGCATTCTATAAAGTAATGCTATTTGATGGGAAATCTAGACTAAGTATTCAAGAAAAAGCGCAACTGACCATAGACATGATGGTATACTGGTGAAATGGTTACCAGATGGAGTTGTCCTGCGTCAAGACAGTAATAATCCAATTAAAGGGATCACTTTCTCATAAGGGGAAAATAACAGGGCATGGAAGAATGGCGTCCTATATGCACCGACTGAATCTGGCAGAATCCAGTGTATTGCTTTCTTCGCCATGGCATACTGAAAACCTTCCCTTCATTTCTTTTGTGTTCATGGTCTGGAAGCTGCGGGCATGGTTCAAACTTAAAATAACCTCAATCATTACATCTGAGCCAACGTTGTGTAGATTTTAACCAAAAAAGGAAGTTTTGTCACGGCCTAACGATTAAAATTAAAATGATTAGCTCCCAGTTCAGAATTCGTATACTGTATATATTTTGAAACACTTTCGAATTATGTTTGGATCGACTTTTTAAGCCCGTTCAACCAAGTTGGCTACTTCGCATAGTTCCAAAATTTAGTAAACGGCATTCTGCTGATGATCAGATACTGGATTGAGGGTCTGAAAATTGGTAACTTGATCTATTGAATTAATGAAAGTATGTATTATGCATTAACGGTCAAAATAACAATACATTTTGATCTTTTGTATAATTTTAAGGTTGATTCCTTTTTACTAAAATGCCGCAGTGAGCTTACTCCGTAGCCATTGCAGCTCACAAGCTATGTGATTATAAAGTTTAACATTTTTTCGATAGGAAATACTAATACTTGGGGCAGTAAAATTATTATCGGACCCGATAATATCTGTGGTGCAGCCGAACGCTGAAAAGTATTAGTGGTTTACCTATGAAGACAAACAGGCTCAACCTCTAAAAGTTATGGCAAGAGGTTTACATCACACTTGCTCAAGCAAAGATTTATAATGAAAGACTTACAAAATAAATGTCTTAAATTACTACATAGATGATGTGAATATTGTTACCTGAGACTTCGTTCATCTAGCAATTTATCTTTCGAATACAACATTTACATTTCTTATAAAATTCTCATTTGTTGGAGTGTAACCCAATGGTTAATCCTATAATTGATTAAACCTGTTTACTAATTTTAATTTGGTAAGTTCACTACGTCAAGTGGCCTCTTTCTTTGGAGTCTTCTTTCAACGACAGGGTTATCTATCATATGGGGAATATATAGGGGTTTGCATGTCCGTGGAGCTTTATTTCGTGTTTGGCGGCATGTATTATCACATCCGTAAGTCTCTGTGAAAGTTTTCATAGCATTTACGATGCTACGAAGAACCTTGTTTTGAAACGTCTGTATCATTTTGGCGTTTGCTTGCTTGATACATCTCCAGAGTTGGATACCGTATGGACCAAAAAAGTGTCTATGCCACGTCCTTCCTAACAAAACAAAAAAAAAAAAATTCTGAAGATTGTAAGCCTTTTGATATGTAAAGTTAATATGCGTGGATTTCGTCTCATTAAGCTTGATTCGCAAACGTTTTGTCCAGTTACAAACCACATTGGAATAATCTTCTAGATTTTGGTCCTTGCATCGGCGACATTACTTCCAATCGCTATCATTTCTGTGTCATCTGCCAAGGTGGCTATGATTCCTTCATTGGTGGTTGGTAAATCCCTTGTATATAGTAAATACAGGATTGGTCCTAATAGACTCCTTTGCGGGACACCGGCAGAGATTATCTTTAGTTCGGAGTATTCAGCCTCATATTTCACACGAAAATGTCTATTGGATAAATAAGATGATGGCATGGCAAAGAATTGCCACAGCAGATCTCTATGCAGCTTGTATTCCAGACTACTGTGCCAAACTTTATCCAATAATGCTTGGGCCACGTTCAAGGATACGTTAAGCATACTTTTTTATGTTCTAATGTTCTTTCAATTATGTTTGTGATTCAATGCATCTGTTCAATTGTATAATGATTTTCTCTGAAACCAAATTGATGTGGAGGAATTAGTAGTCGGTACTCAATTATTGGTTTAAGTCTCAAAAATTTTTGACACAATTGGCAGCAAAGAAATTGGCCTATATGATTTTATCGCTAGGTGGTTTGCTATAATGATTCCTTCTGTTATTTTCCATTGCTGCGAGACATATTTTAACCGAAACGTCGCATCGATTATGTGTAGTAGCTTACGTAATCCTTTAACAGATCGAGCCTTGATAATATGGCAAGTAATCAAGTTATACCCTGGGGCTTTTTTAACATTCCTATTACTTTTCACTGCTTATTTTAATTCTTTGAGACGTACTGTGCGTATGTCAAACTCATCTAGCTTGTGAATTGACATGATATTTTTGATGGCAGTTTGTCTTGGTAGCGATTGGAAAGTTTCCTGGAGATACTGCGCAAACAGATCAGCCTTCTCTTTGAGACCTCCTGCCCAGGCCTCATCTTGCTTTGTAAGAGTAGGCACTTGCATTTTAGGTCTTTGTTGTTTGTTTGTTTTTGAATTGGTTAATCTAAATGGATTTGCCCTTCGAATTACCGTTTCTCTGACTGTGATGGTAACCGGCGAGCATCCGATACTATAGACAATTGCAGTTTTCAATGTGGATGTATCTGAGATATACCACTGGCTACATAAAATTTAAATCCAACGGAAATTATTCTTTTAAAGATTGATATTTTTATTAATTACATCATTGAAAACAAATTAAAATTAAATTCCCTAATTTAAATTGTATATATTCGACGATCGTAATGCCCATAATGGTTAAAAGAATTTAACATATAACCCAATGATTTCAGAGTTTTTATTTTGAACAACACGGAACGATTTGGAAGGCCTGAATTATTCCCTTTCTGAATTGCAGAAAAAATTGTGATAGTAGTCATAGCAACCGCCGGAAGTAGTTTTTTCCGCGTTCAAAATATATTCTCATAGAAATACATATGGTAACCTGAAGTCGTATATAGATTAAATATCCATTTAATAAGTAATTCAAGCTATATCATCGTCATTGTATAATTTCGCTCAAATTCCACTGTACCAAAAACCAGTAATTTAACAACATCAACGATCTCCAAGTATTCAATTAAATTTGATCTTCGATTTTCTTATAAAAAAAAATACACATTTTGAAAAACAGATTTAAGATATGTAAAATAAAAGCAAATTTACCACAGCTACGGTGCACCTATGCAATTCAATTCATCGTATGCAACCAATATATAAATAAAAAGAAATTTGTAATCAATTTTCCATTTTTTAATTTTTTATTTAAATGATCAAGGTTAGAAATTCTAGTTTGTAGATTTTCCAGTTCAATTTTATTTAACAATCCAGCGGCTCTAAATTACCATGAAATAATTAGAAAGTGTTTTCTAATTATATTGTTTATAGAAAAAACGTATAAAATTTATTTAACATTGTAATAGGCATCATACAGCAAATTGTGGACTACTAGCATTAGTGTTTTGGCATAAATGGACCAATTTGGTTAACTATTTCAAATTTTTGTACGCGCAATTAGTTATATCTACACCACACACACACACACAAAATCTAATTTAATTATTTCGTCTATCGGAACATGAAAGTTTAAATAAACTGAACAACCAATTTTTGGTTGTCAATTAGAATTCGGTCGCGTTTTAATGTTATGTAGGTTGTCTACAATTTTACATAGTAGTACATTGAATGGAATAAATTAATTTATCAATTGGTTTCAAAAGTATAAATTTAAATACTTTTTTTTACTATAGCATAGCTAATGTACAATTAAGACTTCACCGGGGGATCGCTTTTATTAATACGTTTTATATGTTACTGCTGTACAAGATAATATATACGAACGAGTTCAATAGGCTTGAATGTGAAATATGAAGATGAGTCCATCTAAAATTTTCGAAAAAGTATATTTAAAAAAACAGTAATTTTTTGTAATTCACGTATGTGAAATTTGTCCTAAATATGTCCTAAAAAACCACAAAAACTATTTCCTCTTATGGGTTAAGTGTGCAAAGCAGAATGTCTCGATACAACGAATTTTATCATAAGGACAACCATATTTGGTACGATGATTAGATGCTTACCCCTTTCAGACATCTCGGTATATGCGTCAGTATGATGTCCGCTTCCTAGGATTTTCGCAAGAAAATTCGGAGAATTCATATAATCGACATACAACATTATACCAAACATGGTTGTCCTAAACCCGCTTATCCTCTACTTTTTACAAAATTGAAATATTTTTCAGATAGCTTAGACTTAAAGACTTGGTATATGTTTTATTATGAAGCCCATTCCCTAGGATTTACCCCAGAAAATTAGGAACAATCATGTGAGATCATACTAAAGCTTGATTGTCCTAAACCTTCAATCCCCTATTTTTTTCAAAATTGAAATATGTTTCAAATAGCTTAGTATACGTCGTTATGGTGTTCATGTATTCTTCCTACCAAATGTTGTCGTATAGATAAAATTAGTTATTTCGGGGCAATCTGCTTTGCACACTAACATATGTCTATTTAGAATTGTGAATTTTGTCCTAAAATAAATCCTAATTTTTTTTTTTAGAACAGATTTAGGACAAAATTTGCAGTGGCTAAAGCTGCGACGTTTGGATCGGGAGGTACCGGGTTCGAATCCCAACAGAGGCGGGATGCAAAAGAGATTTTTCATCTCCCGATTACGATCAGTGATTAAAATTGAAATCATCTATGACCCTCTGTTGGAAGGGTGACATGGAGCTATGCAATGCGCAGGGGGTATACTGTACTTGTGTGAATGGGATGAATGAATGTTGTGTGAATGTAAGGTAAGGCTATGGACCAAAAAAGTGTCTTTGGCATAGTTCTTTTAAAAAAAAACAAACTAGAAAACATGTTTCCGTAACTAAAGTGGAAAGATATGAAGCTGCTGGGCAAGAAACGATGGAATAACTAAAAGCTACGCGACAAAAAAATCATTAGTTTCCTTGAGCAATTGAAGCTGAAGATTGCACATGTTGTGATGTTTAAACCTCTCACCCAAGCTAATTATACGCAAAGTAATCGATTTATATTCATTGCGATGATTATACAAATGGATAAGAAAGGAATGGAAATAATACTACGCATCCACATTAAAAAAAGGTATGAGCATAATTGTTAAAAGTTAAATCAATCCAATTCCCTTGTTTGAGTATACACATGAGTTTAAGGTCAGCATATAAAGTCTACTCTCAGATTTTTCTTATTCCAACCAAAGTGTTGGTATCATTAAATATTTATCGGCAGGTGGCCAAATTCCACCGAAGGGAGATAGAATTCTCCACTTACAAATCTTAATGTGAACGTCCCACCCAGCTGGGTTGTCACGATCTTGTCTCTTAGCATCTAATCTATCAAGCCTCTGAGTGACTCCTTGACCCTCTGATATGAAAGTGCTCCAGTATTTGCTTACGGTCTAACGTTACTGATGGCCCCTCTATACCTAGGTATGATATAGAGTATTCCATAAATTCAAAAGATGTTTCAATAGGACCAATAAGAGAATGGCGGAAATATGATTACCTAGGACTATGAAGTTCTAGAATGCCTTTAAAGATAACTTCAAGCCAGGGTATAGTAAGTAAATAGTTTGTTGGAATAATGCATTCAGGTTCTACCGACTTATATCACTTAAAACTGTTTATGGCCTACACGATCTTCCTTCTAATAAAAGCTCTAGAGATTCTTCACTACTCGTTGTCTACGATGCATCTGATTGTTGGAGGTAACTCGGGGTGGTAGGATTAGACTATATTATTTTGCATAACCTTGCTACCTTCGAGGACCCTTGTATTTTACCACAGTGGAGTCTTTAAGCTCTGATTTTGGCATTTCTTAATTCATATTTGTGTGGCTTGAATTTTCTTGACATTTTTGAAAAGTCTTCTGCATTTAAATGGATGTTTTGGAGTTCTTTCGACCGTCAGTCGGTATATCTAATGGTATCCCAGTCGATGTTTCCCCAGCTTCTGAAAGCAGGTTTTCTATAGAATGATTTGTAATCAATTCATAGTGACGATAGAAATGATCAGAAAAGAAATGGTTATCGAACACTTTCCAATTCAATACTGACACTATCATAAATGAAATAAGTGTAATGTCCAGTACTGTTTGTCTGTTTTTAGTTATAAAGGTTAACTTGTACCCAATACTTGTATTACATTGAGTATTTTTTTATTAAACCGGTTAGAACCTACAAAGGTTCCGCACTCAATGGCACAATGGGTCCATCGTACAAACCTTGAGGATCTATCCAATTTCGCAGAAGCGCACTGTACAAAGACCATCCTGAGCAAGATGAGATGAACTTTGGAACGTCCATGGCCCGTATAATGAGTGCAACCAGTAGTCTGAGTTGGCTCTTTTTTAAGGATAACACATATTTAGTGAACCTCACGTTAGATGCAATGAACCGTTTCGCCTTTTGACAGCTAGGAGTAGAACGCCACTTCAGTCCCAGTTCAAATAAAGCGAACTTCTTAATAGCATCCTTACCACAATTGGTCGTTACAACTGGCTCGAGACCAAGAAATTTACTACGCGATCCAGCTTTCGCTAAAAATTAACAACCTTATTTTCCACAACGCCACAATGAGCAGGCACCCACACGATCCTAACTTTCGTATTAGATCAAAGGAGATTACTACACGGCTTTACTATCCGTGCTGATAATAAGATCCTTCCCTAAATCACTAAATTTAAACGCCTCAATTGCACTATGGGTAACTGCAATTAATTCAGCTAGAAAACCCGTGCAGTGTTTACCCGAGAATCTGAGCCCATACTTTGGACAATAGAATCCAAACCCTGCACTGAACTGACTTCTAAAATAGAGCCATCCGCAAAAAGAAACTATCGACTCGGACAACTTTCTATAGACATTCTGAGATAAATTGAGTAACTCACGAACATCACTTTCTTTCTTCGCATGTAACAATTTATAGTTGGGAGTCCTGAATCCCATTACCCGGTTACCGATGACCTAGGGTTCTGTTATCAGAACAGCATCTATTCCCTCAGCGTATTTTTTAAGTAAAGGGGCCGCTGAAACTGCCTTACAGTGGTGGAGGTTAATTTGTATGAACTTCAACATACTAAAGATGCTTATATTTTATCAAACTAATTAAATTTAGCTTGTGACAAAAAGAACACTAAAATTACAATTATATAAATTACATCCATTGGTAATTAAATATTATACATCTATTGTACATTGATTCATCTTCTTCTTAATTCTTATCTAACTAATTAGAACAAATCGTTTTATAAAAGATGGGATAATGGCATATCAACATACATTTTATAAACAATGGATATAAGTGGATGAACTTTAATTCTAAGAAAACAAAAAAATTTATTAACCGTATGCTTGATTTGGAAATGTAATTAAATTACAAACTCCGGATACATAATGTATGCATATAAGTACGTTAATACAAAAGATAACTTTCTTTCGTCATCTTGCGCGCGCGCTCGCTCATATACAACTGATTAAAACATACATATAAGATAAATAATTTTAATATTTATCATAATCTAAACAAAAGTATATATTTATGTACTTATAGTAATAATAAGAAATGTATCTTAAAATTAAGTTTACCGTTAAAAAAAGGTATTTTTTTAATGTCTTATTATTTAGATAAAACCATTTTTTTTTTTTTGTGTCTTGTAATTTTCATAAAGAAATGCATTCAACCAACGATATTCGTATTCTTAAAAATATTTTTTTTATCTATTTGTTTATTGTTAAACGTTTTAAAATGAAAGCAGTACAATAAAAAAAGCACTATGTGCAGATTTTTCCAATTCCAAAGTGATAGTTATTCTGCAATAATTTATCGATAAAAACAGACCAATAATAATTAGAGAAGAGAATGTTAACGGACGCGTCTGTATATAAACCGATTGGCAACCTTTATGTGCTTTCGATTCAATATATAATTTAGTTATCGTTTTTATTTATTTGCGGGTTATTGAGTCGTTATGACCAGAGGGATGATTTTCTTATATAGACAACCAGGTTTCGTCATTACAACAAATTATTTGTAACTTTCTTATATTCCACAATTAATCAAACATTTTCATTCGTAAGTTACAATATATATAAGACATGAAAAATACGTCAACTCACCAATCTGTTATATTTTAATTATGTGATTTTTATTTCTTCATTGTTTGGTACTTAATAAAAAAAATTTATGGAAGACGATTTTGTTTTATTAGCCGTGTTTCTTGACGTATGATCTGATCCGGATCAGATCATATCTGCTTCCCTTTCATTTGTATAGCCGCGTTTCATGAAATCAACACAAAAATTGTACTATTTTTTGTTTTTGTATAAAAATTTTGAACCAAAATGCTACTAGGATCAAAATAATAACCTAAAAACAAAAAATTATACAATTTTTGTGTTGATTTCATGAAACGCGGCTATACAAATGAAAGGGATGCAGATATGATCTGATCCGGATCAGATTATACGTCAAGAAACACGGCTATTGTTGTCGTAGTCTAAGATACAGGCTGTCAAATATTTGAAAAATTCGCGGACATGGTAATGTATTTATGGCATGGAGCAGGTGAAATCGGAATGTAATTTTTTTGAGAGTACCCAAATTTTAGGTTTTCTTGAAAATCTGATTTAAATACGATCGGGCCACTTTTGTGACACAGGGTTTTGACAATAAATGAAATTGTATTTAATATTCGTATAGATATAATTAAAAAGCTACAAAGCTACAATGGAAGTTTTCGTACAGGTCCGGGAACACAGCAAAACGTATGGAACGTTTCGACTGTGAAGCTTTGATAAATGAAGGTCAAAAGAAACGATATCAAAATCCTGTCAGCAACAACATTGAGGAAGCTAATTACCAGTGTGACTGTGTGAACTCTGTCTGGGAGGTACTGAAAACTTTGGTTGTCAGTGCTGCTCAACAGGTTGAAAGTCAGACCCAAAAATGATTGGTTTGATGACGAGTATCGTCTTCAGTTGACCAACAAAATATATAGCCATAGTGAAGTGCAACAACATCTAACAATTGCGAGGAAAAACAAGGCAACCCTTTTATTGTTTTTTATAATTGGTTGGAACCCATAAGGATTCACCACTCAATGCCGGGACGGCCCATGGTGCAAACGCAGGATTCTATCCTAATTGGCAGAGGCGCACTGTACCCCTAGCAAACTGTACAACAAAGGAATGGAGGACAACTGATCTACATTGATAGACATACAGCTGAAAATCTGAAACCGAATAATATTGAAAGCTGAACAATAGCACACAAAGAGCAGGCAGTCATCATATTCCTGAAAACAATCCTCACAAATAACATCCTGAGATAAACCCATTCGATGGAGATGACCCTTAAATCGACCATGACCCGTAAGAATCGCAACCAAAATTCTTAGCTGGTCCTTTTTCAAAGATAGAGTAAATTTAGTTGATTTCAAATTAGGCTCGCTAATGAAGTTCTTCGCTAGATCATTCAAAGCGTAGTTCTTCATAACTTTAAAATATAAGGGAGCCGCGGGTCCCTTACTGTTACCGGTAATAATGTTTTTGTTTTTAACAGCGAAATTCAAATAACACTATACAGACGTCAGCGCTCTTAGTTCCGCTTGGAAAACAGTGCAAAGCCGAACCAAGACTGCCAAAAGATCTCTGATTAGACCAAGGACAGTAGTTTCCAAATTCAGCACTGAGGCTAGAGCGAAAGCGATCTGATAAAAAGACTATGGGCTTATTTAATTTTTGGAGAAAATCCTCTGAAAACTACAAATCCCTTGATAGATAAACCACCGTGAATAAGTTGGAGAAGTTGTATTCAGGTAGTGATCTATCATTAACCATATCGATTTCTGGTAGAAATGAATTGTAATTTTTAAAAATTTCTCTATGTCCCACGATAGAACCGAGAAAATTCCAGGCCCCAATGCACCTCAAGCAAAACGCTGCGGAACAAGCAATGCCAAGAATTAAGGTGGGTAACTGAGGCAAGAAAAGAATTGACTCCATAGCAAGAAGTAACATAGCAGTAACTGCCTTACAATTTGTTAATATCGGTAAGACAAGCGATTTATAAATGAAAAACAACATCATGGGTGTTAGACCCCAGGATTTTTTAAAAGCCCTTCTACATTGCCAAAATATGGCAGTTGCTTTTTGTAGTTTGGAACCAAGATGAAATTTCCAGGAAAGTTTGCTATCTATAAGATAACACCAATGCGCTTGACTTGGTTATATCTGGTAATCGGTCTCCATTTGACAATGATGTGATTAATAAATGAGGATTCAAAGGTCCAGCTATATCGAAGAAAGTAAATACCTACAAGAAACTCCTTAATATTGACTTACCAACTCTGTAAGCATGTTGCATGTTACTGAGTGCTTGTCTCTAACAAATCTGCCGACGATTCTTTCTAGGGCCTTAAGAAAAGATGAAGACAGACTAATAGGTCGAAAAGACTTGGGATCCGTATAATTGGATTTGAAAGCCTTCGGAATAGAAACGACCCTACTCCTGCTCCAGGATTTTAGAACAGCGCAGAAAGCAATACACACCCGGAAAAGGTATATCAAAAGGTCCTGAACGATAGGAAAGCTGTGCTGTAATTCAGCCGGGAAAATACCATCAGGCCCACCAGCCTTATAAGTTGCAAACGAAAACAGACTCCAACGCAGAACATAGAGATTGATCTTATAAGCCTAGTCCCAATCAGGAGCCTCAGAAGGAACCTTAGTGAATTCGGTAATAACATCATATTAATGAAATAAACAGATAGAAGCAGCTCACCAACTTCTCTATGACAGTAGGTAAGCTGACCGTCAGGTCGACGAAGAGTATCAGATCTACAACACCATTCTTAGCCAAGGGTTTATTTATTCTTGCCATCGCCCCGACAGGCTATTAATTTCCTCGCAGAAGTTTAACCACGAAGCTCTTTGAGCGGATGTAGGGCAGGGGGATTCTTTGTTTCCGATACTTTTCAATCTCATGTTGGAGTACATCTTTCGTAAAATTCAAAGACCTCAGCACAACATCTTATATCGACAGTACAATCAGGTGCTTACATATATGCAGATGATATATATGCATGATTGAACTGAATAGCAACGGAGTGAAGGAAATACTTGATCCGCTTATAGAGTTTTCAGCTTCTGTTGGACAATGAGTTTAAAACAAAATATATGATCTCTGGCTATAGGGACAATAGCACACCAGATTTTAGTACTGGCCACAACACGTTTGAGGGCGTGAGGAGGTTCAAATATGTGGGCTGTCTTATCACCCACGATACCAGTGTGGGTGAGGATATTAAAGTGCGCCTGGCAGCCGGAAGTCGTGCTTGGTATCCTCTAAGGCCTCTTACTTTTGGAGAAGAATGATAAAATAAATACCGAGCTCTGTACAATGTTATGATTAGAGATCTGATGAAGATCTCCGATATTGTACATGAAGTAAAATCACAGCGATTACGCTAGTTCTACGAGATCTCCCGGTGAAGTTTTATTTATGTTTTAAAAAAAATTAAATTTACTTTGTAACCAATTTGATAAATTAATTTATTCCATTGAGTGAATGTACTTATCTGTTAAAATTATAGACAACCTACATTAAAACGCGACCGAATCCAATAATATTGACAACGAAAAATCGATTTTCCTATCTATAAGCTTGGATTCAAATATATAGAGATTTAAAATTATTTATCTTAAATTTTAATCAGCTTATATGCGTGTGCACGCGCTAGATGACGAAAGAAAGTTATGTTGAATGCACGTATGTATATGTATCCGGAGTTTGTAATTATAGAGCGATGCACTATTGCCAAAGATAATTTACATAATATTATTTATTATTAACACCTCGAAGTCAATGGTCGGTATAAATATATAAATTAAATTTTCATAATTATATAATGTCGACCTCGTCACAAGTTAAAAATTAATTATTGTAATGTTTTACGAAATATATAAACTTACCAACCGCAAGATCCGTTGAAGATTACGTACGTATGTACTTGAATTAAAGCGCGAGAATAAAATAAGAAAAACATTAAAAAAAAATCTGTAACAGTTAAATCGCAATATATCATATTTTTTATACGCTTATAGTAAGTAAATGGCTTTAGTATATGTAATTGCAACGTGTAATTTAAAAAGCAAAAAAATTAAATTAAAATTAAAAACATATTAAATTATTATTTTAATATTTTTAATGACTTTAAAAATCACGATGTACGTCATGTACGTACTTTCTTATGTGCATTTTTTTTTTGTTGTTGTCATAATGTTTGTATGTTTTATATATGAACCGTTTTTGTGGTAATTTAGAATTGTTATACGATTTTATCTGCATTCAAATTAATTTTAATTACTAAATAGAAATTGGAAGAGCTATAATTACATGTCGAATGATATGATTAGCAGAGAAGCGATAATATTAGGCGAACAGAGATGAATAATAAATCTAGCACTTAACTCTACGTATGGCAAATAAGGCAGCTGCCCAGGGTCCTAGTTATTATTTGGTATACAATTTTGGTGTGTGCATATCACATCACTTTATTATACAGAAAACGACAATTCACCGAAAAAGAAAATACATGGGAACTACTATACCGATTCAAAAGTTCTGGAATACGGCCATTTGGAACGAAGAGGTTGCCCTAGTTCCATTCCTAAAGGCCATATTCCTAAATTTTATTCAAAAAGCATTTTCCAATCCCATCTACATTTAACTTGTCAAGTTCCTTGATAATCGGTCAAGGATTGGCCTAGTTCCGTTCCAGATAGACACATTTCAGAATTTTATCAAAAATCATCTTCCAATCCCATTTACATTCAATTTATCAAGTTCCATGATAATCGGTCAAGGATTGGCCTAGTTGAATTCCAAATGGCCATATTCCAGAACGTTATCCAAAAAACATTTTAGAATCCCATTTCCATCAAATACCTCGAATTCATTATATTCGGTATAGTAGTTCCCATGTATTTTATTTTTCGGTGAATTGTTTTTCAGTGAATTATCGTTTTCAGTGAATTGTTTTTCTGTGAATGAAACCGTATACATTCATTAGCACACCAACTGACGCATCACCAAAAAATCATAGAAGTTGTGAAGAAATTCATATAATTTGGTGGTACTGTATAGCAAACGGCACACATCGGCGGCCCAGAAAAAAATATTAAAATTTTTAATGGCTGCATTCTACTAATACATATTTCAATACCATGAATGTTAAATGTATATGTGTAAGATTGATGATGCTTCTGTACGGATGAGAATCTTGCAAACCAGACAAACAAATAACATTATATAGAAATTATGAATGGCAAATGCAGTGACATAATCAGAATATCATTATTTATTTATTTATTTTATATAAGTATTTAGATGCCTACAGTGACTACATAATGCGGCACAACAAAACAATTAGTAAAATTACAGCTAACAACAAATAAGTTCAACTAAAAAAAAAAATAAGTTACAAATTATAAAATTATATTACATTTTTAAAAATTAAAAAATTAATTATACCTAACGACGGTAAGATGTTGTTGCACTTCACTATGGGCTATATTTTGTTGCTCGACTCCAAGACGACACTCGTCATCAAACCAATCATTCTTGGGTCTGACTTTCATTAGACCTTAGGTCTACTGAGCAGCACTGACAACCTAAACTTTCAATGCTTCCCGGACAGAGTTCCCACAGTCAGACTGGTAAGTAGCTTTCTTAATGCTATCGCTGACAAGATACTGATATCGTTTCTTTTGATCTTCATTTATTAAACCTTCACAATCGAAATCTTTCTTGAATCTCTAGACAAGTGATCATCAAAAGCTTCGAATACCGTGTTAAACACCCGTGATGCTCTCGGAATTGGTTCAGAAAGACCATAGTTTGTTGCCACTCCATCGTGCTAGTAACTCGACACGGGAATTAAAGATATTGCGATCCACAGCGCGGATACTACAATATGTCCCTAAAATAGTCTAGACGTTACAGTTTCAAAAGATTATATCAATTCTGATAAGATGGAGGGACATAGTCTACAGCACGCGTAGATGGCAAATATCGTAGTGCGAACCGAACAAACTGTTTATGGACACTCTCAATCCTCTCAGAATGACGGTGATGGAGGGTGACCAAACCGGAGATTCATACCCCAAAATAGACCGAACAAAGCAGATGTATATGTAAAAAAAATCACTAAAATCCTTGCAGTACGACTTTGAAATAAAGGCGTTATCATATCGGGTATATGTATGTAGCATCGGATTCGTACATCACACCAAGATCAAAAATAAACTCGACTCGATCAATATCTTCGTTGTGGAGTTGAAATTTACGAATAATAGGCGAACGGATGCAATAAAAATAAAGGATCTTGAATTCGTTATACAATAAGCATGCAAAATATTTAACGTAATCGGAGCGTGATAAATGATCTTACATCCAGTGAAGTCCAAGCATGGAAAAACCTCAACATGCAAGAAGTTGTTAGCAAATAGCAGGTCCAAATTGTCCTCGACTATTGCTAATAAGGTTAATCTGCTTGGTTGAGATGGAAGTGAAGTAATCAATGATAATCAATGCTTTCCCAGTTGAAGATGAAGAGAGCACACCATCAACGTATGATCCTAAGATATACCGGGTAGATTAAAGTCGCCCACTGATGGGTCAATGTAGTTATAAAAGTTTTGTAAAAATCCCGGTCCAATCCGTAAACTACATAAACAAAGACGGGAACGATTGAGGTATTATAAGGCAGTCTGATACGAACAATAATGACATCAAACCAGGGATGGCAGTCAATCACTTCGTTGGAGACTGAATTCTTCTTTAGCAATCAATACTCCGCTACACAGCGCCCCGATGCTCAAATTGTCCATCGCGTCATGTATCATAGATGATTGATACCGCCATGGTGGGAAGAACAAACGGCGTGTTGGGTCGCTCGGCTGCCTAATTAAAAAAATAATAATCCTCAGTTTATAGAAAATTGTAACTCGAGACGAACAGGAGTATAGAGAGAGGTGCGGGAGTATATAGAACCTTTAAAAAATCTAAAAACTTTTAGGTTTAATGGTCAAAGTCAATGTGGAACGGACCATTTATTCAGAAGGTTTAAGTTTATATTCTTTTATTGAGTGGTAGAATTACGTAAGGGACATTTGTACATGAACGTACTAGATCATCAGCATAAGCTACTTATATGAGCTCTGAGTTAAAATCAAATTTCAAACATTGACTTCGACAAGTAAGATCTAAATCAGTGTAGAACACCACCATGAAAGTCAGCATTAAAACTCTTATATAATTTGAAATTTCATTCGAAATTCTAGAATTAGGAAATTTGGGTAATAATTAACTAATGTACTAATGTAACGTTTTTGAGAATTTATAAATTAGAAATTTAATGTTTTATTATTTAGGTTTTAAATGTTTTGAAAATTACAATTCAATATTTTACTAATTTCGGAATTAAAACCGATAGTTCATAATGTAGGAAATCGAAAACTATCTAAATTGTATTTGTTTAAACCAAAGTGAAATCCGTTCATATTGTTATCAATTTTAAACGTGGGGTTGAAACATGCACACAAACTGTTTTCATTCTATTTCACTTCTAAACGTGTATCATAAGTGAGCTACAATTATGGGTGTAATTTATGAGTGTTTGCCAGGTTCCTAAGCAGCTTCATTATACCCAGAATACGAATTCGATAGGGCCATCATAATTTTCCATCCAGAATCATTCGGAAATAATGATTAAATGTTACAATTCTACTTCATCTGGCTTGTTCAGAACTCGCATTACTTAAGTAATAATTTCAACTCCCTAATGTTCAGATACAACAGAGCTTTTTTAAGTCAAATTTTGACATATCGACCACCGAAATCGTAAAACAACTTGTCAAATGGTATTAAATCGTGAATAAACATTTAATTAATTCTAAGCATAATGTGCTTTTGAAAATTTACTAAAGGACCTCAGCGAAAATTATTCAATAAATTATATCAATTTTCAATATAAATTTTCTAGGTCTTCTTGAATTTTTTAAACATTTCAAAATATTCAAATTTCTAGTTTCTAAATTAAAAAACTAAATTCAGAATTTTTCAAATACATTTCGAACTAAATACCAAATTTTTCATCTTTTGAAATTTTTTTTCAATTTTTTAAACCAAATTTGGCAAATTCAGTTTAAATTGCTTTAGTACGAGTATATTCAAATTTTGATGATTTATCAAATCGGAATGTTAAATTTCAATTAAATTTATCAAAATTTATTAATTTAAGATTATTATTAAGTCGGTTTATAAACGACCTTTTCGATTTAATTCCTGCATGACCCTAGTGAATTCCTCATGGGATGGATCCTCAAAGCAAATATCCGCAGTCTGTATTTGAGGTGACTCAACTACAGTCTGCGACGCATTTTGAATACTAAGCAGGTCGGTATAATGTCCATACCATGCGTCAAGTGCTGCATCGATGTTGACACAGAGGTTTCCATCCCGGTCCCTAATAGTGATTGACCCAGGCCTGAAACTATGGTGCAGTCCGGTAATTTCTTTAAAGAAATTACGTGAATTGCACTCATTGATGAGTTGTTGTACTTTCAAAACCTGGACCTTCCCCCATTCTCGCTTCTTCCGTCTACTAATCCGCTTAGCTACCCTCACGTTGTTGCACTTCACTATGGGCTATATTTAGTTGCTTGACTGCAAAACGAACCTCGTCATCAAACCAATCATTCTTGGATCTGACTTTCACTATACCTAAAGTCTGTTGAGCAGCACTGATGACCGAAGTTTTCAATGCCTCCCAGACAGAGTTCACACAGTCAGACTGGTAATTAGCTTCCTCAATGATGTCGCTGACAAGCTCGTGGTATCGTTTCTTTTTATATTAATTTATCAGAGTATCACAATCGAATAGTTCCATGCGTTTCGTTGCGTTCCCAGACCTATACGAAAATTTCCTTCGTAGCTTTGCAGCGACCTACCTATTTGGTTGCCAACCGATAAGTTCTTATATCCTAGACAACCCGAGTTTGCCCTTTAGAAATTAACACGTGGTCAATTAATTTAATATACAAATTTTTAAAAATCCTCGAATTTTAGAATTTTATATTTTAACAGCATTTCATACCCAGAGTGACACAAAAAAATTAAAATAAAATTGATTTTATTCAAAGCAATTATTTTATTTGTAATCAATTTGTATTTATGTTACATTGTAAAAAAAATAGTTTTAAATAAATTTAAAAAAAGTAAAATCAAAATTATAATAAAATTTAAGTAAGGTTAAGTCATATATAAGAATAAGTTCCAGCTTAAACCATATAGGTATATATAAATTTAGTTTAATCCTATTAAATCATATGTTCGCTGCTTCTACCCTCTAACTCTTTATACAGTTCTTCTAGATTAATGGTTAACATACTTAACCTGGCCATAGGTTCATCAGAGTATTCATACGGTATCATCACCCTAACAGTGTCCCTATAAATTTGGTATTTAGGATGAGAGTTTATTAAATAGTTTAGTATAAAAAAACGATCATATTTAATGTAAGCTATTTCTTGATCACTGGCTTGATACGAGCGGTCTGCTTCCTCTTTTAATTTCTGAAGGCATTTACATAATCTGTATAAATAAAAATTAATAATATTCTAAATACATACATGTATACTTATTTTGGTAATATAATTTACAAAACCTTACTTTAGTATTGGTAATTGTAAAATTTTTGTGTTTGGAAAATTTTCAGATCTCTTATTTAACGATTGAATCGAGTTGCTCACATATAAATTGATTTTGCAGGGAGGATGGCTCTGTTAACGAAATAATAATAATTTATAATTTTATTTTTATAATTAAGGGTGCGACAAATTTAAATGCAAAAAGGATAATTATAATATGTAATTTACAAATAAATTAAAAAATGTTCGTCTATATGCATGAGTAACCCGGAAGATTACCACATGTTTGTAATTCAAATTTCAATTAAAACCCTAATTAGTATAGGTTGGGTCTGTAAAAACCTATTTAAAAATCTATTTTCTATAAAAATTGAGCCAAAAATATTTGAAAATATGTTATTTGTGATCGAAAAAAGTGCAATCACTTTATAATAAGTAAAGCAGGGCAAAGAAGAACATTTGCTCAGGTAGTGAAAGGTTCGGGTTCAACCAAATATATGGGCTCTAAAAATAACCGGATTATGAAAAACAATATGAACAGCATTGACGCTATTACAAAGCGACTAGATGACCAAAGTATAATCTGAACAACATGATACTTGATCAACTGAAGAAAATGGTACTCCCAGAACGCAATCCGATGTTAGGTAAGAACACAAATTTCAGAATAGCGATATTATGCAGCATATTCCAGAAATAAATATTTTCAAATACAAAAAAAATCCACATTTTCCTAATATCGATGAAAGCCATTTTGTTAAATCTTTGTATGTTAAAATCCGGGGTTATAACTTATATCATTCCGTTCATCCAGCGGAAAGAGCAAGAGGTGGTTCGGCATTATTTATAGAAGAAAATATAAAACACAATAAAGAAACAATGCAACCCACTACTGTAAAGATCCACATTAATCACGGACAGCTTACTGTCTCCTCAATATACTGTCTTCCCCGGCATAACTTGAAAAAGTAGGACTACATTAAACTATTTAAATCGCTAGGACGTGATTTTATAATTGGATGCGACTTTAATGCGAAAAACACCTATTAGGAATCTAGACGTCAAAGGGTAAAGAATTGTTTCAAGCAGGGCAGACATCAAAATGTGAATTTTGCTCTTCTCCAACATACTGGCCCAATGACGAAGCTAAGTTTCCGCACCTAATAGACTATTATGTAGCAAGAGTTATAGCTCAGAACTACATCCACATTGAAAATAGTAATTCTCTAGTATCGCATTACTTACTGGTTATCATGGCAATCAGTAAAAAAGTAATTCGAAGGGAAAGTGCAACCAGATTAACCAACTCAAAAACAAACTTGGAACTCTCTTGTGAATTAATGGAGGGGAAAAAAATCAATCTCCAGGTACCGATAAGAAATTCTCACCATTGGAAGACGAATTGGAACAACTAAATGAAACAAGCACCTCCATTATAAAAAATAAGAAGACGCTTAACATATCCTACTAAAATGGAAGTTAGAGAGCTGGTAGGAGCCAAACGACCGAAAATGCAAGTGCCTCCTCTTAAAAAGGATGACGGGACCTGGGCAAGAGGTCCCAAAGATAAGGCTGATCTGTTTGCGGAGTATCTCCAAGAAACCTTCCAACCACTACCAAGGCAAACTACCAACGAAAATATAATGTCAATTCACAAGCTTTTGGCATACGCCCAGAAACTCTCAAAGAATTAAAAGAAGTGAAAAGTAACTAAAAAGTATGCTTAATCATACTCCTGGACGTCGCCCAAGCATTCGATAAAGTTTGGCACAGTATGGTCTGAAATACAAGCTGAATAGAGCTCTGCCGAGGCAATTCTGCCATACATACCATTCGTGTATTTACTATATACAAAGGTTTTACCAACCACCAATGAAAGAAACATTGGAAGTAATGTTGCCGATGCAACGGCATCGAACTACAGAAGAATAAAACTGGGGCGTTTTTTTATTAACAGAACTTCAAGTTCTATAAGAACATCGGGAATAATATTGGGAAATTTTATTTAGTTTAACCAATATATTTAATTTAAGTTCTATTTATTTGAATAAATTTCAACTTCTAACTATATTTTTTGACGTCTATTGTGAAATAGTACAGGTATCAAACATAAAACAATGAAAAATATTTGTTTAAAATATTTCCTTTTAAAATTTCCCTTTTTTTTCGAGTTCGGGTACTATGAATTTATCGCGAACTTGAAAAAACCAATGTCTTATCCAGAACATTGAAAAATAAAGTTAAATTTGATTTTATTTCGGTAATAGTGAATTAAAATGTGTATAGTTTAACATTAAATGTATCTTATTTATTGATAAAAAATTAAATTCATTTGGATTTTACTGAAAAAATGAGAAAATTCTTATCCAGAACTTCATTCCAATAAGAAAATTTTTGAATTAAAAAACACGACTAACGTTGGCGAATCAAGCTTATTGAGACGAATCCACGCATATTAACTTTAAATATTAAAAGGCTGACCATCTGCCGATAGAAATTACCTCACGACAGGTGCCATATGTAAATACAGCTAAATACCTTCGCATGACCCTCGAAGCCAAGCTTAAGTGGAGAGAGCATGTCAAAAAAAACAAGAGTTTAACATATAGTTCAGAAAAATGTATTTACTCATAAGTAGAGTAAGTTCTGAGCTTACAATTCACAACAAGCTGCTGCTATATTGGCAAATACTGCAAACCAACGCCAAAATGATACAGACGTTTCAAAACAAGGTTCTTCGTAGCATCGTAAATGCTCCGTGGTACCCAAGAAATGAAGACCTTCACAAGAACCGGACGGATGAATAAATTAAAGATGAAATAAGAATGCATGCCCCCAAACACGAAATAAGGTTCCAGGAACATGGAAACGCTGTCGCTGAAAGAATACTCCAAAGAACGAGGCCACTTGACCTCTAGTGAACTTACCAAATTCAAATTAGTAAACAGGTTTAATCAATTATGGGACTAACCGTTGGGTTACACTCCGCAACAAATGAGAATTTTATAAGAAATGCAAATTTTATTGGAAACATAATCTCAGTTGTCAAAGAAAAAAATTAATGGTATGATCGGAGAACTGAGCTCCAATAATACAGCTAAGACATAAATTTGAATATGTTGGTTCTCACAGGACTTTTTACATTTATGCTATCCCAGATTTTATCGTCAACAAAAAAATATGGAATTTTTGAAAGAAAAACTGCCAACTTTTGAAAGAAAGCAAAAATCGAAAAAAACAGCTTGGCCAATTTTTTGTATGGACGGCTATTCTATCACAGCGATTGAGTTTGGGACCTTGTTGCCACCACTCTATCAGCGTGGGACCTTGTTGCCACCATTGCCAGCTTTTCAAAGAAAGCTACAATCACAAAAGATGCAACATGAATTAAGTGGCCGCCAGAATGTGCCCTTTTTGCTGCGTTTTCCATTAACTTTACGAGCATCTTAGACGGCGTAGCAATGATTTCGGCACGAATATTTGCCTTGAGTTCGTCAATGGTCTGAGGCTAGCTGGCGTACATTTTGCTTTTCAAATAACCTCACAAAAAGATGTCCGAAGGGGTCAAATCGTAAAATCAGGTTCAGTATTAACCATTCGGGCGACTGTCTGGGCCTATTTCAAGCAACGTGGACGGTTTGTCGGCAATATTATTTGTGTTAATTGCACTTTATACGGAAACAAATGCAAATCATCCTTCAAAATGCGCCACAGAGTGGTTCCACTGAAGCTAAAATACTGAGCGCGGCGACGATACGACATTTTTGGGTTCTGGGTCAACGGTATCTCTCGGACCTCAAGTCAATCGGTTGACAAATGTCAAAGTTATTCAATGTTTACATACCGACATAAAAGATGGCCTGTACTTCTTTTAACTATTCTTCGATATAGTTAAAAGAAGTACAGGCCATTTTGGCCTAATTAGAATAAAAACAGATTTTACCCAAAATAATTAAATTACACCGCTTTTCAAGGTGTATGTATACCGTATAGTGTAAACAGTGGCCAGTTCTATCCATAATATTGTGGCGGTCTGGTGTAATAAATTATTACAGGTGATTTTAACTGACATCTTGGTATTTTCTTTGATTTTTATACCAAATAATTAAATTTATTACAGTGAATTCTGCCCCAAGTCCCATATTGATATCACAATTACATCAACATTTACAAATTGGCGGTGTTGGTTCAATATGAAGATACACCGCTCACGGTTTTCTCAACGGCAAGTATAATAAAATCGGGACCTGGTGTAATAAAATTGTAATAAATTATGGGCTAGGTTTCGTTGTGGTGGTGAGATTTGGTTGGTGTAGCTTCAAGGCACTGTTTTTTGGAACACATTTACATTTAGTTTTAAAACGGACAGGAAAGGACATTTTCTTCGGAAAGGGTAAATTTATCCAATGAAGGTCAGTCCTTCCCAAAACACTAATCTATAGCTTAAATCAAAAGAAATGTAATTTAACATTAGAGTATTAGTTATAAGCGAATTAAAATTTTATGACTTGGCTTATAAATCGAATTGAACTGCATATATTTATAAAGCAAAACACATACCGCGAAAAAATTTATAATTTTCTTATATTGACTCACTAACTGACGCAATTCATCAAAACCATTCAAATTTTATTTTCATAATTACCCATTTATAAAATTTCTATATAAACATATCTAAATATGTTTCCGCTCCTAAATAACGATCTAGAAATCCATTAAATTTCTCAAACCTCTGGCAAATGTTCCCACTTACACCATTATAAAATTTTGTTTGCAAAAATTACAAAAAAAAAAAAATTTAATTCGTGTGATTTCCGTTTATCAAATCAAAATTTAATGTTCTGATTAGACCAACAACCATCAAAATTGGTGCGCGATTGAAAAATCGATGTGATTTTTTTTTCTAAAACCATGATCTATGCCAATAATTTGTAAATTAAATTGCTCGTAACCCTATCTAGATATTATTAAATCATCCGAGCATAATAATTCACCCTCAGGTGTTTTAAATGAAACTTATATATATATATAAGTAAATGCGGGAATTCGGATTAAAATTCAGAGCGAGTCACTGTATTTTTATCAAATTTCCAGTTGACTGCTTCCCTCATTACAAAACTATTATTATTATTATTATTGTTATTTTCGTATATATGTGCATGAGGGTAAATTATGGATAAACTTCCTGCCATTTATAAATTCAAAAATTCTCGAGGACTTGTGTATATTGTATAGAACGTTGTTATTATCAATCGCGTACCAAAGTGTTATTGAACTAAACTCTATAATACAAACTAATCGTAGAGCGCATTAAAGTATTGTGTCTTTTCTATTTCGCGTTTTCACCTCTTTTATTACTATTATGTACAAATATTTCTTCTTTCTTTCATCTTACAAAAAATAAAAATAAAAAACTATTCTTACAGTTTTTTTTTTTATTTTCTGCGGTTTCATTTATTTTCTTACTTCAGTTTACATTTAACTTTCGTTCAATAAAAACGTAAAATTTGTGTTAAACCGAATTAATACTCAGTATGCCCGGAGTTTAATTTCATATATCTTGTATATCGTTTGTTTTTTCAGTTATTCGTTTGGTTTCCTTCAACAAACCAAAATTAAAAAAAAAAATTAAAAAAACTTAAATAAAATGTGAAAAGTTAAATTAAAAAATACAAAATTTAAAATAAAAATTTGGCGCGAGTGCAAAAATTAATTTTTTATCTTTTATATTTATAGTTTGGAAATTAAACCAAAATTAGTGGTGCTCGGTACATTTTAAATAATATTTTTGTTTGTGATTTAAATTTTAAAAAAAAAGTGGAGTAAAATGCAAGTTTTGGAATTTTATCCTAAAGATTTTGTAAGATTTTCTATTAATTAAGTGTTTTAGTTTTAAGATGTAATTTATTGGTTTGATCCAAATTTTGTTATTATGCCGCAAATCAATATAATAGTATGTATGCCCTAAACAACAATTAACACCGATTTTGGATCATTAGCATACAGAACATCGTATATAAAGTTGTATAATTTAATTAAGATATTTATTATCAAGCGACTTACCAATTAATGTTAAATAGATGTTAAATGAGTGGTTTTTGTTTTATGTTAAATGGGCTAATCAGACTTTTTCATCAAATTAGGTTGAATCTTACTATAGTCGTGTTTTTTAATTCATGTCCTCGATACAATCATAGTACTCGAACTCGAAAAGAGGGGGAATTTTAAAGAAAATATTGTTGAACAAATATATTTCTACGTAGTATTTGACCGGAGTGAAGTTTCTAACAAAACCTAAAACTTAACAAAAAATATGTCTGGATTAGTAACACTGAAAATTCAATTCTTACTGGAAAAATGAGTGATTTTTAATTTTGTATATTGGAAATAATTAAACAAAGCCATTCTCGGAGATTTGAGCAAGATTCCGCTATATAAGTCTGATAGGCCTACCGTTAGGGAACATTTCATATAGAAGAAGACTTTTCCATAAACAGAAGATTTGAAATGAGTGAAAATATCTTAAGAAATAACTCAAACAAATAAGTAAAATAATGTTGGGATTACTCATTTCAAATCGTCCGTTTGGAAAAATGAAATGGTCCCTAAAGATAGGAAGATTAGAGCTATATATAGCGGAATCTTGCTTAAATCATCCAGAGTGCCTTGTTCTTTAGTGTAAATGAAAAAAATGTTTAGAAATAACTCAAACTATAAGTAAGAAAATACTCACCTCAAATCCTCCGATTGGAAAAATATCCTGCTATGAAATGTTCCCAACCGATAGGCCTGTCAGACCTATATAGCTGAATCTTGCCTAAATCTCCGAGAGTGCCTTGTTTTTTAGTGAGAATGAAAAAAGTATCTTAAGAAATAACTCAAACTACAAGTTAGAAAATAACTCATCTCAAATCCTCCGATTGGAAAATCCTCTTCTATAAAATGTTTCCTAACGATAGGCCTGTCAGACCTACATATATAGCGGAATATTGTCTAAACCTCCGAGAGTGCCTTGTTATTTAGTGTAAATGAAAAAACTATCTTAAGAAATAACTCAAACTATAAGTAACAAAATAACTCATCTCAAATCCTCCATTTGGAAAAATCTTCTTCTATGAAATGTTCCCTCTCGAAAGGCCTATCAGATCTATACAGCGGGATCTTGCCCAAATCTCCGAGAGTGCCTGCTTATTTAGTGTAAAAAAAAATCTTAAGAAATAACTCAAACTATAAGTAAAAAATGCCGGAAAGCTCATTTCAAACCCTTCGCTTGTAAAAATCTTTCTTCTATGAAATGTTCCCTAACGATAGGCCTATTAGACCTATATAGTGGAATCTTGCCCAAATCTCCAAGAGTGCCTTGTTATTTGTTTTTTTAACATCTATAAAGTTGCTACCGTATCGTTTAAAAATTCAAGCTATCTCGTGACGAATAATTTTTAATATTTGATTATCGAATTGATATCAGAAATCGACCATCGGGCTTTTTTAGATAATCTCAAAATTCTAATTCAAAAAATCGATAATCCAATTTAAAACGTCTTATTTACACATAAATTCGATTTACACAAATTCAATATTCAAAACCAACACTTAAACCTAATTTTAAAAATCCATAATTTCTTGAATATGTACTTAAAACTGAAAATTTAAAAAATTAAAATTCGGAGATAGCGAAGATCGAATTTTACTAATGTGAAAGTGAAAACTTGCAATCGATCAGTGTAATTGAATATAGGGGAAATTAGCAAATTGTCTTTCCGAAATTTTGATTTATGGTATATGTTAATCTGATATATTCTTGTACAAACAAATTATTAATCATGCACAAAATTGTACCTTCAAAAACCAATCTTGTGTTTAGTTTTAATTAAAATTACGCTTAGAGTTTACTATATAGGGACAATTTACTAGGAAGATCTTAGCAATAGTTTTGTTTCATTTGATCTATATGTAGCCACTTGTATGCAATTGTAAAGAAATTGTTGTTTACGACATGAATGCTTTCATTCCTTGTTTGTATTCGTCAGTCCAATTCTTTACCATATCCATAGCAGTTATTTAAAAATTCACTAAGGTGAACCGGTTTCTCATGGTATTAAAACGTTTAATGACTCTATTAAAGGCTTCCAATGAATTATTCGTTGACTTCTAATCATTCTTGTTGAAAGTAGTCGATAAAGTATTGAGCCCAATTTTACCATGTTAATGTAATTTATAATTTCGGATTGCTTGACTTTTGGTATATCCTACTCAATCCTCTTCTTGTTGCTTTTAGCCATATGTGTCCAGCACATGTTTACTGTTTTTCCTATGGAATAATGTCAGTAAAATCGCCTTGGCTCTATGGATAACTAAAAAGTTTGGTTTATAGATGTGTCTTCAAAAATTTGAGCTACTGCCTTCTCGAAGCAACACACTATTAAACCAAATGGATGGAAATGGTCATCTTGATCTGTTATGCCTACGATTATAAATGTGTATCCTTTCCATATTAATTATTGCGCCTCGCTAAGGCAATCAAAAATGTGGTTGTATTTATAAAACGAAAATCGGTCGCTCCGTCATCTAATTCCATCCCATATATTTCATGGGCTAACACAAATGTTTCATGGATGTCCGATGGTAGAATCGAGTGTTTATCGAACTTCGTCCTTGATTGATAGAGATAATCCGGCCCCAGCTAACGTATGGATGGAATTATCCGCATTGACTCAAACAATAAGTACAGTTTTGCGTGCTTTTATTTTATTTGTAGCACGTTTTCGCATCTTTCTCAGTATGTGTTATTTGCCGAATGCTCCACCATATTTCTTCGCTTACTATATTTTTAGCACCGACAGCGCATGTAAATGATTTGTCGAAAAGCCAATGTTTCTTTAAATACTCCTCCAAAGATTCTGCGGCATCAGAATCATAAAAAGGGACTGTACCTCCCAATGGCACAATTATAGAAACAGATGCAATAGACTGTGGGGCTGTACCGTCAATGAATGATTCATTGGAAGCCTTTAAAATAGCGTCATTAAAGATTCTAAATTAGATTATATTAAAAACCGACTCACTTTAGTGTACTTTTTAACAAGTGCTATGGATATGTTATAAAGAATTGAACTGATGCAATTTCTTTACAATTGTATATAAGTTGATACCAATGGACCAAATGAAACTTTGGGAGGTTGCTCCTATTTTAATGATGTCGTCCGATCCGGACTTCTCAAAATAACCAAACGCACAATAAATGTTTATTTATAAAATTTATTTATTTTGTGTTATTTAACTTAATTTATTATTATATTAATTTGTTTATTACTTTAATTAACTTGTTTTTATTTATTTATTTATAAAATTCAATATTCAATTAATTAATTTTATTTATACATTTATTTATTTCACCACCATTAATAATTTTTTTTTTGCGACGCGTTATAAAGATGTGTTGTCTTGTGTGTTGTTGTTTGAGTTGTTGTGACGTCGCCTTCGTATCCAAAATACATGTATTTTGGAGAGGGAACAGATGCGCCGGCGACGGTCGACATTGCACTTATGTTAAGTGCAGTGGATTATTATTGCATCACCGAACATTGTTGTTCGTGGTGATGTTGTTAGATGGCGATGGTTTTACTATAAATGTTTTATAGTAATGGTTCGGTTATTAGATAGTGTTGGTTGGATAGATGGATATGTGATGGGGTTAGTGAACGCTTAATTCAAATAAGTTGGTTTATATTTGAATTTCACTAATTGTTTTGTTTGTGGCAGAATCGAATATCGGTGAGTTGAATATTCGAGCTGCTACAAAACAAAAACGATTAACTCATGGACTCATTAAATCCGAAAAATAAATTAATATTGAATTCCACAAATACGCTTGAATTTTATTTCAGGCGTAACCAAAACACTTTATAAAGACAAAGTTGATGAAAAGCGCGCCATCTACTTCGCCAAACCGAGGAGCGACAACTAACACCACAAGAATGGGATAAATTACAATATATTCTTGCGCAATTAAAAGTGTTGACCGACGCCAAAATTATCAGCGACAGCATCGCTGATATCATTAACAAAAGATGAAGCCCAAAACCAGGTTTAAAAAAACGAGGATTTTCCCCCGGTTACAACTATCAAAAATATTACCGTTGATACTAGCGTCCCAGTGGACGATCAAATTTTAGTCGAAGAATCCTCATGACCCCGTGTGCAACCCGTTTAAATTAGAAAGTATTAGTATTGGAAATGGTGTATCCCAGGTGTGTGTAATTGATTTACCCCATCCCCAAGGGACCGACGAATTAGGCCATAAGATTATCAGATTAGTAGATGACGAAAGTTGCGCTATCGAAGAAACTGAAAAAAAAACATTTCGATTGCTGGCCATGTGCCAACCCATGAAGAAATTATCGAACCAATCGATAATTGGTGATCAGCTCAAATTACGTTATTCATAATTGGAAACATTTATGAATTTAAATGCCACTGCCAAAATCTAAACACTTATCAAGTGCCGTGAAGCTGAAGCTTTACAAAGCGTTGATCAGGCTTGTTGTTATGTTTGGATGTGAAAGTTGGGCGCCGACGGATGAGTACGAGAGATGGCTCCTTACATTTGAGAAAAGAGTCATGCGTGGGATTTACGGGCCAAAACGCGAAATAGATGGTATATATACCGAGCTCTGTACAATATCGAGATCAGAGATATGATGAAGATCCCCGATATTGTACATGAAGTCTGATCTCAGCGAGTACGCTGGCTCGGTCACGTTCTCCGTGCTAATCCGGAACGAATTGTACAGCGATCTCTGAAAGGAGAGCCACCATATGGTAGGCGCAGAGGTCGTTGCAGGCGACGATGGTTCCACGATGTAGAGAACGACTTGTCCTCTTCAGATTGTCTTAGACAGTATGAAGACCATGCTCAGGATCGAAACCGTTGGAGCTCAGTTGCCTCAGTAAGGGGCCAGTAATGGCCTTTAAAACTGTTTATTATTATTATTATTTTATGAATTTAAATTATATTTCAGAAATGTATCAAAATGGCAAAATTCTAGTACATAATATTTGTTAATCAACTTCGAAACTCTATTTATGTACTTACAAAATTGGAATTGAATTTTGAAAAATCGATAAACTTAGTTTAATTTATTTTTTATATTTCTATAAATTTAAAGAAGGATAGCTAAGTTGTCTGTAATAAGTTGATTCGGAATGTACAATTTATGCCCGATGATTAAAATCTAATATCCAACGTTCTAAACTAAAAATCTTTTGTCGAGTCTACATTCAATATAGCGAATAGAGAAAGTTGCTTTCTATTTTCGAAATTTCGATTATGGATTTGAATGCTAGATTTCATCTCTTCGAATTAAGTAGGTAAAACGATATCGGATTTGTTTAAAAATGCAATACATAGTTCAATTTTGCAAATATCATTTCGAATATCGAAAATAAAATTATATTTCCAAATGTATACCGAATACTCAAAATATGATTTTGAATTTCGATATTCGGTTTAGAATATTATGTTTTGGATGTCGATCCTTCAAAATCAATTAATTAATTAATCAACAAATTTTTATAACGCTATTGAATTTTTCAAATTTCAAAATAAATTTTCGAAATATCCTACTATCGATAATACTTATAATTTAGTTTTCAAAATATCATAAAAGTTTTCGATGTACGGTTGTCGGAATTCAATAATCAAAACATAATAAGTAAGTGTGTAATATTCGATATTAAATGTTAAAATTCGAGATCGAAATTTTTTTTTCGAAATTCTATGAATGCTTTAATCGTGTTTCAAAAGTCCGTTAAATTTTGTAGGGAGACAAATGTGCCTGATAAAAATTTAGAAAACTTGACGAATGGTCACCTTAAATTAAAGAAAAAAAGTAATAATTTAAGTTAAAGAAGAATACTTATTGCAACTCATGATGAATTGTTCTTAATTTCGATGTCATATGATGTTTATTTATTAAGAATCGTCATGACATCTTAAGATGCTTAATAATATATTCGCTAATTTTTCTATCCATCAGCTGTTTAATTGAAGTACGTACATCAACTATGGATGTATCAAATTTCTAATTCATTTACTTTGTGACGAATTCATAACTATTATTCGCTGATGGTCTAAATTAGACCATAGAGCATTTGATATATAATTTTGGATCACTTTTTCGGTCAGTGCAAATAGTGGCCGATGGTTTGAAAACCAAGAAAGATTACATTTTTCTTTCGATTATTGGGCGTCACCACGCGTCATCTTGGCAACATATTAATGTTCATTGACGAATTTCTCAATTCATTAAAGTATTGAACATCGTTATGAATCCTGTATGATGATCATTCTTCCTAATGAAAATGGAAGTAGAAAGGAAACTTTTAAGTTTACTGTGCACCAATGACCAGGATTTATCTGGTCAATTTGGAGAATTGCTTACTTAGATTTTTGCACAAAATTCAAAATTACCGTTTTTTTTAATTTTGTTAGACTTTTAAATTTTAGTCAGAATTTGGCTTTCCAATTTCAATTATTCAAACTTAAAAGTTGTATATAGTCCGGTATAGGTACATTATTTTAAATGTCTACGATCCTTAGAAAATTCAACACCACGTTCAAGTTTTAAAAATTCTATTAAAAAATTTTAATCTTTGCATCTAAAATTTGGGATCTCTTGGGATCCCAATCATCTTATTACTAAAAATTTCAACATTTATTAAAATATTTTATAATATTGAATGAACTTTGAAATACAAATCTTGAAATGAAATAAATGTTAAGGAATTTCTTAAACTTTAAAAACTCACAAAATTCAGAAATGGATGAATAATTTTAATAATTTTTCAAATAATTATTCTTAATCTTCGAAGGATACCGCAACTTTTCATAGAATATGAATTTTAGAAAATGAATAGATAATTGAAAATTTTTGGATTTCGTCTGCATGGCATCTCGTAGGAATTTATCGAGTTGTAATTTTTTGATATGTTCTTGTAGTGTTGTATAGGATTTATTGAGTTGTCACACAATCGTCAGCTGAGTACATCCCAATTCGGTATGCTAAACTTAGGTTGTTACGAATATTAGCTGTTTATAGTTAGTAAGAGTAGATAGCAGATCGATTTGTATTGTAAAAGTAGATGTATTGACAATATTTACCCACTGTTGTAATTTTTTTAATATCGTAAGCCCCACATTGACCCGCTCTAATTGGTTGGTCAACATACAAATACATACAATATGTAGTTTCATATTTGATTTCAAGTCAAGTACTTGATTACCATAAAAATAGAAGCGACCGTGTTTTATATGCAAATCCTAAAAATCATTCCGATTGGTCATCTACATGTTACAATGTTGCGTTAAATTAAAAAACTATTAGACTATAAAGTACAAGTTTCCTATTTGTATAAAATTAATTTCATAGAAAATTTTTTTTTTAATTTTATTTTTCAAGTCTCACGAAATAATTGAAAGAACAAGAAGTAAAATTTATATTCTAACGTCACGATTATAAATTAAACAATTTTTTTTTTAGTTAATTAGCCACGAAATTGATTGAACCAAAAAAAATGAATTTAAATAAAATTGAAGTATGGGATGATTAGAGTTTTGAATTATATACCAAAGGATCGTGCGGTTGAATAATAATTCCGTAATAAGTATATACATACCTTCTACGTACATAAATAAGAAGACAAGCGTATTAAAGTAAAATTTAACAATTTTCATTGTTTAAAATTATTTTATAAATTTTTGTATAAACAAATATAACAAACAATTCAACAACATCACAATCCCATAAAGATTTTTTCACACGATACGGATCGCGCATAAAAAATTGTATTATATGTGTAATACGTCT
The DNA here is from genome assembly GCA_951394425.1 of Tipula unca. Classification (NCBI taxonomy): domain Eukaryota; kingdom Metazoa; phylum Arthropoda; class Insecta; order Diptera; family Tipulidae; genus Tipula; species Tipula unca. Next base: position 200,456,267 of record OX596381.1, read on the forward strand.
TATCCATTTCCAAGTATATAGAATGTAGAAAGGCATATTATACGAAAAAATATGGAAACGTGAAATGTCTCTTCATATAAAAATATACACAAAAAAGTAAAATAAAAATATATTTGGGTGTGTTCACTGAACTATAATAATCATCAGTGGTGAATTTTTGCGTAATAGTTGTCGACTCAATATAATCATTTGCTACTTTAAGAAACATGTATATAAGGTGGCGGCTATAATATGACCATTTTAGTGAACCGGATATTTGTGCATGATTATTTATGGTTCAACCACAAATAAAAACTTAACCAGATGAACAAGTTTCATAGTAAAGAATTGTATATGAAATAAAATACGCTAAATTTGTAGGGGAAATTTTGTACCCCAAACGAAAAGTCTATATTTATCGTGCCAAAATTAATCATCTCTTTTCTTCCTACAGCATATGATTAGGAATTTTTTTGTAATACACAAAAATCAAGTTTTTTTTTTATTATACTTATATACACACAAACAACTAACAAAGGATTATATATATTTTTTATACCGCTGCATGTATTGTTCTTTGTTATAACTTGATGAAAAATTTTAAAACCCAACAACAATCTACTCCAATCTAAAACCATCTCTCTGATTCGGTAAAACAAATTTTTTAGTTTGTTTCTTCTAACACGTTAACTGCCAATATTTAAATGCAATTTTATAATAACATGGAAATTGAATAAACGACACCCAAGGTGATAACAATACGAAGAACAAAACATGAAAATAAAAATTTTGCGTTTGTATTGTAAAATCCTTATGAATGAAAAAACGTAAATTTGCTATGGAGAATATTACTCGATCGAATGTGTATTGTGTAGATCAGGTGTTTTATCTCCATTAGGCATTATTTTTATAAACAAGATCTTGAAAATGAAATGAAAAAGCGAAAATATGTATGCATAGATAAAATTATAGTTTATACATTCATCAGCTAAATAATATTTCTGTATCATAAGTGAGATCGTAATGTGTGTAAAACAAAAAAATTAAATCATACATTTTCATGAATTACTTAATAAAAATTTTAAAAACTTATTTAAATCGACAAAAATTTGATTAGAGGTAGAGGCTTTCAACAATATTTTTGATTGTCTGAATTCTCGTAATATTTTATCATAATCTCCATATGAGCAACCTCTAAGGAAAGGCAACAAAATTTATATACATATATGTACATATTATGAATGTCCGTATATGCATATATGATCAATAAAGATCGAGAAAAAGCATTGTTGTTGTTAATAATAGAATGATTCGAATGTAAAAAGGAAAAAGTAATGAAATGAAAATTAAAATACAAACATCATAAATACGAGTACATCATATATCATTCAACTATTCTATTTACATGTTATTTACAATGAAAATTCCTGATAATCTTGCTTGATCAATTTCAAATGCATAATAATTAGATTGTCGTTGCCAATAGGATAAGAATTATTATGAATATTATATAGAAGAATAAAAAATGGCAATAAAAAATTTATTGGGTGAAACAACTTCTGCGACTGAATAAGAATGTAATGACTAAAACACCTTAATTTACCATGGGGAATTAAAATACTCAATGAAATGGGTGGATGCAGCCGCGGTAATTATATAGCTCCATTAACGTACAGTGAAATTCATTTAAAGTGACTTCGGATATAACGATCATCCGGCTATAGCGACGAAATTTCAAAGTCCCGTTTGGTTTTGCTATTATTCCATGTAAAATACTTTCGCTTAAAACGACTTCACCTAAAACGACCATTCGCCAATAACGACTTTGATTTTATGTTTCAAAAATATTAAAAAATCATTTAAAGCGACGAAAATTTATTAAAATATTAAAAAAGAGTTGTGTTTATTTTCAATGCAATGATCGTGTAAGGAGCCTATTACAGGATCAATTTTAATGCGCAATAATCCATGTTGGGTAATGTTACTGACCGTGTAAGAGAATTATTGAGCAATAAAACATTCCATTGCTCTTTAATGATGAGTTATTTTTGAATAATATTTTTGCACTTTGCACGATATTTTGCCTAATAATATTGAATGTGTAAGGGGTCCATAGTGAATAATTATTTGTTTTAGCCACAATATTATAAATGAGTTCAGTAACCACAAAACGGAGAATATCTACCGTTGAGGAAAAATCGGCAATCATATGGCGTTTAGAAACTAGAGAATCGAATACAAAGCTGGCATCTGAATTTGGAGTGGAACACTCTACTATATCCACTATATGGAAGAATCGTGAATCTATATACGAAAGTGCTTTGAGTCTCAATCAATAAAAATTAAGATAATCAAAGCCGTTTCACATCACGATATTGACCAAGCTCTATTAGAGTGATTTAAATTACAACGGAGTCAAAATGTACCGATAAATGAACCAATGCTTCATCATTCTTCAAAGCTGAAAGCATTCTTCAAAGCTGGAATTACCGATTCAGACAACGGCATGGAATAGTGTTTTCCCAAATTCGGCCCCAATAGAAATCATAGTAGATTGGATAATGAAGGTTTGGCCAACTTTACATGCTGGTTACACTGATAATGAAATTTTTAATGCGAATGAGACCGGTTTTTTCTATCGATTGATTCCAAACAAAACTCTGAAATTTAAGGGTGAGAAATGTATAGGTGGAAAAATGGCAAAAGATCGAATAACCGTATTTGTAGCAGCTAACATGGACGGATCCGTTAAACGAAAGTTAATGGTAATTGGGAGTTTAAAAAACCACGCTGCTTCAGAAACGTACACACATTGCCTGTTCGTTACGAGGCAAATTCGAAAGCTTGGATGACTTCTGCTTCAGCTAGAAGCAATATGATTGGAATTTTTACCACCTAACACAACTTCGATCCTCCTACCAATTGACCAAAGGATAATAAAAATCTAAAACATCATTATCACAAAAAACTTGTGATACAGATGGTTCAGTTACTTACTTGATGAAAAGAGTGGTGTTGCACTAAACCTAAACATTTAGGATGCGAAGGTTATGATAGCAAAAGCTTGGGATAATGTAACAGCTAACACAATCACAGAGTCTGGTTGATTCTAAATTTAATCCAGAATATGATTTGCCTATAGCTATTGAGAAACCTTAATGCCGGAAATTTAAACGAAGATGACATTCCGATTGCTACTTTCGAAGATTGGACATTATTCGATGACGTGCGGATGACGTTCTTACAACCGTCGAACTTTTAACTGATGATGACATTGTTAACGATATAATATTCGGTTAACTTAGTAGTGATGACGAAGATATAGTTGAACCAGAAAACGGGGAACAACATGTATACCACTAACCATTGAAGATGCGATTCGGGCTACATCAACTATAAAAAAAAATTTGTGGACACGCGATTTATCAGATGGCGCATTAAAAAATGAAATTAGAATAACTGATAAACAGCTGAATAAAATGCTTCTAAATGAAAAAAAAAACACAAAGCAAACATCAATTGTTGATTTTTTTAAACATTCAGTCAGTTTCTAACATTTTGTGTTCTTATTAATTTTTTAGTTTTAATTTTTTTTAATTTTAATTATAACCATACCTGAATTAACGTGTACAGTACAAACACATGAATGCTTGTATGAATATTGTATTAATTGAAAATTAATATATTTTGATAAATAAATATTTGAAATGAATGACAATGATATATAGCTCTCAAAATGTTTTTCGCTGTTCTGTAAAATAATGCAGAAAATAACATGGACATGGCTGCATATGCATATATGTGTATATATACATATGTATGTTCGTCATCAAAAATCTAGAATTTCATCCCGTTCGGATATAACGACGAACTCTTTCCGGTCGCCTCGTGGTCGCTTTAAGTGAATTTCACTGTATATTAAAGTTGCTGCGGTTAAAACGTTCGTAGTTAGTTGGGTGTCTTTTTTCGTCATTGGGAATTATTTTTATAAACAAAATCTGTAATGAAATGTACTCACATCAGCTAAATATAATTTCTGTACCATAAGAAAGATCGTGATGAGTGTATTTATTAATTATGAATTATGTACTTAATTCGGTGAAAAATTAATTAATTATTTTTGCGTTGAATAAATTCATTTTTAATTAAATTCACTGCTTTTTGGAAACTAAACTATCTTCGGCGATAAATTGGTGAATTTAATTAAATTTTCATTCTAGTGATATTAGGCAATATCGTGACTGCTAGGGGTGAAGTTATAGCCAAGATATTTATTTCAAGAAAGAGATATTTTTTTATTTTTACCTTGAGCCTAGTTCTAATAGCACTTGCAACTGTATTGTTGCTATCACTTATGCCTTGTCCAGAATGTTCTATTTTATTATTTAGCAAAGCGTTGCGAGCTGATTTTATCAAATGAGGAGCATCATATTGAGCAAAAATTTGTTTGTTATTATGTAAAAGATATGGCTTATCTGGAACAACTCCAAGAATTTTATATGCGGTAATATTTGTTGTAGCTTGGTTACATATTATCATAACAACATTTAGAATTAACCTTTTTTCACAAATATTTATTAAGCAATACAGTTGCAAGTGCTATTAGAACTACGCTCTAGGTAAAAATAAAAAAATATTTAACACCATGTATATACTTTACAAATTAAAAATTTTAAAAAATTAAAAAAAGACAATAATAAATAAATCGTTCCGAATTTTGGATTAAATCAAATTTGTTTTTTTTTCAGACGGTATACTTAGTACATTTACTGAACATTTCTGTTACTAGCATATTTGAATCTTTGAATCAATTTTCCGCTGTGTTTTCCATTCAAATTGAAAATGAAATTAAATCCGCACGGATACATTTATATTTATCGGCGAAGCTAGTTTAGTTTCCAAACAATCAAACATACAAAAGCACTGAATTTAATTCAAAATTAAAAACGAATTTATTCGAAGCAACAAAAATTAATTAATTAATGTTTTGCTGAATTAAGTAATTCATAATTAATAATCACGATCTTTCTTAAGGTACATATATTATATTTAGCTGAAGGTCATGCACAATTTTATGCATAAATATTTTCGTAATTTCATTTCATTAATGATTTTGTTTATAAAAATCATTCATAATAGCGAAAAAAGACACCTGATCCACCACACATTTGATCGAGTATTTTAATTCCCCATATAGTAAATTTAGGTGTTTTAGTCATTACATTTTTATTCAGTCGCAGAAGTTGTTTCACCCATGGATGTGAAGTATTCCACACTTTTTTCCACAATAATACGTATACAAATCTTATTGGAATCAACCATATCATATTGGATTCTAGCTCAGTTTTTATGTGTTGGTGCATAATGTACACTGTTATGAATTCCAAGAAATATAATACATATTAAATTTATATTAAAAATCTCGATTTAAATTAGAAATATAATTTTTATTTTAATATAATATTTGTAAAAAATTGTATTAATGCGATACATAAAGCTCATAACTTGAGATAGCAAGATTTAATTTTTACATATCTAACTATAATTCTGTGTGATCTAATAAATTGAGCTGCTAATGTTAATTAAACAATGGAAATAGTAAAAATGTTTAACGAAACCATTTTTAGGGACAGTTTAAATGAAATATTAAATTAATTGATTAATTGGAAGTATTTTTTTAATTTATTACATTTTCTACTATGCATGATCTACATAGTAGAAAATGTAATAAATTAAAAAAATACTTCCAATTAATCAATTAATATGTCAACCAAAAATAGGAGTACTAAAACAAGAAAGCAATGATCCAAACCATCCAATTGTCAAAGAGTTTTAGAACAGCGTACATATATATTATTCAATTCAAATTGGAATCATACAATCCCGCATTTAAAATGAAATAAGTCCGTTTAAATAAAGAATAAAGTAAATATTTGAATTTGTCCGATTATCAATATAATCATTTACATAGTGTACTACCGAAACCTGAGTCCAAATCTCTGGGTAGAGGTGCAAATAGCTCCTAACAATTTTATTCGAAATAGCAATATCAGCTTCCCGATTAATTTATTCCTGGGGGTAGGGGGTAGTTTTCGACCTTGGTGGATTAGGAATATAGTCATCTACCTAGTGTAATATCGAAACCTGAGCCCAAATCTCTGGGTAGGGGTGCAAATGGCTCCTAACAATTTTATTCGAAATAGCAATATCAGCTTTCCGATTAATTTATTCCTGGGGGTAGGGGGTAGTTTTTGGCCTTGGTGGATTAGGATTATAGTCATCTACCTAGTGTACTATCATAACCTGAGTCCAAATCTCTGGGTAGGGGTGTAAAAAGCTCTTAACAATTTTATTCGAAATAGCAATATCAGCTTCCCGATTAATTTATTTCTGTGGGTAGAGGGTAGTTTTTGGCCTTGGTGGATTAGGAATATAGTCATCTACCTAGTGTTCTATCGAAACCTGAGTCCAAATCTCTGGGTAGGTGTGCAAATAGCTCTTAACAATTTTATTCGAAATAGCAATATCAGCTTCCCGATTAATTTGTTCCTGGGGTTAGGGGGTAGTTTTTGACCTTGGTAGAATAGGAATATAGTCATCTACCTAGTGAACTATCGAAACCTGAGTCCAAATCTCTGGGTAGGGGTGCAAAAAGTTCTTAACAATTTTATTCGAAATAGCAATATCAGCTTCCCGATTAGTTTATTCCTGGGGGTAGTGGGTAGTTGTTGGCCTTAGTGGATTAGGAATATAGTCATCTACCTAGTGTACTATCGAAACCTGAGTCCAAATCTCTGGGTAGGGGTGCAAAATGCTACTAACAATTTTATTAGAAATAGCAATATCAGCTTCCCGATTAATTTATTCCTGGGGTAAGGGGGTAGTTTTTAGCCTTGGCGAATTAGGAATATAGTCATCTACCTAGTGTACTATCGAAACCTGAGTCCAAATCTCTGGGTAAGGGTGGAAAAAGCTCCTAAAAATTTTATTCGAAATAGCAATATCAGCTTCCCGATTAATTTATTCCTGGGGGTAGGGGGTAGTTTTTGGCCTTGGTGGATTAGGAATATAGTCATCTACTTAGTGTACTATCGAAACCTGAGTCCAAATCTCTGGGTAGGGGTGCAAATAGCTCCTAACAATTTTATTCGAAATAGCAATATCGGCTTCCCGATTAGTTTATTCCAGGGGGTAGTGGGTAGTTTTTGGCCTTGGTGGATTAGGAATATAGTCATCCACCTAGTGTACTATCGAAACCTGAGTCCAAATCTCTGGGTAGGAGTGCAAAAAGCTCCTTACAATTTTATTCGAAATAGCAATATCAGCTTCCCGATTAATTTATTCCTGGGGGTAGGGGGTAGTTTTTGGCCTTGGTGGATTAGGAATATAGTCATCTACCTAGTGTACTATCGAAACCTGAGTCCAAATCTCTGGGTAGGAGTGCAAGAAGCTCCTAACAATTTAATTCGAAATAGCAATATCAGCTTCCCGATTAATTTATTCCTGGGGGTAGGGGGTAATTTTTGGCCTTGGTGGATTAGGAATATAGTCATCTACCTAGTGTACTATCGAAACCTGAGTCCAAATCTCTGAGTAGGGGTGCAAATAGCTCCTTAACAATTTTATTCGAAATAGCAATATCAGCTTCCCGATTAATTTATTCCTGGGGGTAAGGGGTAGTTTTTGGTCTTATTGGATTAGAAATATAGTCATCTACCTAGTGTACTATCGAAACCTGAGTCCAAATCTCTGGGTAGGGGTGCAAAAAGCTCTTAACAATTTTATTCGAAATAGCAATATCAGCTTCCCGATTAATTTATTCCTGTGGGTAGGGGGTAGTTTTTGGCCTTGGTGGATTAGGAATATAGTCATCTACCTAGTGTACTATCGAAACCTGAGTCCAAATCTCTGGGTAGGGGTGCAAAAAGCTCCGAACAGTTTTATTCGAAATAGGAATATCAGCTTCCCGATTAATTTATTCCTGGGGGTAGGGGGTAGTTTTCGACCATTGTGGATTAGTAATACAGTCATCTACCTAGTGTATTAACGAAATTTCAGTCCAAACTTCTGAATAGGGGTGGAAAAAGCTCTTAACAATTTTATTCGAAATAGCAATATCAGCTTCCCGATTAATTTATTCCTGAGGGTAGGGGGTAGTTTTTTACCTCAGTGGATTAGGAATATACTCATCTACTTCGTGTACTATCGAAACCTGAGTCCACCCAACAATTTTATTCGAAATAGCAATATCAGCTTCCCGATTAATTTATTCCTGGGGGTAGGGGGTAGTTTTTGGCCTTGGCGGATTAGGAATATAGTCATCTACCTAGTGTACTATTGAAACCTGAGTCCAAATCTCTGGGTAGGGGTGCAAAAAGCTACATACAATTTTATTCGAAATAGCAATATCAGCTTCCCGATTAATTTATTCCTGGGGGTAGAGGGTAGTTTTTGACCTCAGTAAATTAGGAATATACTCATCTACTTAGTGTACTATCGAAACCTGAGTCCAAATCTCTGGGTAGGGGTGCAAATAGCTCTTAACAATTTTATTCGAAATAGCAATATCAGCTTCCCGATTAATTTATTCCTGGGGGTAGGGGGTAGTTTTTGGCCTTGGTGGATTAGGAATATAGTCATCTACCTAGTGTACTATCGAAACCTGAGTCCAAATCTCTGGGTAGGAGTGCAAAAAGCTCCTAACAATTTTATTCGATATAGCAATATCAGCTTTCCGATTAATTTATTCCTGGGGGTAGGGGGTAGGTTTTGGACTTAGTGGATTAGGAATATAGTCGTTTACCCAGTGTACTATCGAAACCTGACTCCAAATCTCTGGGTAGGGGTGCAAATAGCTCTTAACAATTTTATTCGAAATAGCAATATCGGCTTCCCGATTAATTTATTCCTGGGGGTAGGGGGTAATTTTTGACCTTGGTAGATTAGGAATATAGTCATATACCTAGTGTACTATCGAAACCTGAGTCCAAATCTCTTAATAGGGGTGCAAATAGCTCTTAACAATTTTATTCGAAATAGCAATATCAGCTTCCCGATTAATTTATTCCTGGGGGTAGGGGGTAGTTTTTGGCCTTGGTGGATTAGGAATATAGTCATCTACCTAGTGTACCATTGAAACCTGAGTCCAAATCTCTGGGTAGGGGTGCAAAAAGCTCTTTACAATTTTAGTCGAAATAGCAATATCAGTTTCCCGATTAATTTGTTCCTGGGGTTATGGGGTAGTTTTTGGCCTTGGTAGATTAGGAATATAATCATCTACCTAGTGTACTATCGAAACCTGAGTCCAAATCTCTGGGTAGGGGTGCAAATAGCTCCTAACAATTTTATTCGAAATAGCAATATCAGCTTCCCGATTAGTTTATTCCTGGAGGTAGTGGGTAGTTTTTGGCCTTAGTGGATTAGAAATGTAGTCATCTACCTAGTGTATTATCGAAATTTCAAACCAAATTTCTGAATAGGGGTGGAAAAAGCTCCTAACAATTTTATTCGAAATAGCAATATCAGCTTCCCGATTAATTTATTCCTGAGGGTAGGGGGTAGTTTTTTACCTCAGTGGATTAGGAATATACTCATCTACTTAGTGTACTATCGAAACCTGAGTCCAAATCTCTGGGTAGGGGTGCAAATAGCTCCTAACAATTTTATTCGAAATAGCAATATCAGCTTCCCGATTAATTTATTCCTGGGGTTAGGGGGTAGTTTTTGGCCTTGGTGGATTAGGAATATAGTCATCTACCTAGTGTACTATCGAAACCTGAGTCCAAATCTCTGGGTAGGAGTGCAAAAAGCTCCTAACAATTTTATTCGATATAGCAATATCAGCTTCCCGATTAATTTATTCCTGGGGGTAGGGGGTAATTTTTGGCCTTGGTGGATTAGGAATATAGTCACCTACCTAGTGTACTATCGAAACCTGAGTCCAAATCTCTGGGTAGGGGTGCAAATAGCTCTTAACAATTTTAGTCGAAATAGCAATATCAGCTTCCCGATTAATTTATTCCTGGGGTTAGGGGGTAGTTTTTGGCCTTGGTAGATTAGGAATATAATAATCTACCTAGTGTACTATCGAAACCTGAGTCCAAATCTCTGGGTAGGGGTGCAAATAGCTCCTAACAATTTTATTCGAAATAGCAATATCAGCTTCCCGATTAATTTATTCCTAGGGGTAGGGGGTAGTTTTTGGCCTTGGTGGATTAGAAATATAGTCATCTACCTAGTGTACTATTGAAACCTGAGTCCAAATCTCTGGGTAGGGGTGCAAAAAGCTCCTTACAATTTTAGCCGAAATAGCAATATCAGCTTCCCGATTAATTTATTCCTGGGGTTAGGGGGTTGTTTTTGGCCTTGGTAGATTAGGAATATAGTCATCTACCTAGTGTACTATCGAAACTTGAGTCCACATTTCTGGGTAGGGGTGCAAATAGCTCCTAACAATTTTATTCGAAATAGCAATATCAGCTTCCCGATTAATTTATTCCTGGGGGTATGGGGTAATTTTTGGCCTTGGTGGATTAGGAATATAGTCATCTACCTAGTGTATTATCGAAACCTGAGTCCAAATCTCTGGGTAGGAGTGCAAAAAGCTCCTAACAAATTTATTCGATATAGCAATATCAGCTTCCCGATTAATTTATTCCTGGGGGTAGGGGGTAGTAGTTTTTGGCTTTGGTGGATTAGGAATATAGTTATCTTCCTAGTGTACTATTGAAGCCTGAGTCCAAATCTCTGGGTAGGGGTGCAAAAAGCTCCTTACAATTTTATTCGAAATAGCAATATCAGCTTCCCGATTAATTTATTCCTGGGGTTAGGGGGTAGTTTTTGGCCTTGGTAGATTAGGAATATAGTAATCTACCTAGTGTACTATCGAAACCTGAGTCCAAATCTCTGGGTAGGGGTGCAAATAGCTCTTAACAATTTTATTCGAAATAGCAATATCAGCTTCCCGATTAATTTATTCCTGGGGGTAGGGGGTAGTTTTTGGCCTTGGTGGATTAGGAATATAGTCATCTACCTAGTGTACTATTGAAACCTGAGTCCAAATCTCTGGGTAGGAGTGCAAAAAGCTCCTAACAATTTTATTCGAAATAGCAATATCAGCTTCCCGATTAATTTATTCCTGGGGGTAGGGGGTAGTTTTTGGCCTTAGTGGATTAGGAATATAGTCATCTACCTAGTGTACTATCGAAACCTGAGTCCTAATCTCTGGGTAGGGGTGCAAGTAGCTCCTTAACAATTTTATTCGAAATAGCAATATCAGCTTCCCGATTAATTTATTCCTGGGGGTAGGGGGTAGTTTTGGGCTTTTGTGGATTAGGAACATAGTCATCTACCTAGTGCTCTAATGGAACCTGAGTTCAAATTTATGTCAAAGAGTGCCAACACTTTCAGTCTAAATCTCAAAATTATAAATTTAATTTGGATTTGAACTGGCTTCTGGGCAAACATAGCGTTCAAATTTTGCGTGGTAATTGGAGTCACTATCTTAAGAGAAGACATTGATTTCATTTTATTCTTAATTAGTTTATTATTATTTAGAAATTATAATTTAATTAAATTTATAATTTTCATAGTGAACATTGTTTTTATTCTTATTAGAATGTAAATTTATTTCAGACATAAACCGAACAAAGTATTTTAGTACCACAAATTTTGTATTAACTATATAAACAGCGCCATCTAATTATTATATTAATATACTATAAAATTATTATAAATAACCCGGGTACATCAAAAGAACGATTAAAGGTTGGTTTATATTATCCGTTCAGTTTAGCACAGACACGTACCGGCACAGACATCAAGTATTTTTATCCGTACGTATCCGCAGTCCGCACATACATTGATTCGTATTATTTCGCTATGTCGATCGTATAAACTCGTAACTACGTACAGTACAAACAAACAACCAGAATATAAAAATAAATAAAATGAAATATTTGATATGAGATACATATTTAATCGGATGATAATATCAGTATTATTATAGAATGTTGATAGTAAATATTAATAAAAATATTGATAATCATAAACCTTTAATAATAATATCTGAAAATAATTTAAATGCTTAGGTAATTAGGTATCTGAAATAAAAATATCTGAAAGTAACGTACATACATTTCTATGGAAAAATCGACCTATTCAGATCAGAACAACAATACCAATATATAATAGGCCGTTTCACAGCATTTGGGCATTAGTATATGAGTAATGGAATAGAAAACACTAAAATTGAACAAAATCATATGGCAAAAGTAAATTCTACGTGTTTTTTTTCGCTTAACATTCTTATATCTAAATATATAGGCCAAAAAATAATTTTTCATTGATGAGGATTTTAATAATGATTATTTACCAAGAGTTCTGTAAGATGATTTTCAATAAGATTTTGATTTTTTCGTTCGTGTGATTTCTACGTTCGGTGTTGTTTTGTTAGTCAATAATTCGATAAAATGCATAAATAGTGATGGTATAACTTAACTCTTCTTTTTCATTGATAAAGAAATATTCGGTTACTTTTGCTTACGTCGTTCCAATTTTTTTAATTATTTGTTCTTGATGGTACATTACTTGTTCAAGTGTTTGCATTTGTTTTTGTAAATAATATTATTTTTTGGCAGTTATTATAGATTAAATTTTTTAAATTTAAAATCCGTAATATCTTTAAATGATTTTAATTTTTTCCAAAACTCCACTTGATCTAGTATTCGAATGCAAATCTCTTACTCGTCTCGACTCAAATAAAATAAAAGCAAACAAAAAAAGTGTGTGTTAAAATCCCATAAACCAATAAATTATTGTTGCAATAAATCACTATAAGCAAGAGACATATAGTAGTATTCAAATCTCGCTGGAATTCTGACAGTTATCGTGCAGAAAGAATATGGCGGATACATAGTGATGTATTAAGTACAATAATTCATGTTTATTGTTTACATTTTTATGTTGTATTTGTATTCAAATGGAAAAGGAACGTAATTAATCAAAAAATGTTTTTATAATTTAACGTGTAATAAATGACACTTTTGAAATTAATATTTAATTCGATAAACTAAGAATTAAATTTATGATTGATTTTTTCTGATTTTGCTTTTTATGTTGTTGTGGTTTTGTTCGATATGAATGTGATTTGGTCATTTATTTTCCAAATGCTTCAATACATTGTCAATTACATTTTCTCCCGAGTTATCAGTTGAATCATTTTGTTCTGTCGATGTTATCTGCTGATCTTGTGTACGATCTGAGGTAATGTTTGATGCTTAATCTCATAAATCGCCACTGTCAATGCAGACTACCTCGTCAACAAAATTATGGACAACTATTATGGACAAATTATTATAACCAAGAAAATCATTGAATTGACATAAAAATGGCGAGGCGTCTATTTGTCATATTTGACATTTTTATTTTTGAATGTAGTGGTAGTAGATTATAGAAAAAATCATGATTTGAAAAAATTGATTACACATCAAAAAATAATCAATTATTTTCGCCAAAGAAAAATGAAACAGTGAAAAATATCAATTATTTTTAAAAATAATCAATTATTTTTAACCAAAGAAAATCGACATTAGTTTTTTTACCGAGTTTGTTTTTTTTTGGGTAATCGAAAACGACATAAAATTTTCAAATGAGGAAAGTGGAGTAGAATTTGGCTAGTAGTACGTACTTAATTTATACTGGGTTTCCATCGTCAATAGCATAATAGTATAATAGTAATCATTCATAGTCGCGTTTCCATCATATAGTGTGAAGTAAGCTGTATAATTATGTTTGAATATTGAAATTTGTCTTTTAATGTTTTATACAAATTTCATTACAATATTCAATTCACAATAACTATTTATGTAAATTAAAAACGTATAGTTATATCAAAATGCCACAAAAAAAAACTTCGAACGAATCGAAATTGTAATAAAAAAGTATACTGTCATGAAATATATTGTTAAAAATATAATTTGATACCTACTTTATTTTTGATAGATAGTATACTGAAATATTATAATAAAGTATTATACTAACAACTTCGCGTTTCCATCGTCGTAGTATAATATAGTATAATACTATTTAACTATTATACCACATATTACTAATATAATTATACTATAACGATGGAAACCCGGTATTATAAAACGATAGAAATGTAGTAGATCTACTACAATTGTAGTAAAGTCACATCCCTGGAAATAGTACGTAAGTGAAAAAATACGAACAAAACGAAATAACTCGAACACATAGTATCATTTCATTTTCATTATCATCATAAATCATTATCCATTCCATATTCCATCCATGCTGATGTATTTTGTACATAAACTATTTTAGTTTGTTGTCAATACCAATATATAACAGGCCGATTTTTACAAAAAAAATGGCCGGTCCTATGCATGTGTAATGGAATAGAAAACCAACAATTCATTAGAAAAAGTCGATGTTTACGTGATTTTACGTGATTTTTTTTCTTATATCTTAAAAAATAGGGCTAAACATAATTTTTTATATACCAGGATTTGAATAATGATACTTTATCATAAGATCTATCCAATAACTTTTCAATTTTATTAGTCTTTTAATTCATTGTTTGAAGATTTAGCCAACTAGAATTTTATTTTATGAATCTGGAATAGAAATTACGAATGAAATTGTATGTATAAGTTCCTTTGTCTTTCTCATAGAATTTAATTATGATTTTATTCTATATATCACTCTCGGGCTTTTTTGTTGTTGTTTATTTTGCTACTCGTTAGTACATTCCGTTTCCGGTTGATTTTGGGTTTATTCGTGATTTTTTTTTCTTTTGTAGTTAATAACAAAAAAAAGAGTAGGAGGAACGAGGAGGAGGTTGTCTGTCAAAGTGCCCTCACGAAATTGTTCGGGACATTTGGCCCGCGGGCCAACATAACAAAGTTAAATTTTTTTCAACTTTTGAAATTGTACTACAGTGTCATACCAACGAAACAAAAAAAAATTATATATTTTTTAGCTCAAAAAATAAGCCACAAATAGCTTATTTTTTGAAGTTAATAAATATAATTAAAAATAAAATATATATTTTTAACTTACATGAATATTCACAACATACACAGATAATAGATAATATATATTATGATGACAGCTACAAACAAAAATATTTATAGCTACTTTATGTTTCCATAAAGATCTAAAACATCAATTGAGCCACAAAAAGAGCTAAAAAATAAAATAAAAAAATTTTGTTTTGTTGGTATGACTTTCAAAATTTTTAAAAAATTTAGTTTTGTTAAGTTGGCCCGCGGGCCAAATGTACCGCGGGCCAACTACCTTCAGTTGCAGAATTATATTTTTTCTTATTTTTTTTTTTAGGTTTACGTAAATTTTATTTTGTTTTTTTTATATTTTTTAGGTTTACTGAAATTATGCATTTATCAGAGTTGTAGATTTATTTTTATAATTAATAATTTAAACACACGATAATTATTCAAACATTAATTAAATATATTTCTTGAAGTACAAAATTATAAACTTTCTTAAAACATTCGACAACGTTTTGTTTTACTAAAATTATGATTCATAATCATACAAATTAATTTTGATTAATATAAATACATAATACTAAATTAACCGTTATTGTACTATTGTAGTATGTAATTATATTTCTACAAATATATTATATTTAACTAAACTATTTTAATTCATGCATAATTATAATACTAATCCTTATAATCGTCTATTATTCTATTCCCCAAAAAAAATTTAATCCTTAATTACTGCCAAAAAATAATATTATTTACAAAAACAAATGCAAACACTTGAACAAGTAATGTACCATCAAGAACAAATAATTAAAAAAATT
Source organism: Tipula unca (assembly GCA_951394425.1). Lineage (NCBI taxonomy): Eukaryota > Metazoa > Arthropoda > Insecta > Diptera > Tipulidae > Tipula > Tipula unca. Next base: position 200,472,096 of record OX596381.1, read on the forward strand.
GGAACGACGTAAGCAAAAGTAACCGAATATTTCTTTATCAATGAAAAAGAAGAGTTAAGTTATACCATCACTATTTATGCATTTTATCGAATTATTGACTAACAAAACAACACCGAACGTAGAAATCACACGAACGAAAAAATCAAAATCTTATTGAAAATCATCTTACAGAACTCTTGGTAAATAATCATTATTAAAATCCTCATCAATGAAAAATTATTTTTTGGCCTATATATTTAGATATAAGAATGTTAAGCGAAAAAAAACACGTAGAATTTACTTTTGCCATATGATTTTGTTCAATTTTAGTGTTTTCTATTCCATTACTCATATACTAATGCCCAAATGCTGTGAAACGGCCTATTATATATTGGTATTGTTGTTCTGATCTGAATAGGTCGATTTTTCCATAGAAATGTATGTACGTTACTTTCAGATATTTTTATTTCAGATACCTAATTACCTAAGCATTTAAATTATTTTCAGATATTATTATTAAAGGTTTATGATTATCAATATTTTTATTAATATTTACTATCAACATTCTATAATAATACTGATATTATCATCCGATTAAATATGTATCTCATATCAAATATTTCATTTTATTTATTTTTATATTCTGGTTGTTTGTTTGTACTGTACGTAGTTACGAGTTTATACGATCGACATAGCGAAATAATACGAATCAATGTATGTGCGGACTGCGGATACGTACGGATAAAAATACTTGATGTCTGTGCCGGTACGTGTCTGTGCTAAACTGAACGGATAATATAAACCAACCTTTAATCGTTCTTTTGATGTACCCGGGTTATTTATAATAATTTTATAGTATATTAATATAATAATTAGATGGCGCTGTTTATATAGTTAATACAAAATTTGTGGTACTAAAATACTTTGTTCGGTTTATGTCTGAAATAAATTTACATTCTAATAAGAATAAAAACAATGTTCACTATGAAAATTATAAATTTAATTAAATTATAATTTCTAAATAATAATAAACTAATTAAGAATAAAATGAAATCAATGTCTTCTCTTAAGATAGTGACTCCAATTACCACGCAAAATTTGAACGCTATGTTTGCCCAGAAGCCAGTTCAAATCCAAATTAAATTTATAATTTTGAGATTTAGACTGAAAGTGTTGGCACTCTTTGACATAAATTTGAACTCAGGTTCCATTAGAGCACTAGGTAGATGACTATGTTCCTAATCCACAAAAGCCCAAAACTACCCCCTACCCCCAGGAATAAATTAATCGGGAAGCTGATATTGCTATTTCGAATAAAATTGTTAAGGAGCTACTTGCACCCCTACCCAGAGATTAGGACTCAGGTTTCGATAGTACACTAGGTAGATGACTATATTCCTAATCCACTAAGGCCAAAAACTACCCCCTACCCCCAGGAATAAATTAATCGGGAAGCTGATATTGCTATTTCGAATAAAATTGTTAGGAGCTTTTTGCACTCCTACCCAGAGATTTGGACTCAGGTTTCAATAGTACACTAGGTAGATGACTATATTCCTAATCCACCAAGGCCAAAAACTACCCCCTACCCCCAGGAATAAATTAATCGGGAAGCGGATATTGCTATTTCGAATAAAATTATTAAGAGCTATTTGCACCCCTACCCAGAAATTTGGACTCAGGTTTCGATAGTACACTAGGTAGATTACTATATTCCTAATCTACCAAGGCCAAAAACTACCCCCTAACCCCAGGAATAAATTAATCGGGAAGCTGATATTGCTATTTCGAATAAAATTGTAAGGAGATTTTTGCACCCCTACCCAGAGATTTGGACTCAGGCTTCAATAGTACACTAGGTAGATAACTATATTCCTAATCCACCAAAGCCAAAAACTACCCCCTACCCCCAGGAATAAATTAATCGGGAAGCTGATATTGCTATATCGAATAAATTTGTTAGGAGCTTTTTGCACTCCTACCCAGAGATTTGGACTCAGGTTTCGATAATACACTAGGTAGATGACTATATTCCTAATCCACCAAGGCCAAAAATTACCCCCTACCCCCAGGAATAAATTAATCGGGAAGCTGATATTGCTATTTCGAATAAAATTGTTAGGAGCTATTTGCACCCCTACCCAGAAATGTGGACTCAGGTTTCGATAATACACTAGGTAGATGACTATATTCCTAATCTACCAAGGCCAAAAACAACCCCCTAACCCCAGGAATAAATTAATCGGGAAGCTGATATTGCTATTTCGACTAAAATTGTAAGGAGCTTTTTGCACACCTACCCAGAGATTTGGACTCAGGTTTCAATAGTACACTAGGAAGATGACTATATTCCTAATCCACCAAGGCCAAAAACTACCCCCTACCCCCAGGAATAAATTAATCGGGAAGCTGATATTGCTATTTCGAATAAAATTGTTAAGAGCTATTTGCACCCCTACCCAGAGATTTGGACTCAGGTTTCGATAGTACACTAGGTAGATGACTATATTCCTAATCCACCAAGGCCAAAAATTACCCCCTACCCCCAGGAATAAATTAATCGGGAAGCTGATATTGCTATTTCGAATAAAATTGTTAGGAGCTTTTTGCACTCCTACCCAGAGATTTGGACTCAGGTTTCAATAGTACACTAGGTAGATGACTATATTCCTAATCCACCAAGGCCAAAAACTACCCCCTACCCCCAGGAATAAATTAATCGGGAAGCTGATATTGCTATTTCGAATAAAATTGTTAAGAGCTATTTGCACCCCTACCCAGAGATTTGGACTCAGGTTTCGATAGTACACTAGGTAGATTACTATATTCCTAATCTACCAAGGCCAAAAACTACCTCCTAAACTCAGGAATAAATTAATCGGGAAGTTGATATTGCTATTTCGAATAAAATTGTAAGGAGCTTTTTGCACCCCTACCCAGAGATTTGGACTCAGGCTTCAATAGTATACTAGGTAGATAACTATATTCCTAATCCACCAAAGCCAAAAACTACCCCCTTCCCCCAGGAATAAATTAATCGGGAAGCTGATATTGCTATATCGAATAAATTTATTAGGAGCTTCTTGCACTCCTACCCAGGGATTTGGACTCAGGTTTCGATAGTACACTAGATAGATGACTATATTCCTAATCCACCAAGGCCAAAAACTACCCCCTACCCCCAGGAATAAATTAATCGGGAAGCTGATATTGCTATTTCGAATAAAATTGTTAGGAGCTATTTGCACCCCTACCCAGAGATTTGGACTCAGGTTTCGATAGTACACTAGGTAGATGACTATATTCCTAATCTACCAAGGCTAAAAACTACCCCCTAACCCCAGGAATAAATTAATCGGGAAGCTGATATTGCTATTTCGACTAAAATTGTAAGGAGTTATTTGCACCCCTACCCAGAGATTTGGACTCAGGTGTCAATAGTACACTAGGTAGATGACTATATTCCTAATCCACCAAGGCCAAAAACTACCCCCTACCCTCAGGAATAAATTAATCGGGAAGCTGATATTGCTATTTCGAATAAAATTGTTAAGAGCTATTTGCACCCCTACCCAGAGATTTGGACTCAGGTTTCGATAGTACACTAGGTAGATGACTATATTTTTAATCCACCAAGGCCAAAAATTACCCCCTACCCCCAGGAATAAATTAATCGGGAAGCTGATATTGCTATTTCGAATAAAATTGTTAGGAGCTTTTTGCACTCCTACCCTGAGATTTGGACTCAGGTTTCGATAGTACACTAGGTAGATGACTATATTCCTAATCCACCAAGGCCAAAAACTACCCCCTTACCCCAGGAATAAATTAATCGGGAAGCTGATATTGCTATTTCGAATAAAATTGTTAGGAGCTTTTTGCACCCCAACCCAGAGATTTGGACTCAGGTTTCGATAGTACACTAGGTAGATTACTATATTCCTAATACACTAAGGCCTAAAACAACCCCCTACCCCCAGGAATAAATTAATCGGGAAGCTGATATTGTTATTTCGAATAAAATTGTTAAGAGCTATTTGCACCCCTACCCAGAGATTTGGACTCAGGTTTCGATAGTACACTAGGTAGATGACTATATTCCTAATCCACTAAGGCCAAAAACTACCCCCTACCCCCAGGAATAAACTAATCGGGAAGCTGATATTGCTATTTCGAATAAAATTGTTAAGGAGCTTTTGCACCCCTACCCAGAGATTTGGACTCAGGTTTCGATAGTACACTAGGTAGATGACTATATTCCTAATCCACCAAGGCCAAAAATTACCCCCTACCCCCAGGAATAAATTAATCGGGAAGCTGATATTGCTATTTCGAATAAAATTGTTAGGAGCTTTTTGCACTCCTACCCAAAAATTGGACTCAGGTTTTGATAGTACACTAGGTAGATGACTATATTCCTAATCCACCAAGGTCAAAAACTACCCCCTACCCCCAGGAATAAATTAATCGGGAATCTGATATTGCTATTTCGAATAAAATTGTTAGGAGCTTTTTGCACCCCTACCCAGAGATTTGGACTCAGGTTTCGATAATACACTAGGTAGATGACTATATTCCTAATCCACCAAGGCCAAAAATTACCCCCTACCCCCAGGAATAAATTAATCGGGAAGCTGATATTGTTATTTCGAATAAAATTGTTAAGAGCTATTTGCACCCCTACCCAGAGATTTGGACTCAGGTTTCGATAGTACACTAGGTAGATGACTATATTCCTAATCCACCAAGGCCAAAAACTACCCCCTAACCCCAGGAATAAATTAATCGGGAAGCTGATATTGCTATTTCGAATAAAATTGTTAACGAGCTATTTGTATCCCTACCCAGATATTTGGACTCAGGTTTCGATAGCACAGTAGGTAGATGACTTAATTCTTAATCCACTAAGGCCAAAAACTACCCTTTACCTTATGGAATAAATGATTCTGGAAGCTGATATGGCAGTATTGTATGGCATTATTAAGGGGACATTATCACCTCTTGCCAGATATTTGTTTTCTATTTATTATAGTTATTAAGTTAGCTGGATTTATTCTCTTCTTGTTGAACTTTAATACCTTCCCCTATCTCTAGTATTAATTTTTATTCGATTGATTTTGTCAGAGTTCATATAAATATTATATTTTTAGTACTATATGTATAAATAGGAATAATCATGTTTTCCAATTGGAATTCAATTTTACAGTGTGAAACTAACACTTATATAAAATCTGTGGATTTGTGGAAATCTTCACACCCATTCACCCAATAAATTTTTTATTGCCATTTTTTATTCTTCTATACACTATTCATAATAATTCTTATCCTATTGGCAACGATAATCTAATTATTATGCATTTGAAATTGATCAAGCAAGATTATCAGGAATTTTCATTGTAAATAACATGTAAATAGAATAGTTGAATGATATATGATGTACTCGTATTTATGATGTTTGTATTTTAATTTTCATTTCATTACTTTTTCCTTTTTACATTCGAATCATTCTATTATTAACAACAACAATGCTTTTTCTCGATCTTTATTGATCATATATGCATATACGGACATTCATAATATGTACATATATGTATATAAATTTTGTTGCCTTTCCTTAGAGGTTGCTCATATGGAGATTATGATAAAATATTACGAGAATTCAGACAATCAAAAATATTGTTGAAAGCCTCTACCTCTAATCAAATTTTTGTCGATTTAAATAAGTTTTTAAAATTTTTATTAAGTAATTCATGAAAATGTATGATTTAATTTTTTTGTTTTACACACATTACGATCTCACTTATGATACAGAAATATTATTTAGCTGATGAATGTATAAACTATAATTTTATCTATGCATACATATTTTCGCTTTTTCATTTCATTTTCAAGATCTTGTTTATAAAAATAATGCCTAATGGAGATAAAACACCTGATCTACACAATACACATTCGATCGAGTAATATTCTCCATAGCAAATTTACGTTTTTTCATTCATAAGGATTTTACAATACAAACGCAAAATTTTTATTTTCATTTTTTGTTCTTCGTATTGTTATCACCTTGGGTGTCGTTTATTCAATTTCCATGTTATTTTAAAATTTCATTTAAATATTGGCAGTTAACGTGTTAGAATAAACAAACTAAAAAATTTGTTTTACCGAATCAGAGAGATGGTCTTAGATTGGAGTAGATTGTTGTTGGTTTTAAAATTTTTCATCAAGTTATAACAAAGAACAATACATGCAGCGGTATAAAAAATATATATAATCCTTTGTTAGTTGTTTGTGTGTATATAAGTATAATAAAAAAAAACTTGATTTTTGTGTATTACAAAAAAATTCCTAATCATATGCTGTAGGAAGAAAAGAGATGATTAATTTTGGCACGATAAATATAGACTTTTCGTTTGGGGTACAAAATTTCCCCTACAAATTTAGCGTATTTTATTTCATATACAATTCTTTACTATGAAACTTGTTCATCTGGTTAAGTTTTTATTTGTGGTTCAACCATAAAAAAATAACTATATACATATATAGTCTTAAAAGTATATTTATATAAATGTAACAACTTGTGAGGAACGACTGACATGATAATTAAAGTTTTTCGCTTGATGATTCACTAAATTTTAATTAATAGTTAAAGTGCTTAATCGCGTATTTGTATTTATATGCGCGTCAAGGAATAGTAGGTGATATCTGTATACAAATGTAATTGGTTTGCACGAACTATACCGGAAAATGTACAATTATATTTTTAATTCATTAACACATGATAGAATGAATATATTTAATGAATATTCGCGCTGCTGCTCCGGTTACTCACAACTACTACACGAATCTGTTATAACCCGGCACTTCTGAAAAACGATTCGGACGCAAATTTCACATTAATTCATTTGGCTTAGGCTCCATCTGCGAGTTTCACTAAATGGTTGGATCGCTGGGCTAACGACCCGCATCCATAAAAACATAATCTGTTTATCTCGCTCAAGTACCCTGACACGAGATTTAGCGTGGATCGGCACGTGGAACGTTGAGACAGCCTAATCACGTGCATAAAGGAATATCGGCAGGCCTATGACTCGATCAATCGAGAGAGCTTGTGACTAATAAATTCACGGATTGAGAAATATTTAAAGAGAAACTGGACAAGTTTGTCTCAAAACTAAAGAAGAACTTCAAATACAAGCTGGATATTCAAATATTAACACTATATGCGTGAAGCAGCTAAAGAGGCTACATCCGTATTAGGTGATGAGAAAGTTGTACAAGAGATTAACTACCTCTATGGCATAGAACCAGAAATATTATTGAGAACAGAGAGTTTAATCGAGTAAGTAATAAAGTCAACCGATTAGTTAAAGAACAGAAAGAGGCTTGCACTGAAAATTATCTGAAAGGGCTGAGTCCTGAAGCTGACAAAAACTATTCTCTTTGGAAAGCTACTAAAAGATATAAGAGGCCAAAAATCCAAGTGCCACCTATAAGGAACACAGTGGAGAATGGGTGCAACGTAATGAAGAAAAAACCGAACTATTTGCATAACATCTGACATCAGTATTTCAACCACACGATATACATTTAGGATTGATCCTAAACCAGTCTATAGATCTCCATTAAACATCAATAGTATTACCGCAAAAGAAATAGATATGAATCCCAAAAAGTCGCCTGGAATTGACGAAATTTCTCAAAGCTGTTTAAAGGGTATCAAAGAGAGCAGTCACTATGTTTACATATATATATGTATATATATATATATACATATATACATACATATATATACATATATACATACATATATATACATATATAGATATATACATATATACAACCGAAAAGGGAAATTATGGCGGAAGGTTCTAACGATAAATTACCCCAGGTGGGTACCGATTTACTTCGGGAATCCCACTCCTCTCTTCAGGAGGGCTGTTCCACGGATTCTGGGGGGGACAGCCAACCGCAAAGAAGTGGAAGGACGCTGTTGGCGAGTGACCAGGCCAAGGCACCCGGAACTACTACTGGAAACAAAGATGGAAGCTATAACATATTTAAACCATCAAAAAAGACAGGCAGATCTCCACCACATTACTCCTCGGTTCCCGAGCTTTCAATGTGGAGTAGCACGAAACGTCGCTGCGACGCAGAAGCCGAATTAGCAGAGCTAATCGCGACAATAGACCAGATCGAAAAGGAAGCCAGCGGATTGAGCTCGCTGGTGAGGGCTAATCCGACAACTAAAAATCAAATAAAGGGTTCGGCGTCGAGGGTAAGAATGGCTGCACATAAGTTAGTCAATTTTAAGCAGATGCTACAGACTTGGAATAGCCAGCCGTCCGTAACCGAGAAGAAGCGCAGAACTGATAATGATGACCAACGAGTGTTACAGCAGAGCATAGCGACCCAAACTGATCTAAGCCCGATGCACAAGCAAACTGCGGCGAAGGAGAGGTCTACGCAAACAAGGGATACACATGAGATTGAAAAGAGAACCGAGGAGCTCTGCAACATGATTAACTCAAACATGACAACACAGGATATCAGTGCGATTGTCTCAAAGGAGTGGCCACATAAAGTGTTTCGGATAACACAAATTAGCCGCGACAGTTTTATGGACTGCGAAACGTTAACAAGAGCAATTTTTATTGACGGAAATAAACCAATCACTGAAGAATTGCATAATTTGGGAAAACAAGTACCAGGCTTCCAGCGACTATTAGATACCCAGTACTTCAAACCTGGGGACGTCGCTGTTATACGGAGCTCAGACAGGATCGAACTGAAAGGCCAGACACGCCCAGCTAATGATGGACGTACTCTGCTAGTTGGCCATGTGGATCAACAGGTAGACGTATTCCTTCCCAGGAATGCATAAAGTTGAGCATCACTTCAACAGTCAGAGACAGGCTAAAGCTGCGTAAGATAATGGAATGCTGTTATAGCGACAGTGGAGTGAGCATCAAAATCTGCGTGGGAGCAGAAAGAGGAAAACGCAATTCAGAAATCCACCCATAAAAGGTGTTACACGTGATGAACTTTAGCCCTAGAAAACGGGGAGTTTCCTTGTATCTGGAAAATAGCGCGCCTAGTTCTGCTAAAAAAAGACGGAAAACCGGATGGTGTACCTACATCGTACAGACCACTTTGTCTGCTAGATACTTTCGGAAAACTCTTCGAACATTTGCTGTTACACAGACTGGCCAACGAAGTTGATAGAGCCGGCGGACTTGCTAATAATCAATTCGGATTTCGAGCAGGGCGCTCCACAACAGACGCTATAGCGGCAGTTATGAAGCTTGTAGATGCAGCCGCTGAAGGTACACAATATACGCGGCGCATCCCAGTAGTAATTACACTAGATATAAGAAATGCATTTAACAGCGCATCCTGGGAGTTAATTCTAAAAGGACTAAATAACTTCAAAGTTAGCCCATATCTGACGAAGGTACTTCAAAGCTACCTGAGTGAGCGACGAATTATTGTGGAAGCTGGAGGTACATCAACCCAAATGGAGGTTACGAGTGGAGTTCCCCAAGGATCTATCCTAGGACCTATGCTTTGGAACATCTTGTACGATGGCATCCTTCGAATTCAGCTACCCGAAGATGCCAATTTGGTGGGGTACGCGGATGATTTAGCACTTGTTGTCTCTGGCAGACACGAGCAGCAACTAGTTGAACGAGTGGAAGCGGGAGTAGAGGTGATTTCCAGATGGCTTCGTATTCATCGGATGCAATTGGCTCCAGAAAAGACTGAAGCGGTTGTAATGGCAGGCCGAAGAGTGCTCCAATCCATCTCCTTCAAAGTGGAAGGAGTTAAAGTAACACCGACAACCCACATCAAGTACCTGGGTGTATGGCTAGACTACCGTCGCGGCTTTCAAGAGCATGTAAGGCAAATTACGACAAAGGCGACCCGGACAACAAAAGGGCTCATCGGGTTGATGACAAATGTTGGTGGACCAAGCGCCGGAAAAAGGAAACTGCTCTCATCAGTTGTTTTATCCGCAATACTTTACGGAGCACCCATCTGGATACGAGCTTTAGATATTGCAAGGGCGTCCGAGCAGTTCGAACGCGTACAACGTACTCTGGCACTGCGTATATGTAGTGCTTACAGAACGGTAGGAAAGGAAGCAGCTTTCGTGATAGCAAACATGCCACCGGCGACTTTAATGGTGAAATATAGACTAGCGGTTCTTCAGGGAACACCAAGCGTTGATGCCAAAGAGGAATTAATGCAAAAATGGCAGGCACGTTGGGAGAGTGCCGACACTGGATCATGGACCAGAGAGCTCATTCCGAGTCTAAGGGAATGGGTGAATCGTAAGCATGGGGAGACGAACTTTGATCTGACACAGTTCCTGACAGGTCACGGCTGCTTCAATAGCCATCTGTACCGAATGCATATTAAGGATACTCCTAACTGCCCATACTGTGAAGAGGACGACACACCAGAGCATACGATACTGTACTGTGCAAGGTGGGAAGAAACGAGGAAGAAGTGTACCGATACTGTAGGAGAGATGACACCACGGAATATTATCTCGAAGATGGTAGAGGAGGAGAATAGTTGGTACGCTATAAGCAAAATGATTACGGTAATATTGACCATAAAAATGAGGGAAGAAGCGAGCACAACGACTTGAACAAACAAGGAGACAATAGACATCCAGCGGTCGAAGTAATGCAAACTTTGTGGTACCGAGCGCTGCGAGGAGCTGAGGTAGGGGGTTTTTTAGTCGGTAAGAGTCCGGCACAACGTCCATGAGGATTTTCGCCCTACTGTGAAAAAAAAAAAAATATATATATATATATATATATATATATATATATATATATATATATATATATATATATATATATAATATATATATATATATATATATATATATATATATATATATAATGTTTAAAGGTTGCATAAATAATCATGACAAAAAAAATAGACAACCCTGGTGAGCAAATAACATCATACAGGCCGATCTCTTTGTTTCCAACTGTCTTAAAGTTGTTTTTGAAATGATTTCTAGTTTTGACTCAGGAATAAACATTCAAAATTCGACCATTGATCAAGTTTATCGCGTGACCACAAAGATAGAACAATCATTCGATAGAGTGTTTCGTGAGGGTCTTATCTACAAAATAAGTAAATTAGTGCCACAAAATTACTGTCAATTGCCCGAGTCGTATCTCTCCAAGCGAAAATTTAGAGTATCACACGAAGATACATACTTTAACTTTTACCCAGCTATATGAGGAGTGCCTCAGGGTAGCGTACTAGGGCCTCTCCTATATCTTCTTTACACTTCCGATATACCGACAATGGAAACAACCTTCATCGGAACTTTTACTGGTGATACCGTAGTATTGGCATCAAGCGAATCGCAAGAACCAAGCAATTGAATACTTACAACCAATGATGGACCAGGGATTGGAAATTCCATACATATCCCAATGGAGTACAAATTCCACAAGCTGGATCTGCTAAATATCTCGGATTACTTCTCGATTCAAGATTGAACTGGAAACACCACTACGTTAGACAAAAAGCTGAATAAATTAAAATAAAATAACGTGAAACGTATACAGGCTAATCGGAAAACATTCTAAACTTAGCCTGTACTGTAAACGCCTTATCTATGAATCGATTATTAAACCAATTTGGACGTAGGGTATCCAACTCTGGGGCTGTAATAAACATTCAAATCGTTTAATCATACAATAACGAATGCTTACCGCTACGTAACCAACAAGGAATTACATGATGACCTAAATGTTAAATGGATTGATGAAGTGATCCAGGAATTTGCCATCAAACATAAAAGAAGATTACTGCAATATTCCAATACTGAAGCTATACAACTTCTTGACCTAACCCAAGATTTAAGATGCCTTAAAAGAATTAAACCGCATGAGTTATCTTATCATGGAACTAATTGAAACAAGTTTTATCATGGAACTAATTGAAACAGACTAATATACACCTTTTGGCCCAGTATCGCGTCTGTGCATACTCTATATTGGCTAGAATCGGCCATAGTGTATCCAGAAAATATCAAATTTACGGTTTTCTGAAGTAGTTGTATGGATAATTTCTGGAAAACCCAACTTTTATCACGGAACTAATTGAAACAGACTGATATACACAATTTGGGCCAGTATCGCGCTTGTGCATACTCTACATTGGCTGATAATCACGTCAGAAAATCACAAAAAGAAAACCTTTCATATATCTTCAAATATACTATATGCACAAATTTTTTAGCGAAGGCACAAATTGGCACAATAAAATCCAAGTATAAAAAATATAAAATATTTCGGTTTTCTAAAATGGGATTTCTGGCGTGATGCTCTCATTTCATTACACTTTCTATGTTCTCTACTTACATATGTATTAAGATTGTCTAACTCGTTTCTAATATTAGCCAAATAAATCTAAAACACAGTCATCTCTACTATAGAAGACAAAAAAAATATCCATTTCCATTATGAGAACTGTGAGATACATCTTTAATTGACCGCGCATCCAATTATTTTTTGTGTAACAACAACGGGAAAAACTATAAAATAAGTTTATTGTTAACTAAATTTATATTTGTTAAGTTTAAACTTAATTTACATTTTATTTTTGTTTTGTATGCATGCTTTATAGTATATACACACAAGCATATAAACTATTAACGAAAGAAATAATTTATATAACAAACCGCGAATATAATTAATTTTTTTTTCTTCGAAATAATAAATGTGGGAGAATCACTCGCATAGAAAATGATCGGACATTGACGGTAATTGTTGCTGTTTTATTATTGAGTTATTAAAAAATTCTTTGTTTCAAGTGTGTAAATTTACACTTTTCACGTTATATTCGCGATTATTTTTTAAAATTGTATGTATGATCCCCCAACGGTGAACAGTGATGTAAACTGTGTCAAATCAAAACAATTTCAAAACATCCTATATATACATAAATAATTAATTGACAGCCCATTAATATATCAATCAATTTGGTAAGATTGAACAATGGAATATACCATAAAATTTCGTTGCGGCAATTTTCACATCCAATGGGCACATTTCCTGTTTTTGATACGTCAAATGATTTTATACACCAACATACGAATACATAGTTTATACTTTCTATCCAATTTCAAATTTTATACAAAACATGATCTCGATTTTATATTCGATACTGTATGACTTCTTATATATATTAACGATTATCACTATATAAGTATATATATACGAGTATATGGTGTAAAATCTATAAATTTTTCTATATTGCCCTCGATTATGTTAGTAAGAATATCAAAACCAATAAGAAGAAGCAACGTTATATTTTATATAGATTTTTCTTTAAATAGAAAATTGATAATTAAGCAAAATAAAATGAAATATACGGATTGTTTTGGTTTCACCTAATCAAGCTCTTTATGTGTATAGCTCATATGCATATAGTTAGGAACAAATTGGAGTAATTATAAATTATTCTGGCTGTTAAATAAAATTGTTGAATTTGAAAAATAATTAGATAATCAAAATAATTTAATTAATGTAATGGAAAATAACGAGTTAATCATAGTTATATGGTTATAGAAAACTATTTTTTTTTATTGGTTGACATTTTTGTGCGATTTCAATGTCAAGTTGCAGTAAACAACAAAGTGATAGTTTTAATTTGGTAAACATGTAAACAATGTTCACAATTATAAATAATTATATGATCATACGATTTGCATGAATGGCAGAAATATCAGATAATAATGTAAGAATCATATTTGCTTTAGGATACATGTACAGTTCCGTGGGAATTAAACCTGAGTGGGCAACATTTTAATGTTGCATGCTAATATCTAAAAATGAAAAATATAATCGATACACGAAAAAAATAATAAAACACATAAATGTAATAATAATAATTTAATTAATTAAAATGTGTAATTTAAATTGATCACCAATACTCACGGGATGGCTAGAAATGAAACATTAACCCTTAGCCTTTACCATTCGTCAATATAATAATAATACTAGTTTTTAAAGGCCATTCATTACTGGCCATTTAGTTTGTCAACAATTTGACTCCAATGGTTTCAATCCTGAGCATGGTCTTCATACTGTCTTAAACCGTCTGAAAAAGCCAGGTCGTTCTCTACACACTGCAGCTCTACACCATCGTTGCCTGCAACGACCTCTGTGCTTGCCATGGCTCTCCTTTCAGAGATGATGGCTGCAAAATTCATTCCGGATCAGCACGCAGAGAGATCTTACTTCATGTACAATTACGCGGGGATTTTCATCACATCTCTGATCTCGACTTTGTACAGAGGTCGGTATGTAGTGTACTACGATAGAGAAATTAAAGAGACATGCTCATGCGCATGTTTATCGTTCTCTCTTTCGTTTTATATTTCGTCATCGTGTGACAAAAAAAACATACAAATCCGTTATTGTATAAAAATTCAAGGTTATGCAAAGAATGAATCAAAACCAAAAAATGGTAGAATTTGTAGTAAACACTTTCAAGGCAGATGATTTTGAAAGAAATTTAATGCACGAATTGCTAAATGACGAAAACGCTCCAGGAAAATTAAAGGAAACAGCAGTTCTAACAGTCAATCTGTTTGATCTGTTTAATCGATTAATAAGAAGTTAAGTGAAATTTCCAACAAGCGTAGTGAAAGGGTACTTTGCCGTGAGAACAAGTTAATGGTTAAAAACTTAAAATAATAAAAGAATTTTAAAATAGTAAAATAGAATAGTAAAAGAATTTTTCAAATATTGAAATCTTATATTGCTAACAGATATTTTTGCGTTAGATGTGAAGAAGAATTTTTTCGGAGCTAAAGAGGGTATCTGCAGGGGTTCCCCAAGGAAACGTGCTGGGGCCAGTCTTGTATTTACTGTACATAAGCGACTAAACCAAACCGGAACAACAATAGCAACATTCGCGGTCGATACTACAATTTTAGCTACTTTGGTTATAAAGTAGACGAATCAACCAGAAAACTGCAACGGGCACGTTACCTTTACAAATCAAATAGTGAACAGGATACCAATAGAACTAAATTCCAAACAAGTTCCTTATGCTAACACAGCCAAATATCTTGGCATGACCCTCGATGCTAAGTTAAAATGGAAAGAGCACATTAAAAATAAAAAGGAGGAACTTAACATTAAGTATAGAAATATGTATTGGCTAATTGGAAGATATTCCGAGCTGTCAATAATGGGAAGACCTCAATAGGGCGGCCAAATTTTTAGAGATTAACTAATGGGTTATGAAAAAAATGTTTGATAGCCGTGACACATCATGGGCACAAACCATAAATGAAGAGAATTAATTCGAAATATTCGAAGGAAACATCCTAAAATCCTACATTCAAGTTCTACTACATCGTTTAACTCTCCTAATTTTGAAATTTCAAATAAAATATTATTTATTGATCAATCAAATACAATTTCGTCAAATACCTCTTGATAAATACGCATAAACTCAGCCACAAGAAGTCTCCAAAGTTTGAATGAAAATTGGTTTAAGATTTTATTTCAGATTACAATTACAATTAATTTTATTATAGAGCGGCGATATTTAACATCTAAATGAAGTCAAAATTGAGTGTTATTTGCGTTCGACAAAATTGTTCACTACATAATTGTTTGCCTCTCATAAATTCAGGTCTCGCTATTTTGTTACTGCTGTACATTGTGTGTCATTCAGATATGGCCCTGAAATGCACACCCATAATAATATAGCTAGAAGGTACCTGAATTAGATTGATATCTAGTAATTCTTATGAACTGTGAAATTTGAACACACATACGAATCCAATTATATAATAAAAAATAACTACAAAGTTTATTTTTAGTTTTTTTAGCGACAAATTACCGTACATACTATAATATAGTTGTACACTTAGCGTGTACATTGAACTTTCGTGTATTTTTTAGATACCAAACAATTTTATCATTTTTATATATAAATTAAAATTAAACTTTCTTTGTCTGTACAATGTATGATGCTAAGTCGTCGTATAGTCGGAAGTACATAATGCTAAAAGACAACGTATAAGGAATATGGAAGTAAAATCTCACTAATGATGATGACATAGTGATGTGGCGTGAAATTAGTTTTCCACTAATAATTATAGAGAATAAAAATTGATTGACAATTTAATTAATTTTCATTACAGGATGACTCAAAAATTACAATCGATGGCCGGGTTGATGCAGCATTTCGAAAAATAAATCGGAATACAATTGGTTTTCATATATGGAAGGTGGAAAATGATCGTGTTGAGGCTATAAATAAAACAAAGCTCGGTGTATTCCAAGACGATGGGACGTATATAATTTATGCGGCTTGCGTCAAGGGGACATATGTTAATCAGGATACGATTGTGAGTTTCTATTAAAAGTAATTAAATTAATTTATCATATATTAACCCATCTCGATAATTTATTTATAGAGCCGTGATGTCAAACCGCCTACGCAACAAATCGAGCGATTTATTCACTTTTGGTTGGGCGAGAAAACATCGCCTGAAAAGTCTGGCGTTGTCGCATACAAAGTAATCGAATTTGATGTACACTTGGGATGTACCACAACGCAGTATCGTGAAGTGCAAGGGCATGAGAGTTCTAGATTTTTGTCTTATTTTAAACAAGGAATAACGTAAGCACTAAACAATAAACTCGAACTAAACTGAATTATTATTAAATTGTTGTATAAATATATTTCAGCATCCTTTGTGGTGATTACCAAACCGCCGCCCCAAATCCCGAAATTAAGCTGTTCCAAATCATAGGCCGTAAAAGCCCAAAATGTATTCAGAAATGTACAATAGAATGGAATCATTTCAATAGTGCGCATGTCATGCTATTCCAAACCAATCTCTATTTTTATCTCTGGGTTGGTCGATCGAGTAGCTCATCGGAACGACTCCATGGACTATTGGCGGCGATTAAATTCCGTGATGCAGCAAATGAACACGGTGAAAAATCTGAAATCACCATTGTTGACGATGGCTATGAACAGTCGATGAAGGAGACACGGAAAACTGAGTGGAATAATTTTTTGAATTTATCGCAAAGATTTGTACATCCCGCGCTATACCATCCACAAAATAAAAACCAAACCATACCAAGTAAGCTATATAAGTGCGGCCATTTGAATGGAAAATATCGTATCGAAGAGATTAAAACGATGTTGATCGAGCAAAGCGATTTATGCGATTCGAATGCGGCATACATTATCGATGGTGAGGAAAGGGGGGTTTGGATATGGATCGGGAAAAACATAAATACACAAGAAAAGGCAGAGGGGATGCGAAATGCTCGTGGATTTGTTAAAAAGAAAAAATATTGTTCATCAACTCCGGTTGTTCGGGTTGTCGAAAATCACGAGCCTGAAGAATTTACCAGACTGTTTCCGGCGTGGGTGGAACATCATCAAGATTTGGCCAACAATAATACCAATAAAGTTTCGAATGTGTTGGGAAAATTCGATACCTTAACGTTGATGCAGAGACCAAAATTGGCCGCACAAACCCAGCTCATCGATGATGGATGTGGCGATCTAAAAATATTTCGAGTTGATGGTAATAAGCTCATTGAGCTACCGAAAATCGCAAACGGATCACTATTCTCGGGTGACGTTTATATCGTGATCTACGAAGTGACCCTACCCGACAACATTAAAGATCTGATGATTAAATTAAAACACGTCATTTACTTGTGGATGGGAAAGAATTCAACGGCGAACGATAAAGTGAATGGATGCAGTTTGGCAACTGAAGTTTGTGATCGTCTAGGCAAATCCACGCTCCAAGTTCGTTTGAATGAGGGCCACGAATCGGCACACTTTTTACAAATATTCAAAGGAAACTTAATTATATTTAACGGACAAAGCACAGATTATGATCCGAGTGGCATGAATATGCGCGAGCCCAATAATTACGTCTTGAAAATATTTGGCAATTCTACGTACACCTCGAAGGCGATTCAGGTGAACAGTAAAACGGTTTATACCGCAAATGATTGTTTTGTTCTCAAAACTACTAGTGATATTTGGGTATGGTGTGGCCAGTGCTCGACGGGGGATTCCCGTGAAATTGCTAAATCGATTGGTACATCATTGGGAGAGTACACGTTGGTGATCGAATCGACGGAACCCGAAGAATTTTGGAATGCGTTGACCGATAAAACCGCAATCAATTTTAAACGAGTTCGATCGAATCAAATTATCGCCACTAATCAAAAACCAGTCGCACAAGTTGTGAATAATGTTAAACCGGCGCTATTTATCGGGTATTTAGAAAATGGAAATATAGCGACAACTCAACTAATTGGATTTGAGCAAGACGATTTGTCATCAGACGATATTTATTTACTCGATTCAGGGAACATGATTTATATATGGATTGGTAATACATGCGCTCTAAATGAGAAACAATCTGCATGGCAGATGGCATCACACCTCTTATCGAATGCCTCAATACAACGTGAGATACGACTACCCATCGTATTGGCACGGCAGGGATATGAACCGCCTACATTTATGGGTTTTTTTGATTCGTGGGACATTAAGCTTTGGAATGAACATCAAACATTTGATACGCTACGCAATCATATCGAACCATCACCAGTTTCGATACTAAAGAATGGCGGCACCAATGGGCATACGAACAGCATGGGAAATGGGAAATCGCATTCGATAAAAATCGAACGAAATATCGAGTTTGATCAATATCAAAAATATCCGTACGAGCTATTAAAAGCCGAGGCGGAATGCCTACCCGAGGGTATCGATCCGAAACGCAAAGAAATCCATTTGACACACGACGATTTTGTGTCGATTTTCAAAATGCCGTTCAGTGAATTTGAATCGCTTCCAAGTTGGCGGAAACAGGAACTTAAGAAGAAGAATAAATTATTTTAAGGATTTCAATTTTGAATTTAGATTTTAAGAAATATTTTTTTTTTTTTAATTTTTGAAAGTATACGCAATGCGGGATGTTTACATTTCACACTTATGCAGCTAGATTGAAAACTAAAATCTAATAAAAAAAAATTTTCTTGTAATTTTCCAATTTCCTTTTTTTTTAATATAATATTATGTATTATGTATGTTTATTATTATGTTTATTATTATTAATTATGAGAAGAGCTTCAATAAAATTGATTTTAATTTATGAAATATTATTTTTAGCGCGATTACCAATGCCCACACGATCTTATCGTAAAATCACATGCTAAATATCCGCACATGGCGCTGCAATACTTAATTTTGTGGAGTTTGTGAATGTGATAAGCGATTAATTACGAATAGGCGTCAATATTTGGAATTTTATTACTTATAATTATTGTTGTTTAACATGGTTAATGGCAATTTGCAATTTTTACAGTAAATAACACACACGTAATGAATATTAATTGAATGGGAAGTAATTATTAAAATGATCGCAGACAAATTAGACACCAAATATGGGTTAGAGGTGTGATAACATTTCAAACAACAATAATAATTAAATTGCAATAATTTAATTATAAATAAATAGATATATAAATTTACCATTTTACGATCCATCTGGAAAAATGCTATACCTCGCGATTATCTTTGCACTAATATTCAAATACAACACACTCTTCTCACTTTAAATTGCAAATTGACTATTGAATATTGAAAACCAAATCACAGCTGATAGTAATTTTGTATTTACAGGTTTGATATAACACAAACAGTATGTTCCAAAGAAAAATTGAGCAAATACAGTTTGTGAAAGCTCTGTTATGGAAAAAAAATGTTATGAGTGCTCCATCATCATAGTGGATGAATAGTTTTTACTATATGTGTAAGGGCTTTATGTGTGATAAAGTTATAAACTACAGCTGCGCAACGTCTCTATAAAAAAAACTTAAAGCAGTTAATGATGTGAAAAAGTGCATGAAATTAGCTTACGATGAAATGCCCGGACTTATTTGGTTCTGTCGTGAATGCATATGTTAAGTATGAAAGATTTACATTCTAAATTGGATACTTTAATGCTGAGAATGGCTGGAATTGAAGCAAGACATTGAGCAAAACAATTAATTCACGTTCCACAACTCCTAAAATAACTCAAGCACGTCGAGTTACGTCATCTCATCTTACGTTACCACCTTAATGTCTTCCATACACCAGGAGACACAATTACATGTTTTAATACCGGAAACTCCGACCCTGAATACCAACAAGTTACAGCCATTATCAACATCACCGCAAAGCATCAACATCATTACAAACGTGATCACCTCAAGTACCCGCACCTTCTACACAAACGTTACCATCACAAATGCCACCCATTGCTCCTATACAAATCGTGAGACAATCCATAAAAATGAGTGAATTGTACAGTCATGAGACTGGGAATAAGAAGCCTTGTTTCAATGCCCTCTAGGTTGCCAACGTTTGATAACCACCAATTGACGGTACATCCAAATAATCAATCTTCATCATTCGAGATCAAAGCTGTTGCTCCGCGAAAATGGCTCTTCGTTAGCCGGCTTGACCGCATATGGTCTCAACAATGAAATTAGCCAGAGCGGCTTGTGTCGAACTGCCTCCTAATCGACAAAACGGTACAACTATTCTTGTTTCCGAGTTAGCTTAGATGCTGCCCAATTCAATACTGCACTTAATCGTCTTACTTAATACTGCACTTAATAGCAAACTGGGCTTTTTGTCAAATAATTCGAATGGAGACATCAACGCTAAGATTTTGAAAACCTTCCACAACCAACCGCTACCTACCATTATCCAGCCTTTAATTTTCATTCGGTCGGAAATTCATCACAATGAAGTGATGACACAATCAGTAAAATATAAGAGATCCGAGAAATTCACGATATACTTCCAGAACCTGAACAATATAGCATCAAAAGCTAGTTTTACAATTTTGTTCTAAAAACCATTTATTTATGAATACTAACATTAACAGTAAGGAGTATTTTGGAAATGATTACGCTGTTTTTAGATGTTTCCAGTATAGCTGTAAATTTAACTCCATCATCAATTGAGTATGTGTGCGTAAACATCAAAGTAAATCAGACGAATCTGGTTATTTGTACAGCCTACATATACTACCGAGTGTAGTGAAATAGATGGCAGATGCAGTGATGCAGTGGACGAATTAATCAATCTCACAAAACCAAATAACTTAGTCTTAGTACTAGGTGACTTTAATCATCCAAATGTAATGTGGAATTATGATCAAGAGATGGATTGCTTTCTACTATGCATTGTTACATCAGAATCAGAATATGTATAAATGGTTTTCCAATTTCATTTTGAATAGCCTGCTATTTGGGCAGCCGTCAATTTTGGAGCTGACATCTTTTGACATTTGACACGTAAAAACTACGCCATTACTAAAAATGGTACGATACACGCTTGAAACGCATTGAAATTGTTAAAATTCACTACAAAAATGGTGAACATTTTCCAGTCACAGTTCGCAAAACTAAAGCACGTTTTGGTCGTTGTGAAGCACCTTCTCCGCCGGCAATAGTGAAACTGGTGGAAAAAGTTGAGCTGTTGGGACAAGTTAGTGATGTGAAGAATCGAAACCGTATGCGTCACTCAAGAACAACTGAGAATATTGCTACTGTAGCCCGTAGTGTTGAATAAAACCCAGGTTTGTCGATTCCTCGTCGATATTGATGTGGCCGACGTTTATTTTCAGCAAAACGGCGCTAAGTGCCACACGAGCAACGAAACAATCGCAATTTTGCAAGAAAAGTTTCCTGACCGTTTTAATTTTTCGAAGAGCTGCCACCAAGATCCTATGTGATTTAACACCTGGGGGGGCTTAGACTTTTTTCTTTGGAGCCACGTGAAAGATAAGGTCTATGCCAATGCTCCACAATCGATTCAAGACCTTAAAGATGGAATTCGTGAAGTTATCGAGGATATACAGCCGCAAATGTGCAAATTGTAATCATGAAAAATTTCATGAAAAAGATATGGTGTTGCAAGCGTAGCCGTGGCGGCCATTTGGCTGATATCGTTTTCAAATGTTAATGACATACCTTCCTCTTTACAATGAAATAAACATTCAATGATTTCTCTTAAAAAATACTCGTTTATTTTTTAAATATCAAAATGAAACCTCTTATTGGAAAACCCTTAATCTTCTTGAGAGATAATATTAGATTTATTCTTCACAAACGATGCGGAACTATTTAAAGTGACTGAATCGTTCAATCCATTTGTTGTTAATGATATTAACCATAAATCTATCGAAATAGTTTTTGTTTCAAATGAAATTAGGCCAACAACATCCGGGCATCATATTCAAACGATTCAACAGTACTTAGGAGCTATACAATGGGACGCTGCCCTATAAACAACAATGACGTAAACCAAGATGCTAACAAATTCTACCAGATTTTATTACAAGGTTTTGAAACCCACATTCCATTGTGCCCGAACAAATCTAATATTCATTCTCCATGGTTTGACGATCATCTGATAAATCTAAAGAACCGTAAATCTAAATATGTCAAAAGTGGTTTAGAATCGGATAGGACTACGTTTCTCCAATCTAATGAAGGATGTCAACGAAGCTTTACAACCAACCCTAAACAATTCTGGAAATATTTTAGATCTAAACGAGTAATTCATGGTTATCCAACTAATAAGCATTTGAACGATTTTAAAACATCAGATCCCAAAAAAATTGCTGACAAGTTTGCGGATTTTTTTCAATATGTATATACAAACCTTAAAACAGTAATGGGTTTACTAGTCAATCAATCGTAAATAATAATGTACTTATCAGTTTACCAGTTGTTAGTGATGAGAATATTTTATATGCCCTTAACCAGTTTGGCGACGAATGTGGGCCGGATAATATTGCAACGTCTCGTTAACATCCGGAATATTCCCTAATATATGGAAAATATCTAAAATCGGGTAAAAGAGAAGACATCACTTGTTATTGAGGGATATCAACCCCTTCAACCATAGCAAAATTAATCGAACTGGTTGTATTGTATGTAACAGCTTTAAAGGAATCCTAGCCCAACATACATATATCATTCAATCAGCATGGGTTTATGAAGATCCACATCTACTAACTTTGTTGAATTTACCAACAAAGATATTAATGAAATTGAAAACCGCAACCAAGTATAGACGTATATATAGCGTTTACTGATTTTAGTAAAGCATTTGACTCCATCTTTCATCACAAGGCTCAGAAAATTTTTAAAACTTTGGGTTTGCATCCAACTTCATTAAATGGTTCAACTCATATTTGTCTAGTCGCGTAAAATATGTGACAATTGGAAGCGAAAAATCTAAACTAATCGGAGTAACGTCAGCAGTTCCTCAGGGATCACATATTGGACAAATCTTCCCAATTCGCAGAAGATATAAAAATACAATTAAAGATATACATGACACAAAAAGATTATACAGGAAGACATCAGTGAATGGTGCCACAAAAATTCTTTGCTGTTGAACATTGACAAATGCAGTGTAATGTCTTTTCATCGCATGAGTAAACCGAGGCCCTATACTATATGACGTTCGACTACGATTTTCGACGACGGTCGATTTAGGAAGAAAAAGGAAAACAATCTATTGCTTACCTTTTTCTTCCTTTGCCAACTATAGGAAAACGACCGTCATTGAAAGTCATAGTAGCGCCCTCGATTAACTTTGCTTATAGCGTTAATAATACGGACCTGCAACGAGTTCATGAAATAATCGATCTAGGAGTCATATTCACTGGAAATATGAGTCATCCACATTGACAAATGCATTACTAAAGCAAATACTATGTTTGGTTTTGTTAAGCTTTGAACTGGAGGATTTACCAATTTGTCAACTTTAGTTTCATTATATTTATTCTGGAGCCCATGATCTTTATTTTAAAGAAAACTTACTAGGACTATGACCATAACTTACCGTTTTATAAGAATATAGCCCGCCTACCACCATACACGACAAGATGTTTAGGTATAAAATTGGCACACTGGAAAATAGACGTTTATTTTTAGACTCAGCTTTCATCGGTAACATCCTTCTTGGCCATATTGATTCACCATACATATTGGAAAACACAGCTATCCATGTTCCATCGATTTTTGGAACTAATTTGGGCTGGAATTTCATGTACACGTGGAACATTTAAAGCATTTGCCATCTCTTCAGAATGTGTACTTGCAACAATGTGTACTTGTAACACAGTGAATTCCATCTTGGTGAAGCAGATCGGTTGAGCTTCGAAACAGCCATCCTTTTTTACTACTTTGAATGAGAAATTCTTCGAGAAACCATATCCTATATGAATTTGTGATGGGATTCTGGTTTCAACTTGCGCAAACAAATTTTGCTAATTTTTTCTAAATAAATTTTATATGTAGCGATAAACGAGTTCAACCATATTGTTGAGATCAACACAAAACCCAATATTCAATGTCAACAGGATTAAAGACACAATTTTAATTATATATCATATACACATATGTAGACGAAATATGATTTAATTCATCATATATATGTGTATACAACCACAACAAGTGGAACGATAGGGGTCCCGCCTCTGGGCCAGAATCACGCTCATCTCGTAACACTGAAAACGCGACAGATGTTTACAATAAGCTGGTCGAGGATATGCGCCATCGCCTTCATAGCGGACTGCTATTGGCACCAACGTCACAAGAAGGCCTACAACTTCCATGCTCACTTCTCGGGGCAGCATATAAACTAACGCCGTGGATGCTATACTATGCTCCTCAACCGATTTCCAAAAGTGGAAATCAACCAAGGTAACTCAAGCAGAAAAGATAGAAGAGAACAACAACACAAAATTGTTCAAGAGACAAGACGTCCTTATGCGCCAGATACAATATATCAGAAATTGGCGCCAGTAAATTATTCCTTGGGAATCAACAACATATCTAAGGATTATGTTAATCTTAAAGCAAGACAGTTAGAAAATGACATATGAAGGAAATCGCAGCCCAACACACAGAATTATTAGTATAGAGCTGGAAGGAGACGAGTAAACCTCCAACTACTTTAGAGAAGATTATTATGGGAAGTTTCAATAGAGAGTAAAATATGAAATGATCAAACTACAACTATAAATTGCTTAAGGTAGAAATACCAATCTTTTAAGGTGATTATGTGCGATGGGAAACGTTCAACGATATATTCACTAAGCTGTTCCACCAAAACATCAAACTATCAGATACGGTAAATATGACGTATCTGAAATCACACCTGCAGAAGGGAGCAGCACACATTATTAGTCACTTAACAATAACAGGTCATAATTACCAAACCGCTTGGAACATTATCCAAGCAAGGTACAACAACGTGAGCTAACTATTGTCATTGGCGACAGTTCACAGTTAACATTCGCCCAAGCAGTGAGAAACTTGATGATACGGCACGAGAAATATTAAACAATATAAATCGGCTAAATGTGGATTCGCTCTTCGAGCCATTCGTGGGTTTCGTTTTAACCATAAAATAGGACCCAGAATCTATTAGGATATACGAGTCAACTATAGAGAAACCCAGAGAAATTCCACAACTGGAAGATTTCTTTCGATTCCTGGAGAGAAGGTTTCAATCTTTGAAAGCCATGGACTATCATAGAGCAACAGCAACACGACTACACATGCAGTATATATACCACCATTGAAACGAGTGAATACAGCCATGTTAACCAAAACATGTTGGATGCGGAAGGGTGTAAGGAGCATCATGGTTTAAATCAACGCCAGCAATTCAAAACGATGTCAACATTAAAACGAGCAAGGCTTGTCAGCTGCGTCAACTTGTGCATACGATGTTTAAGCTAGCATCAAGGAAGAAACTGCCAGGCAGAAACATGTGTCATGTGTAAAGGGGGACACTGCATTATTAGTAACTGTTAAACTTAAAAATTTTCATTGGAATTCTAAAACCTAAATTCTAAAAATTCAACTTTTACTTACCATCCACAGCATCACAATACATATTTTGGGATGTGTCGCTATCTATGATTCGCTTACGCAACTACTAACCAAAAATGCTTTTACACATTTTATATTAGTACATTCTATAAAGTTAAGTTACAAGTTTACAACACACTTCCGTCTTTTATGTTATGGATGATTAAAATTTTTGAAATAATTGTGGCGGTTTTATGACGTCATATCACATACGCGCACGTTTTAATGCCTAAAAATAAATTAAACCCATAGTAATGTGCAACAGTATACGTTCGCAATACCGTGGTAGTAGACAACAACAGTAAACATAAAAAATGATTTATAATTAAACCACACAAAACAAAACAAAACAAAAACAAAATTTTTGTAAAAATTTATAAACAAAACGAGTTTCGTCTTACAACGTTTAGTGTTTTGTAAACATCGTGAACGATAAGTCATTTGTTAGAACGAAAACTCGATAAAATTTATTTTATTTTGTAAAATTTCGGTATGTCATTTAAATGTTATCAGTCTAAAAACTATTTTTTATGTTATTGTTTTGGTTGGATAAACAAAAAACTTAAAAATTTCTAATATAAATATTAATTATTTTGGTGAGGTGTTGTTGTGTGATAAGAAATTATCATGAAGTCTCATGGAAACTCGTTGAGTGTGAAACGCAAGAAAATTGGTTTAAAATCTTAGCAAATTTTGTGTTGTGTCATCAAACAGGTTCCGTTTTATATTTTATTTTTGTAAGTGAACCTCACACGTCTTGTGCATTATGGTTGTATAATTTATTTTAAGTATAGTTGCATAATATGTATGTTTTATACAGCAAGTGACGGTGTATAATTTAAATTCTTTTATATGTGGTCTAACAACTGGCTGGGTAATTAATTGTTCAAGGTTGGGTTTGCTCAATAGCATATGTATTTAATCATAATATTTAATTAAATGTCGATGCCCCAATTAATTTTAATGCGGGTTCGTGTTTTAAAACTATATAAATAAATTTAGTATTTACACAATGAGGTCATAATTAATTAACTCAGTTCTAAAAATTCTTAATTTACTTGTGTAGAGTACAGACCATACCCGTGCATGTCATATGATTTATAAATTCTATAAAATGATGTGATGTGTTTTCAATTGGCTATAGTTCACACTTAACGTATAGGGTTTGTACATCGTTAGATCGTATATAGGATAACTTATGAACCCTAATTCAACATTTATTTCAAATTATTAACCGGCGGCATAATTTATAAATTGATTTAAAAAAAATTAATTCGGGAAAACACCCGCATGTAATAAGATATATGCAAGTGTATCTCAGTTTCGACAAAACCGGAATTTAGCTGGGGCGAAATCTATACTAGCAAATTAAATGGAAGTTTACACATTCCCAATAACTGTGTAATTCAGAGTACATATTTACAATTTTATCTCAAGAGTGATTAACATTAATAAAAATAAACATATATGTATATGCATTGTAATTACTGTTTTCTGTTTATTTTGTTATGCTAATAATTATAAATAAAAATGTTGTATAAAATACGAAAAACAAATCTAATTATATTCCAGCGGAAATATACCAAATTGATTCTAACTAAAGATATATCATGTACAAATGGATGTATGTAACATACCTCCATTTCGTATTTTTTTTTCTGGGTTTAGATACCCGTATAGTAATAATGGCACATGCTTTTCTAAATCAGTATGTAAAACTGATATGGTCGTTGCCCCGAATATTATGTGTTTGATAATGATGAGTTTCGACCACTCCTATTTTCCTTACAGATATTTCTCGTTTTTATTTATTTGACTCTGACAATATACTAATAAAGCACTCCTGTGTATTCTTTCCAAAAAATGTTATTTTGGTTGATTTTGGATTATTCGGACTATTTAGGTAACTCAACAGGCTTTAGTCTTTTGAGTCTTCTTATGATACCCTCTTGATGAAGTAGTCTTTGAGCTTCGATGTTTGGGTGATGATGAAGCTTCTGGTGTTTTTGAGCACACTTCTTTATTACATTTACGACTGTGCATATTCCGAGATCTCTATGAAGGTCACTATTACGAGTGTACCAAGGCGTTTTACAATCCCTCTGAAAACTTTATTTTGAAATCGTTGAACTATCTGTTGATTGCTGGGTTTGGTGCATCCTCATAGTTGAATACTAAAACATAAGTTTTTTATGAATGGATAACTGAGAGTTTCTATACCAATTAGCCAGTAAATTTTTCTATATTTTAAATGAAACTCTTCTGCTTTCTTTTTCACGTGTACTTTCCACTTTCTGTGCATCAAGGTTCATACCAAGGTATTTTGCTTGATTTGTATGTGGTACATGAACATAATTCTCCACTTAGCTAGCCAATCTTGTATATTATTTATGGCTATTTGCAGTTTGAATGTGACTTTACCGATTGGCGTATAGTTGTATTCAGTCTCAAAAACTAATCATAGAAAACGTATATTTAAAGATTTAAATATTTTATTTTGCATTTTTCGTCTAAACATATCCGTTGTAAATTTTAGTAGACTTGACAATTTTGGATCATAGGTGATGTTATTGTATAGAACCGTTCATAATGACATATTTCAAATGGGTAGAGATATTTGAGGTACGGTAGAGTATATACCACTGGCAATCATACCATGTTTTTCAATAATCTATTGTCTATCCTCTCCTCTAAATCGAAGAGGTATGAATTTCTCGTTTAGTTGAGCTTTCGCGAGATGGGATCAAAGATTTCTGAGTCGGATAGTATAAGCATCTCAACTGGACCGGTCAAGTCTAAACGCTACAATCACACTTCGACGTCAGGAAGTGTGATTGTAGCGTTTCAATAGCAGCCTGGCTGTTCGTAAAAATGCAATTATCTCTCGTGGATATTACATTATACTTCAACCAGTCCGTCATTATCGTGATAAGTTCAGCTTGAAAAACACTGCTGAATTCAGGAAGACGAAAAGAGAGATGGGCCCCTTAGTACCTCACAGACTACTCCTCAGCCAACCCCTCTATCCCTTTTTGAGCCATGCGTGAAGAAGCTTAGCGCCTCATTGTCCATAACACCCCATTGTCTCATCCACCCCCAGTCCTCTCTGGTAGGAAACTCAGCTTGGAAAAATTTATTTTTTTAAATTCTTTAAAAAATTATAAATTCAAACCGATTGCATCGCACGGATTATAAAATTGGCCAAAAATTATAAATTGTATGTGCACATCCCTGGTTTTATGATGATATTCGAATAGAGATTCGGTTAAATTTAATTTTCTGTAATTTTGACGTGGTGACCAAAAGAAACCAAAATCAAAGAACGAGCTATCATAATTTCAGAAGTAATTTATTGAGATCGTTTTCTAATTTAAGTTTGTTTTTTAGACGTTAACTAACCTATTAAATTCGGTAATTCAGTTATACTTTGTTTTAAATGTTGGGCGGAACTTACTATAATACGTGTAGATGAGAAAGTTAAACATGACTGGAATATAAATTAATCTTCGGGCGCAATACAGCATAATATGCAAATGGGTACAGTTATCTTTCTAAAAAAAGTAATCAAGTTTGTATTATAATGTAACTGCCGTGTGTGTTTACTGTAACAGATGGTAGCGCATATAATTGTAATCCATACACTGCAACAACAATATCAATAGAAAACCATATTTTTTGTCAATACATTGATAAGATAAAGTTCGATTGAAATAAGCCATTATCACGCGCTCTTCACACAATTATAAAATTAATAAATTTTACTTTCGCTTTCAGTTGAAATTTAAGACGTATTCAATCAAGTAGTGCACGTGAATTATAAAAATATGTATTTTGTGTGGAATCGCCCTTCGGTCGACGAAAGTGATGTGCCCTATGAAAATATATGGTTAAAGTTCAAGGCCAGGGATTTGGATTCAAACGAGATTGTGTCGTACAAAATACAAGATCTACAAGAGTATCGATTTGGTGATGCGATCAATTTTTTGACCGAACATTATTTAAGCAATGAAGCGATTATGGCATCAAAGGGTGTTGCCACAGATGAAAAATCATTAAAACAATTACATGAATTTTGGTATTTGATTTTGTCGCAAAAAATGTCGCTCGCATGTTATCGCGAATCGGCACGTGACATCGTTTCGATTAGTTTAATGTGTGTGCTCACCAAAAACGAGTATAACGAGCGTAAATTTGAGTTCGATGCGGGGCCAATGAAAGAGGTAGCCGATTTTAATCAATATTTTCAGTCACAATTTAATATTTTGGAGAAATATGGAGCCGATAAGTATTTGGCGTCGTACGGTATGGCCGTGTCACCAAATTATCGTGGGCGCGGTGTTGCTACGGAAATGTTACGTGCACGGTATGATATCTAAAGGTGGATTTATTATAAATTAGAAGATAATCTTATTTGTTTACTTTCTATATAGATTACCGTTAGCCCGTGCTTTTGACATCAAACTAACTTCAACCGCTTTCACGTCGATCGATTCGCAGATTCCAGCGTATAAGGTTGGCTTTAAGACGGATTTTGAGATGTCATTCGACGAGGTGGAGGGTCAAGGGCATACATTCCCAGGCATTAAGAGCAAGTCTATCAAGCAGATGTCATTGGAGGTTGATTAAAGGGTGTAGATATTGTTAACTAAATTTTGAAGATGTACATAAATTCTAAATTAAAATAAGTTTTAAATGTAATATGTTTTTTTTGGAATTATTGAGCGTTCAAAAAATGAGATGAGTTGGAAATTATGTGGCCGGTTTATTTAAATGTCCACTTTATCTTTTAAATTCGAAAGCATATTATATTAAATAATGTATCAATCGATTAAAAAAATTGTATAAAACACATGGTATTGTACCGCCATCTCTTAATTAATGGAAAAACTAATTGATTGATTTGACAAAATATTGTTACGATCGTGGTGACATCTATGTTTGAATAGCGACACTATCGTTAATGTAAAATTGTTATAAAGTAGAACAGTATAGAGGTGTCTAGACTTATCTAGACTAATCGAATATTCTGGAGATTTCTAGAATGGTTAGAATATTTGGTATAAATACGCGACAAACATTTGGGAGAAAATGAGTTGTGTTTTAACCGTGAGAGTGCTAATAGTAATTAAAAGGAAAGTGTTTATAAAGTAAAATAAAGTGTTATTAAAGTGTAATATAGTGTTATTAAAGTGTAGTAAAATAATTATTGTGAAGTTAAATAATTAAGTTAAATAAGTGAATGAATTGAATTAGTGTTTAATCAGAAATAAATAAATTTAGTGTGTTCTAGAATTTACATCGTTTGTTTTATTCACAATCCAGTGATCGAACCTTGAATTTGACAAGGCAAAAACGTAACAATTGGTGACAGCGGTGGGATTGTGAATTAAAAGATGATTCTAGACGAATTGAAGATTTCCGATTTAAAGGAAGAGTTGGAGCGGTTTGTCAACGGTCGGCCAGAAAAATGTATTGAGACAACGACTACTTCAAGCATTAGAGCTGGAGGGTAATGATCCGGCTAGTTATAATTTTGATGAATCGACATTTTCCGACCACGCAGAAGGGGACGAAGAGAATGGAGAAAGTAAAGAGGCGGTAGCGGAGGTTGTAGCGGTACCTTCTGGAAATTTCGATATGGCGTAGTTAATGGCTGCTATTCAACAGTCCAGTTTGGAGATGAAAAAGTCAGTTGAAAAGTCCAGTAATGAATTAAATCAGAAAATCGATCAATCAAATGAGGAAATTAAGCAGTCGGTGGGCGAGATCAATAACAAAATGGATGAGAAATTCAATGAAATGTATATCAATTTACATGAAGAAGTAGAGCAAATTGAACAAAAATTACAAAAGGACATCCGGACAGATGGAATAGTTACAAAAGAAAGTTCTAGGGTTCGAAAAAGAACTTCTTTACCTCAAAGTTAACGGAACATCGTCGCCAGTATCTCAGCCAATTCAAGCAATGAAATTTAAGCCACCGATATTTGATGGCACAACTTCGTTTGCGGTTTTCAAATTTCAATTTGAGACAACGGTTAACCAAAATGGGTGGAATGACGCAAATCGGGGAACAGCATTAATAGTGGCTCTAAAAGGAGAAGCGGCTGAAACACTGCAAACTATTCCGCAGTATGACCGTAGTAATTACAACGAAATAATGAAGGCGCTGGATCGAAAGTATGGAAGTGACCATAAGCGAGAGATGTATCGTATGGAGCTGAAGAGCCGATGTCAAAAGATCGGAGAGACTCTTCAAGAATATTCCGCAGCAGTCGAGCGGCTAGTGCATTTGGCACATGTGAATACATCTCCCGATTACATGGAGAGGATTAAGATGGACGCATTCATCGATGGAATACGGGATCCGGAAACACGTAAAGCAGTGATGTTATCACCTAAGGCTACTTTTGCCGAGACCATCGCGTGTGCTTTAATAAATGAGACTGCGCAGGCTATCATAAAACCGTCGCTTAAGGTACGACGAGTAGAAATGGATAGCAGCACCAACGTAGAGCGGTCGGTTCCAAGATACAGAGAGGGTGGTAGCAAAATAAAATGTTGGACATGTGACAAAATGGGTCATATGTCGAGAGACTGTAAAGAAGGAAAATGGAGACGTACAAGATCGCGATCTCCTATGCAACGACGAGTATTAAGTAGAGAGCGAACGTTGGTCAAGGAAGATGGCCAAGAACGAAAGGAGTCGTTAAACTACAACGAGTCAGCCTAAAGGGGCAGAAGCTGACTCCCACAACCAATTGCCCCATAACCTCCATCCCTATTTCGAGATTGGGACGAGTCGGTGACAGCTTAACAATTAAAGGAAGTATTGACGGGAAGAGCTGTGTTATTACCCTAGATACAGGAGCCGTGCGCACGTTTGTCCGTGAGGATCTAGTAAAGGGAAGAGTACTACCAGCCAATGAGTTGAAATTACATACAGCCACAGGAGAGAGCGCAGACATAAAGGGCAGGAAGCTTGTGAGAATTAATATAGGCAATGCTCAATTCCAACACGAAGTGCTGGTCGCAAAGATAGTGGATGAAGTCATCTTGGGGATGGACTTCATGAGGGCGAATGGCTTCGTGGTGGATGTTGGAAGAGGAGTATTGGACTGTGATAATTTCGAGTTACCACTGCGAGTGGATGATGTGGAAACAACTACTAGGCGGGTAATAATAGAACATCGGGAAAAGCTGCCACCGAATTCAGAAACAATTGTGTGGGGGAGATTGGAGGGAGGTTCTGGGCCACCCAGGTTGTGGGTTGTAGAAGCCAGTGAAGAAGAAAGCGAAACCAAAGGAATTATGATAGGGAGGACGTTAGTAAAATCAGATAACGAATGTAGGGTACCGATTAGGACCCTAAATCTCTCGGAAAAGACAAAAACAATTAAGAAAGGAACTGTTATTGGTAAATGTGAAGAGGTGTCAACGATAATGAAATGCGAGCAGAAAAATCCGATTAGAAACACCGATACGCAAAGACAGAAGCAAATAGTAGAACACCTCATGCAGAAATGGACTGGGGATCTTACCATGAACCAGAAAAATTCAGCACGACAACTGTTCGAACAGTATAAGTCGATATTTTGCAGTACACCGGATAATAATGGAAGGGCCAACATGGTGAAACATCGAATTGATATCGGAACGGAGACACCTATACGCCAAGCACCGAGAAGGTTACCTTTAGCAAAACGAGAAGAGGTGGATCGAATGGTAACGGACATGCAGGCAGCTGGAGTGATTGAATCATCAAACAGTCCATGGAGTTCACCAGTAGTATTAGTCCAAAGGAAGGATGGGAAAATGCGCTTTTGTGTCGATTACCGAAAGCTAAATTCAGTAACGAAAAAGGATAGCTACCCATTACCAAGGATCAATGACACGTTAGACACATTGTCAGGTGCTAGAATGTTTTCAACATTGGACCTGCAAAGCGGGTATTGGCAGATGGAAGTCCAAGAGCAAGATCGTGAAAAAACGGCGTTCAGTGTGGGTAATGGGCTATGGCAGTTTAACGTGATGCCATTTGGATTATGTAATGGCGCGGCAACTTTTGAACGACTTATGGAGCGCGTGTTAAAGGGACTGCACTGGAAGACTTGCCTCGTGTATTTGGATGACATCATTGTTATGGGAAAGGAATTCGAAGAACACTTAACAAATTTGTCAGAGGTATGGAAGCGATTACAATCAGCCGGTTTAAAGTTGAATCCGAAGAAGTGTTCATTATTCAGAACGGAGGTAAAATTTTTGGGGCACAAGGTAACGACCAATGGAATCCACACCGATGAGGACAAAATATCAGCGGTAAAGGACTGGCCAAGACCTAAAAATTTACGGGAATTACGGAGCTTCCTCGGATTGTGCACTTATTATAGGCGATTT
Organism: Tipula unca; assembly: GCA_951394425.1. Classification (NCBI taxonomy): domain Eukaryota; kingdom Metazoa; phylum Arthropoda; class Insecta; order Diptera; family Tipulidae; genus Tipula; species Tipula unca. Next base: position 200,506,469 of record OX596381.1, read on the forward strand.
GTGCCAGGATTTGCCAATGTAGCAAAGAGCTTACATGATTTGACCCGGAAGAACAGGGCATTTGAATGGAATGACGAGCACGAGGAGTCATTCAATGAGTTGAGAAGGCGATTATGTACGGCACCATTGTTGGCATACCCTATGCCTGGTGTTAAGTTTATTCTTGATACCGATGCAAGTAATGATGGCATTGGAGGGGTGTTGTCGCAAGAAATTGAAGGGCAAGAAAGAGTAATAGCTTATTACTCGAAGGTGTTATCTAAACCAGAACGTAACTATTGTGTAACTCGTAAGGAATTGTTGGCTATAGTGGAATGTGTGAAACATTTTCATAAGTACCTCTATGGCCAAGAATTCCATATACGAACGGACCATGGAGTTGGCTACTGCAGTTCAAGAACCCAGAAGGACAGGTAGCGCGTTGGATTGAGCGACTACAGAGCTATCATTACCAGATCGAACATCGGAAAGGGAGTGCACATGGAAATGCTGATGCATTGTCAAGACGACCATGTCAAGTGGAATGTAAGCACTGCGGGCGAATAGAAGCAAAGGAGGACGTTATCGACATCAAGCTTATGCAAATACTACCCGATAAGGAATGGACGGATGAAACGGTTAAGGACGAGCAGTTAGCAGATCCAGATTTGGCAATAATCATGCAACTTAAAGAGACAGGAAATCGTCCAACTTGGTGTGAAATTGCGGATAAGAGTCCCACGGTAAAGGCTTACTGGGCACAATGGGATAGCCTCCAAATCGAGAACGGATGCTTAAAACGAATATGGGAAAGCTCGGACGGTAATGTGAAACAATTGGTAAAAGTGGTGCCTAAGTCTAGGATTGCCGAGATATTGAAGGAGTATCACGGAGGGGCAAGTGGGGGTCATCTGGGAATTAATAAAACACTTGCCAAAATACGTCAACGTTTCTACTGGTCAGGATGTAGACAATCTGTAGTGGAGTGGTGCCAAAAATGTGATCAATGTGCGGCGGTAAAAGGTCCTGCACGGAAAAGTCGGGGAGCAATGCAGCAATATAACGTCGGAGCGCCGTTTGAAAGGATCGCAATGGATGTAGCAGGACCATTCCGGACTACGGATGTTGGTAACAAATATGTGCTAGTAATAATGGACTATTTTAGCAAATGGCCAGAAGTGTATCCCATACCCAATCAGGAGGCAACCACAATAGCTGACGCCGTGGTTAATAATTGGATAAGTCATTTTGGAGTACCAATGGAGATTCACACAGACCAACGAAGAAACTTTGAGTCAGTTGTATTTCAGGAAGTCTGTCAGTTGCTCGGTATAAATAAAACAAAAACAACGCCTCTGCATCCACAGTCGGATGGTATGGTGGAAAGATTCAACGGGACGTTGGAGAAATATTTAGCAAAGGTCGTGGAAAATGATCAACGCAACTGGGATCGACATATTCCGATGTTCCTGATGGCGTATAGATCAGCAGTACATGACTCAACGGGAATGACACCAGCGAGAATCATTTTTGGAAATAATCTGCGATTACCCGGAGATCTAAAGTTTGGAGCCGTTCCATCATCAGCTTTAGATAGACAGAATTATGTTGACCAGATGAGAGGAGAACTCGACGAGATACACCAGTTTGTACGAGAGAGGATAGGAGTATCAAGTGATCGGATGAAGGCTCGATATGACATACGAGCAAATAATAAAGGTTTCGAAGAAGGAGAGTTAGTATGGCTTTACAACCCACAACGGAAGAAGGGTTTATCACCAAAGCTGCAACCTTCGTGGGAAGGGCCGTACACCATCATCACCAAAATAAATGACGTGGTCTACCGGATCAAGAAAGGGCAGCGAGGAAAGTTGAAGGTGGTGCATATAGAGCGATTAGCGATCTACAGGGGTAGTGAGTTGGATCCTGTTCGGGACGAATCAGGATTAGGTAGGTGGTAATGTTACGATCGTGGCGACATCTATGTTTGAATAGCGACACTATCGTTAATGTAAAATTGTTATAAAGTAGAACAGTATAGAGGTGTCTAGACTTATCTAGACTAATCGAATATTCTGGAGATTTCTAGAATGGTTAGAATATTTGGTATAAATACGCGACAAACATTTGGGAGAAAATGAGTTGTGTTTTAACCGTGAGAGTGCTAATAGTAATTAAAAGGAAAGTGTTTATAAAGTAAAATAAAGTGTTATTAAAGTGTAATATAGTGTTATTAAAGTGTAGTAAAATAATTATTGTGAAGTTAAATAATTAAGTTAAATAAGTGAATTAATTGAATTAGTGTTTAATCAGAAATAAATAAATTTAGTGTGTTCTAGAATTTACATCGTTTGTTTTATTCACAATCCAGTGATCGAACCTTGAATTTGACAAGGCAAAAACGTAACAATATTGTTACGTTTTTAGCCTTGTCAAAACAAGGTGCGATCACTGGATTGTAAATAAAACAACCGATGTAAATTCTAGATAACACTAAATTTATTTATTTCCGAATAATTACACTAAACACTATAATTTCCTTAATTCACTTACTCCTAAAATTGTATCGCGTAATTATACCAAATATTCTATCCTTCTGGAATATTCTGCAATATTTAAGAGAGTGTTTAACTATCTTGAATAGTCTAGACACATCCACTTTAAAACAGTTTTACATTTACGATATTATCTCTGTTCAAATAGAGATGTCGCTACGATCGTAACAATATTTAATTATAAAAGACGCATAATACATATATTCTCGATTTTTTTTTAATTTTACAATTAATAAATCAAAGTTCGCAAAATACCTTTAAAAAATTACAAATACCAACCGATTGAACGGCGCTTATCATAAATTTGGCCGAAAATTATAAATTTTATGTTGATTTGAAATAGATTCGATTAAATTTGATTTTTTTGTAATTTTGACAAATTGTTTTTAATTCGTTAATCGTTAAATGGTCGATTTATCATAATAATTTCAATTGAATGCATTAGATGTGTTTTGAATTGTGCAGAATTGACTATATACGTATAGATGAGAAAGTTAAACGTGACTGGAATACAAATTAATCTTTGGGCGTAATAATGCATATTCAACAGCTTTCTTTCTAAACACTGTAATCACGTTTGTATTATAAATGTAACTTAACTGTTGTACGTGTGTTTACCGCAACATGTAATTGTAATACATACACTGCACCCAATATCAATAGAACAATTTTTTTTTATCATAAATTGATAAGATAAAATATCATCGAAATACAATTAAAAAATTATTAAATTTTAGTTAGATTTCAGGTCTTAAAAAATATTTAATCAAGTTGTGCGCGTGTGAATTACAAAAATATGAAGTTTGTGTGGAATCGCCCTTCGTTCGACGAAACTGACGTGCCCTATGAAAATATATGGCTAAAGTTCAAGTCTGAAGATTTTCATTCAAAACAGATTGTGTCGTATAAAATTCAAGATCTGCAAAAATATCGATTTGATGAAGCGACCAAATTTTTGACCGATAACTATTTAAGCAATGAAGCTACTATGTCCTCAAAGGGTGTTGCCACAGATGAGAAATCGTTAAAACAACTACATAAATTTTGGAAATTGATTTTGGATCAAAAAATGTCGCTCGCTTGTTATCGAGAATCGGCACAAGACATTGTCGCGATCAGCTTATTGTGCGTGCTTACCAAAACAGAGTATAATGAGCGTAAATTTGATTTCGATGCGGGGCCAATGAAAGAGGTAGATGATTTTTATCAATATTTTCAGTCGCAATTTAATATTTTGGAGAAATATGACGTTGACAAATATTTGGCGTCGTACGGTATGGCCATCTCACCAAATTATCGTGCAGGTGGGATTGCAACGGAAATGTTACGTGCACGGTATACAATATCTAAAAATCGATTTATTATAAATTAGAAGATAATCTTAATTTTAATTTGTTTACTTTCTATAGAATGCCGCTTGCCTCTGCTTTCGATATCAAATTAACTTCAACCGCTTTCACGTCGATCGATTCGCAAATTCCAGCGTATAAGGTTGGCTTTAAGGCGGATTTCGAGATGTCATTCGACAATCTGGAAATTCAAGGGCATACATTCCCAGGGATTAAGAGCAAATCTGTCAAGCAAATGTCATTGGTGGTTGGTTAAAGTATGTAGATTTTGTAACTAAATATATTTAAATGAATTAATATGTTTTTTATTAAATTATGGGCAAAAATGGAATGGGGTGGAAATTATAGTCTTCCTGTACTATTCACATGACTTATTTTCTATTTAAACCGCCGTTTTTATAAACAAAACATTCAAATCGCTCAAATCAAGGAATATAGAGGTGTCAAATCAAAACACAAAACTAAAACCATACATCAGAAATGCGCATGTCCGCAAAAATGTTAGTGTGTTTTAAATTGGCATTGTAAAAATGAGGAGAAATTATCGACTATGTTCTCTTTTTATTAAGAGAGCATTTGTAATTGTTAACTTCAATTAAAATGATTTTAGTCACGCTTGATACATTTTAATTTTTTGTTAATCAATACAAAACATCGATAAATCATTAATCATTAAACATCGCTGCAAAAATAGTGTGATGATGATGACGTTGATGATAAAACGAAAAATAATGGTTTTGCAATTGCAATTGAGAATAAAAATAATATAAATTTGTTCACAATGGTAGTGCGTCATTGGCAAAAACATGAAAAATACTTGTTTAATGCGCATATGCACAAAACCTGCCTCACTCTGCACTCAATGCCAATACATAATATGTTCGGTTATTTGTGACGTCACCATTTTTCGTCCGTATGAGGCTATACGGTCAAATAATTTATAATCCAAATGGTCACATTGTGGTCTGTTATGGTGATACAATGGCCGACTACAGTAAACTATATATCGTAATCGTAACCAACTAACTGTACATGCAATTTCTGCCTCCCTCTCTCAGTACAGTTGCTCAACCAACTATTTTAAATTAAATTTCATTATCACAAATCTGTTATGTCTATATTTGAACAAATCTTCTGATCTCAAAAATTCTTACGACCCAAAAATAATAAAATCGTTTAGTCTAGTTACGTCGCTTCTCAATTAAAGAGCTGACATTTAAATCACGAGAATCCGCTTACGTAAAATGAATTTCGTTTGGAAACGCCCGGAAGATGTATCATACCCAAAAATTTGGTTAGATTTTAAAGCACGTGATCCCGAAACGCACGACATTGTAAATTATCGTGTTCAAGATTTGCCGGAAAATCGATTCTGCGAGGCCATTCAATTTATGACCGACCATTATGTGACCGAGGAAGTGATTTGTGTGTCGAAAAAATTGCATTTGGATGAGGTATCCAAACAGGAATTGTTGCATGTTTGGCGCCGAGTTCTATCACAAAAATTAACGATAGTTTGTTTTAAAGAGGATTCCGATGAAATTGTTGCACTAAATTTTTTGTATGCTCGCACCCAAGCGGATCATACCCAACAATGGGACGAAGTCGAAGGATTGGCGCTCAAAGAAACTAACGAGTTTTATGTATTCATCAAGAATCACGATAATTTACTCGAAAAACATGGAGTTGACTCAATTTTGAACTCAATGGGAATGGCCGTTCATCCGCAGTATCGGTATATTGGAATAGCCACGGAATTACTTCGTGCCAGGTGAGTAATCTACTATGAACTATATATTTATAAAATAATGATGACATGAATTCAATTTTTAGAATTCCATTGTGTCGTGCAGTCGACATTAAATTAACCGCAACTGCATTTCCATCGATTGGCGCGCAAATTCCAGCGTACAAAGCCGGATATAAAAAAGAATTTGAATTAACATTTGATGAAATTGAAAAGTTGGGTTATAATTTTCCCGGCCTAACAGGAAAATCAATAAAAGTTATGTCACGTCTCATCGATTAAACACATTATTTTCGTCATAATGAATTATACTGCCATCTAGTGGCGAGTAGCACCACAAATTAAAAATAAAAAGAGAAAATATAATGAAAATATATAATCTTATAAGAATAATTTTGTTTTCTTCTCTAATTTTTGTTTGAGTTTTAATTAAAACGCAGGCGCACGAAGAGAGAATTTTGAGTTTGAGCATTGAGCGAGTGTCACTTCGCACCCTCTTGTGTGTGTACTGTGTTCTGTAACTGTGTACACAAATCACAAATAAACAAATTTCGTTTTAACGGGAAATTTATCAATCAAACCAAATTCTCTCAATTTTTCCAAATTGCAAATTGCAATTTTTGTACGCTCTTTCTTTTGTATTGTCTTTGTCTCTGTTATTGTGAATTTGTGAATTAAAATCGAAAAAAGAATAAAAATTTTATTTTTCAATCTTCTGTTATTTAGTTCTCAGTGTGTACCGTGACTTGAATCATGAATGTACCGTTGGTTAAAATTGACGTAAATTAAAAGTGAAAAAAAAAAAAAAATTCAGATAAAATTCTCGTTTGTTTTTTTTTTCGTTTTTTATAATTTTTTTTTTATTTTCTTCTCGTATTTAAAACAGTGTGAGATGAATGTGCATATTGAGTGAATAGTTTATAGTTCAAATTGGTCTTCCTATTAAAATGTATAGATAAATAAAAAAGTTTGATTGTTTGGTGTATATATATTATGTACAAGTGAAAAATAAAGAAAATTTAAAGTGAAGTGTAGAAAAAAATTTGTGTTTCGTAAAGGATAATTTATATTTCTCCAATACACACACCGTACACGGTTTTTATTGGGCAAGAGAGAGAGAAAGAGACAAAGATATAACACATATAACAGTAAATATTGAGAGAGATAAATTAAGGTAAGTGAATACATATTCATTTTTGTCTTGTTTTCCATCTCAAAAAACGTAAAGAAACTGTGATTGTTGTGTTTGTGTACTGTGCTGGGTGAGAGCAGAATAAGCGGCAGGCAGGGGGTTTGTTCGAAACAATAGAATTCAAATTGTATAATTTACATTTTACATACAAATAAAATGGCTGCTGACATGACATTTTATGAATTTAAGAACTCAACACAATCTCTTCTCTGTTACTATATTCGCACTAGAATATTGCATCTTCTCCGTGCTATTGTACAGCTAATTTAGAAGTGCATTGTCTCATATTCAGATGAATAGATACAAAACCGTCTTTAGATAAGACGGTTATGATAGATAACATTTACTTTGTTGCGTGTGTTTTACAATGAGTTTTACAATTTTATTGATAATTCAGGGAATTGTTTTTGTGAAAGTTGTAATATACACACGAGTTTCGGTCAAAGTTGTTTTTGATAGTAACTGTATGTAGAAAATTGGTGTCATATTTTTTACGTTGAGTTACTTAAGTAAGTGGAAACAACTTTAATTGCTTTCACTTTGTTCTTTTTATATTGTTAATCTGCTCTACAGTATGAATATAGATTTTTGGTTCTGTCCTTGAATTAAGGTAATCAACATGTTGTATGACGCATTCGGCTTGCGATAAATGGAAATGGTTGTCTTGGAATTAATTTCGTAACTATTGGTTTGATAATACTAATTCAGTGAATGTCAACAATATTGAGAAAGGTCAGGGAAAATTTAGCTGCCCGTGAGTATAGTAATTAAACTCGTTTGGCTGAATATTTCAGTGTTCATCATTTTGGCTACAAAAATCATAACGGGAAATAAGATTAGATTTAAGTTAACCTTGATCTTTAATCTAATGTTAATTGGAACGTTAAGTATAAAATATAAAACAGTATCATCACGAGTCTAAACTTAGTTGTTAAAAGTCGAAACATATTACTAAAACCACTAAGAAAAATCTTATTTAAGCATTAGTAAAAACTCTGGCTTTTAAATCGAGTCGATAAAGCATGAAATTTTATAAATTACCAAATTTGAGGAATTTTAATCAGTTAGTGTTATTAGAGCGATCGGAATTTAAAGCAATTTTGAAAATAACTAAAACAAAATTGAAATTCAAGATTTCGTATCTTATTCAAATTTATAGAGGATTTCATAATGTTTAAAGGGCAAACTTCATTATATTATATATCAGCTAAGTAAGTACATGAAGAAATTTAACGAAATTCATTATAAATTCATTAGCAATATTCGATATCATTGTGCAAAGACGGTTAACGGTTTTGATGAACAGGATTAAAAATTGAGAAATATTCGTTCAACATCTGAGCAGCAAGACAATAAAATTTGTCAATCGATTCGATAAATTATTTAGCCACCCAAAAAAGTTTGATTTAAGTATTACAAGTAAATTATTAAATTAATTTTTTATGAATTAATGCATTTAGGAAATATTTTTAGAGACTAGTGACTAGATCCTAGTTGAAAAATGAGGAGTAGTTAACAACAAGAACACGTAGTGGCTGGTTAGTTAAAATAATAAATTAAAAATAATTTCTAATTTGAATTAGGTATTTGTTATTGCAATAGGCGTAAATGCGTACACTTGAGAACATGTAACTCTTAACATACATATGTACAATGTACATACATATTTAATACTTATGTATTTCTGCCTGTATTTCTGAAATGTGCGATACATTTGGGCTAGTTCAATTTGATAATTAAAAATCTAGAATTCAACTGGCTGTCAATTGTGCTAAAATAATTGTATGAGAATACGGAATAAAATCAAGGCTATCTAATAATAATAACACCTACTCTGTAGTCGATTGGCACTTACATACATGTCTCGTAAACCTAAATTGCACCTACATGTTTTCCAAGAATATCACCACAGTATCCTTTGCTAGTCGTAGGAGGCGACTAAACGGTTGAATCGCTGGGCCGCATCCGTAAAAAAACAAAAGGAAAAATAAATATCGCCAGAAAAACACTGGACTCAAGTATTCGGATACGAGATTTAGAATCGGCATGTGGAACGTCCAGTCCCTTAGGAAGCTAGGAGCGTTGGAATGCCTAATCACGTTAATGAAGGAGTATCGGCTGGCACTCGTTGCTCTTCAAGAAACTCGCTGTCCTAAATGTGTAGACCATGTGTCCCAAGGCTATACATTGCTCTCAGCGAGTACGTTGGCGTGTTCACGTTCTGAGTGCTGATCCGAAACGAATTGTGAAGCGATCTGTAAAGGGAGAGCCCCCATATGATACGCGCAGATGTTGTTGAAGGCCACGATGGCTCCACGGTGTAGAAAACGATTTGCCTTATCCAGATTATCTAAGACAGTATGAAGACCAAGCTCAGGATCGAAACCATTGGAGCCAATACATAGTTTTTAAAAGGCTATTACTGGTCCCTTACTGAGTCAAAAATTTGGCTCGAACGGTTTCGATCCTGTGCTTACTCTTCATATTCTCTTAGACAATTTAAAGAAGCCAACTCGTTCTCTACATCGTGGACCCACTGTCGCCTGCAATGATCTCTGCGCCTACCATATGGTGGCTCTTCTTTCAGAGATCGCTGCACAATTTATTCCGGATCAGCACACAAACCGTGACCAAGCCAGCATACTCGCTGAGATCTTACTTCATGTACAATATCGGGGATCTTCATCAGATCTCAGATCTCGATACTATACAGAGCTCGGTATGTACCATTTACTTCGCGTTTTGGGCCGTAAATCTTACTCATGATTCTTCTCTCAAATTTAAGGATACATCTCTTGTACTCATGCGTCAACACTATCTAATAACATATTTAAAAGTAGATTTAAACTTCTACAAAATTTAGGATTTAAATCATTCGTAATTGCAAATTCCAACCAATTGCTAATACAATTATCGTTATCTATTCAATTATGTGTTATGAAATTGCAAATTGAAAATTTTCTTAATTCGAATACTACTTACCTTATACATATCTTATGTGTTTTTGCCAAATTACTTTTCATTTAATATTTGTAAGATAATTTGGGTAATCCAATAAAATCATTCCTTTAAATTTTGTTTATAGAGTTAGAGATTTGAGTATAATAAAGTAAAATAATTTGCAACCATTTTTTTTATGTGGAATATCTGAAAAATGGCGCCATGTCATTCCTGGTGATAATAAGGTAACTTTAGACAGATACATCACAGAATACCTCACATAAAACCCCTCATTTTTAGTTGCCATTTTCAGTTTTAGGTATTTCAAGTACTCTCAAGTAATCTCTGATAATTCAATTTAGAAATGTTATGGTAGAATCAAAGGCAGATTTCTTCTGAGGAATTAAAATTTGTATAGGTGAAACAAAAGAGAATAATAACCTTTATTCCGAAAAATCTAAAATTTATGGTGTAACTTTAATAACGACTGTTGTTACTTAGAGACGACATATTTTATAATTTTTTGTCAGATTTTTCAAATACACGCGCATATTATGGTGTGGTTTGCCAAGTTAAAAAAAAACAGACATAGAAAAACATCGCAATAGATTCAGAAAGACATTTATCATTCCATAAATCTTCAAACTTGATTTCAATTTCGGCATAATTTTCCCATTCAAGTGTTCAGAATTATGAATTTTCTAATGAATACAAATAAGTCATTTGCTTAGCGCTGTTGTCGTGAAGGCAATAAAATAATACCAATTTTTGAAACAAGGTCCAATGGTTATAGAAAAAACTAGTGGGTCGAGATTGTGAAGTTTCCAAATTATATATTGCAACGAATTTATGAAAACAATTTCATCTGGTTTTTACATAAATTATAAATATAGACTCAACAAAAAATATAAATTTTAACAAAAACGGGTTAAGTATATAAAATACAGGAAATATTCGGATTTAACAACCATTGATCAAATAGTTGAATTTTTACCTTTAAAATATTCAATGACGCTTCGTAAAGATTTAAGGAAATGACTTGTCAATTAAGTAACCTTGGCGTTGTTGAGTTCAAAAGTTTATTCATCTCTAATATACGAGTGTTAATTTTTATGAATATGTAATTATTTGCAATTACGTTGATGTTGTGCCTCCTCGACTTTGGCATAATATATTTGAATCGTCTGTATGCATATGCTCATGCATGCGGATAATAAAAATTCAATACATTTTATAGGTGTATAGAATTTTGTGCGATTTTCAGTTTTTAAGTTGTTATTAAATTCCTATAAAACAATTTTGTATTCATAAATACATATATGATATTTTTTAAGTAACGGTAGAGTAAACATTACAATTTTTTTCTTATTTTATGTGTTAAAAAACAAAAAATTCTGTCAAGAGATACACAAAGTAAGATTACATTTTCTTGAATACATTTATTTATATATGTATATATTTAGATGTGATATAAAAAAAACTATAAATGTATTAAATTGTGAAATAGGTAAATATTGCATTGCATGTTAAATATGTAAATTTTATTAATCCTTTCACTCTATATAATATATTATGCATATTCAGCATATACATATGTAATATCTTAGTCAGCACAACGTTATGAAGGACAACCGCCTTCACCTTTTCATTTTTATAATATGTATTGAGAAACATTTTGTGATTTTTGATGATTATTTTAAGAATATACTGACTTTTTTTTATATAGAAACATAAGTATGTATTTAGTATTTACTTTGCTCTGTGGATGTCGATAAATTTTAATTGTAACATAATGAATAAAAGTAAATTAACATTTTATTAAATATCACAACATCATATTACTCGGCCTTATGTGATGCTGACTACGATACACATTATACAAATACATAAATAAAAAATATATAGCATATATATGTATTTAGCATGCGGATTGTAGTCAGTTGGCCTCGATCATTCGCTTTGTTATACGTATTTGTTATACATACACTCATCGTTAAACCTTGAAACTAAAAGTATGTATGGAAGGTTCCATTTATTTCGTCAATGAAGGTACACAAATTATATTTTAGCAAGAGTTAATATACTAAACTTATGTTATGAACAGACCCTAATTTTATAATTTTCAAAAAAAAAGCTTGTAAGTTGTAACGCTGGATTATTACAATGTTATATTCTTCAGTTAGATTTCAGTTTCAATTTAGAATTTTGTTTTAATCAAATCCAAAAGTTTCGATTCAAATTTAGAATTAAATTCAAATTGTGATTTGATTGATGTCCAATCCATACGGTAATTCTAAATTGATACAAAACTTAAAAATAAAATTTGGTTGAAGTTTCAAAACTATTATTTATAGAAGATGGAATAATTTATTTATTATTAGGTCACAAATAAATATACATATACGTACATAAATGAATTATTTACATACTTATGTATGTATATACTTAGTGAAATGTCTGTCTAGAAATTTCAAAAACTGATATAATTTAAAAAAATATTTGTATAACCTTTATCTACATCTTTAAGGAGTTCAAGAATGTAAAGACAAATATTATTTTGTATATCCATTATTTACTTGCCTTGTTTTTGCAAATAATTCCTATATAAAGTGAATACATATACTCGCGGTTATCATTGTGCAAAATGCATTATTTACGGCATGATTTTAGCGACTATAATTAACCTTTAGGTAAATGTTTAGATATTTATCTATTAATCAGCTGTTTGCTAAACTTATTAGGATCGAAAACATAGTAGAGTATAGTGACTATATGTATTTATAATGATGTAATCAACCGTTACACACAAAATAATAACAATAATATTTAAGTGTGTTAACTATTTTTAAAATAAAATTTTAGTCAACTTAGTTGATTGATGAGCTAATATAATTACAGAAAAATGTTACTATTTTTCATTTGATGATTGATGTGTGTTCCATCAGCAATGTAAAGAATAACTAGACATTCACGTGGCTATGTAATTCTTTGCCGAGTATACGGAAGGCCATATTATAGTTTTTTAGTAGTCATAATATATTTACCATGTGGTATAAATTGAAACAATGATTAATAGTTATCTTAAATCCGATATGAAAATTTACAAATCATTCAATGTATTTGATTCACATATTCTCGATCTCAATTACAATGCCTTTAGATTTATACCAGATATTATAGAAAGACTCTAAAATCTAAACCGCATTGAATTTATTTTTTCTACACCCGAGAAGAATATTAAAAATCAATCAATTTAATGTATACCATAACAGCTTCCGACAAGCTACAAAATAATGTCTGCCTGCTGCTTTATTTATAGTGTTTGCTATTTCCCGTACCTCTAGAGTAATTTTGTTTTAATAGTAGCAAAGAGCTTATTGCAAACAATAATTAATTTGTGTTTCTCAAACCAATACTTACTTAAGTATAGATCACATCATAAATTATTAGCTTGTGAGCTGCTAAATTTCTTAAGACGTTAATTAATACCTCCAAGCCATTTATCAAATTGAGTTATAATATCGGATCGTTAGCTTCAACTCAAAATGAATAAAACCAAATGATGATCGCTGGCTACGTAATTGGTTGCTAACCGCTAAGTTTTCATATCCTACACAACCCGGGCTCGCTCTTCTGAAAATAAGACGTAGTCAATTTGGGTGTGGGAAGTTTTGCGAGGATGGATCCATGTTTCTTAATGTATTTGTTTGTGCGGGAAGAATGCGCTTGCTATTTTAAGACCGTGAGCATTGCAAAGTACATCATTCCCTCACCATTATTGGTAGCAGTTTCGTCTCGGGATTGCGGACCTTTGTTTTCCCACAAGTCGGATTGAGTTCTGTCAGCTTTAGGATTAAAGTCCCCAATTAAAATTCTAACATAGTGTTCGGCTATAGATCTCATCAGATCGTCCAAGCCATTATAAAATGAGTCTTTATCTTGGGGCTGGCGATGGCTTCTGTACACTGCATGTACACAAATTATCGATAGGTTGGCTAACTTCATACGCAAGCGAAGCTTACATAACTGGCTATTGAATGCTTGAAAATCTAAACCGGTTTTCTTTACTTGCGGCCCAAGCAGAAATCCAGCTCCGCGATTTCCGAGGTCATCTCTACTGTACAACAACGTATAGTCCCAAGTATAGTCTCCAACACTGCTGGTTTCCTACGTTTCCTAAGTGACTGCCTTCTCGTGTCCGAGTACTTGAGCGGGGATCCGGTCTTGTTTTGGTGGCATCCATTTTTCATTTTGTTGACTTTATAAACAGATTATTTTTTACGGATGCGGGTCGTCAGCCCAGCGATCCAACTGTTTACTCGCCTTCTACGATAAGCAAGGATACTTCGATGGTATCCTTGGAAAACATGTTCTTCCAATTTAGATATACGAAATTTGTAAGTGCCCCCCGACCTCAGGTGCCTACAATCATTAAAAAGAATAAAAACTTAAAAAGTTATACGAGAAAAACCGCAAGTCGCAATTACGAGAATGTCTCCCGTTTTGCCGCAATTCGTAAAACTTCATAAAGTCGTCATTCTTACATAATCAACCACTTGTACGGGAGTTAAGTGACTATAAAATATAGTCCCATTAATAAACTTAATTCATTTAGTCGAAAAATTAAGATCTAACCAGCATGCTATTCAGTACATATTCAAGTACATATTATAAGTACAATAATTATTTAAAATGATATAAAACTTTCATCTGGGACAATAATTAAACTGGTTATTCTTTACCGAAATTATAGTATAAATTATCTTATTTACAATATTACCAGGAATTTTACGAGAGGCATTGACATTATATTAAAAATTTAAACCAATTTCAATACTTGGACCAGACAATCTAACCATTTATAATCGAGCTTATTAAAATATACAAAAAAATTAATTAAAAACTACTTGTACAAGTAATTACAACGATAAATCTTAATTATAAAATAAAACTGAGATTACTAATTTAAGTATGTTTAAGTCTTTAAAAATTTTCGAAATCTTATGCAATCATATGTATATAAGTAATATACAATATACTCAAACAAAGGACTATAATTTCATATTATATCGTATTTGAAACTAAAATTTGGGTCAGTTTATAAATACAAAAATGAAATATAGTTTCTTACTCTGGATTAATCAAACTACAGCCCCACATTTAACCCGAACTCGTATAAAGTTATGCTTTTCAAAAGAAATAAAATTATTTTATATAGTTTTTTCACTCTCATAACGACGACTAACGTATTAAGTATGCGTTTATTACTTTTATATATGTATATACGAATTTAATATAGGTACATACAGACAATATTCTTTCTTTATTTTTATAAGTGCAATGAATTTTAGAGTAAAAAACTAGTTTCATCTACGTTTAAATAAAGTACAGATAAGTTTGTATGCAGCTTACATGTATGTACATTAGGTATACAATATCAAAACTATTAAACTGGTTGAAGTTATTTGAATAATAAATGCTAGTTTATTGATAAATTATTGTATTCCAACATGGTTTGAATTTTCATATATTATATTGTGTGTCTTTTTGCCTCTGGAAAAAAAAATTTAACCATTGTCGATTGAATAAATAACCTTGAAATTTTATGTTTATAACGTTAAGAAGTTGTCTGGTATCATTGTAGTACATTTACTACTCTATACTATCTCCTCTAATATAAACATTATACATATACAAATACAACCAATTAAAAAAATATTTTATTATATGTTTAATGATTTTATATTACATTAACGCATATTTAAATTTTCAGTAAATTAATTTTTGTTCTGCGAAGCGATGGTACAGAGTGAAATAAAAATGTTACATAAAAAAATGCATACATTATAAAGAATTCTGTTTTTATGTGAAATAGTTGCTTAATTATCAGGTTTCGATTTTATTCACTAATTCAATGGATTGTCCTTTATTTTTAGTTATAAATCAAATACGACAAACCAAGTTTCAAGTGGGCTAAGTAAATGCAATCCACAAAATGCTTGAAGAACTTGAGAAGTCGGCCATATTTGTTTCGTGTAACACGACTAATCAATAATTACCTGGGCTGGTGCAGAGTTGCTAGACATTCATCGATCGTTTCAAAATAAGTTTGTGGCATTTTCCAACAAACTAATTTTGAGTGCTCAATATCTTCGTTGGAATATTTAGAAATAGGTGTGCATATACATACATTCGATCTTTCTCGGTATAGTGTGACATTCCAGTAAGGATTTTCATTTTTAACTCCTTCATAAAACAAAATTTAAAAAAAAACGAAAATGTTCCACCTGTAAATTCAAATGTTCGCGCAATGCACTAAATTATTATTAAGTTGACAAAATTAATTATTGTGTTTTAGATTTAGTGCAGTGAAATTGTTCCTGATATTTGTTTTTGGGTAAAGTGAATTGGACACCGGCCAACATTTGAATTAAATTATTTTTAGTTAGTAAACAAAATAAATTCAACAAATCCATTAACGTTGTAAATTTAATTTGTATTTATTATTTATTATGGTCTGAGCGTAACAACTCAGGATTTGATTGGAGAAATTTTTAGTATTTATATGTTTTTTGATGGCTTTCTAATTGTATGTATATTACGTCACACAATACACTTTCGAAGAATATCATTTGTTCAGATTCTTGTATTTAGTTTATATTTTTCTTGATTTTAGGTGTTATACTATTTCTCGATTTTTAATGGTGTCTATAGGTATGTTTTAACGTTAAATTTCTCTCAGCTAAGGATTTTTGGTCGCCTGATACTTGTGATCGTTACAAAATAATTTGTGGCATATTCGAAATTTTTTCCCACAAATTACCTTAATTGTTATTTATCTCATTATTTATCAGATACAAGTAATGGTTTGATAGTAAAGCGTATAGTCAGAGAATATTTCGATGAGATTAAACGAACAAATTGGGTACCAATATGTGTTATTGACTATGTGTGATTTGGCTCTTCCCGTTTGAAACCGCTTATCTCCTTGTGTAGTTTATACTCACATATTAAAATATGCAGTGATAATTATTCCGATTAGTAAATATGTAGATAGTTTCTCATTTTTAAATTTTGAGTTTTTAAATTTAAAGCTTAGAAATATACAACATCGTGGTTGGCAATTATCTGTATGGGGTCAAGCATTACTTAAAGTTTTAGGTTTCTTAGAACTGAGCAATTCATAAAATTTAATATAAATCCTTAAAATAAATTTTAATTGCCCTGGAAAATGTAATAATTTTTTATGTACTTATTTCTCTTAATCCGAAATTAATTCAATCGAAAATTAATGATTTTAGATGCCTCCGAAAATTCTTCCTTCAAATAAGCTATTCTGCTAGGCATCGTTCTTCACGAAAATAAATTGAAATTGCTTATTTCAAATCGTTATGTAGTACCCGAGTCAATTTTTTTTAACAAACGATTTAATCTTTTTTTTAAATAAAGTTCCATTTCTTGGAAAGGAACGAAGAACATGTTTAATGATGATCGAAATGTATGTATCGAAAATGTATGTACATACCCATATATACATTGTATTTTGGGGAATTATTTTTGTTGTAATATTAAATATTCATTAATATGAAAAGGCAATTTAAGGTTTAATAAATAGACGTGCTGTTTTTAATAGATTCTGAGGGTATATATACATATATGGAACTAACCGTATTAGTGACTTTATATTTCCGTATGATCAAATTTTACTTATCACATACCTACTCATTAATCATTTCCACATAAATCACTATTCACAGTAGTTTATTAAATATTTAATTAGGTATATAAAAAATGCTAATCATCTTACAAAAATTTAATTAGTTCTTTTAGTTCTTTTAAATTAAATAAAGACAAAAGATTGGGCCAGTACCATAAAGAAAATATCACAATTAGAACAATATAAAGGAAAATTACGACGAAGGTTAGAAAAATTGTATGTATGTATATAGGTACATACATATATGTATATAGCTATTGAGTATTGTCGTAATCATTGCGCCTGCGAACCACAATGGAGGAGCAAATATAAAACCTCCACAGTACACCACATATTCACAACGCAAAATCGGAGAGGAAAACAATAAAGATTTATATTGGCTGTGTACGTCTTCCGCTAAATAAAATTTATTTTCATCAGCATAGCGATTTATTTTTAGTTACCAAACCTTGACCCATATTGCTAATTTTCCCCCGTTCTCTGGAATAAAAAGTAGAATACATAAATAAATATTATGTATTTTCATAAAAAATCTGTGTTTTTTCTTGTGTGTAAAGTAGATCGTGACCTAGTCCCAATACATATACATTTATACGTAAGTATATGTAAATACTTCTTTCTCTAGTCTACTCTATAGTGTATATAACACAAATATGTATGTGTAAGTAATATAATTTATGAAGAATAAATATAAGACTTTTTTGATCATATAACGTTATACTTCTTTTATGTTCTGTGTTTTATGCTAATTTAGTAAGTTTTGCTTGTTTTGACGTATATACAAAATATAGGTGGTTCCAATATGAAGTGGATAGACAAAAAATGCGACCGAATATTTGATGCTATGTTATGATACATATATAATATGTATGTATGTATGGTAGTAAATCATTACAAGTTTGGGCTCGTGTTAAAATATAAATATGTAATGTGTTTGTTTGTTTTTATTTTTAGGAGATTACATGGTTTGATTACTTTATCGTTTTTATTTGTTTTTTTTATGGATTACTGGAAAATAATACATTTTTGAAAAAGGATTTTTGATATTACTAGTTATAAACAATTGAGATAGGTGGTGTTTGATAATCTAGAATATATTTACAAATTTTTCTTCATTCCACAATGTTGCAATGACTAGGCTGACCAGATATTTTCGAACGCAAAAGAGTCTATTATGTTTTACAAAATCCAAATATTTGAAAACGTTCTAACCAAGCAACAAACAATATTTGTTCATGCAGTTGATGCAGTCCAGCTACAGACAATTTTTTCATTCGTTACAAAATCAGTCCCTGATTTTGTGCTAAATCAATCCCTGATTTTGTGCTAAATCAATCCCTGATTTTGTGCTAAATCAATCTTTCAACTTATCTCGGGTGCTGATGAAAAACTCATTATTTTATTTGAGCTATAAGACGATGTTTTTTTCTGTTAGAAATCGAACCGATTGAATGACACTGTGCTAGGAATAAGACTATATACATAAATATTAATACTAGATTACTAAAATTTAACATTTATTTTTAAATGTATATAGGCTGTAAGAGTTTAGTTTTGAAAATTTGGTTTTAGAAATTATAAAAAATCCTTATAATTACAGCAATAAAGTTAAAAAAATTTAATTTAATAAATTAATAAATGTTCTATGAGATAGATTTAAATTTTTAGAGAAAAATTCTTAACATCAAAATTCTATATACCTGAAGTGTCGGTAAAGCACATTGTTTATTTTAAAGTTTCCAGTTTCGAAATTTAATAATTTCTTGCTTCTAAATTCTAGATTGGAGGAACCTCCGAGCTCTGAATTGTTTGGGTCAAAACACTTCATTTTAATTTCGAAATGGCTATTTCTTCACAATTCTATAAACCTTTTTGGAAAATTTAATAATTAATTTTAATTTTAGTATCAATTAAAAATTTTATATTCAAGAAATTTCAAAATATTAAAATTTCAGGTACTGTAAATTTTGAATTATTAATTTAATCTTCTTTGCTTATTGCATTTATTTATTGAATTATCCTAGTTTATCAATTTTTAAATATTTATAATGGTTTGAAACAAATGTTTCATAGTTTTAATCTTAAAGAGGATGAAGATGCTAGGTATCCTTGCTAAAATCATTCTATCCAAAAGTAAAATATGTGCATGCATCCTATATATCAAGGCCGTTCATATTGGGCAAGGTGGACAGTGATTTAGTAACCAAGAAAGTTCATCATTCAAGATAAAATTATTTATAAAAACAGATCCATTAGCATCCAACAAGCCATACAATTTGGTAGTTAATAGTATTAAGTATATAAATATAATAGTGTACACTTTTAAATGCCAAATTTTAGTCGACCTTGCCAGATATTACTTTAGTAAAACACGAAAAACTGTTTAGCATTGATAGCTGATAATTTATCGTGTGTTTTACTAAGTGAGTGCTGGGAAAGGTTGAGTAAAATTTGGTGTCCAGAATTTTTTATCTTTTATTATTATAAATTTTAATCGACCTTACCAAGCACTCACATAGTAAAACACACGAAAAATTGTCTAGATCTGATCCAATAAAGTATAATAATACTTCTAAGTATATTGAAAGAAGAATGAAAAATGTTCGCGGAGAATCAAGACCTACACAATCATCTTAAGCTGTCAAAAGTTAATACAAGATGAGTTCTCAGAATGTTGACTATGGACCAAAAAATATCGAGTGGAAACTTCGAAGGTAATTTTAGAAATGAGTGAAGACGATCCAGTTAAATTTATAAACCCAAATATTCACCGGCGTTGAAACGTGGATTGATCACTACGATCCAGAGTCGAAACAGGAATCCATGCAATATGGGTAGTGCAGGGAAATCCACAACCGAAAAAGTTTAAGGTTCAACCATCTGCGGGTAAGATAACGGCAACAATTGATGCTGATGGAATTTTGATGATTGACTACTTAAAGCGGGGCTTTTGAATAAATTGAAAAATGCTATCAACGAAAAACGACGAGGTCAAATCAAGCAAAAAATATTGCTTTTACATGACAATGCACCAGTTCATAATTCGAATGTTGAAGACAAGCCTTACGAAATTGCAAGTTCAATGAAATACCGCATCCACCTTACAGTCCAGATCTAACCTCAAGTGATTATTTCCTTTTTACAAATTTGAAGAAAAAATTTAATGGGGCTACGAGTTTCAAATGACAGTGAGGGACGAATATTTTGAAGAACAAGAGAAATCATTTTGTTTTGATGGTTCGCACAAATTATTTGACAGGTGTAATAAGTTCATTAGTGTGGGTGGTGATTATATTGAAAAATAAAACTATTTTGGAATAGTTGAAGGCAAGCCTTACGAAATTGCAAGTTCAATGAAATACCGCATCCACCTTACAGTCCATCTACCCCAAGTGATTATTTCCTTTTTACCAATTTGAAGAAAAAATTTAATGGGGCTACGATTTTCAAATGACAGTGAGGGACGAATATTTTGAAGAACAAGAGAAATCATTTTGTTTTGATGGTTCGCACAAATTATTTGACAGGTGTAATAAGTTCATTAGTGTGGGTGGTGATTATATTGAAAAATAAAACTATTTTGGAATAAAATTTACCGTTATTTCATATAGATTTACCGAACTCACCTCGTAGTTTCACAGGTAATACTTTTGAATGCGAAATACACGCGTCTCGCAGATCGTTTACAACCGACTGTAAGATAAAAATATTTGGAAATGGATGAATTTTTTTGGTTATATATGAACTTTTTTGGTAATTTTATTGGTTTAGAGCTCGGATGTAACTAGCTCGGTAAATATCCTACTTCGCGAAACAATCTTTAGGCCATTAGGTATATACATTTCTGCTTTGACAATTTCTACAGCAAAGGCTGATGTTATATACCTGTTTCTACTGGATTCTCCATTCTAAACTCTTTTGAACGCGATCAGCTCAAGTACAGCACAGCACAAGCACACTGTTCGCATTTTAGTACAACACAGCACAAGCACACTGTCTTTCTAGTTTAACTTCCAATGCTATCCAGCCCCAAGCGCACACCCAGTTCAAATTGGAGCCTCAGACTAGTTAATGTTTCTTTTAATTGTTAAAACAATAACACTCCTTCAAAACCATGAGAATATCTGCAATGGTCGAGATACTTTATTTGACTACTTACATACTAAGACTTGGATACGACGAACTGTTAATGTAATTGATAGGAATCTTGTCTCACATAATTCTGTTCGTTTGTACTATTATATAACTTTTTGGCATATCTATGTAATACAGTTGATTTAACTAAAAAGGGGCATTAACTAAAAAAGGAGTATATTTTGATGATTTTTGCCTAGCAAAAGAGTAACGATTAAAAAGAGTATATCTGGTCACCCTAGCTATAACCATTGATTAATTATACTTGATATACTTAATCAATGCTATAACTATTGATAATTTGATCAATCAACCTAATGTATTAATGTGAGCTAGTACGATAGGTGATGTAGCTACCTATACTGCTTTGATTGACTTGAAGCATTGGGTTGTAGGTAGATTATATAGTTTTTCGCTTAAAATTAAAAAGGCTACTATATAGAGGGACAACATTTGATAAAGGTTTGAAACAATGTAATGAGAAAGAAGTAGGAACATTTTGTACAACGTTTGCGAAAGATAGCAACCAATAATTATGGTACATAAAGCATGAAATTCATACGTTTTAAAGTTGAAGTATTTCAACCATACATACCCAAATACACACTTGAGTTTAAAATATTATTTTTGTGATTTTTGACTAATATGGCGAGAAAGGGGTAATATATAATACAAATTACACAGTGATAAAAACATAACTGATAGATAAAGACATAAAATAATATTACTTAGATTAATTTAAGATTTTTCTTATACATTTTTGGATTGCTGATTGATTGTATGTTTGTAATTCGTATAAGAAAATAAAAAATGTCAATTATCAAACAATTAAATATTTTAACAAGTTTAACAAACAACCAAATTGGTTCTGAACTTCTATTTTTAAAATTTTTGTATTTTTGTGGTCAACCATGTAATCAAAGTTATATAGTTGAATTTAAGCTGTTCAATTTTATTCAAATTCAATTCAATCTTAAATTATTATTCTGTTCAATCTATTCGAACTTATTCTAATGTATTAAACATCAGCCTATTGAACGTAAATATATTATATATATACATGTGTGTGTAAGTATATACATATATACTATATATATATTATTATGGATTGAATATTAATGTTGGTGCTTAATCTTAATAACGTCGAAATAATGTGAGCATCATTTCAGATTTGACCTGGAAATCAATTCTTAAATGTTAAGTAGTTATTTAATTTTGCATTGCACAACTATAGTTTTATCGTAAATATAGTTTATGCGCAAAAAATAGATTAGCAGCTATGTAACTATTAAGATTTTATCTTGCAATGAAAATCACGTTAGAGGTAGAAAAATTATCAATGTGACAATTGCAAGAATAATGTTGGTCAATATTCATATGCATTATTTCCAATGTCACCAATTTTTAATCGCTATTAATCTCTTTCCTACAATTAATGATTAATTAATCAGATAAACAACTGCAAAAAGTAGTGTATACATATGGCTTTTATACATGGGTAGTCATAACCTTGTTGATCAAACGCGTGTTTAATATTCAATATCCAATACCGTTCAATTTCAATGTATGTAATATATATATTAATAAATTATTCAACATTTGACAGTTTTTTTTGTTTGCTCTATTCAAATGGCAAATTAATAGAGAAAATATATTTTTATACAAGTATATAAATAATTTTAAGAAACTTCCTAGAAAATATTTTATTTAATTAAAATAAATTTTATAAATATCATTCAAGGCTTATTCGGTTTATTATAATAAAATTAGAAAATTTTCTATTTACGACTTATGTACATAATTGAAAATTGTTAGATGCATTTGTAGTTTATAGATAAATATAAATAAAATAGGAGGAATACTTCCGCTATATATATTTACTCAAAAAAGGAGGATCCCTGAATAATTCGTCAAAATATCATCAATACACGTCACTCTCGAAGACATTTATTTAATATTGCACAAAAAAGGGTTTCAAATTGTTTTGAAATAGGCATTGATCTAAATTTGATATTTGCAATATCTCATAGTTATCGTCTGCTGGATATAACTACATACATTTTATATACTCGTATAGTACTCGTATATGTTAGGCTAATTGTTTTTAATTTGACATACGATAAACAAGTATGTCTAATATAATGGTATTTGATTGATGACGGTCTTAGTGACAAAACAGATTTTATTCTATTTTTAATTTAATTAAATTAATTTTTTAATTTGGAGTATCAGTTTTATTTTGAAACTACAAAATTTTTTAAAAATGTTTCGATTGATTTTAGTACGTTTTGTCAAAAGTTATTTCTTTTTTTATGTGCTCAACCAAATTTGGTTAATTTTATGATTATTTTATTTATTTATTTGTATTTTTATTTATATACATTCCGGTTTGTGTGAGGAATTATGTACATATGTATTTATTTCGTTACTTTTAAAGCAATTTTATTGGTAGTCATTGCAATTACAAAATTTTATTAATCCAATATACATATACAAAATCCTTTCTATATATACAACTTACGCTTGACTTGCTAAAATCGATGGGAATAGTATATATATATATATATATATATATATATATATATATATATATATATATATATATATATATATATATATATATATATATATATATATATATATATATATATATATATTATATATATATATATATATATATATATATATATATATATATATATATATATATATATATATATATATATATATATATATATATATATATATATATATATATATATTATATATATATATATATATATATATATATATATATATATATATATATTATATATATATATATATATATATATATATATATATATATATATATATATATATATATATATATATATATATACGTATATATATATATATATATATATATATTAATATATATATATATATATATATATATATATATATATATACGTATATATATATATATATATATATATATTAATATATATATATATATATATATATATATATATATATATATATATATATATATATATATATATATATATATATTAGTGTATAAGTTACTTATTTTATTTATCTTAAATGTGAAGGTTTTATACAACTTAATGAAATACAAAATTAACGTCATCCATTTTCAATAGGTTTATGTAGATTTTGATGATACTGCCGATTATAAAATATATAATAAAATATTTAACCTGTTTTCATTGCATTCTATTATGTATGCTATATGGTAATTAATCAAAAATAAAAATTATTAATTTAATTAAAGTGCAAGATTTGAATGTTGATTTCTAGGTGTTCAATTGTCTTTGTAGACGTAGGTTCGACGTAGGTGCTTCGTGGTTTATCGACGTAGACAAGTGACTTTATATAACCCCAAAGAAAATAATCCAATTGGGTTAAATCACACGATCTTGGTGGCCAATTAATTGGACCATTACGCGAAATTATTCTTTCATCAAAAGTTTCTTTGAATAAATCAATTGTAACGCGCGCTGTGTGGCATGTGGCTCCGTCCTGTTGGAACCACATGTCAGCAAGATTAATGTCAGCTAATCGAGGTACGAAAAAGTTTCTAATCATGTCCCTATACCGCTCACCATTGACAGTAACATTCTGACCATCATCGTTTTTGAAGACATATGGACCAATGACTCCGCCAGCCCATAAAACGCCCCAAACAGTAATTTTCTGTGGATGTAATTCTGCTTATTTACGTACCCATTCAACCAAAACTGGGCTTCATCGGAGAACAAAATTTTGAATGGTAATTCAACATCAATATCAATTTGTAATACAGCCCATTCGCCGAATTGGCGGTGCATACGATGGTCGTTTGGTTTTAATTCCTGCACAAGTTGAATCTTGAAAGTTTTTAAGCCAAGATCCTTTCGTAAAATCTTCCATAAAGTGGAAGGACACAACCCCAGTTGCTGGGAACGGCGACGAATTGATGGATTTGGATCTTCTTCAATGCTTTCCTGTACAGCGGCTACAGCTTTTTCAGTGCGCACTGTTCGGCGTCTCACGGGATGCACATTATCATTAAGAGTAAACGTGGCCCGAAAACGATCTATTGTTATTCGAATTAGCCGCTCTGAAAGACGATTATGTACGCCATAAAATGGACGAAGTGCACGATAAGTTTGACGAACAGAACCATGATTTTGATAAAAAAAACTCAACAATTTGCAAGCATTGCAAACTAAACAAAAAGCAACTATCAGCTGTTAAATGGGTTGTCAAATAAAGCAGTGTTGCCAACCCAAAGTTGTGAACCTCTAAACAATGACTATCCAGTTAATTAAATAGTATATGTACTAAATAAGATGGAGGAAATGATTAGTTGAAAAATGGAATTAATTTGTTCTAATTGCTGTATACGAAACTATCAGAATAAATTAAAAGGCGACTGAGCTAGTCTGGATAATTAATCTGTAATTATTAGTAATTTCACGTAAAAAAATTATGACAACATTTTAGCTATGTATATCATATGGAACTGAGGTAAATCTTGCTTTGTAAATGGTCATTAATTAGTTAATCAATCAGCTTTACTCATTATAGCTTTTTTAAATTCATCAATCGGAAATTTTAAGAAAGCTTTTTTTAATTTTTAATTTAACTTTTTTTAATCCAAAAGTTGTATTCATTGAACTTTAATTTGAATTTAAAATGAATCATTTTAATAATCGAATAAATCCGACAATTTAAAATAATAGAAAATTATTTGTAAAACAATTTATGATTTTAATAGATTATTATGATATAAGTTCCTGTAAAAAATAATTTTGAATTCTAATTAAACTTAATAAGGATTACACAATTTCAATTCGGCCTTAAAAGTTTTATGTTAAAATTTAATTCAATTTCAATTTATATAGAATTTCACTGAAATTGTTTGCTTTGATATACTTAATTGATATTCATTTTTAAATTGTGCTAAATTTTCTTTTGAAAAGCAAAATTTTTTTTATATTGTCGAGAAGTAGATCGAGACTAAATAGTTCGATCAAATTATTTTCAATGTATACGACTAAAATTGAAACTTTGATTTTCGTTTTAGCTCTATTCTATCAAATTCAGCCCTTTTGTAACATTTTGAAATCCCATTCGAATTATAATCAACCTTAATCAAATTGCCCAAATGCTATTCAAATAAACTTAATTAATTAATTTTGAGAATTCATTCAATTTTATAAATTAATCCATGATTATTTGATCAAAACTTAAAACGAGGTTTTACAGTTAAATAATTTTTTCTTCTTGAGCGTGGTATTCACTGCTTCATCTGATAACATAATCCCGTCTCTTTAACCACAATAATCAATCAAAATTAACCGTATACATACGTATACATAGAAATAATTTATACTTATATGTACATCGTCTCGGTTACATATTTTAAAAATTTAGGTACATACGTTCAGTCGAACTTAAATATACAAAATCCAGATATAATGAAAGTTTTGTTATAACATACGTATCTTCTACCCCGAGCGCTGAGAACTAAAATTAATCTTAATTTAATTTTACTAATCAAATACAGCGGGTTGAAAAGAAATATTCACTAAGCCAAATTCGATTCACAGCAACTCCTTAGTAATTAACGTGGTGTAACCTTTCTTTCATATAAAGAAGAAATTTGTTGGTTCCTTGAGGTTCGTTATAAACAAGTTCGACATGGAAATCGGACATAGTATATTTGTATGTACATACATAATAATGTAAAAACATGGAAAATGTAATATATCTAATCTACACAAATTAAAACAAGAAGACTAATGAGCGAATCATAAATCAATTGAATGTTATGTGACATGTTATTTACTATTACTGTGAACATGTATTAAGTACATACTATAAGTAAATTACATTATCATATTTTGTTTAAATGAAAAAATTTAAACTTTGCTTATTTGTAATATATTAAATATATTAAAAACATGTCTTCCGACGCGATAATTATATTAATATATAGCACAACAAATCGTGTTGTATCAGTAGCTGAATGGACGCATAACAAGGTTATGTTATTATAATATTGTATCGATGTTATAGTTTTTGCGCGTATTACCAAATATAATTTTGGAAACTGTTCAATGTCACGCAAAATCGATATTGATCGGGGCATATAGCATGTTGAGGGAATTCCGCCTCAGTATTTTAGTAAGTCCTATAGTTGTCTGCATAAACGCAATTTCTCAAAATTTTACAGATATAATATTTTCAAACATTTCGAATTCAACGAATACAAATATTCATGTTTAAATCACCATTAAAAAGATCTTATAGAAAAATATAGTTAGAGTTTAATTATTATAAAATGATAATAATTACCATTATACTTATAAAATACGCAATATTCAAATTCATATTAAAAAAAAAATCCATCCGCGAAAGTGTTTTTTTTTAAATTTAGTCTATCTCAAATGTAAGATATACGCACTCAATAAATGCAATTTCTAATGATGCCGATGCTTTTAATTTATTCGAACAATATAAGGTGTTTTCATAAATTTAATCCATTTTGAAATTATCGTCGTAGTCTATAAACATGATACTCGTATTCACATCGTGAGTGACGTATATGTTTGCTTGAAGAAACAAATAAAAATGACGGGTTATTGTTGTTTTAGTTTTATAAATCGCTTGAATTAAATTAATAAAGTTATTTGTATTCATATCCATTAGTCTTAGTAATAACCTTCGAATATTTATTATTTTATACATACTTATAAGAATTACATTTTTGAGTGATAATTTTTTGTTTATAATCTTTATACAGTATATTAAACTTAATTAATTTTTTTATTATTTTTAATTAGATTGTTGTCTGGAAAGGTTAAACACAGTTATTTCTTATGAATCACGAATTTCCGCCAACGAAAAGTTCGGGTTTTAAATTAACTAAAAATTATATAAAAAAATAGTAAATGTAGGAAATGTATATATGCCTCGTTATAATGTAGTACAGTCATGATGTTCATCTTAAATATCGAACTCGACCTGGTAAGTTCAGTAAATTCATAATAAACAAAATTTTAAAAAAAATTAATGATAATTCTGGAAATTCCGCTTGCACACAATCAATGTGTAGTAGCAATAAATGTTACCATAAACAAAATTGTCATATTCTCTGGTAAATCCATTTCATATGGTATCTGTTTCGGTGCATTTACAACATTCCTTATATGTAAATACACAATGTTAACTTAAACTTATAATTTGTAACTTCAAATTCAAAAATAAAATTGCAATTATCTTAATTATGTAAGTTTTAATTATAGGTTGCTGGTTGTTTTAGTATTAAATAGTTGAACGAAAATTAATTTGTATCTTTCAACTAGAATAGATCTAATTTATGACTTGTAATAAATCAATTAATTGGTAAGACTATAAAATCAGGACATGGGCCTTAACATTTAAGACGTGACAAAACTATATTTTTCAAAAATCATGTATTTGGTTTTCCGCTTCTGTATATGATTACTTCTCTAATATGAAATTTCTTGAATGTTGTAATGTTGAAATAAACAATTTGAAATAAAATATATGAAAAAAAACTGCGGTTTAATATGTAATTGAGATTTTTGAGATGTCGCGTCGACAATTGTTTAATTTTTAACCAAGATTACATTTTAAATTTAGATTTTGGAAAAAAATCCCAATTACCGACATATTCTACTAAGGAGCAACATCAAGTAATACAATTATGAACCACGAATTCTCTTCAAATTGTGATGAAAATTATACTACAGTAAGTGTTTTCTAATTCTACTTAAAGTCACATCATAATAATAATAATAATAACAGTGTTAAAGGCCATTACTGGCCCCTTACTGAATCAACAATCTGGCTCCAACGGTTTCGATCCTGAGCTTGGTCTTCATACTGTCTTAGACAATCTGAAGAGGCCAAGTCGTTCTCTACATCGTGGAGCCATCGTCGCCTGCAACGACCTCTGCGCCTACCATATGGTGGCTCTCCTTTCAGAGATCGCTGCACAATTCGTTCCGGATCAGCACGCAGAACGTGACCGAGCCAGCGTACTCGCTGAGATCTAACTTCATGTACAATATCGGGGATCTTCATCAGATCTCTGATCTCGAAATTGTACAGAGCTCGGTATGTACCATCTATTTCGCGTTTAGGGCCGTAAATCACACGCATGATTCTTCTCTCAAATGTAAGGAGCCATCTCTCGTACTCATCCGTCAGCGCCCAACTTTCACATCCAAACATAACAACGGGCCTGATCAACGCTTTGTAAAGCTTCAGCTTCACGGCACTTGATAAGTATTTAGATTTTAGCAGTGGCCTTAGAGGATATAAAGAACGACTGCAGCTGCCAGCCGCACTTTAATATCCTCACCCACACTGTTATCGTGAGTGATAAGAGAGCCCACATATTTGAACCTCCTCACTCCCTCAAACGTGTGGTGGCCACTACTAAAATCTGGTGTGCCATAGTCTCTAAAACCAGAGATCAGGTATTTCGTTTTGGACTCATTGATCTGGAGTCCAACAGAAGCTGAAAACTCTACAAGCGGATCAAGTATTTCTTTCACTCCGTTGCTATTCAGTCCAATCACGCATATGTCATCTGCATATGCAAGCACTTGATTTGACTGGCGATATAAGATGTTGCGCTGAGGTGTTTCAGTTTTACGAAAGATGTACTCCAACATGAGATTAAAGAGTATCGGGGACAGAGCATCTCCCTGCCGAACACCCGAGTTAACTGCAAAAATTGTCGATAGCCTGTTCTCAACTTTAACACAGCATTGAGACTGCGTCACTGTCATCCTACACAGTCGTACCAATTTTGTTGGCATTCCTAGGTATTCCAGGGCAGACCACAAACTCTCTCGATTGATCGAGTCGTAGGTGTGCCGGAAATCCAGGAAAACCTGATGTACGGAGATGGATGTCTCATAATATTTAGATAGAATCATCCGCAGCGAAAAGACCTGATCAGTGACTGATCGATTCGGACGAAATCCTCCCTGATAGTCACCAACCAAGCCCTCCGCCAGAGGAGTGATTCTATCCAATAAAATGTATGACAGTAACTTGTATGCTGTGCAAAGGAGAGCTATACCGCGATAATTCTCACACTTCAAGCGGTCTCCCTTCTTGAAGATGGGGCATATCGCGGCCACTTTCCATTCATCAGGCATAACTTCGGTTCGCCATACTAATCGAATAAGGTCGAAAAGACAGTTCCACAAAGTATCCCCTCCGAATATCAAGAGCTCCGAATTAATGCAGTCCACTCCAGATGAGCGGTTTCGTTTCATTCTCTGCATGGCCTTAGTGAATTCCTCATGGGATGGCTCCTCAGTGCAAATCTCCGCAGACTGTTTTAGAGGTGGCTCAACAACAGTCTGTGACGCATGATGAACATCAAGCAGCTCAGTAAAGTGTCCACTCCATGTGTCAAGTACTGCGTCGATGTTGACACAGAGGTTTCCATCCCGGTCCCGAATGGCGGTTGACGAAGGCCTGAAAGTATGGTGCAATCCAGTAATTCCTTTAAAGAAATTACGTGAACTACGCTCATTGCTGAGTTGTTGTACTTTCAGAACCTCGGCCTTCCACCATTCTCGCTTCTTCCGTCTACAAATCCGCTTAGCTGCCCTTCTTGCAAGAGCTGCCTTGTTTTTCCTTGCGATTGTGAGACGTTGTTGCACTTCATTATGGGCTATATTTTGTTGCTCAACTGCAAGACGACACTCGTCATCAAACCAATCATTCTTGGGTCTGAGTTTCACTATACCTAAAGTCTGTTGAGCAGCACTGACAACCGAAGTTTTCAGTACCTCCCAGACAGAGTTCACGCAGTCAGACTGGTAATTAGCTCCCTCAATGTTGTCGCTGACAAGATACTGATATCGTTTCTTTTGATCTTCATTTATCAGACCTTCACAGTCGAAACGTTCCATCCGTTTCGCTGTGTTCCCCGACCTGTACGAAAACTTCCACCGTAGCTTTGCAGCGACCAAATAATGATCGCTGCCTACGTATTTGGTTGCTGACCGATAAGTTCTCACATCCTGCACAACCCGAGCTCGCCCTTTTGAAATTAACACGTGGTCAATTTGGCTCCGGGATGTTTTGCGAGGATGTGTCCATGTCTCTAGGTGTATCTGTTTGTGAGGGAAGAATGTGCTTGCTACTCTAAGATCATGAGCAATTGCAAAGTACATCATTCTCTCACCATTATCGGTCGCAGTTTCGTGTCGGGAGTACGGACCTATGTTTTCACACAAGTCGGCCTGATTTCTGCCAGCTCTAGCATTAAAGTCCCCAATTACCATTCTAACATCGTGTTCGGGTATAGATCCCATCAGATCGTCCAAGTCACTGTAAAATGAGTCTTTATCTTGGGGCTGGCTGACTTCTGTGGGCGCATGTACACAAATTATCGACAGGTTGGCCAACTTCATGCGCAGGCGAAGCATACACAATCGGTTATTGACTGCTTGAAAATCCAAAACAGCCTTCTTTACCTTCGGCCCAAGAAGAAATCCAGCTCCAAGATTTCCGAGGTCATCTCCACTGTAGAACAACGTATAGCCCTGGGACACATGGTCTCCACTTTGAGGCGCGAGTTTCTTGAAGAGCAACGAGTTCCAGCCGATACTCTTTCATGCACGTGATTAGACCCTCCAACGCTCCTGGTTTTCTAAGTGATTGCACGTTCCACGTGCCGATCCTAAATCTCGTATCCGGGTACTTGAGCGGGGGTCCGGTGTTGTTTTGGCGGTATCCATTTTTCTTTTTGTTGATTTTATAAACAGTTGATTTTTTTTTTTACGGATGCGGGTCGTCAGCCCAACGATCCAACCGTTTAGTCGCCTCCTACGACAAGCAAAGGATACTGTGGTGGTATTCTTAGGAAACATGTTCGTGCAATTTAGATTTACGAGACATGTGAGTGCCCCCCGACCACAGGGGCCAAAGTCACGTCATAACTTAATCTTAAAACTTTAACTTCATAAAATTTATAGATCAAATTACAATTAAATTATATAATAAGATGTGAAAAAATTTGATTCAAATTTTAATTTAGAGCTCATATAATTATTAAATATGGTGAGTTTCGGCAAACCATTTTCGAAAATTAAATATACTTATATACTATTGAAGTTTACTACTATTTTAAGTAACGAACTGTAAGAATTATGGGTGTGATTTTGTACTGTGACCGAGGATGAAATAAATTTTTATCATCAACAATTATATTCCACCCTTAAATAATAAACCAAAAATATTTGAAAGATAACCGGGTATATAAGATATTTAATAAGAATAACTAGACTAATCTACTGTTATCTATCTTAAAAAATATTTTTACAAAATATCTGTTTATACCTGCATTTCGTGTTATCTATCTAGGATAGGTTATATGACTTATTTATGTAAATCTTTATCGTATAATAGTTTAGATAAGCGCCCTGGTTTATGTAAATTAATATTATTAGGATGATAAATTTATTAGACTAGAATTATTCCATCTGCCTAATCTTAATACCAAAACGAAATTTTATCATATTATCGATTCAAGCTTTAACAGTGACTTTAGTCGTGCACGTATAATCCATGTCATTATGTTTTCCGTGATGATGAATTTGTCTATTTTTAAACGAAAATTCCAAATAGAAACATTTCAGAAGTTAAAACTATATTTTATCACGCAATTATGATATATTGGAATATACGGTTGCCGCACATCCCACAGCCATAAATATAGTGATACATTGTGCTTTACATGATTTATACCATAATATCCAATGTTGTTTGATTTATGTAAAATAATTAAAAACTTGTACAATTAATCTAAAATTATTAATTCTAAAAATTTAACATTTGACAATTAGTCATTTCACTTTAGATTATCAAATTAATAGTACATATAATACCTTGGAAATTAATTTGTGTATATCGTTGGTAAAAGCCTCTCTAATCATTATCATGAGTACCAGATTAGCCAACTGTTTAATTAAATAATTACATATTTAAGGCTATGTTAAATGATTTTGTTCATTGCAGCCAATTTTATTTAACAATTAAGTATATATAATTTGTATGCATACCTTGAATTCGATATTACATTTCGTCGATGTTTTGTATTAGTACATAATCAATTAAGTTGCTTTGCATAAAATGAGTTATTAGCTGATTTTGTAATCTATATAGTATATACATAACTTGGATATACGAGTATATAACCGTATGCCAAAAAAAGCAATTATTTATTTCCCAATTTTTAGTGTTGTTTATCTTGACTATTACTCGTGTGTATGATAACCAGGTATAGAGAAATATTGAAATTGAATGTCATTATAGCTGATGCCGCGACTAGTTTGATAAAATGTGTGTATCGATTTATTGTTATTTTAATAAGCTTGTCTGGAATTTTATAAATGCAGCGATTCGATATGTAAACAAAATTATTTCAAATACTGTGAATCTCATAGTTACCGCTTGGAGATGATTAAAATGTCTGTTAGTTATTGGTAATACTACGATCAATTTTTCTAAAATTTTGTACATTGTTGAATAAAAATTTCAGGAAATGTATTGAAGCGCGATATAACGTATGAATTTGATTGTTTAGATTGATCAACATTAATCTCCAGACGATGTTCGAAATATTATGTGAGGCATGCAAGAAATAATGTTTTAAAATGTTATGCTTAATAAATTTATACACCGATCGTAATTTCAGACACCGATCGTATTAAATTATTGAATTTGATAAGAAACTATATATGTATGTATATCAAAGTTTGAAAGATTAAAAATTTAGAAAAATGAGGAAAATCATTTTACAAATTCAAAGATTGAACATATAAGAGTTTTAACAATTATATAATTAATTTCAATAATTATATATAAAGTATACATCAAATTATCAATGTAATGTAAACTCTGATGAATCAACACAGAATAACATGCGTATTTAGTTTAGAATTTGAGGTAACTGCGCATCTAAATTTAATATAGGTAATGAGTGAACATTATCTTTGAGAAAATAGCATGTGATCGCTACTCGATCAACGAATTAAAAATATGAATCAATAAATGACCTAATATATAATTCCGTATATTTCCTATAAAAAGATCATTTCGATCAAATACAAAGTTAGCGATCAATAGATCGAAAGTTGTTTATGATTGAGTATTCTAAATGATAAGATCTCAATTAATTATATAAGCATTTTGTATATTGACGTCAATCATCGCGCTCGCTAATTGTATAATACGATTTATAAACATAATTTGATGTCAATCAATCATCACTTTATTACATACTTAGGAGAAAATCTGGTTCTTTCCTGTGTTTATTATTAATTAAATATTGTAAAGGATTTTACATTTTATAATCCCTAAGATTTATACTTAATACATCATATAATAGAATTAATTTTTTCCCGTTTTTTTATCTTTTCATTCCAGGATAATCTCTGCGTACATGTGTTTTGATAACTTTTTGAAATCAACAATCTCAGCTAATCTGAGTTATAATTACATACGGAAATGATTAACATTAATGAGGTAAATTGCTTTCATTATTTATCAGTTTATCACAGATAGTGTGCTTGTTTGTGTTAGCATATTCTGTGTATACATTATGTATATACATATGTATTTGTTTGTATAATATAAAATTTGTTTTTCACTGCATAACGAGTAATTTAGGCTCTCTAGATTCGAAGAGCTGCATTGTAAATCAATGTTATTTTTCCGCATTTCAGAATTGAATAACTGAATTGATAACCCTTTACGATCTTTTTGTTTGTGTATGTACATCTTATTTATATACTATTCTGATTTTTCGTTAGAAATGTAATATTTCAAATATACATAATTAAATTCTGATCTTGAAAATGTAATATAAGAAAAAAATGTATTGCTTGTTGTTAATTTTGGGTTTAATTGTTTTTCGTGTCTTTTGTGGTTTATGTATTTTATTTATAAACACAGATGTATGGAAAATTAAATTTGAAAAATGTGCGTTTATACAGGACGAAAGATTTATATACCAAAGTTGCATTTTATGTTATCGTGTTGGAGAAGAGATGAGTGTGAGATCTGGGCAGGTCATAAAATTGAGAAATATATTATTTCTTCTATATACATACGTTTGGATGATGTGTGCCAATATGTGGTAACAGTTAGATTTTGTCGTGTATATTTGTATATGAAATTTTTAATATAAATTTATTATGTGTGTCAAGTATATACATATGTACATATGTATGTATGTTGTTGTTTTTGTACGCTTGGTAGTATCAAATTAAGAAACATGTGAATGATAAAAATTCATTTTGATAATTTTTATTTTGTTGATCTTATGAATGTATTACTCAATTACTTGATTATTTTATGTTTAGTTATGGTTTCAATCTTTCTAATATATTTTATGTTGTTCTGGGCATATAACTAGTGTTATCATTTAGAATTTAATTTTAGACCTACATACATATGTATACTTATGTAGTATCATGGTCGGTCCTATTTCTCTCATAGACCCTGTGATATTTTAGGAATTTAGGGCTAGTTTTTAACAAAACAACTACCTGTGGGTCTATTGTCACTTTCCCTGGGAATATGGAAATGAAAAATAATTGACAGTTTCGCAGCAGTTAGGAATTCTTTCTCTAATGTGTATCCTGGCGATAGGGAAATATGTTTTATAGGAATATGTTTTTTGTAATTATTGCAGTTATGAAATATTTTTTTGGAGGAATTATGAATTAACGGAAGAGCTTGCGTATCACTCAACATTTTGACAATAGGCTAAGAATTAACATCGATAGTAGGGCCTTTTGGTGAAATTGAATCTCTACGGTGTATAGTTGATAGGGAAGACTAGCCAACAAATTAATGTTATCTTTATATTTATTTAGATAGTAATACGTAGTTTATAGTAAAAAAGGTATTAAAGGAAAATGTGAACCATAAAGTTTGGTTAGAGTAAGTACGGTTATAAGTTATTTGAATTAATAACAACAAACTAAGTTATTATTCTCATCATTTTTATACTTACAATTTAATCGTAGTAAACAAATTGATCAGCCACACGCCCGTCAACAATTCTACAAAATTCCGAAATACTATAACTCACAGCTTGTGAAACCCTTTTGCACATGGCAAAATATCATTTATG
This sequence comes from Tipula unca, assembly GCA_951394425.1. Taxonomy (NCBI): domain Eukaryota; kingdom Metazoa; phylum Arthropoda; class Insecta; order Diptera; family Tipulidae; genus Tipula; species Tipula unca. Next base: position 200,543,272 of record OX596381.1, read on the forward strand.
TCACCTTGAATTGATATAAATATATTTTCATTCTATTACAATCTGTAGAAATTAATTTAATGAATTGCGTTTATTCGTTTTTCACCAAAAATAATATTAAATTTAATTATAATCAAAAGTAATTTTTAGTAAATCTTTTTTGACAAATAAAAATAAGTTTTTAAAACCGCACTTGTGGTCAACATTTAAACAAAAGTTCTTTTCTTCAAAAATGTGTTCTCAACACTGTCAGAATATACATTTACAAATTTGGGAGAAATAATTAGGAAAAAGTGCTACAAAGGAATTTTCCTAATTCCTATTTCCTTATTTCCAGGGAAACCCAAAATAGACCCACCATTTAGTTAAGATTAGTAATAGAGTTTACAGATAGTTAAAAGGCGAATGGTTTTAACACAGTGATGTTGTTTTGGCATGCTTCAGGAGAAAATGGCTATTCTCAAAAGATGTTTCAATGCTTATACTCGCTTTATATTTCGTGTTAGAAAATATGATAATATTCCTCCATATTCAAGCATTGTTTAGGTACATTTTATGAACGTCACTAAATGTATCCTTTGTCAAAGGAATTCCTCTGTGGAACCCTATTACTACTTTGAAAATTAAAAGTATATTTGTAGAGTACGTACTGTATATAGTAACTTATTATTATTGGTATTTTTTTTAATTTAATTATTGGGAGTTTTGTGTAGTCACTTTTTCGCAAACAAAACAGCAGCTGAAAGTCATCGTTTGCTCGTGGATTTGTATGGTGAGCATGCTCTTGCAAAAACACAGTGCTTTGAGTGGTTTAGTCGCTTCAAAAGTGGTGATTTTGACATCAAAGACAAAGAGCGTCCTGGTCAGCCAAAAAAGTTTGAGGGTGAAGAATTGGAGACATTACTCGATCAAGATTCATGTTAAACGCAAGAAGAACTTGCAGAATCATTGGGAGTTGATAAAGCAACAATTTTCAGACATTTGAAAGCCTTGGGATTCATCCAAAATATGGGAAATTGGGTAACATACGAGTTGAAGCTAAGAGACGTGGAAAGACGATTTTGCATGTCCGAAATGCTGTGCGAGCGCCACAAAAAGAAGTCGTTTTTGCATCGTATTGTCATTGGCGATGAAAAATGGATCCATTACGATAATCCCAAGCGCAAAAAAGCGTATGTCAAGAAAGGCGAGGCCGGCCCATCGACACCAAACCCGAATATTCACGGGACTAAGGTCATGCTGTGCATTTGGTGGGACCAGCTAGATGTGATCCACTATGAGATTTGCCAAGTGGCCAAACCATCAATGCCCAACTCTATCGTCAACAATTGATCCGATTGAAGCAGAAAATCCAGGCAGAGCGGCCAACGTATGCGACCAGACACGAGTCAATCATTTTCCACCACGATAACGCTCGGCCACATATTGCGGCGCCGGTCAAAAATTACCTGGAGAATAACGGATGGGAAATTCTGCCTCACCCGCCTTATAGCTCAGACCTAGCTCCTTCCGACTACCACCTATTTCGATCCATGCGGGATGGCCTATCAGGAATACGCTTCACTTCAGTTTAAGGTATCGAAAATTGGCTCGATTCGTTTTTGACCGCCAAGCTGGCGCAATTTTTCTGGAATGGAATCCATAAATTGCCAGAAAGATGGGAAAAAGTAGTGGGTAATGCGATGGGCAATATTGTAATAAAAAATCTTGTAACATTTTTCCACAATAAAGGCTCAAATTTCATTAAAATTCGGGCTTTTAATGCATACACCCAATATATTATACAACAGTTCTTGCTGTACATTCTATTATGAATGAGTTCACACTCAAAATAACATGTGCAACCATGGAGTAAATTTGACTTGATAGAAAGTAAAATTGTGTCTAATGGAGACAACAAATTTATTTTTGATTTAATTTATAAGGCTGCCATATGTGCTTTTATAATATTATAAAAATTCTTCTGCAAATTCCAAGCTCAAAAATAACTGAAATTTGGAGAACAATATTGTTGAATTTATTTAATTGATGCGAAATTTTATATAATATATAAGATATATTATAAGATTTAAAAAGAACTCAAAAATATTGAAATTTGTGTATTGCGAAATTCTCAGAATTGATTGGCAAAATCTTCATTTTGTCGAATGTAACTCCCGACTAATTTATAAACTTCCGTGTTCAGTTGTCCGGAGTTCCCCTCTCAAAAATACTCTTGTTTTTTCTTAAAATTGGAGTGATTCTCTTAAGGTTCGATAATTTGATTAGGGTTTTACTTCTAGAGATTTGTTGGATTGATAAATAAATAATGATTCGCTGCTCAAAATCCATATTTCGATAAATCAAAAATTTGTAATGTGCCGACATAACGTAAATTATTAAACTTAAATTATTATTACTTTTTAAATATTTAATACATACGCTGTAGTGATATAATTTAAGTTGAGTTTAAATATATAAAAAAAAAAAAATTATAACTTGATTAATATCAGGATATGGGATTAATTTTTTGTACATTTCATTATTAAGAAGTAACATTATTTGTTACTTATTTTTCGAATTAAAATATGAATTCACGCAGAATTCAATTCGATATAATTTTGAAAACATTTTAAGTATATACATAGTTAGTTATTTACTAACTTTCTATGATGAGCCTGGGCGACATATTTTGTTTTAATTCTGCAACATGCTAAACAACATGTTAAATAACAACAGACGCTTGACAAAAATACCATCTAATTGTTATTTTACTACATCTATAAACAACTATCTTCAATTATGTTTTATTTAAATAGTATATTCTAATATACACAATGCATGCAATTGTTTGATATATTGTCTTGCCCTTTCGGGTTCATTGCTCTGCGTGTAAGGAAAAATATATGAATATGGGTTATCTCTTCTTAAAGATACAGCGAAATAATATACAATTTATTCCAACATAATTACGAGTAATATAAACTCACGTCAAAATATCTAAAATCAATTATACATCTTTTAAACGAAAACGTCTATAAATCTTATTCATCCAGCTATCAAATCATATATCAATCAGCGGTGTAATCACTCTGATCGCCAGTCGAATGTTATTAATACTTTTGTGCATAAAAAAAAATACAAAAACCGCTACTCAGAAGAATATACATACAAAAATAGCGGTTTTTTACGCGATTTCTTTTTAGCTCTCTTCCAATATAATTTTTTTATGTAGAACCAATATATCCGTAAGTACCTTTTTCATATTGTTTTCGTGATCTCAGTCTTATACATTTTCTTGTATGTATGTTACTTAATAAATTTGTGCTACATCATCAAACATTTACACGAGCATCTTTTTGTTTTTCTTATAAATATATGTACATAAGTATATTTTTATTTATAGTCAAGAAACTCGTTCTGTTCGTGTCTGTATAAATATTTAAGTTTTGTCTTCACCTTAATAACAAGAAACCTCTATAAAATGTCTTTAATATAATAATATGTATATATATTATATATATATAAACAATAAATCCGCGCAATAAAAAAATGTTTTGCGGTTTAAAAATCGCGGCTCATACAATTTGATGAAGCGCTTTCCACTCTTATCAAATTAACGTGCTTAACCTAATTACTAGTTTCTTCTGATGTAAGTTTTATTTTGTCAAAATCATATGATTCATTCAAGTTTTCTTTGTGTGTAAGAAATACATACATATGTATATAGATGTATGAATATATGTATACATACATATATGTACATATCTATATAAATTATATATGTATGTACATATTTACAATGTATATTGTATAAAATACGGTATCAGTTTATTACTTTGTATTTATATATAAGATTTGTACAATGAGCAGTTTTACTTAAATGAATATACATATATACAGTTCAAGAACCTTTTTTATAATAAGATGAGAATAATTGTTTATGTTTTCAGTTTGTTTTTTTTAATTGATACGATCATTTTACTAGTTTTATTGTTATTACAATTTTTTTACACGCTAGTCAATATTTTTGAGTGTGTAGTATAAATTTAATGCCATGGTCATAGTTGTTGTGACCTAGCTAATTAGATAAAAAATTTAAAATATGGTTAGGTATTTTCCTATATATGGGAGTGGTTTGATGTGTTGTATATGAAAAATATTAAATGAACTTGGATTTAGAAAAAAAACACGTTATTTTTGATAAAGCGGAAGTATCTTGGGCGAATTTATTATATAGTTTTGCAAGGTAACTTATTATATTTATATTACTCCGAAAATACCAATCTGATTAAGATTTCGATTACCGCACAATTCAAATTTGGAAATTCTCAAAATTTGTTATATGAATGATATTAATTTTTAAAATTTACATCATACGTATTAAAAATTCTTAAAATTTATCTATAATAAAGCTTGATTTACACTTGACGACTTTCGACGTCTACAAAAAACCTGAGAAACAATGATTAAAATTTATTAAAGCGAGAACGAGAAAAATATATCGTCTGCAAAAAAAAATCATACCAAAACGATCCCAGTAAACCAAAAAAAAGCAGATGCAAACGAAAAAAAGATGTCGAGCTTCATCTGCTACTATAAACAGACGTCAATTCATGTACTTAAAATGTATAATATACTAAATTTTGTACACACATTGAAAATAATTTAAAATATTATATGTAGTTATTTTAGTTATTATAGTTATTATTAGTTATTATTAGTTATTTTTGACGTTTCTTGCAGATCTGCTTAATCGTTCAATGTAAAGCAAGCTTAACTCAATAAATAAAGTGTAATTCGATCGAAAAAAAAAGATTTTTTTAAACGCAGATTGCTTATGCTCATAATGAAAATCAAAATCTGTAAATGGTTCGGAATTATATGTACTATATGAATTTTTACTTTCAGCTACTACCAAAATTTAAAAAACACAAAATTAGGATTTATTGTTAGAATTGTTATTAATTAGAAGTAAAGTGTTGTATTGAAATTTTAAGATTTTGAATTCTATTCTTTACTTACATTTAAAAAATTCTGTGGCTCTTTTATTTATCAGGCTTATAAAATTATAATATTCGACAAATTTAGGTAACAAGGGTTCGTCTAAAATTACTATCAAGCCACATTTCTGAATTTTGTTAAGTTTTGTGAAATTTAATTCAATTTATAAATAAATTGTTAAAGGTCATTACTGGCCCGTTACTGTGTTAACAATGTGGCTTCAGCGGTTTAGTTTTTGAGCTTGATCTTCATACTATCCTGGACAACCTGAAGAAGCCAAGTCATTCTCAACACCGTAGAGCCCTCGTCGCCTGCAAAGCCATCTCTGCCTACCATATTGGGTTCTTCGAAATCGCTGCAAAATTCGTTCCGGATCAGCACGCAGAATGTGACTGAACCAGGGTACTCGCTGACATCTTACTTCATGTACAATATCGGGGATCTTCATCAGCTCTCTTATCTGTATGTTGTACAGAGCTCGGTATGTACCATTTACTTCGTGTTTTGGGCCGTAAACCACACGCGTGATAATTTCCTCAAATGTAGAGAGCCATCTCTCGTACTCATCCGTCAGCGCCCAACTTTCAAATCCATACATCACAACGGGCCTCAATGGTGATCAATGCTTTGTAAAGCTTTAGCTCACGGCACTTGGTAGGTGTTTAGATTTTAGCAGTGGCCTTAGGATGCAAAGCAAGACTTCCAGCCGCACTTTAATATCCTCACCCACAGTTATCGTGAGTGAGGGCCCAAATAAATAAACCTCATTCCCTCAAACGAGTAGTGGCCACTATTAAAATCTGGTGTTCCATTGTTCCTAGATCAAGTATTTTCAGATTTGAAGGTTTTGTTAAATGAAAATTACTTATTCACAAAACGAAAAATGTCCATATTTATTAATTTGGTTTGATATTAAGCACATACAGAAATTTTGCAAATATGTACTGTTGGTCGTATAATTTTGAAATGGAATCAGCATATACCATAATTGAATCTATAAAAACAGAATATTTTTAACAACAGAATTTAACAGAGTCGCATCATTATTGTATTAAATACAATTTCTGTTGATCTAAACATAACATCAATATGGGAGACAAAATTGTTTCAAAAAATGACAATTCATTAAAACTATAGTATATGGTATTAGTATAATAGTTTTGCGATTATCATAAAGAAACTATAAGAAAACTGTTTTCTTTGTGGGTTTTTTCATCAATTGCTTTTTGTGGTCTTAAAACATCTCTTCCGTAATGAATATCAAATGAAAAACATATTTTTAGTTCTCATTGTCAAAGACACAAAGTACATAATATATTGAAATTTGTTCGAAAATCGTTTCGGTTTTGGTCAATTACTGTTTTGTACAAAGAGTTTTTTGTATTCAATTGTTGGATAATTCATATAAGAGCATACATCACAGCACACACACCCACACATGTTCTGAATGGATTATAATACACATAATTATCGAAAAATATATTATACACCACGCTTCTCATTTCAATGACCCAAAAATTGTATTTTGTTATCAAATCTAATTATATATGAGCATCATGTTTTATGTACATTATTTGAACCGACTGGCTTTTATCATAATTCATTTAAATCAAACACGCAAACGTGAATCAGCATATGCGCGAAATAAGTTTATAGTGGAAATTTTGATGATGTTTTTTTATTTATAGACTTTGGTCTATCAACCGTTTAAATTTACTTATACTGATGTCAAATATTTGTTCTATGTTATGATTTAATCTTGGCAACTTTATGTACTTTAGATATACATATGTATATCTGTATATACATATAATACAGTTGTTTCTATTATAAATTTGATGATATTGATTTTGATAATTTTGTGTGAACAATCTAATTAACTTATAACTCTTGAACCAAAATATTTTTTAAAAATTAATTAAAATCATAAAAAATTCCCACACATATACATGATTTTTTATGATTCAAAACAAATAAATTCACATAAGACGACGATGACGCTGACACCCACAATTATTGTGTCTTTGACTTGAAACTATGTCACCGGTTTTCTAAAGAGGTTAAAAAAGCATCAATAATTCAAAGTTTTAATCACGTTTTCGATTCAAATAATATTAGAAAACCAGATATCAAATTGACATTTTCTTCTTATTATTATATACATACATAGATTACCAACAATAATGGAAAACAAATCAATAGAATGGAATATTTTCATTGAAATAAGTTTTTATTTTATGTTTTACTATATCGTGATATCACGCGATCACGTTTCTCGATTAATATAAATTTTATTGTAAATTTTATTATTTTATTACCAGTATATAGGTTATGTAATATAACAGCAAGATAGTACTAGAATATTTTGTATAAGCAAAAACAATAAACAAAAACCAATAAATAAAGGGAAAGCATTTTCCATGACCTTGGTGAAATAATATTTTGTTTTTTGGTCACTTATATTTCATGAATATTTAAGTTCGTATTTATAACAAAGAAAAATCTACACAGGCACAGTACAATTTACGTATTAAAAAGAATTTTAAAATTAATATTGAAAAAGACAATTATTGTCATTTGGAAATCTTGTCAAAATTTACATACGGAATTTACTCAAATTTTATTTCGATAATCATTTGCAGCGTATTCCTCATATACTTATTATTGAATTGTGAATTTAAATACGGGTTGGAAAATTCTAATAAATTTAAGATAAATAATGCGTTCAAAATTAAAAATTTCGAAATACGATTTGTAAAATCCGGGTTATTTCACAATTATTAATTAATAATTAAATTTCCGAAAATTCTGTGTTTGAAAATAATATAATATGTATGCATGTGTATAAAATTGTTATAAAATAATATAATTGTTATTTTGAAAATTCGAAAATCGGTAATAGAAATTTGATGTTGAAAAATAATTTCTACATTATAAATTCACTCTTTCTTCATCGAAAAAATGTAAATACATTCGAGTTTTGTATTAGACATTATTATCTTTAAAATATCGATAAATCATTTCGAAAAACATACTATCCAAAAATTATAACATACATCAAAATTCAGAATGGTTTACATACATTTTTATTTTCACAATTTGTAATTCAATAGTTTACATAATAATAATTGAGTATTTAAAGGCCATTACTGGTCTCTTACTGCGTCAACAATCTGGCTCCAACGGTTTCGATCCTGGGCTTGGTCTTTATACTGTCCTAGACAATCTGAAGAAGCCACGTCATTCTCTACACCGTGGAGCCATCGTCCCCTGCAACGACCTCTGCGCCTACCATATGGTGGCTCTTCTTTCAGAGATCGCTGCACAATTCGTTCCGGATCAGCACGCAGAACGTGACCGAGTAAGCGTACTCGCTGAGGTCTTAATTCATGCACAATATCGAGGATCTTCATCAGATCTCTGATCTCGAAATTGTACATAGCTCGGTATGTGCCTTCTATTTCGCGTTTTGGGCCGTAAATCACACGCATGACTCTTCTCTCAAATGTAAGGAGCAATCTCTCGTACTCATCCGTCAGCGTCCAACTTTCACATCCAATCATAACAACGGGCCTAATCTACGCTTTGTAAAGTTTCAGCTTCACGGCACTTCGTAGGTGTTTAGATTTTAGCAGTGGCCTTAGAGGATACAAAGAACGACTGCCAGCTGCCAGCCGTACTCTAATATCCTCCCCCACACTGTTATCGTGAGTGATAAGAGAGCCCACATATTTGAACTTCCTCACTCCTTCAAACGTGTAGTGGCCACTACTAAAATCTGTTGTGCCATTGTCCCTAGAACCTGAAATCATGTATTTCGTTTTTGGACTCATTGATCTAGAGTTCAACAGAAGCTGAAAACTCTACAAGCGGATCAAGAATTTCCTTCACTCCGTTGCTATTCAGTCCAATCACGCATATGTCATCTGCATATGCAAGAACCTGATTGGACTGGCGATATAAGATATTGCGCCGAGGTGTTTCAGTTTTACGAAAGATGTACTCCAACATGAGATTGAAAAGTATCGGAGACAGAGCATCTCCCTGCCGAACACCCGAGCTAACTGCAAAAATTCTTGATAGCCTGGTCAGCCCAGCGATCCAACCGTTTAGTCGCCTCCTACTGTGGTGGTATTCTTGGAAAACATGTTCGTGCAATTTAGGTTTACGAGAAATGTGAGTCCCCCAACCACAGGGGCCAAAATATTCTACATTATGAACTAATTATGAACATAAAATTAACTGAAATGTGTTAAAAACTAAAATTCGAGAATTTTCCAAAAAATCAAATTACGAACGATCAGATGATAGCAGCTCAAGGAGCATATTTATTGATTTTAAACCGAATAATAATTTGTGTAAAACCATTTTAACATATAATGGTTAAAGGTTTGTGTAAATAGAGGGTTGTTTGTATTTACATACGAATATGTGTATGAGTGAATTGATTCTATCCAGTTCGACGGAAATTACAATCACACATCACAAACGATTTAATTGATTCATCCGCATATACACCAGTATTATAATCACATATTGTGGATGCTATAAAAAAAAGTCCAACGACCAACATTGTATTCATTACAATTCTTAATTCTGCTAAAACGATTTACTGACACAACAAAAATTAAATAAACAAGAATACCATGCTAATCGTGTTTAAAGATTATATTTCTAAAAATTAAAAAGACTTAAGTTTATTTTCGTATATATAAAAAAAAAGCAAACTAACCGTTAATCTTGATTATTATTTTGTGCTTCTTATTATACGTTTATTAAAAGAACATAAGAATAAGAAACATGTCTGTTTGGTTTCTTTAAGTATATACGTATACATACAAAAATATATTCCTCCTTATGTTCTTTGCGGTGATATCGTTTAACCAGAAAAAATTGTAACAATGACACAACAAAGCCTTCAGCATACCGATGTGCTAATTTGGTAATTCTACCTTCTTTCATGAGATTAAAGCAGATAGTGCCTACATGTAAATAAATAGCCAAGCGTACAGAGGATGTAATACGATGACTTATTAACCTTTTGAATTTCAGGGGAACCATTTTCTAAATTTACGTTTCTTATACATATGAATTCTTATCTTATTATGTCGGATTTTCCTTAATTTTTTTTTAAATTAAACGTTTTAGTAGATTTTCAAAATAATTCAAAATCACAAGCCAATAAAACCATGGTTAAGAAAAGTTTTAAATTCTGGAATTGAGGCAGAGATTGCGGCAACTGAAAATGTGAGATACATAATTAGTTTGCACATAGGTAAAAAATTGATAACTACTTATATGTTTTAGGATTCAGCGCGTAATTTAATAACAGCGATGTAAACATATTTCTATTGGTAAATATATGTATAATTTTCAAGAGCAATCAGGGTCAACAAAAAGAAATAATTGAACATTTTATTCCACGCGGAATGAATGTTCAATTATGTTCGCATAATCCAATCTTTACGTGTAAGAATACATTTCTGCATCTATCTTAATTCAACATAATGTGACTTAATTCAGAATAATATGGTTTATGATCAAATAGTTGGACTTAAGTATTAAATATAATCTAGATTATTCAAAATAAATAAGTCAAATTATACGACTTGGAAAACTTAGGATTTAGGTTTGCTAATAATTTTTAATCATTATGTTCAGTGGTTTCATCTTTACACTAACAATAATTTTATCCGTTGATAACCGTGAATAAAACCTAAACTTGCGTGGCATTGACAACTTTCTGTATTTATATTTGAAAGAATTAACACCGACAATGTTAAAATTTATATCTACCAACCAGTTTATTTTCTACGTTAAAGAGCATTGTCTCATCAGCAGAAACATAATTTTATAAACTACGTGTATACCAATAAAGAGACGTTCAATCTGTATAGATAAAATAGAAAATGGTCGTTAATAATTTTTGTATGAAATCCGATAGTGAAACAATAAATACTGTGATTAATACCAACCTACCCGATAAATTTTAAAGAGACCGTTTTGAAACCTAGAGAAACGAAAAACATTTGTCGTCAATTGAAATACTTCCAGCAAGTGAAGTGGAATGAATTAATATCGCCAATTATAGTCTATCATTCCAGTTTGTTTCGTAAAGATTCTTCAAAAATCGGATTGATACCAAGTTTTGTTCCTTTATCGTACATTTGCTACTTTTTTTGTCATATATTAGGCTATTTTGTATATACATAAATGCAAACCGTTCATATACATAATGGAGATTTGTTTATTTATTGTTACGTGGCGGGGTAAAAAATATGAATAAAATTGTCCATATCTTTTCGGAATAAATTTTAAATTTTTATTATGATTCATATGGTGACAAATAACAAACAAAGAAGCTCGACTATTCTAAATAACAGATAAATCAATTAATTTACATTCACAATTTGTTGTATATTTTCAATAGTTGAATATAGAAAAATTCACTTGGCAATTTTGAAAACTATTTGTTTCTAAGTACTTCACAGTTTACAAATAAAAAAATGCTAAGAAAATAAAAAAATCCAGTGTATGTAATATGTACAATAGGAATTTTCTGTAAAACCCACATTCGGTATACCTAGTCTTAGTCTAGTCCAGAGAAATGAAACAAATGAAAAATTTTCTGTTTTCACAAAAGAAGTTGTTTGGAACACATTATTTATTCAATATAAGTATATACGTACTGAAATAGCAAGCAACTAAATTAAATTTGGCATTTTTATAAAATTTATTTACATTTTTCATTGATTTTTTTGTTATTAATTATATTCATGGTATCTATGTATGTATGTATATCAATTATTACGATAGCACTAACATCGTTTCTGAATATTTATTTTTTCCCTTTGAATGGAATCAGTAAAATAAAATTGAAGTGGGCCTTTTGTAGGCACTAGAAATCTGTATATTCAAAATTGAAATTAAAATTGACATGGCCATCGCCATTTCAATTAGATATAAAAACGACAAATCAATTGTAATTTTTAATTTTGTGTGACATACATCGCTCGCTTTTCAAATTTGCATAATGTATACAGCTAATAAATATCAATACGATGTACTTCGGTAATAAATATTTCATGAACGTTATTGATGTTTCATTAGCTGCCGTCATTAAATTGTGTCGGATTTTTTTTATTAAAATGTATTAATTGTTTCGGTAAAATTTTATATATTCGCGCGTATATGTTAAAATTAGCTTTGCATTGAACACATCCCACATGTCACATTAATATTATTTTTATAAATCATGTTAGTAACCTTACAAATATTTATAGAAATATTGAAACGTATATTTTATATTATGATGATAAGACTTTACCGGGATATTGTGTAACAACCGATATTGATTTATAGCCTTTTGTCTATTAACCTAAAAAATATGATAGTTGTCTTGGTTAGAAGTTTTGTTTGTATTATAATTTTTCTAATCTAAACTTTATGTCAAAATGTTTAAACACAAATTTTTGGAATTTTCCGAAAGGAGCTGTGTACATAAAAATTGCATTATATATATGGGTGTGATAGTTTATATAGTTTGTACTATTTCTAAAAATCTTGAGTAGAATTTTTTTATATATAAGAATAGGTATTGTTTAACTTTGATTTTGGGGTATTTACAAATGCAAGAAACTGTACACAAAATAGCAAAGCAAATCAGTATTTAGCAACAATTCCCAAAGCAACATTGAATAATCTTATTGTTTGTTAGTAATACTTTGCTAATTTTAGTGTATGGAGAAAAATACTTTCTCGGAACAATAATTTTCAATTTTCTAAATAAATAATAAACAGTTGTTACAGGCCATTACTGGCCCCTTACTGTGTCAACAATGTGGCTCCAGCGATTTCGATGGAGTCACATTGTTGACGCCTATCATATGGTGGCTCTCCTTTCAGAGATCGATGCACAATTCGTCCCGGAACAGCACGCAAAACGTAACCGAGCCAGCGCACTCGCTGAGATCTTACCTTGTGTACAATATCGAGGATGTTCATCAGATCTCGATATTGTACAGAGCTCGAGATGTACCATCTGCTTCGCGTTTTGGGTGTATATCACACTTATCATTCTTCTCTCAAATGTAAGAAGCCATCTCTCGTATGCTCATTCGTCAGCGCCCAACTTTCATATCCATACATAACAACGGGCCTGACCAACGCTTTGTTAAGCTTCAGCTTCATGGCACTTGATAGTTGTTTAGATTGTAGATAACCCAATTATTTATATTCATAAATAAAAATATTAATATATTAAATATTTGCTCCTTTTGTACTAAAATATTTTAATTTTTGAAGGATAGAAACCAAGTGGCCTAAGAGGATACAGCACGACTGCCAGCTGCCAGTCGCACTTTAATATCCTCATCCACACTGTCATCGTTAGTGATAAGAGAGCTCAAATATTTGAACCACCTCACTCCCTCAAACGTTGGCCCCTGTGGTCTGGGGCACCTACACGTCTCGTAAACCTAAATTGCACGGACATGTTTTCCAAAAATACTACCGCAGTATCCTTTGCTTGTCGTAGGAGGCGACTGAACGGTTGAATCGCTGGGCTGACGACCCGCATCCGTAAAAATCAATCTGTTTATAATGTCAACAATATCCAAATAAAATATTTACAAATGAATAATTTAATTTAGATAATCGTGATTTCTAAATTAACTTAATCCAAAATTTTAATTAAATTATGGAAAATCGTTTAAAACAAAAACCCGAATTGAAATTCTATTTAAACTATGATTAATTTTTTTTTTTGTAAAATATTTTGTATTAACATTTCTATGTAAGTTTACAGAATTATTATATGAATTTGAATAATATTCCTTTAAGTAGTCAATTGATTTAATATCAATAAGTAAAATTGAGTGGAATTTAGAATATATTCGAAAGCTACCTTTCAAATAATTTAATCTATTTAATTTAATTCAAAGAATTTAAACTTTACATTATTCAACTTGACTTAATTATTTTATATTTCGTCAGTATCAAGTATGGTGAAGAATATTATATGACTGCATTATACCATCCGTTTAAAACTATCTGATATCAATCGGCATCACGTACTGTTTATTCTCTTTGAAAATGTAATATTTTATTTGAACTGAAATATATATTTTGTGGATTCACATATTAAAACTAAATAAATTTTTAAATTACCAGAATAAACTACTAATGTCTGACAACAAATCAGTTTAATTAAAGACGACATTATTGTTTTCAATTTTGGCCTAAAAATCTTATCAAGCCTATAATTAATTTTTTATTACAGAATAAATTGGTATTCGTAGATCATCTTTATAATACATTTTAAATTTTCCGCTTCTCTCTTAGATAAATCAAAACAATTAGTTACGTATGCGATAATTCATATCCCAAAAGTTTATTTACAATTTATTCATCTTGTCAAAAAATAAAAACAAAAAATAAAAAAGTTCAAATCATTTTTCCAATTTGTTGTTGTTGTCACTAAGATTGTATCTCCTTAAAACGTTTTATACGTTCTTATACATATATACAGATTTATGTATATAGAACGAAATCAATACGCAAGACTCTTGTGCATAAAATTTGTTGTTGGTGGTTGTGTTTGTGTGTGTGATAAGAGACATTTTTCCTGAACATTTCTCTTGATTAATTTTAATGGAAATTATTGATTTTCCGCGCGTTAAAACAATATTTGATAATAAAGATTTTTTTATCATCGTGATTGTTATCATAAAAGCATTAGATTATTTTTTTTTAATGTATATTTAATCTTAATCCCAGTGTAATTTAAATAAATCACAGTACCAACAATTGTAGATATATATACATATATATGTATTATATGTATGTACAATACCGCACACGCGACCTTATACATTGTACACTCATTATTTTTGCACGTGTACATGTTATTCATTTGAAAGTTATTGCGATTGTTGATTTTAAATAATTTCATGTATTTTTTTTACTTTCAGATTGCATTAACTTAAGGTAAGTTGGAGTTAAGTATGTGTGTGTGGCATTTTTAATTGGTATTATATACCAATTAATAAATAAAAACGCCAACAACCGCCTTCATTTAATTACTACCTTCCTAATTCGAAACACACTCTAATTCTAAAATTAAAAATATGTTTGTTATGTTTAGCATTTGTTTCGTCTAATTCGATTATATGCGTATCACTCATGTGTCTAATCGCGCGCGCAATAATCCGTTTAACATGTAATATGTGTAATTATTATTGTACATTAGCACGATTAATAGGTATAGGAATCATATGGCTGAATCAGCAGTTTAATTGTTTCTTTATAGTACATAGTGATTGGGCAACAATTATACCAGACCGATTATTGTTTGGAATATTTAATACATATTTTTGCTTATTATTTGTGGGGTCATAGGTAAATGAGTGAGATTAATTGCATTAATTTTA
Organism: Tipula unca; assembly: GCA_951394425.1. Lineage (NCBI taxonomy): Eukaryota > Metazoa > Arthropoda > Insecta > Diptera > Tipulidae > Tipula > Tipula unca. The sequence goes on from OX596381.1 coordinate 200,558,664, forward strand.
TTAGGATAAATTTAGGCTAGTGAATAAGAATAATTAGGGATGTCTATATTTGTCTTTGATGGTATTTCTCATGTTTGTATTAGTAACTTAAATTATTAGTGAGAATGTCGAATCAGCGATATCATCCTACGTATATGCAAGTGGTACAAGTCATGAAATCTAAATTTTTCCGGTTATTGATACTTAGTTATAAATTGTGTCTGGGCGTTAGTAATCCCAGAACCAGAGGTGCTGAAACTATTTCTCTTTCTGTGTTTCCATTGTGTGTTTCTATTCACAAAATATTCGTCATGACAAATAAAGTCTATTTATAAATTAATAATTACATAATTTATACTCCACACACAACCCATAATAACACACAACACAATATGTACATAAAAAAACTTGAAACCAGACAACTTTACCACCGCAAAAAAATTAAAATTATGTCAAAGAAAATATAATTTATAGTTTGGTAAAAACAACGTTAAATTTTCCATTCATTTCACACAAAATTGAAATTTTTAAATTCACATTGAATACGTATGTGTGTAGATACTTAATAATATGTAGTATTATCAAACACTATATTGCAGATATATTATATTGCTCTCTTGTCAAAGGAGCGCAAATTTTACACAATTTTTTCACATTAAACAAATATACAATTAAAAAATACATACTAATAGTATAATTAGACTTAACATTGAAAACTATTAATAATTATACGTAATGTAATTTATTTTGTTGTTATTTTTACTACATATACCTTATGAAAATTGTTTGTATGCATTCTCAAACTATTTTGTAAAAAAAACTAGTTCGCGCGACGTTTAATATTAATAATTGTATATTACTTCCATAACGAGTTTTCTACATATTTTTCAAATTAACGTAATATTTTATGCATTTTTTCAATTTTATTCGATTTTACTATTTCTATTTGGTATAAAATTAGAAATAGTTGTTTTTACTTTCATAACATTTTAATTAATCTTGAGTATTGTTTATTAAATAAACAGGATTTTTTATAGTAAGTATAGTATACACGCGAAATATTAATATGATGTATCTCAAGAATAAATTTTTTCAAAAATATGTCAGATCAAACTAATATTTTAAAATAAAATGTATTTTTATAACTTTATACGCAGTGATGGAGATAGAACATGTTTAAATTTAATATAGAGCCGTTACTGAATATATATATATATATATATATATATATATATATATATATATATATATATATATATATATATATATATATATATATATATATATATATATATATATATATATATATATATATATATATATATATATATATATATATATATATATATATATATATATATATATATATATGTATATATGTATATATATATATATGTATATATGTATATATGTATATGTATATACATATATATATGTATAATTATATATATATAAATGGGATATATATATATATATAATTATATATATATAAATGGGATATTTCCCAAATTGATGAACGAGTTTGATTAAGAAAATAGCACATTAAATTTCATTAGTACTCAGAATTTCGTGTTTGGCAGAACATTTGTTAATCAATTAGGATGTAATTTTAACAGTAGAATTTGAACTAAATATACATATCTCTCGAAAGGTCAATTAATTAGTATTTCAGTTACACATTAAGATAATTGATAATAAGAGATAGCTGAATAATTAATAAAAATAATTAACAAATTATTAATAATAATTAATAACTAATAAAACTATTAGCTGTTAATAAAAATTAGCTGAATTTTAAAACATCTCAAAATTTCGTTTTTCCAATTTTGTCAAATGTTTTTAAAACAGAATGGCGTTTGAGCAGATTGTTTTATTTTATTTTTTATTTTTTTCTTATTTTATTTTTTATTTTTTTAAGAATGTAACTTAGAAAATGTATATGCAGTTCAAAATTTAAAAAATATAATTCAATGAATATGGAAATTTGGACCTCGATGATTTTTGGCTTGAATTCTAAAGATATGTACGAGTATATATATGACTATAAAATTACTTAAAAATTAAAAACTTAAAGTCGGTGAAAAATCTAATAAAATGAGTGAAAATTTTTTAAAATGAAAAAGAAAATACATATATTGATATTGTATATTTTTATTTTATAAATAATTTAAAATACATAAAAGGTATAGTTGATAAATTGAAGCATTTGTATTGACTTATTAATAAAAATAAAATTCAATTTGGCTAAATCATACTCGTTTTCTCCAAAGCAGCGTCTAAAATTTGATAACATTTGTTTTGTTCGAATCTATCAAGTTTGTATTCTGTTGTGATTAACAAAATTTGTAAAATTCGATTTTTTAGCCCAATTAAAATTGATTTAAAAACGTTAATTTAAATTAATTTAACAATTAGCTATTATATAAACTACATAATTAGTATAGTCACTTGCCATATTTTGGTACGAAATTGTTTTAACAGAAAGTTTAGATTGAGTTTGATTATCGCTTATAATAAATTTGGGATACATCATCAAGCCAATAAAACATTAAATTTCATAGAAATGAGTTATTTGAAATTAAAGCGATATACGTCGTTTCTAAAAACAAAATCACATACTTGTCATTAGTTGGTCATTATGACCGAAGTCAATCTTGGTCTATCTCTTTTGTCGTTATATCTAAAAACATTTTGTGTAAATTCGAAGATTTTAAATAATAATTTATCTATTTATTCGCAACTTGTGCTTTAAAATACGTTTTATAATATTTGAAGTTCAATATCTAATTTACTTGGACTGAATATGCTAATGTAATGATCACACGCTTTTTATATTATCAGTTTGTTTGTCGTCTATATACATATATGTATGTATATATGTATATAAAAAAAAAAATATATATATATATATATATATATATATATATATATATATATATATATATATATATATATATATATATATATATATATATATATATATATATATATATATATACACATATACATGTATACATACGAGTATATAGCTTATATATAAACAGAGATAGACTACAAACGTTCATAACATATCAATAAATTCCAATGTCTTTAAAATTATCTTATGAATCTCATGCATTGTATATTTTATTTGTATATTCAATGCCTGAGTCTGGATTTATTCACAAAAATTATAAAATAATTAATTACAACAAATAACGATAAAAGTTCATTAATTATTTATTTATTTAAGAAAATTATAAATAATCTTGGCTTGAAAAAAATGATACCTTGGTCAATGTATTATTATCCCAAACCGATATAATATATAGTAAAGAATAATATTTTCTAATTAAAAATAGCCGATTGACAATTAAAATGTATATACAAATAAATAAAATTCAATATTTCGAGGTTAGACGCGTAATCTATCATCTGTTTCACAATCGTATACATTTTTTCTTTAAGGTCAAGTTCAAAAATAACTATACAACATTGTAGTCTAATGCAAAATAACAAAAAATTTATTAATTTAATTAAGAAAAAATAAATTTTATTTGACATACAAACATTACCGTTTAATTGGCAGCATTGAAAATGAATATACCATATAAATTAATAGTTCCTCTATCACAATTCACAATTGATTGGAATTAATAGAATCAATAATTTGTTTATTTCTAATATAAAATTGGTGTTGACATTGAAATATCGTTGGGTTATTGGGGAGTTATATATTTAAATATAACGTCGGAAGTGTTAATAAAAATATAAGGTAACTACTATACATATTAAAAAGTAAAAGTGTTGGCATCTTATTTGCGAATTTTTGAAGGAAATCGTATTTGTCTTCCTCCAACTCGATTTATATAATATAAATATATGTGTGCCGATGCCATAACACAACTTTCAATATTATTCTATTTCTTGTGATTAAGATAAAAGGAGAATACCAATCTGATATAGATAATATGAATAAACTTATTTTGAAAAGGCATTTTTATCTTCTAACCCCCACATTAATTGGTTCTTTCGAACATGCATATGTATGTACATATGAACTGAGAGAGAGAACAATGAACTAAGTTTTGGTTAGTAACATTTCTTTATTTCATAGTATGTTTACATGTAATCCGATTCTACGAGATACGATATGTTATGATAAGAATTTTATCTTACATAAATTTGTCGGAGTACTTGGAATTTAAGATGGAAAATTTGTTGTTATTGTGGTTTTTAACTCTTGTAATTTTATGGTTTGTTTGCTAAAACTGAATTTTGAAAAAGTTAAAATAAATCTATTAACTTAGTTACTAGAAGATAGCTTTGTCTTATCCACCAAGCTTAGCAACATCAATTGCGAAATCGGACTGATATTATAAAAGCGATGTATGAAGCCTAGATTATTTCCAGTTGGAAACTCAAAATAATCAATAATGTGTTAACTAGTAACATTTTATCAAAAAATCGAATTATGTCACCATGAAAATGTAAAACATAAAAAACTCATTCCAATCCAATTTTTGTTTGTTTGTTGTGTTGCTCTTTTCGTTTTTTACATCATACACAACATTATCCGAAAACCTTGACCGGGATTTTAGCATTTTCAATAAATTGCATTACAAAATGTTTTTTTTTATAAAATTTCACAATTTTCTTACAACATAAATCGATATTCTGAAAGAGATTAGACTAAATACCGCAACGTGTGATACAAGAATGTGTATGTTGATTGAATTTTAATTCGCACTATCATCATTATCGGCATCATGCAATCATGAATGTAAATTAGCATCATATAAAAATGTATATCAAAGATTATCATTGCGCCGCCGTATTACATGTCTTATAAATATTCTATTGTATTGTTTACAGCTCTAGTAAAACTTAATTTGCTTACTAGAATCTAGAATTACCTCATGTAACTCAACACAATGCCAATATGTAACACCAAAAGAAACCAACACAATGTATAGTGATTTCTTTTATATACATATCACACATTGACATTACAATGTAATCGGGCCAATGGAATACGCATGCTATACTTTTGTGTAAATATAAACATTTATCAAATAAACGAAAATGCAAACATTTTATTTTTTTTTACTTTGGTTGACATTGAAGTAAGAAATGAAAATCAAAATAATAACAATAAAAGTAATTTGAAGGTTGAGATTATCAACGTACACGTCGTATACAGCAAGTGAAAAACCGATTACGATAAATAAACTTGAGAGCATGATTGATTATGGATGAATAATGAAAACTAATTGATCTTGATCTAATTTTCAAGTTCCTCAAAATATTTTTTTTATATTTTAAATTTCTAGTTCTTCTGGAGCTCGAGGCTCTCACGACTCTTTCGCAGTTTGTTATGTTCGTTCTTGCCTTACGCCGTTGTTAGGAAAATCGAGGACGCACTGCCTCAGGTCCGATTTAATTAGCCATTTACATCTTGTCTAGCTGCATGCCAGCCTGCACTGATATGAACGCGAGTTCGGCCCATGGATTCTGCCTTTATTGAGATTCGAAAAAAAATTTAGCTTAAATTGTATAGTCTAAACAAATTTTTTTTTAATTTGCTAGAAATTTGGAATTTAAAACCACAAAAATTCTGAATTCAAAATTCTGAAGAATTCTAAACTCAGTAGTAATTTTATTATTGTTTTAATTATTTATATTTTTATTCAAAATATTGTTGCTCAAATTATTTTTAACTTACTTACTCATAATTTACTTAAACTCTAAAAAAAGTGAATATCATTATCATTCCCAAATTCAGCTCATAGCTTTTTATAAATTTGCTTATGAATGTGTACTATATGGTTTGCTTAAATTGATTTTAAATGAAATTAAATTGTTTTTCAAATTATGTTCAAATACTAATTACTCACTGTTCGGTTAAAAGTTCGAGAATTTGTTGAAACCACTTCAATGAAATTCGTAATTATTTAAATTATAAAAATTCAGGTAAATTTTTTTATTATAGCTTTAACGTTGTACTCGGCCAAGTTTTTTGAATAAAATTAGAAATCAGTTCTCTATTTTTAAAAATTAATAGAACGAATGAATTGGACTCACCGTCTATAATTAGGATTCCATAAGAAACCATTAAATTGTTTCATATATCTCATTACACAAAATTAATTAAACGTATTGTTTACAATATGCAGGATATAAAAAAACAGGATAACGATTAAATGATGAAGGATTATATTTATTAAATTAAATCGTTGGATTCTATAACACCTTTAAGTATTTTGTTTGCTAAAACAAGCTATATGCATACAGATTATATATACAATACGTCTTGATTCATTGTAAAGACTAAAATCAATATTCCAAGTACATATCTATAAAAATAAATAAGTTACTCGCGTGGGAGATGCTTCAAAAAATAAAAATTATAAACAAATTAGCATATATCCAAGATAAATAAGGAATTAATAGCCTCTTTTGATACTGGATCATATTGTACGTGTGGATACATATGTTCACTATTCAGGAGAGGTTATTGAATTTTGTATATACAATTTTTATTCCTATAAAGCATGTCAATAAATCGGAAAATTAATGAAAGCTTAATTACAATAATAATTTATTATTAATATTCAATTTATGTTCTATATGAATATTAAAACAAATACCCTGTCATATATTTTTAATTATATTGAAAATTAAATAAAATTACCAAAAAAAAAAAAAAAAGAACAAAATATATAAATAATTATTGTTTATTATTCCGTCGTCGCGGGGCGAGGGAAGAACTACCGGGAAATATTATTATCCTATATAATTTGAAAATTTAGTATATTTTATATCTAGACAATCACATCAATTTTAATTGGATGGTATGACGCTTTTTTCCCCATTTATTTATATATGTTGTCTCTCGTTATATGTGTGACAACATAAAAATGATAAATGAGAAGATAATTTATTTGAGAAAATTTCGTCTATTAATTTTCTACTTAATTGATTTATCTATTTCCAAAAATGATGTGATTTAGAAAATCTAACTGATTGATACGTTTTAAATGCGGATTCTGTTGAGCGTCGTGATATGATTTAGTATTAATTTCACATTTACCAATTTTACATATGTGTATTGTATGTTGTACGTCTATTTAGATTTAAGGTTTATTCTATAAACATTACCCTGGCAAGATCATTAAACTCATTTGGATCTATGCCGAATTTAATTAAATTTTATTCAATTTTTTTTATTGTGAAGACGACAAATTGATGAAACAGAACAACGCTTGAATTAAAGTTAAATTCTTTAATGCAAATTTTGGATTGTTCATGTTTTTTTAAGGAAATTACTTGCAATTTAAAAGTAATTTAAGTAAATATATATGAGTAAATATATAAGTATGAATAAAGATTTCAATTTAACACTATTTTGTAAAATTGCATTTTTAGGTCAAATGTGAATGAATTTTTTGGGTACTGCGTATTCATCGAACCAATACCAACGTTAGTTAGAATATTTAGAGTTTATTAGTTATCGAATTCTAAGTTTCTCTGGAATTAAACTTTTTTTTAAATAAAACAAAATTATCGAAGTACATTGGGGACTGGAAGAAATCAAACCGACTTGTGTGAAAACATAGGTCCGTACTCCCAACACGAAACTGCGACTAATAATGGTGAGAGAATGACGTATGTACTTTGCTCACGATTGTATAGTAGCAAGCACATTTTCCCCTCACAAACAGATACATTTGGAAACATGCACACATCCCCCCAAAATTTCCCGCATAGTCAAATTGACCGCATGTTAATTTCAAAAAGACGAACTCGGGTTGTGCAGGATGTGAGAGCTTAACGGTCTGCAACCAAATACGTGGGCAGCGATCATTATTTGATCGCTTCAAATCTACGATGGAATTTTTCGTACAGGTCCGGGAACACAGCGAAATGCATGGAACGTTTCGACTGTGAAGGTCTAATCAAAAGAAACGATAGCAGGAACTTTTCAGCGACAATATTGAGGAAGCTAATTAGCAGTCTGACTGTGTGAACTCTGTCTGGGAGGTACTGAAAACTTCGGTTGTCAGTGCTGCTCAACAGAGTTTAGGTATATGGAAAGTTAGACCCAATAATGATTGGTTTGCTGAAGAGTGTCGTCTTGCAGTTGAGCAAAATATAGCCCATAGAGAAGTGCAACAACGTCTCACAATCGCGAGGAAAAACAAGGCTTCACTGACTATGAGGATAATGGAAGGCCGTGGTTCTGAAAGTACAACAAGTCAGCAAAGGGTGCAGTTCGCGTAATTTCTTTAAAAGGAATTACTGGATTGCACCATTCTTTCAGGCCTGTCTCAACCGCTATTCGGAACCGGGATGAAATCCTCTGTGTCAACATCGGCGCAGTGGATGAATAATTTACCGACCTGCTTGGTGTTCAACATGAGTCGCAGACTGTAGTTGAGTCACCGAAAATACAGACTGCGGAGATTTGCATAGAGAATCCATTCCATGAGGGATTCACTATCCATTGGGATGGATTGCATTAATTCGGAGCTCTTGATATTCGGAGGGAATATTTTGTGGAACTGTCTTACCGGCCTTATTCGATTAGTATGGCGAACCGAAGTAATACCTGACGAATGAAAGTGGCCGCGATGTGACTACCTTCAAGAAAGGAGACCGCTTGAAGTGTGAGAATTATCGCGGTATAGCTCTCCTTTAAGAGTTATTGTCCTACATTATATTTGACAGAATCACTCCTCTAGCGGAGAGCCTGGTTGGTGACTATCAAGGAGGATTTCCTCCGAATCGAGCGCTACGGATGATTCTATCTAAATATTATGAGACTTATGAAAATATGTCTATGACTCGATCAATCGAAAGAGTTTGTGTCTGCGCTGGAATACCTAGGTATGCCAACAAAATTGGTACGCTTGTGTAGAAGAACAGTGGCACAGTCTCAATGCTGTGTTTAAGTTGAGAACAGGCTATCGGGAATTTTTGCAGTTAACTCGGGTGTTCGGCGGGGAAATGCTCTGTCTCCGATACTCTTTAATCTAATGATGGAGTACATCTTTCGTAAAACTGAAACACCTCAGAGCAACATCTTGAAACTCCAGTCCAATCAGGTGCTTGCATATGCAGATGACATATGCGTGATTGGACTGAGCAGCAACGGAGTGAACGAAATACTTGATCCGCTTGTAGAGTTATCAGCTTCTGTTGGACTCCAGATCAACGAGTCCAAAACGAAAGATATAATCTCTGGGTTTAGGGACAATGGTACACAAGATTTTAGTAGTGGCCTCTATAGGTTTGAAGGAGTGAGGAGGTTCAACTATTTGGGCTGTCTTATCAATCACGCTAACAGTGTTGGTGACGATATTAAAGTGCGGCTTGCAGCAGGCAGTCGTGCGTTGTATCCTCTAGACCAGTCCTAAAATCTACAACTATCAAGTGTTGTGAAGCCTTACAAAGCGTTGATCAGGCCCATTGTTATATTTGGGTGTCAAAGTTGGGGGCTGACGGATGAGTACGAGAGGTGTCTCCTTACATTTGAGAGAAGAGTCAGTGTGATTTACGGCTCCAAGCGTGAAGTAGATGGCACATACCGAGCTCTGTACATTATCGAGATCAGAGATCTGATGAAGATCCCAGATATCATACTTGCAGCAAGATCTCATCGAGTACGCTGGCTCGGTCATATTCTACGTGTTTCTTCAGATTGTTTAAGACAGTATGAAGATCAAGTCTAGGATCAAAACCGTTGGAGCCATATTGTTGACACAGTAAGGGGCCAATACATTGTACAGTACAAAATTCAAGACATCAAAATGTCAATTGATTTGACAATATCTTATACATTTTTTTAAATTTTCGGGATTTAGAGTACATTTTTGAGTTTTAAACTAATAAGGTAATTCTATCAAATTTGGACAGATTAATTGGTTTGATTTTTGATTAATTGTATCATCTTTCCAGAACTTGAAAATTTTGATGGCATGTTGTTCAATGAAACTGTGTAAACATGATCAAAATTTATTGTTTATATCTTAGTTTAGTCGTCAATAATCTAATATTTGCCAAAAACTGACATATTTGTACATTCTGTTAAAATGTTACTTGCATACATACATACTTCTCATCTATCACATAATCTATATTGTAAAATTTTGGCTTGTGCCTTAATTCTAAAATTAAGTTCGCTTCGATTTATGAGTTTACTTAATAGATTACCACGGGTGGGGTCTATTAAGTAGGCGAGAATAAATCGTTGTATTATTTATTTAATAGATTACCACGGGTGGGGTCTATTAAATAAGCGAGAGTAAACACGTTGTTAAGGTTGAATTTATTCTGGTTTTATTATTTCATTTTTCCAGTATATATACAAAATCTTATATACTAATTACACTAACAACAAATAAATTGCAACTCAGCAATTTTGTAGTAAAAAATTACACTAATATAAAATTGCTGAATTGCATTTCTATTGTTGTTGTTGTATACATATATATGATGAATTAAATCATATTTCGTCAACATATGTGTATGAAATATAATAAAATTGTGCATTTTACCCTGTTACCATTGTGGGATATTTTGTTGCACTGTTGATCTCAACATATTCCCGGGCCGCCATTTAGAATATTATACTGGGATATTTCATTTCTTGCCTCACGTTCGGTCAAGATCCCAAACATATCGCCTAGCACTAGGCCCATAGTGTTTCCTATGCCTCTTCTCGGTCGTTGTACCTCCTTGTTGCTTGCTAATAATAATTCATTGTCCGCAATCAAATTGTTGTACTGCCATTGAATTTGTTGAAGAATTAGGTCGCAATTTAACCCAGCTATATTCAAGCATGCCGCCTTTAATTCATGTTGTGTTTGCTGAAATGCTTCAATTTCATCCCAGTAATTGCTCATGTTGTAATATACTACCAATGTCCATTTCATAGCTACCACTTCGAGTTTACCTATTTCTTCGAAGTAAATCCCTGTGGAGTGATTGAAAGGGGTTATGTGTACGTTGGCCTGCACAATTCCCAAAATACAACAAATGGATAATGTGGCTAAGACTAGATGATTGACGATCCCTCTGTTCTTTACATGTCTATGAGGCTGCCGCCTTAAAACTTGATTGTCCTTTTCTGGTGATTGCAATTCTTTAGGCTGACCTTGGTTTGTTTTCATGGGCATAACTTCCTGTAAGTCTTCTTCAATTGGTAATTTACACAATTTTACAATCGGTCGCTTATAAATTGCATTTTCGCATTTGACTGTCGCTACCCGCACTAAGTCATCTTTTCCGGCATGTGTTTCCACGATTCTCCCTAGCTTCCATTGCGTGGCAGGTTGTTGTTCATCCTTCAATAATACCAGGTCATTGATCATTAGATTTGGCTGGCTACTCTTCCATTTAGTTCGTTGTTGTAGTTGGTGCATGTATTCGGAGGACTACCGTTTCCAAAAGTCCTGAACCATTCTCTCGACTACATGCCATCTCGTTCTTAATGATATGCGGTCAATTTCTGCGGCTGGTAGCGCCTTGAGTGAATCTCCTATTAAGAAGTGCCCCGGCGTTAATGCCGACAGATCTGCAGCATCACTTGTTAGCGGCGTTAGTGGGCGAGAATTGAGACATGCTTCTATGACAAGGTTAAGGGTAGATTTCTTTTAAAGAAGCATATTATTAATACATTTAGACGACCTTCATTTTATTATTTTGTTAAGTGTAATTTTTTCTATTCATATGCTATTTAATAAGCTTATTACTCAGCTCGCATACATGATTCCTAAGTATAGTAGGGGAAATCTATGTAATTATTTTTAATTATTTGATTGCGTGACAATTGAAAATGTTGTGTTAAAAATCTAAGCACATTCAATAATTTTTAATACAATTTAAATTAAACTTGTCGTCGATTCGATTTTATGTATGTAATGTAAGCTACTTAGTTATAATATTGTTTATGCATTTCGATGAACCTGACCTGGATAAACTCGATAATCAAACTTGATATTTTTGATTTATTCGTTAACCATGCTTGAAACACGTTTATTTGGTTGGGTTTTATTTGATTTACATAATAGACGACGTTATGTCCCAAAGCAATTAAATACAACGATTTCAAGTCCAATGAGGCTAAGGTCTGTGTGCCATATTGATTTTATAGGTTGCGTGTACCACACTAAAGCAAAAATTTAGTTTTTGTTGATCGGTTTCTCTTTCAGTATTTGCTGCTATATTATACTGTTGTTTTGTAAATTGGATAATTTACTCTGATGCTTTTCGGAAAATTGGTTACAAACCTAATAAAATAAAAAAGGCAATTATATGGTTATCAATTAATTTTAATAGTTTCAAATCTAAACGTTTTCAAGGGTTCTCAGTTTACTGCCATAAAATTAAATAACAAACAATCTAATCGTGATAAACTTGAACTACATTTTTTAGAATTGGTTTCAAATATTATATACTCCTTTCAAGACTGAAATAAGTTGTTCTATCGTTTTAATACCTACGTTTATTCTAAATTAGCTTTAGCTTCAACTAAATGTCAGATGATACTTTTTGTATGTGCATATGAGAAAATAAATTTATTTAAAATTACGGATAAAAAAATAACAAAGGCTCTGGGAATTGGATGCCGTTTGACGAATAATTTGGTCGATGATTTTGATGGTAGCTGCTCAAACAGACAACAGAAGTACAAAAAACAAAATCATCACTCCATGTATCTTAAAGATACCTGAAAGTAGTTTACTTATATTGAAACTCTATAACAAAGATAATAAGAGTTAATAGTTCGATTATACGCGGGTCGAGATTTGTTATAAGCCACTGTAAAATTTCATTTGGAGTAAAAAAATTATGAACTGCACATTCATCGAACTGCAAGAGACTTTAAAACGGTGAAAATAAAATATGTGTAAAAGCAGGCTGTTTCAGAAATTATCTCAAACAGGTTCATTAAAAACCAAATGTTCTGTGAAGTTCAAGAATACTATAAATCAAAACTACAGTTTGCTACAGAAGCAAGAAAATAAAAAGTAACTTCTGAAAATCTATAAACGTTTAGGCCAGTAGAACATTAAATTCATAAATTAAATTTTAGCGATGAGTTATGACTTTACAGTTCGTACAACGTCAAAAATCTAAATATTTTAACTTTTTATTTAAACAACTGATTTGTAACTGATATTCCTCTAATTACATACGTTAAAGTATAATTACCGTTATATATCTTAATTAATCCTAATTACATACAAGATATTTTTAAGACATTACTTATGTAAATTTAAGGCGATAAAGACATACAAAAATACAGAATAAAAGAGGTTAGTAAATTGTCACTGACAAAAAGTTTGTTTTGCGAATTTTGTTGATTCTTTTATTATACTACAAGTTTTATGTTTATTTTTTTTATATTAATCTCGGTGTGAACTGCTACTGTATTTAACCTTGATACAATTTGCGACATAAGATTATGTGAGGCATAAATAATAAGTTAAATATTCGAGAGAAATAATTTTAGTGATGATCTTATACTTATATACATATAACAAATTTATTGGTGTGTAATATCAAAAGGGGTTTAGTGGAATTGTTTTGAAATTTGGCACTCTTTTTTACACTACAGCTTGATTTAAATAACATTTGAAATAAATTGAATTATAACTAATTTTAATGTGTCAATAAAACTAGATAATTTACAAGAAATTAATCAATATGATAAAATTTGCGCAGTTTTTGGTCGAGATGATAACCTTAAGATTTAACTTAGGTTATTAATATCTAAATTGCTTTGCGCAATTTAACAATTTATCTTTTAGTACGTTTTTTTTTTAATTCGCACAGCTTGCAACAGTGATTGAGTGTGGAAACGTTGGGTTCGATTTTGTGATTGCGAATGGATTTTATAATTTTACAAGACCTTCTGAGCAAATTTTTATTTAATCTACTTTAATTAATTCGTATACAAGTTTTTCAAAACCTCCTATCTTCTATTAAGTTTATTCATCATGCTTTTTTATGGTCTGATATTCAAAGGTGAAATTCTTCAGATATTTGGCAGCTAAGAGTATACTTTATGTTGTAATTAATATCAATGTGAATAAGCTTTTCTTAATTTTAATTGCATCTAATTATAATTTATTCCTGCTAATACCAAATTTGCAATTTTAAAGTTATAAAAGGGTCATTGCCCTAAGTAACATTGAATTGAAGTTTTCTAATTGCTCTATTTTCTAAATTAAAAATAATTCTAATTTTTTTATTTCTATTTATAATTCCAGATATTTTATTTCGGGTACATCAGTATATAAAATCGAAATCATAAATTTGAATGGAATTGTTCACCGAGATATACGATTATTTTATTCATTCTAAAACTGTAAGTAGTAAAACTATAAAAATTTAATTACAAACATGTAATTAATTTCTTATGTACATTATACATAAATATATGTATATTCATATATAAAATTCGACAAGAACGTGAGACGAAGATTTTATAATTATATTCCGATTAGGAATTTATGGTGAATAGATCGATGAGACATTGAACATTTTGTTTAGAATATTTATCATACTCGAATTTTCGTATTTGTTTGTTTTCGATAAAAATTGCCAAATTTATTAATTATTCAAATATTTTTTTTCATGTTTATGGGGAATAAGGTGCTCCAAAAGTTGATGATTTGCTGCATTTTGAAAACTTTTCTCAAAAAAATATAAGTTGAATTGTATAAGCCATATACGATTTAGATGTTTGATACATCAAAAACGCCTATAGATTAGAGTTTGGAACTAACATACACAAACAAATACTACCTACACTATGTAAATTCCTTAAATCAAAAATTGAATGTATCATCCAAAATTATTATTTCTTTTTTTAATGAAATTCTGCGAAACCGGGAGCACCTAGAAAATTTTAATTTTGCGTCTTGTTCGGCAAACGTAGTTAATGTGAAAGTCTGGCATCGGAAACTATAAGGTGACTCGCATACTGAATTATAAGATGCTTACGTCAAAATAATTTGTACATACATATAATGCCATAAGTATTACATATTTTATTATATATTATTGCTGAACATATTAATAATAATTTAGTCAATTCTAATTGCATATTTATAGAATTGCGTAGATCTGTGGCCTCAACTATTCATTACTAAAATTTCAATTGAGTAAATATTGAAATTCCGAATAGAAATTTATTAATTTACTTTAAATATTTGTATAGACTTCATTTTATAAATTTAATTAGAAACAAAATATCCAATAAAATTCATAAATTATTTAAACAAATAAATATAATGCTAATATTATTAGAATGCAAATATTAAAACTAAATAAATTTTTTAATAAAAAACAACTATTCAACCGTATGAAGTTAGGGTTGAGCGATATTTTATTTTTAATTTATTTATCCATTGAGTGTAGTAAATTGACGTAGCAACGTACCTCAAGTTCATTATGCATACACTTAGTGTATGGTGATGGAAATATTCCTTGTATAGAATTAATGGTTGGTGCACGTAGTGATTTTGTCTTGATGACAAGGACGATTCGAACACATTTATTTTTCTTGTTATTTTATAATATGTATTTAGTTAGTTGGTTACATATAAAAGATTTTTGTTAATTGTTTCTGATTACTAAATAACAAGACCCAAATAATCGTGACCCATTGATTGTCTGTCTAACTGTCTAAATCAATTTGAGCTGTGTATTGTTTATCTCGGGTGTGCGGCTGAAAGAGGCTCTACCGATACTCTTTAATCTCATGTTGAAGTACATCTTTCGTAAATCTGAAACACCTCAGCGCAACATCAAATCTCGCCAGTACAATCAGTTGTTTGCATATGCAGATGACATATGCGTGATTGGACTGAGTAGCAACGGAGTGAAGGAAATACTTGATACGCTTGTAGAGTTTTCAGCTTCTGTTGGATTCCAGATCAATGAGTTCAAAACAAAATACATGATCCCTCGATATAGGGGCAATGGCACACCAGATTTTAATAGTGGCCACTACACGTTTAAGGGACTGAGGAGGTTGAACTCTTTTGGCTATCTTATCACTCACGATAACACGAGAGATGGCTCTTTACATTTGAGAGAAGAATCATGCGGGTGATTTGCGGCCCAAAACGCTATGTAGATGAGATATACCGAGCTCTGTATAATGTCGAGATCAGAGATCTGATCAAGATCCCCGATATTGTACATGAAGTAAGATCTCAGCGAGTACGCTGGCTCGGTCACGTTCTGCGTGCTAATCTGGAACGAATTGTTTCGGAGATCGCTCTGAAAGGAGAGCCACCATATGGTAGCCGCAGAAGTCGTTGCAGGCGACGATGGCTCCACGGTGTAGAGAACAGCTTGGCTTCTTCAGATTGTCTAAGACAGTATGAAGACAAAGCGCAGGAGCGAAACCGTTGGAGCCGGTTTGTTGACTCAGTGAGGGGACGGTAATGGCTTTTATGTTTATTATTATTATATTATTGTTTATAACATCGTCGAACTTGTATAACATTTCCAATGTATCAAATTTAGAAATGATTTTCCAGATCTCAATATTTTTATCTAAAAAATTATCAAATTCAATTTTCCCAATTTTATTTTAATTTTGAAAAAAATCTTTGAAAATTTTATTTATCAATGAATTTGGTTTTAAACCTGTGGAATTGCCTTAGTATCATATTGTGAAGTAAAATGTATTTGAACTTTACAAATTCACTTTTTATTCAGTTTACTTATTTTAAAGTGGTTTATTCGAGCTAAAGCAAATTTTACAAGTCAAAAAGTAAAACTATTCAATTGAACAATTTTCGGTTAAAATCTGTCACGATATAAAGTCGAATAGACTCCGTGTATGTGAAGTTAGCCCGAAAAAGATCTTTTCAATTTTGGTATTGAGGTATCTAAGAAGCTAAATTTTACAGCAGCCGGAAAAAGTATATGAAAAATTGCAAGAAAAACACCGAAAAATATCCCAAAATTTGTACATTTTTAAGTAAAAAGTTGAACAGATAAAGTAAAATCAGTCAGAAAAATTATCAAAATTTTTAAAACAATAGACTCATTTTTAGGAGTTCAGTGTCCATATACAATATATGAATAACTCCCAAATGTATAATTTTTTGAGAAAATCCAAGAGATATCCTCTCTGGGTTATGGTCGTTAAAAATAGGTTCATTCACATCCCTATTCACTTAGGCGCATCAATTCATTCGATATGACTACTGTCACATCACTTCAAATATAAATTCGTATTCTCTTATTGGCTCGAATTGATGTGACACGACAAATAGAATTATCTGGCAGCACCAGTTTATTGGTAGCACACATTTACTGATTTTTGACGGAATATGCACATTTGAAATACATATGAATTTTCAGTTTTGTGCTTGTCATATTTTTATGATGTGGTGTGTTAATGTTTAAACTATTGAGAAATTCAAAATTATTTAGAGATTAAAAATTATTTATACATAGTAATTTAGTGAAAGTTTGAAGGGCGTATACATGATACTTAAAAAAAAACTGATGCACAAAAATTCACCACGAAGTTAGCTGTAAGAAGTTGAAATATTCACTAGTCGAAATATAATTTCATCAGTATAGCCTTTGTTAATAACGAAAATATTATGACTTTTGAGTGAAACCTTTTGTTCTCAAAATGACAATTAACAGAGATTTACAAATACACAACCAACAAAATAGCAAAACAAGTAAAATTTTCAGTTTTGTTAATATGGCTGTCCTGGTGAAACTTTATTCGAGTTGAGAATATGTATTTCAACTCAGATAGCTAACTTCGTCGTGAATTTTTGGGCACCAGAATATTTTTTTTTGTATCATGAACGCGGCTTCAGAATGAAATATGAATAAAAAAATCCTTTAGTTAGCAAAATATTTTAATATTTTTCCATTAACGCTGAAATTGTTTACAATTTGTATTTTTATAGAAACACAAATTTAAAATAGATTATTTTAAATTATTATATTTTAATTTACTAAAAATATTTAATTTATGTATCTAACATTTTGCTAGCCTCCATTTTTATCCATCATTAAAAATTTTCATGCAGCTTGTCATTATCATGTAAGTTAACCAGTATCACTTACAAATAAAACGTGATG
This sequence comes from Tipula unca, assembly GCA_951394425.1. Taxonomy (NCBI): domain Eukaryota; kingdom Metazoa; phylum Arthropoda; class Insecta; order Diptera; family Tipulidae; genus Tipula; species Tipula unca. The sequence goes on from OX596381.1 coordinate 200,576,760, forward strand.
AAAAATATAATTTCAAGTGAAGTTTGACTTTTTATACGACTCCTAGAATATGGCGTCAAGTGATAGTTATGACACCAACCGAAAATTTTCACTTCAACCCAAAGTATAGCGACTACAGGTAATATATTGCACATACGTCAAAAATTTAAATGACCAAATCAAACCAACAACAATTGGTTAAGATGGCGACATTAGTCGTAATATTTCTATATTTTACTATTGAATTTTAATGCTTACATATGTGTATAAATGATTTTTGAATTAAATTCAGTACAATTCATTAAATTATAAATTTTAAATTTGATTTGAATATAGTCACAACATAATTGTATTAATACTTTTGTATTTCGAAGGATTTTTAATTAATAATATTGACGTTTAAATTGAGTCTTATTTGTTGTGGACAAAATATCTGCCTAAAAATTTTCTATTTCGGTGATTATTATTTGAATATTAAATGTCATTTTATTAAATTGTGAATATCAGATTGTATTGTAAGCAATATTTTAAATAAATTATTATGTTCCAATGAACTTTTCATTAATTATATTGAAGTCCAACTTGTGTTTGTTTGTCGTGAAAAAGCAATATTCTAAAATCTAATAAAACTTATTTACAATAATTCGATTGAAAGAATGAATTATAAAATTATCTATTATACACTGGTACTTAAAAATTCACTGGTCAATTAAAATATCACCAAAATAATATACAGTTTTGAGGAAAATAGTACAAACACAAACTAGTTGAAGCCAATTTCAAAACGTCAATCTTTCACTTAAAAATTCATCGAAACATAAAAGTTTCAACACAATATTTGTTTTTAAATACATACACAAACACACTTTGAGCACAATCTATGTTAATAGATTTTTGTAGATGCGCAGAAAAAAAACGAAAATGAAACCAGTAAGTATTACCTTCTAAACTCCGATTACCTTCTCTATATATCTTGATTTCAACTGGCTAGGAGAACACCAAAATGTGATTATCACATCATGTGATAGATATCACGTCTAAGAGAAGAGGGCTGTCATCCTTCAAATAATGTAATATAGCCTATCTCCGTATCATGGAGTTAAAGGATTCATTTGCACTAACAGTTTCAACAGTACGTATACGAATTATATGAAATCTTTATAATTTTTTTAGGAAAATTGTAGGGATAACCGCCTCTGGGTTATGTTTTTAAAATTAGGTACATTCATCCTTCAAATAATGCCATTTAACCTATCTCTGTATCATGAAGCTAAAGGTTTCATCATCATTTGTACTAATAGTAACAGTACGTATACAAATTATCTGAAAACTTTATAATTTTTTTGGGAAAATCCTAGAAATAACCCCCCCTGGGTTATCGCCTTTAAAAATAGGTACATCCATCTTTCAAATAATGCTATCTCCGTATCATGGAGCTAAAGGTTTAATCTAGGGTCATTTGTTGTAATAGTTTCAACATACAATATGCATACGAATTATCTGAAATCTTTATAATTTTTTTGGAAAAATCCTAGAGACACGCTCTGGGTTAAATTATAAAGATTTCACATAAGTCGTTTTTAAAAACTACTTATTTAATTATTAGTACAAATTACCCTAGGCTATATGGCATTATTATTTGAAGGATGGATTTACCTATATTTTAAGGACATAACCCAGAGGGGGTTATCTAGGATTTATAGGATTATAAAGATTTCTTATAATTCAAATAAAATAAACTTTTGAAACTTCTATTAATACTTATTTTATGCGAGAAACAAGAATCATGCGGGTGATTTACGGCCCAAAACGCGAAGTAGATGGTACATACCATGCTCTGTACAATATCGAGGACAGGGCTCTGATAAAGATCCCCGATATTGTACATGATGTAAGATTTCGCTGGCTCGGTCACGTTCTACGTGATGATTCAGAACGAATTGTGTAGCGATCTCTGAAAGGAGAGCCACCATATGGTAGGCGCAGATGTCGCTGCAGGCGCCGATGGTTCTACTGTGTAGAGAACTTTATTTATTTTATGCATATTATGCAACTTATTCTAAAACTTTCATTTTTGATGCCATATTGCCATAACTCAATACTTATCAGACTTTCCACACTTTCTCCTGCTATATTATAATCATCAAAGAATATATAGTCTCATTTAAAATTCATAATTTTGTCATGAATCTGGAATTTATGGAGTACATCATTTTATAATTTATTAGAAAATTATTTAATTTAAAATTAATATGTTCCACAAAAACAAATTTAATTTAAATTAATGATTTTATTGGTATGCTTTAAATTTTAGAAATACATATTTTAAAAACAAACCGAAGATAATTTGCTTATAAGTTTTACAAATTTACGATAACCACAGTGCAATTTTCAGTATAAATTTAATTAAATTAATTATTTAATTTACTGAACTCAGCCACTTATAATAATTGACAAACGCCAAAAAGGAATAAAATGTAAATCATGCTTTTCGAGTATTCACCTATTCAAATCAAAAATTCCAACAAAATACATAATTAATTATTATGCAAATTAACCAACATTTCGTTAATCAAACTTCTTTGACAATGAACCAATTTTTTTTTATCATCTTTAATTTATATTTTATTATTTTGCACAAAGTAGAAGCAGGTGAATATCCATATGGTATTAATAAACTATTTATTATTCATTTAAAATACAATTATTCAAAATAGCCCCTAAAGAAAATTGGACACGAACTGCGAGTAATATACATACAAACGTAACAACCATCAATCCCATAATAGTTTAAACCTTAAATTGGAATACAATAGCTTCGCGCGGTTCACGTTTTTTTAAAATAAAAATTATTTAATAATAAAATATTAATTAATTTTTTTATTTACTCGTGTGTTACTTAAGTTTTGTGATATTTTGTAATTATATTAAGTAAAAATTAAAAAAATTTGTTTAATAAATTATTCATTAAATTATTTGTTGATGTATATTACACATACTCAAAATCTATATGCACATTAAGCAATGGCATTAATGATAGCTGAACATAATTTATAATAAATATAATATACTATTGCAGTTAATAAAACTAGATGATGGATTTAATTAATTTCTTTTATATACATGTAGGTTATAAGTGTGTACTTAATATTAATAGTGATTAATTGTTTAGTTTATTGTTATTAACTTGACCTTAAGTGATTTATTCGAATTGTTGTGTTGTGTGATTATGATTAGGTAATTTTTCCAGAGCTGCTGTATTGCAAGTGACACGAATTTTAATTTCAGAATATTACAAATATTTCTTCATAAATTTTTCTTTTGATCCTTCTGCTTGATATTCGGAGGAGATACTTTGTGGAACTGTCTTTTTCGACCTTATTCGATTAGTATGGCGAACTGAAGTAATGCCTGCCGAATGAAAAGTGGTCGTGATGTGCATACATTAGATTGGATAGAATCATCCCTCTAGCGGAGGACCTGGTTGGTGACTATCCAGGAGGATTTCGTCTAAATCGATCAGTCCCTGATCAGGTCTTTTCGCTGCGTTTGATTCTATCTAAATATTATGAGCCTTCCATCCCCGTACATCAGGTGTTCTTGGATTTCCGGCAGGCCTATAACTCGTACAATCGTGAGAGTTGGTGTTTTGCATTAGAATACCAAAGTATGCCAACAAAATTGGTACGATTGTGTAGAATGACAGTGACACAGTCTCAATGCTGTGTTAAAGTTGAGAACAGGCTATCAAGAATTATTGCATTTAACTTGGGTGTTCAGCAGGGAGATGCCTTGTCCCCAATACTCTTTAATCTCATGTTGGAGTACATATTTCGTAAAACTCCAACACCTCAGCGCAACATCTTATATCGCCAGACCAATCAGGTGCTTCATATGCAGATGGCATATGCATGATTAGACTGAATACCAACGGAGTGAAGGAAATACTTGATCCGCTTGTAAATTTTTTAGCTTCTGTTGGACTTCAGATCAATGAGCCCAAAACGAAATACATGATCTCTGGTTATAGGGACAATGGCACACCAGATTTTAGTAGTGGCCGCTACACGTTTGAGGTAGTGAGGAGGCCCAAAATGCGAAGTAGATGCTACATACCGAGCTCTGTACAATATCGAGATCAGAGATCTGATGAAGATCCCCGATATTGTACATGAAATAAGATCTCAGAGAGAACTCCGGCTCGGTCACGTTCTGCGTGCTGATCCGGAATGAATTTTACAGCGATCTCTGAAAGGAGTGCCACCATATGGTAGGCGCAGAGGTCGTTGCAGACGACGTGGCCCAACGGTGTAGAGAACGACTTGGCTTCTTCAGATTATCTAAGACAGTATGAATACCAAGCCAAGCCCAGGATAGAAACCGTTGGAGCCAAATTGTTGACACAGTAAGAAGGAGACAATGGCCTTTAAACACTGTTTATTATTAGTTAAAATAAATTTTTTCAAATTTCCTATTTATCAGAAATTTCTAGAAATTAAGCAACTAAATATGAAGTTCAAGAAATTGTAGGGTGTTTCAGCTAATTCATTTATGGCGGAAGTTTGATTGATAGATTAAATAGATGATATTTTACCACTTATATGTTTGATCCTCCATTCAATGGAGAACAGATAATTTTTTGTTTTTATTGTGTGATTTGTTTAGTGCACCCCACTTCAGTAATTTTGGTGAATAACCTGATTAATACCACACTTCAGTCGACTTTGTTAGACATCACGGGCTTTAACTTTTAATGAGCACACCAGAGAGCGTAACTGTACCAGAAACATCGTCTAAGGTATAACTACACGGAATGGAAATATTTCATCAAGCTTGACAAAGAATTTACAAATAGTTTTTTTAATTATGTTAATGCACCTCATTAACATGATTATAAAAATTATTAAGAAAATCCATACATTGGTGGAAATTTCGTGATTTTTATTGCCATCTGAAAACTATTAATTGTCATCAATTTTATAGAAAAACAACGAATATGTCGAATCAATAAAATACTATAAAAGTTGTCGAGGATCGTCATCATTATACATGATGGTTAAAGTAGGAGGAAACCTGCTTTTTAATATGAAATTTATTATTGTTTTGCCGTCGTATTTTTCTCCTCCAGTGGATCAAAGACATTTTATTTCGAGCCAATCATAATATGAAAAAAAATTTACGTTTCTTATCTGGAGTTGTATTCTCGCACACTAAATAACTGTACACTGATAACATTGTCAATATAAAAAAACTTAGCTGAAATATTCTAATTAATTAAATAATTTACAAAAAGGTTGTTGATCTAATTTTTTTCTATCGTACATATTTTGTATACACACAGTAACATACATATATACACACACGATTGATTTTTATTTTTTTATTAATTTCTTCAGTTATATACTCCATCGCCGTTGGTGCTGTTATCATTTTCTTGTGAATTTTTCTTAAAAAAAACTATAAAGTTATTTAATAAGCATTAACACATGAAAAATTGTCATAGTTGTGCGGAAAGATTTAATTTTACTTTTATGCCACAGCAATTTTTTATTAAATTTATTATACGTATATAAACCAGTGTATAATATGCATAAATAATGAATCACACATTATTGTATGTATAGTATGTATATGTAGTTTATGTATAGTGTAGTGTGGATTATTTTAATATGTGTACATATATATAAATAGTTGTTGAGTGAGGTCAAGAATTTTATATAAAATTATAAAATTTAGTTGGTTTTGCTTATATCGAGGTATACTTAGTATATAGCGAAGAAGTAAATATAATATAAAAGAGGTTTTATTATGTACTAGAGTTGGTATTTATTATACAAGGTAATGCGATATAAGAAAACAACTGTTTTTCTTGTTTTGTTGTAGTTTGTGGTTATACTATACATTTAATCTTTGTATATAATATGGGTGTTGGTGACATAAGATTTTGTTTAACTTAAAAACGTGCGATTAAAAAAAGTAATCAGTCTGTTTTTGGTTCAAAACAAATGTTATTCAACTACAATACTTTTTCGAGCGTTCTGAATCCATTAGACTTAATTATTAAATGTATTTTTCTTTCTTTCTTCTATTTTCACGTAAGTGTCATTGATTTATTCATTTGGTTTAACGCACTGTAAGTAAATATACATATAATATTTTCATAAATATCCGGTTGTATCGAAATCGTTTTAAAATATGTATTTAAACTTGAAAATGATGTGAGATTTCAAAATAAGCATAACAAAACTATTTCCATAGATTTCAAAATTTAGCGGTTCAGTTACATACATTTTTTTTTATAAACTATAAGAAATAATATTCGTACAATATGTGATCATTTTGCTTGCGAAACAATACAACCTTATCAATATTGGGCGGATCTAAAAATTTTATGTTCTATCAATAGGTGAAAGAAATTAATGTATATATAATAATCGGTTTGGTAAAATAACATTGTATATATATTGTATTGTATATTTCGAATATTTGACAAAACGCCGAAACTAGTCACTAATTATACTATTGAAAAAAATTATACTATTGATCTAGCTATTTAGATTTCACATTTTAAACTTACAACTTAAGGTAAATATTGGTAGATATCGTCGAATGAAACAAACAACGCAACAAGCTTTGAAAGGTGAGTACCATTGATGTAGCCATAAGGCTAATGTCGATATAATATTCATATACAGACATATATTTTCAAAATGTCTTTACATATGAGACATTTTACACTTTTTATATTCAAACAAATCATTAAATTTGTAGATAAAATTCCCATTTTTTAATTCAAACTTATCCGGTTTAAAATGACTGTAAGAGTCTTAGCTAAATATAAGTTCTTCGAAATTCCGCTAGATGTATAGTTGTATAGCAGTTTACCAAAACCACAAACCAACATTAATATTAAAACTGCTGTAATTTTGTATTAATGTAGTTCGACTATTATTATATAGATGGCAGTATATATATATACCATTTTCCATTTTAAACTGATTGCGTACTGGCTAAAATTATTTAAATTGTTCGCTTAAATTAATCGCTGTCATAGTTATTATTAATTATTTCAATAAAATATTAAAAATGTAGTTATATAAAAAAAAAAATAAATTTGGCCCAATTATTTATAAGACAATAACACTTACATAAATATGTCTCGATAATTTATTTGTCTGGACAGAATTCAACCAACCGACACCAATTAAATGTTTGTATTTTGCTGTCTAAATTCAATGCTGCTAGCTATTATTGGAAATAAATTAAATTAAAATTATACATTTTTATAAATAACCAACTATTTAAAGTAATAAATAAACTATTTAACCGGTTTTATTGTTTTTTTTATCTGTGCTATGTATTTGGGTTGTTGATTTTTAGTTAAACATTTTTGTGTTATGTTTTTAGATCAATGTCATTTAAAGTGCGATATATAAATCTAAATTCCTAGATTTTTATTGATTATGACAAATTAATGCCCGAATATACTCGCTCTCCGAAATATAAACGCGCGCATTCGATACACAAACGATGAGCAGGCGGCATTAAAACAATAGACTGTCTCGCACTCAAACTACCCGTAAAATAAATTTGTATTATACGACAAGAGTAAACAAAATATTAATTCAAAATATAAATATTAAATTATGAAATTATAAAATTTATTTTTTTTTTGTTGCGTTATTTATGCATACAAAACGACCGAAATGAGTTATGTAGATTGCAGCTTTTATCATCCGCGAATACAGAAAAAATTAGTGATTTTAAATATTTAATTCAATTCAATTTTTAATGAAAATAAAATTGATTTTTTTTTGTGTTTCGTGTTTTAAAATGTGAATATTTTGGTGGAAACAACAACAGTAGTAACAATAATCTTGCGAAAAACATAAAAAAAAATTAAAAACGGATTTAACATTATTGTTTGGGTTGTATGTATATATATTTGGTGGATTCATTAGTTACTATGGTGATTATGGATTAACAATCTTGTATGGCAATGTAGGAATGGTGTCCTAAATTGAAAACACGGAGGATTTTTTAATTGCGAGAAAATCCTTGAATAATAAAAATTAATTTTATTTTCAAGAACTCTGAAAGTATATTACTGTACATAACATAGATTAGAAAATAACACGAAAATTCATTGATTTTAGAATGTTAAGTAGAATGTTTCACATTACGAATAATCATAAAAATAATAATAATAAACATTGCGCTTAACGGCCATTACTGGCTCCTTACTGTGTCAACAATCTGTCTTCAACGGTTTCGATCCTACTTTATGTACAATGTCGGGAATTTTCATCAAATCTTTGATCTCGAAATTGTACAGAGCTCGGTGTGTAGTATGTACCATCACCAACACTGTTATCGTGAGTGATAAAAGGGCCAACATATTTGAACCTCCTCATCCCGTCAAACGTATAATGGGCACTACAAAAATCTGGTGTGACATTGTCCCTATATCCAGAGATCATGTATTTCGTTTTTTACTCATTGATCTGAAGTTCAACAGAAGCTAAAAACTCTACAAGCGGATCAAGTATTTGCTTCATTCCGCTGCTAATCAGTCCAATCACGCATATGTCATCTGCATATGCAAGCACCTGATTGGACTGGCGATATAAGATGTTGCGCTGAGGTGTTTCAGTTTTACGAAAGATGTACTCCAACATGCGAGATTAAAGAGTATCTGGGACAGAACATCTCGCTGCCGAACACCCGAGTTAACTGCAAAAATTATCGATAGCCTGATCCCTATTCCTGAATATGATATACGTATCGTTACACGATACAAAAATGGTATACGAAATGAAAACGAATTGGTATTTCTGAATTCGATCGAATCAAATATTTTTACACTGTCATGTATTCATTAGGAAATTTATTTTGAATGGTTATACCTCTGTGAATTTTAAACCTTGGGTAAATGTTTTTGACGTTTAGTTTTCATTTATTGTTTGTGTCATAAAAAAAACATTTTTTTCGCTTTTAATGAAAATAAATCGCCTCAATTACGAATTTCGATTTAATAAATTCAATAAGAAAATTATTTTTGAAAAGAGTTTCTGTACATCTAATTTTTGGTGGAAAATTTTATTCGGATTCCCTTCATGTCATCCTAAAGGCTCACAAAAAATTAAAAGCAAGACGATTGGCAGTATTGCAAATCCAATGGGGCAATCTACACTTCACAGTTGTCTAAATAAAAACATTAAATATTTTGTATTTACTTGTAATTTAGAATTATGTAAGACAAAATCTGTAATTTCAATAAAAATATTTAAAATCTTTAATTAAATTTATATAGTTGTTTCCTTAATTCAATAAATTAAATTAACTAAATTATAAAATTATTAAAACCGCTGGAGCCAAATTGTTAATTCAGTAAGGGGCCGCCAGTAATGGCCTTTAAAACTGTTTAAAAAAAAAAAAAAATTATTTAAAAAAATCATTAGTAATTCTTTCCAAAATATTTTTATTTGGAGTCATCAACTAATTCTGCAATCAAGAAATCCGTTCATAATCGAATAAAATTGGCTCGAATTAGTACCGATGAATAAAGGAAATTTCGTCCTACGAGTATCAAGTAGACACGAATTCGTATTAGAATGAGGCCCCGTTCTCAACTTTAACACAGCATTGAGACTGTGTTACTGTCATTCTACACAATCGTACCAATTTTATTAATGGCATATCTAAGTATTCCAGCACAGACCACAAGCTCTATCGATTGATCGAGTTTCTTGCCGGAAATCCAAGAACACCTGACGTACGGGAATGGAAGTCCTAGAGTCATAAATCTATCCAATATAATGTAGGACAGTAACATGTATGCTGTGCAAAGGAGAGCTATACCGCGATAATTCTCTGCACATTTCAAGCGGACTACATTTTGCACTTCACTATGGACTATATTTTGTTGCTCAACTGCAAGACGACAATCGTTATAAAACCAATCATTCTTTGGTCTGACTTTCACTATACCTAAAGTCTGTTGAGCAGCACTGACAACCGAAGTTGTCAGTATCTCCCAGACAGAGTCACACAATCAGACTGGTAATTAGCTTCCTCAATGTTGTCGCGATCTTCATTTATCAGGCCTTCACAATCGAAACGTTCCATGCGTTTCGCTGCGTTCCCGGACCTGTATGAAAACTTCCATCGTCACTTTGCAACGGTCAAATGATGATCGCTCCCTACGTATTTGGTTGCTGATCGATAATTTCTCACATCCTACAAAATTCGAGCTCGCCCTTTTAAAATTAATACGTGGTCAATTTTGGTTTCTAAATGCATCTGTTTGTGAGGGGGAAATGTGCTAGTTACTCTAAGATCGTGAACAATTGCAAAGTACAGCCTTCTCTCACCATTATCGAACGCAGTTTCGTGTCGGGATTACGGACCTATATGTTTTCACATAAGTCGGTATGATTTCTGCCAGCATTAAAGTCCCCAATTACCAATCTAACATCGTGTTCGGGTATAGATCCCATCAGATCATCCAAGTCATTGTAAAATGAGTCTTTATCTTGGGACTGGCTAACTGCACAAATTATCGACAGGTTGGCTAACTTCATGCACAGGCGAAGCTTACACAATCGGTTATTGACTGCTTGGAAATCCAAAACAGCCTTTTTTCCCCGCGGCCCAAGGAGAAATCCAGATACTCCAAGATTCATACTCCAATATTTCCGAGGTCATCTCCACTGTATAACAACATATAGGCCTGGGATACATGGTCTCCACTTTTAGACCAGCGAGTTTCTTGAAGAGCAACGAGTTTCAGCCGGTATTCCTTCATGAATATGATGTCCGGTGTTGTTTTGGAGGTATTCATTTTTAACTTTGTTGACTTTATAAACAGATGCCTTTTTTTACGGATGCGGCCCAGCGATCCAACCGTTTAGTCGCCTCCTACGACAAGCAAGGGCCTAAAAATAATAGAATTTTTAAAAATTAAATATTTTAAGTGCTATCCAAATTATAAATATTTCTGGAGTATAGAATTTGATTATTATAATTTGTATTTTAGACACACACAAAATTTTAAAGAGCATATCTTAAGATTTCGATAGAACTAGCTGATAATTCGTAACTAATTTTATATAAAGTGAAGTTTGGAGATACGTTTTCATAAATTAAAAATTGGAATGAGTTTGGTATACATGTCGGCTGTATTCAATCTTATTCAAATTTAAATCATTTTCAAATTGTTTAAAAAAATTTAAAATAACGAAAATAATTTAATTAACTTTTAGTTTTTTTTAATAACTTTCAAACTTGAGAATTAATGTTTCTGTGAAAATAAATATTATTCGAAGACACATGATGATGAACACTATTTACAAATTTTTTATAAAATTTTTAATAAATTTTGTTAAATTCTATTTGAATGTACATATTTTAATTAAATCGCTTCAAACTTCATTTCATAATTTCACTAATATTAAACTCTATTGTTACAAAATCTCTGTTATCAAAGGTTCTTCAAACTCATTTGAATTATGTGTTTTTAAATTTTAATACATCTAGTTTATTAGTAATTTTACCCAGCAATTTTTTGATCTATTTAATTTTAAATAAGTCAATTTAGCTAAAATTTAACTTAACTTATCACTATTTAAATTATGTAGTTAGTTTTTAATACAAATTGTTTATGCCCCTTCAAAAATTATGTAAATTGTATTCAAATATTTTTCTGGGGTTTATTAGGTCAGTACACATTTTTCACTTAAGTTTTGGCAGTGTCACAGTCACCTGATAAATGGCCAAATTAATTAACAATGGCCATTTTGTGCTTTGCTCATTGAGAATGAATTCTGGAATCTCTCGGCATTGTTAAAATTGTGTCTGTTAAATTTTGTGTAAAATAAAATATTACCCAATTAATTGTGAAGAGCTAATTTGGAAGATGGTGATTTTTTTTTTGACACACAAGAAATTGGTTACCCTGAAAAAAAAAAAAATCTTTTTTTCTACTTTACAACATACGCACCAACCTAATAAATATTATGTCTGATACATAAATATGTAAATTGCAAAAATTTTATAATTATTACTAATTTGCATTTATAGTACATAAATTTTAAAAAGGGTGAAAATTCATTATTTATGAAATAATGTTATATATTATGTATGTGTATGTGTTATTTGCCTGGCTCAGTAGGTACACATAAAAAAAGGGAACTCAAACATTTATTATGTAATAATGTATACGGTATGCATTTGAATTCAATAAAAATAGTTTTTATACACAAAAGATTTATGCAATTAGAAAATTGTTTATTTGGGGTTTTACTTTTATTATTGTATATCATAATTTTCGATTGTTTGCGGATTATAGATGGATGGAAAGAGATGCATTTCGCTAAAATTTAAAAAGTCAGGGACCGCTAAATTTATGATAAATACAACTGAAGAGGTCAACATCTATGGTAAATAAACCAGTTCATGGTTCTTTTTGCTATTAATTTAAGCGAACTTCATAACATCTGACCGCCTTTTATTACTATATACGTATATGTACAACATACAATGATATTCGTTATTCATTAATAAACTTCGTAAAGCTCTAAAATATACAACCGCCGTACATACTCATTACTAAATTTACATCATCATTATCATTATAATCATGATCACACACAATAAACCATATGATGGTTGAATGTTAAATTACACAAAATCCTTGAATCGTATACATTTGTTCATTTAATTTATTTTTTGTTACAATCTTATACAAATTAGTAAGACATCAAATAATTCCTTTCATTTTCCGTTTCTATATTATATATATTTATACAAAACAATACAATAAAAAAAAATATCGTCATCGCTCGCGGAATCAGTCGGTGGATATAATGTAATTATATTTATAGCCATTGATTAGATTGACTTGCAATTTCTTAGTACATATATTATATAGCCTATACATTTTATTCCAATGAGTGGCCTGGGAAAATATCCATACTGCGCACACATAGCAGAAACTCTTGTATATTGTTTGTTGACGACCTTATCGTACTCTTTGGAGACGAATTTCAATTAGCATGCGTGTCACAGCGCCAACATAAAGTACTGATAAACCGATCCATTCACACCATTCATACATATATGTACATACTCGTATATACCAGCTATACATTTATATATATGTGCATATGTATATATTTAACAATAGCACAGAAAACCAAAACAATAATTTTATTTGTTATTGTTGTGGATTATGAATGATGATGGTGATGTCATATATTATAATACTCATAACTATTTTAATATTCACAAATCACGACTTTCAAATTAATGTTCGAAAATGTATATACAATTTTTTGTATAAAACAATTTATTATTAAATAAATTTTATTTAAATTTTTTTTATTTACTATTTTATAACAACACTGTGTATATACTGTTGAGTATTGATGGCTGTAAATACGAGTATTTGCGTTTTTTTATTCCTGGCAAATAAAATAACAATAGCTCTGTTTGGAGACTATCACCAAAAACACATTTTTTTTATCAGTATTATTTGTTGGTATAGGGGTGTTTAAAATTGGTTAATACAATATTTTTTGATTTGAGGCTTGGTTTTTAAGGGTAGGATTTGTGAATTTTGTACTTTTTGCTTTCTCATTTAATTTGAATAGGAATCATAAAGTTCCATTTTCAAGCTGTTTTAATAATTCTGCGATGGTGGAATTATTCAATTCTAAAACTTGAGACTAATCTCAGAAATTGATTAAATTTGGCAAGTATACTTTCATGTTTTATAATCTGTTAATATTTTGTTAGCTAATGCTACTTATTTTTTCAAAAATAGATCATTTTTAATTTTTTAATACGGGTAATTTAATTGCAAGCTTTAATAAAACAAATATGTACAAAACTCAAAAATTTTGTAAAAAAAAAATAATAGCAAGTTTAACTTCTGTTTTTTCGTAGTGATTAATCTTAAAATTCTTTTGATGGAAATCGGTTCGCCGCTATCTATGCATAATGCTTCACACAGCATCAAGTAACCCCATTTGTCAATGTTGTTTTTACAATAATTAGAGTTGTTGGAAGAATAAAAATTCATCAAGTAAATTCAAAAAACCTATCGGATCAATTTACTATTTATTTACAAATCGATCGGAGAATAAAATAAGCTTATAAAGTCCCTTATTCTTTTGGGTTAAAAATGTCTAAAACTTGTCTCGATTACAAAACTTTTCTTATCTTTCCAATTTTTCTTTCCACAATCCTCCTAATAATTCCATTTCAAAATTAATTACATTGCGAGAATATCTTAATATGAAAAGAAAAAACTTTTTATCTTTCACACAAATCCCTCTGATTTTCGTATCCAGATAGAAATTTTGTCCGCCATATGTAATCCATGTTCTCATTAAACATTTATTATAAACAAACTAATCGATAAGTTTCCATCCATTAACACACTCCACCACCTCCTCAAATGTATAAAAAATAACAAGACGCACAATACTGCAGACAAATTCATTAGCTAAGAAAATATTTAAATTAATAAGACAACAGGAAAAGACATTGACATTGGTTTTTTTTGGTGTTATGTCTTTTTGGTGTGTGATTTTTGTCTTTCGTTTTTTCTTAAATAAAATAATAAAAAAAAAAAAAAAATTTAAAATGTCAGAAATTACATTCACCTAAATATTTATTGTCTTAAGACATTTATCTTTAAGAATAACAATAGTAATATGAAATTATAAGAAAACAGGAATGGATATATACATTTTGTGTTTTATCGTTTGTATATTATGTAATAACGGTATTTTTAATAATATTTATTTACTTAAAACAATTCTTATTTGTGATCTTAAGATTATAGATTTTAGTTTTTGTTTTTTTACTATGATTGATTTATTATTTATATAAAAGGATTTGTGCGCGCGATGCGGTTTTAAAAAAATAGACGTGGTACGACGACGCGACACGGTCATATTCGATCGGGTGGTGTGCTGCGCCGGTGATCGAAAGATAAATATGCTAAGTTAAAGAAATAACTGTATATTAACGAAAACAAATATTTGTCAATGAGATCAGAGACTGGGTTATTTGTGTTGTATGTATGTATGTATATGGCGAGTTGAGAGAAGGTGGTTTTGTCTGTATTATTATAATAAAATAGCAACAACTATACAATATTTTTTCCTTTCACTTGAGAAACGCAAAAAATGTCGTTAAATTGTTGGTTTGTTGTGTACAAAAACACATTTTCGGGATAATTAATGTGACATTTTTAATAGAATTTTTTTCTCTGGTTAATTCTAATTCGTCGTGTCTATCTAAGAACTGGAATATTAGACGCAAAAGTATTATTATAATAGGCGCGATATACATAGTTTAAGTAACAGAATTAGCATTTTGTAATTTTATGGAAATTAATAAATTTCATAATTCAGATATAGTGTGCCGTGGTGCGTGTTGTGATAAAATTATGTATACGCATGTCTATAAAAGTCTACGTGTTACGATCTGTGATATCATTACATAATCTACTAGATATGAAAATCTAGTAGATAATCATTAAATAACTTTGGAAATGGGAAATCACAATTCTGTTTATTTTGATATCCTAATCTCCGCAAGGCTTTCAACTCCATAGGAATTCTGTGAAAACTCTATTCCATTCATATTTTATTTAATTTTTATCCAAAATTATAGACATATTTTATTACTGTAAACAATTGTCTTTTACTGTTGACAGTAAACACTTATCAAATTAATTTCAAAGTTTTGTCAAATTTTATTATTAAAATTTCGTGTTATGTTCAGAATTTTAGACATACTTTCTTAGAATTTTGTTTTATCGAATTTCTTAGGGCGCTTCAAATTTTATTATTGTATGTTTAGAGAATGATCTTAATAAATTATGTTCCAAAGATAAAAATCCAACTTTGAATTATGTAAACACTTTAAAGTCAGATTAAATTTCTTTTTTTCATGAAATTAATTCTCTATATAAATTCCTTAAACACTAAACCCGTTATATTCGTCTCGTTCTATTTTTTTAAAATTGAAACTGAATATGTATAACATTAAATTGTTTACTTTTCTATTTTTGATTTTCTTAATTTTAACCGAATTTATGAGAGATTAATTCAAATTTTATATTTTAAATTTTTTTAATGTTTTAAAATATTTAGAAATTAAAATTGTGCTAGGTCGAAAAATGTTCAATATCTTAATATATCGCTTGTGTAGAAGTTAGCCAACCTGTCGATAATTTAGGTAGACGCGCCACAGAAGTCGGCCAGCCCCAAGATAGAGGTCCATTTTACAATGACTTGGACGATCTGACGCGATCTATACCCGATTACGATGTTAGGTTAGTGTTTGGGGACTTTAATGATAGAGCAGGCAGAAATCAGGTCGAAATGTGTGAGAACATAGATCAGTCACTGATCAAGTCTTTTCGCTGTGGGTAGTTCTATCCAAATATTATGAGACATCAGTCCCCGTACATCACGTCTTCCTGGATTTCAGGCAGGCCTGTGAATCGATCAATCGAGAGAACTTATGGCCAGCCGTAGAATACCTAGGAATGCCAACAAAATTAGTACGATTATATCGGGGTTTCCATTTGGAACTTAACAACTTTGAACTTTCACTGTGTACCGTTAAATAAATAACCAAACTCTCAGTGTCAAAACATTCAGTAAAGACAACATTTTCAGCATGGTGAAGTACACGACCGAACGACATTTACAAATAATTAACATTTACTACAAAAATTCCGAGTCGGTGACTGCAACTTCAAGAGCATTAATTCCAATTTTTGGTCAAGCGCATTTTGGGCTAAACGGCTTCGTCAACAAAAAGAATATACGTTATTGGTCATGTGAAAACCTTCATGTGCTCCAAGAAATACCACTTCATCCACAAATTGGACCATTCTTTTGTCGTTGATGAAAATGGCCGTCACGTTACAGTCAATGGAGATCGCTACAGAAACATTTTTCAACGTTATTTCTTTGGTCATCTGCTTGAGCTAGACATTAATGATATGTGGTATCAACAAGATGGTGCGACAAGCCACACATGAATGTGTTATATCCAGAAACGGTCCTGTTGATTGGCCGCCTACCTCGTCTGATTTAACACCTCTAGACTTTTTTTTATGGGACTACGTTAAATCATTGGTCTATGCCAACAAGCCGTCACTAGAGAAGATCAGACCCAATATTGAACAAGAAATAGCGGCCGTTTCTGTCGAAATGTGTGGCCTAGTCATCGAAAATTGGGTTCAACGAATCGACACCTGCAAACGAGCCCGTGGTGGACATATGAACGATGCCGAATTCCATACATAAATGTTTTGATTGTACTTCAAGCCAACAATAAAATTTTCAAGATATCGCAAATGGTTTACGTTTTATTTAAACAAATAATTGAAATGCCCATATTGGAAAACCCTGTATAAAAGTGATGCAGTCTCAATGCTGTGTTGAAATTGAGAACAGGCTATCGGGAATTTTTGCAGTCAACTCGGGTATTCGGCAAGGAGATACTCTGTCCGGGGACAGACATACTCTTTAATCTCATGTTGGAATACATCTTTCATAAAAGCGAAACACTTCAGCGCAACATCTTTATCGCAAGTCCAATCAGGTGCTAGCATATGCAGATGACATATGCGTGATTGGACTGAATAGCAACGGAGTGAATGAAATATTTGATCCTCTTGTAGAATTCTCAGATTCTGGTGAGCTCCAGATCAATGAGTCCGAAACAAAATATATGACCTCTGGTTATAGAGACAGATTTTAGTAGTGGACACTACACGTTTGAGGGAGTGAACAGGTTACAATATTTGGGCTCCCTTATACCCCACAATAACAGTGTATAGTTTTTTTTTTTTTTTTTTCAATTTTATTTAAATATTTTAAATAAACAATTATTACAATCTAGTCACCTGGACTAATGAGCAATTTTATTCTAACTTAATTTACTATGTTGTATTAATCTATGGCTTCTTCCCACTGGTGTTCCATAGTGTCTGATAAATTGAATTAAACCACATCGTTATTGTGGATTTTACATCAGC
Organism: Tipula unca; assembly: GCA_951394425.1. Taxonomy (NCBI): domain Eukaryota; kingdom Metazoa; phylum Arthropoda; class Insecta; order Diptera; family Tipulidae; genus Tipula; species Tipula unca. The sequence goes on from OX596381.1 coordinate 200,594,809, forward strand.
ATTACGCTGTTTACACTAGCAATTACACCAGCTCAAAAGGTTTAGTTCGTTTAAGCCTGCGTACAATATCTGTGTTGTTTAACAGCTTAGTTGCCTCAGTGTTAACATGTTGTTCGAGCCTTTGCCTATGTCTCACTGCATTTTTTTGGATTTCCTTTGAAACAGTGTCCACTTTAAGGTCCCTATGGAGGTCTCTGTTTCTAACATACCATGGTGCATCAACGATGTTCCTTAATACTTTGTTTTGAATTCTTTGGATGATTTCCACGTTGCTCTGTTTGGTACAACCCCAAAGTTGGATACCATAAGTCCAAACCGGTTTTAATATTTGTTTATATAATAGAAGTTTGTTGTATGTTGATAGAGCGGAGCTCCTTCCTATCAGCCAATACATCTTTCTATATTTAGGCCCCAGTTCTTCACTTTTCTTTTTGACTTGTGCTTTCCATCGTAGTTTTGCATCTAGTGTCATGCCAAGATACTTAGCCGTGTTGGCATACGGTATTATTTCTTGATTAATTGTAACCGGAATATGTTCGAGTCGTTTGTTTGTAAAATTGATGTGAACTGATTTAGTTTCGTTAAGTTTAATTCGCCATCTTTTGGTCCAGTTATGTACTTGAGTAATAGCTAACTGTAAACTATGAGTTGATTCTTCGTTGCTATCTCCAACAGCTAAGATTGCCGTGTCATCAGCAAATGTCGCCACAGTGTTGTTTTCTAGTACAGGGAGATCATTAGTGTACAATAGGTATAGGACAGGACCTAATACACTGCCCTGCGGTACTTCTGCCTTGATTTCTTTCAATCCAGAATAGGAATCGTCTAATTTTACTCTAAAGAATCTATCTTTCAAGTATGATTCTAATATTGTAGTGAATTGCATTGGTAGTACAGTTCTTAACTTATAGTTAAGTCCTTCGTGCCAAACTTTATCAAAGGCCTGTGCAACGTCTAAGAATATCGTTGAGCAGACTTTTTTCTCCTCTAATGCTCTTTCAATAATATTAGTTATTCTGTGTACTTGATCTAATGTTGAGTGTTGGTTGCGAAAACCGAACTGATGATTTGGAATCAGGTTTTTCCTCTCAATTATCGGATTTAGTCTTTTTACTAATAACTTCTCAAAGAGTTTAGACATAACTGGTAATAGTGATATTGGCCTGTATGATCCAGTTTTGTGTGGTGGTTTCCCAGGTTTAGGAATCATAATTACTTCTGCAATTTTCCAAAGGCTGGGTACGTATTTCAATCGAAAGGCGGCATTTATAATATTGGTGAGCTTTAATAATGCTTTCCTTGGTAGTTCTTTTAAAATTTCTGCTGTGATAAGGTCATAACCCGGCGCTTTTCTCGGATTCATGTTTGTTTTTATCTCATACATGACTTCTTTTGGTGTTGCTCGTAGGATTTCTTCACTTTCCTGTACAACCTCTCCAGTTATTATTTCGGCTTCCAATGATTGGTCATCATGTGGTTCAAATATTTTTTCCAGGTATTCAGCAAAATTTCGTAATTTATCTTCGTTATTTCTGGCCCATTTGTTATCTTCTGTTCTGATTGGAGGAATCTGCATTATTGGCCTTTTAATTCTTCTGGTTGCTCTCCAGAGAGAATAATCAGTACTAGTATCATTAGATAATTTTCTGAGGTAGTTACTGATAGATTCGTCTTTCAAATCTTTGATTTCCCTTTTAAGTAGCTGAGTCAGATTGTTTAGCTTAGTTTTATCTTGAGGGGCTCTAGTTTGTTGCCATATTCTCCTTGCCCTTATTTTTTCTGCCAAAAGCTCTCTAATTTCTCTAGTGTAGTTGTTTCCCTTAATTTTCTTTTTAACTTCAGGAGTGTTTTCCCAAGCTGACTGCTGTATGTCACATATGAACTTGTGAACTTCTTTTTCTAATTGCTCCTCACTCCTTAGCGGAACCATTAAGTTAATTTTTCTTTCTAAAGACAGTCTAAAGTATTCCCAATTTGTGTGTTTATTTACTAAACTAGAATAGCTTTTTTTTTAATGATCCTTTCACTTAATGTCAAAAGTATTGGGGAGTGATCAGAGCTTAAGTCAAAACTTTCATCTATATGTGTATAATTTACAGATATATTTTTCACTATAAAGAAATCAATTAGATCTGGTATTTTATTTGGATCAGTTGGCCAGTAGGTCGGTTTACCATTTGATAAGGCTTCACAACCGTATTTTCTGATAGCATTGAGGAGTTCTTTCCCTTTGGTTGTTGTTAGTCTAGAACCCCAGTGGATATTTTTTGCATTAAAATCTCCTCCAATTACAAATCTTTTCCCTAGTTTACTGAAAAATTCAAGATAATCTTTTTCTTTTAGAGAGTATTTCGGTGGGCAGTAAATGCTATTTCTAATTATAACAGCACTACCTCCCTTGGCAGTATTTCCCGGGTGAATAGTGTGATATGTTTTATAATTTCTAAATTTGATAATTGATTGTCTAGTGAAGTGAGTTTCAGAGATGAGACAGACATCGATTTTCTCTGCGTCCAGAACCATTTGCAATTCCTGTTGTTGTTGCTGGAGTCCATTGGCATTCCAGCATAAAATTCTTAAGTCGTTAGACATGGCTTTGTTTAGGGATGGCTCCCTTAGTACTGTATTCTAGTTTCTGTAATCGCTGATCAAAAGTATTAAGTTTGCTTAATATCAGCTTAAGCGTTTGATTTATGTCGTCTGTTTGAGGAGTTTTTTGTTTGTTTTCGTTACTCATCATTAGAGCGTAAGTTTTTTTGCCCACTTCTCCTTGAGAGGCTATCAACGATTCACGCCTTAACTCTCTTTTAAATGATTCAGGCCTGTTTATTCTAACAGTTTGCTTCTTTATTACATTTGTATTTTTAGCATTTATGTTTTTATTTTTGATGTTTTGCAATTCAATAGCAACACTGCATCCTCTGTAGTTAGCTGGATGGTTTTCTCCACAATGTACGCATCTAGGCTGTACATCTGTGGGTTTGACACAATCTCTAGTATGGTGTTTACCTAGACATTTGACACACCTGGGGTCTTTGTTACAGTATTTTTGAGTATGTCCATATGCTTGACATTTTTTACATTGTGGTATAAGCCTAGATCTTCTTAGGGGCTCAATATTGACTTTGCATCCCAAGATGTACTTGATTTGATGTATTTTTTCAATATCATCATCTGCGCTGAATGTCAGCATATACATGTTCAGAGGCTCCTTACTTCTCCGTTTTAGCTTAATTGATGCTTCAGTTGCATTAAAACCTTTTCCTTTCAGGTCCTCAATTATTTTTTCTGGTTTACATGTAGAGTGCAGATTTTTAGCCATTACCCTAATTGGTCTGATTTGTTTGTTTTCAAACGTATGCCAAGAATGTCCCCCTTCGCTTAACATTTTTGTCATTTCTCTGTAGGTTTCACCATCTGCTAAGTTTACTTTGATGTTGTTTCCACTCATCAATTTTGTATTAAACTTATCTGTTTTAGTTACTGTTTTGATTTTCTCATACAGTAGATCATAGTTTTCAACTCCATCTATAACTATTGGGGGTGGTGGAGGTAATTTTTTTTTTTTTTTTTTTTTTTTGTGTATAGTTGAGGATATTAAAGATTGGCAGCAGGAAATCGTGCTTTGTATTCTCTAAGGCCACTGCTAAAATCTAAACACCTATCAAGTGCCGTGAAGCAGAAGCTTTACAGAGTGTTGATCAGCGCCGTTGTTATATATGGCTGTGAAAGTTGGACGCTGACGGACGAAGACGAGAGATGACTCCTTACATTTGAGAGAAGAATCATGCTTGAGATTTGCAGCCCAAAACGCGAGGAAGATGGTACACACCGAGCTCTGAACAATATCGAGATCAGAGATCTGATGAAGATCACCGATATTGAAGATAGTATAAAAATCAAATTGAGGATCGAAACCGGTGGAGCCTGATTGCTGACACAGTAAAGGACCAGTATAATGGCCTTTAAAAATTTATAATAATAATATAGTGTAAATTTTGGGAATTGCAATTTTAAGAATCGGAATTGTGTTAAAAAATGTTCAGAGGGTATGAAAATTGAGAATAGTAATTATTGATGATACAAGTAATTGGGTTTGGAATTTTTAATAAACTTCTTTGGAACTTGCATTTACTTTAGACTTTATGAACATTTGAAGTGATTGTGAGTTTTATATGCTTGGATAGATTTTAAACTGGTATTGATATTATACAAATTCAAGATATTCTGAAGTATTTTTATTTAAAATTTCAATTTTATAATGTAACTCGAACTGTTGAATGTACATATATCATGTTATATGCATTCCCCAACATTTTCAAAATTAGTTTACAATTCCCCAATTTTCACTTACTCATAAGCATAACAAAATATCAAAATATGGGTTTATTGTTTCATTTTGTATATTCCACATTTTCATGATAAATCAAAATCACATGTTCACTCGCTATTTGTGAAAATCGAATTAATATATCAGCATAATCGACACAATACAATTTAACAACCCTTTTTTGTATTTAACTCAGCACACCCTACATATATCGCTACCATATGATAATAATTTGCATAGTTGGAAAATCATATTATAGCTATACATATGTATATAGAAACAGACAATATTTTTTTTACTATTTTTCGCGTCTTGATAAAGCAAATATATCGCGCGCGCAATGTCGAAAATTAAAGCTTTACGAAATTAATATATTTATCGTCAGAATTAACTATTAAGCCAAACTATCATCATATTTTATGCTGTAATGTAATGATATATGATAGTAAAATGTATTTAAGAGTCACGTTCGTTGAACCCCATTTTATTCGTACGTTTTTGTTGTTGTTAAACGACAAGAAAATGTATAGCTTGTTTTATCGTATAGTATAGTGTTGGTAGTATGTATGTATATAAGGATGATTTTATTACAAAATTAAAATGGATTCCAACTAGCTTTATATAGTGTATATTATTTATATGATTGATGATTTAATATAACACTCATCGTTTATCATTCTCCTGGATATGTGGCTGGTGCACACTACTGTGTACTTGAAACGATCGATTACGTATGCATATGAACTCAAATTTAAAAGTTTTGATCATTGAATTTAATTGAACGACGATGCGATGATTTGCGATGCGATGATTTCATCGCCGTCAATCATAGTTTATGGAAATTAATTTATTTTATTGTGGTCATTATTACTAAGCGAAAGATATTTATGTATATGGCCCCTGAATTTTAAGCTCAATTATAGGCACATGCTAACCGAATATGTATTACTATATATGTATATGTAAACGTACGCATCAACAAATCCACCCCTGAATTTTTAGTTGTAAACAAAATATTACAGACATTATTCATAATATTAAAGCTACACAGAAATACTATTACAACTGAACTCTTCGTCTGTTTACAAAAACTAGAGAATATTATGTGTATTTTACGTCTGTATACAGACATAAACCTTGTCTCATTATTATGAAAATTTAGTCTGTGTGTGTATATTGTGTTGTATAGTATACTGTACGCTCCGTCAAAGCGGAAAGTTGCGTATATATAGAATTTTATTGACGTTTTGCTGTTGTTGTAATTTTCTTTACTCCCGGGGTTAACGCCCTATTATAGAAGGGAAGTGCATTTTACTTTTTATTATTTATTTACAATTTTCTTTTTCATGTATATACGACTCTAGTATATACATTACAGGGTAGTTACGATGTATATATAAAAAAAAATGCTATCTATGTGTGTATGTTTAGTATATTATATACGAGTATATACTCGTATGGATATTTACGAAGGAAGAATAGCTACCCTCATTTGTGATATCCTTTTTTATGTTGCTGCTGCTGCTGTCGTTTTTATTATATACCTTGGATAAAATTTAATGGGAAAACCAATATTTAGGGAAAATTCAACCGAGAATATTTTTTTGGTACGTGTAGATAAAAATAAAAAATGAATTAAATGCGTGCTCTCTTGTGTTCACAAGAATGAAACAGGCAAGCAACGAACGAACCAAGATTGCAATTATTTTTATGTTTTATCTACATATTTTATATATGTATATGTATGTACATATGTATACATTTTTCCTTCGCATATTTGGGATGTTGAAGGTTGTGCTCGCTGATATTTTTAGAATTTATTTTTTTTTATAAAAATTCTTTAAGACGTCTGTCGCTTGTCGTAATAAGGCGACGACGAAAACTGGCAACATAAGTGTGATAATTTTGTGTATGTTCTGCTGCGCGCACTATATTGTCGTGTCTTTTGATCTTTATGTGTATATACGAATATGTATATAAGTAGTTTTAATTATATATACACGATAGCATCGCACAACATGTCTGGAAAATATATAATTAGAAAATTATATATATATTTTATGAAGGCAATTCATTTTAATTTAAAAAATTAATTCAATTGACGATGACGTTATCATATCATAGCTCTCGTTCAGTATATTACCTCGATCATATGTTTTGTACATAAAATGCGTATATTTGCTAGTATTGGTTGAATCCCCACTCTGATATGTCATCTCTTCATTCAATTGAAAAAAATTCTCCTGTATAGAGTTTTTTTTCAATATTCTATATCTTACGATTTTCTTTTGTGTATATACATATACATATATACACACATTTTAGTTGAACACATGTTTAATCAGAATTTTATACACTCGATCAATGAATTCTTAAAGATAAACAAAATAAACAAAGATCGTTTTAGGATGCTTGATCTTCTTTATATATATACGTACGTCTTCTATTCTCAAATTTCTTCTTGATATCTAAAATTTAAAATCAAAACATGTTCTTCTCGCATCCATCCAACGTACCGCGCGCCGCGCATACACAATTGAAGTTATTTTTTTTTTTTAGATAATTTCATGAATTTTTGCTCGATATTATCAAGTTCTCTTAAAAATGAGTTTTTCTTAATGTCAAGAACGAGTTTTGATCTTATTTCTCTGCCTTCGTTTTTTATATATTGATTACAAAATTTAATAATGAATTAAAAATGGAATAGACAAGAAACTACAATTAGTAATATTTTATTATATATTATAGGAGGATACATTTATATAGTTACGATGAATAAAAAGTCGATTGAATATGATTGGATCGTTAATCAATCGTGTGAACTTCAACGTGTCTGCACACAAGATTTATATCAAGTTTTGTATTTAGGAAGTTAAATCTCTTAAGTGACCTAGTTATAATCAGTGTTTGATACCTTTTAAGCTGGACTGAATTAATAAAATGCAATGATTTATTGTAAATAAATAAAAATTATCAAGACCGCCTTTTGACTTACTTGCAAGAAAAGCTTAGGGTAGCCAAATAACCAGAAGATTTGGACTTTACCAAATCACAGGATTATAAAAAATGCGACTATGCGACTAAAAGAGTGGCTAATCGAAGTGGCCATATTTTCCAACTGGCTTACTGAAATTCTTTTTATACTTAAGCAAGCTTAATACAAATTAGACCGACGACAAGGAATAAATCATAATTCTGACAAAATGCCAAATTATAAAATATTGGAGTGTGAAATTTTAATCAATTTTGATTCTTATTACATGCAAGTATACAAACAATATTAATAAGCCAAAATTGTTGTTCAACAATCTTCAAAGTTCATACAGTTATGTGTGGTTTTTGGGCTTCTAATTCTAATAAACTTTTTGAAAAGGCTTTTTGTTTCTAGTTTTCTGAAAAATGCGTGAGACGAATTTCATAAGCCGTTGAAAAAGCAAGCCAGAAATGAAAAGTACAATTGAATTTAATTTGAGTAAAGTTTGAAAATAATTTATCAAATATCAGAATGATCAAATTTATTAATATGCTCAAATTTTAATAAAATTATGTAGAAATTTCGGTTGAAGTTTTTCTTTGTTTTTATATTTTGATTACAATTGAAATCTAAATTAAATAGAAACTGGCCATCATCCGATATTAATTTAGAATAAAATTGTAAATCCTTTTGCCATCGATATTTTAAAACCGGAAATATTTGATTTACGAAATAAAATTCGTCATGTATGTATGTATAAATATAAAAATGTATATATATGTATATACATACATGTATATATAAACCAAATTGTGGTCAGACAATATTATTACAATAATTTAAATTTATTATTGAAAATAAATAATAAAATATAAATACTTTTTCTGTGTGCAAGACAGACCACGAACATTACAAGCCAATAAATAATTCAAAAATTCAATACCAACAATAATATGAGTTAAAAATATAGTAAATTTCACAATAACCAGAACACAACCGAACTCTTCTTGTTATTTGTTGTGCTGCACGTTATTATTATTTAAAAAAAACCGAAACATAAAAATTATGTATATTTTATGCTGCGCGCTTTTCTTATAACAACATTAAAATCAATATGAATCGTATATGAATATGCAAACATAATTTTGTTATTTCGTAAAAATCTTTAAATGCGATGAACATAAACCTTGGGTCGAAAACATAATTTATGTTATATAGTTATGGTTAAAAATGTATGTGGGATTGGTGTGCAAAGAGATTGATTTAATTATAATAATTGAATAATTGCTTTCTTTTTTTTTCATTTCAGGTAAGTTTGACACAAATCATACATATGATTTAACGTATAAAGTGTTGGTTGTAAGTATAAAAGTATAATCAGGAATGAAAAAAAGTGAAGAATTATGTTTCCCATACTGCCAGTTTCCCATATTACGATCACAAATTTTAAAATGTTAAACTCTCTTTATCATATTCAACTTTATTGATTTTTTTAAACAATTTTTCAAATATGTACGTACTATATAAGATGAATCTAATTTCTGATTTCTAAAATCTTTAAAATCCTGAAAGTTTATTGCCTAATTTTATGATATTTGCTATTTATGATATGAATTTGCACATGATCTGTTCTTCGTTTTTGTGAACTTTTCAAACAATGAATCATTTGTTCATTTTAACTTGAATTCTGCTCTAAAAATGTTTTTTTAATATTTTCGTGGATTTAAAAGATTTTTTAACTCGAATTTTGTTCATTTTAGCTCGAATTCTACTCTATTCAAACTCTAGTATTCAACTTTGCTGTTTTGAACAAACACATTTTGGAATAATATTTGAGAACAGTACAATTTATTTCTAATTAGAAATATGTATATACATATATTTGAATATACATAATTATTAGCACCAATTATATTCTATTCAATTCATATTTAAATTTTGTTTCTAATTAAATTGTTTTTTGGCTTTTAATTAAATTTTGATTTTGATTGAATCGTGTTTTAAAAATTGTAAAAATTGTTGAGACTAATTTGTTCGAAGTTTGATAATAATTGTTTTTATTACATACATATTGTATTTGAATCAATGTACATGCATATTTAAACTTTGTGCTAAACAGCATTACAGAAAATATTCACAATAAAGAAAATAATTGTTGTAAGTGGGAAGTACATCCCATAAAGAAATTAGGATAAAAACACGTTAGACTATTTTCAAATGTAAGATAATGTGAAAAGATCAGGGAGTACTACATAACGAATAAAACAATTCGTTTAATTCTAACATACACTGAGTAAAATTCAAATATATAGATTCTTATATAGTACCAGGACAAATTATGGTATTTAATCTGTTTTCCAGCCTAGAATTTGACAAACTTTCGATTAAAATAATTCGAAAAGTTTAGTTTATTAAATTAAATTATTCAAACTCAATTTTAATTTTTCTTCAAATCGCTATATGGTTTCAACTAATTCCTATATTAAACTTGCTTTCTGTACGAGTTACATGAATTTTGACTTTTTACGCCAAGGTTCTCTTTATATATAAGCATTCAATATATTGTTTCATTTTGGTTTGCATCTTTTTCATCTTCTGCGGTGCGGTACCCATAGATCCCAGACGATACCACAAAAAAAGGTTATATATTGCGAAACATACATATTTTCATCATATATAACCCAAAACGAAATATAATTGATTTGTGAAGTGCTTTACGAGCGTAACAGAACCAAGCGCAACACCATTAAAAATATAAATTAACTATAATGAAATTTTTATAGTTTTTATGTTAATAATAATTTTTTTTTTCAGTTTTTTTTAATTTAAATGTAAATTTTCATTTTTATTTTATATATAAAATTTTCGCAAAATATCAAAAAACCACAAAAAAGGTCGATAAAATATCATAAATCATGTTTAAATGAAATAAAAATAAAAGTTCGGTTCGCCTCTGTGCTATGAATGATAAAATAATTTTCTCCAATGGGTTTTTGTATTATAATTTTTGTGGTGTGTCGTTTATCCTTAAACACATATAAAATTTGTCCTTCATACATTTATGTATGTGATATGGGCATAATTTGTCCTTCTTAACCGTTGTATATTCACCGGGCAGATTATAATGTGTTGTATGTAAATATATATGTATATCCATTGAACAGAAACATTTGCATAGTAAATTGTTGCAAACGATAAATTTATTTTATACATCATAAACATGATGTTCTTATTACATGATTACAAACGAATGAAATCAAGAAAACTTTATATACGAATAAGATAGGCCGCCAACCGACTGACAACAAAAAACAAATATAAATTAATGTTCACATTGTCCTTTTATAATACCTCATGCAAATAACTTATCATGCGCATATACATACAGAAATTAATGAATTATTGGAGTTTTGTCCATGAAAAACACTTTGAACTCAATTTTCTCGATACTTTTCTTATACAGAGATAGACCAAAGTAATGTAATCGTATAACAATGTGATCTATTTAAAGGTATTTCGCTTTCAACATTAAAGGAAATTGAATCTTCGTCCTTTTTTGGGATTCCAAATTAACATAATAATCGATAAAGGCCTTTGTGTTCAAAATAATTTCTTTATACTATAACCGAAACATCCAAATTTCCAAGAAAAAGAAAACCAAATTTATAAATAAAGAATATTATAGAGAATTTTTAAGATAAACAATCATAAAAAAATAGAAAATTTTCGAAAATATTTATGGAAGATAAGAAATATAATAATTTCTTTTTGGGTATGCACATACATATATACATACAACATAAAACAAATTTTGTTTAAAGAAAGTTAAGGTGGATTTATTATTTTTAAATTTAGGGTTTTGTGTACATATTATAGTCGTCAAAAAGATTTTTTTTACTCTAAAGTTTTGTAGTCATAGTATTTTTAGTAACAACATAATGAACGAGAATCTTTATTTACCATTTAGTTTTGTATATAGAATATTGGCAAGAGAATGTGAATATTTTGAATGCCGCATGGCCCTAAATTATTCTTTGTTTAGCTGTATAATTCAATGGAAACATCCCGATGTTTCTTGGTCCCCATTTTTCTCCTTATCCTTTTAACAATATTTTGTTGTCTATGGCGTACCGTGGGATTAATCTCAGCCAGACGAATTTCTTATGATCTTCGATAGCATTCTTCCACTTTGGTGAATTTCGGTCTTTCTTTATCAACGCTGATTTCAATTTCTCTTTTATTTCTTCAATTTTTTTATTGGCCCCTGTGGTTCAATTTAATTTCCAAGAATATTACCACAGTATCCTTGGCGTAGAAGACGACTAAACAAAAGAAAAAGTGGATACCGCCAAACCAATACAGGACCCCTGCATATAATTTCTTATTCCAATTCTAAATCGATTATAAGTTTGTTCAAATTTTATTCAAACATAAAATCGAATTCTGTTCCAAATTTCAAATGAATTCGATTTTAATTTATATTACAATTTTACTGCTATAAAATTCAAATTTCTTTTGAAATTCCATGTTCCTTTTTAATAAAATTCGGAAATAATAATTTTACTTTAATTTAAAATCTTTTTTATACCAAACCTAAAATCAAATTTAATAATTCACGCAGTATCAGAAAGTTTTGATTTTGATTTCAAATTGTTATATATAGAAATTCTTTTCCAAAATTTTAGGTTAAAATTTTGTTCTAAAAATTAATTAAATATTGATAAAAGGTTTTAAATTTCTGAATCCCAAGTTTTAATATTTTACCAATCTAATGCAATTTTTATTTATTATTATTTTTCAAAATTAGTGCATATCAAATCTTTACTACCAACAGTTCGATTCGAAATATTTATTTCTGTTTTTTTGCTAACTTCTATATAAATCACAATTTTAAAATATTTAATAATAGTTTCCTTAAATTAATTGTCCTAAATAATCTCGAGATATAATTTTTTTAAATGTAATCAAATTGAGTTCTCAAGTTACAACAAAACATTTCGGTCACAGCAATAGTCAGAATTTAATGAAAGTGGTGTGCAAATGTGAACACATTCACTAACATTCATAATTTACAAATTCAACCTATAATTGAAAATGTTTAGCACAAAATTAAAATTTATGTACGATCGTATATATGAAATAAGGGCGAAAAAAAATTTAATTCCAAAATAAATCCATATTTTCCCTATTATAGATGTATACGATAAATACAATATCTATCCATGGAAAATTACCCCAGCTAATTTTCACGTATTTTATATAGGATATTCAAATGAAAAGGGAATACAAAAAGGCTAGTCTCTGTATGTGCGTGAAAATAAAGAAAATTTGTGTACAATTTTGAATTTTTATTCGCTGGATACAAAATGTTAGTATGTATATACTCTAAAAATACAATTAATTAAAATTTTAAAGGAATACACGTCCTCCAACTACAATACTACTGTACAAGATTTATGTTCGAACGGAAAATGTGGGTGATAATCTTTGAGAACCAATTTTTTTATGTTTAACCGAATAAAATCAACTGTGCATGTTCATTAAAAGCATGTGTAAGAAACCTAAAATAATAATAGTAATCAACGTGATCATGTTTATTGATGGTTAAATTGGTTAACCTTGATGGTAATGTTATTATTATTTCTTACCTTTTTTCCTTCCCAACATCTTAGTCTCGCGTATAAAACTACAAATTGTGAGAATGTTTTTGTGTTTATATTTTGAGTTGTGTAAAATTCTCAAAACATAATTTTCTTTTTCTTTCTACACAAACCAGAACTAAAAACATTGTGTTTACTATATCCTACACAAAATTAAGTAATAGAGAGAACTAAGAATTTAGAAAGTTTGAAAATTGATTGTCGTAATAGTTTAGATTTTAAAATATAAAAAAATAAATTAAAAAGATCGATTGATTATTTACAACAGATTACTATCGAGAAATTTTATATAAATATGGTTCAATCAAGTTCATAAATATAAGAAATTGAAGGAATAGGAATCCATTTACTTCCATTAAGTCCATTCATCTGTCAAGGTTAATAAAAAAAAAATTTTTTTTTTACTTAATATAAAAATTGTTATTGAAATATAAGAAATGTATTTTTATAAATAAATGGTGTTGTGCTTTTTTAGTCGTAAGTTGAATGAACGCGGGATATTAAGAATGACGACTAAATAAAATAAAAATTGCATTTTATATTCTGATACGGAGACTGATAGGCAACTGGGGCTTAATTTGTGTGAACACACAATGTCGTATATTTGACCACACTGTGTGTATGTATATACATATGTGTTGTACTTATTTATAGAATTTTTTCATCAAATTTCGCAATTCCATGTTAATTAATAAAAAATATAATTTTTGTTATTGTGTAAATAAGATCAACTTGAGAGATCATATGATCGTAATATTTTTTATTTATTATGTGTGTAATCATTATTATTCTGCGTACTAACGTTTATGATATGAGATGTGTGTACATTTTTGTTAAGACTTGTCAGCATATGGTTTTGGATATAAATTAAACAGAGCGATTGAGTCATACGGGCAATGTTTATGTAAACGTTTTAGTATGATGTGGCAAATATTCTACTTGTAACTGACTCGATTGTAATTTTATCCGTCTCACATTCAATTTCAAACTAAAATAAAATTTTATCTCAAAACATGATAGTTATTAACTCTCGCAACAAAAAACAAAACAATCTTTTAAATGGTCAGTTTAAATGAAATTTTCTTCAAATCATCTTTATAATTACCTTTGCCAATGTTATTAAATCAAGTAAGAAATATATAAAACTTTGACATAGATATCCATACAATTAGTATTCAAATTCAGTTTTCCCAACACTTAGATCAAGCGAGAAAAGTACAAACAATAAATATTTTTAGCTGGTCTAATTGTTAAGTTAATTCTCATAAGATGATGATCAAATTTGCAAGATTGATATATTTGTAAGATTTTTTTTTCTCAAGTATGCTATGTTCGACTCCACAGTGAAAATCTGATAGAACTACATTTATATTCTAGAGTATTACATACACTTTCTTAAAATTGGTAAATCTAACAATTCGTAACCACAAAAACACCCAAATTCCAAACATTTCTGAAATTTGTATAAGTAATGGATATTTTAAAATATGAAAACTATAGATTGCCACAATTTGTTCAAACAGACAAGTAGTGTTTTAAAATAATATTTTTATAAAATATTTAAAATAAAGTGTAAATTAAAGCACACTTTTGTTACGGCTTTTGCTTAAAGGAAATTATTTTCTTGTAAAAATGACATAGAATAATATTATGGTTGTTTAGTTGAGTTGACAGAAAGAAGATGTATAATATTCATTTATTTCGATCGTTAAATAATAAAATTAGAAATAAACATTGAAACGAACAGTTTGGCACATGACTTCATAAAATCAAAATATTCAATATACAAATTGACGTACAAAAAATAATTAAAAATAGCATTAACAACTGTGTTAATGAAATAAATGGTTTTACGTATTTTAGAGAATAATGCATGCAATCAGATTATTTGTTGAGGCAATAAGGTATCATCAAGACAAAAAAGGCTTTATTTTTTACCAAATATGGAATTCAGTTTTTTCAGATACTCAATCTTCTATACATGAACACAATGTTCGGTTTCAAAATTTTAATATTCAAAAGGTTTATGTCAAATTATATTTTCAAATGAAGGGTTACTTCAAAGTCAAATCACGAATTTTAAAATCAATAATCATGTAATATGAAAGTTTTTGGATTCAAATTACATGTCACAATCAAAATTTGTAAAGTTTTCCCAGAATTCCATCCCGGAAAAATTAAAAATGTTCGTCAGGCTATACAAAATTTCATATGATCATACTAAATATTTATAAATAAAAACAACGTTTTTGATTTATATTCTTGTCGTATGAAATAAATGGAACTATAGGCTCAGGCAGTCATTTCAAATTTTAATCATAATTTAATAATCGTGTGTTCTACAATATTTTACGAGCCAATTTCGCCAATGACAACATACGGCTGGTCTTCCAACGATTTATGACAGCAAGTGAACATGCTATGTCGAAAACCATGGTTCTGAAGAATCATTAATTAAAATTCATATTACATGTATGGGGCCATATATACATATTGTCAATTGCGCAATTTACATCATACCAGCCATATGATGTCTTCAACGATTTATCACAGTAAGTTAACAACAATCATGGCTTCTGAGAATAATTGTTAAATTCAACTTTTATATATTGGGCTATGACTCTCAGCCAGTGCCAATTACTTTGTACGACATGAATATATAAATAAAAACGTTATTTACAAATTTTTGGATAATTTATAAACCCTAGGATGGATGATAATAATAATGCTTGACGAACATTTTTATTTTTTGGAATGGTATGGAATTTTGTGAATTGATCTAACTTCACACTCTTTCACAGTCACAAAAAATAAATTTATTTAATATTCTGAATAAATCAATATTATAATGAAAATGTACATAGTAATTATTTTGGTAAAATTTTCGAAATATCTGTATTTGATTTAAGAGGCTTCTCAAAGAATTCTGATTTTCTTCTCAACTATAACTGAACAGATGAAATTTTTACTAATTATTATAAAATTTATTACAATATTTAAAAACTGCTAATCTTTTTAATGTTCTGTTCCTAAACATAGAATTTTGTATATACTCGTAATCTTTCAAATTCCATTTTCATTTCTCACTTTAAATAATTCTGAAATTGTGAGATTTCAATTCAGAATTATGTTTTTCTGAGAGAAAATTGTACTCGAAAATTTCGAGTGCCGCACTTAAGTTTGATTATCGACATTTCGAGTTTAAAAAATTGAGTGAAAATGAAAATATTCGAATGCAGTTTAATAATTTTTAACAATTCATTTATTACCATAAGCTATACGTTAATTCACATAACATGTTTCACATTAAATAGTCAATAAAATTATAAATTATTTACTATTCATGCTAATTTAATTTGCAAAAAATAAAAAAAATCTTTTCAAAAGAAATTCTTCTAAATTTATACGATCACCACCGCTAAATTATGTGTGTGAGAAAAGCGGTGAATAATAGTTTTTGTTGTTTAGTTGGTTATATACAAACAATATCAAATTTAATTCGCAAATTCTTTTGACCTAAGCTCGCGGTCGGTCGTAATGAACGTGACTCGTCAAAAAAATATTTTTATTTTGCAAAAGAATTTATTACTTTTTTTTTTTTTTAAATAAGAAACGACATTTAGCCGACATTTCTAACATTTTTTTTCTTCTATTTCTCAGGTAAGTGCTTTTTAGGAGACCATCGTATTTTTTTGTGTAAGTTTATATAAAATAAATTAGGCTCGGTCTTCCTCTCGTTATTTGTGTATCTGTATAATTTACCTTTCATATCCATTTCGTTTTTTTTAGTTTGGTTTGATTTAAGGTTTGAAAATTTATTACATCTTTTTGTTGTTGTATATATTTCATTTACAGAATCCATGTACCATGAAGTAGAAATGAAATAACAATAATAAAATTTACTATGTATATAATATATATAAGAAATGAGTCTTATATATGTACATAAGACACAGACAAAAAAAATTGTATATAAAAAGGAAAAAAAACTAACCAAACAAAGACCTTGATAGCGGTCATCGATTTTCAAATAACCACTTACAACAAAAGTTAAAATATTTTCAAGACGTTTTTTGAGTTGTTTCTCTGCGATATATACTTAACGTTTTTTTATTTAATATTCTTCCAGTCTTGTGTGTATTTAATTTATATATGTGTATATGTATATATTTCTTTAACTTTACTTTGTTGTAAAATGCACACAATATACATCCAGAGCCTGTATATATATATATATATATATATATATATATATATATATATATATATATATATATATATATATATATATATATATATATATATATATATATATATACATATATATATACATATATATATACATATATATATGTAGTTTTATAGTTTTACTACGTCGTTGGTATTTTGATTGTGGGTTTTGTAACAAAATTTAAAAAAAAGTGGTTTGAACACGTAAAAGATTTTGAAACAGTTTATGAGTCACAAACGCGCCATACTTTTGCCGCATATACGTACTCGTTCGTAACCTGTGCGCCGATTACGAAAATTATTCAATTTTCTTAAAAAACTGTATTAGATAGAAAAGAAGATATCTTTGGCAGACATTTTTATAACAAAAAAAAATGGTTTTGTTGTCTGTCTGCAGACATTATATAGTTTTTGTTGTGTATTGGATTGGATTGGATTGGATATATTGTTTTGAAAATCAATGAAAACTAAATGATTGATTTTCATTTTCTTGATTGTTATTAATGATTTATATTTTGGTTCTGGAGTTTTATTGTTTTTTTATACTCTAAATGATTGCTTTTGATCTGGTTGAGATAATTGCAATATTTACTTTTAATTGTGAATTGATTTATGGTTTGCGACGTACAAAAAATTATGAATTTCATTGTGTTTATGACAAATGGATCATAATCATTTTTTTTTTTTGGTAATTAGAGTGAATGTCGCTGAGGAAATAAAATACATGTATCGTGAAGGATTGTGCAAGAGAGTAATATTAATGTTTTATATCCGTACTTAAACGAACAACTTTTTGTTTTTTAAAAGGTCTGGTTTATATGAAAAAAAAACTCTAGCCAGACGACGCATACGATAATGATTAAAATGCATTGAAGGTATAAGTTTTTAAATGTAGTTTTCCTAGAGCACAAAATGTGCATTTATAATAACTATAAAGTTTGTGGTTTTATACATTTTTGAAATTAAAATAGATAATGCATACATTAGAATAATACGAATATTTATAAAAATTAAAACTGGAAGATGAAGTTTTTCTTATACATAGTCTTTATAGTTTTTTTCAGCTTTAGTCTGCTGCAAGCGATAATGGATTTAAGCAATGCAAAGTTTTCTGGAACTCTGGACTTCAATAATTTTTAAATTTTATAACAAGTTTTTGTTTGTTACTGCCGGGTGCAATATATACACTTTGGTCCCAAATTTTACTTTGTGAAAGTTTTAAATGTGAAAAAACTTTATGATGGCCTCTATTCAAATAGTCAAGGGTATAATTTAGCTTAAATATTTAATAAAATCTCTATTTGGAGACTCATTTTTATTTTTACAATTTCCATACAAAAAATATTTACTAAGCATACTATATGTATACATATACATTTATGTTTAGTCAATAAACTGTTCAAGGAATTTATTTTTCGACTCATTTCTCAAATTAATTGTTTGTTCCAATTTGATTGATTTATACGAACTCGCTTTTGTACGAGTGAGTATAACATTATCAATTTATCATATATAATACATTTAAATGCGTGTTAAAATTTGAACAACAACACCAACATGTTCGATGATTTGTTTAAGCTAGTCTCAAGAGCTAATCAGATGTAATTTGATAAGTAAATGAAATGCTAATTGTTAAGATCACAATATTTGACAGTAATCCAAAATAATATATCTATAGAATAATGAAATATACGTAGGTACTTTGGAAAATAATATATGGTGAGAAACCATGCCCAGGTTTAGCTTGAAAACATTTTTAAATTAATAAATTTGCTATACACTTGGCCCTTTTGAAATCATTCTTGAAATTATTATCGAGAACTCTGTAATAGTTTTTAAATTAATTTTAGTACATATATTATTCTCGACTATAATAGGCACTTTATGGAAGAGAAAGCTTTACTAATAAAGCCGTTTTTTGGTAACTTTACCATTATTAATTTAATTGTCGAGGTAATTGCAATAAATACAAAATTAAGTAGTCGGCGCTATAATCGTTGACTGTAGCATAATTTGATTGTAACGGCATTTATTTACAATTTTTTCTTTTGTTTCATATCGATTCATCAATATAGCCTTACACTACACTGGATGATCGCCATCCACCGTGGCGTTTAAGGGTTAGTAAAGCGGCACCACTGCCAATAATGTTGGAGATGTGCGCCGAAAACTATGACCCGTGTAATGGTCGATATCTTTAAGTTTCAAAAAATTGGCAATTTGTTTAGGTGTACTTAAAAATGTATTTCTTCCAATTGGTTGAGATGTGCATTTTCTTTTTTGGTAATTGACGAATAATCGATTATGACCAACAAACTGATAGACGAAGTTTGATGTACTTTCTGATATATTCTGAATACTCCTCCTGCACAGTAAATGTGCACACCACATTTATTTTTGTTTTTGGAATTTTTATAATGTAAACATCTCCTTTTTCACACACTTCATATAACATCAGCTTTGGTCAATTCGTCCGCTCGAGTTGCACCATATACGAGTACATCAAAAATCAGTATCACATATGAAAACAATGCTGGAAAATTGATTTATTTGTTTGTAAGTGATTTGTTACCTTCATAGCTAAGATGTTCGTATCGTCTGCAGCAGGTAAAATGGTGGAAAAAGTTGGAGTTTTTTTGGGGGAAACCAACAGAATTCCTTTTCAAAAATTCAGTGAGCTTATCATATTTTATATTGATATTGTGATTTCTTGCGATCATGGTTTTTCAGCATCGAGTATTCTATCCACATTGAACTTGCCTTATATTTTGGTGAAAATGTTTTATTTGCAAAATACCAAATTATTCTCGTTATGATACGCGTTTACTTTTAAGATTGTTGAAGCCTACCAACATGACCGATTCTTACTAATGCATTTTAAGTCAATTTTTTGTTTTTTCTTCCAGTCCATAAACTTATCATACGAGGGTAAATACACATCAGCAGTCTTTTTGAGAAGTAAGTCTAAAGCTTAATTAAACCTGCTTCGTCATTAACTTTAGTTAAATAATCCTGATCGTTCATTTCAATAATGTTAGATGCAGCCATTTTCATTCACAATTATCAAAAACTTATCCATTTACAATAGTGACAATTAAACAATAAATGCAAAGGTCACTCCGGTACGAAAATTGTCAGAAAAAAATTGCGTTTATATTTAGAGTTAAAATTGTTTGTTTGTTGATAAAGTGCCATTATAGTCGAGAATGATATAAAATAAAGTATCCGACTTCTGGGTAATAATGTCCTCGATGGGTGAAAAGTCCTCGGACATTTACCAATCTCTCACATTATTGTTAATAACACAAGTTGCATAATCTACTATAAATTCTCAACAATGAATTCGGACATAGAATTTGTCTTGGATTTAAAAAATACTTCTCCAATTTGAAATTAAATTAGAATTAATTCTCAAGTTCTTGCCGAATTTTGAAACAGTTTACTTTTGAATTAATTGTAGAGACTGAATACGTTATATTTGTGTGTATGAAATGTGTGTATAATATGAGTTGAAACGAACAAAATTCTATTTGAGCTTGAATGCTTCTCGATTTGTAACAAAACACTGGAAACGATTTTTTTCGCATATGTATATACAAATGAATTAAAAACATCTATGTACATTGTACGTATTCTGTATTCTGTATTCTTCGTACTATAGTTTAGGTGATTTGGTATTATTGCAAATCGTATAGTCATAAATATTATTTAATTTTAACAAATAATTTACGCAATTATTAGAGAGAGTGGGTTCTATAATTTATACGAAATAATCACCCAACTATACAATACTTGTTGTTAATTACAGACAGTTTGTAATAAGAAAAAACAATTTCATCATTCCACATCTTTGATCGAAAATATTAACAAATATTTTTCTTCTTTTTATAATTTTGAAAACTCGGCATTAAAAAAATTTATTAAACAAGCCTCCAGTTTTCCTTGAAAATTTAATCGAGAGTTATTTTAATTGAAAACGATCGAAAAATCCAAATCAAAAAACAATGAACCTTCTTATATAGCGCGCGATTTATTGTTGTCTGATTTGATATCATATCGTATTCATCTGTATATAATCCATATATGTATATGTGTATATACATATATATATATATTATGTGGGAGTGTTAAAGTTTGCCACGTGTTCCCACACAAATGAAAATATAAAATTTTATAATTAATCCCGGACAAAAAAACCGTTAAACGTAATAAATTTAATGTTAATTAGTTTTAATTAAATCTCATTAAGTAGAGAGTATATAAATTTGTTTAAAATAGATAAACTGCGGGCGTTTACTTCACAGACGCACACAACACCGATCACAATCAATGTGGATCAATGACTTTTCCTATTTTATAAGGCACCCTTCGCTATACTAAAATGTGTAGTATACGAGTATACAGAAAATATCCCGTCATAACTCTTTCTTCTTTTGTCTACTCGATTTTCTCATACATTTCTTATTTATTTTGTAATCGTAACATCGACCTTGACTTGTGTGTGTATCTTTAAAGAATTTTATGTTTTTGTCATTCAGTCTGCGCGCAGTCTTGTCATTGCTTACATATACATATTATACATACATGCATGTATGTGTCTGAAACATTTTTTACTATACCGATTTTCTGCAAATACATAAATTTACCATCCTTAGTATACGGATTTGTCATTATTATGTATTTATTTTGAGTCATATCGAAAATATTCGTTTAGTGTTTTATGTACATTATAATGTATATAAATAACAAGATGACGTTCTGAACGTAAATAAATCACATAAAAAAAGTGTAAGATTTTATTTATTTTTCGAAATAAAATTACCTCCTTGAAAATTATTAATCGTGAATAAACTAAAAAATAAATAAGTATGGATATCCTTTTTATATACCACTCGAATTTAATTTTCCAGTTTAACAAAGAAATAGGTCATCCAAAATAAATTCGATAAAATTAGCTATATACCCATTCTCTTTATAAATATTATGTACATATGTATACTATACTCCTTCCATCGGGATTTTCCAGTTTTTTAGTGAAAATGTAAATCGTTATAAATTTTAAAAAAATATTCACCACCATACTTCAAGAAAATGCTGTATATATACATAAAAGGGAGAGAAATGTTTATTTTGTTTTCCATTCGTAGAATTTTCACTTGAGAAAATTTCTTCTCCTTATATATGTATATGTACATGTACATATTAAAAGAAAAATATAATAAATTATTCTCGATTTCTTGAAAGGAATATCAAATGAAAATTTATTATGTACTGCTATATTTAATGTGAAGACATGGTAATACAACATGAAAATTCCACTTGCATTTTAAGTACATTGTGATACGGTAAATGAGGGAGTTCCATTAAATGATTATTATTTTCTGTGAAAATGAATATACACATGTAATATAGATCAAGCTATATACTGTAATTCGAGAAGAATGTAAATGTTTTACACAGTACAGTTTTATTTACATTGTTTTAATGAACTCTAAAATTTTAATATAAAATAATATTTTGAAATTTTGGTTATATGATAGTATAGGTCCTAGGATACGTGAACGTGACCAATTTGGGATTTTTAAGATCGTAAAATTTACTTAATATACGTATGTACATATATTTTGATTTTGTTAAAAAATATAAAATTTTTTGACATTTTATAATTTTGGTTTTGATTTGGCTGAAAGTTAAGTTTTTTGTTGATCAGTATTTTGCAAATTAAGTCAACCATTTCGGTTTGTGACGAATTGATTATCAATGAATTTATTTAATTTATAAAGTAAATTTTAGTTTTGATTAGATGGGGGTTTAAATTTGAAATTTAGACATGTTAGAAACGTTAACGTTTCGAAAAGTTCCAGACTTATACGGAAAAATAATAAAACCCTTACTTTAAATTTTTAGCCGATAAGAATAATTTCCAAAATTCTCATGATGCATCAATTTTCTAACTTAATTAAAATTGCATATGCATATGTATATAATATGAAATATAACATTATTTAATATCTAATTTTTACTCATTTCTGTAATTTTATATTTAAATGCTATATCATATTATACAATTTTATAATCCAAATAATAATAATAATAAACAGTGTTTAAAGGTCATTACTGGCCCCTTACTGTGTCAACAATCTGGCTCCAACGGCTTCAATCCTGGGCTTGGTCTTCATTACTGTCTTAGGTAACCTGAAGCACACAAGTCTTTGTCTATACCATGATGGATCCATCATCACCTGAACCGATGGAGTCACCATCGCCTGCAACGACCTCTGCGCCTACCATATGGTGGCTCTCCTTTCAGAGATCGGAAATCCAGGAAGTAGTCCGGGGACGGAAGTCTCATAATATTTAGATAGAATCATACGCAACGTATTGGGTGTATGCATTAAAAACCGGAATTTTTTAATGAAATTTTGACCCTTTATTGTGGAAAAATGTTACAAGTTTTTTATTCAAAATATTACAATCGCTACCCACTACTTTTTCCCATCTTTCTGGCAATTTATGGATTCCATGCCTTGAACTGAAGTGAAGCGTATTCCTGATAGGGCATTCTGCATGGATCGAAATAGGTGGTAGTCGGAAGGAGCAAGGTCTGGGCTATAAGGCGGGTGAGGCGGAATTTCCCATCCGTTATTCTCCAGGTAATTTTTGATCGGCGCCGCAATATGTGGCCGAGCGTTATCGTAGTGGAAAATGATTGACTCGTGTCTGGTCGCATACGTTGGCCACTCTGCCTGGATTTTCTGATTCAATCGGATCAATTGTTGATGATAGAGTTGGGCAATGGTTTGGCCACTTGGCAACAGCTCATAGTAGATTTCACCTACCTGGTCCCACCAAATGCACAGCATGATCATAGCCCCGTGAATATTCGGCTTTAGGGTCGATGGCCCGGCCTCTTCTTTCTTGGCATACGCTTTTTTGCGCTTGGGATTATCGTAATGGATCCTTTTTTCATCGTCAGTGACAATACGATGCAAAAACGACTTCTTTTTGTGGCGCTCGAGCAGCATTTCGGCCATACAAAATCGTCTTTCCACGTCTCTTGGCTTCCACTCGCACACAATTTCCCATCTTTTGGATGAATCCCAAAGCTTTCAAACGTCTGGTTGCTTGATCAACTCCCAATGATTCTGCAAGTTCTTCTTGCGTTTGACATGAATCTTGATCGAGTAATGCCTCCAATTCTTCATCCTCAAACTTTTTCGGCTGACCAGGACGCTTTTTGTCTTAGATGTCAAAATCATCACTTTTGAAGCGACTAAACCACTCAAAGCACTGTGTTTTTGCAAGAGCATGCTCACCATACAAATCCACGAACAAACGATGACTTTCAGCTGCTGTTTTGTTTGCGAAAAAGTGATTCAACAAAACCTCCCGCAAATGCTCTTTTTTTCTCTAATTTGATAATTTTTCCATCGTTGAAATCGGTTGGATGTGCACAATCAAAACAAAAACTTTTAGCTGTTTTTGACAGGCATTGAATAGAGCTAGATGCCATTGATGTACTATTACGCATAAACAAGTAATGACATCTAGTATCAAATTCCGGTTTTTAATGCATACACCCAATAAAGACCTGATCAGAGACTGATCGTTGCGGACGAAATCCTCCTTGATAGTAACCAACCAAACAATAGTATCCAATATACTGTAGGACAGTAACTTGTATGTTGTGCAAAGGAGAGCTATACCCCGATAATTCTCACACTTCTTGAAGATAGGACACATCGCGGCCACTTTCCATTCGTCAGGCATTACTTCTGGTCATCAAACCAATCATTCTTGGGTCTGACTTTCACTGTACCTAAAGTCTGTTGAGCAGCACTGACAACCAAAGTTTTCAGTACCTTCCAGACACAGTTCACACAGTCAGACTGGTAATTAAGCTTCCTAAATGTTGTTGCAGACAAGATTCTGATACCGTTTCTTTTAATCTTCATTTATCAGACCTTCACAGTGGAAACGTTCCATGGGTTTCGCTGTGTTCCCACACCTGTACGAAAACTTTCATCGTAGCTTTGGAGCGACCAAATAATGATCGCTGCCTACGTATTTGGTTACTAACCGAAAAGTTCTTACATCCTGCGCAACCAAAGCTCGCTCTTTTAAAATTAACACGTGGTTAATTTGGCTGCGAGAAATTTTTCGAGGACGTTTCCATGTTTCCAAATGTATCTGTTTGTGAGGGAGAAATGTGCGTGCTTCTCTAAGATTGTGAGCAATTGCAAAGTACATCATTCTCTCACCATTATCGGTCGCAGTTTCGTGTCGGGATTACGGACCTATGTTTCAACACATTATGTTTCCAGTTAGCCTGATTTCTGCCAGCTCTAGCATTCCCCAATTACCCAATTAGTACACAAATTATCAACAGGTTGGCTAACTTTATGCACAAGCGAAGCTTACACAATCGCTTATTGACTGCTTGGAAATCCAAAGCAGCATTTTTTGAGGTCATCTCCACTGTATAACAACGTATAGCCCTCCCCTCCACTGTATAACAACGTCTGGACCTCCAGGTCTTCACTTTTAGGGCAGTTTCTTGAAGAGCAATGAGTTCCAGCCGATTCTCCTTCATGTATGTGATTAGGCCCTCCAACGCTCCTGGTTTCTTATGTGACACCACTTTCCGATCCTAAATCTCGGGTCCGGATACTTGAGCGGGGGTCCGGTGTTGTTTTGGCGGTATCCATTTTTCGTTCAGCTTATTTTTTTACGGATGCGGGTCTTTAGCCCAGCGATTCAACCGTTTAGTCGCCTCCTTCGACAAGCAAAAGATACTGTGGTGGTATTCTTGGAAAACATATTCGTCCAATTTAGGTTTACGAGACATGTGTGCCCCGCGACCACAGAGGTCAGATATTTGATTAAAATGAAAAATTCTTAAATTTGTGTATTGAAAGCACTTTAAATTGAATGTGTTTAAACTTGCTATCGTTGGAATCAAAATAAAAATATTAACAGTTAGTTAAATATTTAACTCACAAAAATCAGAACTTTTCAAAGTTTCAGTTTTCTAAAATGTACACAACTTTGTCGTAAAATTTGGTTTGGTATCAAAATCCGCAGTGACGTTTAACACCAGCTGTATACTAACTGTTATTATTTTTACCTGACCACTCAGCTATACCAAATTAAAATTATATTAAAAAATTTATGGCTTGAGCATAGTAATTTTTGGTTCCCAATTAAATTTTAAAATTTAAAAAAATTTAAGGTATAGCAGCAATAATAAATCTCCGCCAAACACGATTTCTTTATATAAAACGAAAATTGTATTTTGTTAACAAAAATAAAAGGGCGATTTTAAACCAGATAAAAATTTAAACTTTTTTTTTTAAATTAAAGGGTTTGGCGTTCATATTTTGTGAACTAAAATGAAATTCCATTTTGGTATATATGTATGTACATATATTTACACACAATCTGATCCAGTCACGCTTCTAGCGAATTTAGAACAATAGCTTAATATATCTATATAAGTTTTAGTCATAAGAATAAACAAAATTGCATTTTTATTTAGAAAAATTGGATTAACCCTAGATATGAACGGGTTTGTATATTATTTAGATCGGGCAAGTTTTTATACGATTTGATCGAATCAAGGGTTAACAGGCTTACGTGTAATGTGTACTTTTTTGTATATTTAGAATGAGAATTTAAGTAGGAAATAATGTTATGTATTAGTTGTACATAGTAAAATAGTAATTATTTTCTATACACAGCTGCTCGTAAACTACATGAAACCCATAATTTAATCACACACAAAATATATTTTTATTTTCATAATTTAGCATGTAATACGTATAAATTATATTTAAATATGTGTGTGTATACATAATATAAATATATATGTATGTATATGTTATAAAGTAAAAAGTGCGTGCATTCACATTGTACGTTGAGTTCAATAACATGTAGAAATATTATATTTAGAATACGAAAAATTCTTATCATGCGCAGCTTATAGTTGATTTATACAATTGCGATATCTGTATTGTATTATAAGAAAATTAATGAGATGATTTTTGTTAATAGAGAAAAAAGCTTATTCGTTGTTGTCGGGAAAATTAGGGAGCATTTCGTTATAAACAGCAAATCTAGATAAACTTTTTATGTGCAAAGTAAAAATAAGACGAACAAAATTTTGGAGATCTGAATTTAAAATACAGGTAAATAATTAGAAACAACAAAAAGGGTTCCCAGAGCAGTGATTTATAATTTGCAGCCCGCGTTATTTATAACACCGATTCTTATTTCGGTTCTACAACTTTATATCAATATATATATATGTATATATCAATCCTGAATTTAAATTATTTAAATATAAAATTTCAAGCCTATTTAAAATTTTAATAAATTTCAATAAAAACATGCTTTCTTAAGTTAGAAATCTGGCTTATCCTTCGAGAGATTTGTGGATCTCGCAGGTTTTTCTTAACAAATTAGACGAGTCCATACTCTTTTATTCTGATGGCTCTCGTTCTAACCTCAGTGGAGGCTTTGAAATCTACTGTCTTTGGGTGGATCTGAGACTTTTCGGTAGTCTTGGTTCGCATTGTACTGTTTTTCAGGCGGAACTAAAAGCGCTGACACGTAGTGTTATTGAGGCTTTGAATTTTGCTGTTAAAAACAAAAGTATTCCACTGTGTACGGATATCAAAGCTGTACTTAACTCTTTAAGAAATCCCTTGAGTGTTTCTAAACTCGTAAAGGAATGCAAACAATTCATGAACCTTCTTTGTTCTAACAATAAAGTTACGGTCATGTGGGGGTATCGGGTCATTGTGACATCGTAGGCAATGAGATTACAATTAACTTTAATTGGTCCTGAACAGCGACTCCTTTATCATTATTATGTAAAGTCTCAGTGGCTTGCGACGTTTAGTTATCGTAAGGCGAAGTACTTCATTAAGGAGCCCAATTTGAGGTCCACAAAGTATGCTTTATCTTTAAAAAGAACCAGCTAAGAATCTTGGTAGCGATTCTTACGGGGCATGGCCGTTTTATAGATCATCTACATCGTATGTGTTTAGCTTATGATGTTATTTGCGAGGATTGCCTTGAGGAAGATGATGACTGCCTTCACTTCGTGAGCAGTTGTCCTGCGTTCAGTTCTATACGACTGCAGGTATTCAACTTTAGGTCTTTGAATTTAGATCAGTTGTCCTCTCGGTCTTGGTCTAAACTTGTTCAGTTTGCGAAGGCAGCAGTGCGCGTTTGCGAATTGGGATAGAATCCTGGGTTTGCACCATGGGTCTTTGTGGCATTGAGTGCGGAATCCTCGTGGGTTCCAGCCAATTTTAATAATAATAATAATAATTCTTAAGTTAAGTTTGTATCAAATTCCCAAAGCTTAGTCCTATTTTTTCTTGAGAACTCGATTTTTTATCAGATGGATCATTTTCGATTTTCTGTTCTATTCATTGGTTTTGTATTTAAAAAATTTGAAAAAAATTCGAGAACTCTAGGAAAGTCATAAACAGATTTCAAAATAAATCGCCGTGAAATAAGACTTTACTTTATTTAATTTTTATTCTATAGATTTGTAAAGGGATACAATTATGCACTTTCCAAATCACTTGAAGGAGAGCCAGACCAAATCAGGAATGGCATATTTAATACATTGTGAATTGAAATTTTGTGTTCTGTAGTTAGAGAAAGATTAAGAACATTCTTGTAGTAAAACCGAATTTGATTCTTGGTATTATGTGGAGACTGAACCGTCGGATCAAAAGAAAATTTTGGGAATGCTTTGTAGGTTTCCAGTTGTTTTTATTTTATAGAATTTTTTATTAAAGCGGTTTACTAAATTAACTTTAGTTTCCTTCTTCTGTGCTGAAAAATTATTTATATTTTGGTTTCTACCAAACTAAAATCATTCCAAACATAATACTTTCAATTGATTAGATATTCGTCTCGTCTCATTTAATACGCATTTCTTATATACTCACGCTTTTATATACATACCTATTTCTTTTTTTCTTATTTTATATCATATACAATATAATTTTATTACAACATTACATACGTATATACAGACAACATAAAAAAACTTTCTTTAGCATTGAATTATATGTGTAGTGTTGTGTGTGTGTGTACGTACATTATTCAAAACTAAGAAAGATCATAAAGAAAACAATTTTTTCTTTCAACGATTATTCATGAAATTGTTTGTCTTATTGCATAATCGTTTAAGATGTAATAATTGGTTATTAACTCAAAATATAAATTGAAAAAAAATACGCGATCGTAACGAAAAGATAAATAAAAATTATTTACTCGCAAAAAAAAAAAAAAAAAATTCAATATCGCTTTTTTTTTAGTTTAAGATCATTTTGTGAACAATAGACTTATACAGTTGGTGAAAACTTTAGTGATGCGGTGTCCAGAGTATCTGCGAGAAGGCGGTTCAAATTTACACTGATGAAAATAGTATAAGGTCGACACTAATAAATTATATAGGAAATGGTTGTGAATTAATGACTGAATTTATAAATCTTTGAATTAAAGATCAAAATTCTACATTTATGATTCTCAAACTTTGGTTTTCAATATTCAAGATTACTTATCTAAGCAATAATCAAATTTTCAATACTTAAAAATCAATATCGAGATTTTTAAATTTTATTGGGTTTTAGAGATCCAGTATTACTACAATTTTTCTTTCAAAATGAATTCTAAAAATTTAATATTTGGTATAGTGGTATTACTAAATTTGTCCGTTTCAGACATATATTTATAGTTAAATTATGATCAAATTTTTTTGGAATGGCTAAGAACTAGCCGTGTTGACTGTGTAAGTCTTGCAAAATGAGAAATGATTAATTGTATTGCAATCCCGCTACTTCTCCCTGATATTGTTTGCTGAATCCCGCTACTTCTCCCTGATATTCTTTTCTTTTAGGCAACACACAGACTTTGGATGAACGGGTTTAAAGGTGTTTTAAAGTTAAAATTGGAATTTTGATCAATCTTAAAAGTTTTATAAGATTATATTAATTTAAAATCATAGATTTCGGAGCTAAGCCTGCTCTTACATTGTAAGATTGTGTTCAGAATCTCTGAATTTAAATAATATTTCCGAATTTTTAATTAATTTCTAAGTTATGTTTTATAAATGGGAATACAATTTAAATATCTATGCGCATTCATCTAGTATTTTGAGTTTAATTAAATTATTTTAGTTTTTAAATCCCAATTAATTGTTTCAACACTAAAACTTTAAAATTAACTAATTGATCAAATGTTACATTTTACAGTTCGGAATTGAACATTTTTTATATTTTAAATTAATTTGTGTTGTTTAACTATTTCAAATTTTAAATTTCTGACATTAAATATTCAAAATGACAATTTATATTGAAAATGTTGATCACCTAAATTCTGTGAATAAAATCAAAATTGTTGAAATGATCAAAAACCAATTATTGGTATAGCAATATACAATTTAACCAATTTATTTACCTACTATACTCATTTATAACTTTAACCCAATATATTTTAATACACATAACAAAAATAAAATAAAAAATTATACATAAGACATGAAGAAATATTTTATATACAACAGAAAATATAAAGAAAAATATGTGTCAAGGGCATGGATGGATATTGAACATATTAAGACACTACGACATTTTTTTATTTCATTTAATACAGCACAAGAAAAAGTTTTCAATTTTACAATAAGCCCTGTACTCGTGTATATAAAAATAAATTTGGCTGTTATGTATTGATATTATGTATATATGTAATAAGTACATACGAAGTGGAAAATCATGTGTTAACAATTTTTTGTTTTACATACTCTTGTGGATTATACATACATCTATAAATATATATATATATATATATATATATATATATATATATATATATATATATATATATATATATATATATATATATATATATATATATATATATATAAGAAAGAAAAAAATAAGAAATTTATTGAATTGGTTGTGTATATTTCGCTGTGTGTGTGTTTTGTCTGTGAATTTAATTAAAAATTAATTTGTGTAATATGGTTTATGTTACGATTTTGGCATGAGAATTAAATTCATTCATAATTTGGTTTTTATATAATGAAAGTAAAATTAAGTTTTTTGTTGTATAAATGATTTTAGGATGTAAATTTTGTTTTTTTAAATTAATGTTTGAAAGATCAAACCAGACAATTAAATTGTAATTAAGCCGCAGCTCGATGGTTGGGTTTTTCGTTGGTTATTTATGCTGTGCGATTATGATTTATTATAATGAAAAAAAAATGAAAAGGATGCGTGAGATACAAAACTGGAACAATGCAATTAATGAGAATTTGAAGGGCATGTGAAGCTTAATGAGTTCCGTCTGGTTTTGATTAGTTGGTGGTCGCTCGACTCAATGTTATTTAAGAAATCTTCATAAGAGGCAGAAATCATTTCTTCATCAAATGGGACAAGTTGGTTTAAAATCTATGGACATTTTTCAAATTGCCCACTTCCATAATGAAAGTTTACAGAATTTTTGATTATTTGGTTCTAAAATTTCAAATTTAGCTGATTTAGAAAATGTTCAAATGATTATGAATTTTTTTTGCAATGCTAACTAAAAGAGTTGCTAAAAAGAACTGCGCATACCAACAACTTTTCTATTTTCTTGAATATTTTAAAATTACTAATTTATCTATACTCAAAATTCAAGTCTTCTGCAGTTCACAAGTTTTAAAATAAATTTGATTAATTGTTCAAAATATGATTTTGTTCTGATTTGTAGCCAACACTTTCAGGAGCAGTATCAGTGCTCCAATTAAGTAAAATTTGGATAATTTATTTGAATTAAGGTTGTTTTAATATTCAAGAAAACTCCTAAATATTTCTTTAACCTCATTTAATAAATTTTTCAAAATTTGTTAAATGGTGTTAAAAATCACAGGATTGACCAAAAATTCTTTAAATATTTCAAAAATTTCAATTATAGCTATTCACAAAAAAGCTCATCTACTCGTATGTTATAACAAAGCCATCTTAATTATTTATTTATTAAGATGGCTTTGGTTATAACCACATTACAGCATTGTTAAAACAATCAAGTGTACTTCAAAATTCAAAAGGAAATATTGAATATAGAAAAAAAACAATGATTACAAATTATTTGATCTTCATAATTATTTGATCTCTATAAAATGACGATCTTAAAAAATTCTGACAGATCTGTATATATCTTATCACGTATCCAAAAAATTCTGTTAATTTAATCATCCGACTCAATTAAGCTTATATTATTCTTCTTAACCCTAATGAGCATTCAGCAAACAAATTTTTCATATATTAAATTGAACGAATTAAGTAACGATGGTTCAATTTTTGATCAATTAAAGTTTTCAATTCGTTCATTTTAATTGTAAATCTGGCTTTAAAGTGGCTTAGTAAGAATCAAATGATTTAGATGGAATGTTATCTTTCTTGCAGTCTTTACATTCAAGAATATAGTGTATACCGCATACACACAGTTGCCATTTAAAGACATGTGTTAGCTTCCAAAATATATTAATAATTTCAATTCTTATTTTTATGTACATATGTGTGACAGGAAGGTCTTTGTTGTTACTTCACGTGACCAAAATTCTTATATATGCAGACAGGTGCTTGTTAATCAATTTTATAATACCAAGTAAACGTTGCAAATTATGCTAACCCAAATTCAAACCCAACAAAATTATCTGTCGATGTTTGCGTGATAAAATTAATCCGCGAATTAAATTATTATGAAAAATTGCAAACAATAGAAAATGATATCGAGTACGCGCCATTATTTTATTACGTGTGTACGCTGCGCGCAATGATGACCTATGACTAATTGTGTTTTTATAAAATATTAAAGCCATGGCATTTACATTTATATATGTACGTATCTATTCAAAACCTACCTTTCGAACAATTAGAAATAAATAATAATAATAATAAAATATGAATGTTACTCTTTTGTGTAATCATAATTACATTTATTTCTTTATTTAATTTTTACTATTTTTACTCTTTACAGATTTTTCCAAATTGGTCAAGGAAAATTGAACACAGTTGAAAAAATAGTGTTATTGTGCGTACAAAAATAAACAAAATTTTGTGTTTCAACTTATAAAAATAATTAAGAATTTATCTTTTTTTTTGTTTTTTTTTTTTAAACGAAAATTATTTTAATCAAGAATTTGGTAAGTTTTTCCACATTTTAAAATTTATTTTGAAAATATATGTATGGGTTTAAGATTATTTAGTTTTTATTCTTATCACGATTTTGTTGGTATATAAGAAAATTACACGTGATATGAAAAATTAATTTTTATTTAAAATCTAAACTTTATATATATATATATATATTATATTGATTTGGAAAAAAATAATAGGATATCTAAAAATACGTGATTTTTTGAAACTAAGAATGAGGATGGAGGTTTAGTAGCGCAAAATCAGTCAGAAGTTCTAAAAATGGTATATAATAAATTACCACTAAACGTAACAAAATGCTATTTCAATTAGTTACCAAAGTTACATTCAGGTTTTCGTCGAGATTATAACTCATTTACATTAATTTAATTTGTTGTTGTTGTGTGTATATCGCGAGCCGCCCGAACTTCAAAAGGAACTAATAAAATTGAAATGATTTAAACCTCTCCATTAAAAAAATAAAAATTGTGTTGTGTTATATCAACAAAGTCTTTTTTAATTTGGAAAATACACGCTAAAGAAACATAATAATCGCTTTATATATTATATCATATACTTGTTTCTGGTTCAATAAATATATAAAAATCCTTTTTGTTACCACCTTAAAATACAAAATCACTTCATCACCTTCCTTTATACACACTCGTATAAGTACATAGAATATCGATGTTTTATATAGATTCGAAATATCATTCACATTAACAACAAAAAATTCCATTAAGTTTAAAGACATTTTATATGTCTAACAACTAACGAATGAGAAAAAGTTGTCTGGAAAGTTGGATACTCCTTTAATTCATGCTTTTAAAAGGATACCATACACGCAATATTAACGACAAAAGAAACGAACAACATAATAAAATAGTTTGTTTTAATGGAAGTAATGATAAAAATAACAGGAATACTTTGTATAACGTAATGAATACATGTGCATCAATTCAATAAACTAAATAATTTCTAGCTATTCAGTTTAGATTTGGAAATGAATCTATACCTCTAGCTGTTGCAACCAAGTTTTGTTTTTAAAGAACACATACATATTTTCTCATTATTAAATTTTTTTAAATAAATTGTAGTGTCTAATATAAAACTTGAATTTACAATTTAAAAGCATGCTAACGACACAAGTTATGAAAG
The DNA here is from genome assembly GCA_951394425.1 of Tipula unca. Taxonomy (NCBI): domain Eukaryota; kingdom Metazoa; phylum Arthropoda; class Insecta; order Diptera; family Tipulidae; genus Tipula; species Tipula unca. The sequence goes on from OX596381.1 coordinate 200,629,363, forward strand.
GTTTAAGAACATGGTGAAAAGCATTCTAAAGCTGTGATTTTAGACAAACACACACGCATTATTTATAAAGCTTTATTTAAATATTCGAGCGATTGGATCAATAAGTTTAGGCGTAGTGCCTGTATGTAATATAGTAAAATGGTTATAGACATTAGTCACGCAAAAATATATTTCCGTTGCACATGTATGTATCCCTATAAAGGTAAGTACAATTAAGTGCAATATCGTTACTAATGAATACATTCAACATGCGACCATTTACTGTATCTAAGTTATTTACATTATCTTTCATTCATAAATGTCAGTTAACCTTTTCGCAAATTTATTGTAAATAAGTGTATATATTAGTTATATAGATATTTTATTATTTTAAACAAACCCGGAATTATATAATAAAAGTTATGAATTACGATAACGAATCAACATCTTTATTTAAACATATATACATATATGTATATAAAAAAAATTATTCAAGGTAAAAGATATTGGAAAATGTCAAATTTTAAATAAAAATCAATCGATCTCAACAATTATAACATCATCACCATCATCAAGTTAATTTAAACTTATAACAAAACAAAAAATAAAACTTGATAAACTTGTTGATTGAAATGTCACATTACAGTAAGTAATAAGTAAAAAAAAATCTATCAAAGTTTTATCTATCAAAGTTTTGTATATATGTATATGTAGCACTGTAAAGTGAAAAACCTTAACGATTTTCATTTAATATATTTAAAAAAAAAAAAATTTGCAATAAAAATAAAATTTATGTTGCAAATTACATAAAACGAAAAAAAAAATTTATTAAACAAAATTACATACTATTTCGACATTTTGAGAATAACTATGCCAAGTAAGACTTGAAGTTGAAAAGTAAAGAAAAGCAAAAAAAAAATCAGTATTAAAACTATTAAACGGATAATTGTGTCGCGGTCATGTTGAAAATGCCAGTGAATAAATTTAACTTTAAAATGTACATGAAATTGTACACACATATTTTATACAAGTTTTCGCTGTTCGCAAGAACATATGTGAACAAATTACGTTTTATGATCAATTTGGTCGGTAATTTTCCTTGTTTTCATGACTATAGGGTAATGTGTATGATCACACGAATCGAAAAAATTCACGAATGCATATCTCATCCACCGTGAGAAACTACCGAGTATCAGGAATTTAATATTTCTGATTTTTATTTCAATTATTTGCAATAAGTAGAGCCATTTTATTAAGCGATCGCGTAAAACTTAAATTCATGTTCACTATCATTGAAGAGGGAATAAGATTTATATAGGAAATAGTTTTGGTTTGCATACTTTTCGAAGGAGTCAAATTTTCTTTTATTATATTATCCATAAAAGCAGGAATGTCCAACCTTTTCCAATGCATTTAACGGGCTCAATTTAAATATATTAAAAAAATGTTAAATTAGTGCGGCAAGTGAGACTTTGTGCCATCTATCAGTTTTTCGATGTAGCGGCGGATTGTATTGTTAGATGTAATTTCCAATATTCCTGTAATGAAAGTGGTTAAGTATATATATCTAGGTATGTTCACGCTACCTAGAAACATTTTATTAATGGCAGTAGCAGAGCCAAGGCGAATCGCTAATAATATTGCAAATTTATCCAGTCCATATAATGTTTTAATAATGGATTTGTTTAATGATTTTTCAGTTCAAAAATAGCTCATTACTAGCTGTAACCAAAATTGATACGAACGGGCGCCTTTTAATAATTACGCAGTCTACCAGTAGCATTTAGAGGATGGAAATTATTACAAATATTAAGCCATTTATTGAGTGGGCATATCTGAACTATGTATGTGTATGTTAAACAAGCTTTAACATTTGAAACCTAAATTCGTAAATCGAAACTAAACGTCCATCTAAACGACGAACATCCAATTCGATGGGGTCACACCGATGCACATACCGATTAAGAATCACTACCAATTTTCTTATACATATCTTTTTGAGTTATGTATATCGAACGGATTTTGTAAAATATTAAAAAAAATTGAAATTTATTTAACTCATGAATCACAATTACGATTTATAGTTCACCAAATTTGGAATAATGCCAAACTGGAACGACATAATGTATCTAATAAACAATCTGAAGGTTTGATTAAATCAGAAACTATATTTGTTTGTAGTTTGACACATTTAGAAGTAATAACTTCCAAACAAAAATCTATATGTTATTGTGTATGGTGTACTAATATTTCATGTTCATCTTAGTCAGCCACTTCTATTCCTTTTTTTTTTGGCAACGAATATTATATTTACGCAATTCCAGTTATTTGGCTTAAGCGAACCCACACCGCATTCTGTCTAGAATTTATTCTAAAAAAATTTTCATAAAAATCAACAAAAACTACTAAAAGCAATAATGGGTGCTGAAAATTTGTTGTCTGTTAACAAACTTAGAGGTGGTGATGTTGGGGCGTAAAGAGAGAACAAACACTAAATTTTATATTTTAGCTACATATAGTATATACCTACATACATACGTACGAGTATATATGCCTTTCAAAGAAATATTAAATTTTCGATTTGTTGCCAAAAATCATATGGTTTTAGCAAACGTCTGCAGATTTTTTGAACATTTCAATATCATTTTTGGTTTTTTATTTTTTGCAGAGCACGAAAAAATCTTGGAGAATATATACATTTTCATGGAAATCATTTTTCGTTTATTCTGCACAAAATTTGTGTAAACTGTCATTTTGTAGTGCGCAAGTTCGAAGTTTTTGTACTATAGTATAAAACCGCCCCATTTTTATTTTTTTATTTTTATATTCAGCTGCTAAGTTATTTGGTAAGTGGGAAACAAGAAGAAAATTCCATTCACATTTTCCTATTATAGGAAATATTGTCCTTTTTCGTTGTTATTGTTTTTCGTATATTAACGTATCGGCAAATTGGAGAGAAAGAGAAGTTCTTATTGTTGTAATATTCATAGCAATATATACATTAATGGAAAATGAATTTTCCTCTTACTCCATTGTGTCTGAGTTTTTTTTTTTTTGCGGAAATTTTTTGGTATTTTCCCTATACAGTATTTAATATATATTTGTGTCTTTAATGGTTTTTTGTATATGGAAATTCCAGAGAACTTTAATTTTCTTATATAGAAAAATCTATATACAATTTTTAGCTGTTTCGATTGTCATCGTTTTTTGAACACACAGAGAGAGATTGTGTATAAAAGAAATTTAAATAAAATAGACTGGGATATAATTTTCTCGTTTTTCTCCAAAAAAGAAAATGTATAGTAAAAAATTTATTTACTATAAATTTTCTTTTTAATTTTTTTTTTTTTATTTCTGAACATTTTTTTGAAACCATTATCATCATCTCATCAGCATGAGTTCTAGGACTGTAACACATCAGGCAAGACAACAAAAAAACTGTTATACTAATTCGCGTGAAAATCTTAATAATTTATGGAATTTTTATAATAATTATGAATATTTAAATTACAATAATTATAATTATTTATGTGATCACAATAATTTATTGTATTTTAAAAATCAATCGCAGAGTAATTTTGGTGGTTTTAAAAGTCGTGGTGATAAGAAGAAAAATAATAAAAAATTTGTGCAAAGTGAAACGAATCTCATAAATAATTTATTACTTTTGTGTGAACCGGTAGTTTTAGTGAATTTATCCACGGCCAATTTATCTGCACTGCTGTCGTGTGTCACATCCTCATCATTACTGCCATTTTTGTATTTTTATGTGCCTACATCACACTCATCGACAAGTAATTTATCACTATTATCATCACTCTCGAACATGGATTATCGTCCAACTAGCAGGTATTTTGACATATAAAACGTTCGTGTTTGTGTATATAAAATGCGCGATCTAACATATTTTTTGTATTTTTGGAATTTTATATGTATGTAGTATATACACAAACACACACGAGATAACCTTCGTACTAATTATTGAGAAGGTTAATTTATCTTAGATTAACCTTCAAAAGCAAACAAAATTTCTTTTTGAACACAAAAAAATGTATATTTAGATTTTTCTTAATTAGAAAAGGTTATAGATGAGAAAATATATTTTCAGTGTTAAATTTTCGATGCTGGTTCTAAGAAGTTGTATCTAATTATTGGTGTCTTTGTGTCTGGTGTTTGGGTAGTTTAGAAAATATAATTTAAAAAAAATAGTTTAATTATCAACATATAAAATTAAGTGTGTACGTCAGACATAAATGTTAAAGGTTCTCAGTTTCATGCAAAATTTATAAAGTGACGAACAAAAGTGGATTTATCGTTTAAGACAACGTATAATATTTTGTGTGCTAAGAAATGGGTTGGGATAATAAATTTTTTGAAGAAATGGAAAACAAGTGAGTGGTGTGGCACTTTTATATTTTCGACAGAAAATAATGTTAGCTAATTTTGTATACGTTGATAAATGTTCCTCATTCTATATAACCTAATGTATTTGTTTTTCGAGAGGATTATGCCTGTCGTTGACAACATTTTGCGTCAACTTAATTCAATGGAATTACGTGAGTCATTTATTAAGCGATTAAGTAAATCGTTTAGTCAGAATTGGGAAACATGTAGATTCAATAGTGTCAACTAATTTGCTTGCTTAAATTCATAATCGTAAAATTGTTAATTCCTAAGATGTTAAATTCATAGTTTTTTTTCTTTTACCATTATCTAAATTACCAAAAATTTCAAACCATGATAGTATCTATAAATTTTCTGAACATTGTGACGTTTTAATTGAAATCGACTTCGTATTAATATTTTATACTTCCTATTTAAGTTATAATAGTTTATATCCATTTTAATTTTTATTGGTTATATTTTGTTACTTATAAATTACTCCATCGGTTCTAAACTGAATAGTTGGAGTAACCTCGAAATCGATATTTGAAAACTAAACTAAAAACATTACCACTTTTTAATTTAATATAGTAAATTAAAATATAATTTCGATTTTTATTCATAAATATATTATATTCTTATAAGTGCCTGCAGTTCTAAATTACTTAACTCTCGAAATTTCAAAAAAAAAATTCCCAAATTCTAAAATTAAGAAATCTCGAATTCAAGAATTATAATTCCAAACCAAAAATTTGTATTCTCATATTTCATTAATTTTTAAATTTTGCAAAATTAAGAAATATTATGTTTTTGTATTTCAAAGTCAAAATTTCCTAATAATTTACTAGGATTCCGAATATTTAATTTTCTATTATGTATTTATCTAAATTCTTAATTTTCTTAATTAATTATTAAGTTCTAAGTTTTCAAAAATTCGTTAATTATAATAATAATGTGCTTTTGCACTATAACCATATTCCGAATTGAAATCAAATGAGAAATTAGACAAAATATTCGGTATGATGGGTCTTTACAAATTTTACATTTAACTTTCTAAAATAATTCAGAATTCGATACGTAAAATTTAATTTAACAAATTCAAAACTATATTGAATATGCTCTGTTTGAACGAATATGAGATCGTCATATGTGTGATACCAGGAATTGCCGTATTGATTGTAAAACCTACATTTATATGTATTAAATTTGTCTGGTACGAAATATAAGAGTTAATGAGTTGAATTCAAAGTTAAAATTAACTGAAATTTTCTTCTATGTGATTTAAATTAGGCAATATGCTCAAATATACATTTTACTTAGAATTATATGAGTTAATCCGAATTATATATGACTCCAACAGAATGTTGATATCAAAAATGATATGTGTTATCAACAATTCAGAAACGCTTCGATTTTTATTTGGCAAGCAGAGATTTTCGTCGATCTTAAAATTATTTTATAATGGGTCTAACTCTAAACAAAATCCCAAATTCTTGTGGCATTTGAATATCTCAGTCATTTATAATTTTATTGAAATTAAAATCAAAAATTCTAAATTTTTATCTACGATATTCCAAAAATGTATCGCATTAAGGTTTAAAAATGTCGTATTAAGTTTTCAAAATGTTTTATCTATCCTTATGGACAAACTTTTTGATGAATTTTCGGAAATATTTAATAGTTAGCTATGCCTATAACCATTAAAAATCATTGCATTGGCAAACTGGAAATGGCAGAATTTTCACTGAATTTTATTGTTTTATCAAATTGCTGCAGGAATTTTTTAAATTTAAATTGGAAAATGTATTAATTTTTTTCAAATGCGATAGCAATGACGAAAAACTTCAGGATTCAATAAATTATTTAAATATTAGCCATAGACTGTAGCCATCATTAAAGTTGATGATCTAATATGTGCACAAATTTGAGTTGAATTTATATTTTAAAAATAATTGGCATAAACATCCATATTGAAAATTTGTGATTTTCAACACATTTCGTTCGTTTTTGAATACTAGCTAAAAATTATATAATTGATATATGTTTATGTATTTGGAGGTTAACAAATTTCTCTTCGAGCTTGCCACACAAATCATTTACTTTGCCAAATGCACATACATATTTTTTAAAGCCGATTCATCAATATGGTGGATCTTGTCCAATTCATGTCTTGGTCATTAGCCAAGTAAAATATTAAATAAAAAAAATTGTCGCCACACCGTCTATTTGAAATTCTAATCTCCGTATTTATAATCTTTTTGTTTACTGTTCTACTACAGCATTACCATTTTTATATTTTGTGCATTCATAAATTGAAATCGGTATAACATGAAAATCTCACATAAAAAGAAAAACTTCAAAGTAATTAACGTTAGAAAATTCTGTACACACAACACAGTATACACACAACACAAATAAATAAAAAATTGTATATTCGAGTAAAAATCTGGCGCCAAAGACATAAAATTAAAGATTTAATTAGTTTTTCTTGTAATTATATTATATACTCGTCGTCGTTAGATGTATGTTTAAGAAAAATTAGTATATAGTTTCTTATTATGGTTTAATGCAGATGATAATGAAACATGGAAAAATCACACACCCACACACAAACACAAAATATAAAATTATTAAATTAAATTTGTATATCCTTTTTCCCGGATACAAGCACAAGAAAATTGCATGTAATTTTCCTTCGTTTCATCTCTATATGATGTACAAATAAAGCGTGTATGGTGGAATAAACAGTGTGCTCTGTTTAAGATGACGGAATTTTTTTAATATTCATCTCGAAAGCTAAACAAACATATTTCATTTCCTTATTTAGTAATAAAATAAGAAAAAATAAATAAATTCAACTTTAATAGTTTCGAGTTGAAAATAAACTAAAAAAAAATGTTAGCTTAAGATGGAAATAAAAATTAAAAATTCTAAAATAAAAATTTATAAACAAAAATAAATCAATTCTAAAGTCTAGACTGAAAATCGTGTAAAAGTTGTCTGTGTATACGAGTATGGTGCACACAATCCAACCATGGAAAATTCAACTTTAATGGTCCCAAATCGATTAAATTATAATGTGAAAAATAAAGTTACAATCTTTTTATGTATATATCGACATCGACGAATATGTATATATTGGAAGGTTTGAGTTTTGTTATATGTTATATATTTTTAAAATGCAGATAAACAGGATATTCAGGAAAGTGGGGAGATAAGAGTTTATACATATATGTAGCTTTCAGTTGATAAATCATCATATATGTACTTATATAGTATAAAAATATCTGTAACCATTGTATTATGTATAGTTTCGCTTGTTTGTATATTTTAGCATATTTCCTACAGACAAAATTGCATGCTGTGCAACAGGATGTTTTGATTAATTCCTATCCGTAGGAGCACGTTAAATATTAGGAATGAAAAACTCCGCATCTTTCCATTATTAATTTCCTCAAGTTCGCGTAAGATACAAAAGTATGTTCGTAAATTCAAACAACGCAAATTTCTTTCGGTTTTAAAAATTTTAGCGGTGCTCTGATCTAATAGGCCTAGTACAAAATTGTCTCTACAATTGGTTTGATAACACCAACTCTGTTTTTTAAGATTTATTAGATACAAAATGGCGGCTCCAAATATTAAACGATTTTTACAAATCTGTTTTATTAAACACATAGATATGTACATGTATTGTTTAGGTTGATTTAAACCAAAAATTAATTATTTGATATTTATCTATGAATAAATGATGATATAAAAACTATCTATATCCCAAATACATAATTGTATTTTTTTATTGCTTATACATATGTATATTCTAGGATTTTGAACCCGATGATTGATTCGGTTTGATAAAATGCTGATTATTTACTCACCATATGAAACATTTCAATTAGTAAAATTATATTAGCATCTTTTAACAAAACGACCAACTCATTATGTAAGTTGACTCAATCAATTATAGCTGCTAATAAAAACTAATCGATTCGATAAAAGTAGAACATAAACAGTTAAAATATATTAACTTCATTTGCGCGCATACATATATAATGCGCGTGATGACTCAAACCGTCGCCGTCATCATTACTAATTTTAATTTCAGGCATATGTTTATATGTTATTTCTATTATATGCTTGAATATTAAACAAAAACATTTTTATGATTCGATATTTTATGTGTACATATATACATACTATGTATAGTGCGTTATGGATAGTTAAATTAAATGTAACATGCGTGCTTCCGTGCTAATACACAACATGTATATTATTAAAATGAAAATAACAGCAGTCTTCTCATCCTGTTTTGTTATATCATTACGTAGTTTAAAATTATTTTGTCTTTATATTTAATAAATTTAATTATGACAATACATTTAAAAAAAATTTTAGAATAAGGATGAAATTATGTGTATCAAACCTTTAAGAAAACCGAATTTGTAGTAATTTCGTTGAAAACGCCTTCCAATTTATTAGATTTAGCAGAATTTTCTGGCATTGATAGAAACTAAAAAAAAATCGTAAATCACAAAAACAGAAAACAAAATGTTGCATTGGAAAAAAACAAAATTGCATTTAAGATTTTAAATTCAATAAAACTTTGTCCACAAACTTTTAATCTTATTTTCAATTTCTTTCAAACGAAGAAATATAAAGTTCTCAGTAAAACGGAAAATGATTAATTTTATTTCAATTCACAAAAAAGGAATTGGAAATTTCAAATATATACGAGAGAGTAAATAAGAAAACTATTGAATCATGAAACTGATTGGATATACAATATTTATTTTCAAAGAAAATCTGTACTCATAAACTCAAAAGTAAATTTATCCGCGTTTAATGAAATTTTTCATAGTCATCATCATCAGCATCATGAATACCAACAACCGCAACAACTTAAAATAAAAAAATTTGCATTTCATTCGAAAAATTTGTTATGCATGCCAAATTCATTATTAAATTTATGATTATGTATAGTAAATTTAATTTGCATTTTGGGTTCAAATCAAATATATATTTAACAATTACTTATACATATATATATATATATATATATATATATATATATATATATATATATATATATATATATATATATATATATATATATATATTAGATTTGTTTTAAGCGATAATATATAACAAGTTGTTAGAGTCATTAGATTTAATTTTTGATAGTCTACCTCGTATTATATATAACTATACTTAAACTACTATAAATGTTGGTTGGGTATACATTATGTACATTGTGTATAAATATGTATAAAGAAGGTTTGGGTTTAATTATTGCCTGCAAGACATATTATTTCGAACACGAACGATAAATATCCGAAATATAATCAAAATTGTGTATATATAGAGTTTTAACTGTCGGTAGCTTCCAGGTGAATAACATTTAGTTTGATTTTGATCACTCAAGAATTATATAGTTCAAAGAAATGATGTAATGTATTTTAGGCGGTTTGTATTTATAATGTTAAAATTTAGCCAATTATAGTCGAGTACTTCGTGCTAGGCTGACTTGTATAACATCTTCAATTTTGAATTTATTCTAATTTGATAGTTTAAATTATCCGTTATAACTAAACCAAACTTCATTCAAATATGATTTCTATTTTAACGTTTGTAAGAGGTTAAATTTGAATGATTCTACATAAAAGTTAAATTTTGAAGAAGATTGATTGAAATAAAAATTTCAGTTATAGATTTGAAAGAGGTACATTGTATTGAAATTAATGCAAATTTCAATGAAGTTTGTACTAATTTAATAGAGAAGGAAAATATATAATTGAAATAGGAAAATCGAAAAAGCCATTTTGATTAACAATTTAAATGAGTTTGCCAATCAGAAAATTAGAAATTAATTGAAGCTATTAGCTATTTTGAATTTTTAAAACTATCAAATTTATGAAAAAAAAATTATTTTACGATAAATTATTTTTCATAATTTTTTACAGTAACCTGTTGAAACATAAGTTATGAATGTTAAATTGGTTTCCGATAATAGTTTACGACAAACCCCATAAACCATCTGAATCATTCTCAAATTATGTATTTTGTCAAACGCATTTAATTTACGAAATCATTGCTCTGAATTTTAAATTTAATTCTTTTGGATTATAAGAAATAAGACTTCTCTCAAATGATAGAATTAACTTTGAATTCCGTTTTTCTTTTAATTATTAATTTTTTTTACGATTGTCGAATCTTGATCTAAGTTTAATGCTCTCGAAAAATGATTAAGTAATTTTTGAAACTTGGTTAAAAATTTCATCTAGCCTACTGGTTTGCAAAATGTTTATAAAATAATCATGACAAATTCTTAATTTTGTATTTGTCAGTGAGGCTTTTAAAATTTTTCTATTTATTAAATCAAATTTTCAACTTCAGAAAATTTGAGATTAATAAAATTAATCCAAATAGCAAATTGTTTGAATGAGATGCACATTTAAACTTAAAATTGCCTAGTTATAAGTTTTGGAGTTTCAATGTTTAAAATTTGAAGATTCTAAATTTCAAAATCAAAACATTTTAAAATCCTGAATTTTGATTGAAAAAGTTTAAGGCATAGAACTTTCAGTTTCAGGCCTAGAATTTTCAAGATTAGATAAAATATTTTTGTACGAACGATTAATCTGTTCGACATTTTAAATATTTGAAATTTCCTATACATATGTGCGATGTTTTTAAGATTTTTAGTTTAGTTACAGTATATGGATTATATTATAATTATGACTAGCTTATTAAATCAGAATGCAATGCTGGTCAATAATAGATTTAATATCGAGCTAAACATAAAGATTCTGAAATTTCATTTATTTTATAATTTTTCTATTTTCAGGTAAGTCAACTGCTACTATTTCCACATAACCTAGCTGTAAGTACAAACCCAAAATCGTTGACACATTTATTCTCTGTCAGGCAATATTATATACTACATACTCGTTTTCTCAGCTGCTCAAAATTACATAATCAAATCAATTCCCAGCTATATAACTAACCCTGTTTATATATATATAAACATTTCACTATGTGCACACACACACACATACATACTTTAATCGAACAAAACCCCAAAGTTAGAAAACATTTTCTTTTCGTCTTATCACAATCAAGAATTTCTTGGATTTATTTATTATTTGATTAAAGATAAGATTAATAGTTTTTTTTCCTAACAACTTCTTCTTCGTCGTCGTGTCGTTTTTATGGGTTTTATATAGAAAATGGGAAAATATAGTCACCTTAATAAAATTTTATTGTATTCCAACCCTTTTTTGACTTATATGGGTTCAGTTATATGTACAAAAAAAGGTTTCCATTATTCTTATGTTCGTGTAATAGAGCTAAATTTGATCGGAATTGTCAAAATGGTTTTAATGCTCATAGATGCTTCTTTGGTTTAATTTTTAGTATTTTGAACTTGATTTTCTGAAAAAATAAATACTAGATGGCAAGGTCTTGAATCTACTTACAAATTTACAAATTACACCTCCACATTATTTTTTGCTATTTGTTAATTAATGTCACGCACCGTATATATGTATAATAGCAGTGTAACATGAGTTATGCCCATTTATAAATAAATAAAAACAAAAAATTCGTGATACATACATAAAAATGAAGAAACCTGTGTAGGTACGAAAAATGTCTTTAGCCCTTGAAATAATCACCAAACAAATAAATAGCAAAGTCATTAACCAGAAAAAAATACAAGAAACACGCGATTTTCTATTTACCCTTAATAATTCAACCATCGCGGTTTTGTACGTTTCGTATATATGTATGTATTGTATACAAAATGAATTTACATTTTTTTTGTTCAACACAGAAAGTTATGAATCAATTTAGTATGTTGTGTATGTTATTGAATCAACGAAAAATTTTTTGTCTAAATTCCCAAGACAACTCATTCACAACATCTATAAAAAATAAATACTTGGAATTATGTATGTCTGTTTTGTGTACTGAGCAACAAATTAAAAAATTTGATCTCCTTTCACTTTGCAAGAAGTTGAGTGTGCGCGATTTTTTTCGCGTTGACTAGTTAAAATCCCGTATGAGCAGAATGAAGCATGTGAATTTTATTTATCAAACACCGCGAAATTTAACATTTAGTCATCATTATCACACATTTTTTTAATGTTACGATGTATGTATTATAGATGATATAGATATATACAAGAGCTTTATGTAATTAGTGTTACGTCATACCTTGAAACAATACCAAAAATATCAAGACATTGAATTCAACGTTCATTGTGTTTGTTGTATTTTTCTTTATGGAAGTTTGAAGAGGAGGCGCATTGTTTGTCATGATATTGCCAACAATCTAATTTTATACAAATTTTTTTGTGTTGTGTGTTGCCATTGAATCTTGAATTTATTATAAGATAGTAACAAACTACTAAAAAAATTTAATTTATAGCTTTTGTGTTTACGTCATAATTGTGCGTATTTTTATTAGTTTTGCCTTGGAAATAGTTTTTTTTTATTAAACTTGTGTGTGTATGTATTTATTTTTTGTGAATGTTTGAACGAGCGCGAAAATATAATACATACATACATATATACGTATATAAAAAAGTATCATTTTTCAAAGTGAAAAACCATGAAAATTATGTTGTGTGCGCGTATTGAATTTTTATGCGTTTTTTTAGTGCATATTGATTTATGTGGCTTTAAAAATGTCAATAGTGTGAAAAATGAAAATGACATATGTGAAATTTTCACTAGTAAAAATATATATTCATTGAGGGGTTACGATAAAATTGAATATTTCTTGCCAGGGGTTAGTATTTGTATTTTATAAATGTATATGCATACATACATATATTGTGTATTGTAAATGGAATAGTATTTGTGAATAGTTTTATCAATACCCATAAAAAGGATTTTGAGTAAATTTTTTGCTGAGGAGATTTCCATATACAAATGTGTGTTGTCTTTTTGCGCGCTTGATAAATTCGATACGAATCCCTAATGAAACATGGGTTCACAATACATACACATAAATTTAGGGGATTTATTCTTCATGTTCTAGTGATTTTGATAACAAAATTAATGTTTGATGTCAATGAACCATTTATATTGTACGTGTTATTTCCAAAAATCTCCCTCTCATAAACTATATAAAAATGTTTATTATGTGTGCTGTTTGTATTTTTAAAATGCTTGTGTCCATTTTATTATGTATTGAAATCAATTTCCCTTGTGGTTAACAGACTCAAGTTGAATATATTATGTGTATAACAGATGTGTGTCTGAATTGATGAATTGGTTTTTGTGGATGGATTTTGGTCAAGCATATACAGGGAATTCCTCTATCATTTAATTTTTTTACATCTACAAGTGTGTAGTTGTGCGAAGGAGCCTTAGTGTATAAACACATGGCAAAGAAATTAAGTTCAACTTATAATCATTCTACTTTTAGACTTAAATTTAATTTTGAATTATCTTTCAGATCCAGAGAAGGTAGTGTAGAAGCTGAAATAATGTATAATTTAATTCTGGCATGTTTTTGAAAATTGGCCTAATTTTGTATAGCAAAATTTGTGTTATTCAGAATGTTATTCAGAAATCAGAATAGACATAGATTTCCTAGAAAACGACTTTATAATTTCAGAAATTCCTATAGATTTAAAAAGCAGCTTCTAATATTGCTGCCATTGACAAAAATTTATACCTGATATACAATTTCTAAAAATTAAAATATAAATTTTTTTTTTGGCATTATTTAAAATGGACAAAATAATTTGTTTATCCTACTAAGCTGGATAAAAAGGTTCACAAAGCCAACGACTCTTTAAAAATTCTTGAATACTAACCGACTCAATTTCCGTATTTCTGGAAGGTTAAATAATTAGAGAATTAGACACACCCCTTTGCTAATTAGATTTTTCAAAATCGTGCATCACACCAACACATCTGATGACCCTGACTCTGCATTAATTAAATTCTCCATGAGAGAATTTTTTTTCTTGTTATTTTCTATTAAATTTTATCTCAATTCAAAGTCAAGGATTTATATTATTGTTATGACTAATAAACCAATCTAATTCCAATCTCTTCTTCTTAAAATAAAAAAAAAATAAAAAAAATAACAAAGAACTCTTAAAGGTGTATCGCAGACGTATTACAACACAAACCCAAAACTCTACATACATATATTTATATCGAAGTACATACTAAAAAAATGCTTGTCATTCTCTGCAATGAAATACTTTTTATTTCTTATTGAACAATGAATTAATTTTTTTTTCTTATTCAGATGTTTTATTCTTCGGAAAGCCTTGAACATGAACCAATCCGAGCCAAAAAAAAATACAAATAAAAAAATGTATGTAATTTCCATTTAACCCTATATACACAACACATTACCTCGCTCAGCATAAATTTATAAAAGGAACGAACGAAAAAAAATATCATTAATCGAACAAAGAAAACATACACAGCATAACGATTAAAGCAGCATAAAATCGAAAACGTAAATTCAAGGTAAATTTTTTTCGATCATACAGTCGTATTTTCCATTCGATCATCGATCTACACAATACACTATATTCACACAAAACTAAAATACTCGAATCGCAGCCAACAATGAACTCTGAGCGAGAGAGGAATGCACATATACGACGAATAAGAATCACACCAATTTTCATTAATACAAAACTTTAAAAAAATTAGATTTTCTTTTGTTGAAGCCAAACGATCACCTGGCGTTTTGGTTGTATGATCAACAATGTTTTTTTCGTATAAAAAACAAAATAAATGCTGGTGATACTCAAGGTCAACCAAAAAAGAAAAAAACGACTATAATAGTAATAAAATAAGATTGAGATCAAATTAAGAAACAAAACAAAATTTGTATGTATTATATACATATACGTGATTGTGGTAGTGATCATGAATGATCGACCATGATCTTTGGAGTCTGTTGATCTTGGTATATATAAACATGAGTATATAACATTTTTCTCGTATACGTGTATGTATATAGAATAATCGTGGCTTGATCTAATTTGGATGGTTCCACCAGAAAAACAGAAGAGAAATAAGACGATTGAGTGGTTCTTTATTTGTATTCACTGAAACTAAAGTGAAATTAAACATAAAATCGAAAAAAAAAAATAGTTGCATGTCATAATTTTTTTTTATTTTTATGTTTTACGCTTGGAGATTAGTTATGGATTAACGAAATTATATTATATAAAAATTCACTGTTGATCTTGGTAAACTACTTGTTAGTTTTTACTGATCTATTGTTAGAATTTTTAATTTCGTTTGAGATCACTTTCTAATTGTAATTATGTATAATATAGTTTAGTTGATACCATTGAACTTTATTTATTACGTCAGTGTGTATTGTCGCGATGAACTTTCAATTTCGAGTGTGCGCTGCGATTATGTTTTAACCAAAATACTGACATTTCCTTATATGTTGTGATGTATAAGGAAACGTATTGTAATCAGTTTTTTCGTTATCGTACATAAATTCCGACTTCCAAGGTAGTTTATACAATATAATTTCCTATAGTGATATATTATTACACGCATAAAAACTATTTTTTTTAAATATGTATTTTAATAAATTTTCTTTGTACATTTTTGTGATAAGATCAATATTTTATTTAGTCACATGTTCATTGAATTTATTACAGATAGATAGATATAAGGTTTGGGAAGACAGACAGAGTATACAGAATACTATTGTGTAATAGAAGATACATTTTATTATACGAGAGTGTATCCGTATGTGTAACGCGATAGTCTGGCGTTTCTCTATATCCAATATACCATGTATACTTCTTTTATGATAGAAAATTGATTACATTGACAAAATATGCATTGTATGTCATATGTATCTATACGATGGTGTGTATATCAATATTTATAGATAGACATGTATGTACATATACCTATACTTCAGCGACAGTTAAATGAACTGTCCATATAAACAAATATTTTAGTTGTTGTCAATGTCTGCCAATTTTATGTTTTATTGGATTATAGATGAGGTTTGCAATGTGATTGTCAAGTTGTTGATCTAATAAAATGACCAATTTTTATCTGGATTTAATTGAAATTATCAAACACTTAAAGATTGATGATGGCAATTGAAATGTTTATTCTTTGGTGGCCGGCCAAGATATTAAAATAGTTGGAATTGTAAATTTCTAGAACTTATGAATTAATAAAGCTGTTTCTTCAATATTCAATTTAATATACTGATTGCCGATCACATCTGACATATGTTATGCTATGATTATAACGTTTTGATCACCATCATAATTTATAGCTAGAAAGACCTATCTTTTACGCCTACTCTTTTCAGTTGGTTATTACACCAACTACTTCATTATTCACCTAAAGCCTACAAATTTTATATCTAATTCTAAACTGAAAAGCGTTCAAATACTTCCTTCGCTAATTAATTTTTAGAAGAAAATATTTTTAAATAAATAGTTTAATTTTAAATTTGAAGCATGTAATTTTAAGGAACAATATTTCACAGTTTGCGCCATAATTTTATTGTTTGAAATCGTGGCCGTTTAATTTTGAAATTTTATATTTAGTAAATTGTAGAATCTAGATATGGTTTCAAAAGATTAAAATTTAAGTTTAATTAAAATTTCTATAAATATAAATACATACAGTGGAATTTAAAGAGAATTTGTTAACGTTTTATAAATAAACGGTCATATAAAAAGTCTCCGCGGTTTTTGCCACTAGATGGTGTTGATGCCTAAATATATCGGGCACTACCCGATGGTCTCAAATATACATGTGCTTTAAAGGTGACATTTCAGCTTCCATTGTGTGTGATTGTTTTATAATTCCATGCTTGTGTAAAAAGTTATATTGATTTGAAAATGAGTGAAATATCTGAAGAAATAGTAAAAATGCTGCAAAAACAATGCTGTGAGTGAACGAAGAACCCAGGAGTGGCTTGCTCGATTCCGTTGCGGAAATTTGAATGTCAATGATGCACATCGCTCTGTCCGGCCAGTCACTGAATAAGTCGATGAAATTTTGCAACTGGTGGAGCAAGACCGGCACGCAAGCTGTCAGGAAATAGCGGAGGCATTAAACATCAACTATATGACAGTTTAGAATCATTTGAAAACAGCAGGCTACAAAAAGAAGCTCGATGTTTGGGTGCCACATGAATTAACGCAAAAAAATTTGATGAACCGAATTGACATCAATGAAATGCTGCTGAAACGCAATAAAATCAAGCCGTTTTTGAAGCGAATCATTACAGGTGATGAAAAATGGCTGGTGACCCTCCACAATGACTTCAAAGCTTAGATGTCGGCAAACAAGGTTATGTTGAGTGTTTGATGGGGGTGGGATTAGAAGGGAATTGTCCATTATGCTATTTTTTTGTCAGCTTTAATTGTCAGCTGCTGTAACGTGGCGAAACCATCAATTAGGTTCTGTACTGTGCACAACTCGACCGTTTGAACGAAGCAGTCCAGAAAGATGGCCAACAGAAAGAGAGTTGTGTTCCATCATGCCCATGCGCGGCCATACACATCCTTGATGACTCGGAACAAATTGACGGAACTTGATTGGGAAGTTTACATGCATTCACCGTATAGCCCGGACCTTGCATCGTTGACTACCATTTGTTTCGGTCTCTGCAAAACTCTCTTGATGGTAAATAGCTGACAGACCGAAGCACCCCTGAAAATCACTTGGCCAAGTTATTCGACGATAAACCACAGAAGTTCTAAACCGTTGGAATTATGAATCTACCCGAAAAATGGCACAAGGTCATAGATAATAATGGTCAATATGTACTTGATTAAATTTTATTTTCAATAGAGAATTTTTTGTTCAAAAATGTTCAGTTTAGTTTATCTTCAGCTGCATGAACTTCCTTAGCCTGATGTGTATTAGAAGTTTACATTCAAATTTGAAAAACTTTTAAACAACTTAAAAAGTTATCGACTGTAAATAGAGACTAATCAATAAATATGGAAATTTTGCGTTAAAAGTTTCCACAAAACTACAAAATCATACAAGAAAAAAAAAGAAACTGCCGCCTTCATTATAATATACAGCAAAAAAATTAGCCTCGGGACATTATACGAATAGCTCATAGAAAAAGGTCAATCTAAAATTCTTAAATTTTTTTTTTGTTGCGCTTCAATTGGATTATTTTTTCGTAAACATATATATTCGTATGTATACTCATCGTTTGCAAATCTTAAGTACGTAAATAAAAAATTTTAAAATTTAAATTTTCTACTCTCCCTGTTCTTGGATATTCAAATTTCATTCATTTTATTATGGGGCCGCTATTGTGCGCCATTATATTTATCTATTGGAACGGTTCAATGATTTAATTTCATTAAACAATTTTTCTCTGTAGATTATGTGCTTGTATTGTGTTTTAAAGTTTATATCGATAAAGAAGGAGAATAGATGGTATCATTAATTTAATTTAATTTATCTTAAATGTGATTATTTCTTATATGTTTGTTGTATACATATATGTATATTTCATAATCTGTATAGTACGTCATAGTGATAGAATAAGCGCGGTATTGTGGAAGCAATTAAAAAAAAGTTCAAGGCTGTCATCAACTTCAAAATCAGAATACTATAAAGTTTTTGTTTGGCATATAACAAGAGAGGGACTAAATACTTCATTGATTGTTCATGTTAAAGTTTTAGTATTATGCGCGCATCCATAAACTTCTCCAAAAATGTACATGATCAATTGAAAATGTATAATCAATTTAATTTTGTTGCAACAATGCACGGAATGTACTTTTTCATTCAAAATAAAGATTATTTTCAAGTTGGTCATAGTACAGTTTTGGGTCATGGTATTTATACGCAACGCTCAGGAACATAATTCAAATAGTATATATATGTATGTACATACAACAAGTCAATAAATTTCTATATTTAGTTTGCGCACACAAAGAAAGGAAGTTCAATTGAAAAAATTAACAATTTAACAATAACAATTGTTCTAAACTTCGCTAATATACTTATGTTGTGTATTTTTTATATTGTTTCCCCATATTTAATTGTTTTATGAAATAAAATATTAAAAACAATTATTTTTCTTGTTAATTAAACAATAAATCGTTTTGTATAGTTTATTCACATCGATTGGAGGTTTTCAAAAATATTAAATAATATTTATTTAAAATTATTATACAACATTATCTAATTATAACGTATACAAATATTACTTTATGACTTATTATATAATTATACATACGTATTTAAGTTATGAAATCGTCCTAAACTATTTAATAGTTTTGTAAAATGTATTTATATGTATATATGTATGTACTATAGGGATGGTTACGTTCCCATAACACAATGGAAATAAAATAATTTGGACAGTGATTTAAGTTTACGAGTAGTGTGGCGGAACAAATCACTAGAGCATCAATTCAATGGGAAAATTTAGAACGGCGATTAGTTTTTGCTATATCCTACTACAAATAATTCTTAACCGATGTTCTTCGAAACATATTTTAAAATTCTGCTAATTTCAATTTGGATAATAATTTTAAAATTAACTTGGTTAAATTGTGAAATGTTTAGAATTCCTGCAGTTTTGTAAGAAGTGAAATATAAATCTTGTTTAATTTTTAATCTCAAATTTTTAATTAATTCAAAATTTATCAAAATTGGAAATTTTAGAAATTTTAGAAATCTTTCTGCTTCCATTGAATTTCGACAGTGCCAAATTTAGTCAAAATAAGTAAGTAAGTATATGCTTTCCAATTTTAGAAATAAAAAAAAAATTTCAGAACAATATAATTATTACAAATATTGCAGAACTGTAACTAAGGATTTGAAAAAATTTGTACACTTATTTCTTTACTTTTCAACAATAGACAGAACCCATTTTAAATATAGGACGTAGATTTTGGATGAAGTTGAAAAGAGTTCAAAATTTGTTTGATAGGATTTCGGACTCGGATTTCGTTAGTTTTGTTTAAAAGATTTGTTTTTTTTAGCTTGAATATAATTTGATAAATTGGACCGATTTAATTTGAATTTTATTAGAATTCTTTCAACACCGAATTTAATCAATTTAAATAATATGAGAAATTGGGATATTGAATCTAACAAAATTTTAAATTATTTATAATGCATTATTTTAAATTATGAATTAATTTGATAGAATTTTATATTTATTTAAGTTTACAAAAAATGTACAATATTAAATTCGAAAAAAGGTTTGCTTTTATTTTTGATGGAATTCGAATTTCCTAATTCAATGAAATTTTGAAATAGCACAAAATTAAGATTTGAAAATCTGAAACTGAATATTTTTTAAAAGCGAGGAGTTTACGAATTTCTGGGAGTTTTTTTAGGTATTTGAGGTATTTAGGTATTTGAGAAATTGAGCAATTGTATAAAACTGTAACTTTTTAATTTTTTGCCTTGACTATTTTAGAGATGACCGTTTTACTAATTTAAAATTGGTTAGAAAATTCTGTTTGAATATATTGATACATAAGAATTATATAAAATGTGATATCGAATGTATTCTGAAAGTCTTATTGTCGCGTTTTAAGATGTTCCACGATTTATTTTTACTGTCATAAACCACATCCGATGTATGTGAAGGTTAAATAAGTTTAATTATTTGATAGTTCAATGTAGGCAGAGTGTTCTAACCGATTATCTCGTCTCTAAATATATATATATGTATATAATTATAATAGATTTTATTATATAACATAACGATGGTTTGAAAAACAGGTTCTTTTAAAAATCCTCACTTATAATTAAATTATACAAATCCCACGTTTAGCAAAAATTCACATTAGATATCATTGTAAATGCCAAATTATTTCCAAATATTCATAACATCTATAACAATTTAATTCTATATACTCTCACGTCTCTCTAGTCTCTATATACAATACATATAGATACATAAGTATAGATACGAAATGAAATAGTTATCGAAACAATTATGATTCCTGTTTTCTATATACATACATATGTATATTTGTAAAGTTCACTGCTGCCAAGACGATAAAAATTATTATTTTATTATTATTGTTATATAAATAAACAATAATAACATTTTCCAAACAATATTCGAGAGTAACAACATTTTTGAAAAAATGTTCAATTAAACGAAACAATAATACATATAATGAAACCTTGTTAGTTATATATGACGACGAAATACAGAGAGGCCAAACAAGCGCGCAATTCACGAAATTTTAGGTTGGGTTTTTGAATTTTATATAATATGATGAAGGCTGGGAAATTTTCGAGAAAACATTTTTTATTAAATTAATGCGGTGTTCTTCTTCCATCGATCGGTACTTTCCCGTAATTTTATCCTTTACACAACAAAATATACGTAATTCTATTTTTGCAAAACGGTTATTTATTATCTTAGTTTGTAATATGATTAGTATAAAGCCAGATGTTGAGTGCACGTAATTTTAAACTGTTTATAATTTTTGCACAAGAAGCAAATAATTTTGTTTGTTTTTGTTTCTCATCATCTTCATTCCAGAATAAAATTATCATTTAGCGCTTAAGGTTATTAAAATGATAAATAAAGCAAGCAGCCATGCAAAAAACAAACTGGATAAAATAATCTGACGTAGGCAGTGTAAGGTAGCAAATTATTAAAATCTCGCTTATTTCATCAAAAAATTGACGATTTAGTTAACGAGCTTTTAGTCTTCATGCGTTGATTTATGATGAAAATCCCTTTATTATAAACATACATACATATTATATTTATGTATGTACATATATACGAAATATATATCAAAACCAGCTGGTTACAAATTTTATAAGATTTTTTTTTTTCGAAATCCAAAAATGAGCAACCTTTAACTAAACTATGTATCAACAACATATACACACAATACAAAACTATTATATGCGTACATATTTTCATTTTACCAATAATACAAAGAGAAACTCGAAATCTATTATTAAAATGGAACATATTTAGGCACATCAGCTGTTCCATTAAAAAATTAAAAACGGAACGAACACATAACAAAAAAATAAGGGTAGCTGAGAAATTTTATATTAATCAGGGTTTCAAACTGTGACGTCACCAAATTTCATGAGAATTTTGTTCGTTTTATATTCTTTTGTCTGTTCATTAATATATATACTTATATACGTATGCATACATATATGTATATGTATGTATGGATATATACAGAACCAGTACCAACATTGATTTTTAAAGATGAAGACGACTATGAAATTAAAGAAAAGTAGAAAGTCTGGAAAAATTTAATCTCTCAATTAAAAGACTTAAGAACAAGAAACACAACTTATGTACAATTCGAATAAAACGACGATGACGACAACAGCGAAGAAGATGAAGTTCAAGAACAACGAAATACGAATATAAATCAAACAAATTATGTACACAATGATGGGGATGGGATGTATAAGGTAATAAATTTTATTGTCTTTTGCCAGCTGGTTTTTAGAGGATTTCTGGAATTAAAATGGGTTTTATTATAATTGGAACACATATACATATTTGTATATAAAATTCTAATTAAAATTAAGATAATACAATGTTAGCATATTATGAGCCCTAAAAAATTCGTAGAAGTTTTAAATGAGTATAATTATAAATTATGTAATATTGGATACCCCTGCGGTTAAGAGTGAGTGAGTCACAGCGGATAAATATGGCCCAACCTTAAATAAAATAACTTTTTTTTATAAAAATTCCCATGATTATTACTAATCTCAATTACTTAATATACCTGTTGTAACGGTCTCTGTAGTGATTATTAATGAATTCATAAAAATTCTATTAAGCCATCACTCTTTCGAGATATTTTATTACGTATTTTTTATAAGATAATAAAACATAAGTCTTAGTGCTCGGTCACTCAATTATAATTCCTTTCACTCGATTTTGATAAAAATGTGCGATTCAATTTAAAGAGAATTGAGAAATTATAAAACAAAACTCCAACCAAACCAACCTTTCCAAATGCGCAAGCTGTATATATGTTCCGCGAAGACTTGCTTTTTTTTTTTTGTTTTTTAAAGTTCAAGTTTATAATAATATATGTTTTTTAGTTTTGTTATTTGTAACACACTTTGGAACATGATAAAAATTAATTTTTCATTAAATAGTTTGTTTTTTTTAATTAAATTATATAAATAAATATATGATACGAGTTTGATTGTTAACATTTTCAAATCGAAAATCAAGTTTCAATTATTTATTTGATATAGAAAATGTCAGCGGGTACATTGGAGGTGATGAAAGTCTGGTTTGATTATTCATTTCTACTAAAGTAGTAAAATTTATGGAAGTATATATATTTGAAAAACAGACTATTCAAATTAAATAATGAAATTTTTGTCAAGTTGAATTAATTCTAGGTTCTGTTAAAATTTTGAATTTCCATGCTAAGTAAAATTTCGTATTTATTTTTATTTTAAGTTTGATACATTTTTGATTAATTAAAAAAATTTCTAGAGAGGCTTACAATTTATTTATTTTTGCGTTATTTTTTAAAACGTAATGTGTGCAGCAATATGTTGTATATCGCTCATAGATCATTTAATCTCAATGAAACTTCTATTTCCCCAAAACATTCGCTTGAAAATTTAAAAAAAAATCAAAATGGAATCCAATGTTTTTTGTCATCATCATTCGTTTTTAAAATTGAATTAGAAATATAAAGATGATTAAAAACACTGGAGGTTTCTTCGACTGTAGAATTTGTTTAATATAATATATTTCTCGAACTTTTCACTTAACAATTCGATACAACTTTATAAATTCATAAAAATAGTATCAGTATTTTTAATTCATTACTACGTATTACTACTTGAGCATTATAAAGCATAAAATGTAGCTATACACAGAAAATATTTAAATTTTATTGTCAGATTGATCATAGTATAAACAATATATGTATGTACTTTTATTTTTAGAATACCTACGAAATTTTCTTATCGAAAACGGCCTAAATTTGGCACCCTCGCAACATAATTTTTGCTCGCATCAAGCGTTCCTACATCATTTTATGTCTGCAAATATTCCCATGAACACACATAAAAAACACGAATTTTGACTTTTATGCCATAAAAATATCGAATTCCTATAAATTTTATGCCTGAATCGTAATAATTTGTTCGTAACATAAATCGACATAAAACAGCAGCGCTAATCAATATAAAACTTCAAAGAGCAATAAATAATACACAGCAATACTGCGTCCCTGCTATACCACTATACTACAACTCTATTGCTATATGTATGCACTAGGAATATAAATCCAATAAATAAAAATAATAATTTATTGACGTGTCCTGTTTCAATATTGTTTGTTATTAATTGCATTCGCTTGGTACGTGATTATCACATGGATATCCAAATACAAGAATTGTATACTATTCAACATTTCAAATGACATTTCGAAAAAAAATGCTTACAAAATTGCACGAAATCTTAAGATGTTAGAATGTATATATACTTTATAATTTTCATGTTGCATGTGTTCTCCGCAATTTATTCCCGAGAGTGCGCACGGCAATTAAAATAGTTTTGTGATTTTTATACCGTAACATACATCCACTAGTCGTCATTACATAAGTAGTATATAGGTATACACAATTTAATTCCCATGACGAATGGGGCGATACACTTACATGACGTATTAAATATATATATATTATATATATATATATATATATATATATATATATATATATATATATATATATATATATATATATATATATATATATATATTTATATATATATATATATATACATATATATATATATATATATATATATATATATATATATATTTTATGTACTATTTACATATGTATAAGAAAATGTATGCGGTAAAATAAATATTAATCTGATGAATGAGTTTGAAGGAAATGAATTGAAAAAATCACAAAATGGAGTGTGAGTTAGACGACGAGGAACAGATATTATGTTTACAATACAATTGTTACGTTTTCCGGAAGGTCGGGGTTTGATGATTTTCGTGGATCAAGAATTCAAGTGATTGCGGTGTGTTTTAAAATACAAATTTTAATTAGCTACTTAAAGCAAAAATTATAATTCAAAGCTAATTGAATAATATTGTCCATAAGTATAAGTATAGTATATACTATATACACATAGTATGGAAAGGAAAATGTTGATAATTTTATATAAAATTCAAGGACATGTAAATAATTAGATTTTGATTGGTGTGACAATGTTGGATTATAATTTCTAATAATTTTATTTCTTGTCTTGTTTCAGGTATGTTATTGTTTTTGTATTTCATTGATGGCTACTTAAGTGTGATTTAATTGTGAGTATATGCGAGCGCGCTTAAGTGATTTAACCTTTTTGGGTTTTAAGCTATATAATAGTACTAATTTGAAGTGAAGCTTGAAGGCTAGATTTACCTGGGTGATTTATATTTAATTTGATTTAAGTGTACCTAATGTTTTTTTTTGTTTGAGTTTGAGAGTGTGTGGTGCAAGGATTAACGACTTAGCATGCGACAATAAATTTATTGTCGTTATGCAATATAAATATGGTGGGTTTTTTTTTGTAAATATTTTAATCCCAGATTTGATTATAATTTGAGTTAAACTGCAACTACAACTCAATTCAAATTTATTAAGTTTGAAGATTGGTTGCTCTACTAAATTAAGCGTAGAAAAATGATGTAATTATGTATAATAAAACAGTGTTTAAAGTCCATTATATATGGCCCCTTACTGTGTCAACAATGTGGCTCCAACGGTTTGAATTCTGGGTTTGGTCTTCATACTGTCTTTGACAACCTGAAGAATCCAAGTGGTTCTCTACACCGTGGAGCCATCGTCTCCTGCAACGACCTCTGCGCGTACCATATGGTGGCTGTTTCAGATATCGCTGCACAATTCGTTTCGGATTCGTTTCAGAACGTGACCGAGCCAGCGTACTCGCTGGGATCTTATTTCATGTACAATATCGGGAATCTTCATCAGATCTCTGATCTCGATATTGTACAGAGCTCGTTATGTGTATAGTGAATTATTTGTCATTTATATTTTACTCAAAATAAATAAATAATTTTATTTGATTGAACTAAAATTAAAATTTCAATTCAGAATACATATTAAATATTAGAATTTCCAAAATTACGGTTTTTATTTTAGTTTAGTCGTTTAAAACTTCGTGGGTATTTTAATGTATGAAATATGACTCGAATTTGAATTGGAATTAATGGGGTTAAATAATTTTCGAATTCATTTCTTCAAAATTATGATTTATTTGTTCCCAAAATAATCATACAAAATTGTTCGTATCACATATAAAATGGTGTATCGAATGAAGAATAGTAACATACATCTGATCCATTATTAATTTCAAATGCGTATTGTATCAATGCACAAAAATGATGTGGATGTTATAAAGAAAAGCAACATTATATAATACACTAGAACTTTTTCTCGATATTCATATGCAATTAACATCCTATTATCATCATTAATGTTCGCACGAAAACTAAAACATTTAATTAAAACGTGTACATCAGTGTACGTACTATCATTATCATCATCATCATCATCATCATCATCGTCTTCTCGTATTACTTAAGTACAATTGACGTCTTATGCTACGAATTCTTACTTTCTTTTTCCGTAACTCACAAATTAAATTACGTCGTGGGTTTATATTTGTGTTGTTGTATACTTCAGATACGTTAACAAAAATAACGATATAATGACTGTGTATTGTTTTATTTTTTACAACTACATCAATTTATTAAGTTTATGATCTTAAGATGTTGATCAGAGAAAATAAAAATAAAACTACAGTTTACCGTTATAAAAAACACTATAAGAATAATAATAAAGAATAGAATTACCGCGACAATTGCTAATAATCATAAAAAGGTAATAACATAATTTTTTTTAATACAACCAACTGGTGGAACAAAAATAGAGGCGCGGTGGTTTTAACAACACGAAATACGGGTGTGCGATTCCGTTGTTAGGTAGATGTAGAGAATATTTTTTATTTAATATCTGTTATATGTATATATGTATATACATAACAATAGTCCCGATAATACCGTTAGATTATATGCCTTTTTTCCAGTTGAAATATATTTTTTTGGGTGGTGGCAAAATTTAGGTCAATCCCATATTTAGTTGAGGAAACTTTTGTTTTTATACGGTTTAAGAAAATTTCTAATTACGTAATTTTACCTTTTGTTTTAAAAGTAATTTAATTTTTTTTTTTGGAGCGGAAGGATAACCTCTAAAAAAAATTAAGGTATCTGATAGGGTGGGTATCTTAAACGACCTCGCTTTTTTTAGATGTCATTTTTTTCATGCTGGTGTCGGTGACGTAATTATAAAATAAATTAGTTACAAACTCAAAAGTTTTTCTGTTAGCATGACAATAACTTTTGAGATTGGCATCGCCATGATCTAAACATTTCAGAAATTTTCGAAATTCTTACTTAATATTGTTCTAAGATTTTATACAAATTTGATTTTTAAAAATAATTCATAGTTGCACTGAAGTTTCATGAAGTTGGTTTTACCTAAATTTAGATTTAAAATCGGAATTTATTCGAGATTTTAATTTTATTTTTTGAAATAACTGAAAAAATTTAAGTTAGAAAAATCTCCGGAATTTCAAATTTTCGATTTAGGTCCTAAAATTATTCAATTACTAAAATACACTGAATTTTATGAAACTCAACTTGCACTGCAATAATTCTTCTAACTACCATATTCTTCTAAACATTCTGCCTCTAATTATGTTATTTTTGTTAATTAAGTATAAATAAAATCCAAAGTTTGTCTAATATTTAGAACTACATATTTTAAACATTTCGTACTCGGGTGTATATGTACTTAAATATAATTAATTAATATACAAGCTACTTAAATATAATTAAAACGAATTATAAATTTTGTAATGCACAGTTTGATAATTTGTCTGAAAGGGTTCGATACACATGGCATAATAATCGCCCACACACACACATCGAACATAAACATTCATTCATCGGATATACGTAAAATTTATAGTTCATATAAAATCACAATTTATTTCGTTTGACCGCGAAATAAATAAAAATCTCAAACCAATAATTACAAAATACTGGTGTACACACAAATAATGTCACAAATATTTATTAAAACCTTTTTCAAATTTAACGAAACTCTTTTGAATTCAACCGAAATGCAAATATAAAACGGTTTTTCTAAAAAATCGATTCGAAAATTTTTTCTTTGTTATGTGTGCGGTCGGTCGATCGGTATACTGAGTACTACAACAGACTTCTTATGTAAATGCGCTGTTTTCGCGCTTTTGTGTGGAAAAAATATTATAAACTGTAGAACTAAATTGTATTCTTGCGTATTTAATTTTGGGATGCTCTTGAATTTTTGTTTTGTTGAGTACGATGAAAATATGAATGTTGTAACAATAGTGTGTGAATGTATGTGTGCACATGAGGTTTGTCATTATTAAAAAAAATATAACGTAACGACGTTAGCTGAAGTAATGAGAAGTAAACAAAATAATTGGATATTTCAATTATATGTACATACCATACGCAAATCGTTATTGAATATTTGTTTAGTTCGGGATTTCGGTTACAACAGTAACTATTAACATTCGTAAATTCGAATTTGGAATTGAATCTCCTAAATGCGAGAGTAGGATGAAAGATGTTGGCTTAAACGATCCATGGTACAAATTTTCATAAATTGTTCATTCGAAATTAATGATAATATACTTAAATCGAAATTTCTAAACTTTTGTTTAAAAAAAATCAAAATGTTGATATGTTGTATATGGGCTTACACACAAATGTTTATTATTTGCAATATTACAGATTCATGTGTGAAGAAATTAGCATATCATCTCAACAACCTTAAATAATCCAACTGTTTTCCAACTATAATTTATCACAACCACATAACATACCACCGCACATTAAATTTCCATTAAAAAAAATTAAAAACATATTGCGGTTATACGGTGGTGGTTATGTTGGTACGTACATGCACACTCCGCATACAATACCTTTCACTTCGCGGCAGATTGATAGTAAAAAATTAACTTGTTCCTTGAATTCAATGTACATACATATGTATATACGACAAGACCGAACTCACGAAAGAGAAAAAGGTACTTAATGGAGTTTTGTAAACACTAAACGTAAATCAGCTAAAAATGTCTGTCCTTTCTAAAAAGTTTTAATAACAGAACATATAAAAACTATCAAAAACTGTAGTGTAGCTATGAGACGAAGATAATTTTTATGTTGTACATGATATTGGTGTTGTCTGTGGTTTTGTATATACATATAACGACATTAGAAACAGAAATAAATTTTGTAGATCACAATTATGTTTGTGTATCCATGACCCAAAAACTACTAAAGTTATGTAATATTCTGTGTATGTATCCCTGAAGATAGGCCAAAACAAAAATCCAAAATTTAATTTAATTAATTTTTGTATAAAAGATAGTTATGTTAAACCCTCTTCTATAATTCTTGGTCATTAGTAAATAGTATATTCATTAATCTTATTTGGTACACATCGTATGTGTGTCACATTATTTTATCGGTAGTGTACAAACGGATGGGGCTTTTATATACCATAAAAATGCCATTTTCTTGGAATACAAGTTAATAGAATTTTCTAAGAAGTTATCAAAGGATTAAATGTATAGAGAAGAATAAAATAAAAATCTTAATCGTTTAGTTTTATGTTTAGTCGTCGACATTGTTGTTGTTTTAGTCACAGAGATAATCATAATATGCTTTGTGTGCTCGAATGTATATAGGAAATGGTAAATGTTGTATCATTAAAATTAATTATGGGTATGCGCGCATCAG
This sequence comes from Tipula unca, assembly GCA_951394425.1. Lineage (NCBI taxonomy): Eukaryota > Metazoa > Arthropoda > Insecta > Diptera > Tipulidae > Tipula > Tipula unca. Next base: position 200,659,599 of record OX596381.1, read on the forward strand.
CATAAATATTCGAATATACGAAAATGCAAATATTATGCGTCAATACCCCATTAAATACTTTAACCCAGTTTTTTATGTACCGATCGATCGGCCAAATGTTAAGCACATCTGCTCCATTGTATTCACACTCTAAATATGAGCGGCAAATTACAAATCCAAACCACCTGTTTCATATTTACATATACACAAAGTAAACAAAAAGCAATCGACTCCACACCCCTTTTCATAATTAGTTTAATGCGAGTTACAATATCTAGGAAAATTTTATGCGATAACCTTGAAGATCACAAGCGCGCACGCGGAGTTTGCTCTATTATTTCATTGCAATTTGCTAACAATAACCATTATGTTGGATATACACACAAAGCAACAAAATAAAACAAATATATATAAAATAGTTTTTACTATCGATGGGAACTAACCAAAACTAAACTTTAATGCTTCAATTTTATTGTTAATCGAATTTGAAGGTGAACAAAAAATGTGTTTAGCTAGTTTTCGTGGTCTTGAACAATAACACAATTAACCTTTTAGCGTGCGCGGATGACGATGGTCTTTAATATCTAACATAATAGGCAAGTAATATATGGTTTTATTAATTAATAGTTGCGATGATTGCGGGATTGAGTGATGTTTGCGCGGCGCTTTTTAGTTTCGACCTGCAAATTTACGAAATTGATGTGTGTCGGTCCTTGTATCAATTATTAGTAATCGCGCACGAATAATTGTTGATGCGTGAATACAAAATGTCAATGTTTGTAAATATATATAAATTACAATGGAGTGTCTAGTCTAGACCGCATATATTTAGCAACAGATGTATGAATAATTGGGATATACTCGTATGTATGTATGTATATACTCTGTAGGCAAATTAAAATTGACGTTAAATATCAATTATGTCAGCTTTCTTGGCAACAATATATAGTGTGTGGCTCGAATTGAACTTAATTAAATTAAAACAAAACTCATTTATAGCACGTTGACCGAACTCAGCATATAATTCAATGATTTCATTATGCGTGGTACATTATCAGCACATTACACCTTATTACGATTCTAATTAATAAAATATCCAACTTTTACTATCAATTCATTTCGATCGCCTTACATACTCATATACGAGTATAAGTATATAAATAATAACAGTGTTAAAGGCCATTACTGGCCCCTTACTGAATCAACAATCAGTATAAGTATATATACGTATATATTCTTGGTTTGGTTCTTTTGATTCATATAACAAAATTCTTTTAATATTCGTAATATGTAAAAGTATTTCCGGTATTAAGTTTAAGAAATAAAAAAAATACAAAAAAAGTTCTTTTTAATTTATTGTTGTTGCTACAAGAATAGTTTATACATTCTTCCACATCAATTCCCAATTTAACACAACAACAATCTGTAAAGAAAAAAAAAAAAAATTCTGAAGTGATTCCATCCGTTGAAAATGTATTTTAGTTTTTTCTGGTTATAATTTTATAGTGTGTAGTTCTTAAACCTTTGTTTGAACGCTTTGAATATTTGAATTTTGGAATTATAAGTAACTTCAGTATTTCTTAACATTTTTCTAGCTACAGAACATTAAATGAAATTTATTTTGAATATAATACATATGGAAAATTGAGTCAAATGTACATATGTATGTATATAATACAATAATAACAGTTTTTAAAGGCCGTTACTGGTCTCTCACTGTATCAACAATTTGGCTCCAACGGTTTCGATACGATTCGATTCGAGCATGATCTTTATACTGTTTAGACAATCTAAAGAAGCCAAGTCGACCGCTGCGCCTACCATATGCTGGCTCTCCTTTCAGAGATCGCTGCACAATTCGTTCCGGGGCAGCACGCAGAACGTGACCGAACCAGCGAACTCGATGATCGAACTCTTACTTCATGTACAATATCAGGGATCTTCTTCAGATCTCTGATCTCGATATTGTGCAGCGCTCGATATGTACCATTTACTTCGCGTTTTGGGCCGTAAATCACTCTCTCAAATGTAAGGAACCACATCTCGTACTCATCCGTCAGCGCCCAACTTTCCCATCCATAAATAACAACGGGCCTGATCAATGCTTTGTAAAGCTTCATCTTCGCGGCATACTTGATAGATGTTTAGATTTTAGCAGTGGCCTTAGAGAATACAAAGCACGACTACCAGTCGCCAGCCGCGCTTTAATATCCTCACCCACGCATTTTTCGTGAGTGATAAGAGAGCCCAATTACCTTTGAACCTCCTCAAACGTGTAGTGGCCACTGCTAAAACCTGGTGTGCCATTGTCCCTATGACCAGAGATCGTGTATTTCGTTTTGGACCCTTTAATCTGAAGTACGACAGAAGCTGAAAACTCTACCAGCGGCTGAAGTATTTCCTTCATTCCGTTGCTATTCAGTTCAATCATGCATATGTCATCTGCATATCTGATTGGATTGACGATATAAGATGTTGCGCAGAGGTATTTCAGTTTTACGAAACATGTACTGCAACATGAGATTAAAGAGTATCTCCCTGCCGAACACCCGATTTAACTGCAAAAATTCTCGATAGCGTTCGTATTTGTTGCTGACATATAAGTTTTCAAATCCTGCATAACCCGAGCCCGACCTTTTGAAATTAACACGTGGTTCGGGTATCCCACCAGATCGTCCCAGTCATTGTAAAATGAGTCTTTATCTTGGGACTGACTGACTTCTGTGGGCACATGTACATAAATTATCGGCAGCTTGGCTAACTCCATGCGCAAGCGAAGCGTACACAATCGGTTATTGACTGCATGGAAATCCAAAACAGCCTTCTTTACCTGTGGCCCGAGAAGAAATCCAGCTCCAAGATTCCCGAGGTTATCCCCACTGTTGAGCAACGGGACACATGGTTTCCGCTTTTAGACCAGCGAGTTTCTTGGAGAGCAACGAGTTCCAGCCAATGCTCCCTCATGCAAGTGATTAGGCCTTCCAACGGTCCTAGTTTCCTGAGTGACTGCACGTTCCACGTGCCGATCCTAAATCTCCTGTCCGGGTACTTGAGCGAGGATCCGGTATTGATTATATAAATAATATTATTTAAATTCTATTTAGAGTCACACAATTATATTTGGTCGATTTTGACTGAATTCAATTTTAATATTGAAAATATAAAACAACAAAAATCAGACAAGTTCTTAAAACTTTTCAATGAATAAAATTTGAGCAAATTGCAGTCTTTAAATTGAACAAAAATATCGCTAATTGAGAATTCAACATACTCGTATGTAATACTCGTATGTATAGAATTTCAAAATCAAATTTTCTAAATCAAATTGAATTGTTTTGGAAGTCAAATTCAATTTTACATCTATTTCAACTACATACTAAAATTAAACCATTCAAATAACTAATATTGATTTTGAAAAGATTAAATTAAAAAATCTCTATGCTTGCATTCATAAACAAATTTAACTTAAAAATAATTTTTAGTTTGAAATTATTTAAAAAAAAAATTAATAAAATTCGGATATAATTTGGCTGGAAGTTAACGATTGTGTTCGAAGGGATATTACTAAAATAGAACACGATAGTTCCGCGGAACATCGATTAAATACCACTGGTTTTACTATCATTATTATTTTATTGCTTGAATTGTAGTTATTGTTATCAATTAAAATTAATTGAATTTGATTATATGTAGTTGATTTTACAAAACAAAAATAACCTACGAGTAATACATACAATGTAGTATAAATGCAATATGCGAAGTGTGAACCAGCTGTTGGTTTGGTAACAGTTTTTTTAGATCAATGACCACAGCAAAAATTTGCAAATATTTTTTTAGTACATGTAGTACAGATAATGTTATAAAATGTAGGCTATCACTTTACTCAAGAAATATCTTTTTAAGCCTTTAATTAATCGAGAATCCTTAGTCAAATATATATTTCATTGTGAGTTTAGAATTCGAAGGCTGCATTAATAAAATTGAACCCATATGTTGGAAAAGTATTGAGTTTGAATATGAAGTAGTGAAATCACTCACATGATAAAATTTGAGCAAAAATAATATATGATTTTTTTTTCTCAAAGATAACCACAATTAAAATGTATTCAAAATATGCAGTATATTTAAATACCTTTTAATTCGGTTATGATAAAATGTCGCCTGTTAATACAGACGAAGTCAACTTTGAAAAGATTTTGAATAAAACTTATAAAACTATGACTTGATCAAGATTGAATATAATTTTCGCCTTAATCTCATGTAAATTCAACACTATATATTCAGAGCATTTATTTTGGAAAATACTCGATGTCGGAAATCAATGCAAAATTCGGCTAGGTTGAGAAACACTGAGCTATAGAATACTATTAAGAAAAGATTTATAGCAAAAACAATACAGTTAATCGTTCTATAACCTTGTTCACTTAACTCAATCACAGGTACGATGTCCGATAATTATAAAAATAAAACTATCATCATCTTCAGCAGACTTAAAAATAGGTTTACAACAACACTTACTGCACGTATTGATTCAAACAAGGTAAAGCTGGTAATAAAAATGTATAAGAAAAAACAAAACAAACCAATTATAGGTAGCGCGCAATATCGAAAGCCTGTACTTGACAAATATACCATCATCTTATAATTGCACGCAGTCTCCTCGTAAGTTTGTCGTATAATGTAGTGTAGTAAATGAAAAACAAAACATTAAAAGTTAATTATAACAGGAAAATTTAAGAAACCTGCTTATAATTAAATTCATTAAAATACTTACTCGCGATGCAGCAGCCATGATGATGTTGTTGTTGATAAACCCTAGATTAATTCAATAACAACGCAAACTGCATAATAAAGCTGAATTTCAAGTATCCAAGCGACATAAAACACAACATTCCGGTGTGTATGTTGTATGTGTACGTTTGCGCAAGAGAAGGCAACAGAGAAAAATTATATCCGATTTTTCATATGTTTTTCCATTGTAATAATCAAAAACAGTGCAATGCACTTACAAACCAGCTCGTACTCGTATTTTATTGTCTTTCTATCTTTATATTATAGTATGTATACGTACTTATTTCTCTTTTTTCTCAGCTCGATTTTCTTCTATTCAATTTTCATTTTACTGTTTTGTGATTCCACACCATAACGAAAAACCGAAGCATGCGAGTTGAGAATATACGAAATTGAAAACAATACCAACCGCGAATAGGAGATAAGAATAAGACGCATATACGAACAAGAAGACCAAGAATAACATAACCACTTATCGTATATACGTTGTGTGTTGATATTCTAAGAGAAATTCTTCTAATTAGTATTCATTAGAATTACAATGTGGAATTTCATTTCGTAGAATTTTTCTTTTTTTTTAATTCATTTCTTGTTGTAATTTGAGAAACGTTTGTTTTGTTCTTGAAATACACAAGAAATAATGAAAGTGATGATTTGTTTGTGTTATATTCATTCCCCATTGTGTATTGTTGTTGTTACTGTTACAATCGTATAATATGGAAATTTTAAATAAACTCTGACGTCACTGTACAAAAGTGCTGAAATCTGATGTGCGAACGTTTCGTTGACGTATTTTCTATTTTCCACTTTTAATTTACGTGCGATGATAGATTTAGAACATTTATTAAGTGCCAGAATTTTTCCGTAACATACGAATTTTTTATTTTATTGAGGATTCCCTCTATTCGAAAAATATTAAATACATTTTTTATGGCGATGGGTGTGAACATTTCGAGGTCGAAAAAACTATGAAGTATGAAGATGTAAATTTTTTTTGACTTGTGTTTACCTATGAAAATAGTTTAACTTAAATAAATAAGATAAATATTAACAGAAATAACACGTTAAAAATGGATATTTGAGATTTGTGTATATGCCTTTATTGTTCAGTAAATAGTTGGTATTGAATAACCGGAAATGTGAGATAAATGCCAATGTCGACCCTGTTAGCAAACTTTTATTAGTATTAGTGCAAAATTTGATTTAAGTGTATCATCAAATTTTAATTGCAGAATTATTGTAGACGTTTTTTTTCTAAGCTAATTAAAACACAAAGTTTGATGTCAATTTGAAGACATTCGAAGTTAAAGACATTTGAACACTTCGCAAAATAATGCGTAAAACGCGTATACTGAATGTGTTTCATAAATGTTTTATTGATTCTTAATCGTTTTTTTATCTTAATTTCTTTCAAATTTTACATAAAATTCTGCTCAAATTTTTACTTGAGTTATGTTAAAGCAAATTTGATGATATTTGATTTAAATTTTATTAATTTTCTCATTTATAGAGATTCACTCAAACTTAATTTGGAGTTAAACTAAAATGACTGTCTTTACTATCTATACCTAAATTATACGATGATTTAATTATTGTTTTAAAAAAACGTATTGAGAGATTTTTAATTTGATAGTACTTACTGAGTTGGAATTAGTGCATTATGTTAAAACTAAATTATGTTCAAATTTGTAAAAACATCAAATAAAATTTCTTTAATTAAACTAAACAATGGGAATCTTCATTCAGTTTAGTTCTTCCCAATTCTAATTTATACATATGTTTATATATGTACATAGTCATAAATCCATTTAAAATATAATCGTGTGGTAATGAAAACTTTATTTAAGTTTGAATATAATCAAAATAGGACAAATTAAATTTACTTTATTCAAAAATTTAATCAATGGCGGCATCGAACAAGCTGCCGAACAAAATTATATTCAAGAATCGGTCAAACTTGTATTGAATAAATGTACACAAAAATCCCTCAGACTTCTAATTTTAATCAAAATTCAAGTGAACCCTAATTATAAAATAATTTGTATGTTATTCCAATATGTTCTATTCTCATTTGAACTGAGTTAGATCATACATAATTTTACTCGAATATACATTTCTAAAATGAGGTTTACATTTAAACTAATTGCTGCTATTCAGATTGTCTTTCGGTGCTCAGATTATATTTGAAATTTTGTTTATAATTATTATAACATTTCTTAAATTCTTAATTTTTTTAATATGGCAGATTAAATTCTCAGTTTTACCAATAAATTTCTAGAATTAACACAAATTGTATTTAAATTAAATTTCAAATCTACCAATTTTGTTTAATTTTGATAATTCTAAACTAAATCAAATTACTTATACTGAAAAATTTAATTCAAAATTAGCTGCTAAAAATTTGCTGTGACGCATTTGTATGCAAGCTGAATGATTATTTTGCAATCAAATTACCCAGTAAACTATGAAGAACCCCACATTTTCTTAAATTATGATGCATGTGTTAGCATTTTGTGTATCGAGTAAATTCCTTTACTTATTTAAAATATGGTATCTTATAATAAATCTGCGCTCTAAGTACAACTGCATTAGGCCTTGAACTGAAAATTATTGAATTTATCAAACAATAAACTTCCATATCTCAGTACATTTATTTACATTCAACATCTTTGAATCACGAAATTGCGTTCTGATTTTAAGAACTAAACCAAACTATAAAGAATTTAAAACTCCATTATATGTTCGTCATTTCAAATCTTTTTGTTACTCTAGACAAACTTGAAAACAAAATGTTTTTCTTTCAACATTAAACACAAAGCCTTAAAATTACAAAACGAAATATACAAATCTCGCTCTCATCCAAGTGTGTTGATGTTCCATCGTACAAAAACCTGTTTCCCAAAAAGCATTGCGCAGGTATTTTTTTTTTACTTTTCTTTGTATCTTGTGTTCTTATTAATTTTCTTGATCGTATTTCAAGACCTACCCTAATCTTCAAAATGGAACCTTTTTTTTTCTTATATTCATTAGCTTGATATAATTTTTTTTTTTTTGCTTGTTGGATTTGTTTTTGTAGGACATCACATCTGTCTACCTGTTTCCGTCTTTGTGTGTACGCCTTTGTGAACCAAGTGAATTTGATTATTTTTTTTTAGAAATTCGACAACCATGTGTAGTGTCCCAAATTTTAAGTCTATACATATGTACTGTGATACATGGCAACATTGAACATAATCGTTAAAAATCCTTATACTAAAAAATACTTAAGACATTTGATTTTCTTTGTGTCGATCGTTAGATATCTACCATATGGTTAGGTTGTATACGATATATACAAACATTTATATATATATATATATATATATATATATATATATATATATATATATATATATATATATATATATATATATATATATATATATATATATATATATATATATATATATATATATATATATATATATATATATATATATATATATATATATATATGTATATATAAACTTTGATTGACTGACTTGATCCACCTACACATATTCAATGCGGGATTATAAAATTATTTATTTGTATAATTCGCTCATTTCTTGATTATAATCAAACTAGTTCAAGTTTATGTATTGTCTATATAAAGTGTATGTTTGTTAAATTTTGCGAGATCGCGCGAGATGGAAAATGTTGTAAGATTTTTATATAATTTCATGATTCACTTTTTGTTTTTTCATTTTTATGGTATTGTTATGTTGAAAGTTGATCTTATTTTTGTGTGTGCAGGCAGCATTAAAAAGTCTTTGAAAATTTTGAAATTGGAAAAGTCGATCTAAAGCTACAATCACTGCACAGTAAGTACAAAACCCATTCTAAAAAGACAGTAAATTAAATAATTTTCGTTCGTTTTTGAAATGTGTTGCAATTTTTTTTTTTTTTTCAAGAATTGAGGTGTGAGCGCTGACTCTCGTGTCGATGTATATATCAATGTATAATAACCCTTTTGGAAACTCGCTTTATCGTTCCATGTTTACTAAAATGTGTATGGTGTATAATAGAGGAGTATCTCGTAAACAACAAAGAAATTAAGAAGACAAAACATAAAAACTTGTTTTAAGAATCTTAATGTTATTTTGAGGTTTTCTTTATTTTAAAATATTCTGTTATAATAATGATTCTGGTTTGTATTGTGTTATTAACTCACATCCATATGTGAAGAAAACTTAAAACCAAATGGTATACTGATGTACAGAACAAAGGATAGGATGTTAAAAAATATTCACGAACAAAGAAACACGTGTTTTTTTATATAAGTATATATAATATAGTCTTTGCTATGGCCAACCTTAAGTACTTAATTAGGTATCACCAAACCACCTACTTCCACCACTTTTGCTTTCAATTTTTCATCAAGTTGTTAATATGTCGTTAGCACACAAATAGCGCGCGCGAATGTCATTTTCTTTCCTTTCTCTCCCGCAGAAAAGAAGGTATTTTTTGGAATTGTTTTAACAGAACAACAATTTTATTGTGAAAAGCTCACCCAAAAAAAATTGTAACAATAAAAAAATGTTTGGCGCACCCCAGAATTATAATCATATAAATATCAATCCAATTTCTCCACACCTTCCAGGCACATTATATATATATATATATATATATATATATATATATATATATATATATATATATATATATATATATATATAATTATATATAAATATATATATATATATATATATATATATATATATATATATATATATATATATATATATATATATATATATATATATATATATATATATAATATATATATATATATATATATATATATATATATATATATATATATATATATATATATGTATATATATATATATATATATATATACACAATACTCTCATCGTCATCGTTTTTTTGTGTTTTTTTTGTATACATGTTGTCCGTCCATTATATGTGTTGTATAATTTCCATTTTGATTAAATGTTGGAAAAACATCACCCATCCTAGATAATACTATATCCAATATACATACTATGTATACTATTCCATCGACCCTTACAAAAAATTATTGAATGGATTTATTTATATACATACGGTATATAATATGTACATTATACACTGCCTTTGTATATAGAAGTACATATATAACTACAGGTATACTTTACATAGCGCGCTCTGTAAATACAACACTTTAAATTTTCTATTATTTAGTTCTACGCAAAATGTTAAATCTTAGAATTCAATAAATATATGTAATTCTTTTTCCATCATTTTAAAATTAGCCCAAATGCAGTGTTGAGTCCACCCAGTAGCAATTGTAACCAGTCCTCAGATTTACACAAGAGTGTGTAGGTGTTAAAAAAAATTAAAGTTGGGCGGATTTTACTCCAGCACTCAATGCCACTAATGGGCCCACGGTGCAATACCCACATTCACACTAATTCATTCAACCCATTCATCCCATTCACACAAGTACAGTATACCACCTGCGCATTGCATAGCTCCATGTCACCCTGTATAGGTGTTAAATGTTCGGCAAATTAGGAGACTAATTTTTTTTATGTGTACGCCAATTAAATTCTCAATTTTCACTGTCCGATTAAGTGCTCAAATTGATATTCATCCGGTGGATTTAAATACCCACTCTGGCCTGATTAAAATTTATCATTTTATCATTAAATTAAATAATTTCAAACTGGTAGGCCTAATTCGTAAAAGTTAGCAAATTAAATTCTGAAATCCGGAAAATACCTATTTTAAATCAATTATATTAAATTCTATTGTATAGATTATAATTCAACCTAGCAGATTCAGTAATAAATTTATTTAAGCCGAGAGGCAATGAAAAAAAAACTAATTAAGATAAAATAATAAGTTGTCAATCGTTGTTGTTAATTACAGAACAATAAAAAAATTCATTACTGCGTTGAAATCTTTCCGATTTATTTATTAACTTAACCATCCTAACAATATATATATATATATATATATATAAGTATATATATAAATATATATATATATATATATATATATATATATATATATATATATATATATATATATATATATATATATATATATATATATATATATATATATATATGTATATATATATATATATATATATATATATATATATATATATATATATATATATATATATATATATATATATATATATATAGTATATACATTTTTAAACGGGCACATAGAGATAATTCCATCCATTGCCAGATATAATAATATTTAAATAGTTTTTGATGAGTCAATCATAATTAACGCGCCTCACAGTGTAATCTCGTTGTGGGACTTATGTTCATCTTTCAATTATCTAAATTATTAACAAAAACAAGATTAGAATTGGAAAAATAAATTCTAAACCGAGTTATACCAAGCAATACCGTAACAGAATGTGATTAACTATCTCTACTACCGTAATTATAGAACTTCTAGATTATTGTGGAACTTATAAGTTTCCTTGGACTATCTGTAGGATATTGACTAGCTAGATTTGTAGAAAATTGCTTAATTAATATTCTTAATACATGAATTCTTGTTTTCTGTCTTATCTATCACTTATTTTGATTTGATATAATTTGTGGAACATGTTATACGTTGAATTTTAATGATTAAAACAGTGAAGTTATAGTACCAACAGAGGCCATGTGTATAATAATACCTTACCAAACGGGATCTGAAACGTACAGTTTGTACAGCGTTATACAAGGTATTCCTGTATATGAAAAAACTAGTGTGGATACCATTTTATATTTATTTATTTCTCCTCATACATATATACATATAAAACATATATATGTTGTCGAATATTAGCATAATCCTTGGATCAGCATGATTTTAATTTCATTGGCGATTTGATTTATTTGTTTTATTTTCGTTGTATTTTTCATTTTGATTTGGGAAATGGCGATTCCAATTCCAATGTTTATATTTTTGGATTATACATATATACATATATAGCGCATAATTTACAGCTAGCTAGCTATATTTGATCATTTTTATGAGCACGTTTAATATTATATACATATGTATCTATATGATGTGCTAATGTTGCAAAATATTTTTTACACCCATACATATAGTATATTATTCTGTTGTTATTTTGTTTAAAATAAAATCGAATTTTCAGCGAAAATTATGGTTGAATGGTTTCACATTTAATGTCTATATACATAAATAAAAAAATAAAATTGAGAGATTTCTTTGAAGTCTTCGATAGCCGATACCATGTTTTTTGTTGCCATACGATAATTTTCCAATATATGCTATGCTGTTAGTGTTTTTTTGAATTGTCTGACTAAATGATTTTTTTCTTTCTATTTTCAGGTAAGTTCGAACAGATGAATCAATGTTTGGTGAATTGAGCATGTTAAGATTTTATTATAAATATTTTGGTTTGTTTAGACATCGGAAATTGTCAATTTAACAAAGTACAAACATGCATATACTAGCGTCCAAAAGTATTTTTACTTTTGCAATATCACTTTTTTCAGCATAAATCGCTGTTATACAAACAAAATTTTTTGATAAAATATATTCAAGAATTTTATTCTCGATATTCATTATTTACAAAATACCTGCAGTTCAAATGTATTTTTACTTGAACAATAAAACTATTTAATTCCTTTTTTATAAAAGAATATAATATTAAATTAATTATTTTATGCATAAAAATAGTTCATATAAGTTGGGATATCATTTTGAAGCCAAATAACGGCAAGTCTTTGCTGCATCATATTCACCAACTTAATCTGTTTCTCAATTATTATTCTCTTCCATGCATCAACATAACGCGTTGAACAGTTGTACTTTACTTCACTAGTTTAGTTGACTTTAGTTTGGTCAGTTCAATTGCCGAATTTTTTTATATTTTCGAAAAACTATTTTGCCACTGTCGAATTTTTGGTTTCTACTGGAAAATTCACCCACGGTGAATTTTTGATTTGGTATGAGGAGGAAATGTTTAGCTATACCTATAATATCCACATAACTCTTACCATTCATTATTCTATGAATCTGATTTAACGAGCCAATCATTCACAAAACAAGTATGTGTCTCCATAAAATGCCATATCACCCAATGTTTTACTGCCGATGTCATGTACTAGAGATCGATACGTTTGCTCTTGCTTTCATCGCTCTAAAGAACCTTAGACCATGTTCTTTGGAAAAATGTTTGGGCTTCGATTAGTGCGCCATCCAAAGATATCGTTTTTTCTAAGCCGACGTTTAACCATCGAAAATTGAATTTTAATTGATACGACGGTTAAGTTAAATTCGAGCGTCCGGGTGGTTTGTGATTTATAGTTGACGTTCTATATTATCCTATTTGAGTTTGAAAAACAATTATGAAGTTTTAAATTTTTTCTTCAATTTGAATGCAGCCAAATCATAATTTATCAAACATTGACCTCTCCGAATTATTTTAAATTATTTAATTATTTGGACTTAACAGAATTATGTCATCGCAATTTTCGGTTTTTGGTTTCTTATTTATTTGAAGAAAATTAGCAAACTTATCACAGAACAGATTGCTTCGACAGTCCTAAACATTTAATTTTCCAATGCAATCTAATATCGATCAAAATCAATTTTCCATTCTAGATTTCGATCAGGTTGACGATCAACATAACACAACTGGGATCCTCTTCATACTTCTTGGATTAATATAATTTTTTGATTGGATTATTTCAAAACGATTGGACTGTGCTTGTTAGTTTTCAGCGATTATAGTAGTCTTATTTATGTTTGGATACTTTATAGTGGCTCTCGTAGCTTATTGCTTTTTAGATAGTTCGAGGTAGTTTTAAACGAGGGAGTCCTGAAAATCGTTCACTGGTCCTAAACCCCCTTCTCAAGTCTCAAAGTATGTAGTGAGGGGCGCCATTACCGAGTGGACCAGCATAAAACTGTGGAGGTGATATACCTCGTACGCGCCGACCTGGCACATTAAAGTAATAATTGACCATGGATCATGTGAGCATGCTAACTCGGTTTTTGCTCGAAGAACATTTAATCTCTTCAGATGTACTTCCAAAAAGCCACATGATAAGTAATCTCTTAAAACCCGTATACTGAAATGGGGCTACTATCGCAATAATAGAGAGGAGCAATAGGCTCTGGTGGTCGTTCGAGTACATCGAGTGTAGCTCGAAAATTTAATTTAATTATTTTGCTTTGAAATAAATTAAAAATTAATTAGACCAGATTTTGAAATAAATTTGATTTCAATTATCAAAAATGAAACTCAAATTATTTTGAAAGTCAATTTAGGGAAGTTAGCATGAAGTTTGAATAGAAAAAAAATTGATAAAATCGTCGTTTTGTAATACGTACTAGATTTTAGTTTATTCAATTAGTTGTTATTTAAAATAGTCGTTTCGTAAGCCAATTGGATTAGTTAATGTCAAACTTTCTATATCACCATGTTTCGCTCATCAAACTATACAAACAATTTAATTAGTCTCAACATGTATAAACAAGCAAATCCGACGTAGTTTGACAGTTGCGTCAATTTAATTTTATATATTTTTAGAATTTAGAAAAATTTCAGAGTTTGATATTATAGTTCCTAGTTTTGTAAAATATGCAGGATTCACTTTTCGGAAAAATATTTCTGAATACTTCTCTGCTTGCTTATCATACACAAACAAATTCAATGTACCTAATAGGTTTCTAAAATCGCCAGCACGTGTTTTAAAAACGTAAAAGTATTACCTACCGTCCTTCCTACATATAATATTTACAATGATTTTTTACCGTTTCAATTGTGATTCTATTAAAACAAAAACAACAACAAAAACTTGAATTTCAATTGTTTTTATTTTTTAACTACGAACGAAGTTTTTATACGTTGGTTTCAGGAAAACCGAATATGCCAAACATTTTATCTTTAAACTCTATGACTAATACATCAAATTACGTGATAAAATTTAAAAATTGTTCGCATTTATACTGTTTCCGCCCGAATCCAGGTAAGAAAATATAATATAAAAGTTGTACCTGAAAAATGTTTATCCGTCATAACTTTTTACAAAAACCTAATAAGACAAAAACTGTTTTTCTTAAAGCTATACAAACACAATCAAACTAAACTTTTCCCCTACTTTTGTAAAAAATGCCGCTCTCTTTTTTTTGTATATTTTATTTTAATCCAAACATGTGTGAGAAAGAGATATATATTTGAATTTTGTTATTTGTCGGTTTATTGTTTTGGTTCGTTACATTTGACAAAAGTGTTTAGTGTATTAGTTTAGTCGCGTCGCAGCCACGGAAGTGTATATTTCGTATAAATTCAATCACCTTATTATTATTGTGTTTATTTTTTTTTGTTCGGTTTAGTTTTTTAAAAAAAATTGTTTTTTTTTTTATAATTTTATTGTAAAAATATAAGAAAAGTTTTGTTATTAATAAAATATATAATTGATTATTATTTGAAAGTGTTTATACCGTGAATTTAATTTAAAAAAAAAATATTTTTATTAACTAAAATTTAAAAAAAAAATTAAATCGAATGAAGGCCATCTGGTTGCGAGTGTGTAAATTATTTGATTACAAAGAAAAATGCGTTCAAATTTTTTTAATTGGTTTTCATTCTACTAAAACGGTGTTGTATAGTGAATTTTAATCGTTTAATAATATTTAAGAAAGGCTAAAAGGAATATAAAAAGAGTGCATTTATAAAATAAACGAAGTTATAATAAAAATATACTTTCAAGTGTGAACAAACGGTTTAAAAAATCAAGATACGAAAAATTCAAAACTACTAATTTGGATTTACAACGCCATCCTTATTTTTAATTTATCTACAACTTAAATACAGAGACAAAGTAATAAATGGAATTAGCAAGGAAAAGGTAAATTGGATTACAAACATACTCTTTTTTACTTTTATAAAAACATACTATTTCATATCCCGTAAGTCGATAAGCTTTGGCGTGATTTTCCAGTTATCAAGGGTATTGCGTGACCCTAGCCGGATGAAATTCATAAACATAATAAAAAGCCGGTTCTCTCATTTTTCTCATGGTTGAACAGAATTCTAATCACATTCATACTGTCATCTTTTTCTGACGATCTTGCTTTTCTTGTTTAGCATGTCTGTTTATACAAAATATAATTAGTTCGACCCTGAGTTATGTTGCGTACAGTAAACTGTACAGTCAACCAACTAATTTTTAGTGTTATGTTTAAAGGGAATATAGATTTACAAACACACCTTATATAAAAAAAAGGAAATTTTTTTTAAGGATTTTTTTTTAATAGCTCAAGGATGGAGTTTGTAATTTAATTTAATTTTTACTTATTTTTTGATAAATTCAGTAATTTATAAATTTGGGATATATTTTCGGGGTTTTTGTGGTGACGGTATTATATTTTATGTGAGCACGTTTTTGCAATCAATATGAGGATTTATAACTAGAAACATTTTGTATTTAAATTCAAACAGCGCCATTTGGTGTGGTTTGTGGTTTTATCCGATGAAAGCTAAATGGACATTTTGCTTATTGGTTTAAAATAACTTTTTTGTTGGAATATCAATGATAGAATAATAGAACTTTAGTAAACATGTTTAATTCACGAAACAAATTCTTAAATTGGGTTTATTTTATTTTTAAAGTTATGGCTTAAAAAAAAATTAAAGTTGGGCGGATAACTGTAGCAGTCAATGCCACAAACGGGCTCATGGTGCAATACCCGGACAAACACAAATACTTATGCATTAATAATCCCAACTGGGATTTTTGGGCACGACCGGGAAACGATCCCGAGAGCCTCGAATAACAAAGCAAGGACGCTATTTACTGTGTCAACAACGGCGGCAAAATGACTTAAATTATGACTAGTATGCTTTTGGTTTTGCCCCAATCCCTCACATTGAAGATTGATGAACCATTTAAAATAATCTTTCTTTTTATTTGAGCCTTAAACGATGCTAAAAGACCGCATCAACTTAGGTCGAAACGAAATATCAAATTTCAAACTAGTTTTTTAAACTGACTTGTTTTTCCAGTTTAGTCATTTTGTTGTTTGTTTTCATACTTTGGCAGCCAAAACTAATTTACGTAAAATAAAATTAGCTTAACCCATAATTTTTTGGTTCAGGGCTCAGTCATCCCCAAAACGGCAACAACACGTTTTATTATTTATTAAAAAGTCAATAAATTAAGAACCTAATACCATTTTACCAGTAATGGCCTTTAAACACTGTTTTTATTATTATAATACCATTTTACAATTTGTTTTGCTTTTTTAGCTTTATTGCAAAGAAGTTTTTCTCAGAAAACTATATACTTTCAAACTCTCTAAAAGTTGTGCATGATGGATGCCATTAGCAACATTCTTCTACATACCAAATTATTTTTGCTTTAACCCTTTCAGATAAAGCCAAAGCGGTTCCACTTATAACAATGTTATATAAGAGATGTCAAAGATAGATAACATATTTTTGTTAGATAACTAACACAATGTTATCCATCTTTATCGGAAAAAGTTCAATTGTTATTACGTAAGTAACATTGCTATTTCTTACAAAGTGAAAATGTGCCTTAACCCTGGAGATAAACTCGACGCGACCGACGTAACTAAGAAAATAAAAAATGTTAAACTAAACGAATTTGCACTAAAGCAATTATACTCGACGCGACTCTGAAGTAAAAAAAAAAAGTTGATTTAACTTTGACTTTTTATTCGTTGAGTGCTAAAGTGACATCTTACAGAAATTTTAAGAAATAATATCCCATTTTTATTTTTTTTTTATCATTTTGGCGTTTGACAAACCAATATCCCCCTTTCCATAATTTTTAATTTTTTTTATTCTCTCTGCCTGATTCAATTTATTATTTTAGAATAACAATTTAAAAACGATGTAATTACAATTTTATTGTTCCACAAATGTCACAGAAATGTCAAAAACGTGAATACAAATAGTGAGTTTATCTTAGCATACTTGTGAGCGCGTTTTTGACCTTTTAAAACGTCTGAGTAACGTCGAGTATATCACATCTATAATGCTCAAGTACTACTGATTGATACCAAAATATACGACTAAATTTATGCTTAGCTATGCTATTAGCCATCAACGGTTACCAATTAGATAGTAATTGACTTAGCCTTGCTAGATGAAAGTATTTCGTATCATTTTACTGGGGTGAACAACAACAATTGGAATGCGTACTGAATATTAGAATTGTAGTTTAGTTTATTAATACTACTGGTATCTATGAATGGCGGCTGAGTAAACTAAACTAAACATCACACCCATTTAGAAAAATCTGTGATTCAGTCGAAAATGGTATTTGGCAGCTTTAATATGAATGCTCTACTCTAATTTAGCTTCTAATTATAATTTCGATTAAGCAAACGTGCTAGAATTTCTGAAATACCTACATATATAACGACTCTACAAAGCAATATAGCCTATGCCAAATTAATAGCAATCGTGTTTTATCGATTCACGATTTCAATTTTTGAATAATTGAAAATTTTATTATAAAACCCAAAATTTTGTTCTGAATGTTGTATCTTGTAGGTACTCCCTCCTCAAGAAGGAAATTTAATAATTTTAAACATTGAATTTTGATTTGCTTGGATAAATCCGATAGTTATTGTGATCTATCAATTTTCAAAACGATGACGATAACTATCTTTAATTTAACTACAAAATGTTCAAGAAAAGTATAAAATTTAAATATTAATTTCAAAGAAAAATTTCGCATTTGGATATTATGTCTAAAATTGAAAACTAGCTAGTAGCTATAATACTATTGACTGGATACTATTTCTAAATTCTGAAATTTTTATTTATTATCATTTTATTTTCTTGAATTAATTATTATTAGTAAGAATAAATAATAAATAAAATAAATTTAGCATATTAACGTATTTTGATTTTGAAAGATACCATTCTTCAAAAATTTAATTTAATTAAATATAAATATAAAACAGCTATAGTTTCATAAATCCCGGGATTACAAAATGTATCTATTCCTGAGTTATTAAATAATTGGTTCTTACGACATTGTTCTCTAATGTTCATTGTATGTTTGTATTTGAATTTTATAAAACGATTGCAGATTGATCATATTTTGCAAAATTCTTTTAGTATG